>JALGBA010000221.1:0-1473427 GCA_023970755.1 Azemiops feae
GAAGGAAGGAAGGAAGGAAGGAAGGAAGGAAGGAAGGAAGGAAGGAAGGAAGGAAGGAAAATTTATTCTTGTGTCCAACTCCTGTTTTAGTTTCTCCAAGCAGCAGGACGCAGGGAAGGGGCAACTCAAGGAGCAATTCAAGAGCTCTCTCTTGAGTTCTGTGTTCTTATTTGGGTTATTTGGGGAATGTTGAAATTAGGTCTAAGGGCTACAGGTAACTTAAATTAACATAAAATTTCTGCTAACTTATCTTTAATTTAAGTCAGTGCTTTCTAGTGATATTTTGGAGAGTTGCCCCAATCTATTCATTACTAGATTCTGTGAAACATCTGTTTATTAGCATTAGGTAGCTTGTTGTTTTTCAAATATTCCATCTGGATTTGGCTTAATATTTGGCTGAAATAGGAACCTGGCCATTTAATAACTATTTAATTACCAGCCATGTAATACATTTAAAATTCAAAGTTGGGTAAATTAGATACTATAGATTGTATTAGATACTGTAGATTGTATATATAAATAAATGTGTGCACATTTATATATATGTAGGTCTTTGGTAATTCGGGTTTTCTCCCACGTAAAATTGGAAGTGTCTTGGCGATGTTTCGACGAAGTCTCATTCGTCATCTTCAGGCTGGCGTCTTCGGCTTCGTGCTTCTAGGAGCAATGTGTGATCGCAGCTGTTTCTTCCTTTTAACTGCCAGTGGGGGTATGAACTGATTGGGTGGGAGCTTGGCTGTGTTCTGATTGAGTGGAGGTGTGTTCTGATTGGTTAGGGGCTTGGCTGTGCTCTGATTGGATGGGGGCTTGGCTGTGCTCTGATTGGATGGGGGTGTGTTCTGTTTGGGTGGGGGCTTTGTTGTGCTCGGATTAGTCTGAGTTGCAGGGGGATTTGAGATGGAGAGCTGCGTTGCTGTTGTTTGGCTTCGCGTTCGTGGTCGTGCCATATCTTCAAGGTGGGTGTCAGTTTGCTTCATGTATGGATTGGAGGGGTTTAAAATGGCTAATGATGCAGCTGTGGTCTGGTTTCTGGTTTGTGGTCATGCCTCATCATCGGTGTGGGTTTGGGTTTGCTTTTTGCGTGGATGTGTGGTGGTGACATCCTGTGTGGTTTTCGTGAGTGTGAGTCTAGTGTCATTCTTTGTGTTAGGGACTCGTTTGTCAATAAGGGTGGATTTCCAAATGGCTGGTAGGCGGGAGGTATCATCTCGTTTATTCATGCTGTGTGGGCGTTTTTCTATCTCGATGGCTTCTCTGATTATTCTGTTGTTAAAGTGTTCAGTTTCGGCGATAGTTCTGGTATTTTTAAAGTCAATTTTACATACAAACACCCGTGAAAACCTCAGAAAACAAATATATATATATATATATATATAAATGTGTGCACACTATATATATATATATATATGTGTGTGTGTATGTGTGTGTGTGTGTGTGTGTTTACTTATTTATTTATTTATATAAATTTATTTATTTATATATATATGTGCACATATTTATTTATATTTATATATAAATATTATATATACAATATTTTTTGCAGGAGGTATGGCAGTTGTAATTTACTGATTGTTAGTGGCTGCCTTCAACATCATTACACTGACATAAAAATTAAAAATCATTCTGGGGCACATGAATAAGAGTAAATATATATTTTGCCACAGTTAAGCAAATCATTGCAGTTGTTAAGTGAATCACATGATTGTTAAGCAAAACTAACTTCCCCAATTGTTGGAAACCAGCTGGGAAGGTCACAAATGGTGATCAGATGAGCCCCAGGATACTGCAACCAGCACAAATACATGCAAATGGCCAAAGCACCCAAATTTTGATCATGTGAGCATGTGGGGAGCTGCGACAGTCATATGTGCAAGGACCAGTTGTAAGTCACTTTTTTCAGTGCTGTTGTAACTTTGAATGACTGGTTGTACATTAAGGACTACTTGTTAGGAATCACACTAGAAGAATTCTGTACCCAAATCACATATTTGTTTTTTGCCTTTTATTTTGTTTTTTGAGAAAGACAACTGTGTTCTGATTGTGGATGTGCATCAGTCTGCTGAATCCCAAATTGACAGGCAAATGAGGTTATTCTGACCTGATTAGTTTTCCCAAATCTTACCTCTCCTTCAAAACTGAATCAAATTAAGTAGTTTGATCTGATTAGAGTCCAACTATTTTACAAATTGCTGAATCAAATTTTAATTTGCATATTTTTGAACGTTTTAACTGTTTTTCTATTTATCTTTTTATGAGCTATAAGCCACGCAGTCACCTTACTGCAGGGATGGACGACAAATACATTTAATAAATGAAATAAATAAATATTCAAGACTGATTCCAATTCATGATTGATACTTATGTATCTTCTTATTCAAGTTTCTTTTTATTCTTTGGAGGTTTTTCATACAATGTTTCTTTATTTTATTCCTATTTCAATTTTTGGTCATTTTCTTTTCATGATTAATAATCTGATTTTCCTTTGATCTGCCTTGCTGTTTTTACATAAACAATATATATCTCTGTCTTCTTTTCTTTCGTCCCCCTTGCCTTGCTAATATTTCAGCCTGTTTTATAGACATGTCTGATTGAATACCAGATTAACACTCAACTTGTAGAAAGCAAAATTTATTGAATTTTCACCTAGATCTACATAATCAACATCTCTTTCCATCTCTGCTGGCATCATTCAATGTTCTCCTTAAGTCAAAAGGTTGGGAACTACCGTTTGTTTTCTTTCATGATTTTATTGCTTGAATACCTCTAGCTGAGGCCCATCAATATTCTCTCAATAATTTCCAAAAATGACTCTCATTTATTTCATGATCCTACTAAACTGATAAACAGATAAATTTGTTAACCTGCTTTAATATTACAGTGTTCTGCTGTTTGTTTGTATTTAGTGCAGAAGCATCACAATTAAAATAAGGCATACTATATGACATAAAATATAAAATATAAAATACGAGATTAAAATATGTACAGATTAAACAGATCTTGCCCAGAGACATTAATTGCATTTTGTCACACTGCCATGAGGTCCTCAAGTATAACTGATTAGGACACAAAGGGCAGGTATACATATATGTTGTTGTTTGCATGTCACAACAATCGCAAAGAGCAAAAGCAACCAGATAGCCTCAAGTTCCACTTAAACTCTTCATTTGCTTATATCTTAACCTAATACTTGTTTTTCTCCTTCCTTCCTTCCTTCCTTCCTTCCTTCCTTCCTTCCTTCCTTCCTTCCTTCCTTCCTTCCTTCCTTCCTTCCTTCCTTCCTCCCTCCCTCCCTCCCTCCCTCCCTCCCTCCCTTCCTTCCTTCCTTCCTTCCCCATATGATATTTCTGAGTTCTTCTTTGAATCTATATAGATTCTTAGAAGATGGACATGCTAGCTGGCAATTATGGCAATCAGATTTATACCTTAAATAAATCTGATTGCCATAGTTGCCAGCTAGCATGTCCATCTTCTAAGAATCTATATAGGATATAATCAAAGTAATTAGCATTTAGTTATTTAATTAGCATTGTATTATGATGTTGGATGTTCCTCCTTTTCTTTAATTTTGAATGCCCCAGGAAACAATTTCTTCATGTACCCCCAGTACCAATGAAGCTGCAATTAATGGTTTTGGCATGGTAGAATTTTGTATTTCCAGGGTCCCTTTTTTCATATGGTGTACTGGATCCTTTCCATCCTTTCTGCCAAAATCCAGGTGCTCCTGTCTAAGTGACCATTTTGCCTTGCTCATCAATAATTCAGAAACTCACGATAAAGCATTGTAATATTCCCTTGTTAGATTCTTTAACTTTCTAAATCTCTGTTTCTGTATTGCCATACAATTTTCATACCTTCTTAAAAACCATTTTTTACTAACCATCCTCATTTTGATCCATTCTTTTCCATTTCTGTCCCATTGTGGAAGTTTTCAGTAATAGATCTTTTAAATTCCTGTTTTGTTATTTTTTCTCTTGTGTTTAGGTGGACAATTTTTCTTCCACTTCTCATGCTTTTGCTTTCAGAGAACAGCTGTTTCACCTTTTTTTGTGTTTTGCTTGATAAGAAATTTTTATTTACTTTCTCTTAATGATGATAAAAAATTTCAGTCCAGGCATTTCATTTATAAAACTTAATCCATTTAAACTATTCTTTATTTATGCTACATAATCATAGAATCCTGCTGAGGTTGTATTTTGTTTGTCTGATTTTATTTTCTTTGAATTTGTCATTTTGCAAGGAGATATTGGTAATCTAAACTTCAACCAGCACCAAGCTTTGGTTTTGGTGACTAACCTCTCCATCTCAACTTGCAGAGCTTATAGCCGATTTGGATTTGGGGCAGTCTATTCAATAATGTCTGGTTGCTTAGGTTGATGAAGGTATTTCCTATACACATTAAATTTTCTGGGCAGAACTGTAGTAACCAATCAATAGCCTGTCTCCTGCTTCATTGTGTATACCTGTTAATTTTTTCCCATTTCCTAATGCATTTCACTTCCAACTTTAGCATTCCAGTGTGATATAATCAGAATGATGTCTTTGTTTTGATTTTCTGTGCACCTCCGTGGTTGCAGCACAAATTTAGGAATAGTAATGTTGATTGGCTTATCTTGTGCTTGAATTGAGATCTCCCTCCCTTTTTCCCAAGTGCTGATTTTGACACTCTTTTGTTCACATTGATGGATTCTACATTTCTTCTATGATGTATTTGTCCATAGTTGAAGATCTGATGTTCTTCTGATTAAGTGGTTCATTCCAGCCAATGTCAGTTTTTAATTCAGCCAAAAGTGCTAGTGCTACTTGTACTTGAACTTTGCTCTTCCCCAGTGGCTCATTAGATTCCTTCTGATCTGATCTGATAGGCCTTCTTCTAAGGCTTGGTTTTGGAATATACTGCATGGTTAATGCCAGGAAAAGCAGGTCGGGGATTATCTGAAGGTTGATCCAGATGAACACCAGCCTAAGGAGGAGATTAGCATTCAGGCACCTGGAATTGACAGATACCTGGGTCATGCAGAGCAGTTGGCAGCCTCAGGTGATGAAGGACCAGATCCAGGACCTACCACCAGCCCTAGAACATGTCCCGCCAAGAGCTGAGCAACAAAAAAGGATTTGGCACAGCTTCTTGTCCTTCAATGGTGTTCCTGTCTTTGACTGTTGTTGCATTTGCTGTTGGAAACAACTACTCCACTTACTCAAACTTTGTGCCTCTTGATTTTATTGCCTATGGAAACTTTGAATCCAGACCAGTTGACAACCCACATTTGGATTCCCAGACTTCTTCATTGTGACCTGACTGTAGTTCTGCTTCTCCCCTTGGACTTGGGTTGTTTGGAATTTTTTGCAAGCAAGCTATAATAGGAATGTTGCTCTGTGCATACACTTGCACACACACACCCTGTCTGTCTTGATTTATAATTGCACAAATCTGAAGTCTTGTAAGTAAACTCCTTTGTGTATACATGTGTCTGCTTGGAACAGACACTTCTGGGTGGCACATTCATGAAGGCAAAGTTCTTAGCTTCACTGGGATGTTCAAGCCTCATCATCATGAACAAACATAAATGGTATCTACATGTAATCCTCGAGTTATGAATGTAATGGAGCCTGCCCATTCCATTCATAACTCGAGGATTCGTAGGAGTGAATCTTGTACCTTGAACAAGATCACTCCCTGCTTTTTGCATGGTTTGTTAAGTGTACATGAGGTATCTCAGGGTAGAGAAGGCCATGGGGAGGGGCTAGTGATGGAACAGGCCCCAAGGCCTCCACAACTCACTAAGATACCTCATGCTTCTCCCTCCCTTCCTGCCATGCCGGATTCACTTACCTTGCAAAGATCAGTCTCTTCTCTGCCGCTGTTTCTCTACCTTCAAGGGAGAGGAGAGTCGATGGAAGCTCCTGGGCAGAAAAAGTATTTGTGGTGCCTGTCTCCTGCTCTCCCCCCCCAACTCCTTTCCACCACCACCGGAACACTTTTCGCCCAGATGGAGAACTGATGGAGACTGGAAGTTTCATCTGTTTGCAGATGGGGTACTTGGGAATGGAGTGATTCACTCTGTTTCCAAGTGCCCTATTTACAAGCAGACAAAGCTTTCAGTCTCCATCAGATTTCCATCAGTCAAAAAGTGTTCCGGTGGTGGCGGGAAGGAGTTGGGGGGGAAGGAGCAGGAGACAGGCACCGCAACCCTGTTCGCACCGAGAATTAAAGTTTCTGGAGTCTGTGATCTTGCGAGAGTTCAGAGACCCATTCTCTGCAAAAGAGGATGGGTGCCTGAACTCACACGATCTTACCACACCCAGGAGCTTCCATCGACTCTCCTCTCCCTCAAAGGCAAAGAAACTGCAACAGAGAGGAGACAGATCTTTACAAGGTAAGTGAGTCCAGCGTGGCAGAAAGGGAAGGGGAAGGGGGGGAGAATAGGGTGAATGTTGCAGAGCCTCTGCAATCGTTCGTAAGGGCGAACAACTGCCGTGGTGCTGCAACATTCATAATATCGGGACTTGCTCGTAAACACTAGTGGGCGCTTATCATGTAACTTCGAACGAGTGCTAAATGAATGCTCCTAACTCAGGGATTACCTATATACAGTGGGGCAAAAAAGTTTTTAATCAGCCACCAATTGTGCAAGTTCTCCCACTTAAAAAGATGAGAGCGGCCTGTAATTGTCATCATAGGTAGACCTCAACTATGAGAGACAAAATGAGAAAACAAATCCAATCACATTGTCTGATTTGGAAAGAATTTATTTGCAAATTATGGTGGAAAATACATATTTGGTCACCTACAAACAAGCAAGATTTCTGGCTCTCACAGACCTGTAACGTCTTCTTTAAGAGGCTCCTCTGTCCTCCACTCATTACCTGTATTAATGGCACCTGTTTGAACTTGTTATCAGTATAAAAGACACCTGTCCACAACCTCAAACAGTCACACTCCAAACTCCACTATGGTAAAGACCAAAGAGCTGTCGAAGGACACCAGAAACAAAATTGTAGACCTGCACCAGGCTGGGAAGACTGAATCTGCAATAGGCAAGTAGCTTGGTGTGAAGAAATCAACTGTGGGAGCAAGAATTAGAAAATGGAAGACATACAAGACCACTGATAATCTCCCTCGATCTGGGGCTCCATGCAAGATCTCACCCCATGGGGTCAAAATGATCACAAGAACGGTGAGCAAAAATCCCAGAACCACACGGGGGGACCTAGTGAATGACCTGCAGAGAGCTGGGACCAACGTAACAAAGGCTACCATCAGTGACACACTACGCCGCCAGGGACTCAGATCCTGCAGTGCCAGACGTGTCCCCCTGCTTAAGCCAGTACATGTCCCGGCCCATCTGAAGTTTGCTAGAGAGCATTTGGATGATCCAGAAGAGGATTGGGAGAATGTCATATGGTCAGATGAAACCAAAGTAGAACTGTTTGGTAGAAACACAACTCGTCATGTTTGGAGGAGAGAGAATGCTGAGTTGCATCCAAAGAACACCATACCTACTGTGAAGCATGGGGGTGGCAACATCATGCTTTGGGGCTGTTTCTCTGCAAAGGGACCAGGACGACTGATCCGTGTACAGGAAAGAATGAATGGGGCCATGTATCGTGAGATTTTGAGTGCAAACCTCCTTCCATCAGCAAGGGCATTGAAGATGAAACATGGCTGGGTCTTTCAGCATGACAATGATCCCAAACACACCGCCCGGGCAACGAAGGAGTGGCTTCGTAAAAAGCATTTCAAGGTCCTGGAGTGGTCTAGCCAGTCTCCAGATCTCAACCCCATAGAAAACCTTTGGAGGGAGTTGAAAGTCCGTGATGCCCAGCGACAGCCCCAAAACATCACTGCTCTAGAGGAGATGTGCATGGAGGAATGGGCCAACATACCAGCAACAGTGTGTGCCAACCTTGTAAAGACTTACAGAAAACGTTTGACCTCTGTCATTGCCAACAAAGGATATATAACAAAGTATTGAGATGAACGTTTGATATTGACCAAATATGTATTTTCCACCATAATTTACAAATAAATTCTTTCCAAATCAGACAATGTGATTGTCTGGATTTGTTTTCTCATTTTGTCTCTCATAGTTGAGGTCTACCTATGATGACAATTACAGGCCTCTCTCATCTTTTTAAGTGGGAGAACTTGCACAATTGGTGGCTGACTAAATACTTTTTTGCCCCACTGTATACCACACATCTAAAAAAAGAAGGCTGCTAGTATCTTCCCTTTGGCAGGCACACTCTTTCTTTGATCTTTACTGGTTATTAAAACCTTATCTCAACACTTACATGGTAGGAATGGTCATTCCATACAAGCAACCAAAGCAATTATTGTCCAGGCTGCCACATTAAGTGGGGTTGCTGACTGCAGGATTCACGAAAGGCACCAGTCCAGGGCTACCACAGCTTCTTGGTTAGAGAATACTTTTGACCTCTAAGATTATTTTCTTAATATTAGCTATTGAATAACTTTCATATGTTTCTTCCAGTATATACTGTATCCATATCTTTCTTCCTTATGCAAGTTCCTTCCCCCAATTTTGTTTCTCTCTCTCCTTTCTCTGTCTCTCTCTTTCCTTTTTTAGAGGGTACACCTGTGCACAAGGTCATGCTCAGCACCTGGAAAATCTGACGTATTTCTATAAATGATAAGTTATGCTAATGTTGATGATTTTGCCACTTATCACTAAATCAGAATCTTAATTTGAATATGATTGTTCTATTTAAAACAGGGCTTCCAGCCAGGGCCCCTATGCAATTTTTTCCCCAATACATACAGCAAAATGATATTTATAAATGTACATCTGAAAATAAACTTGCAGGGGTGCATTCCCAGATTTAAAAAAATAACAAAAGAAAGACAGGCATGGATTAAAGGATACAGAACCCTCTCTTAATCACATTTTAAGATAACACAGCAGTCTCTTCTTGGTTAAAATTTGTTTCTGTTTATACATATTCATACCTCAAAATTGTCACAGCACAGAAAGCAAGAAAAGATTATTTTAAGTCACTGTTTATCACTTGGAAACATGGTTCTGTCTCCTTTTTTTAGTACAATGCAGAAACAGCCTCACATTTTAAACAATGATAAATCAAGATGAATATTCCGTATCAAAAAGTTCTCAGATAATTTGGTTATGTCAGAGCCCAGAGCTGTTCTCGGTTATATACTTGGTTATAGAGATAAATCTAGACATAAAGGCAGATATAAAGCAATTCTATATATGGAACCTATTATCAGTGGCAATAGATAAAGCTCTACCCTCTTATTCAATTAACTAGAGAGCTACATTTCTTTAACTATTAAAAAAAATATTTGGGATATAATTCTGTCTCCAGTCTGCTTTCTTACAAATGTATTAGGTTATAATTTCCAAGTTTCCCTAGCCAGAAGGAAAAACAAAACAAATAGATTAATTCGACAGCTATGAAAAACTTAAAATTTCAGTGTGCTTATCAAATAGGCTACATAGTATTTTTAGGGTTGTTATAAATATATTTCAAATTTTGCTTTAATTCCCTACCTCCTACTTTTCATATCCAGCAAGACAGCTACTAAAATATCTGTACAAACAGATTACATTGTCATACATTTATTTTTATATGATGATGAAAAATAAGTATTGAAAAGATATAGTAAACCTCATCTATGAGATGATTCTACACAATGCAGAAGAAGTCTCTTCCCTGCAATTATTGTCCTCACTGAGTGAGTACATTTGAACAGAAGCACTCTTTAAAGGTAAAGTGGGGAACTTCAGACCGCAGCCTTGATTCCACAATCAAGCAATGCTCTTGTACCCTTTTCTTCTCTGTTCTTCTGACTGATATCATCATCCAATGTACCTATCTATATTTCTCATGTATAATAATCATCTCAAAAAATGCTCAGGACCATATTGGTTGGAAACATCCTGCAGTGGATAGACAATGGCTAGAATGATGACGATGATGAATAATCTCAGATGAATTTTCTACCCATACCTAGCTTGAAATATGCTGATATCTATCTGTCTGTCTGTCTGTCTGTCTGTCTGTCTGTCTGTCATCATATTTAAGAACTGCCATCTCCCTCACAGGGGGAGTCTGGAAGGTGTACAATAAAATATTAAAAGCATAAACAACAGTATGGAAATTTTAAAAGAGGCAAGGGATGTTAAAAATTGATTAAAGGTGGGGAGGAAAGACTTTCAGGGCACCAAATAGCCCCATGGCTGTATGCTGCTCTGCCGAGCCCCAAGTAAGGCTGCAGAGCTATGTTTTTACACTTTTATGGAATACCAAGAGAGCGGGGGCCCTGTCCCACAGGTGGGGGAATCGCAGAGACGTTTGTCTTCCTGGACCACCAGGCAGAATTCTTTGGCTGATGGAGTGAGCTACATACCAGCAGCAGAGGTGTCAGATGTACCATTCTTTGGGTGCCTAAAATTGACCATATGGGCTCTGAGGCTTCCAGAGTAGCCCCATGTACAGCATATTGCAATAAACAAATTGGAGATAACCAGGGCTTGACTGGCCAGAAAGATTTCCTATCCAGGAAAGGGCATAACTGGCACACAATACAAAGTTGAGCAAAGCCCCCTCTAGCCAAGGCTGCCACCTCTTCTTTGAGCAGCAGTCTAGGAGGACCCCCAGATTACATACTGGGTCTGTCTGGGATAGTGCAAACCCATTCAAGACCAAAGATGATAACTCCCAGATGCAGAGGGGCTCACTACCCACAGACACCCTGTGTTACCAGGGTTCAGTTGAAGTCTGTTGTCCCCTATCCAGGCCCCCACAGGCTCCAGGCACCACAAATGACTCCAAAGCATCACTCAGTTCACCCAAGACAGAGATGTATAATGGCTTTCATCCAGTGGTGGGATTCAGCCAGTTCGTACCACTTCGGCAGAACTGGTAGCTAATTTTTTGTTGCCCATGCCCAGAATGGACTTCTGGAAGCGGCATCCACACAGAGAACCGGTTGTTCACATATTTGAATCCCACCACTGGTTTCATCAGCATAAGCAGGTATAGTTTCAGATACAATACTATCATGCAAAATAAGGCAGCAATACCATTCAGGTAAGTTTATAAGTTTTGGGTTTCTTGTTAGTATCTGAGCTTGGTTGTTTTCCAGCAGATATTTCAATACAAGCCTAGATAACATCATCAGTGCATGGTGAAGTTTGCTCATTCTTTATATGTAGTAGCTTGCCTTGTCAGTCTTACTTAGGAGTGGTTTCTTCCTTGATGGTTCCTATTGTTTTTATTCACTGAATTTCTTACATATTGTATATGGTGCCAAGGATCTCACAATAAATGGATAAGGCTTTGTTGGTAATATCTACTTAGGCAGCAGAATAAAATGACAAAAATCTGTGGTAATGTTCTGATGGACTGTTCCATATTACACTGAAAGGGGAAAATATTGTTTTTAAGGCTTCACACACATGCCACATATATACTGCAATAACTTGCTTTTTATTCCTACACTTATTCTAGCTCAGTCTAATAATATTTATTGTCAGAAGGCTGACGTAAAAAATACTTTTCAAAAGTGCGAGCTATGCATCTTTGAGGTCCTACTGTCCATGTTATTACCAGCCATCTCAGGCACATAATGATGAAATATCTTGGGTTAAGCATAGAAGAACTGCTCACATGATTCTAAGATTGCTTTGCTACATGATATCTAGCTTGAATCATATACATTCACTGCTCTTGATGTAACATAGATTGTTTTTTACACCTGAATTTTCACTTATGTGAACACCTTATTTTATATCCATTAGAACTCAAGGACAATACTTACATGATCCATGTCTCTGGCATAATTTTTGGTTCATTCCAGATTCAGAATTCATGGTTGCTTTACTTTTTCTGAGCTATCATTCATATATGTGTGTATTTATGTAGGTGTGTATTGTGTGTGTGTTAATTATGGCTGCATACACTTCTGAGGATCTTAGAATTCATTGTCTTCCCAGTTAATCAATTCCAGTATTTGATTATTCTTCCTTAATATGCTTTATGTGCTAATATATTACCTTTATTACTAGTTTATGTCCTACTAATCTAAACATGCCCTCATGGAAATTATTTCAGACAGAATCCATGCAGATTTTTCTTTCTTTTTTTCCCTTTTGTTTATTCTGCCTTGAATTCTTGACTCAATAATAAATCCCAACATTGGCCAATGTGTTCTAAGTAATTGGACAAGTCTATTATATATTTCTATGGATTTGAATGAAAGGATCCAATACTGTGGCTGCTTTTTTCCAAGTGCAACCACTGAAACATATAGAACAGTTTTTCCTCTGTGTGTATTGCTCCTTGGAAACAAGTCCTACTGAGTTCAGTGCCAGTTACTTTCAGCCACAACCAGACTTACAGAATTAACATTGGATTATGATCCAATAGTCCACAGCTCTATTGTGTCCATGTATTTACACATATGAAAGAACCAGAGACACCATTCTGAGTAGATATCTATATCATCCATAGATTCCCAGCAAGGGACCATTTAGCTTGAATTTTTGTGAATATATTTCAGTATTTGTTAATCTATGCTATTACTTACAAATTTGTTTGTTCGTTGGGTTTTTCTAGCCCTTAAGATAACAAAAAACCTATGAAGAATGCACCATCAGTAACATATAATAGCTGGAAATCATATTATATTTTTTGAAACAAAAGTATATTTTCCTACAAACTTACCTTTGTAGTTTATCCATGCAATTTTGCGTTTTTTTACAACTATATCTTTCTAGACAAAGACAGCATCTCAGGATAATCTCATACTGTAGCATTATGCACTTTTAATCCATTTTGTATAGCTTTCCAATCTCATTGCCTTATCTTATACCATAATGATCCTCCTGTCTTTTTATTCTCTATAGACTCCATCATCCCCAAGTAAGTCACCAGCATTTTAATAGCTGGGAACTTAATTATAATTTGAATCAGAGCCACCTTACTAGAGATTTTGTTCAACATTTCTGTAGGGAATAAAAATTTAATTTTGAAAAGCATCCAATTACTTGTACTAAGGGCAAAGAAAATCATATATATGCTACTGTTAAAACCAATATTATTCACTAAGAAATGAGGTAGATATTGGCTACACAGCTGATAGCTTTTTAAAAGTCATTGGCCAGAATAGGTTGCCTATCCCACATTGAAACTATTGAAACTATTTAGTCCAATATTTATCAGCGGCTACATTTTCATACTATGAATATTTAATATTGAACCTCTGGATTGTGGGTTGGTTTAAAGCTGATAATTCCAGTTCCAAACACAGGAACTAGAAGAGTGGGAATACGCCACAAACTCCCTTAGTTCTTGTATATTCAAAATCCTCCTGCACGATAGCCCATTAGTACTATTCTAGAATGGCTTTTTTTATATATCCCAAATATTAACTAAGAAATAACAATGGCCTATCCATCATGTAGAGACTTCTACTCACAAGTTAAATGGATCAACAAAGATTTGTGTATGGTCAAAGTAAAAGTTGATTGCTTATGTTGTTGTTAGTTGCGAAGTCGTGTCCGACCCATCGCGACCCCATGGACAACGTTCCTCCAGGCCTTCCTGTCCTCTACCATCTTCTGGAGTCCATTTAAGCTCACGCCTACTGCTTCACTGACTCCATCCAGCCACCTCATTCTCTGTCGTCCCCTTCTTCTATTGCCCTCAATCTTTCCCAGCATTAGGCTCTTCTCCAGTAAGTCCTTCCTTCTCATTAGGTGACCAAGTACTTGAGTTTCAACTTCAGGATCTGGCCTTCTAAGGAGCAGTCGGGGTTGATCTCCTCTAGGACTGACCGGTTTGATCACCTTGCAGTCCAAGGGACTTGCAGGAGTCTTCTCCAGCACCATAGTTCAAAGGCCTCAATTCTTTTGCGCTCAGCCTTTCTTATGGTCCAACTGTTACAGCCATACATTGCAACTGGGAAAACCATGGCCTTGACTATACATACTTTTGTTGGCAGGGTGATGTCTCTGCTTTTTAGTATGCTGTCTAGATTTGCCATAGCTTTCCTCCCCAGGAGCAAGTGTCTTTTAATTTCTTGGCTGCAGTCCCCATCTGTGGTGATCTTGGAGCCCAGGAAGATAAAATCTGTCACTACCTCCATTTCTTCCCCATCTATTTGCCAGGAATGGAGAGGGCCGGATGCCATGATCTTGGTTTTCTTAATGTTGAGTTTCAAGCCAACTTTTGCACTCTCCTTCTTCACTCGCATCAAGAGGCTCTTTAATTCCTCTTCACTTTCTGCCATTAGAGTGGTATCATCTGCATATCTTAGGTTGTTGATATTTCTCCCGGCAATCTTAATTCCAACTTTTGATTCATCTAGCCTTTCTCATGATGTGCTCTGCATATAAGTTAAATAGGCAGGGTGACAGAATACAGCCTTGCCGGACTCCTTTCCCAATTTGGACCCAATCAGTGGTTCCGTTGCTTCTTGACCCACATATAAGTTTCTCAAGAGACAAATAAGATGGTCTAGTACTCCCATCTCTTTAAGAACTTGCCACAATTTGTTGTGATCCACACAATCAAAGGCTTTAGCATAGTCAATGCAGCAGAAGTAGATGTTTTTCTGGAACTCCCTAGCTTTCTCCATGATCCAGCATTTGTTGATCTCTAGTTCCTCTGCCTCTTCAAAATCCTGCCTGTACTTCTGGAAGTTCTCGATCCACATACTCCTGGAGTCTAGCTTGTAGGATTTTAAGCATAACTTTACTTGCATGTGAAATGAGTGCAATGGTGTGATAGTTTGAACATTCTTTGGCATTGCCTTTCTTTGGAATTGGAATGTAAACTGACCCTTTCCAATCCTGTGGCCACTGTTGAGTTTTCCAAATTTGCTGGCAAATTGAGTGTAGCACTTTTACTGCATTGTCTTTTAAGATTTTGAATAGCTTGGCTGGAATACTGTCATCTCCACTAGCTTTGTTGTTGCTCAGCTTTCCTAAGGCCCATTTCACTTCACATTCTAGGATGTCTGGCTCGAGGTCAGTGACCACCCCATCGCGGTTATCAGGAATGCCAAGCTCATTCTTGTATAGTTCTTCTGTGTAAATTTGCCACCTCTTCTTAATCTCTTCTGCCTCTGTCAGGTCCCTGCCATTTTGGTCCTTTATCATGCCCATCTTTGCATGAAACGTTCCCTTCATATCTCCAATTTTCTTGAAGAGATCTCTGGTTCTCCCTATTCTATTGTTCTCTTCTATTTCTTTGCTCTGTTCATTTAAGAGGGCATTCTTATCTCTTCTAGCTGTTCTCTGGAATTCTGCATTCAATTGGGTGTATCTTTCTCTTTCTCCCTTGCCTTTCGCTTCCCTTCTTTCCTCAGCTATTTGCAAAGCTTCCTCAGATAGCCATTTTGCTTTTCTTGCATTTCTTTTTCTTTGGGATGGTTTTAGTTGTTACCTCTTTTACAATGTTGCGAACCTCCGTCCATAGTTCTTCAGGCACTCTGTCTATCAGATCTAATTCCTTAAATCTATTTGTCACCTCTGCTGTATATTCATCAGGGATATGATTTAGTTCATACCTGAGTGGCCTAGTGTTTTTCCCTGCTTTCTTCAATTTAAGCTTAAATTTTGCAACGAAAAGCTCATGATCTGAGCCACAGTCAGCTCCTCGTCTTGTTTTTACTGACTGTAAGAGCTTCTCCATCTTTGGCTGCAGAGCACATAGTCAATCTGATTTT
Organism: Azemiops feae; assembly: GCA_023970755.1. NCBI lineage: Eukaryota > Metazoa > Chordata > Lepidosauria > Squamata > Viperidae > Azemiops > Azemiops feae. Next base: position 15,716 of record JALGBA010000221.1, read on the forward strand.
TGTGTTGACAGTCTGGTGATGTCCATGTGTAGAGACGTCTCTTGGATTGTTGGAAAAGATTGTTTGCTATGACCATCGTATTCTCTTGACAAAATTCTATCAGCCTGTGCCCTGCTTCCTTTTGTACTCCAAGGCCAAACTTGCCTGTTATTCCGGTTATCTTTTGGCTTCCTACTTTAGCATTCCAATCCCCCATGATGATAAGGACATCATTTTTTGGTGTTGATTCTATAAGGTGCTGTAGGGCTTCATAGAACCGATCAATTTCATCCTCTTCAGCACCAGTGGTTGGGGCATAGACTTGGACTACTGTGATATTGAATGGTTTGCCTTGGATTCGCACTGAGATCATTCTGTTATTTTGGGGATTGTATCCCAGTATTGCTTTTCCTACTCTTTTATTGACTATGAAGGCTACTCCATTTCTTCTGAGGGATTCTTGCCCTCAGTAGTATACCTGATTGGTCCTCTGAATTAAATTCACCCATTCCTGTCCATTTTAGTTCGCTGATTCCCAAGATGTCGATGTTCAGTCTTGTCATCTCTTGTTTGACCACGTCCAGTTTGCCTTGATTCATGGATCTTACATTCCAGGTTCCTATGGAGAAAAAATCTTTACAGCATCGGACTTTCCTTTCACCACCAGATGCATCCACAGCTGAGCGTCCTTTCGGCGTTTGGCCCAGTCGCTTCACTCTTTCTGGCGCTACTAGTACTAGCCCTCTGCTCTTCCCAGTAGCAGTAGCATATTGGACACCTTCCGACCTGAGGGGCTCATCTTCCAGCGTCATATCTTTTTGTCTTTTAGTACTGTCCATGGGGTTTTCATGGCAAAGATACTGGAGTGGGTTGCCATTTCCTTCTCCAGTGGATCACATTTTGTCAGAACTCTCTGCTATGACCTGTCCATCTTGGGTGGCCCTGCACGGCATAGCTCATAGCTTCCTTGAGTTACGCAAGCCCCTTCGCCACAAAGCAGTAATCCATGAAGGAGTGATTGCTTATAGTTACATATATTTTAGAATAATTTGTTGGTGAGCTATCCCTGTTACGTCCCTGTTAATTTTTAACCCAGGGAATTATAGAGTTTGAAGGACTTCGTTATTGATTAGAACCTTTTCTTTTTTGGTTGATAACAAAAGTACTTTCTTGGAAACAAATAATTTAGGGGAAAAATATTCGCTGCTCCTACACTAGGATCAATGTATGCTAATATTCCAGAGAAACTGCCAAGATTTAATCTATAGTCCAACCTCCTGAAAAACCTGAATAGTGATGATTAGTAGACACCTCACACAGTTGTTGTAGGGAAAATAGAAGGCAGAAGATGTGTTGGATATGTTTGCCTCCCTGTGTTGTTTGTAAAAAATAATGAAAGTGGGATAAAAATAAATGTCTACTAAATGCACAGTGGTGTTATTGGTTGTATTTTTACATTTACCACTACAGCTCTAGGAAGGTAATTGGATGGATATTATATTTAAGCCGAAGGAATTCACTGTAAATTAAGAAGTGGAATAGAAACCACCAGAAACCACCACTAGAAATATTATCTAGTGATATTTTAGGATAACTAGGTAAATAAAGGATGATAAATCAAGAGAAAAGGTAAATATTGAACACCTTATGATTCAAATGATTACTTCCTTTTAACACAAATCAAATTTTGCCAATATATCTGAATCAGCAGTGTTTTATTCGTTTATTATAATTTGATATTGCATGTCAAATGGGTAGTTTTTTCAGCCTGGCATAAGGTAGCATATCTATTTCTATGATATATAATAATAACTTATTTTTTCAAAACATAAATCATGGAAATTTTCCACAGCATATATAGACTATGAGGTAAGGGTGAGGTTTGTTCTCCGAGCTTGTGGATTGGTTTCTGAACATTTCATTACCAGGCTAAGTAACATCTTCAGCTGAGTTTAGGGGATGTCAGTGTCAGTGTTCTTCTGTTTATAAGGTCTTTAGGTGTGCATATGTCAAGTGAGGGTCTTGTAATGGGTCTTGTGATGGGTCAGATGTGAGTCATCAGTGAGTCTTGGGTTGGGTCTTGTGATGGGGAGATTACATCAGGTCAGGGTCATTGGGAGGTGAACTGCTGGTGGGAGGGAGGCCTTGCATGGGTTGGTTGAGGATCGGTTTCTGGTTGGCTGTGCAGTTGATTTGGATTCTAAGGGGTCATAGACTGGTTGTAGGTCGATGTGTCTGTTGATGGAATTGCTTGTGGCACACCAGGTTTTGATGAACTCACCAGTGTGGTGGGTGGTAGCATGGCTGATGATTTTTGTGTTGGTCCAATCAAGCTGGTGCTGTTTGGTTCAGTTTGGGTAGAGATTTAAGGATTTGGGATCATGGTGTTTGACTACCAGCTGTTGTTCATGGATCCTGGTTCTTAACTGACATGATGTTTGTCCCACGTAGAATTGGTTGCAATGGTTACAGTTGATTTTGTAGATTACATTCTTTCATCCTTCTGTATCTTGTCTTTGGTTCTGGATAATTGCTGGTGGAGTGTGGCTGTGGGTTTGTGGGCTATTACTATTCCTAGGGGTTGGAGAATTCTGGCTGTCATTTCCAATACCCTTTTTGTGTATGGTAGGGTTAGTTTTTGCATGGTGGTTGGCTATGTGGTGTGTCGTGGTTTGGGTGCTGTGTGTCAGAATAATAAGTTTTTTGGATAGCCATTACAGAGAAAGACGTCAAGCAGCCATTTTTCTTCTGCTTTTCTTAGTGTTGTGGTACTGCAGTGTGTCCTGGCCCTTCTGTGTGCAGTGGGGTGGTTGCTTGCAAGGCTGAGGATCTGGTCCATGTGGGTGGGTTTGCAGTAGATGCGGGTTTCTAGTTCTCCATTGTCTAGTCTCCTTTTCATCCAAAAGATAAAAATAGCTGTTAATAAAAAATAGAAGTAACACATGCAAATCATTAATAAAAGCAAATGAACAAACCATAATAGTTAAGATTTTTTTTCACAACTGACGTGTTGAAAGATTTTTTTTTTTTTGTAGCAGGACACAAAAGTTCTTGACAGTATAATGGAAAGATTCTAAAGTTCATTCCTAATATAAATATTTACATTTTATGAAGATATAGCCTTTTGCAATGGGGTGAGGGGTAAATAAAGAATTAAAGCAGTCAGATAATGGAGTCACACTTAATTATTTCTATAAAATACCTTATATCCTCAGCTCTCTTATAAATGATAATCCTTCTGTCTTTAAAACAAAGCTGACCTAAACCATTCTTTGCTAAAATAAAGAGCAATTGCCTCTATACTTCTTACACAAATGGAAGCACATGTAGATTCTACACTGAGTAGGGCCATTCTGTAAATAGAAGACTGGCTTCTGAACAAGGGTAGATAGCTGTTAGAAATTCTGTTCAGAGCAAACAAAGAGTACAGTCACTATGTGCTTTACTGCTCAACTATATAACTGTAACAGGAAAATAGGAAACTCTACTCAGAACAAAAGACCATAGAGTATATACCATAGACCCAAGTTTTAAATACATTCCAACAATGGCTATTATCCAACTGTAAGATCAGGAATAGAAATATTACATATTGAAATGTGGTAAATCAGCATCCCTCAGCCCTGCCTTTGCACAGCTGGAGTAGCCTATTTTATCTCTCACAGATGACAGTCCTCCATTCATTTATGATTGACATACTCTGATCTGTAACAATGCTGCATGTTGAATGCGGAAGATGAGGAAATATCATTGAAAGATTGCAGCTGGTATCAAACCGCTGAATCCAGAGCTTTTCCCCTTCGTTGTCGAATTTCTGAGACCTTTGGATAAATTTTTTCACATTGATTTCCAATCTCTTTCTCTTTTTTTGGTCTGGTTGGGTGACAGGCTGCCTACAGTTGTCAGCATTTGTTACATTGCCCATTGGGCTATCTGCTGTCTAGTGTCCTTTTAATTGACTTTTCTGTCAACACTGTTTATGTTCCAGTCATCATTTTTTTGCGCAACATAAAGTTCAGAAACATATTAAAGAGCAATTTATTTCCCTCTATTTTTAAAAGTTATTTTTTTCTGATTCCAATTTGTCTCCAGGTAGATAATTCAAACAATGTAATCCATTTCCTTACAAAACACTCTTTCTCTTCATGGCACAGTCATCAGTAGCTTATTAGGACTTTGAATAAACTATCACAATAAATAAGTCAAATCAGATTTTAGAGTTACTATTGGGTAAACATGTCTAGGATATGCTGGAAGTCACCAAACCTAGGAAACTTTGTTACAGATTCTTCATCCTATTTTTTTTTAGAATACTTGTGACATTTCATATAGTAAGATATCAAACTGAGCATTCTTTGTCTTTATTATGAATTTGAGGCCCCATACCAAAATGCTTATTCATCATGATTCACTTACCTTCTAGTTTTAATTCATCTATTTGACCCCAATATTTGGAAACATTCAACTTGAGGTTACAGGACTGATGGTAGACTTTCATGAAAATCATGAGACTTGTCCACAGAAAATTTCCAATGCTGCAACCAAACATCATTTAAAATAGAACAAAAGAATGAAGTTATTATCTCTATGATGGAAATGTAATTGTATTACATACATACACACACACATATATACATATATAAAATAAAAATTTAAGTTTGTCCTAAATGCATCAGGATTTATAAGGTAGCCCTGAGCAAGTCACTAAAAGACATTTGGCTTGGATCACATGGTCAAAGGTAAATTAAGTGATTTTGTTGTTGTTTCCTTTCCCTCTCTTTCAGTTCTCTTCTGGTTCTTAGGCTAAGTGGTCTTGGTGTATTAGCCCCAGATCAGCTGTTGTTGTCCTTTGATCTGCTGTCTGAAAAGATAACTCAATTGAGAAAATTGAGTTTATAACAGTTGGTTTTTTTACTTTAATATAATTTCCTACTGTTGCACTCAAGTGCTATTGCCATTGGCTTGGCAAAAAATTGCACAGGCATAAAATTTGCTATCCTCAACCCATTGCATGAATAAGTCAACTCTTCAATCTTCTGGTATTGGTATGGGTGACAATAAACACCTTGAATTACACTTGGAATCTAGTTGGCAACTAGGATTAAACATAAAAATGCATCTGAACCATGATTAGGGAACTGTATTTAACCATGAATCAAATCATAACTCAACTGAATGAACTTTGGCAATAATCATGTGTCTGCTGAATTTACTAGCCAAAGTTATTATGAAGATGAAGTGAATGTATCTTTAGTTTCCTGAAATAAATGTGAATGAAGTGAATAACAGAAGTGAACAAGTAAAGGTTCTAGTTTCACCAGTTCATAATTCCCAATCCATGTCCAACACTCTGTCTTAATACCAAACAATGTCTGAACCAAGGACTTAAATGTGTGATAAGAAGAAAAATTACTTAATATATTTTATCAAAGTCAATGTGACAAAATATGTCACATTCTGACATATTCCTACTGCAATTAAACAGTATTGTAAAATTGTGAGAAAAAAATAGCTTAAACTTTGAACAGATCTACATAACCATGTGATTATGTTCTACTAGGCTTTAATAGAAATAACTGTGAGTGAAAAGTGAATACCCAACTAATTTTTTATCCAAATTTGTTATGTTTACATCATATGTATTCAAAGCTTAGTCATTACATAATATGAAGTTAAGATTTAAGAATATAACGCAGGTAACAGTTGGCCTGTCTAGTGAAATATAATAAAAAATAAATAAAACTATAATATTAAGAAATAAAATAAAGCAATATTAGTACAGCAGATTTGACAACACTCTATGCAAGAGAAAGAGAAATATGGTATTTAATAGTTTCAAGTGTACCAGAATTTTTTTCCCCAAGGCAATCATGAGCTCAAAACAGGATAGAAGGACTAAGGTGGCTTAGGTGATTACAAGAAAAAGAATGTGTTGCAGCTGAAACAAGTAGGAAATTTATTTTGTGGAATAAAAGATAGCAGACTTATAGCAGACAGACAAAAATTAGCACACAAAATACTAACAAGACCTTCTCCGAAAATAGGATTCCAATTTTTCATTCCAGTAGTTATACTGGTTTACATTAATGTAACCTTTTTGTTCCAGTTTTATAGTATTGTATTTCCAATAGAATCATATAGTTTTCATAGAGTGTACAAAAGATTTCATAATTAAGTTAGAAGGAGGGAGATATGTACTGAGTGTGAATAATGAAGAAAATGTTTTGTGACATTGTCAGGGCAATGGTGCAGGGACTAGGTTGCAAAGTTCATGTCACAAAACTCTACAGCCCATTATTGGCTCCAGTGTGTTCCACAGCAGGTCAGTCAGAGGTCAGTTTCAGTAATGTGGAACACAATAGCCTAACTCATATTGTTTTATGAGAAAGAGGTTTGAAGGACATATTATATTATAAAGTCTCTTGGCTATTCAAGAATTTCATAAGCTGCAAACAGTATACTTCTCCCGAATGTGCAATGTTAGTTCTTATTTTCTTTCTTAGAATTATTGAAGATACTTAATTGGGGGTCATTATATCAGACTGTTGCACTGATATTGCTGTGCATTAAGGGAAGTTTTAAGACTATGTGATGTTGCTAATTTGGACTATCCATGATAAATAATCACTGTTAATGAAGAGATTGCCACCTTGTTGTTTTATTATTGCTTTTCCAACAGCATTCTGAAGTAGTTCTTTGTTTACATTCCTCTATACCAGGGGTAGGCAACCTTGGCTCTTTTATGACTCGTGGACTTCAACTCCCAGAATTCTTGAGCCAGCATGGCTCAGCTTAGAAACCTCTCCCTTTCCCCTCAGCATGGCTGGCTCAGGAATTCTGGGAGTTGAAGTCCACGAGTCATAAAAGAGCCAAGATTGCCTACCCCTGCTCTATACAGATGCGATAGCTTGGTGATTTTATGGTCAGACATTTGTCACAAGGAAATTATGCTGTATTCAGGCAGGACATCTTCCTTCTCATTAATTTACTTGCTTTGTCTGCAGGTTGTTCCAGGAATGTTGTATTGACTCAAGGTTGCTACAATGCTGTTGATATTCCAATTCATTACTTTTTAATAGTCTTTCCTCAATCTGAAAGTACAAATAATTGGATTGCTTGGAAATTTTTTAAAGCATGAAAAAATCAAAGGCAGTTGAAAAAGAGGTCAAGAAAAAACAACGTGCCTTGATATTATCACTAAACACAAGCTTACATAAGCATGGGCTTAAAATAACTTAAGAAAGCATTTACCAATCCTGGTGAAATGATGTCCATTGCTTCATGGAGAGTTAGAAACAACTGGACAATCACAACTTCACTTTCTCCAGCCTCACCTGTTTCTATTTCCAACTTTTCAGTCATTCCTCCTGTTCTGTTCTTGCTGGGCTCAGCATTGAAGAGACCAGAGTTGTAACAGGTACTTCTTTTATTGAAGACAAAACAGAACTCAGAACAAAATGGCTCTGCCCCTTTTTATACATTCACCCAGGGGTGTTGTCAGCCAATGAATGCAACGTATTTTCCCACTCAAATGCATCCTAGTCCCCTTGCAGACAGCAAGTTTGGCCCAGCAGACCACGTGGTCTGCTGACTGTTTCAGGGCAGCTCCCTGCACCTGTTTCCGATTAAGCTCAGTACATAACACCTCCATTCACATATAAACTGCTCACAGTGAAATAGTATATGTTGCCACAGTGTGCATAAATTCACAAGAAGAGCTATACATACTGTATACATAAATACGATCTAGTACAGATCTCTTTCAAATACAGGGCAAAGGACTGACTACAGCTTATGAAATGTTGAAGCTTTCTGGACTGTTCCTGACTTAACATATTTATCCTCAAATAGTTCTGAATCAAAACTGTAAGCAACCAATTAATGTAAATCATAACTGAGAAATCTAAACTTGCTTGGTGTTCTTGATCCTACTGTTCATTTTACAGGAGAAAGAAAGCCAGCATGAGCAAATGCTTGCCTTATATAAATTCACTATCAATGAACTCTGTAACCTAGAGGAAACTTTATTGCAGAAGTTATCAATATGATGGTACATGAGCTGCAATAACTATTTATATAACACTAAATTCAATCAACACCTTACATAGGTCAAGAAGTGTAAAACTGCAGAAGGTGAAATTCAAAAGACAGTGAAGAAAACAACAAGTCCTGGCAATTGTCCAACCTGACATCCTGCCAGAAGAAAAATAATTACTGCCAAGTATTGGGATAATAATCTTAAATTTTCATGTGACTATCTATAACTGGACCTATTGCTAATAATTGTTTTAAAATCTGGGAAATACTATAAGTGAATCTGAATCCTGAACTTAACAAATAAATTTTAAGAATATGCCATGGATATTATATTCACCCAATCATTTTGTAAGAAAAAAGTTAAGGGTTTTGAGCATCCATGTTATTTCTTTACATTGGACATTCATAAGACTAGAATGGCTTAATACCATAGCAAATACATGCACATCAGCATTTTATTTCTTGGGAATTTACAATGCAGTAATTTGGTATTGTATTAGTACTACTCATATTCCCAATAATATATAACCACAGACTGATGCTATTACACAGTTGAAGTTAAGCAAGGCTTGACCTGAATGGTAGACTTCCTGGGGAAGTAGAATTGGAGAAGTGTAATGAGTGAGTGAATAAATGAAAATGGACTTAATGTTTCTAGAAATCTGCTTTTTTTAAAAAAATGTATAACTCTGGTTGTATTAGAATATTGTGAATCAGCTTCCTGCACTAGTTGAGATATATCCAAGAATATATTGAAGAAGCCAAAAAGATCCTGAAAAAGTAATAGGGCAAGTCATTCTGAACATGGTTATTATGTTCAACCAAACTACTACTACCTGTTTCCACTGGAATCTGTTGCTAACACCAGACAGATATATAGTCAACTTATAAAACTAATCAATCATAATTAACTATCCATTCTATTCCATTTCATTCCATTCACCTCACCCACCCCATCTTATCCCACCTACCTCATCTCTTTCAATAATGTTTACTTGCTGGCTCCATTGTTTGCATAACTAGAACTTTTCAAACTAATGCTAATACTACAGAATAATCCTCTCCATTTAAAATAGGAAACAAGTAGTTGCCCTTCATTATAAAGTTCTCAGGGTACTTAGATAGACAATCAGCCTTTCTATCTTCTATTTTCAGATTTGAAATTGAACAGAGCTTGAGTGGGGTATAAAAGTTACTGGCATGTATGGGTACAAAGATGCAAGACACAAATCCATGGCACTTGCAGAGAGCTATGGTTTACCTTGAAGTTAGTAACCACTTCAAATTCTCTATCAATGGACAATGCCCTAGCAACCTTTTTATGGTGGCTATTTACTTTTAAGAGATAAGAATCAGCAAAAATATTTTAGAAGATAAAAGAGGGAGGAGTTAAAGCACATTTGGACTTGCAAGATTCTTTTAATATAGCCATTTGAATAAAAGTACTTGAGGCTTACATGTCATCTGTTTCTTGGTGTTGCCTTGTAGAGCTGACAGATACAAATTTTTATTTGCAAGATTCTCTTGGTGACAAATATGCACAAAAATGTGAACATAGTTCCAAAATTCATTTAATATAGCAGAACTTTTATCTATCTGCAGCACAGCTCCTAGAATTGTAACGAACTTGCTTTGCCTATACTTACAAGAAGAGTTTTATTACCCTATTATGGAGAAGCAAATTATTAATATTATTAAATATCATTATTTATGTAAAGGTTATGACTAAATTTAGCACAGTGGTCAATAGTTTCTATTTCAAAATAAAACATTCCATCCACTGAAAGGGTTTGAACTGTCCATATTTTGATGAAACAATACTTTCACTGGTTTAAGTGTCCCGTAATTTGTTAAAACAAAATACTGTTCCAGACACAAAAAAAAGAACTTTAGAAAATGTGTCTACCTCCTTTTTTTCACCTCCAATAAATAAAAGCAGTTCATGTTGATTGCTGTTAGGTTGCCGAAAAAATGGCAGGAGGAATATATTATTACACTTTTGAGAACTTCTATGGAAGAATTTATTTCATCCTCATCCTCTACTACCTTCCTTGAATTTGGCTACACAAGCAGTGGTGGGATTCAAATATGTGAACAACCGGTTCTCTGTGTGGATGCCACTTCCGGAAGTCCATTCTGGGCCTGGGCAACAAAAAATTAGCTACTGGTTCTGCCGAAGTAGTGCAAACTGGCTGAATCCCACTACTGGCTACAAGATATCGTTTGCTCTGGGAAATATTTGCTAATTTAAAAGAATATAAGGAAAGTTGGATAGCTCTCTTTAAAAAATATAGATGTCTTAATCTCTTACATATACAGTACATTTCAAGCCAATTATCTTCTTTAGAGCAGGCAGTCATCCTGTACAAAATAGAGTCCAGCTACCCTATTAACATAAATGTGGTTTCTTTCAAAAATGTTTTAAAGTAAACCTCCTAATCTATGCTGTGTACACTTAAAACTAACTTTGAAGATAAATAGGAACTTGGTACTTAATAGAATTAAGTTATAGTTTCTGAAGAAGGAAGGAAGGAAGGAAGGAAGGAAGGAAGGAAGGAAGGAAGGAAGGAAGGAAGGGGAAAACCTCCCTGCTTGAGTGGACAGCACGCACATTTTTGCTACAAAACACAACAAAGGACTTATAATGAATCATGCACATACTCTTGCTCTCTCACTATGATATATAGTCTTAAATCTGAGATTAAATCTCCTACTATAATATTAATTTTGCACTGATCATTTGTATCAAGCCTCCTAAACCTGAAATTTGAATTTGTAATTCAGGTGAGCAAGATATGTCAGTTTTCTGGATTCTTGGAATAATGCTCTTTATGAATAAAAGCCATTCTTCCTGACATGTAACCCACTAGTTTAGCATAGAAAACATATGTGCTTTCCAAGTTTCTACTGTGGTTCACGTTGTCTGGAAAAAGGAACAAATCTTTTTTCCTGCTGTCAAATGAAAGCCCCAATAGTGCCTTGTCAAAGATTTTCCATTGCTGCTCCAGTGGCAAACATTATAAGGCTTTTTATATATTCATTGCCATAAATTCCAGCCTGGGATTATGATGATCAGTGCACAGTTTCCACTAAGCTGTTGCATATCGGGATGATTGGACAAGCCAAACACAATCACAGCATGTCATTTGATTAAAATAAGTCTGCATGCTCTCACAGGTAGAAACAGATGGCAATGTTTTCATGCCATCAAAGTATTAACTGGGTAAGCAAAGGGCTTAAGGATAACTTTCTGACATGTTTAAAAATAACTTCATCATATCAACATTCAGGTAGAGTCCTGAATTTCTACAGCAGCTGCCTCTTGCTTTGAAATTATATATACATACACACACACACACACACACACACCATATGTTCAGTAAAAGCACATTGGTGTAGAATTAGGAGAATATAATGTTCAATTATTTTTTTAAAAAAGTCAATACAGGTAGTTCTCAACTTACGACCACAATTGAGCCCAAAAGTTCGGTTGCTAATTGATACATTTGTTAAGTGAGTTTTGCCCCATTTTACAACCTTTCTCAAATCAAATCAACCTTTATTGTCAAAGTACATGTGTACAATGAGATTGGCTGAGCCTCCCTTCGTGCACCCCCCCAACACAATTCACACTGACAACAAACACACAATTTTATTACACCATGTGAACTTATTGCACAACACGCCAGCCCCGCAAGTCTATCATACATGGAGTTATTTTCCATTCAGGAGTCTGACAGCCCATGGGTAGAAACTGTTCTTCAGCCTGTTGGTGCGGCTGATTATGCTTCTATATCTCCTACCTGATGGTAGGAGAGTAAAGAAGTGCTGACCAGGGTGTGAGTCATCCCTGAGGATTTTCCTCACTCTTCTAAGGCAGCAGGCCCTAGCGATGTCGTCTAGTGGTATCAGGGGACAGCCCACGATGTTTTGTGCTGTACTCACCACCCTCTGTAGTGTCTTTCTATCCGCGGCTGTCAAGCCAGCATACCACACCATAATGCAATGTGAGAGGATGCTTTCTATACTGCCATAGTTGTTAAGTGAATCACTGCAATTAAGTTAGTAACACAGTTATTAAGTGAATCTGGCTTCTCCATTGACTTTGCTTGTCAGAAGATCACAAAAGGTGATCACATGACACCGGAACACTGCATCCTTCATAAATGTGAGTCAGCTGCCAAGCATCCAAATTTTGATCACGTGACCGTGGGAATGTGCAACGGTCATAAAGTGTGAAAAATGGTCATAAGTAGCTTTTTTCAGTGCTGCTGTAACTTTGAATGGTTACTAAATGAATTGTTGTAAGTTGAAGACTCCCTGTACTTTATTTTATAATGCTTGCAACATTTATATTAACATAATCAATACCAATCCAACCATATGTTAAAATGACTTATGAAACTATGATCAAAATATCTATGATATGATCAAAATAAAAGAATGTCACATGATATGCAATGAATCCAAAGGCTACGTTTTCCCCTTGTAATTTTCATTTTGGATGGAAGCAAAAGCTGATCCAGGACAGGTTGCTTCAGTTTCTGCTCCAGCAACAAATCCAAGGTTCTCTTTGGCCTCATTGTACTAACTCTAGGCTGGACTAAAAGCCTTTATTTTGATAGTAAAAACAAATATTTCCAGGTTCTGGAAAACTAGCTCAGTTACTCCTTTGACATAATGATGTTGTAAAGACCCTAATAATGAGAAACGGAGCAACATGCAAAGCCGAAATTCAACAAAGTCTTTATTTAATTACATGATGAAGCTTGATGTTGATTGGTCTGCAAATGGCTGCTGTACTGCAGACTAGAGATATTCAAGTAGTCTTATAAATATTCATGTACCACTGAAACAACTATTTCTCTATTTCTGCTTCACTATTACAAAATAGTCTGCTATAATCCATCAACCTTGTACCAACAAAGCCAACTGAAGTGAAAGAAGGATATAGAGCAGGGCTTTTCAACCAGTGGTACGTGTACCACCTGTGGTACTTTGCCACGTAGCAGGTAGTACGCGACCATCCTAGAGAAGTGTAGCGGGGGAGGGGAATGAGCCAAAGTGATCCAAGCCTGAGGGAGAGGCAGCTGCAGCTGCAGGACTGTCTGGGATCGGCAGAAGCCCCAGGAGCTGGCAGGGCTCCAGCTGATTGGCTCCAGCTGATTGGCGCTTCTGGAAGCAGCACGGAGCTGGAGGTGAACTGAAGAAAAGGGGGGGAGGAGAGGCTATAAAAGGAGGTGGTTTGGGCGGGAAAGGGGAAAAAAAAGACAACAGGGAAAGAGAAGGAGAGTTCAGCAGGCAGGGAAGAAACAGGGACAGGGAAGAATCAGCAGCTGTTGCTGGAAGAAAAGGTCCCCTGGTTCATTTTCTCCAGCCAGGAGAATGCAATCAGCACTGATGAAATGAAAAGCTGGCAGACGAGCATGTCGGAAAGGAGGTGGGTTTATTTAGTTTTGGATCATCTGGCAGCTTGATTTGGTTACCATAAGGATTTTTGTACAGTTTTTACAGCGTTTTGTAATTCAGAGGCTCGGTTTGTGTGCTTTGGTTATTGGAATACTTTAGTCTGTATTTTAGGCTAGCAATGAGTCCAAAGTGTTGACTTCCATAGGTTTAATCCCTTTAAACAAATGTAATTAGTTTTACCCCCTTATCTTGAGTCTGTCTATGGCTTTTAGAAAGTTTTCTTTGAAGCTAAACAGGCTTAATTTAAGGCTAAAGCTTTTCGCAATTGCCGGAGCCTTTCAGTCTCGGATTGCAACATTGTGACACGTGACACGCCTGAGGCAGCTTAAAGAAAAAAAATGGAGTTTATGTGTTTCTTTATTTTGTGAGCCTTTCTTGCTTTGCACTTGATTCCTGTGTCTTTAAGGATACCGGGAAGGGATTGGGGGGGATGCATTCTTACTACACTGTGGAAGGAGAGCTCAGAAGGGAGAGAGGAAGAAGGGCCGACTAGCTAGCTCAGGGATCTACAAACTTAGCAACTTTAAGACCTGTGGACTTCAACTCCCAGAATTCCTCAACCAGCCATAATGGCTGAGGAATTCTGGGAGTTGAAGTCCACAAGTCTTAAAAGTGCCAAGTTTGAAGACCCTGAGCTAGCTGGTAGTGGTGCATAGTAATAAACATGGATAAATTCATCATACATTTATCAGTGCAAAGGGAAAGTGATTCAGCAAAGGAACAGCCACCGAAGAAATTAAATCTGGTACTTTTTTTCCTTTTTTTCTACAGTTTGTAATATTTTATTAGATTATAGAATAAAATAGAAAAATACAAAAGCAAATAGTAGGACACAGTGGGGAGGAAAAAGGGGGGAAAGTGAGGGGGAGAAGCAAAAAAGAACAGACTTCCTCTGTTGCAGTAGAAGGAAGCATTAACTTTGAACCTCAACTTTTTACTTTTCCATAATATTATAAACTAGCCATTTCTATAACAACAAATGAATCTAATCAGTAAAACCCAAAATCCCCACTCCTTTTTTTTTAGTCATCATTTTTTGACACCCTGCTAAGCAGTAGAGGTACTCAAATATTGTCATGTCTTAAAAGTGGTACAATCTGTGAAAAGGTTGAAAAGCTCTGATATAGAGAAATATTTGTTTACACATATACTAAAAAGTCATAGCTACTGCACCATGTACTAATCTTTTGTTTATTAATATTTTACAATTAATTTTATTAAATGTAAATTATTATAAACTATATTTATGTTTCATTGCAATACATACAACAGCTTCTATATTTTTATATAAATCAATTTTAAAAATCTTTTCCAAACATATGGAATTCATTTTATCATTTACGAAACAAAATCCTGCCAGCCTGATGGAAACTGGATATGGCAGCAGCACTGGACTGACTTTAAAATAGAGACAATATTAATTAGGCTGAATGTCTAATCACAACAAAACTGTATCAAAATGTTTAACAAATTGAAAAAAATTAAAATGATATTGTCTGTCTACAAAAAAACACCCCATATAAAATGGGACATTTTCATTTGTTAAAGCAAAGGACAAAATATAGAGCCATGGAAGAAACCAAGAAAAATGGAATAACAATTTATATCAAGTCATCAGCTTCTAAGATATTGGGAAAATATAAAGGTAAAATAACAATCCTGGTTTCCATTTATGCTCCAAATAAAAATAAATAACAATTTTACAAAATGCATTTTTCAAAAGTTAATAGACAAGGAAGAAGGTGAAATATTTGTTTGTGGAAACATGAATGGATTATTAGATTTTGAATTTGGACAATTCGTTTCAAAGGAGAAAAGTTGGAAAGCTTCCACAAATGATTTTTCCAATAGATGAATGAATTGGCATATGATAAATTCATGGAGACTGTAAAATCCAAAGGAGATTACACTTTTTTATCAGCACACATCAGCCATATTGAAAACCAGATAGATGTTGAATCTCCTGACCTAGGCTCTAATACCATACATTAAAGAAACACAAATTCTCTCTATGATATATGCAAACCACAATCCAATTATAATAAAAACTATTCTTCAGATGCACCTTGCTATTTCAGGACAATGTTCTACAGAAATGCAAAAAGGAATTGAATTTTTCTTCAAAATAATTGTAAATAAATCTCTGTTACCATCATTTGAGAAACAAGCTCAGAAAATATGAAGGATGTTTTTATTAATCTAGAAGCAAAACAAAAGGTAGACTATAATAAATTTAAAGAACAGTTACATGCCAAAATAAGAAAATTAGAACAAACGGACAGAATTAATCCCAAAAGACAACTGAAAAAATAAGACAACAGATGAAAAGTGAAGCAACAATTATTTGTTATCTAGTCTGATATCCTAAGAAATGTATTTGCTTATTTGCATGTTCAACATTCTTCTTTTATTGGAAATGGAAAAATTACAAAAGAAAATAAAATTTGCTAAAGAAAATGTTGAACATGCAAATAAGCAAATATATTCTTAGGATATCAGACTAGAAAAAAATGAAGAAACACAGATATATCGGCTACAAAGGAACTGACTGAACTGTAACATACAAGATAAGAAATAGAATTGGCAGCATTTTTCAAGAAACTATATTCCATTGCTAACTTCAATGAAGTGGTCATGAACAAATGCACAGAAAATTGTGTCCTTAAAGAGTTTAATGACCAACATAGACAAATATTAAGTAAACCAATAATTATCCAAGAAACAAAAGAGGCATTAAATCAAATCAAGCTTGGGAAGGGACCAATTCCAAAATGGCTCAATACTACACAGAATTCAAGGAGGAATTGTTGGAAACACTAACAAACACAGTGACCGAAATCAAAAACAAAGGTGATACCCTAAGCCTAGGAAGAAGCACACGTAAGTTATCTTATACAGAAGGGAATGATCTAGATTATTCAGATATTTCCATTAATGCGCAGTGATTGACTTTGTTGCTCAAAGTTGGTAAATAATAAATTATTTCTTCTTAATTGCTTTCCATTGAATGTATGTAAGAAGCTCAAATTTGATAAGTATTCAGTCCCTCATTTGCTTATTGATCTTATTTCATTAAACATCTCCCTATAAAAACTTGAGATTTATTGTATTCTTATTAAAGATGAAATATAGTCTCTTTTTAATGATAATCCCTTCAGCACCTCAAGGAATAATTATGTGTAATAAGTCAGATACTTATAGATCTTAAATCACAGCAGTGTAAGATCTTAAGGTGCATTGAAACACATAAGAATGCCCAAATCTTCACGAGGGTTGGCAATGCTATGTCATTCCATTGTTTTCCTGACTCTTCTGAACTTGTTTCAAATATATTGTATATCTATTTCCAACAAATTTGAGTGCATGTTTTGCATGAAATCTTTGGCTTTCCCAACATAACTATCCATTAATAGTTGATTAATGGTCAATTAATAATTAGCAATTAATGATTAACAATGGTAAACATATACCAATATTACTGTTGTAATATTTGCAATTACTAATCCATATAATCCTCTCTTCAGATATCATTACCATATTTCATCATACTTCTTTGACAGCTTATGCTTATTTGAGAAATGTCATCCACATGTTAAGCATAGGCTGTCCAATTTTTTTTTTATGTCTTAAAGGAAGCTTTCTGTTTTGAAAAGGTAGACAGAAAGGGATTTGTTTTCCTTGAGTTTGTCCTAACCAATAGGGAAGAGTTTTACAAATAAAATCAGTAGGAACTTTGGGAGAAAATTGGCATTTAATGTTGACATTCTTGATTTTATGCAAACCAAAGCTGAATATACTCATATGTGTGCTTTAGAGCTCAAGAAAGAAGATTTGAGTAAATTCAGAGTGTCACTGAGTAGGATTGGTGAGCAGAAGTCAATGTGAAAATTGGCTCAGGACCGTAATGGTTCATGTAAAAAGCTAGTTATGAATAATATCAACAAGGGACATGGGGAAGAAGTCAGAAAGATAAATGAAAGAGGCTGTATGAAAAGCTTAGTGAAGACATTATATTGATGTATTTTGGAGGAAGCAAAAGGGCTAGATCACCCCAAAAAAACCCAAAAACCAATACACACCGATAGGCCAGAATTATAGAGATGATGCCAGGCAAGATAAAATTTAGAATTATATGAATTTAGTGAAGGACACTAAGGGCAACGACAATCACTTATTCACATTCATTTATATTAAAAGTCTAAAGAAATTGGATAGCAAAAGGCTAACTGGGGTGGGGGGAAAGGGAAGACAAAACTAATTTAGTACAGTTTTAGCTTGCTTTCCAAAGAAGATATATGCTCTAGTAGACAACTGTGAATAGCAGGCTGAAAAAGAATTATTGTAGTTTAAGTTTAATAAAGACATAGTCAGGAAACATCTATAGGTAGTCCTCAACTTACAACAGTTCATTTAGTGACTGTTTGAAGTTACAACAGCACTGAAAAAAGTGACTGAAAGTTATAACACCGCTGAAAAAAGATTTTCACACTTATGACCTCATGGTCATAAGTGTGAAAAACTCAAATGCTTGGCAACTGACTGATATTTATGATGGTGTCCCTGGATCATATGATCACCTTTTGTGACCTTCTGACAAGCAAAGTCAATGGGAAAGCCAGATTCACTTAACAACTGCATGACTAACTTAACAGCTGCAGTGATTCACTTAACAACTGTGGCAAGAAAGGTCGTATAAGGGGGAAAAGGTCATTTAACAAATGTCTTGCTTAGCAACAGAAATTTTGGGCTCAATTGTGATCATAACTCATTATATCCAAGAGTAGAGATTTGATGATCATCCTTGTTTAAATGGATTATTTAAAATGGTCTTGCAATACATAGATTATCTGAAATAATCCATTACTTTGGACTAATTTCCAGTTGGGTTTGTTTTGAAATGGCATAAAAGGTTTTATAAATAATAAATAAATGAAACTTTCCAAGTATTGGGAAATGGGTAAAGTAACTATTTTCAAAAAAGGATTAAAAACAAGATACAGTGAACTGCAGACCAGTCTGTACGATCTACCAAGCAGGTTTACCAGGTGCTTCACTAGACTAAACAGATTTTCTCCCGTGGGAATCAAGGTCATCGACTGTTCCAGGGACTATAGCCTGGGTGTTTCATGAAAAGCCTACCAAGAAGATATATTGGGGAAAGTAGAAGCTTGCATAGCTTTAGGGGTGGGATTTCTTAACTTTGTATTAGGGATTGTTACGTGTCTATTCAGACTTGGTTTCACTTTTGACGTGCCAATACTTCGTATCAATAAACATGTTCTTTGAGGAACTTGCAAGCCTCGGAGTTCTGCTTTATTTGTCTCTGTCTGTCGGAACCATGACATAATATGGTTTGAAATCTAATCTTTCTATTGCTAAGAATGGTTGATTGCTTCTCTTTCAGCTTTAACCTCTGACTGTTCACAATTCTATATGAAAATATAAGGGATACATGAGGTGCCTGTTGAAGCCTTCTCTAAGCTGATGCCACTTGAATCTTCATCAGCATGGCAAGATATAGAGAAATCATAGTGTTGTCCACCTTAAACATGTTAGATAACTAATGAAACATTATTTTTTCAGTATATATTAGTAACATATCATATTAAAGTTAACAAAACTTTAACAAGAAAAAATAAAAGGCAATCAAAGAGTTGTGATAAAAGTGTGTGGGATTTCTTCTTACTAATGTATTTTATTCATTTTGTCCATGCTTTCATAAAGGCAGTTTATTTGTAACAATGATTCTGAATGACCTGTTCCATCTAATTCTTAAAGCCAGGTCATAAAGACCTGCTTATTCCAAGAATATAAACATTAAAATGTAGTTAATGCTGTTCCAACAGAAATGTTATCTTTTCAAATGCAGAAAGCTCATAAGCTTTCAAGCTTCATTTTTCCAACTGTTTCATTATGGTAAATATGCTTAATGCTTTAGCCTTTAAGAAATATAGTTGTCATGTGTGGGAGACCATATTGCATATTGATTGAGTGACAATTTTTCATAAGTACTCATATTGTGCACAATTATTTTTACCCCTCCTGATTTTTGAAAGTTATGCCTATTTTTCTTTAAGTAAAAAGATTTTAAACATCTGTGCTGATTTTCATTTCTATAACAGAGACATATGCACAATGTGGGTATATTACCTGATGGAATAAATAAATCTGTTCAAACAGGATTTGCATGACCAAATTTCTAAAATTGCTAGAAAAAATAGTTTCCCCCATTAGCTTACCCAAATAGCAATTTTTGTTAACATAGCACTTTTCAACAGTTATGTAGCTTGAGGATCCAGACTACAAATGCCATTTGTGCAAATGGACACAAAAAATGTTGTGGTATATTAATTACTTTTCCATAGTTTTTAAGGACCTGCATGCCAGTTTCATCAAATACATGAAAGGTTAGTCTTTGGTGTAGATACATAAATATGCAGGCATAAAGGGGATAGGAATCAGACACAGTGATGTGAAAAAGGAGGCAAGTTCTGAGACTCTTAAATGCACAGTTCTATAATGATTACTGAAAGATTGAGGGCAATAGAAGAACGGGACGACAGAGAATGAGGTGGCTGGATGGAGTCACTGAAGCAGTAGGAGTGAGCTTAAATGGACTCCAGAAGATGGTAGAGGACAGGAAGACCTGGAGGAACATTGTCCATGGGGTCGCGATGGGTCGGACACGACTTCGCAACTAACAACAACATAATGATTACTATCATTTTATCCATTTTAATAATGATATGACTCCTCTTTTTTACAAAATATATGCAAAGTGAATAAAAATCACGACAATGAAAATGTAACCTAAAAGAGTTCTGCAGCAGCTAAAGCAGCAGCCAAAGACAGCTGCAGAAAGAAATATCTGCAAAGGTAACTAACATCTATAAACAAAAGAAGCTTACTGGGCATTCACAATAGCAGTAATTGGTCATGGTCTTAATAGCTCTGCTGTACTTGTGTTGCTATGCTTACTTCCCATCTGTAGTAGGAAAAAGTTGACTTACACTTGATGAAGATCCAAACAAATGTAATCAAACTTGCCAGTAAATTCCACTTAGCAGTTTTACAATGCTGTCTCTCTTTGAATCCTTTTTGTTGAAAAATGGCCACTTTCAGATCAGAAGTCAAATATCCTGGAAAAATATATCTTGATGGATTCTGAGTGCTGCTTTTTTGATGTGGGATATCTGTCCACATGTTTATCCATGTGCAAACTAACCTATTTTGAGGGGATGTAGAAAGCAGAAAAACTCAGTTGGCAAGTGATATCATAAATCTTTCTAGGGCATCCTGTAAAACACTTTTAACATTAATGAGCAATGTAAATTGAAACAGAGCCCAGAAACTCTGAATAGGGTTATTCACTTTGTATCACACCGTAGACAATGGAAAACTTAACATCTCTTTCTCTCGTGTGAATCCACGGCCCAGTCCTTCAAATGCTATCTGTGCTGAAGTCACTTGTCTGTTTCAATAGGTCTCAAGAAATATCATCTATTCAAGGTAATGAATAAGGATGAAAAGCATTTTAAACTATGGCATATGACTGACTTAGTTACTTATTAAGCACACTTCAAGCAGTGTACAGTAAAGCTCAGACAGCACAAAACTGTCCTGTTTTAATGTATACTTCAAAACATGGTAATAAGTTTAGAATGCCACCCTTTAACTTATTATTGTTAGGATATTTTGTTTAATTTTGTTTAAGTATTTTTATACATTATTCATGAAATACTGGAGCTGATATTAATTATGCTTTATAAATTCACAAAGTCACTTCCTGTAGTTTAGTCTTTTGACAAATATTTATTCCAAAAAAATTCCCCTCAGAGTTGTTTAGAGACACAGAACACATTTTAAAAGTTATGCTAACCAACTCCCTGCCAATTCTCATTCTCCGAGAATATTTGAATTCAAGGGGTACTGTGTTCAAGACTATACTATTAATCACAAGGAATAATATTAAACACACAAATAAAATAAAATCAATATGTACAGTACACATAGCATTTTTTTTAAAAAAAATCTTCACTCTAGTCTTTTTGACAGTAATAATGTCGACATATTTTAATTTGAATTTTAATCCATAAGTAAACAAAGACGTTAGAAGGGGAAAAAACTGGTTCATTCTGAACCAAGATTTAAAGAATGTAGAAAGTAGACTATTGCTTGAAGCAGAGGAATTTATTTTTGAGAACAATAATACAGGTAAAAATGCCAGGTCAACTGTCAAAGGTATTTTTCCCCTTTTGTTAGACTCCCACTTTCCAGTTTTAAACAGCAACATCATTTGTATACTTTGTGATACAATCCTCCTTAAATTTCTATGATAGGCTCACAAACAGACCTCTTGCAGCTTTGAGAAAATACATTATGATTTATAAGATTATCATAACAGAATTATTCTCTATGCTCTATTAAACTTTTTAGCTAGTCAGCAAACTTTTTAAAATATATAAATTTTAAAACATTCAGTAATGATTTGTCAATTTTTTAAATTAAGGATATAATCATAGTTATGGTATATACCAGTGGTGGCGAACCTATGGCACGGGTGCCAGAGGCAGCACTCAGAGCCCTCTCTGTGGGCACGCGCACCGTCGCCCCAGTCCTAGGCCTTCAGCTGGGTTTTATAAAACCTTTTCGCTTTAGGCCTCCGCCGCCGTGTGCAAAAAAAAGAAAGAAAGGTTCAATCAGTCAATTTCAACTTCTCGTGGGGAAAAAAAGATCTTGCAAAGTTGGAATTGATTGATTGAACTTTTCCCACCCAGTCTGCCGTTACCACGCCCACCCAATGGGCCACGCCCACCCAATGGGCCACACTCACCCGGCACTCGAGGATGCATAAGTGGGTTTTGGGTTGCAGTTTGAGCACTCAGTCTCTAAAAGGTTCGCCATCACTGGTATATACAGTGGTGGGAACCTTGCATTATACAATAGAGAGCATGAGGTTAGAAAGAGGAGTCACAATGTCAAACAAGAGATTTGACATTATAAATTCATGATTTCAAAAAGGAAAAGACTGGAATGTTGCTGTGCTCAAAGCTGGCTGTGAATATTTAGCTCATTTATGAAAGTTCACTGTGAAAGTTTAGCTCATTTACAAAAGCTGTCCACTCTGTGCCTAAAGTGATAATTAAAAAGTTGTGAACTGACAGACCACACTCAATTATGTGTACCTGAGAAGAATTACAATGGTGTCCCATCCCATTTTGAATATTTGGTACATGGTTGAAAAGAACAAAATCTTGTTCATTTGTTTTTAAAAGTGTGCATGAAGAATAAATAAAAACAAATAGCCAACTCCAGCTTCCAAGCTAGTTGTGATTAAGTCACCAAGAATAGCCTACATTTTATGAGATTCTGTACTTCGATCGACTCCAGTGGAGGTTGCAGTAATATAGGAGCCCTTTATTTCTACTCAAATTGAACGCCATCTGGAAAGAGCTTACATTTTTGCCTTTTCCTTTGCTCTTTAAGCAGACGAATGCTCCAGTGATTAAACAAATCTCATGGGTAAATTGAGAAGAGAAGGGTTGATTTAATCTGAAATATCTTGATGAAGTCATTTCCATTCAAAGGAAATTAGAAGAAAAGCACTGTGTCTGGTTTATTATCAGAGGAAAAATTAAGTGCAGGAGGGAATTTAGTCATACCCATGAAAATCAATAGTAACTTCCTTTCCTACCACTTATTTTCTTTCATTTAATTATTTATTGCCTGAGTACTGCTGACTCTGATGCAACCAAAGCAGATGATTATTAAAAAAATAATTAAATATTATGATTAACACTAGGGGCTTGGTTTCAGATATCAGACTGAAGACGAGTCAGAGCAGAAGCTGATTATACCATTTTTCTTCAAGCAATCATAGTAGGGTCACTGAATACTGCAACAGCCAATAACTATCTGGAAGCTGTCCTTTAAAATGAGGGTGATGAATAGGGTAAACTAAATAAATCACATTGCTGAGGGTGGTTTCCCTCAATGCTTCCCTGGGGTCTTGGAGTCCAATCTGACAGAATTGCTTGTCTACTGCTAAAGGTCCTGTGATGAGCTGTGCCAGCCATCTATTCCTGAAATTAGAATGGAAATTAGAATGGAAAACTTGAAGGCACACCATCCATTGTTGACATGTTTTCTGCAGTGATCTGTTTTGCAAATCATTCATGAAGAAATCAAAGTGTTATCTATTTCTGGCACTCTTTCTCGCTCCTTTGTACAGCCAGGGTTGGGAACATCTTGAATATGTAAAAGTCTTTTCTATCAAGTCAGAGCAGTACTGTAGTTTGTAGTTTCTCCTCCAACTTGCTTGATTCGCTCCAGGGTATTACAAGTCCATCTCCAATCCAGAGACTGTTTTCAGATGGAGATTCTGGTAGTCTAATAGATAAAGCAAAACCCCCACTTATCATCCCAATTACCATCTTGCAAAACATAGAAGTTACAGAAGAAACTTCTGTTCAGAATGCAAACTAAAACTTAATTATTCTTTGAAAATTATGCTTTTCCAAATTTTACAATTTAATCATTTTTTTAAAAAAAACTGCATTATAAAACCTACATATTGAGGACAAATAATAAAGCCTATGTTTTGTGAAAATAGCATACCAAAATGTATTGTTAAGGAGGATTGCTCGCACACAAAATTGTACACAGATGCATTTATTACAATGAAACACTCACAAAAACCCTAATTTAAATGACAGTCAATGTCAATTGCTAGTCATTTCATGGATATGCCTATAAAATTATCTTAGCAATAATAAATAATCTAGTCCAGTATTTCTAGGCCTTGGCAATTTAAGACATTTGGACTTTACCTCTGAGAATTTCTCAGCCTGTAATGGATTTCTGCAAGAAATAAACAAGTGGGTCCAAGTATGCTCCATCTTTTGTTGCCCAAATTATTAGTTCAAGATTCCACATTTCAGACATTAAGATGCACCAACTGTTAGTCATCACATTTCTTTGTGGATTGAATAGCTTGAAGCTGTCTAGATATACTGAACAACTATTTTTCTCACAGATGACTTTTTTTTTTGCCTTTCATTATACTATGCATATAATTTTAGTTGATGCTTCACTGTATAAAATGCTTCAAGGTCTTAAACATCATTGAATCCCCCAGCTGTTTCAGATGTGTACTCATCACCTATCTGAATCAATGTTCCCAACATTAAGTAGTATATATTTTTGCAGAAGTATATTATTTAAAATCAGTCTGAATATTTTGCATTTTTAAGCTGTCAAAAAGTTAGGTGAAAAGACAAGCTTAAAGTTCTACAAATAATACTGTTCTCTCACGAATGAAGCCAACTGACCCAGATTCAATCTTGTAATAATATTCTCTAATTATTTCTCTTCCAGAATCATTCTATGTTAAGAAAGCATAAAGAAATAATGATATAATGGTTTTTCTGAGCTATTTTTGCTCTAGGATTTCTTTATAAAATTAGGCTTGGGTTTTATTTTATACCTAAATAGTTATACTAACAGAAGTATCCCATACTATCAAATCAGATTTTCCAAGTTGTGAGTATTAGTGCCGGAGCAGTTGAGTTTCTATGAATTAACCTGTACTGTGTATCTTGAATACACTTAGTCTATGAATATAGGATGTTGGAAAAAGAAGACCAGAGGGAATGAGAAGATTTTTTTTTTATCTCCTTAAAGTGAGCAAAAGGAAGGAGAATTCTGCATGATTTGCATTTCTTGGCATTATCCTTTCAAGTAGTTTTACCAGCCCTTTGCTGCCCTTGTGCAATAAATATATATTACTTACAGTTCTTATAGACAGATTTCATTCACCCACCCCATTCTGTTCCTCTCTGTTTATGCTTTATCAACTAGTCCCAGAAACCTCTAAGTCCCACTATGTAGCAGTTTCTTGCAGCTATTATATAGTCAAGATTGTCTCTTAAGCAACCCTTAGTTATAATTTTAGACTGTTTCCCTAGAAAAAAGTCAACAGCTGCAAAAGTCTAGATTAATGTCTCTGTTAATTTTACTGCATGCCAAATATAATGATAGAGGCAAATTATATCAACAATCCTGAAATAAAACAGAAATTCAACAAAAACAATTAATCTACACTGTATAAAAACAATGTAATAATTAAATTATATTGAGGCAATAATACATAAAGTTCAGGGAACAAATAATAGTCTTATAATAAATCATCAAACTATAATTAGGTTCAGTAAAGTCAATCACATTGCAAATCAATGCATAACAATTTTGCCCTAATCTCATTTGTCAAAATCAACTATTGTAGTCAGAGTTAGTCAATTATAGCTGGTAGAGGAGACAGCAATAAAACAGAATACTAAGGATTTATGTTATTTAGCTATCTAGCTTGTTCATTTGTACATCTTACAATATTATACATGCCATCTATCTGAAAAAATAGTCTTTAAATAGTCTTTATCAAAAAAAGAAAGACACACTAGCAGTTGCATATTTCTGCATATCTTAACTAAAGACATTTCTGTCCATAGAGATTGGGGTGCTTTCTGCTAACAACAAAATAACTCTGTGAAATAGATTTTTTTTTAATGTGGTTTAACTTATCTGGGAAAGGTCTATTGCAAACAGACTTTAGATAAGTCACAAGTGAAACCTATCAACATGACAATGCAGCGAGCACTGGATATGAAGATATCCCTAGAGGGCATAAAGGGTTCAGTGGAGCAATTAAAAAGAGATGTACTCTCACTAATGAGATTTTTCCAAAAAGGGAAGCTTGATCACGTTTTTTAGAACAAAGTGGAGAAGTTATTATGATTTGACATTTACTTGGAGAATGTGAGGTCACTATTGAGATTAAGAGACAATGAAAGGAGTATGAAGATGAAAAAATCAAACTGAAGTTCTTAGAAAAAGAAAGTTATAGTTAAAACATTGCCTGAAACTTCTGTGAACTAAGTTAGTAGAGGGAATAATAACAGCACTTATTGACCAAGGTACAACCAGTTCATAAGAGCATAAAACCACAAACAAATCAAAATTCAAAACATAATGGCTATCTCATAATCGTCTTCTTTTATTTACCATTCTATCTCCCATACAAGATAACTGGGGGTCCATCAGAAACCATTAAGCAGATGTTAAGGTCAGTATCTTCCACTGCTTGTCATTAGCTGAAATTCAAAAGTGATTATAACTATAAACATGGAGTCAGCATGAGTTTGCGTAATCCCAGAAGACAAAGGAAGGTCAAAGAAACAGTTATTATGCATAGGTTTCATTGTTTGCAAATGGACAGAATTTATATTGGTTATAATTTATATCCTTTATATGAGGATCCATTTATCAAATTGGATTTAACTATGACTAGTTAGTCATATGTTTGGAAGTTTGCTTGACCTAATAGTTTATGGCATAAATTAAAAATATGAGTTAGGTGTATGCTATCCTCCAAGCCATAATGCAATCCACTAGCCATACTACAAACTCACCTAATGCAGTTCCCCCCAAACAATGTGTATTCCAGATAACAAATTCCACTTTGTAAAGTTCTCTAGCAACTGTGGCTTTTCCTAAGAATTTTGAAAGTTGAAGTTCATGTAACTGAAAAATCCTGAGATTGAGAAAAACTATTTGATGGATGTGCCCAGGGTCTCCAATGTATGCAAAACCTATGGCAAATTTAATGTTACACATGCAATTAATTAAAATGAGATGAAAGCATTATTCATCTTAAGTTATGAAGATGATAATGCCCTTCTCAAATTGATGAAACTAGTTAAATAACTGGCAATTTTTCCCCTGGTCCAATTAATGAACAACTCTTCTATATGTACAGGAAAACAAAATTCATATATTTAGGAAGAATGCCCAGAGAAGATGGTAATGACAAAATTATAGACCAAGCCATCTATTTATAACTCATTGAAAACAAGAATATCATCTCCAAGCATGCTATGAAGTCCTCATTCACTTTGATGACCATCGAAACAACTGGATCCTGAAACTTCCAGTGAGGATTCATAGCAAATTAGATTTCCTGAAAGAACAGAGATTGGAGGCTAGATAGTGAATTCTGGTTGGTGAGATCTTTCCAGATAAAGGAGAGATTGTGAGTTTGCCTACTTGTACTCTGAACAGCTAGTCTCCTTGAATGTACTGCAGGAACTGAGGGTTTTGCAGTCAGCTCGTGAGTTTAGTGCCTGGGAATCAAGGAATTTATTTATTTTTATATATTTATTTATTAAGCTTCTATGCTGTTCATTTCACCAAGGCAATTTCAATCAAGCTCACAGCATAATGAACTCTATATGGACACAAGGTTTGTACTAGTCTTAAATTTGTTAAATACCTTGGGATGTAACTAATTATAGCTAAGGAATGATTTTCTAAGCAATAACACTGTCAACTTCTGAAACAAGACTGGCTGAAGCCATCTTTGTCATTTTAAGTTGCCACATAGGTTGGGGGGAGAAGGAGGAAAGAAAACAAAAGTATGCTAGACTAAGCGCGGAGCGGTCCTGTGGGAACCAAGGTCATCCCCACAGATGCTGAAAGGAGGAGCAAAGATAAGTTGCAGAGCCCACCAATTACTTTCATTGGGTAGCATGATTTATAGCATAATAGAGGGGAGAGTAATATTACATTTAGTTACATTGAATCTCTGGGGGAAAATTTAGAGTTGGTTTTACTTTTGACTATGCCGATATTATGTATCCAATAAACATGTGCTTTGAGGAAACTTCAAGTCTTGGAGTTCTGCTTTATTTGGTTTCATTAGTCAGAGTGTTGAAGTGTTGAAAAACACTTCTTAAGTCAAAAAAGAAAAAAATGATTTTAAAGATTTGAAAACTTTTGGCAAAAAGCTGATCAAGGAATGGACATAAGAAAATTTAAAACCGATAAAAGGAATACTATTTTTGAAAGATTAATTTTTGGTGAAAGTGCTTTTAAACAAGTTGGAATAAAAAATAGACTAACAAACCAGAACCTTGTGGGAATATTTCTTGTTTACCATTAAACAGTACAAACAATAAAGGTAAGTCAGACTGTGATGCTGACTGTAACTACCGAGTACCATTTTGAGACAAAAATATTAGAGGCACAGGAAGACAAAATTAAGTTTGCCTTTTCTTTTTCCTTTGCAATTATGGCACTTTCATTTTATACATATTATTGTAATATTATAGTAGCAACCACCAAAAAAGTGGCAAGATATGGAGGGGAAGACCAGATCGCTAGAGCAACCTACATATAGAGAAATTTTTTGCTCTAAAAATTTATGAAGAACTGGGCAGTAAATTAGCTGAATCATTTGATTTCAAATTGAAAGCTTTTAAAAACAATAGAGGAAAGACATGAAAAAAATGAAAGAAGTAAAAGGCAGAAAGCACTCTAAAACAAACTGAAATTCTGGAGAGTAAGATAAAAGTTATAGACAGAGAATTGGAAAAAAAAGTGGATAATCTGGCTATAATTGAGAGAGAAGGATATTTTTTTTTTGAAACTTAGTACAATCCCAGAGAATTCTGATGAAAATGTTAGAGAAAAGATTATTAAACCTTAGCAATTTTTTGGGGATTGAGATGAGGATGATACAGAGACAGAAATTGATAAAGTATATACAATAATTATACGATTTGTGAGAATAAGAAATGTTTCTAAGGATTTTAATGCACTTTGTAGACAAGGGATCAAATTTTCCTGCAGCATTATAATATAAGATTGAAAATTGATAATACAGATGTAATTGTTGCTAAATTCCTATTAGAATCTTGTGTAAGTGGAAAAACTATTCTTTTTTGACTGACAGATTGAAGCAGATTGAAAGATTCTGTTTCAATTGGGCAAACTGGAAGGTGTGATTTTTACTTTTACATAGCAAAGATTTTGAGTGAATTCTGTCCAGAAAGTGAGAGTAGTTCTAGAAAATTTAAAGAGAAATTGGGGAACATTCAAATGGAAGTGTCAGATAAGACTACACAAAAATGTCAACAGATACAACAAGAAACTGAAAGAAATGATACCAAACAAAGGACCAAATGTATCATTGGCTTGATTATGGTTTATAAATACTTAATATGGAATATAAATATAAATGGAGCAAATGCTCCTCAAAACAGAAAAAAAATCATTCATTTGGAAAAAATCAAAACAAAATATATGCCTGCAATAGAAATATATTAGAAAAAAGGACAACAAATATTTGATGGATATTTTAGGGTTGATTAATATTTGGAGTCAGAAAAAATAATTTAAGAAAATATACCTACTTTTTTTTTAAAGACACAGACCATTTTCAAGAATAGATATTATTTGGCTTTCAAAGAATTTTGCTACTAAGGTTTCTAAAGTAGAGATATTACCAAAGACTTTTTTTGAATCATAATCATTTCCTTATAAAAGGAAATCTAGCTCTTTTAGATGAAGACTAAATAGTTGCTATAGAAAGAAGAAATAATGGAGGACTATAAAAGAAATTAAAAGAGTTTTTGAAAATAGCTTAGGTAAAGGTGCTGATTTTAGAATAGTTTAGGATACAAATAAAGCTTTCATAAGAGGTTATTTTATACAATATAATAATGAACTAAAAAGAGTCAAGAGAAACTAAATGCTATTTTGGATAAAATAAAGAGAAAAGATGAACTAAAGAAATTTCTAGAGAAAATATTTTCGTTTTCCTCAACAAATTAAGCTTTTACAATGACAGTTATCTATGCTAACAGTAAGAGAAATGGAAATAAAATAGAGCTATGTAAAGCAAAAAAAAAATGAGTTTGCAAACAAACAAGGAAATTGGTTGGCATATAAATTACAAAAAGAAAAGGAAAAGAAAATGATACAAGGAAATTACAAGAGGGAAATACTGTGTTAATGGATAACATGGCTATACAAAAAGCATTTCATCAATCTTATTCCAACTTGTACAAAGGAAGTGACATTGCTCTGGATAAAATAGATGCATATTTAAATAAACAAAATTTACTGAACATTACAGACGAACAGAGATTATGAACAGACCTAGAATAATAAGGTTAGTTTCTGAAGCTGTATAAAATATTAAAGCCAGGAAAGTGCTTGGACCAGATGAATTATCAGATTCTTATAAATGTTTTGTGGATGAACATTTACAACCTTTACAAAACAGAATTAATTTATCCTACAGGGGGGGGGGAAATGTCAGAGATTTGAAAACAGGCCAATATAGTACTAATACCTAAAGAGGGACAAGATATGACTTTAACAACAAACTATTAAATAATGATTATCACTTGATAATGTAATGTAATCATTGTAATGATTACAATAGTTCTCAGCCATTCTAGCTGGTATACTGGAATGATTTCGTAGGAATTTATTCAGAGGATCAATGTGGGTTTTACCTAAAAAACAGTTTAAAAGAGAATGTTAGAAATGTGTTGGATATTTTGGAATATTTTGAGCAACATAATGAAAAACAAGCCACATTGATTTTCTGGGATGCAGAGAAGGTGTTTAATCGTTTAAATTTGATTTCCTTGTTTAAAAATTTAAAATTTTGGAGAGAATTTTATAAAATGGGAAAGATTTATTTACACTCCACAGAAAACACAAAAAGGTTGATAATGGAGATCTAACAAAACTCTGTGATATATAAAAAGAAATAAGAGGGGAATGGCCACTGTCTGTTGTCTTGTTTATTTGTATAAAGTATATAAGGAACAGCTGCTGGAATTGGGTATGTCTAGTTTAATGAAGAGAAGGACGAGGAGGGACATGATAGCAGTGTTCCAATATCTCAGGGGCTGCCACAAAGAAGAGGGAGTCAAGCTATTTTCCAAGGCGCCTGAAGGCAGGACAAGAAGCAACGGATGGAAACTAATCAAGGAGAGAAGCAACCTAGAACTAAGGAGAAACTTCCTGACAGTTAGAACAATTAACCAGTGGAACAACCTGCCTCCAGAAGCGGTGAATGCTCCAACACTGGAAGTTTTTAAGAAGAGACTGGACAGCCATTTGTCTGAAATGGTATAGGGTTTCCTGCCTGAGCAGGGGGTTGGACTAGATGACCTCCAAGGTCCCTTCCAACGTTGTTATTATTATTATTATTATTATTATTATTATTATTTATTATTATTATTATTATTATTATTATTATTATTATTATTATTATTATTATTATTATTATTATTATGTATTCTTGAAATACTGAATAGAGATATAAAACAAGTAGAAGGGATTAGGGGAGTAAAGATTTTAAAAGAACCTTAAAAGATTTTGCAGATGACTTGGTGTTGGTTTTAAAAGAACCTTTAAAGGGAATTAAAACATTAATGGTCAAATTAATGAATTCGATACATGAGCAGGTTTCAAAATTAACAACAGAAAATCAAGATATTAACCAAAAAATATGAAAATAGAACATAAAGCAGAATTAATGAGTAAAACAGATTTTTAAGATTGAGAAGAAGTTAAAATATCTGGGTAACAGTATGACAAAAATGAATGGTATTTATTTTAAAATAGCATGTTAAGACGGAATGAAGTTAAAAAAAAAACATGTGTTAAGATGGAGAAACTGCAATTGTCATTGCTGGGAGAATTTCTATGATAAAAATGAATGTCTAGTCTAGATTGATGTTTTTGTTTCAGAAAATACATGTTTTGACAAATGATGCACCATTTAAACAGTAACAGAAGGAGAGATCTAAATTTGTGAGGCAGGGAAAGAAATAGGAGTTAAATATAGGATGTTACAACATGCAAGGAGAAAGGGGAATTGGGTCTACCTGAGCTGAAATTCTATTTTATAACTTGCAGTTTGGATGAAAGGGAGGATGCTGCTGAGAAAGGGAGGATGCTGCTGGAGTTAGAAGGACACAATTTGGGATTTGGGTGGCATGGATATTTGCTGTATGATAAGTCAAGGTTAATGTGGATTTTTAAAATCATTATGTTAGACATGCCATATTGAAACCATGAAATAGATTAAACCCAGGATGAGCCCCAAAACCACTTGGTAGCTTTCAGCACATGAAGCATTTTATAGATAAAAAATAACAGGCAAACCTAAGTGGCTAACCTATCATGGGATACTAGAATTTTGCCAAGGGGAATACAAAATAAAATCAAGAGAAGAACTGGTAGCAGAGGGATATAATTGTCAATGGTTTTCCTATTTACAGGTATTAGAGGTATATGACTCAACTGTTTACCTTCAAATAGCAAGTGGTTAGGTACATACATTTATTTATTTAAGCATTTCACAGAGAGAAAATCTTCAGGTTTTGAGTGTACATTTCACATTGCTTTATATTCACAAGCGCAATACTTATATTTTCATTTATATTTCCAAGATTACTTTACTGTATATGAGGTGGTAGAGTGTTCCAAAGTATATGCAGTACTAAGCCTTATGATAAGGCTCGATGAATCAACCCACTAAAATGTAATTTAGTCTGAGTTTAAAGTTACAATAAAATTAAACCTTTTTCTGAGAGTCAGAAAAGTTGAGCCAGATTCTGATCTTTATTAGCATTTGCAGCTCCCAGGGTGATTATAGAAAAAGCAAGGGAATGAAAAGCTCTTAATCCTTCTGATACATTATTTTTTCTTAAAGGATGGAATTAATATTTTAAATTACATAAATCAATTTTCAATTTGGCTAAAAAAACAAATCTGTAGAATTAGTTTAGATATTGATGTCTAGTTTGCACATGAAATTGATTTTTTAAGAAACTCAAAGCAATTTGATATTCACCATGCATTTTAATGTTTGAACTAATCATGAAAAAAAAATTGCTGTTAGTTTGAATGTTATAGAATATGTTGGTTGATTTATACAATTAATATTGCTTAATAGAAATAAGTGCACCCAAAATCATTTGGAACATAAAAATGGTCAAAATTTCATAGTTCAGAATTGTTATTTTCTGAAGGAAACAAATGAAACTGAACTAAATCATATAATTAAATTATTTGAAACATACCTATTCTGTTTTCAGGACATCCTAGCAGTGCTTAAAAATGCTCAGTAAAGTTTAAACACAATTAAAACTTCAGAGAGCTAATAAAGTGTCTCATCAAGCACAAACTATAAACCAGACAGAAGATAAACTAGATGCTTAGATATAGCAAAAAGATATTTAAGAGAATGAGATAACCCAAACCAGTAAAAAAAAACAGTACTCTTCCATTCATTTAGCAAGACTGCTTTGATTCTAAGGAAAATGGAACCTGTATATTGAACTAGAACATAAATATTTATGTATCTTTCTGCAAATGTTTTTCTTTATGATATCGTTCTTAAGTTTAATTTCAAAATGCTTTTGCTGTACAAAAATTTGGTGTGTTCAAAATAATATTTTTTCTGTTGAATATATTGAATTTTTATCAATGAGTTTTAAAATAAAAATACACTTACAAAAGACAATAGAATATGAATTACACAATTTGAAGACAGGAAATCTCTAAGAAACCTTTTGATAGGTAGATCTTTGGATCAAATAAAATTCAGTATCAGAGACATTGGGAAAATACATATTTTCCTATATATTACTTCTGTTCAGTTTCCTCTCTATAACAACTATTGAAGTTTGACATTTGAAGAAAGTATTGAAGGAAGGAAAAAGGAAACCATAGAAACTTTACAATAAATGGAGTCATTCATCACACAAAGTCATATCGTGGTTTGTTTAATTTTGGTTTAACATGATGTGTGACACCTCTCAGTACTATTATTTGAGGTTGATGCAGTGATACTTTCCATGACCCCAGTTGGTTTAAGAAGAATGCTCTCTCAATCTATTTTTGTGGGGAATTGTTTGAATAGCTACCAAAAGAAAAAAGGTCATGATCTTTGTTAAAAGATTATACACGTACAAATGACAGATTAATGGATTAATAAAAATCCACTTGAGCAAGTTGTAATTTATAAATATTTGGGAATATTTTTCAAATTACAAAATTCTGAATAATTGAAATTCATAAGTGGCAAAGAATATCCAAAAAAAGTGGAACATCCATGTTAATTTTCATTTTTGCTGTATGATAATTACTAAATTCTTTTCACATTAAATATGTTCAAGACAAAATTAGTGTATAAATTATTAAGCAGGTAATATTTCTTTCTGGAGGTGGGTCAGTCTAAATCTTTAAGATCTATATTCTCAGAGCTTTGTGTGTGTGAAGACTGGGTTTATATTATACTATTTAGTGCTGGGCTCTAATTAATATTCTAGTTAGCCTGGCTTCTTTTAACTTTGTTGCATAGTTTTCAGTTTGTTTAGAAGAAGGTACTGAAAGTAAAACTTTAATCATACAGGATGTTCCCTGAATTTTTTGAATTCCCAAGATTCTAGAGAATCAGAACCATTCTCAGGCAACATGGTGAACATAGTGGTAACTGGGATATAGTGAAATTCCCAACTATCTTAGTTTGGGGAGCATTGTAGGGGGAGCATCCAGGATGATTTTTGTATCGAACTAAATTCCTAAAGGAATATGCTATTGTCAATTATGTTAGAGGGGATATATCATAAAATCCGATTCAATGAGCATAGTTATTCTTCTGGAATAGGCAGTGGGACATATTTTTTCATACAGTCTGTATTATATAATTATTTGTTTTAGATGAATTATTCTTATCTTAATGAAAATGCCACGCAAGTCTAATGAATGCACATATTTCTCTTTCTTCAATCAGATTTTTGTAATTTCTGAAAAATATGGCTAGATTTAGTTTTATTGGTTCTTCTACATGCAAAATATACCAATTTGAATTAATTAGCTTAGTGAGCATTATTATGGTCTTTATCTATTGGTATACAAATAACTCTTTTAAAACAGGCATTATATATCCTATAATTGTATCATTCCTTTTGTTTCTGTGCTATTTTAAGGATCTGACAAATATTTATTTTTTATCAACTAGGTATTATACATATTGTGTTATATAAACACAATGATTCAATTGTGTTAACAAATCATGGATACAGCTAAGAATAGCTCAGTATGTTGTATAAGCTTTTGTCAATACTGTGCTATAAAAATGGGTGATCTAATTCAGTCCTCCTGTGTTTCAATTATTATTGTTAACATTAACATGCAGATAAAGTATTTATAATAAAAGAAAATTTACAGAATCACAGATATTTGTAGAAGAATGCTCATTCTTGGTCATCTTTGCATATCTATTGCCTCATTTTCACAGAGAATTGGTTACCATGCAAGTAATAGAATACTCTGTGTCAGAAAGAAGGAATTTAATAAAGAGCTCAGACGTTTTCCATAGACATTCAAACAGAAGAGACAAAGTATAACTAAAGAGTTCTTTGAAGAATGGAATACAGTACAAAAGAACATATATTCTCCCAATTTCAGTGTCCTAAGCCTCCAAGTTCTCACTGATTTTAGGTGTCCCAATCTTGAATCTGATACATTGATATACAGAATAACAGAATGATAGAGTCTATACCATTCTGGATAAATGGCTGTCCAATCTCCTCTTAAAATCCTCAAGTGATGGATCCCGCACAGCTTCTGAAAGCAATCCGTTCTATTGATTAATTATTTTCATTGTCAGAAAATTTCTTTTTAATTCTAGGCTGGATCTCTGTTTGATAATTTTCCATCCATTACTTTTTGTCTTGCACTCAGATGCTTTGGATCGGTTGACCCCTCTTCTTTGTCAC
Source organism: Azemiops feae (assembly GCA_023970755.1). Classification (NCBI taxonomy): domain Eukaryota; kingdom Metazoa; phylum Chordata; class Lepidosauria; order Squamata; family Viperidae; genus Azemiops; species Azemiops feae. Next base: position 51,847 of record JALGBA010000221.1, read on the forward strand.
AATCCCTCAAATATTGGAAAGGCAGCTATAATGTCACTCCTAGCCCTGCTGTTCATTCTAGGACAATGCTGGGGTCAACTAGAATAGACCTTAATGATTTTATTTGTACATTTATTTTCTTTATGTAAATTCCAAAGGAGATGCTATATGAATTTGAGCCAAAAATTTGGCTTTGAGAAAAGAAAGGAAAAGAGTGAAAAAGGGTGTCCTAATAGACTTTGAAGATTTTAATGTGGTCTAGTTAGTGTTCAGGCATTTCAAATCCCCATAGAATGTAATACTACCCCTATTTAAAGGAAGGGGGGCTCTTCTACTTCTCTTGCAGGTTTTTTTTAGTAAATATCTTTTTGTTTTTGTTTTGGAAATTGATAACCAGCCTATTCTGTCAGGATTTTTTTCTTTTTATGGATTTTTTAAAAAATAACCTTGATCTTTATATTTTACTTTCAGACAGTGATTTTGGTTAAATTGATTAATTTGTTGAATAAGAATAATACTTCTTATCTGCAAATGTAGAAATAATTATTGAGCAGACAAAATAAATCTTCCAAAAATTTTATGCGCCCATTCAGGTAATTTAGCCACACTTCTAACTTTGCAGGGGATATATGATACCACTGAAATAATGAAAGATCTCAAGACAGTTGGGATTTTCACTGAGTGGAATACATTTAAGTAAAATCCAGTCCCTATATTGTTAGAGATATGAGTGGTGTGGTGGCCCTAGAGGTAGAGCTCTCACCTCAGGAGGCTGTGAGTTTGATCCTAGGTAGCGGCAGATATTTCTCTCTCTGGGTGCAAAGAGAAAATATCTGCTGTGAGCTCCACAGAGGTGTCAGGAAGGGTATCCAGCCAGTAAACGCTCAGCTCCATTCAGTTGCCCTGACTCCACCCTGAAGCAAGGGATTACAGGGTTGTTAAAATAAATATATATTGTTAAAGATATATATAATGAGTCTTTTGAAAAGAGCGCTGTATAATTAATACACTATGAGACTTATACAACCATTATAAACAGGAAAGGCCTCCACATACTATGTGAATTATTGTTCAATATCCTTGTCAAATGGAGATGCCAGAATGTTGACAGCTAGCCTTGTACAAAGATTATAGAAAGTATTACATTCTATAATTTACTAGGCACAAACTGATTTCATGAAAGGATATCAAGTCAATAGACTACAGTATTAGATTTTCCATGAACATTTTATCATTGTATTCTGATAAAATGGAAATCTATGTTTTATATTATAAAAATATAATATTTACAAATATAATATATGTCATGTATGTCATGACTGTTAGAAAGCCTTTGATGTGGTGCAAATTACAAAAATTTGGAAAAGTTGTCAAAATGGATTTTTTCCATCCAATTTTATCTCTTTGATAAAAGTAAGTTTTTAATTCTTTCATTTGGGTAAATACCAATGGGATATTTTCCTGTAATTATGATGCAGAACTCATCAAAAGTGTTCTGCATCTGCTTGAATATTTAATTTGAAATAGGAAGCTTTGGCATGCTGAATCACACAATCTGTGACATTCAGAATATTTGGGTAATGGAAACTAAACATAAGTTGTAGCTATCTGCTGACAGTATCTTGAGCATTTTTAGTGATTTTCAAAAATGTTTACTCAGATTTGTGGAAATGGTAGAGCAATTCTCTAAATATACAGTTATTCAGAACAAACATAATATTTTGCCAATTAGTAATAAGATATTTATGGAAGTATGTAGAAAAATAGCTTTTATTTGTAAATATTTACTGTACAAACATTTTTGAGGAGAGAGATTCAGGCTTAAATGCTTAAGAGATAATTAGTAATGGCAGACAAATGGGGACATTAAGAGAATGATAAATATTTTGGTGTCTAATGGAGAAAAATAAACACAGTAAAAATAAATTTGGTTTCAAGATTGATATATACAGTACATTGATATCAATGGCCTTTTGACTCCACTCAGATATTTTAAACTAACCAATAACCTGATGGTTAATTTTCCATGGGATGGTTACTCTGGCATAAAATAGCCAATGCATATATGCCATATAAGGAACAGTATACACAGCTGTGTACTTCCCCAACTTTCAGATCAAGATTGGGTTGTAGGACTATACTTATGGGCATCCACAAGAAGAAACTAAGTCAAGTGAAGTACAAATGATACAGACTGTATAATTTGTTTAATGTGCAAAATAATGTCATTGTGGCAATACATGCATTTAAAATATAGTGATAGCTTTCCAATTCCAAAATATTATTATCTATCGATCTATCATCTCTCAATCTATCATCTCTTGATCTATCATCTATTATGGTCTTACTTTAATGCTAGGATTTCTTTCTAAATTTTGAGTATGATAGCATGAGCTTGCAAAAATGTTGCCAAAAGGACCCTGCAAATATCTGCTTGTGAACAAAAACCATTTTCTCTTTTCCCAAGCCAAAAAAAACAAAAAACCTTAAACAATAGCATGATATTTTTCTCATGATTGGGTTTAAAAAACAAATAAGTCATATATATATTTTGCCTTTCATTTCAACACAACTTTCTTTTTTTCAGACCACAAAAATCTCTATGGACCATTACACAAGAGAGGCTTTTGTAAAGTAAAAACAATTATAGAGCTCTGAATTGCAGAAGCAACCTTTGGCTTCAGTATCTCCAGAATACTTCCATGCTTTAATTAACAGAGTCTATAAAGAAAAGGCATGTTGTATCTGGGAGAAAATAAAATATACATTACATAAATAAGACCTATATTTTAAATATTTCTGTTAAGAAATCTTAAAGACAATTTCTATCTATCAATAAATGCTAAAAATAATCTTTTTTAGAAACTAAACAAAAAAAATCTTTAAACAAAAAAGTTTAATTTTAAAAATTAATATCCCATAAATAATTATAATGATTTCATTACCCCATTGCTCATCATTCGTAAATTCAACAGAATGATAAAGTATACTTAGGGAAATGCCTTTTCAAAAACTTGCAGCAGAGAGTACTGATGCACTTTGACAAAGCATTTATAAAATGTGGGGCTGAAAAAGTGTCCCCCACCTTTGTTGCTTTGTTGTTCTCGCCAGCTCAGATTCTCAGATAAACATATTTCAGGAGAAATGAGTCCTTGAAGTGACCAGGAAAATCCTTAATCTTGCTGTAATTATGCCACCTTTGGATCTGTAATACCAGAGTGAGTTTTACTGGACAGATGCAGAAGACTTGATCCCTTCGATTCCTTTTTCATAAACTGTATATACGTTAACATTTTTACCAACCAAGCCTACTGTTCCTAAACAATTATAGTCCAGTCCCGGATTTTAATTCTGGGAAATGTCAAATTCCAAGTTTGTATCTAAAACATGAAGAATTACAGATGTTATCACAGAGAAATATCCCAACTATTTATTTGCAATGAGTAGACGGTGCATTCTTTGTTCTCTTAGTTTTTCAAGACAGCTGAATTCCCAATCTTTAGTTAACTTAGCCAGCAATACTACAGGCAAATGTGAATCCCAGGATAGATATCAGAACTTCCCTCATAAGGCACTGTTAGAGAAGTCTGTTATCTTCTCCCAATTCCCTACACCATATGCAAATACATACCCCTAGCACTAAATCTCCTCTCATAAATGTAGGATTTCAACACTTCCTCCCCCCCCCCCAAGAGCTTTGCATCTTTACTCCAACCCATAGCTTTATTCAACTCAAGGCAGGAAAACCTTTACTGGAGATCATGATGTGACTGCATTAAAAACTGTACACTTCCTTGGATTTCTGTTGAATGAACAAGAGCCAGCCCAGTTTTCGATATCCAAACCAGCCCAGGCTAAACTCACAATATATTGAAGGCATCATATCTGGGCAAATTCCACCCAGCCAGGGGACAGGAAATGGGTTTTATGAGCTTGCATCCCATTTTGTGTATTAGAAATAACTTAAGATTAAACTCAGCCTGGCTTAAATCTATGCTAGAGTTATTTTGTAAATCTTTCTAAAAAAATTTATATGAAATAACTCAATTCCTCTCTTCTCAGTCTCTTGCCATTCTTAAAAATACTTTAGTTTTATATTCACTTGGGTGAAAAATTTCAGTGTCCCATTGCTTTATACATTATTCTCAGTAAAAATTGTACCTCCTAAAACTCTATGGAAGAAACTGTTTTACTGGCACCCAATCAAATAGCCTAGAGCTCTTTTCTGCACTTTGATGTTTGTAAGCAAATCATTTGCACTTAGCTTAATACATAGATCTCATCAAATAATCTCTTCTACATCAGTGAATAAACACACTGAAAAAAATACATTGAAGATGAGATGCGGTTCTTTAAATTATATTTGGGCAGAGAGAGAATACAGGCCTGAATAGCATGAAATTATTTCTTCTCAAGGCAAATCTTTGGTTCTTTGGAATTAATGAACTGTATAAACGTTAGACAAGCTAGGCTTTTTGCATGCATTCACAATCATGTGCATAGTCCTTGGGTGCACAGCCATCAGGATCACATGCTTGCTTGTGTCCTATATGATTTTGTTGAATCTGATTGGGGAGACAGAGAAAGAGATACATCATTATATAAAAAGGGATAAATTCTATTTCTTCCAATAATGTCAGCCAGTGATATTTCAAACAATTCACTGAAATATTAAAAAGGAGCAGTGTTGGAGCAACTAATGGTGTGGCTGTTTTCCATTGCTGGAAACTCTACCTTCATCACCCTACAACTTCCTGGGATTTTCCCTCCTCCTTCAATCACCTTGGCATCATTTGCCCATTTTAATGAACAATTGAAAGGGATGGTTTTGCCTAGAGCCATCATTTGCTTTTTTTTCCTTGTTACAAAAGGAAATGCAATGAAGAAATAATGCTTATGTGGAACTTCTCTTAGGATGCCTGAGAAATTCTAATGTGAAATGATCTAACCTGATTGGAATTCAGCTGCTTGGAAATTTAACTTTTCTCCAAATGTTGAGACAATTCTTGGCAGAACTGAATAGAATTCTGGGTTTAAAAAGACATCAGAAAAAATAAGATTATAAACTTTGCCCCCAATTGCCTAGCCAGAAATGTTTTAGAATTTCCATCTATATATTTTTTATAGTTTTAATACTCTGGGAAATTAGGACATTCAGCTGAAGTTCTTAGAAGTGCAGAGAAATTAGGTTAGAGACCAGATAATGCTTGTTCCACATCCCACAACTTGACTACTCAGTAGAATATGGCATAATTTAAATCATGTTCCAATGTCACGCCACTGAATCTTTTTAGTCCTTGCAGCACTTGATAGTAGCCTCCACTGATGGGAATTTGAATTCAATCATATTCTCCAAGAGCATCTTACAGCTTCTTAATGAAAGCTATAGACAGATAGAAAGCTATAGATAATGAATGCTATAAATCAGAGGTGAAACTCAGTGGGAAGAAAGATTTCCTACAGCCAGACTATCTTGGCAGACTCAGTTTTGCTTTTACCATACTTACCATGGCTACTTTAACATCTAATTGTCTGTAATTTAAATGGAACAAGAAAACTTTGAGAAATGCAAGAGAATTCCATGAGGCCAAATAAATAATGCAGTCAGTATTATTTCAGCAAGTATTAATGAGACCACAGCAATGCATACAGTTCCAGCCACACCACTGCTACTATATAGAAGGCTCACTTGTAATTACTTTGCTTTAACTGGCTCTTGATAATTCATGTTTGTATTATTGGCAAATCTTAAAACATTAGCTTTATTTTCAGTAGGACGAGTGTTGGGCTGCACAAACCCTGATCACTATATGGTAGCAAAGAGATAAAATAAATACTACTCTTTGCTGCCATCTTGGGCCTGCCCCTGAATTTCTGTATCCCAGATCTGGCAGCCCAAATTTTGAGTGGTAAGTGAAAAAGTAATTGGCAATTGAAAAGAAAAGGTCACATTTGCAGACTGCTGCAAGTTTTGGGTGAAAGTGCCTAGTTAAAAATCTATTTGGTAGTCACACAAGATTTCTGGACAAAACAGAAAATTACTATGCCAATATTTTCAGCTCTGGGGAAAGCTATATATTTTTCTAAGCAATTAGCATGTTTATAGAAGCAATATAATTATAGCTCTGTAACTTAAGTGAAAATCAATGTTCACGCATCACAAGTGAGGTTATTGAGCACCATATGTGACAATTGGCCTAAAAATAAATGGTTCATCTAGATGCAATGTCTCAGAATTTTAGGTGCTTCAAAACTGCTCTTATGAAAGTGTAAATGATTATTAGATAATAGCAAACAGATACAAAAAACTCTCTTTGCTGCTATCCAGTAGTTATCCCTACCTACAGTCCAGATGTTGTACTCTTGACCAAGAGAAAGAACAAAAATGAGTAGTTGATGATGGCAGAGAAAGAAAAAAACAATATCTACAAAAAAACGTCCCAGGTGATTTAAAAAATGAAAGTTATTATATTACAAGTTTCTGACATGTAAAATAACCTATGTTTCTCCAACAGGCTTAAGAAAAATCAAAGTCAACAAACCAAACTTTATATTACACAGAGAAAGGGAGGAAATGAAGGAATGGAAATGAAGAAGAAGGAAAGTATAAGAAACAAACTAGAGAAGAAGAGGTCAAGCAAGAAAAAGAATAGCAATGATATAAAATAAAGTATTGGGCTGTAATTCATTTGCAAGGTCGAGCTGTGTCATAACTCAAGACTGTTAACAATGGGTAACAATGAAATAAAACTGCAGATAAAAGCAAACGCGTGTTTCTTTCCTCTTTTGGTTCCCTGAGCTCCAAACTTATCCAAAAGGCTGTCATTAGGGTGATCAGTAGTGGTTCGATTGCAAAGCTAATGAGAGTGAACACATTGATCACTGAATCAAATATGCCCTATTCCACTTTTTGGTTCAAGGAAGTACCAAAGGGCTTAGACTTCCCAAACTGCATACTTGAGGCAGAGCTTCATACATTAATTTGAATTGGAGATAATATGAGTTGAGGATCTGATCGGACTTGAATCAATTAAAAATTATTCAAATTGCCCACCCCTTGTTGAGATTGAATTTTGCTCCGAGATGATGCCAAAACCCTGATAAAAAGAGGTAGCTCAAGAAGGTTTGAGGGAAGGACAGGGAAAACTGTCCTATAAAAATAGCAAGCACCAATCCAGCCAGCCAACCCCACCCCCCACCCCCGAGTTAGTTAAAGGAAAGGCACATCTACCACACTTAAGAGTATTTTTTTTATCATCTGTTAGCTAGCTAGCAATCTCTCTGACTACTGCTCTGTGTCATTGGCAGACTGTAAAATGAAACAGAACTTTGAGATGGAAGATAACTGATATGTTCCCTTCCATACCGCTGGCAAAGAGATGGCTCTATAATAAGGCATGCTGAGATACACTATGAGGCAGAGGATAAAAATAAAAAGACTCAGTCACTTACTGAGGAAGCAGTACCTCAGGCAGCTGATTTGGGGTGTTTGGAAAGGGCAGCAAATCATTAGTTATTTATTATTTTCATTTTTTACTGCCAGTAAAAGAGAGCTCATGGGAATATTTGCTTGCTGGATTATCTCACAGGCAAGAATAATTTGACCAGCTCTGATGGACATGCATTGTTTCCTCATCTGTCACAAGCAGGTAAATATCTTGGCCTGGCTCCTGGTCTGAATAAGGCTTGCTCCCAGCAAAGCATGAGGAGAATGTCATTTGAGTTACTTTCTGTGAAAGCTTTGAATGTTTACACACAAATAAAGCAATTCCAATCGAAATAAAATGTATTCAGCTGAACTACACTATGGTGGTATTTTCATACTGTCATTTGTTTTTGTTTTTGTTTTAGAATCAAACCCTTTTTTGAAATTGAAGAGTATCTTATAAATCATTTTATTATGTAAATAAATTGTTTTTAAAAAGAGTGGGGCAAGAGAAATCTCAAACAAATTCTATAAGTCTCTTAATAAGCACAAATATATCAGTAGTTTTCAGCCTAGTATATCTGTACTAGAAGACAGGAGCCATGCACTTCTACACTGGGGGGGAAGCTTCATCACCAAAGTGCCTGCAAACACAGAGAGGGAGAGAGAGGGAGAGAGAGGGAGAGAGGGGGGGAGGGAGGGAGGGAGGGAGGGAGAGAGAGAGAGAGAGAGAGAGAGAGAGAGATTAGATGTGTTGCTATGTCAGCCCCTTATGGACAGCAGTAGTTTCCTACTAATGTTATAGATAATTTAATACAGTTTTATATCATAAGGAACATCACTGGATGGAAAATCCAGTAAATCTCAGCTCATTAGAATACCTTAAGTTTATAAATGATTTGTCCTCCTTTTTAATACCTACAGTCATTGCAAAGTATCCTTGCTTTAACCATTTACAGTACATGTACATGTGTACTGTGTTGCATCCATGTTGATCAATAAAATCTTTTCAGTCTAAAATTATTTGACAAGCTACCATAAACAAAATAGATTCTTCTTTTTTTTCAAAGACCAAAATGATAATTATGCTGGCTTCATGGCTTTTCTCAGATTTACAGAATTTTTTTCAACCATTATTTTACAGCAAGGAAGTTTCCTAATAAGTTAAGATATCCTGCAGGACCATTGCCCTTCCTCTTTTCCCCTTGGTAATATTTAATTTCATCGTTAAAAAATTCAAAGGCCAAAACTGCAACTGGGATCTATGTCAAAAAGCTGCAATGGAGCGATTATTCCTGTTTAGCATTACAGTCAGTATATTCTACTCCATTCCTTCTGTCCAACCAGGTTTTTTTATTCTCTACCCATAAGCATGCATAAATGTCATATATACACATTCAATAGCCAAGCCATATTCACTTCTAAGTAGGTTCATGATGTATTCCTTGTATTACTTTGGAAGTTTTTCTATTTTGCAAATGTCAGGACTTTCCAAAGCTATATATTATTACTGTATTTATTAGCATTGCCTTATATTATATTTTGCCCTTCCCAAGTCCTTCATTGTGCATTTTGCATACATCTATACAAAATAATTCTATCTATGTACTAGTTTTCTATTCAGGTTGAATGAAGACCCTTTAGCTATATTGGTCAATTAGAAACTGGGGCTATCACCAAATATTTATTATTTTAACTGTACTTTTTTATATATAGTACTGCAGCTGTATCTATATATATGCACAATCCCTAAATATCCTGATTGGTTGCAGTGCTACAGAAGAGGTAATGATAAATCAAACTATAGAGATTTAAAATTAACCTTTATAGTGCAATTTTACAACCATTCTGTATCTGTCCAATATCGAGCTAGTATACAAGTGGCACAAGCCATTATGAAAAAGTGGCTATAGATTCCAGCTCCATGTTCAAATCACTTTAAATAAAACTTTTTTTTCAACAAAGCCAGTTCGAACAGTCAGTTGTACAGTATTAAATAATGGCCAATCAATGCCCTAACTATATTCAGATTTCAGTTAAATGATCAGAGATTCCTATTTCTATTTAATTATTTTTGCTTATTTAATTCCTTACACTAGGATATGAAATAGTTTCTTTTTGTTCGTATTTTTCCGTACTATTAATGACTGTTGTGTAAATTGTTTGAGTTTGGCCTGGAGTAATTTTTAGTAAGAATAATTTTTACAGTCTTGTTGGGTTTCTATAATTATTGTATGTCTGAAGCTTTCTAATTAAAGAAAATGTTTTTGTTATAGAGATGAATTCAATATAAATTAAAGATTGATTTTGTATGTAGGATGGAGTCATTTTTCTTGGAGCAGTACACCGGCAATACACAATAGCATTTACTTTTAACCTGCATGTGCCACAGGGAGATCTATGCCAACTTCATGCATCATTTAAGGGCATCATTTAAGGCAAGGACCTATATATGTAGCCTACATGAGGATTGTAAGTCCTCTTGAAGTGTAGTAAATATGATAAATTCATAGCCTGCTGCATATACTGCGCAAGAACCATAGCTATGAAAGTATTGTCTCTTGCTGTTGATTTAGTACAAATGTTGGTTGAGATTCTGATAATTGTAGTTCAATACATTTACAGATTCCTGGCTGAAGAAGATTGTGGCAGAAAGCTTGCTCTAACCAGAGTAAAACGAAATTGTAATCCGGTTTAGCTACATGACACAAATTGCTTCGTGAAGAACATACTCACCTCTAACCTAGCAAATATGAGTCATTAGGCGGTACAAGCTCATATCTTTTATCTTTGCTGGCAAACCAGCATAATAAAATTTGTGGAAGAGGGAATATTAGTGTGCTTGTACTTTTTTACATATCTCAGCAGGGTTCCCACCTGAGGTTAAATTATAGCTAGATTGTTATGGATAGATCCAAATGTCAGCTAATCATAATCATAAGGGACTTCCTTCTCCCTATCCCATCCCAGAGAAACTATGCTCCAAGTTCCCTTGTTTAGAGTTGTCATCTTATGGGATCTAGCAAGTGTGTCTTTTCAGAGATTGTTCTATGATCTCCCCCTGATATAAAATAGGTCCCAACTCTGCTCCCTTTTAGGAAAGCCATTAAAGCCTGGCTGTTCCTATAGGCATTGGAGTGGAGCCAACAGAATAGATCTCCTTTGGATTGCTTTGTTTTGTTGCCATTTTGTATTTATATTTTATATTCATATTTAATGTTATATGGTTGGTGCAGGGGGTTTTGGTTTGCTTTTTTTGTGTCATATGTCACTCAAAGTCATGCTGTTTTGCACAGCCTTATAAATAAGTAACAGATATATCTATTTCTGGCTTCTCATTCCTTGATCTGTTCCACTCAATTCTATATTTTTGATGCATTTTTAAAGCATCAAACTTCCAATTTTGATCCTAATTTTCCTTAAAATATATATCTTTGTGTATATAAACACAAGCACATTTCAATATATATTCTTAGTCAAGAATTGCATCACTTTATTTGAAAAAGAGTAAAACCTGATCACTGCGGTCTGATTCAATTTAGTTTAGGAACTTTGAATAATTCAATAAAAATGCAAACCAAACAAATTCCTCATTAGAAGGTGAGCTGGTTGAGAGCTGGTTAAGAAGAGAAAAATGGTTTCTTCTTTGCAAAAAGAAACAAGACTGAACTTTTCAATAAGCTATGATTTTAGTGTACACTATTTTGCTTCATTCTTAAAAGCAAGAAGAGCAACTCTATATCATTATCATCTTAAAGACATATGCCAAAGAGGCCCTGTTTTGCTGTAGTTTTATGTTCCTTATATCAGAGGTCATTATAGTAATTACTAAATGCTTTTCCTTCTTGAACATTATTCCTGCAATTCTGCAACTGCCAGTCCTGCATCAGACTCAATGCAACAGCATATTAGTTAATTGTGACCATTTTTACTAGCACAATTTTAGAATGCTCAGTCAAATAAATGACTGCAGTCAGATGTAATATACACTTTTTCTGAAATGAAAATATATAAAAATACAGTTTTGGTTAAGACCAACTGCAACTTTGTATCTTTGTGTGTGTGTGTGTGTGTGTGTGTTTGTGCGTGCATGCGTGCGTGCGTGCGTGCGTGAATGATATCCTTACTTTTGCTTTTAAAGAGAATATTTATGTAAAATGCTGTTTGTGGACAATGGAATTCTAACCCTTACTTCAGCTGTAAGTTGGACTAACAATGTATATCAGTGTCCTGTTATTCAGTGCACAATTTTTTTCTCCATCAGTCTGCTGCTTCCTTACTTTAATTAAATCCCAGGGGAACTTATCATAAGGGAACTTTTCCTGTGAGCTTTACCAGATCAGACAGTGATGGAGAGTGGCACAACAGAAAAAACACTCAGCAATACCACCACCTTTCAGTGGTAATGTTAAAAGCTTAACCAAACTGAAAACAAAGTACCAAACAATGTTGAGGCTGCACTATTAAAACATCCATATTTTCACAGCAGAAGAAAATGTGTCAAAATTGGAAGGTAGATTTCAGTGTTGCATTACTTAAAAGGAGGAAGGACCTCTTTTATATTCCCAAGATTTTGTGACAATATACTTTTACCTATTTATTTTAGAAGAAATCGTATTGGATTAATTTTTCATACTTATCCCCAAAAGGTAATATGGAAAGCATATATTATGAGAGAGAAATCAGAAAAGGAGCCAGTATGAATATTTGCCTGTTGCACTTAAACCAAGGGTGGCAGAGTGAGATGCCCTGATCTGGACAGAGATGTAAATTGATCTCAAAGTTAAAAGAAGATATTTATCAAAGCCTGGCACTTCACAAGCAATTCCATCAATAGACACGTTGACCTACAACCAGCCTACGAACCTGTCAGAATTTAAATCAACCACACAGTCAATTAGAGACAGCACTGACCCTCAACCAACCCATGCAACACCCCCAAGTAGCATTTCACCTCCCAATGACCCTCACCTGACCTGACTTCTCCATCACTAGACCCATCACAAGACTCTCACTGGTGACTCATACCTGACCATCACAAGACCCATCACAAGACCTTGACCTGAATGACCCTCACCTGATGTGACCTCACTATCACAAGACCTACTGACCACACAAAAGCCTTATAAGCAGAACACTGAAACTGCTATAGTTGAGTCTCCCTACCTATCTCCCTACTCCTCACACCCCACTGTGTCCCAGTGTTCCACCCAGTCCTACACCATCCTCCTCACCCCATGTCACTGATTGCTGTCTTACCTTCTGTAGATCTCCAGCACTCTAGTGCTAGTGTTTGGAAGGAAAGCAGGCTGCTCTAGCATTGGCATCTCTAGATCACATGGTTCCATCCTGGAAGTCAATGCTACTTTCAGGATGACTGCAATAAATTGTGGCTGCTTGAAAATGGCACCCATTTGCGAGATAGCGCCATGCAGCCTGCAGGTGTTTAACTAAGGTGATATATTAAAAATATAAATTAGACCAAAATACAGTTATAATAAATTCCTGTTACATTGATTATGTGTTTATCAAATTGGGGCCACCTCTTAGTGATCATATAAAATCACTAATACAATCTGTCCCGAAAATGATTTGTCCCCACCAGGCCCATCCGATCTTCCAACAATGCCTTTATCTTCTCTATAATTAAGTCCATCCTCCTTGATGCTGGCTGTCCTCTTTTTTTCCTTCCTTCCAATTTTTCTTTTATCACGGATCTTTATCACGGACTCACGGACCTATGTTTTCCCATAATGTGTCCAAATTGATATTAGAATTGATCGTTTATCCCTCAAGTGAGAACTTTGGATTAATTTGTTCTGATTTATTTTTTCCTGGCCATCCATGATATTGTCAAAATACCATGGATATCTTCTCCAAACTTTCACTTCCATAATATATCATAGGAACACCACTACAATTCTGATATTTGTAAATATAGATATGTTATAGCATTTGAATATCTCTTCCAAAGTCTTCATTAGTACTCCACCAAGTGCTAGTCTAGGAAATATTTCTTAGATGATTGCTGATTGATTGATTGATTGATTGACTGACTGATTGATTGATTGATTGATCGGTTGCCCATCTTTCTATAAGATCACTCTGGGCAGCTTACAGTCATGAAAGCCTTTATATTAATAGTCAATCCTAAAAATCAGAAACTATCCACCACTTCAATATCTTAATCGTCAAATCTAAGGCTGGTCACCTTATTATTTTCATTATTTTCATTTCCTTTATATTTAATCTTAGTCCCATTTTTGTACTGAAGTACATTCCTTGATTTGCATTCCTAGAGCTTCCAGATCATTTGCATTTTCAACTATCAGAATAATGTTATTAGCATAGAGCAGGTTATTGAAATTTCTTCCATCAGTTTTAAAATCATCTTCCAATCCAGCCTTCCTTGATATATATTCAGCATATAGCTTAAATAAATAAGGAGAAAGTATTGAGCTTTGTTTCATTCCTTTGCGAACCTGGAGGCAGTGGCTTCATTCCCGTCTTGTGTATAAATTTCATATGAGGACAATAAGATGTTCCAATTTTTCTATTCTACAGCTTGGCATGCTTGATAACTAATGATAACATATTATTTGGCTTTCTCAGTTAGCTAGCATCCATCAACAGTAATTATCTTGTGCTTCAGCTTTTTCTAAAATCAGTTTGAGCATCTCTCATCTTCCTTTCCATGTGGCTCTAATCTATGCTGAAAGATCCCAAGCAATATTTTCCTAGTATGAGAAATTAAGAATATTGTGTGGTAATTTGCACACTCTGTTAAGTATTCTTTCATTTGATATGAAAACGTATCTCTTCTAATATATTGGACATTGCATCATTCTTCAGGTTTGCTGACGTAATTTGATTACTGTAGAATTTTATTGATTCTTTTTCTATTATCATATTCCTGTATATATTCCATCTACTGTCTAGATGTAGTTGGAATGTAGATAGTAACTCCACACTAATTTCAGGTTCATATAACCATACTTAAAAGAGTTTCCAGAAAATGTGCAGAGTTGGCAGTCCTTAAAAGTGATGGCTGCCAACATGGACTGTTCTAAAAGAGAAACAGACAATTTCATGGAAGTTATAGCTGTAAGTGTGACTGTGTCTGTGTCTGTGTCTCTTTTTACGTGTGTGTCCTTCTGTGTGTGTGTGTGTGTATAAAAATTCCCTTCTACCTCTATGAGTATTATGTGTCTTCTTCAATCTCAAGTCTTTGGCCATGTCATGCAGGAGAATTCATTGGAGAAATGCTTGGAAGAGTTAGTGCTAAAATCAGATTGCCAAAGAACATGGTGGCTAGACCCCATCAAAGCTGAAACCAACCAGAGCATAGAACAACTCAAAGAAGTAGTGCAAGATTGTAAGATATGGAGATACTTGGCCATTAGAATTGCCAAGAATCAGTCGTGACTGAATGTATTACATCAACTCATCATTTATAGTATATGCCTAAATTTAATTAAAGGATTTGAAAACTATATTTGCAGTTAATGTGGGCTAAAAAGTCTACAATTTCGTATGAATTTAGATATCAAATATTTGATAAATACAAAGGGAGAGAGAGAGAAAGACATAGGTCACATGAATTCTATATATGTCAAATTTCAAATTAGATTATGATATTAAAGAAATCAATCTGCATCTGCAAAATATAATCACTGATAGACCAGCTGACAATATTTAATGCCTGGAAAATATTTGACTGAGTAGGCTGATCTAATACAAGAATGTCTAGATTAGGATGATTTTTTTAAATTTATTCAATTAAAATTCAGCCCTGGTTTAAGCTTCCTAATGTTTGATCACTCTGTGGCATCATTTTTGCATGAGAGGGGCAAATGTGTCCCTGTTTATTCTTTTGCACTTTTCAACAACTTAAGATATGTTAATAATATCATCCTTCTGGAGAGATGGTTTCGGTATTGAAGGCACTATAGTATTATTGAATACGTTATGGCTTACATCCCAAATGCCCATTTTGCAAATGGAAGACTCCTTTCATTTGCAAAACAGGGCTTTCAACCCAGCTGAAGTTCCCACTATTAGTGGGAATAGAAGGGGAGGCCATTTTCATCAGCTCCCTATTTGCCTTGATCTCCACTATCTAATTGCTCTAGAGATATACCTAACCAACAAAGCCAAGAGACCAAGGGGGACCTGGGAGGGAATGATGATTTAAAAACACAGATGAATCTATGCATAGAAATGAATGATCCATGTATATAAAAAGACCGGTGTTATGCAGGAAAAAACTGGCAATAAAAGAGGCTATTCTGTAAGCTATTCATCATTAATCCCCCAGTTTTATTTAACAGAGAGCAATAAAATGGCAAGACCTATAGGATATTTTCAATTAGTAGCACATGAACTCTGAAAAGCTAATTCTTTATCATTCAAGCTGACAAAAACTCAAGAGGAGAATACAAATATAATTGAAATGCACTGATGTATCAGCAAAATTATCAAGTTCTCCACAGAAAGGAAAGTGAACAGAGAATGGCAATTTCTGTTAAAGAAGAGAATATGGAAGCAATCAGAGTTTAATTTAAAGTGTGAGCAAGAGACTGGAATTAAAATAGGCCTTATTGCACTAAACGATATAAAATCAGAGTACCAGAGAAAATACGCTGCTCAAGGGCTATGTAACGTTGCATTATGTTTTAATCCTGTTTTTAGAAGACCCCACAAATTATCTGGAAGTCTAACTTTCTCATTATTGGACAAATATTTCAATCCAGGATATAGAATATAAATTAAATATAGATGAGCCAATCTACTTTATCATAAAGCATAAATAATTTCCGGCTATAAAAGAAACCATAGAAATTTGTTTCTGCCATACTTTTGGAAGGTTCCATCTCATGCATATTTGTTCCATGTATATTCCCTTTGAAATTAATTACAATGCTTCTGAAAGTTCATATTTTGGTGCATTCAGCCCCAAATAGTCAAAAGCATGGAAATGTGCTAAACGGAAAGAGGAGTTGCGACATTCTCTGTTGTTACTTCCATATGACTAGCTAGTAAAACAACCCTTAAGCAATTAAACCTCTTCCATTCACGGAGTTGAGCATCACCTTGCTATTGACCCTTAACCTCAAGAAGAGGGGGAAGAATAGGGTCAAATACCAACCTATTTATTGCTGAGCAAAGGCAGACATGTCTACAAATGTAAAGATGTCTTGTCTGACCTCCCCATAGAACGTATAAAATAATTCTCGTTCACATTCTTTCCCACAATGATAGTTTCTCATTCTTCCTTTGTTCTTGAAATCTATACAGATTTTGAATGCATAATTGTGAGAATATCAGGATTGCTTATTTAAAGACAATAGTGTATAATTTCAACTGAGTTATTTAACTAGTACAATGTTTAATGAGTGCTACAATCTTTGTGATGCCAAAGTCTTTTAACAGAAATTCTTTCCAGTCTTGTTGCTGCTAAATGCTGTATGTCCCTTTTCATAATACAAAAATACAATTTTGCTACAATGCAAGACAATAAAAAGGGAACTAGTAGAATATGACTTCAAAGTCTTCATTTATAAGATTACGTAATTGCAAAATAATTTGTGCAAATATAATACATATTTGTGTGAGTTTTATTATTAAAAATACCAAGCATTTGAAATAAAACATATATGTGTTACATTTTGAGTGAGCTGAATTTTTTCTAATACTTGTTAAGCATATTTTAAAACTAAATATTGATGGTGATTATGGATCAAATTAGCAACTAATACTTGGTCATCCATATTGCTTATTTTGTTGTTTATCTATGAGAATTAGAAAAAGCTCAATTAAAATTGATGGGGACCAAGAGATATTAAATTGGGTTTTAAGGCATAATCCTATATAGGAATTTTGCTTGCTGAAGGGCTCTAGATTTGGAGGAAGCTCTGCTAAATGCAATAGAACCAAAATATAAATAAAAATGTATTATTGCTATGACAAACATACAGTAGAATTCCCCTGATAAAATATCAAAGTATCAAGTACTTCATTAAAACAATCAATCTGCAAACAAATATATATTGGAATATAGAAAATAAAAACAAGAGAAATATATATTTATACAATAACCTGAACCACTTAAGTCCATATTAAACTTCTATCAAGTTGATTGTATGCCAAACCCAGAGTTGGAATAAATCATTACCCTCCTATTGATGTCAGCAGGAGCATGAAATTTTGCTACATGCTCAAATTAAGCCAAAGCAGTACAGAGATTTTCTCCACTAATAACAGAAGTTGCATTTGACTGCCATTCTAAGCCAATTCACATATCCCTTTCATTATAACATTTTTATATAATAATTTTTTTTGAGATTACAGTTGAAAACATAGGAACTATTACAAGCTAAATACATACATACATACGTACGTGTGTGTGTGTGTGTGTAAGAAAGGAAAATTAAAAGTGCAAAAAAGAATAATTGAAAAGAAGATAAAGAAAAATAGAAAAGAAAGAAAAAAGGAAAGGGGGTGGAGAAGTACATAAAGATGAAACTTCCCCTTTCATCACAACAAGTATAAACAATTTTAGTAACTTAACATCTCTTAAAATACAACAAATGTTCTCTTAATAATAATAATAATAATAATAATAATAATAATAATAATAATAATAATAATAATAATAATAATAATAATAATAATAATAATAATAATAATAATAATATAAATAATAAAGTTGGAAGGGACCTGGAGGTAATGGAGTCAAACCAGCTCAGGCAGGAAACCCTATACCATTCAGACAAATGGCCGTCACAGTCTCTTATAAAAACGTCCACGTGTTGGAAGCATTCACCGCTTCTGGAGCAGTGTTCCACTGGTTAAGTGCTAACTGCAGGAAGTTCTCCTTAAGTCTAGGGTGCTTCTCTCCTTGATTAGTTTCCATCCATGTTCTTGTCCCGCTTCAGGCGGCTGTTGGAAAAATAGCTTCACTCCTCTTCTTGTGGCAGCCACTGAGATATTGGAACACTGCTATCATGTCAATCCTATCCCTTCTCTTCATTAACTAGACATACAATTAAGCAACCGTTCCTTATATGCTTTAGCCTCAGTCCCCTAATCATCTTTGTTGCTTTCTCTGACTCTTTCTAGAGTCCTCAAAGTTCTTTTTTACATCGTGGTGACCAAAACTGGATGCAGTTATTCCAAGTGCGGCCTTACCAAGGCATTGTAAAGTGGTATTAATACTTCATGTGATCTTGATTCTATCATCTGAATGCAGCTAGCACTGTGTGGCAGGTTTTTTTGGCAGCTGCAGCACACTGCTGGCTCATATTTAAGTGATTGTCCACTAGGACTCCGAGGTTCCTCTCACAGTTACTACTATTGAGCAAGGTACTCCCTATACTATACATTTGGTTTTTCTTGCCTAAATGTAGAACCTTGCTTTTTTCACCATTGAATTTCATTTTGTTAGATAGTGCCCAGTGTTCAAGTCTGTCCAGATCCTCCGATATCTTAAGCCTGTCTTCTGGAGTGTTGGCTATTCCTGCCAGCTTGGTGTCGTCTGCAAATTTGATGATTTCCCATCTATCCCCTCATCCAAATCGTTGATGAAGATGTTGAAGAGCACTGGGCCCAAAACAGAGCCCTGGGGCACCCCACTACACATTTCCCTCCATGTAGATGCGGTTCCATTGAGGACCACACGCTGAGTATGGCCGGCCAGTCAGCCAGTACGGCCGGTCAGCCAGCTCTTCTTCCTATATATTATCTCTTAAGCATAAACAAAATCTTAAAGTCTTATTCAGTCCTGGTCAGCAAAAATCCATTAAGAGTTACCAGTGATAAACAACAGATCTATTTTAATCTTCATCAAACAAACCAACTTTATAATCTTTTCTTGTACTTTTATATTCCAATCCTTGTACTTTTACTTTAACTTAGTTTTTATCTCTTTTATCTCTTCAAATAGTATGTTAGAATTTGATTTCTTTTCATCTTTTCTTTATTCCTTCTCAAAAAAATACTTCCAAACTTTAACGGGTCTCTTTTGTAAATTTAGTATAGAAGAATTCACTCTTCTGGTTTGTTATTTGTATGTCCTTTTTACTTACTCATACATCTATCAGTTTCATTTGTATATCCATTATATTATCTTTTTTCCACATAATTCTTGTAGCTTGTCATTTTTAAATCCACATTCAAATCAATTTCAGTCTTATCTGGTAGATTTTGTTCCTCTTCTGTAAATTGTTTACGCACCATCTATCTCTGATAACAGACATTCTTAAAATTTACTTCTGAGTTCATTGTTCACAATATTCTTGAAAACATACATTGTTAAATATTTTGCTTTTCTGTATTAATATATAATAGAGAATATATAAAATTATTTTATATATTCTTCTAATTGTAATATTTAATTTCCTCTAGTTCCCTCTATATTCAACCGTCAAAGTTCCATCCTATCATGTTTTTCTTGAAGAATCCAATTTCCAGTGAAAAGGATTCTTATAATTAATTCAAAGTCATGTTTCAAATCCATCTGGACCCTTAGTCCATTTTTAACAGTTCAAAAACAATATTTTAAATATTCTTTTTCTGTTTTTCCCAAATACTATTTTTTCTAAATTTCAATATTCTCCCAGTGAATATAGTAAAGACTTGATGATCTGTAGGTTCTTAAGATTTTAAAACAATAAACACACATCAAAAAAGTGAAGAAGAGATTAGACTCGTTTGAGTTTTATGTCTATATAAGTTGTATTACAGCTGTAAACTTGGTTGGAATTCTATGATGCCCAGCTACTCACATAAGCTGATCTCTAAAACCTTGGTTCCCGCAGTCTACTCACAAGGAGCACTTGTCCAGAGTTCATATGGACAATGTCAAGATAGCAATAGCAATAGCACTTGGACTTATATACCACTTCACAGTGCTTTACAGCCCTCTCTAACAGGTTTACAGAGTCAGCATATTGCCCCCAACAATCTAGGTCCTCATTTTATCGACCTCGGAAGGATGGAAGGCTGAGTCAATCTTGAGCCAATGAAAATCGAACTGCTGGCAGCCAGCAGTCAGCAGAAGTAGCCTGCAGTACTGTATTCTAACCATCGAGCCACTCCATTCTCTGTAAAAGATTTTACCAGTCACAATCCAGCCACCAATCTTTTCCATAAATGGCATTCCTGCTACTCACCATATCCTCACCAGAAGCCAGATTTTCATTCAGTGACTTGATGATTTAATTCTGAAAGCAATTGTTAGATCAGAGAAGATTTCAACAGTGATTTTGATATAAATCTAAATTTCAAAGTTCCAATCCTATGTATAAACAAAGCATTTTAAGATTATCATTCAGTCTCTGTTTATAGTAAGCTTATATTAATACTTGAAAAATGCATTGTTTTCTGCTGAAACTTGAGACTTAAAAAGCCAAAGTTTATGAAGGAGAAATCAGGATCCTGGAAAACTATGAATGATCCTACTGGCTGAACTATGTTGTCTCAAAAGGTTCAAGTTGTTTACTTGCTTGAATGAGCCAACTGTTTCCTTTTGTATAATTTTGAGTGTTTTGCTCCTGATGAAATTGAAAAGATGTAGAAACTGCTATGTCTCTAAGCCTAAATGAAGCATTAAGAATAAACCCTGATAGATATTATAGATTCTCCCAAAACATAAATTGAATCAAACTTACTTTCAGCTGAGTCTCCTCAGAGCATTGTGGGACTCCATGGTATTCATTATTCTCACATTTGGGTTTCATCCACATGCTATGTAATCATACCATGTAATTGTGCAACAGACATATTTTTTCTGTCCTAATTCAGTTCCCTGTATTAAATATTATTTTAGTGAGAGTTGGACTTTCTTCAGAACCAAGCTAACATTCAGTATGGATAATCATAATGAGAAAATAATTGTCAAAATAGACAAATGCAGCTTGCTTAAGCCATTTTCATAGATGTTTTGATAGTATTATTTTTCTACCACCTCCTCAGGCCACTCATAATTTCTTAGCCCTATCTTGAAGATACTTCATGCAGAAAAAAATGTTCAGGAGGGAATAAAAAAATATGTTGTTGAACTCACAAAATGTTTGGATTTAATCCAATAGTTTTACATTCATAAGCAAAAAGACAAAAGGGAATAGAGTCAATTATGTGTACTATGTAGAAAAGATCAATGTTTCCTCAAAAACGCAGTACCTCCTTGTCCATTCCATTGGGGGGGGGACCAAAAAAAAGAAAAACTTTTTCTTCAAAATCTATTTATTGGTTTGTTTGGACTATAAATGGCCATCTCAGTATATGTCTCCTGTCTTCCTCATAATGAAAACCTAGACAGAGGACTCTTATTCAGCCTGAGAGTTCCTGTTAGGCCTCTTCTGTGCTAAATTTGGAGAGTCTTAGTTGTGGCTGAGTGATTATATGTCAGTATAAATATTTTGCTACAGAACTAAAGATGGTAGTTTTTATTAGCTTTATAAATCCAGCCAACTAAATGAGTAAATAAATAAAATATATCTTTGTTCTGTTTTCACAATCCAACCAGGGCCTCTGTCACAGAGCGAGGATGGATTTTCTCTGGAAAAGCTTGTTTGTTCATCAAGAAACCTTCAGTACAAATCTTATGATGTGAAATAGAAATGATCGCCTTTTGGCAAATTGTATTGTATGAATTACTTTTGTTTATGTTTGGTTTCCCTATCACTGTCTGTTTGTATAGCATGAAATGCAGAATAATAAGAAACTGAGTATTTACATTCTCTCATGAGTAATTTAATCCTGACCACAATTCTCCTATGTACAGCAGTACAATTACATTGTACAAATATGGATCGTTGCAATGCAGTGATGCATAGATGTTTTGGTAATCATTTCTGTTCTGGCATGCAATTAATTCATTGGTGCCTCAGAAGCATCAGTATTGAGTTGCTTTGTGCAATTATTATGATTATTTCCAGCAGCATCCACGATATGACTGGTTCTTTGCCAACACCTAGCACTGTTCCCAGCACCAGAAAAAGTGATAAAAATTAGTCTGATTGGATTAAAACAACAACAACAACAACAAATAAACAGCATCACATCTTATTAAATTTTGCATGCCTTCCATATTCTTATGATTTTGCTCAGAGTAATTTTTCACCTAGAGACATAATCAAATTGTGGAGGCATGCATATATTTACAAAAACATAATTCCAAATTTGACAACACATGCTGTGGAGTGTGCCTTAATGAAATACATATCTTCATCAATCTAGTTTCCATAGACCAAGAGGTAGCTTCTAAGAACTTATAATCTTTAAGGAAGATGTCTATCGAGTCCGGTTTGTTCCCAAACATTACAACTGTTATTCCAAATCTAGTACATATTATGCAGTCTTGACAAGTCAGATTTATTTAACAGTTCTCTCTCTGTTATCATGGATTAAACTGAATGTTACCTGTAAAACTTAAATGATTAAACTGAATGCTACCTGTAAAATTTGTTAAAATGGAGGCAGAGTAAGGGAAGAGAGTAGATTTATTAAAGAAAGAATGAAAACCACTAGAAGAATAGCATGTTTTACATCAGTGAATTTAAAATAAAATTATGGTCCCAAAAAGTCTACTCTACAGGGAATAAGGGGAGTAAGCTTAACTGAAATGGAACTTGTCTGTTTGCTTAAAAGTTGTGGGTGATGAAAAACTTTAGCTCAGATTTGTTCAAAACTTTAGTTGCAATAAGCCAAGAATTTGAGCACATCAATAGGATTTTAGATGCCCCTTTTAATTACTACAAATGATCTGAAATTATTTGAAAGATGAAAAAGTTTTTGTGGCACAAAGAGTCTTCTAGTGTTCACTGGTATATGATTAAACAGATCCACAAGAGACTTTTTCAACAAAAAATAAAAAGAAACATATTTTAGCATATCCCATAAATCATACACTTTCAGAATTGGCCTCCATGTTCACGGGTACTGCTAGAGTAAACACTATTCTATTCTCATCCAACTAGGAAAAAAATGGAATGAATTGACTTTGACTTTGATGAATGTAAACAAATATAAAAGCAATGCTTTTATGGAATGGAAATGCTTTTATATGATGTTGTTTTACATCAGTCAACAACAGTCCACCAGAACTGTTAAAAACATTTATGGATCCACACACATATAGGGATTGTTATAAAATATCACATGGAGAACCATAGTTTGGGGGGTGGAATGGAAAATCTAGACAATGAGTTTAGATAAAACTTGATGGAATAACTTTCAAATCTTTGGCAATTACAATTACAATTACTCCTGACAGCTCATGGATTTATTTTCTATTATTATACTCTCTAGAAAACCCGAGGTTTATTGTTCCAGAACATCTATAGAGACTAGAGAGTCTGGACTAGATCATCAAGATACATACACCACTCATCACAACTTAGTAACAAGATGTGTTCAATTTTTTTACCAGTATAGCCTCTGGAAATGGACAGCTGTTATTAACTGCTTTAACTATAATTGCTTTAATTGACTTAAAGCAGAGGTCCTCAACTCCTGGGCTGCGGCCCACTACCAGGCTACGGTCTGTTCAGAACCGGGCTGCAGAAGAGGCAGGCAAGCACACATACACAACAGGTGGGCAAGCAGGTGCCCGCAGCTCCATTTGTGTGAGCAGCGGGCTCGTGTGCCTGCTGCTTGTGCAAATGGAGCTGCTCACACATAGGCACTCACCCATCATTCACGTGTGGGAGTTCCGAATCCCGGGGTCCAGCGCCTGCTGGACGGACCAGTGATGTACGTTAGCCTAGGCCAACGGACCTCGCGTTTGGTAGATAGGAAACACACGGACAACATGTTTCTTCAGGTTGAATCAGCAAGCGAGAGCCCAGAAGGATCTGCGTGCTTCCCTTTTATTGGTACACTTACGTCACAGCAGGAGGTTGTAAAGGGTGGGTTTTGCCAGGAAATGAAACTTAAAAGGGTACCTTAACTTAACTCAGGAAATGGAAACTTAATAAGGCATAAACGAAACCTTTAACTTAACTCAGGAAATGGAAACTTAAAAGCATAAATGAAACCTTAAGCTATTGAAATGGTTGCAACATCTCCACTGTTTTTATTTTTTAAAGTTCAATCTCTATCCTACTCGTAGCCATCATCTGCATCCTCCGAAACAGAAGAGGGCAACTCCATAAGAATACGAGATTCTTGCTTGGGGGCAAGAGCCTCCATGGCTAAGTCTGATTCAGTATCGGAACAGTTGGAGTCCGTGTCAGACAGTGTCAGTAGGGCAACCTTTTCAAAGGGGTGGAATTTGGGTTTCAAGGGTTCATATATATTGTTTGAGGCAAGCATAACATCAATCTTAGAAAGATTAGAATCCAAACCAATTAATCGGTCCTTGAGAAATTGCAAAAGGCGTGAAAAAACACATGGGCCAATCATACATAATATAAGCAAAATTATACAAGGTCCTAAAATAGCAGAAAGCAATGTAGTAATCCAGGGAGAGAAATTAAACATGCTTTGATACCAGGATTGTTGGGAGAACCTTTCTTGTTCCCTGTCTTTTAATCGTTTGCGTAACTCATTCATAGAGTCGCGCACAATGCCAGATTGATCAGAATAAAAACAACATTCTTCTTTTAAGGCTACACACGTTCCACCTTCCTTTAAAAATAAAAGGTCGAGGGCACGCCTATTCTGCAAAACTACTTCAGCAAGAGACGACAAAGAAGTTTGAAGGGCAGAAATTGAAATCTCAATGCGGGAAAGATCATTATCTATTTCTAGACTAAGTTTTTGTATTTGTTGTTGGTTGACAACTAAAGCCACAGCTCCAGTAGCTGCTCCTGCAACACCTAATCCTAAAAGAACTGAAAGGGTTAGGGCTGTAACAAATTCACGTTTTACACGTAGGTGGTATTCCGGTGGTTCCATAAGGGAAACAAAATCAGAGGGGGAATAATAAGTGATTCTAGGGACTAAGCGTACCTGAATACAAAAGGCTTTTTGTTGTATAAGGACATCCCCTGATACACAGGCTGTGGCACCTGTAGAGCAAGCCCAGATGGAGTTGTTGCCGGGGATGAGGAATTGGCCCTTTAAGCTGGCAGAGATATTACCATTACTCAAGGTAAAAAGAGAGTTATAACCTGCCGTATTTACACTGCCCGATCTTTTCTGGGTGAGCCAAACATCACATTGGTATTTGCCAGTGGTGATATTAGCACAATATTGAGAATAATTTGCAGGAATGTTTCCCAAGCAACAACCATGTCCCGTAATAGAAGTAATAGTAATAGACGTTGAGTTCCATCTGCAGGAGTCATCTTTTGTAGCATTCTTAATAGGTTCAATAGAGCCAACGGCGTCATAAAAGGGTGGAGTGGCTGATAAACAGAGCCAACAGTGGTCGGTTTGTGAAGAAGAATTAACAGCACTTTTTAACAAAAAGGAAGAAGCATTGACAAGGTTAATCAAGGGATTAGGCATATTATGTACAACGGACTGTAAAAAAAACAGGTTGAATGCTTTTGTTAGGACCTATAGGAGGGGAATGTGGTGACTGGATTGTGAGACGAATGGAAAAAACTCCGCCGTCGTCTTCAGAACCGCTCCATTCTCTACCACCCCAAGAATATCCGACAGCCCATTGCTCTGTAGTCAAAGTCTTTCCTTGGGATGTGAAGGTAATGTTCATTGGATTTTTCCGCTCACCACAACAATGCAAATTAGAAGGGCAGGAAGGAGAAGGGGGTTTGCCATTACTACGGTTAATGGCAATATAATCATTTGAGCGAGGGGCAGTCCAGGATATAGCGCCCGTAGAAACACAAGACCATGAGGCACAGTATTTATCCAAAAAAGTGCCACATTGATATTTTTCCTCAGGTGTCTTTGGTTCGGGACAAAAATACAGGTCCCACCATGTTGCTTCTAGTGGAGAAGGTGTGCACGAACCTTGTTTGTCCCATTTGTTAGTTTGGAGAAATTTTGAAGCAAATTTGTTGACCCCGGTACCCATTTCGGCAAAGTCAAAATGTAAGATAGGGAACCAGGGCCATATTGTGTATTTGGAGATTTGGAATAATACCTGATTTTCAAAGTCACGAACAGTCCATGTGTAGTTGAGAGGTCGATGAGGATTAGGATCAGGAGATCGCCGTCATCGAGAATGAATGATGCGTTGGTGTGAGCGAGGTTGCTTTGTGGAATGAAAGTGTTGTAGGTGAGGTGAGATTAAAGTGTGGGCGGCCAGGTCTAGGAAGGAGCGGGGATGAGGAACAAAGTTGTAGGCAAGTAAACGAGGAGACAAAGGAGGTTTTGCATAGCTCGCCACTGATGCGAGTTCAAAAGAATGTGTAGTATAAGTACCATAGGATGAAAATCCAGACACATAATAGCGCCCCGTAGTCTCAGGGGTCACAAGAATAGCAAGAGTCATGTGACAAGGGTAATGAGCATAGGTGAGGGAAATAGAGGGAGATGGTGGAAGAGGAATGCCACGATTAGGATACTGAGAAAACACAAAGGGACAAAAAGATTGACCTCGGTCATAACAATGAAAAAGGGCAGTAGTATTGAGATCAAGAAAAGAAAAAACAGGACCACAATATAGGCCTTTATGAAAATTTAGAGGAATTCTCAGGTGCTTTGTCATCATGGGAAGGTGCAGTGTGGACATCATGGGGAAGGAACTTGTCAAGAGTGTCATCAAAAGCAGGGTCCACATGATTGATGCAAAAGTGTTGGACCCCTGGACAATATGGGTGGTGCAATATGCAGTTGTTACACCAATAACAGCATGTACATCCACACTCACAAAGGCAATGATGGCACATCCGATGGAGTTGGTGGGTTGTGTGGAGTGATGAAATATGGGCGAATACAACGAGCAGGGACCCACAAAACTCTGTCGGGTAGTTGAACTGCAGCGTAGCCTCTTCCCCAGGTGATGAGTTCAGCTGGACCTTTCCAAGTTGGATCCGGGAGCTGCCTGTAGTATACAAGTGGTCTTGAAGTTGGGACAACAGGTTTAGTAAAGTGTCGAGACGCAGCAGACAAAGAGGGAGTGCCAGTGAGATTTAGAAAGTTGAGAGTATACAGACAAACATTTAACACGTTTTGCAGTGCCGGGAGGTTTGGGGGGCATAAGCCCTTGGACCCCATATAACGATCTAATGCATTTTTTAAAGTTTGATTTGCTCGCTCAACAATAGCCTGCCCTTGGCTATTGAAAGGAATTCCAAATTTGTGGACAATGGACCAGTGATGACAAAACTGTGAAAATTGTGAGCTGACATAAGCTGGGCCATTGTCTGTTTTTAATATTTTTGGACATCCCAGCACTGTAAAGGTACGAATACAGTGATTAATCACTTGTTTTGCAGCTTCCCCTTTTTGTGGGGTTGCCAAAATAAATCCGGAGAACGTATCTACTGTAACATGTAGATATTTCCACGGGGCAAATGGAGGATATTGAATTACATCCATTTGCCAGGTATCACAGGCTTCAGTGCCTCTAGGGTTAACACCCTGTGGGATACCTTTAGACTGTAGGCTACAGGTTGGGCATTGTTGAATTATGGCTGTAGCTTCAGCCATAGTGATTCCAAATTGTTTCATTAGTGCTTTTTTATTTTGATGAAAGTAAGCATGACTGTCCCAAGGGGAGACAGGAGAAAGAGACATGAGGCAGGTAGCAGAGGCCGCAGCGTCTGCAATATCATTTCCCTTTTGCAAGAAGCCAGGAAAAGGTTGGTGGCTTCTTATGTGTGTGACAAAGTAAAGATGTTTCCTGTTGGATATTACAGTTTGTAGGGTGGAAAATAAAGAAGTTAAATCAGGGTCCAGGGATGGAGAGAGGTATGATTGAAAAATAGTGGTGACAATTTGAGTGACATAGAGACTGTCAAGAATGAGATTTATAGGTTGAGTGGAAAATGTTTGAAAAGCTAGAATGGCAACGGCTAGTTCCGCACGCTGAGCAGACCGTTGGGGTGGCGTTATTTTTGTGTGCCATTGGTCATGAATATACCAGGCACAAGCACCAAATTGTTTACTGCCATCTACAAAGAGTGTGACAGCATGTGGGATGGGAAAGCGTTGTAATTGGGTATCCCATGAAACATGGATATTTTGTAGGAGCTGAATGCGAGGATCAGCAGGAGGGTGGCAGGATATCTTTCCAGGCCACTCAGTGAGAGCAAGCTGCAAGGCTTCAGAGTTAGAATAGATGGTTTCCCATGTAGTGAGAGAACATGGTACATATAGGACAGAAGGTTCTATTCCTGCAAGGGCTTTTGCTCGAAGGCGAGCCTTAGAGATGAGAGAGGCAAATTGAAAAGGTTTTTGGCTAATTGTGTTTCTAGGAGTGTGAGGGAGGTGAAGCCATTCTAGAATCAGCAAGGAGGGAATAGTTTGGACAATAGCACATGTAGGTAAAGAAATAGTATTACACAATAAAAGAGAAAAGGGAATGTTTGGGGTCATTCGGTCAACCCACTGAATTTGTAGGGCTTGGTTGACCAATTGAATCACTTTTAAATGACTGTCCTGCAGTGGAATAACATCTGTAGGATGTTTGCCTTTGGGTAAGGCTGAAAAAAAAGGTGATAATTGAAAAGTGGTGAGACCTATATAAGGTCGAATCCAATTAATAGCACCTAAATATTGCTGTAATTGAAGTAAAGTTGGTTGGTGTGGTAATTTTAAAAGGGAAAAAGTGGTGCAGCATGGGAGGCCAATAATTTATGGCCCAAATATTGAAAAGGAGGGGAGGTTTGGACCTTGTCAGGAGCAATGTGCAAACCTCCTTTTTGCAAAATTGTTGTGAGGGTTGGCAAAGTTGCAAAAACAGTACCCTTTGGGCCTGGTGCTGCGACCAAAATATCATCCATGTAATGGTAAACCAAAAAGGAGGGATGAAGGTCCCGATATGGTTGCAAAACATGGAAAACAAAAAACTGACACATTGTAGGGTTATTTAGCATGTCCTGTGATAAAACCTTCCATTGGTAGCGCTGAGTTGGTTGAGAATTATTCAACTCAGGCACTGTAAAAACAAATAAATGTTTATCCTGTTGATGCAAAAGAATGGAAAAAAAAAAAACAATCCTTTAAGTCAATTATCATTAAGTCAAAATCTTTTGGAATTAAATTTGGGTTTGGGAGGCCGTATTGCAATGCTCCCATAGGTTGTAAAACAGCATTCACTGTACATAAATCATGGAGGAAACGCCATTTGCCTGATTTCTTGTTTATAACAAAAACTGGAACAGAATAAGATTGCAACATTTTATGCCCTAAATAAAGATAAAGTGTAACTGTATCTTTTCCAAGGCAACTTGCAATCCATAGATACTTGAATCATTTTGTATTTCAAAAAGCCAATTAGATTGTATTTTTGGGGTTCCAATTTAATCAAATTCCATTCAGATGAAACAAATTTTCATGAAATAGGAAAAACATTTACAAATCTAAGCAAAACAATTCAGTCATTTCTTTTGGTTGATGGATGTATATGTCTAACTAAACAATTTAAAACTCAAAAATTTGCAAAAGAATTGCCCAACAATTACTGCCTCCTCTTTCGAGTAAAAAAAATAGCAAGCTGAAACTGCAAGAGTGGGCATCAAATTTCACATCCACCCCCCTTCCTCAACCCAGACTTCTAGGCAGAGGAAGGAAAAAAAAATAGTTAAAACGAACAGCTGCCCCCCCTCCTCTGTCTGCCCTTCCTTTGCTCTTAAAACAATACAGCCAGCGAAAAACGAAAGAGGCAGGAGGGGGGGGGGGGAAAGAAAAAGAAACTTTACAAAAATCTCACCACCAAAAAAATTCACATGCATTTTTTATAAATTCTTTTATACCTCTTCCATAAAACTTTACACATGCAAACTCATGCCATTGCGTTCCCATATTACAACAATAAAAACTACAGTTTTACTGTTCCTTTCACAGCGTGGGATGGGTGGAGGGGTGAGGGCTAACACACACACATTTACACCAGCAAATTAACTCATTCACTTCCATTCTGTTTGCTTACACCATTTCACATACAAATATTTCATTTCATACGTTTTCTAAGCAAACTTTTTATTTTTAATTAAGGCCTTTTTGTTTGTTGTTATCAAAGAGGGTTTTGACCCTTTTCCAAGTCTTGGAAATAACACAGAACAACACAGACAGACATATATACACAAATACCATTAAAACAACATTTATTTAGACATATGGCTTGTCCTGCAAGAAGCGAGAAAAATCATGAGATGATTCCAACCAAACATGTGGTTTTTATAGGGCCCTTTAACCATCTCCTATTTTTCTCACCATTCCAAGTCCAAACGTAACGTTCTAGGAGTTAAACATATATAAAACAAAACACACACATCAACACAAAGCACCACCAGACATTGTCTGACAGGGTTAAACTTAACAGATTACAAAAGAGTTTCAAAACACTCCAATTGTTCAAAACGCATTGCAGAAAAGTGCAGTTTGAGTTAATTTATGTCTCTAAATTGTTCTGAAAATTTATTGTTTGGTCTACCTCAAAATAGTTTGATGAAACGGAAGCATTGAGTGCGGTTGCAGAACTCTGCAAAACAGGATACAGGGTTGCCTGTTTCTGTTTTGGAGGAGAGAGAGAAGGATAGAGCGAAGAGGGGGTTTTTTTTGGCTGTGCCGGCTTTGGAACGTCTTCCGTAGTAGGCACAGGTTGGGAGGAAGGGTCTGGGGATAGACAGTTGTTCCGTTAACTTTTTGCAAACAATTTGCCTTTCTGGCTAAAGAGGAAAGTTCATCCACATGCTTGGACAGAACCTTGGAAAGTGAGGACCCATACTTACGTTTGCAAGCCTTTACCAGGTGCGTAGGTACAGGAGCCAGAGCAGCGCTTCCCTAGACAGAGAACACGCCGTGGAGTGAATCACGTCATAAAGTGAATCACGTCGGGGTCACCAGTTGTGGGAGTTCCGAATCCCGGGGTCCAGCGCCTGCTGGACGGACCAGTGATGTACGTTAGCCTAGGCCAACGGACCTCGCGTTTGGTAGATAGGAAACACACGGACAACATGTTTCTTCAGGTTGAATCAGCAAGCGAGAGCCCAGAAGGATCTGCGTGCTTCCCTTTTATTGGTACACTTACGTCACAGCAGGAGGTTGTAAAGGGTGGGTTTTGCCAGGAAATGAAACTTAAAAGGGTACCTTAACTTAACTCAGGAAATGGAAACTTAATAAGGCATAAACGAAACCTTTAACTTAACTCAGGAAATGGAAACTTAAAAGCATAAATGAAACCTTAAGCTATTGAAATGGTTGCAACATTCACGTGCAACCATCCCCTCTTCCCCCTACCAGTCTGCAAAGCCGGAAAGGTTGGAGACTGCTAACGTAAATGATACATTCAAAATTATGTTTCCTGTTTACATATATCTTGTACATTCTACAGGATAATCCATCCATTAATACAATTAAAACCAGTGCTAAAAGCTACAATACTAAATACAGTTTCCACTAGATATGACAGCATGGTCAACCATCAGAGAAGAAAGAGATTGTAGCCCAGCAATATCTAAAGTAGCACTGGAACCTTATTGCCAATATATGTGCTTATCTCTAGAAGTTTGTACCATTAAATTCACTAAAAAGTAATAATAGGATGGTGCTGTGGTGAATGTCTGAAGGTTATATTTCATTTATTCACTTGATGTTTTAAACTACATTCCATTTGCCTCATTTGTCTGCAGCTCCAAGATACATCAAAGTACAGATCTGACTCTATCAAGGAAGAGAAGGTGGTAGGGTAGACTATGTAATCAATTATATTCATACTGCTTCAAATATCAACTGATTAATAATTAGAACAATAAGAGTTGTTCATTATGAGATGGGTGAAAAATAAATTTAACAAATAATCAAAAGATAAAATTAAGCATAGATTGAAGTATTTTTAATAGTAAAAGATTAAAGGAGGAAGCCATTTATATTTTGCCTAGTCGACAGAAGACATAAGGCTTACAGATGGAGTAAACCATTTTAGGCTCTGAGCATTAAGAGATAATTGTTGGTGAATCTTTTCTAATTATTATTCCACAGCCAATTCGGACTTCTAACCACTTCCTATTAGTTTCCACACCCTTTTTTTAATAATTAAGCCACCAAACTCTAACAATTTAGCATTAGGACAGGCATCTGCTTGAATTTGGCATGCTCAATTTTCCTGGCTTATGATCCCAGAAAAATGAGAAGCATAGTTTGGATAATGGCTGCTTTTCAAACTCTATTCTCCTATGCCTTTGCAAATCTAGGATCTTCACTTTTCTCAGAAGTATCCAAAATTTAAACTCAACACTGAAATGAAGATTTTATTAAAATAGATTAGTTTCATTTTCTACACTTTTAGGAACCAAGATGCATCTCTGTCTTCATGATTTTATTTGTTTATTTACTTTAAGAATTAACTTTCATTTACATCATTAAATTTTTCATTTTGTGTTTTTTTATTTTAATTATAGGTAGACACTTGAGGATTCATTTGTGTAGAAAAGTGGGCTAAAATGATTTTAAATGAATAAATAAATAGCTTGTGTTTGAAAAGCCAGACTATTTGGATGATATTTAATTGGATCCTAGAGGAAGGTATAAACAAAATCTGACAATCTTCAATGGGAACCAACTGGCATTGCTTGATACAAGAAGTGCCAAAATGGAGCTTTCTGCAACCTGGGATGCAGCAATGGAGTTCATTAGTATCTGTCATACTTGACTCAAATATTACAGCAAAGTGTATATTGGCTTGGCAAATACTATATGCAAATCAGTCTCTAAATTTGATAAATAAATTAATTTAAAACTTCTTGCATTAAGGAATTCTGCTAACCTGAGAGGATCAAGGCTCAAAACCAACTTTAACAACTCTCTCTTGGTAATTTTTGACCAATTGCTCTTTCTCAGCCTAATCTGAATACAAAGTTATTATTTGTGAGGAAAAATTGGACAGGAATTGTACTATATTAAGCTTGTTTGCTTTCTTGCTTATTTATTTATTGTTAATGAGATTTATTCTCCATCTGAAACCAAACATATTCTAACAGACCCAACAAATAAAACACAGTACAAAACAATGTTATAGATTTATTATTGTAAAAATGTAAAATTCAAAATCTAATCCCCCAATTTAGATAGTCAATTTAAGAGTTCACCTGTTTCTGAAAGGCCATGGGAATAAGGGTTATCCTTGCTTCAGAAGACAAATTATTCCAAAGAAGAACTGTTATAGAGAATGCCTGTTGCCAGGTCCCCCACCTGTTGCACTTCCTGCTGGATGGGGACTCTTAGCAAGCACTGTCTTGTTGCTCATGCAGAGTGAACAGAAACTGCTGGGGAAAGGTAGTTTCCAAGTTACATAGGCCCAGAGCCATATAGAATTGGCATAATCCCAAACAATTGCCATTTTAGTAGATTCTATCCATTTGGTTTTCAACTCTGTGAATGTGAGTGATTTCATATATGATCACAACTAACACTAGCTGTATCATTCAGCCATCCTTTCCTAAAATGGTGAAAGACACTCTGAATAGGGCTGGTTGATATTTAATAACACCAGAGAAATTACTACACTTCTCTCTCTTCGTGGATGCAGAAAAGATTGTGTTTAATCATTAGTTTCTGGAGAAAAGACAAGACATAAACCAATCCAACAAGTAGAATGCTATATTAGGGGAAATGACTAAAAACAAAAAATATGTAGCATTTTCAGTTGTTTATTTAAACAAAAACAGAGAAGGACCATTGAAACTAAACAGTATGTAAAACCCTGTCATCAGATTTAAACAGATACACAAATCTCTTTCTTTGAGGTTCCTTTCAATCCCTGAGCAACAGTTGGTGGGTGAATGAAGGAATAATTTCCATTAATGGACCATGTCCATCAGCTATCATCACCAAATAACCTATGTTCTTTAAAGACTTTTATAAGAATTGCCTTTAAAAATTCCCACTTTTCGATAGGAAATCTTAAGGTGACCATCTTTCTGCTGACACCAGCTCTGAAACTGTGAAACAGATGATGCACAATAAGCACTGTTCAAATCAGGCTAAAAATAGCTCAAGAGTGTAAAGGTTGGTCTTTTATTTTGCATCAGAGGGCAAAGCAACATGCTGGTCTTGCATGTAGGCAAATTAGTTTTTCTTCCAGAAGATGTTTCATCAATTCTCCCTCAACTGACACCAGTGTGGCTGCCAATATCAATAACTCACAAAAAGAAAACAGGAAAAATACTGAAGGGAGGTCAATAACATTTTTTAGGTTGTTATTACTTAATTTGGTACTAGTCTCTCAAGGTCTTTCCATTCACTGCAGATGTAACACTGGACAAAAAAACTGATTCAGCTTTTTTTGACACAAAATCTTATTCCTCTCATTTTCATAGCAATCTCTAACAGATTAAAATATAATAGTACTGTGTTGACAAATATCCTCAGCTGTTGGATGATCCCATTGTGAAACAGAACTAAGGGGTAATAGCAGGCTCCAGTTTCTTCCAATAGATTGAGATATTTTATATGTAGTGACTAGATCACATAAGAACTGGTCAACTTTGTTCTCCTTTTGAAGTTTCACTTAATCACTTGCATTCTCAGTGGTGTGACTACTGTGAGCAAAAGAGCTTTCTCTAAATCCAGAAGGCCATCTACAAACAGCTGTTAATTCAGATCAACTTTCTACATCCTGTCTCCCTAACTCGATTCTATCTGCACATACTTGTAACTAGTATGATTCTGTCTGATAAATAAAACAGACAGAGATAGAAAAAATAAATCTGTTGCTATATAAGTGATATCTATACATGCTGGATTTTTCACTTTATCTTAAGTACTGAATTATCACAGACTGCAGTAGAAGCAAAGAGGCATCTGTTGTTTTTTTTCCAAGATTCAGAATTGCTTCCAAGTTGCTTCCAAAGTTCTTTCAGCTTTTTATTATCTTCCTTTAGTGCTGTGGCAGAGAATGTTGTTGTTTTCTACCATACATGTTTTCTTCAATGTGTATCATCTCTTCTATCTATATTTCCTGATTTGAAAAGGTACTATGGACAGAGTGTATGCAGACGTTATTACACAATGAGGGAGAAGACACATGTGTACAAAGACCTCCAGACATCTTATAACTAACGTATATGAAGAATCCCATGTCACTCTTAAGAAGAATTTTACAGAAAGGGAGCTGTATCCATCAACATCCACTTCTCACTCCTCCATTGCTTGGACTGCAACTTCTTGGCTGAGAAACTGGCATTGTTGCTGCCAGCTCCAACACAGTTGAGGGCCCTTCAGCAGGACTATTCAGTATCCATACAATGACTGTTTCTTGGAGAAAGCTGCATTTAAGTATTGCTGGCCTGGGTAATGACTCCAACTCTAGTAACCATAATTCAGAGCAGTGTTTCTCAACCTCAGCAACTTTAAGATGTATGGACTTCAACTCCCAGGCACCATGCTGGCTGTGGAATTCTGGTGGTTGAAGTCCACACTTCCTAAAGTTGCTGAAGTAGAGAAACACTGATTCCCCCAATTAGCGGAGCCACTTCAAGGGAAATATGAGGGTCATAATTTTTAGGTGTGTTCAAGACTGCAAATGCATAGAGTGATTGGTGCCCCTCCTGGGTGGGAACCAAGAATAGCTAGAGTATGTGGTGTTGTGAAGCCACTCCTCTAATTAAAAATAATGCTTGATATCACAGAGGATGCACTCAGTCTGCTTGGAGTCAGTAAGACATTGAATCTCCGATGGTTTTTTCTGACACCGAGGTAAGAAATGCTTCTGGGGGGATGGAGGGAGGGAAGGAGGGAAACAGAGGGAGAGAAAGGGACAGAAAGGACAGTTAAATGGTTAAATGACCATAAGTGTTATAATATATCAGCTTATGGCTTTGGCAGCTATATAACTCAAAGCAGCAATTAACAAGGAATGGATTTTACATTGGAAGGCCATTAGAAGTAGGTAGCTTAGAATCTCAGAACTATTCCTGCTTCCAGTGGCCTTTCCAGCTCTCAAGCCTCAGAGAGTGGTTTTAGTCCCTCAAATAATCTACCTTTTCTCCTCTTTTAATGCCAGATCAGTTCAAAATAAAGCACAAATCATTCCATGATTCAGTTTGGGGTAAGAAAGCTTACTTTATGTAATGTCAGTAAAAAAAAGTCTCACCCGGGGAAAGCTGCCAGGCCAGGACAAATGTATCATCTTCCAAATAGGCCTTCTGTAGTAAAAGTAAACCAGCGAAAGATGTAGGCAGAGAATAGGGCAGAAAACCATAACCATCCTCTACAAGGATGCCTGTAAGAGAACTCTTTCATATTGAATGCACATTCCTCAAACCTGTGAATAAGGTTAGCCTGGGATTTGGTTTGCGCGCTCCCCATCCTGCTGCCTAGCAGAATCTCTGACTGAACTGACATAGATCATCTCAGAGTCCAAATCTTATGATAACGAGAGAAATCAAAATCTGCTGAGGAACCAGTTAGTTTGGAGCAGCTTAAGAGATCAAAATAGCCATGGTGACTATGGACCTATTCCAATTGGTAACAAGTGGGACATCAACAGAATCCCTGGTAGAACCAGTCTCAAACACTCCCAAATCCTTTTGAAATCCAGCTGGACCCAATAAGATCTATAGGAGGTCATCTAATAAATCTACTGCTCCTAGAGATGAATTTAGCTACTAATCCAGCTTAAACCAGATGGTATCCTTCCACGACAATGGAAAAGTTGAGAAATCACCACAAATGCAACAACATCTTCCTTACTAGGATCAAAATCAAAACAAACAAAATAAGCATGTGACTGAGGTCCTATACTAAATGTTTACAATACCAACATATGATCGAAGTCACATCCTCATTTTGTTTTTATTTTTTTCCCCTTCCCAGTGGAGGAATCTATTATTACACATCTTTGAGAAATGGTCATCTAAACAGTTCAAGTTAAAGAAGGTCCACCACTTCTTGAGGCAACCCATTCCACTGTGCAGAAGTTCTTACCATTGGGGAAATTTTCCTGATGTCCAATCAAAATCTACTTACTTGTAAGTTAAACCCATTTTATTACAGAATGCTACTAAATAATTCTGATCCATATTCTGTTTGACAGCCATCAAGATACTTCAAGACAACTATCATGCAATCTTCTCTTCTCCTAGTTCAATATTCCCACTTAGCTTCACAGATAGACTCATGGCACATGGATTAACTAAAATGGACATAATTCCCAATACAGTCATGCTTTGCTCTCACTATACATAAAGTGCAAGAACAAACCATGGAGAATGTGCTAATTTATCTGGAGAAACCAGTATTCCAGCATGGTCAGTTGTATGTCGCTTTAAGCAGAAGAAAAAGAAATGAAAACATTAGCGTATTTTTAAAGAATGGCAGATCAATAACTAATATTGCCATCAAAAGCATCCTGTGTTAAATGAAAAGCATCTATATTTGTCTTGATAAGCATCTTTCTTCTTTAATAAAATGTTTTCTTCTTTAATTTTAAAATTAAAATAATAGCAATCCGCCCATGGTCATTCTGTTACACTATTTAGGTAAGGAGATATTTCTGAAAGGATGACCCAACAGGTCACAGATTGTCTAGTTCTATTATGGAACCTTTAGAAACTTGTACTATTTTTTTATGATTTTTTAAAAAATAAAACCATATTCAGCTGGCTTGTATGCTACTTCTGATGTATGGTGATTTAATTTACCTCATGATAGGAAGATAATGCTCAAGATTCTGTGATCCAGATTTCTGCAGTACATGGAAGGAATATTGCAAAATATACTATCTGTATTCAGAAAAAGAAGCAGCCACAATCACACACCATGAACATTTAATGAATAACAAAAAAGGCAAATGTCTAAAAAGGCATTTGTTTTTGCTTTATTAATTATGCTAATAATGTACACTATGTAGATCCCAACATAAAGCCTTTAAAAGAATAGGTGTACCACACTACCTCATCTGTCTGTTTTACAAGGACTATAAAGCAATAGTTAGAATGATGATCTATAGAGCAATAAAATGGGTCAGATTCAGAAAGTAATGCAGTAAGGTTGAATATTACCTTATTTATTCAACTGCCCAAGAAGAAATGGAAACTGGAATTACAGTTGCTGGGAGAAACATCAGCAACCTCAGATATGTTGATAATGCCACTTGGATGACTGAAAATAAGGAAGATTTGAGAAATCTCTTGTTTTAATTGAAAAAATAAAGTGTAAAAGTTGTTCTGCTGCTTAATATTAAAAAAGCTAAAATTATGTCAACAGGCAGTGTTCTGTTTCAGCCGAAGAGACATCAAGGCGAGGCAGGAATAACAAACACAAGTCTTTATTGAGATCACGAACAGAACAGAAGACAAAATGGTGCCATGGCCTTTTATAGCCCCTTGCAAGGGACAGCATCAACCAATCAATGCAAGGCTAGTCTCCCGCCTTGCACATGCGCACAAGGCTGGAGACAGCCTGTCTGGTCCCGGGCAACCACGTGGATTGCCCGGGCCTTCTGCAGCCTCCTGAGCCTGCTGAGTCATTCAGCAGTCCCAGGACATAACACCCCTCCCCCCTTGGATAAAACAATAAGTGAATACTTATAGTTTTAAAGCAACCTACATATACATGTTTTTTTGTTCAATTATCATGTTATTAATTCTAACACAATTATGCCTGAACACAGGCAGACCCTTATACCTCATATTGTTTCAGGTTATCAATAGAACACCCTTCTATGAGTGTCCAGAGTTCTAGAGAACTAGTAAGCCTCCCTAATACTTGACAGGAACCTCACATAGTCCTTTAGATGCTTGGGTGGACCTTTGGCCCTCTCTGACCTTCTTGGAGCCAGCGTTGGTGCCTGGCATGCCACCTCGCCTGTTGGGCTAGGCAAGCCAGGACTTTGATGCCCCCAAGACCCAGGCAACCCTCCAGACTGCTGACTGGCTGGATCTGCTAAACCCAAACCAGAGTTCCTTGGTGGGGTGGAATTCCCCAAGTCCAGTGGTGGGGTGGAATTCCCCAAATCCACAATGGACCCCTCTTGGGAACACTGCCCTTCGAGCCCAAGACCAGCAGCTGGAGTGGCCTGAGGAACTGATTGACTGCCATGTCCCAACGACCCGGTGCCTGTGCCAGAGTCAGGAGCCGCCTCCATGGCAAAAACCCCTTCAGGAACACGTGCAGGAACATTTGAAGGTCCACCTTGGTGGAGAGACTGTGGTCCACAATCGTAATTGTAGTCCTCCTCCCCCCCCAGAGCAGAGCCAGGGGCGGAAGAGTGGCTGGACAACCTCCAGCGCAGTTGGTCAATG
This sequence comes from Azemiops feae, assembly GCA_023970755.1. Classification (NCBI taxonomy): domain Eukaryota; kingdom Metazoa; phylum Chordata; class Lepidosauria; order Squamata; family Viperidae; genus Azemiops; species Azemiops feae. The sequence continues at coordinate 91,576 of JALGBA010000221.1, forward strand.
TGACGTCTGATCACACGACCATCATCCAAGGCCACTTCGTATGACAGTGGCCCAGAGACCTTGCATACCACTGCTGTCACCCAGAGATGTCCAGGTCCATAGTTCCTTGCCCAGACCGGATCGCCCACCTGTAGTCTGCTAGGTGCCCGTGGTTGTGACACCTGTGAAACCACCCGGTCAGGGTGCAACCTGTCCAGCTTAGTGATGAGTCTGCGACCCCAGCGGAGTTCAGCTGGGCTTTTCCCAGTGGCAGTGCAAGGTGTAGTGCGGTGACAAAGAAGAAAGTCAGCTAACCTGTGATGCCAGTTTCCATGAGTGATTCTCTTTAAAGCATCTTTGGTAGTATGCACCATACGCTCAGCTTGACCGTTGGAAGCTGGATGAAACGGTGCAGATGTGGCATGCCGGATCATGTTGGCTTGAAGGAAACCCTGAAACTCAGAAGATGTGAATTGGGGTCCGTTGTCTGAGACAAGGACATCTGGAAGACCATGTGAGGCGAAGATGCCTCTCAGCACCTGGATGGTCCTGGCAGTAGTAGTGGAGGAAACAGGAACAACCTCTAGCCACTTGGAATGGCTGTCCACGAGGAGAAGGAAGAATTGCTCCTGAAAGGGCCCAGTGTAGTCGATGTGTACCCTCAACCATGGTGTATGTGTTTCCTCCCACCTATGTACAGGGGCCTGGGGCATTTCTGGCCTTGACTGTTGGCAGACTTGACACCCATGCACCTGGGCCTCGATCTCTTTATCGAGCCCAGGCCACCAGAGGTGGCTACGTGCTAGCACCTTCATCCGGACTATTCCCAGATGTTCTTCATGCAGAGAGAGCAAGACTCTAGTCCTCAATGAGGCTGGGATGACTACCCGGCTACCCCACAGGAGACACTCCTTGAAAGTAGAAAGCTCGTGCTTCCTTTGCCAGAACCCTTGGAATTCTGCACCCGGGCACGTGTCAGGCCATCCTGACAACACCCATGTCAGCACGCGTGTAAGCGTGTGATCAGTGGCAGTTTCTGCAGCCACGTCCCTAGCATTGAGGGGAGATTCAGGCAATTCCTGAATGGAAAGAATGTGAAGAGCAGGAGCAGGATTGCCTCTATCTGCTGTAGAGGTAATCTGCTGAGACCATCTGCATGGCCCATTTCTTTACCTGGTTTGTGAACCAGGGTGTAGTCATATGCTGACAAGAAAATTGACCATCTCAGCATTCTAGGAGATATAATGTGTGGGGTTTGTTTTGTTGTTGTAAACAAACCCAGCAAAGGTTTATGGTCTGTGTAAACCGTGAAATGGCGGTCATACAAGAAATTGTGGAATTTCTTTATTCCAGCCACAATTGCCAAAGCTTCCCTATCAATCTGTGCATAATTACGCTCTGCAGATGAGAGAGTCCTAGAGTAGTAGGCCACAGGGACTTGTGTCCCATCAGCCTTGAGATGGCTCAGCACAGCCCCAATCCCATAAGGGGATGCATCACAGGCTATGCACACAGGCAACTGCTCATTAAAATGGGCTAATACCGCATTTGAAGAGAGCAAGGCCTTGACCTCTGTGAAACTCCTTTCATGGACCTCCATCCATTTCCATGGAGCCTGTTTGTCCAAGAGCCGGTGTAACGGCTCAGCCATTGCAGACTTGTGGGGAAGGAATGAATGGTAAAAATTTAACAGCCCCAGGAAGGCTTGAAGCTGAATCTTCGACTGGGGGCTTGGGGCCTGCTGAATCGCTTGAAGCTTGGATTCTGAAGGATGGATGCCTTCAGCATCGATACGGAATCCCAAGAACTCAGTGGACGTGACTCCAATTTTATACTTGTTTTGCTTCAGTTTCAGCCCTGCTTGGCGGAAACGCAGCAAAACAGCTCTCAGCCTTTCAGCTAAGTTCACAGATGACTCCCCAACGATGAGGACATCATCAAAATAGGGACAGACCCCCAGAATACCACGGAGCGTTCGCTCCATCACACTTTGGAATATGCCAGGGGCTACATTAACCCCAAACTGCAGCCTTTTTACCTTAAAGGCTTCCCGGTGCATCACAATTGTTTGGGCCTCAGCCGTTGCCTCATCAACAGGTAACTGTTGATAGGCCTGAGCCAAATCCAACTTTGCAAAGATCCGCCCCCCCTTGAGGGAGGCCAAAATGTGGCTCACCACTGGCACCGGATAGGCATGCTACTGCAATGCTCTATTAAGTGTACATTTATAGTCCGCACAAATCCGGACCTCTCCATTGGCTTTCAGTGGCGTGACTATAGGGGTTTCCCATGGACTAGAGTCCACAGGCTCTAAAATGCCTTGCTGGATCAGCTTGTCCAGCTCTGTATCTATTTTGCTTTTCAAGGCAAAAGGTACCCTTCTGGGCTTGATTCTAATCGGTGTGCTGGCTGGGTCCAAACGTAAGGCAATGGGAGGCCCCTTGTACGAACCAAGCTCTGCACTGAACACATCCGCAAACTCCTTGCAAACATCTGCAAGGCCTGATGTTTGCAGATTGTGCAGCCCAGTCACTTGGATCCCAAGGGCCTCGAACCAATCAAGTCCTATAAGACTCGTGCGATCACCCCCAACTACCACCACATCTAGCAGTCCTTGGAAACTCTTACGCTGCACTCTGACTGTGGCCTCCCCCTTCACGCTGACCCTCAAATTTTGAAAGTCAGTGAGGATTAAATTTGAAGGCCTGAGTTTGACTCGAAGGCCACTTCTGTGGCAAACCTTATTAAAGGTGTCTAAGGAGATGATTGATAGAGCGGACCCGGTGTCCAGCTCCATCGACAAGGGAACCCCTTGCAACTTCACATCAAGGCGAAGTTTCTTTTTTAGAGGCCTGTGAACCCATTTTGAAAATGCCCCTACGGGACGTGCAGAAGCTCACCCTATTTTGGCTGGGGACCTTGGTACCTTTCAGAGGCAATTCTACTGTAGACCGTTCCTTCTGGCGACCCAAACAGACGGATGCAATGTGGCCTTGCCTGCCACATGCCCGGCAGGTAGCGGAGTGAAACCGGCAATCAGCTTGCTTGTGGCATCCTCCACAGCCAAAACACCGAAGGGATGCTGCCACTCTTTCTCTGTGCCCTTGAGGCTTCTTCACTTCGGCCTGTTGAAGCCTGTCCACCTCTTCCTCTGGATCCGATTCGGATGCCTCTCGAGCAACATCTTGATGGATTGAGACCGCCGCTGGGGGGTTCCGGGTGAGCCGCAGGGCCTTCACAGCGCCGCTTGCTGCTTCTTCAGCTGCAATCTCTCTCAGAGCATCTTGGAACAATACATCTTCTTTTGCAAAAAGTTTCTGTTGTAGCTCACGACTTCGCAGTCCGCAAACCAACCGATCCTGGAGTCTCTCTTCCAGATCCGTGAAAGCACACTGCCTAGCTGCTTGTCTTAAGGCAGCAACAAAGTCCACGGCAGACTCACCAGGCCTTTGATCTCTCTGCTCAAATGCATGCCTCCAAGCAATTACTGATAGCTTGGGTTCGAAATGCCCACGCAGCATCCTCCTCAAATAGGTGTATGCAATTGATTCCAATGGTGCTGGGGCTACAAGATTTTCTGCAATGTCAAAAGTCTCTTGCCCACAGACACACAGCAATGTAGCAGCTTTGAGGCCATCTTCCTGGATCTTATTAACTCTAAAGTAATTCTCCACTCGAGCCACGTAAGAACTCCAGCGCTCAGGATGAGACGTGTCAAAATCTGACAAATGGCCCAGCTTTGACATCTTTACAGCCTGTAACCTCTTTGATGCCTCTCAGTGCAAGGAATGAGAAGGGGTCCCTTGAAGCCGAGCTCACCTCCAGCTTCTTCGTACTGGCAGGCAATCCCTTCCACCGGACGCCAAACTTCTCAGCGCTTCAGGCCTCCTTTGGTAAGTCAGCCTAGCTTCTCCTGTTTCTTCTTGCAGCAGATCCCACCTTCGTCGCCAATGTTCTGTTTCAGCCGAAGAGACATCGAGGCGAGGCAGGAATAACAAACACAAGTCTTTATTGAGATCATGAACAGAACAGAAGACAAAATGGTGCCATGGCCTTTTATAGCCCCTTGCAAGGGACAGCATCAACCAATCAATGCAAGGCTAGTCTCCCGCCTTGCGCATGCGCACAAGGCTGGAGACAGCCTGTCTGGTCCTGGGCAACCACGTGGATTGCCCGGGCCTTCTGCAGCCTCCTGAGCCTGCTGAGTCATTCAGCAGTCCCAGGACATAACAGGCAGTACCAAGTCAATGCAAATAGGAAAAGTTAGAGCACTAACAATATTTTATATTTATAGACCCAAAAAATTCACAGGAGTGGATGACTGCAGCCTTGAAATAGATACCTGCTATGTGAAAGAAAGCTTGAAAAATCTAGACAAATATTAAAGCCAGAGACATAATGCAACAGCAAAAGTCATTTAAGAAAGACTGTGATGCGTGGAAAAATGAAAGAAGCAATTTTTAAAAAAGGCCAACAGAAGACAAGGTGGCAAGATGCTTCTACTGATGACATAAGAGAAGTTTCCAAGAATTCAAAGTAGTAGTTTGTCCAACTTTTGGCAGATACCTGAACCAAAAATTATTCTTTTCCTATCACAGTTCTGACAGACTTTTCTTCAGTAAGATTAAGATTCTTCAGGTATTAAGATTAAAGGATTAGCAACAAGTAATTCCAACAAGTAAACTATTTTCAATTTAAAGCCAATATATCTCAGTGTACACTAAAGGCTGAGATTTTCAGGGTATTGGAGAGGAGAAAGCTGAGTTAGTTGATAATGAGAAAGGGTACAGCTGGTTGTTTACATAAAGATTTATTTTTTATCAGTTTGAGAACTAATTCTTTATAGAGTTACTAACAGACAATTCTGACAAACTAATAATCATGAAGAATCAAGTGAACAATAGGAACACCAACTTTCTCTAGTAATTGTTGTGTCCTGAGCCTTGCTGAGTCAATCAGCAAGGCACAGACAACCTGCAGGATAACTGCAGAGGCCCGGGCAGACCACGTGTTTGCCCGGGACCAGTTGTATAGACCCGGGCAGCCCATAAGTTGCCCGGGACACAGACAGGCTGTCTCCAGCCTCGTGCGCATGCGCAAGGCGGGAGAATGGCCTGCATTCATTGGTTGAGCCTCCCCTTGCAGGGGAAGTATAAAAGGGCATGTTGCCATTTTCTCCTTTGCTTCTGTTCAGTGCAAGTACCAAATAAAGAACATCTTTTTGCATAAACTGCCACGTCTCCATGCCTGTGTTGAGAACAGAACATTGGCGACGAAGGTGGGATTCGTCGTGGGGAATCCCGAAGAACTGAAGTAGGCCTACTCACCCAGGCCAGGAAGAAGCGTGGCATCCAGGAGGAGCAGCCGCCTGCCAGCATACATACGCTGGAGGCGGGCTTGGCTTCGTCGGACCCCTTCTTGATTCCTGACGGCGAGAGGCGTGGACGAGGCCATCGAGTTGAAGATGTCCAAGCTGGGCCGTCTGGGCAAATTTGACATCGCGCATCCTGAACGCTGGAGCTCGTATGCAGCTCGCGTTGAAAATTACTGTCGAGTAAACAAGATCCAGGAAGATGGCCTAAAAGCGGCTACCTTGCTTTGTGTGTGCGGACAAGAGACATTTGAAATAGCGGAGAATCTTGTCGCACCAGCAGCCTTAGATTCAATCGCATATGCCGATTTAAAAAAGATGCTGCGAGAGCATTTCGAGCCCAAGCTCTCAATCATTGCGTGGAGGCATCAATTCGAACAGAGGGACCAACGGCCAGGCGAATCGGCTGCAGATTTCATCGCGGCCCCGAGACAGGCTGCACGCCCTTGCGCATTTCCAGACTTGGAGGAAAGGCTCCGAGACAGACTGGTGTGTGGGTTGCGAAGCCACGAAGTACAGCAGAAACTGTTTGCGAGGACAGACGTCAAATTCCAAGACGCTCTCAGAGAGATCGCAGCAGAAGAAGCAGCCGGAGGCGCCGTGAAGGCCTTGCGGTCATCGAAGCATCATCCAGTGACTGTCCCGATCCACCAGGAGGCCGCCCGTGAGGCTTCGGGGGAAGAGTCCGAGGAGGACGAGGTGGACAAGATCTAGCCAGCGACGAAGAGACGGCGACCGGAGCAGAGGGGGCCACCGCCTGCATCCCCTCGATGTTTCGGCTGTGGAGGACGCCACAGGAGGGTCGACTGCCGGTTTCAATCCGCCGTCTGTCGAGCATGCGGAAGGCAAGGCCACATTGCATCGGCCTGCATGGGCCGCCCAAAGAACAGGTCCCCAGAATTGCCTCTGAAAGGTACCAAGGGTCCCCAGCCAAAACAGGGTGGGTTTTTGCGCATCTAGGAGGGGGGTGTTCAAGACAGGATCGCATAGGCCCCTCAGGAAGAAGCTCTGTCTTGATGTGAAGTTGCAGGGAGTTCCCCTGGCTATGGAGCTGGATACAGGCTCCGCGTTGTCTATTATTTCAATGGACACATTCAATGAGATTTGCTTCTGGAGTGGCTCACGAGTAAAGCTCAGGCCTTCCAACCTTGTCCTTACTGATTTTCAAAACATGAGAGTAGGAGTAAAAGGGGAAGCAACGGTCAGAGTACAGCGAAAGGGTTTCACGGGTGCATTGGATGTGGTCGTTGTCGAGGGGGACAGAACGAGTCTTATCGGACTCGACTGGTTCGAGGCACTTGGAATCCAGGTGACCGGTCTGAACCAGCTGCAAACGGCTAGTCTTGCGGGCGTCTGCAAGGAGTTTGCAGATGTGTTCAGCTCGGAACTTGGATCGTACAAGGGGCCTCCCATTACATTAAAATTGGATCCAGGCATTACACCCATAAGGGTCAAGCCTAGGAGGGTGTCTTTTGCATTAAAAAGTAAGATTGATGCCGAGTTGGACAAACTGCTCCAACAGGGCATCCTGGAACCTGTGGACTCTAGTCCATGGGAAACCCCCATAGTAACTCCCTTAAAATCCAATGGGGAAGTCCATATCTGCGTGGACTACAAGTGCACGCTGAATAAGGCCTTACAACAGCATGCTTATCCGGTGCCCGTGGTGAGCCACATTCTGGCCTCACTGAAGGGAGGGAAGTACTTCGCTAAGCTTGATTTGGCTCAAGCATATCAACAATTGCCGGTTGACGAGGCGACTGCTGAAGCCCAGACCATAGTCAGGCACAGAGGTGCATTCAAAGTAAAGAGGCTGCAGTTTGGGGTAAATGTAGCCCCTGGCATATTCCCCTATTTTGATGACATCCTCATTGCAGGAGAATCATCAGGAAACTTAGCCGAAAGGCTGAGGGCTGTCTTGTTGAGGTTCTGCCAAGCTGGGCTGAAGCTTCAGCAGGACAAGTGTCAGATCGGTGTGCCATCCACTGAGTTCTTGGGGTTCCACATCGATGCAGATGGCATCCACCCCGCAGAATCCAAATTCAAGGCCATCCAAATGGCCCCTAGTCCCCAGTCAAAAACTGAGCTTCAGGCTTTTTTGAGCCTCTTGAACTTTTACCATTCCTTTCTTCCAAACAAAGCTGCTGTGGCCGAGCCACTTCACAGGCTCTTAGACAAACAGGCTCCGTGGACATGGATAAGGGTCCATGAGGAAGCTTTCTCAAAGGTCAAAGCCTTATTATCCTCAAATGCTGTACTGGCTCATTTCAATGAGCAATTGCCAGTGTGCATCGCATGTGATGCTTCCCCTTATGGAGTAGGAGCAGTACTAAGCCATCTCAAGGAAGATGGAACACAGGTCCCTGTGGCCTATTATTCCAGGACCCTCTCATCTGCAGAGCGAAATTATGCCCAGATTGACAGGGAGGCCTTGGCAATAATTTCAGGCATTAAGAAATTCCATGATTTCTTATATGGGCGCAAATTTACAGTCTATACAGACCACAAGCCTTTGCTAGAGTTGTTCACAACCAACAAACAAACTCCCCAGATAATATCTCCTAGGATGCTGAGGTGGTCCATATTCTTAGCAGCATATGATTACACACTGGTTCACAAACCAGGTACTGAGATGGGCCACGCAGATGGCCTAAGCAGGTTACCTCTTAAGCAAATAGAGGCAGACCCTGCTCCAGCTGTACATATTCTGTCCATTCAGGACTTACCAGAATCTCCCCTCAATGCTAGGGATGTGGCTGCAGAAACCGCCACTGATCACACGCTTGCACGCGTGCTGACATGTGTGTTGTCAGGATGGCCTGACACGTGTCCTGGTGCTGAATTCCAGAGCTTCTGGCACAGGAAGCACGAATTGTCCACATTTAAAGGGTGTATCCTGTGGGGCAACAGAGTATTCATTCCAGCCTCATTGAGGACTAGAGTCTTGCTCTCTCTTCATGAGGGACATCCGGGAATAGTGAGGATGAAGGCGCTTGCGCGCAGCCATCTATGGTGGCCTGGTCTCGATAAGGACATCGAGGCCCAGGTTCAGGGATGTCAAGTGTGCCAGCAATCACGGCCAGAAATGCCCCAGGCCCCTGTACATAGGTGGGAGAAGACACTCACTCCTTGGTCACGCGTTCATATTGATTATGCTGTGCCCTTTCAGGGGCAATTCTTCCTCCTCCTCGTGGATAGCCATTCCAAATGGCTAGAGGTCGTTCCTGTGGCCTCTACTACTACTGCCAGGACCATCCAGGTGCTCAGAGGAATCTTCATTGCCCATGGACTTCCTGATGTTTTAGTGTCAGACAATGGTCCACAATTTACCTCTTCTGAGTTTCAGGCATTTCTACAAGCCAACATGATCCGGCACGCCACATCTGCTCCTTTCCATCCTGCCACCAACGGTCAGGCTGAACGCATGGTGCGCACCACTAAAGATGCTTTAAAGAGAATCACTCTAGGACCCTGGCATCACAGGTTAGCTGATTTTCTTCTCACACATCGCACCACACCATGCACAGCCACTGGAAAGAGCCCAGCTGAACTCCGCTGGGGTCGCAGACTCATCACAAAGCTGGACAGGCTTCACCCAGACCGGGTGGCTTCACAGGTGTCGCAGCCGCGGGCACCGAGGAGACTTCAACTGGATGACCCGGTCTGGACAAGGAACTATGGACAGGGGCATCTCTGGGTCCCTGCTGTCATTTCTAAGGTTTCGGGGCCATTGTCCTATGAAGTGGTTTTGGATGATGGGCGTGTCCTCCGTTGCCACATTGACCAGCTGCGTTGGTGGCTGCCGGGCCGGTATCACTCCCCTGACTCCGCTCTTGGGGGGGAGGGGGACCCCAATTACGATTGTGGATCACAGTCTCCCCAAGCAGAGGGGTCTCCAAATGTCCCAGATGAGGGTCTGGCCATGCAGGCCGATCCTGACTCTGGTATAGAAACAGGGAGTTCTGCCATGGAGGCGGCTCCTGACTCTGGCAGAGGTCCCTGGTTGAGGGCAAATGGCCGTAAATCGGCTACTCAGGGCACCCCTTCTGCTGGCCTTGGGCCCGATGGACATTGCTCCCAAGGGGAGTTCCAAGGGTTTTCGGGGAACTCCACCCCACCTAGGAACTCGGGGAACTCGACCCCCCCAAGGAAATCTGGCTTGGGTTTAGAGGACCCAGCCAGTCAACAGTTAGGGAGAATCCCTGAGTCTTCTGGGCAACAAATTCCTGGTTTGTTGTACGCAGACCACGAGTCAGCACTCCAGGCACCAAGAACAAATCCCTCACAGGTCAGCACACCTGGCCCTAACCTTGATTCGCGAAGCTCGGGGCGGATTAAGGCCCCGCCGAAATACTTGCAAGAGTATGTGCGGTCCCTAGAGGGAAGTCGTTACCAAAAATTAAAAGACCGTGGGTTGATTTGAATCCACGGGGAACCAGGTTACCCGAGGGTACCGGGAACAGCCAGGGTGACATTTGCTGAATGTTACGTGGTACTGATATAGCTGCATGTGCCGAATATTACATGGTACTGGTGTAGCTGCGTCACTGTTGTCCCAGCTTAGGGGGGAGGGGTGTTGTGTCCTGAGCCTTGCTGAGTCAATCAGCAAGGCACAGACAACCTGCAGGATAACTGCAGAGGCCCGGGCAGACCACGTGTTTGCCCGGGACCGGTTGTATAGACCCGGGCAGCCCATAAGTTGCCCGGGACCCAGACAGGCTGTCTCCAGCCTCGTGCGCATGCGCAAGGCGGGAGAATGGCCTGCATTCATTGGTTGAGCCTCCCCTTGCAGGGGAAGTATAAAAGGGCATGTTGCCACTTTCTCCTTTGCTTCTGTTCAGTGCAAGTACCAAATAAAGAACATCTTTTTGCATAAACTGCCTCGTCTCCATGCCTGTGTTGAGAACAGAACAGTAATCATTCCCATATAATTATATATAGTACACGTATGTTGCTATCATACTTTTTTAAAACATTGCATTTTGTATAAATGAATACCAAATTTCGTTATATTTGTCCATACAAAGTCTACATCTATAGGCAATCCGTTCATAGATGGCAAATGCAATCAGGTACTCAATCCATTGAGTAAAATGGAACCATCCATTTATCTTTACAACGCTGCAATATTAACCTTTTCGCAATGATAAGGGCATGGAAAATCCTGGCATGAAGTTCCAATGTATGCATGTATACATGCATCTATCTATCTATCTATCTATCTATCTATCTATCTATCTATCTATCTATCTATCTATCTATCTATCTATCTATCTATCTATCTATCTATCTATCTCTAGATAGATAGATAGATAGATAGATAGATAGATAGATAGATAGATAGATAGATAGATAGATAGATAGATAGATAGATAGATAGATAGATAGATAGATAGATAGATAGATAGATAGATAGATATTAGCTAGCTAATTTTTATTCTGCCCATCTCCCCTATAAAGTGATTCTGGCTATAATATTATTATCTGAAAATTTTAATTTTTGTTACACAATTATTTTTATATAATCCAATACTGTCTCCCAAAATTCAGTAAGCGTAAGACATTGTAAAAACATCTTTTTAAAAAGCATTATCCTTATTACATTTCCAACAAAATGTTTTTGACAATTCTTTTCTATACAAATATAACAGAGTCCAAAAAACTCTAAATATTATTTTTTGTTGTCTAAATAGTAATTTGTTGTCTAAATAGTAATTTGAGATCCACTCTTCCTATAGGAGTTAAAATGGTCTCCCATTTTTTTAAGCAATATAGGAACATTCTTGGAATTCATCTTGATATTTAAACAGCTTTTGAGATTATCCACTGTGGTATTCTTCTTAATCACTCAAGAGATTTGGCAATGGAGGGGGGCAGCATTTTATTTATTTTTATATCCCCCCTTTATTATTTTTATAAACAATTCAAGGCAGCAGACATACCACTTCTTCCTTCTATTTCCTTCACAACAACAATCCTATGAAGTGATTTGGGCTGAGACAGTGACTGGCCCAAAGTCACCCAACCAGCCTTCATGTCTGAGGCGGAACTAGAACTCACGGTCTCCCACTTTCTAGGCTGGTGCCTTAACCACTAGACTGGTTTTGTTCATATCTCTCAGGCAGATTTCAGATTGTGTCATTTTACCATTCTTTGTAATGGGAGCTACCACAGCAAACCTTTATAGCTCCATTCAGTCTGCAGTGCTTCTTAATATCTATAAAAATCTGTTTGGAGATGTGTAGTTTGATGCAATCAGTATACTAATGTCAAGATTTCCTCTGTAACATCTCCAGATTATGGTATAGCTCCTTTGAACATTTACTTGTAGACAGTAATGGGATGCATAAGGGAAAATAAATTGAAATATAATTCAAAAAAACAGAGGTGAGAAGACATTTTCCAGACAGGTGGATCATCTGTCTCTGCTGAATGGGTCTTCAGCAGAAATATGTAGTTCTTTGGATTCAGAAAAGGTGCTCTGGATAGGCTGTGGACAAGCTCATTGTACCAGTCTGCACCTCCTTAATGAAGCTATGCTTATTTTTAGGCTTACAGGTGACTGAATTAAGAAGGCATTAAGAAAATGGCCTTGTTGCACCCAGTCAATATCTGTTTAACAAAAGGAACGTATATTGCTGGGACTACCATATAAAGTTGCTATCTTCCAGAAAGAGCAGGCATTCTACTTGGAAATGTTTCTGGATCCAAATTGGTTTCTAGTTTCCCCATTTAGGCAACATCCCAGATATTTTATCAGCTTACAGTGCTTTTAGAATGAATGACTGTTAAACTAGTTAAGAATAGTGGAGAAATAGTATGGAGTTTACTGGATTTTATTGAGATGTAAAATGCCAATTCAGTCCATGCTGAGGAATTCAGCAATATGGGTAATATTAATTTTGTTTCAAAATCAGAGCACAATGAAATAGATTTATCTATGCACTTCATTTTATCATATTTTAGTTTAATTTTTAAATATATTATCTCCATGCAAAAGTGCTATGTGTTCTTTTATACTTCTAAAATAATAGTAGTAGTTGTAACTAACTTAGAAATTATGCTGAGAATGCACTTTGAATGTCTTTCTATATTTTGCATACAGCCCGACTGGTTTTGTTTAGAATCACCATAAAAATTCTGGTGTAAAAATTCTGGGAAATCTACTTTCTAAGATGATAACTGTATATGTAGAATAAATTTCTTATACTTCCCCAAGACTTCATTTAATTTAAACCATAGACTAGCATTCAAATCTGTTTAAGCACAAATTGTTTATACTGATACCAGAGCAAATGTGGAAAAAGGGCAGGGAGTTACTCAAGTCAGATATACAAATGACTGGATTATTGGATATGATAGTGATGTGATTAGATGTGGTAGCATTTTATGTGACAAGTAGGTCAAATAATGGTAGAATTGCAATAATAGTGAGACATTGAGAGAACAGAGAGGACATTCTGTGAGAATAATTGCTTTTTAGAGAATTACAATTAGGAGGTTAATCTTAAACTGGCCTTGATTCTCAGTTTGCCTGCTGGTATTTTTCCTGGTTTTATCAATATTCCTTGGTCCTCAATGTTTTGTAGCTGAGTTGACAGAATGATTGCTTCTCAAGTCCTTGGGAAGAAAACTAGGGAGGGGATGGTTTGCTTTTCTTTACTTTCCTTCTCTCAAGTGAAGGAAATGTACACAGACACACACACATGTACACACAAACAGCAGATGTTGACAAGTCAATCTTTCCAATGCTATGGTTTTGAGTGGTTCTAAATATATGATGGCTAAAAGCCCATTATGAGAAGATGCTATGATAATGGTATTAAATTGTCACTGATTTCATAATACATTCAATGAATACCAAATAGCTACATAATGATAGGCTGGAGCAAAATTATAGAAAGTGGCATTATTGTTTGCTTTAATTGTCTGCCCATTATGAAGAAAATTGGAAAACCCCAGACAAGCTATTGAATATTATATGGGAAGAACTGTGTTCTTGTCTGACTTTTGTTCTGTAATATTTAGGATGACAAAAAGTGTGCCTTGATTAGTGGTGACTTGTGCCCACTTAGTTGCCTACAAGTCCTACCCCTCAATTCACTGGTTGTCTCCTTTTAATTCATCCCAACATTAAACTCTCTGATCTATAGGCTAACTCACACTGTTTCAATTCAGAGTTATTATACATTGGTTCAGGCACAATTCATTGCTTCTTAATATAGGGGGGGAAAGTCTCCACACAAATAGCAGGAAACTGGGTTGTCATTATGATAAAACCATTTTAAATCACTAGTGATAGACAAAAATACTGAGATGTGAGGGGGGAACTGAAGGACAACTGCATCAGCAAAATATGCTACATTTTTCTTTAAATAATCAACTAAGCTTTTATAAGAAATGTGTCTGGAATATACTGCTATTAAATCCTGTGTCAAAGCAATGTACCGACCAAATAAATGGCAAAAATAAGCTCCAACTTTGTCATTTCTTATATCTTTTGTAAAATAAGCAAATGAATGTCTATGGAGATTCTCAGTCATCCAGGTCATAGTTGTCCCAAAGATTCTTTTTCACAAGGCAACTGGACTTCCTTGTTTTTCCTTTGAAGACGTTTCACTTCTCATCCAAGAAGCTTCTTCAGCTCTGACTGGATGGTGGGGAATGGCAGGATTTATACCCCTTGCAGACAGCTGGCCATTTGCATTCTTTTAGAGAGTTGTTGAAGGCCACCTGGATGTTTATCTGGGTGTCGTCAGGGTTACCTGAGTAGTGTGGAGCCTTCTTGGAACTGTTGAAAGGACTGTGTTGTAGACTAGAGATACCTGTAGATGATGTCGTATCCCTCCCCCTCTGTTGAGAGAGGGCTGTTCAATTTTGACCTAGATGGCCTCTTTGACCCCTCTTTCAAACCAGCCATCCTCTCTGTCCAAAATGTGGACTTTGCTGTCTTCGAAAGAGTGGCCTTTGTCTTTTAAATGCAGATGGACTGCTGACTCTTGTCCTGATGGGTTTGTTCTCCTATGTGATAAACACATGGCACAACATAGGATTTATATGTCAGGCAGAACTTTAAGGCATTTTCTCTCAAGTGAAAGAAATGTACACATATACACACCAAACACAACAAGCTAAATCAAGATACTTCCCATTGGTGAAGCGGACATAGTTTAATGTCCTCTGAAGAAGTCCTGTCAACCAAAATTCTCCACAGTAGAATAGTGTAGAAGATCTAAAAGAACAAAGCAGTTTGGCATTATTGAACTTCAAACTATACTATGAAGCCAGTTGTCTGACTTTGATAACAGAGTGGATCTTTTTACTTTACCTTTCTTGTGGGAATGGGATTTCTACTAAGTTTGAAAGAAATTACAAAAAAAGGATTTAACTGATTGTGAAAACTGTACAACACAAAATGTGGGGTACCTCTGGTGAAATATGGCTCAGAAACTAAGCAAATTAAAGATTGTATGATTAAATTCTCTATTGAACCTGTCATCCTTGCATAAAATGTTTCTGCACCTTAAATTTCTACAAAGTATACCAAACTAGTTGTATACATGCTAACATCTTCCAGGATACCCTACACACAACAACAACAACAACAACAACAACAACAACAACAACAACAACAACAACAACAACAACAACAATAATAATAATAATAATAATAATAATAATAATAATAATAATAATAATAATAATAATAATAATAATAATAATAATAATAATAATAATAATAATAATAATAATAATAATAATAATAAAGTTGGAAGAAACTTGGAGGTCATCTATACCATTTCAGACAAATGGCTGTCCAGTCTCTTCTTAAAAACTTCCAGTGTTGGAGCATTCACAGCTTCCGGAGGCAAGTTGTTCTAACTGTCAGGAAGTTCCTCCTTAGTTCTAGGTTGCTGCTCTCTTTGGTTAGTTTCCATCTGTTGCTTCTTGTCCTGCCTTCAAGTGCTTTGGAGAATAGCTTGACTCCCTCTTATTTGTGGCAGCCTCTGAGATATTGGAACACTGCTATCATGTCACCCCTCGTCCTCCTCTTCATTAGACTAGACATACTTCTCCTTAGAAAATTCATATAGAATAATAAAAATGAAATTGTGAGAATGTGCCTTGATGAAAAACAAATCTGGCACAGAATTTAACTATTTTGTAATTATATTTTTATTCATGGTTGGTATTATATTGAAAGGTTTTTCTCAAGATAAAGTTTTAACATTTAAGTCATAGATGATTTGTTAAAGAAGAATAGATTTCATATTGGCCACATAATGTTTTATTTTAAGTTATATTTTATATTATGCATATTACTATTGTTGATACTTGTATATTAATCTCATTTTAATAATGATCTATAGTTCTAAAGTGACACTATTATTCTGAGAATTTTCATTTAATTTACTTAATCTTATACTTGTGAATCTCTTGTTTATTTTGTGCTTTTCTCACTGTTTTCCCCTCGTTTCATTTTTACTTTGTTTCTTTTTTTCTCTCTCTTAAACTGGATAGCGGTTCAGCTACATAAGTAGCTATGGCAAAAATAGTCAATTCATTTCTGAATAAAGTGCCTAAACTGTTAAAGGTCTCTCTTTGAGGGTGATAGAACTTCAAGTCAGAATATAGTGGCAAGGCTATTCAAAGAGAACCTTTGAAAGCTCACGATGAATGTTCAAAGATTGAAGGCCATGGCACTTACATGTATTGCTATTCTGGACCTCTGTTAACTAATAATTCAAGAATTGTGATCTAGCAGGCAAAGCCATGGTTATAAACACATTCTGAGTTCAAAAGGAAGTTGTATCTACAACAACCAGTATTCACAGGGCACGTTTCCAGGAATGTGGAAATAGTCAACATTTCCAGGAATGTGGAAATAGTCAACATTTCCAGGAATGTGGAAATAGTCAACATTTCCAGGAATGTTCAACATTTTCAGGGATGCTTCCTGTAAGAGGTAATTTGTGTTTATTTGTGTGTGTGTGTTTGTGGTGTGTGTGTATGTTTTTGTGTGTGTTTTCAACTCAGATTTTGTTTGTTTTGTTTTTGATTCCTAATATCTATTAGCAAAGAATAAAGCCTTGTCATTCAATCTTAATCAGCAAAAGTCCATTAGATATAGTAGCTCCTTACTTCTTGTTTTGTTTATGTAGATATGAGATTAAGTAAAAAGATTAAGTTTCATATTTTTTTCATTTACTTTAACCAGTAATTTATCATTTTCTGTAAAAATAGAAAAGCCCTTCTTCTTTCCATAACTTTCCATAACAAATCTTTAAGTCTCATTTTTCAAATTGATCAGAATAAAACCCATTAGGAATTACTAGAAACAACATATTGAAATTTAATCCCATAAAACAATATCCCACAAATATTTTCTTCATTTCTCTCAGAAACTCCTTTGCTTACCTCACTTAACAACCACCCATCTTAGCTATCGAAACTCTGGTCCCAGTTGTAATTGTAAGTTTGAGACTACCTATATATTCATGTTTAGAGTTTATAATTATTAAGATGATATAGTGAACCAACTATAAATGCAATTAATGAAAAAATAAAAAACATATTTGCAAATTTTGATAATTGTAAATCCTTTATTTATTGCTACTTTATTCTTATTTCATAATTTTTATCTTCCTTTTAAAAACTTTAAGGTAGTTATTTATTTTCTATTCTTAAAATATTATAAACTATTTTTTTTAAATTATCTTTTGAAACATGGTTCCATAATTCCCTATTGTTTCATACCAGGGTCAGTCAGAGATTATCTTTAAGCAGGAAAAAAGCACACACCTCTATAGACCTGGAGAAAGTCCTGTCCAGGCATTGTGACATCAGAGCAAGCAATCAAATAGAGAAAAGAGACAGAGTAGAGATATAAAAAACAAGGGCAATTTATTTATTACCTATAGTTCCATAATTATTTATCTTGTCAATTTTGTACAGTTGAAAGCATATTTGAGTGGTTTCAGATTGAGCAGAAGATTGGGAGTATAAAGGTGATTAGTTTCTTGAAAGAAAAGCAATTTGGAGAAAGGTGATCTTGAGAAGACAAACAGGTGATTAAACAGTGTCTTCCCCTCTTGCCAGATGTCCCCTGCAGCTGCTTTTCACTATTGAAAGAAGCCAGTGGCAATTGTAGTTCCATCTGGAGAAGGAGGAAAAAGTCTAGACATTCATCTTCCATCATGCTGACAGCTCTTGGCATATCAACGATGTGGTGACAGTTACTAAGGCTTGTAAAGTGAGAAGGATCACTAACAGTACACAATAAATGGATTTGTATCAATTCCAACAGGAGAAAGAAAAGAAAAGAAAAGAAAAGAAAAGAAAAGAAAAGAAAAGAAAAGAAAAGAAAAGAAAAGAAAAGAAAAGAAAAGAAAAGAAAAAGGCTTGAAATGATCTCTCTAGTTTCGAAAGTGCCTAACTTGGCTCCAAATCAGCTGCAATTCTATTTTTACTTTTCAAAAGTAATCTTAAAGCATCCCTTTCCATCCAATATATCTAAATTATCCATATGCCATCCAGCATGCATTTCATGCAGCTATTATTCTCTCTGATAAAAGATTTCTTATTCTAAGCTTCTCTTTTCATCTTAGGGGAAATAATAATGAGACACTCACACAAGCAGAATAAATATATTTTACAGCATCAGGATAATTAACTATCAATATTCTGTAGTAATAAAGGACTTATGGAAATTGTTTGAGGAAAAAAAGGTTCTTTTCCTTTTCCCTTTTAATAAAACTATTGCATTTACCATATAACAGGAAAAATGCTGTTCCTGTTTTTTGAGGAAGACAACTTTTATTAAATTTGGACCATGTAAATATTTCCTTTACAAGAGATTATTTGGTGGGGTAGTCAACAATATCAAAAGACAATGGCCCACAGTTCTGCCCTGCCTGTCTCCTGAAATATCAGTTGCAAGGCGGTGCTTGGTGGCTTTTTCAGTGCTGATGGTGTTGCCTAGTTTGAGTAATACAAAATCTGCAAGAAAACAACCAAGCTCAGAGAGTACCAACGATCACTCATTTCAACCCTTAGCTACAAATATTCTCCTGTATTGCTATCAGTTGCAGCTAGTCCCATTCATATCATGAGTCAATCCTTTTTTTAATAAAATAGCAAATAAGGTACTTTTCAGAGCGGTTCAAGATTTTTCTGTAAGACATTTCTGGACTCACAGATATGTGTTTGTGTTAGAATGCTGATGCATTATTTACAGAAATAGAGGGTCCCATCTAATTCTTATTAAACATTTGAACTACTGCTTTCAGCCTATATATTCAGCAATACTTCTATTACAAAATGCAGGCTATAATATTATAGAGGTTTTTTTCTCTCTCTCTCACTCACACACATACACACCTGTCCTTCAAAATGTTTGTTGTTACTCAGTCATTCAGTCATTTCCTATTCTTCATGCTTTAATGAAAATCATTACACTGAATTGTCTGTCAGTAACTTCTTTTTGGATTTCTTGTAAGCTCTTGGTCATCAGTGATAGGCTCTAGCCACCTTCTGTTAATCAACTTTTTAATTGCCTTTATTTTTATAAGCATCATAGTCTTCTCCAATGACTCTTGCTTTCATATTATGTATCCAAAATTTATGAGCTTTAGCCTTGTTATTAGTGCTACCAATGAGCAATTAGGTTTTACAGTACTTGAATTGAATCCAAAATATTTTGCAACTATTTTCCCCAGCACCACAGTCTCAGATCTAGCAAGTTTTGTTTTATGTGTTGCTTAATGTTTCTGTTGGATGGCAAAACCTTGAGCTATATTTTATTAGTATGTGTGATATGTACAACTGTTCTATCATTTGAGCGTGCTTTAGCACTGTCCTTTTCTTAGGATATAATATAATATGATGTGATGTGATGTGATGTGATGTGATGTGATGTGATGTGATGTGATGTAATGTAATGTAATGTAATGTAATATAATATAATATAATATAATATAATATAATATAATATAATATAATATAATATAATAAACATAACATAACATAATATTGTCTTTTCCTGCCCTTTGGCCATGATTATGTTTTCCATATATTACAGCAAAGCATAAATAGAACTTAAATGATACAGTTTTAGACAATTTGATTGGTATTTTATCAATTCATGGACTTCCATATTAGTATTATTTTCTATGGCCTATTTATGTTCTCTAGGATGTCTGGCTCTAGTGCAGTGATCAGACGTAGATACCAGCAGTTTAGGGAACTCTTTTTGTACAGCTCAACATATTTGTACCATCTCTTTTTTTTTCCAAAAATAATTCTCTGCCTTTTTTCAGCATTAACATAGAGGAGAGTTCTCACATAGGCTGATAGAAACTGAAGACTAAGAAAGAGAAGAATGACATTGTTGAATTGATAGAAAAAAACTATTACCTCAGCCCAGGTGCTTAAAGGAAGGAGCTGAAAGCAGGAAAAATAAGCGACTCTGGAGAAAGAAGTAGGAAAGAGAGTGCAGTCATAGTAAAAGCATTAAAGTTTAAGAGATAAGTTGTGAAACAATATCAGAGTCAGAAAAGTGTTAATGGAGATAAATAATTGGGGAGGAATAAAGTGAAGATGTCAAGTTCAGACAGAGAAAACTATTATCAAATACAGAGGAAGTTTCAGTTTTAAAATCAAGTTCAACTAAAAGAAATTAAGCGAACATAAATGGGAAAAACAATAAAAGATACAAAAAATATGTTTTTCAAAATGACATAAATAGGAAACCACTGTCTTTCGTATTGGGACAATCAAGGACAATTTGTATACATTTGAACAATCAAGTCTCTTTGTAATAAAACCCTACTTGCTATCCTTTATAAAGAAGAAACTATGTATTAAAGTTTCCCTTGATTATAAATCCTGTGTCTTTCCATTTGATCTCTTCAGTTTCTTTGCATTGTTTATTTAGCGATATACCCTGGTGTCTTTTTATTCTTGCTTTTCTCTAGAAATCCACATTATTTACATAGACTTTTCTGGCTCTACTGCATTTTGCTTAGCCTCTTTCTTTGGCTATTTTCAATGTGTCCTTGGTGCTCTCTGAGCTTGATTGTTTTCTTGCAGATATTTCATTACCCAAACTAGGTAATATCATTAATGCTAGTAGGAAATAGGGTTTGCTCTCAATTTATACTCTAGTGGCTATTACCGCATGGAATCAGCCTAGCACACAAACTAGTTAATGATCTCCAGAACATCCTGAGTAAACCAGAAGACCTAGCAGCTCCAGGAAAAAAAAAACCAAGTAATCTACAATATATAGTATAAAGACTGTAATAACCATTACATAGTACAAACAGGCAGCAGACAAGCAGAACACATCCGTGAACACCAACTAACAGTCAGAAGACACAGTGAAAAGTCTTTAATTTCACAACACATGGATAGAGATAACCACAGTTTTAACTGGGGAATTGTGACCATCCTAGACCAATGCAAGTCCCAAAATGCTAGAGAATTCCTAGAAGGCTAGCATTCTGACAAATTGGCCATCAATAAGGACATAGACATAAACAACATCTACATACTGAACAAAAGAGACCATCAAAAAGCCAAAAATGGAACAAAAAGACCAAAATCCCCCCCCATCAGCAATCAACACCCAGAAGAGCATAAATTAACATGAAGATTAACATCAGAGCAACAATCAAGTAAACAAGAGCCCAAAGAACTGCCAAACAAACTAACAGTAAATAGCCCAACCAAAGAACCACCAAGAACACTCCCACCAACACTCAGGGCAAATATATAAATTTCAATCCATTTTGTCATTTTTGTATCTGATCAGTTGTTAACACCTTTTGTTAACAGTGTCTGGTCTATTTCTCCTATGATTTTCATTTGCAGCAGATCTAATATTCTTGTGTTATGAAATATCCCACTCCAGCCCCCTTCAGCTTGGTGACTGCCATAATGTTAGTGTTCAGTCTTAAAGTTCTGTTCTAACACCAGCAGTTTGCCTTGATTCATGATTCTGACATTCCATGTACTACTTATATACAAACCTGTATGTATACATAGACACACACATACATGGGTATACATACATACACAAACATACAGACATGTATATATTTCACAGAACTGCATATCCTTTTTACTTTAATCCAGTTACAACATAAACACTAGTGCAATTTGTACTTCTCTTCTGAGCTAAGGAGCTCAACTTCCATTGAGCTTCCGTGCTGAGATTGTCCTGAGTAATAGGAATGTGAATAGTCATTTACTTATCTTGGCAGAATACTAGAATGGATTACCATTTTCACATACATTCTCAATAGAATAGACTATAGCATCAGTGGGATCTGCAAACCCTTCATCCCTATCCATCCTACAAAAGAGAGCTATTGCAGAAAAAGGAGGATACTAATATAATAAATAAATGGAACTAGTTTAAAGAGCAGCTATTAGTAAAGAACAGATCACAAAAGCTCCAGAGGTTTTTCACGTACCTGTCCTAATTGCCAGTTAGTTCCCTTCCTTTCCTATGGGGAATAACACATAGCCAAAATAAAAATTAACATGCTTTTGAGAAGGTATACTCTACTCAACACTGTGCTTTTTCATTTTTTCATAAAAAGCAACTGCATGAGATCCTAAATTCTGGAGATAAGAATCTTAAATCTTTTGCTCATCAGATCATTTTTCTGCTGGAAATAACAACAACAACAACAATAATGATAATGATAATGATAATAATAATAATAATAATTAACAACAACAACAACAACAACAACAACAACAACAACAACAACAACAACAACAATAATAATAATAATAATAATAATAATAATAATAATAATAATAATAATAATAATAATAATAATAATAATAATAATAATAATAATAATAATAATAATAATAATAATAATAATAATAATATCGCCATTTGGAACACAATACGCCGGATATCGCAGTTGTAGAGAACCGAAGCGTACAGCTGATTGATATCGCTGTATCAGGAGATACCAGAGTCGAAGAAAAAGAACTGGAAAAAATTACGAAATATCGTGACCTGGCCATCGAAACTGCGCGATTATGGATGAAACGTGTAACAGTGGTACCCATTGTCATCGGGGCACTGGGAACTATGTCCAAAAACTTTGCAAAATACATCAAGAAATTGCAGCTTCCTGCAATAACTCCAGCAATGTTACAAAAAACTGCGCTACTCAGAACATCTTATATTTTAAGAAGGTACCTGGTTGACACCTAGGATGCTGGTAGCAACCCGTGTCAACCATCAGCGCCAGCCAATTTGAATGTTCAGTTGACTGAGGTTCATGTTTAATGAATAAAAGATAATAATAATAATAATAATAATAATAATAATAATAATTAATAATAATAATAATAATAATAATACTAATAATAATAATACCCAGAATTCCTGAGCCAGCATAGCCATAGTCCACGAGTCATAAAAGAGCCAAGGTTGCCTATCCCTGCCCTATACCATTTCAGGCAAATGGCTGTCCAGTCTCTTCTTAAAAACTTCCAGTGTTGGAGCATTCACTGCTTCTGGAGGCAGGTTGTTCCACTGGTTAATTGTTCTAACTGTCAGGAAGTTTCTCCTAGTTCTAGGTTGCTTTTCTCCTTGATTAGTTTCCATCCCGTTGCTTCTTGTCCTGCCTTCAGGCGCTTTGGAAAATAGCTTCACTCCCTCTTCTTTGTGGCAGCCCCTGAGATATTGGAACACTGCTATCATGTCCCCCTCGTCCTTCTCTTCATTAAACTAGACATACCCAATTCCAGCAGCCGTTCCTTATATGCTTTAACCTCCAGTCCCCTAATCATCTTTGTTGCTCTTCTCTGTACTCTTTCTAGAGTCTCAACATCTTTTTTACATCGTGGTGACCAAAACTGGATGCAGTATTCCAAGTGTGGCCTTACCAAGGCATTGTAAAGTGGTATTAATACTTCACGTGATCTTGATTCTATCCCTCTGTTAATGCAGCCTAGCACTGTGTTGGCCTTTTTGGCAGCTGCAGCACACTGCTGGCTCATATTTAAGTGATTGTCCACTAGGACTCCGAGGTCCCTCTCACAGTTACTACTATTGAGCAAGGTACCCCCTATACCAGTGGTGGCAACCTATGGCACGGGTGCCAGAGGCGGCACTCAGAGCCCTCTCTGTGGGCACGCATGCTGTCGCCCCAGTCCTAGGCCTTCAGCTGGGTTTTATAAAACCTTTTCGCTTTAGGCCTCCGCCACCGTGTGCAAAAAAAAAAAAAAGGTTCAATCAGTCAGTTTCAAGATCTTGCAAAGTTGGAATTGATTGAACTTTTTAGTCCCACCTTGTCTGCCATTACCATCGCAGCCACGCCCACCCAATTGGCAATGCCCACCCAATTGGCCACACCCAGCCAATGGGCAACACCCACCCGGCACTCGACGATGCATAAGTGGTTTTTGGGTTGCAGTTTGGACACTCAGTCTCTAAAAGGTTCGCCATCACTGCTCTATACTATACCTGTACATTTGGTTTTTCTTGCCTAAATGTAGAACCTTACTTTTTTCACCATTGAATTTCATTTTGTTAGATAGTGCCCAGTGTTCAAGTCTATCCAGATCCTCATGTATCTTAAGCCTGTCTTCTGGAGTGTTGGCTATTCCTGCCAGCTTGGTGTCATCTGCAAATTTGATGAGTTCCTCATCTATCCCCTCATTCAAATCGTTGATGAAGATGTTGAAGAGCACTGGGCCCAGAACACAGCCCTGGGGAACCCCACTACACACTTCCTTCCATGTAGATGCGGTTCCATTGAGGACCACACGCTGAGTACGGCCGGTCAGCCAGCTACGGATCCATCTGGTGGTGATGCTGTCTAACCCACATTTTTCTATCTTACCAAGTAGTACGTTGTGATCTACTTTATCAAATGCCTTACTGAAGTCCAAGTAAATTATATCCACAGCATTCCTCTGATCCACTAATTTTGTCACTTGGTCAAAGAATGCAATAAGATTTGTCTGGCATGATCTGTTTTTGACAAACCCACGTTGGCTTTTAGTAATGTCTTTGTTTGCCTCTAGGTGTTCGCTGATTCGTTGTTTGATTATCTTTTCCAGAATCTTCCCAGGTATTGAGGTCAGGCTGATAGGTCTGTAATTTCCTGGGTCCATTTTTTTCCCCTTTTTTGAAGATAGGAACTACACCAGCTCTTTTCCAGTCCTCCGGTAGTTCCCCAGTGCTCCAGGATCTTTGAAAAATATAGTTCAATGGTTCTGAGATCACATCTGCCAGTTCCTTGAGAACCTTGGGGTGTAATCCATCTGGTCCTGGTGATTTGAACTCATCTAGGCTGGACAGGTGTTCACTTACTGTTTTCTTGCCTATCTTAACTTGTGTTTCTATTCTGTTTTTTATGGCACTATTTTTGGTAGGTTGGTCTGTTTTTTCCCTTTGTGTAAAGACAGATGCAAAAAACGAGTTAAATAGTTCTGCTTTCTTCCTGTTGCTTGTCACCTTCTTGCCACTTTCACCCACTAATGGACCAATCATTTCCTTCACTTTTTTCTTGTTTTTTACATGTTGAAAGAAGCTTTTTTTGTTATTTTTGACTTTTGTCGCAAGCCTTAGTTCATTTTGAGTCTTAGCTTTCCTCACTTCATCTTTGCAGGCTTGGGCTATTTGCTGATATTCTGACTTAGTTATGTGCCCCTCTTTCCACTTTCTATACTTGTTCTTTTTATCTTTAAATTTATCAGAGAGTTCTTTATGCAGCCATGCTGGTTTCTTTTGAGAGCTGTTATTTTTCCTCTTTGTTGGTATTGTGCTAGACTGGGCTTTTATTATCTCACTTTTCAAAATTTCCCAAGCTTCTTGAGCTGTTTTCCCCTTGAGGATTCTCATCCATGGAATCCTTCCCAAGCCCTCTCTAAGTTTATTGAAATTAGCTCTCTTAAAGTCCAAGACTCTAGTTTGACTGTGTTCTATTGCTTGTGCTTCCATAATGTTGAATTCCAATATTGCATGATCACTTCCCCCCAAGGTTCCTGTGGCTTCAACACTTTCTATCATTTCATCTCTGTTAGTGAGATTAGATCCAAATGGCTAATCCCCTAGTTCCCTTCTCTACTTTTTGGGAGACAAAGTTGTCTGCTAGGTTTGCAAGGAATCTGTTTGATCTTCCACTTGGTGCAGAGTTTGTCTCCCAGTTGATGTCAGGGTAATTAAAGTCCCCCATTACTATTGTGATGTGCTTCCTACATACCTTAGTTAGCTGACTAGCAAAAAGTTCATCTATTTCCTCTGTTTGCTTGGGTGGCCTGTAGTATACACCTATGGCAATGTCATTTTCCCCCCTTTTATATTGACCCAAATGCATTCAAGACAGTTTTCATCATTGTTGTGCTCTATTTCTGTAGAGATGTAGTTATTTCTTACATATAGAGCAACTACTACTACTCTTTTATTTGGTCTGTTTCTTTTAAATAATTTAAATCCCTCTAGCTGTGTGTTCCATTTGTGGGTTTCATCCCACCATGTTTCCGTAATGGCAACAATATCATATCTGCCCTCATTAACCTGAATTTCTAGTTCACCCTGTTTGCTGTTCATACTCTGTGCATTGGTGTATAGACATTTGAGTCCTTTATGACTGACCCTGTGTTTACTTTCTACATAACCTGTGTGGTGCCTTGAGTTCCCCTATTGTCTTACCACCTATTTGGTTAGTGCACTTTGTGTGGCACTCGCTATTAGAAGCTTGATTTTGCTTGACAGCAAGGTTGATATTCTTGTCCACACACACATCTCTGTTACATGCACTGATAGCCCTATAATTTTTAGATTGCTGGGGACAGGGATGTTCTGTATCAATTAACTCGCTGTCCCAGCTGTTTAGTTTAAATATTCCTCCAGAAAATCTGTGAATTTATAGCTGAGTAACTCAGTCCCTTTCTTTGATGGATGCAAACCATCCCTTTTGTACATTTTTTCATTGGACCAGCTACAGACATTGTGACTAATATATCCAAAGCCTTCCCCTTTACACTACTCCTTTAGCCACGAATTGAATTGTGCTATACGCTGGCCTTTTCCATTTTGCTCCTTATATACCGGTAAAACTTCTGAAAAAGTAAGCCTACAGCTATTCTGCTAAGTTCCTGCCCCAAACTCTGGAAATCATTCTGCACAGAGAGTACATCATTTTGGGACAGATCGTTAGTGCCAAGATGTACAATAACCTCCACATCACAGTCCTTGCTGGCATTCTTGATTATTTTAGAAATACACTTCTTGTCCCTACTGGCAGTAGCACCTGGAAGACACCTGACCTCTTTCAAAACCTCTGTGTCCTTTCCTAAATTTACATCCCTTATAATTGAATCACCTACCAGAAGGTGGCTTCTCTTTTTGGATGCCTTTCTGTTCTTGCATGACTGATGTGTAATACCTGAATCGCACTTCTCCCTGTCGAAAACAAGTTCTTCATCTCGGACCACGATCTCCTGCTTATTTGAGTTATCATCACAAATACCTTTACCTGTCTCCTTAGAGGGGGCTGATAGCGCGGAGGCTCAATAGAGTAGAGGGGCTGAACTGGACACCTAATTTCTTCCTAAAGAGCACAGATTACAAACCCTAGATAAATAATCTGTCCTTGTAGACTAGTGATTTGTTTACAGATAGGACAGTTTCCAAGTTTGAAAAGGGTACTGCGAAAGACAGCTGCAAAACAAGTGTTGCACTGAACTAACCCAGACATTCATAGATACAGGGAACTCAGACACACTTGCCCTGAATGTACCGCTGCTGTTTTTTATTTTTAGTTATATGGCGCACGGGCCTAAGCTACTTTTCTGGTGCAGCCTCCCAAGACTTACAGTTTGTAGCACACTTCCCAGCAGCTCTGGGCAGTTTAAATACAATGGAGATCCAATCAGGGCCTAAGCTACTTTTCTGGTGTAGCCTCCCAAGACTTACAGTTTGTAGCACACTTCCCAGTGGCTCTGGGCAGTTTAAATACAATGGAGATCCAATCAGGGCCTAAGCTACTTTTCTGGTGCAGCCTCCCAAGACTTACAGTTTGTAGCACACTTCCCAGCAGCTCTGGGCAGTTTAAATACAATGGAGATCCAATCAGGGCCTAAGCTACTTTTCTGGTGCAGCCTCCCAAGACTTACAGTTTGTAGCACACTTCCCAGCGGCTCTGGGCAGTTTAAATACAATGGAGATCCAATCAGGGCCTAAGCTACTTTTCTGGTGCAGCCTCCCAAGACTTACAGTTTGTAGCACAAATGATTCGCTTATTACTGTAATTTGCTCTTCTATTTTCTATTTGCAAAAAAAAGTGTTGTTTAGGGAAGTGAGGTGGAAAGTTTCTGCTTAGAAAATAGAATGAAAAGGAAACGAGTTAGGCCTTTCTTTTTTTTTAAGCTGGATTGGCCCCTGCACAAAGCTGCTTGCATGAACAAAATGAACAAGCTCTTTTAATTTATATATTGCATCTATATCTCCCAATTTTATTTTATTTTTGAAAACTCAAAAGAGAAACACAAGGGTCTATCATTATTTTATTTCATCTGCCAACCACAGCCTTATGAGATAGGTGGGGCGGAGAAAGGGATCCACCTAAGGTGAAGTCTGTGGTACAGTGGGAACTTGGACCCGAGTCTTCCCATTTCAATTTCAGTACATTAATCACTATGGTATACCCATTGGTGAATGACTTTTTTTGGACAAAAATGTCCCAGGAGAAAAATTTTGAAACACTTTTCCTTGTTTGTATGAATATATTTGTTACAGTTTAACATACTGTTGCAATGTTTTTATCAGCACATTTGTAAAGGCTTTTCCAAGTGGAAAAAATTCCGACAGAGCTCATGATAATATGTTGCATTTATTTTAAAATTGCTTTTCCTCTTTGCTTTTTTTCTCCCTTTTTAATTTAAGAGTAGGAGAAAACAACCCCAGGGCATAAGCAGATGTTTCTGAGAAGTGACGCCTTCTGGGGAGAACAGAAAAGCTGTTGAGGTCATCAAAAGGTCAGGTGGAAAGAGTTTGAAATACCAGAAATGGCATATTGATTTCTCACTTTTCTTATTAAAAAGAAACCTAATAAGTAAATTCATTCTTAATGTCTTCTTGTCAGCCACTAGCAATGTTGATTCTACATGCTAAGCTAAATGGTAGGGCAACATTATCTGACAAAGCTGTGAAGTGGAACTCATTTTCTTTTGCCTTTGGAGCAAAGCAAAATGTTGTAGCTCTGATGTCAAATGTTATTTCTAATGGTAGGGTTCTGACTACAGGAAAAATTAATCCAATGTTTAATGAATGTTGTTTTTAAGCTAAGGCAACCTCTCTAAATGCCACAGGAAACACACTTAAAATATCCTTATTCTCACCAAAGGCCAAGTCTATTTATTCGCCTACTGGCAATATCTAATGACTTTACTGTGTCCTCCCTGCCAAATTAAAGGACTAGCAACTGATCCTTTAGCTCAGTGGCTCCCAAACTTTTCTATACCCCGCACCCCTAAAACGCTTCTGATATATTCTCACACCCCTTACAAAAGTTTGAAATAACGAATTATGCATATACACTATAATTTTGAAACTTCTAAACTCAAGCTTTTGCACCCCCTGGAATATTGTCTCGTGCCCCCAGGGGGTGTGAGCACCCCCGGTTGGGAACCCCTGCTTTAGTTGATATAAAATGATACTAGCATGACATTTTTCACCTATATTGCTGGTACCAGGTGAGAAAACTAGTTTTGCATACTTTGGTTCTGTCATTTGATAGTGCCTAAATAAGGGAGAGGTGCACTAGGTCAGAAGTCCCCAACCTTTGGAGCTCCAGGGACCGGTTCCGTAGAGAGAGGTTTTTCTACAACTGGAGGGGGTGTGGTTTCATGTACTGCCTGCATCCCGCAGATGGGGCTTTGCTTGTTTGCGCAGACTGGTGTCTGGCATGCCGTGACCCGGTGCCAGTCCACGGACGGGAGTTGGGGACCCCTGCACTAGGTGGTTTATGTTTCCATCATTGATTAGGGCAAGGCCTTTGACTGAGTAGATAATTCCAGAATATGGACCACATTAACGCTAAAAACACCTGATTACCCATATTTCCTTAATATATACAGCAAATAAATATATATTCTTTATCAAGAATAGATAAAATGGACTATGTGTTAGAAAAATAAATGGGAGACTATCCTTGGGAGGAAAGCAATGGGCAAATTGATAAGATAAGATAAATAAATATAAGGATATTCATGCAAACAAAGATCAGAATGATTGAAGCAATTGTTGTTCCAGTAATAATGTGTAATATGAAAGCTGAACGCTGAGAAAGAACAGATAAACATGGTCAAATTATGGGTGTATAGATGGTTATTGAAAACATACCTATCAATCTTTTCTGGATCAATAAAGTTGCCCGCCATTTAGGGCAATGATCAGCAAGCAGAAATTCACATATGCAGAAACTTACAGACTGGAAAGTCAGTCTGGTAATAGTGATTAAGATGCAGGACTAGAAAGCTGTGAATTCAACTTCTCCCTTACTTATGAAAGCTGGCTGGGAAACTTTGTGCCAGTCAATCTCTCTAGCCACCCCACCTCCTACTCATCTATTGTTGTGTAGAAAATAGGTGGGAATACTGTATTGTGCAGACCATCTTCAGTTATACAAAATAAAGTGGAGATTGATGATGATGATGACGATGATGATGATGATGATGATGATTGATAGATGATAGATAGATAGATAGATAGATAGATAGATAGATAGATAGATAGATAGATAGATGATAGATAGATAGATAGATAGATAGATAGATAGATAGATAGATAGATAGATAGATAGATAGATAGATAGATAGATAGATAGAATATACATACATACAGAGAGAGAGAGAGAGAAAAAAAATGTGTGTGTTTAAGTTATAAGTAAATGTGATCATATGATATAACAAGATAATAGAAAAAACTATTATGCTTGGAATCACTGAGGAAAGTAAAAAAAAATGGCAAATGGATACAATGGATGGATGGAATCAGCAAGATTATTAAAATGTAGTTGGAACAGTAAGAAGTTATTACAGAAGACAGTCAACATAGCAAACATTGGTCCTTTCAGTCACCAAAACGCAGGTAAGAATTGATGGCGTGTTGCTATTAAAATAGTGCTGAATGAATCAGTGAATTTATTTCCTACTTCTCCCATTTCCCCTAACATCTTTTTTTAGTCTGAATCTCTCAGTATTTCAGAAGTAAATATAAAAACACATAAATTGAGCAGCCCATCAATCCCCACTTCATATAGACTGGCTCTGAACTGGTTCACTTCTACCTCGTGTTGTCCTAATTCCCCCATGCTGTCTCAACAAGTATTTACATAATTAGGCAATGGGCAAAGACTGCAGTTTAACAACTCATCAAAAAGCATTGGCATACTGCTGAACTAAGAATTTCAGGAGACATACAGCCTAACAAATTTTCATTGTAATCAAAGCCTTAGTTTATTCTTTGGAGAATAATTATGTGTTAATGCATGTGACCATATTATTCTAGTACTATAAGTACCATTGTTGCAAATCATTTTTGCCAGGAAACATGAGGTATTGCTAAATTATAACATCTATTAATATAAATTAGTATTATTTCATTCTAAATTCCTCTAACTGAAGTTTTTTACAAAAAATTAAAAAATGATAAAAAAAGAAGTCATAAATGCTGTAAAAACACTGAAAAAATGGTAAGGTTGCAGGTGTAGACAATATAATTGGAAAATAGAAAATATATCAACATGGATATCCCTCTATCATCAAACCTCTTGATTTCATATTACAAACCCTTTGAGAAAATTCTAGTATATCACAGCAAGTTACCCATTGATGTTTACTTATCATTTCCTATCTATAAAATGTTTCTTGTGCTGAAAGCAAAACCTAAAATTGTATTTATTTTATACACTAAATAATCTTTTTAGGTCTCTCAGTTCTCCTTTCTAATTCTCAGAGGCCACTTTCACCATGATTTCTGAACACTGATAGTTATCCTGCCATTTTCAAGTCGGTGACACATGATAGCTGCAGAATAAGCCCTAATATGGCCATCTTACAGTTAAAGGCAAACCTCCAAAATAGTCTGGATCTCTCAACTACTTTGGAGCCTCATGAAAAAAACAGCATTCTTATAGAGCAAAAGGTTATTTACCTCATCTTAAAAGGACATAAAATGACTTTAAAAGATTTGTTAAACGATGTTTTGTTATTCCTATTTGCTAGTGTTTCTATTTCCAAGCTGAAATTGACAGGGAGATTAATTCCATTGCTTTCTTATCTTTAATAGGACATGATACATTTTTAAAACATTATCAATGTTATGGCTCCAGTTCTTCCATATTCTTCTTTAAACATTTCACGACTTCAATGGACAGACCAAATGTTGTGCAAACAAATGTGATCAAAATCAACAGCTGCTATTTCTTGATGAAGTCATTTCTGGAGATGGTTTTTTAAGCAGTGGGCAATATTAGTGAGAAGGTTTAACTCTTCCTGACCAACTACTTATCTTCTGCAATTAGTCTTCCTCTTTATTGTCCTCTACAAATTTCTAACATATAGGTCTGCAACAAAAATGAAGTGGGGAAGGGAAGATACAAGTTTATTTTTCCATTACAATTCTCTGATTTCTAAAACATCCTCATTTTTAAAAAGCATGGGATGCAGGATAAGGGCTGTGCAATCCCTCTATAAGATGCTTTGCAACTTTCAGAATTGTGAGAAGTATTTTTGAATCGATAAAGCTGCTACATGTTTTTCCAAGTTCACAAGGTTGCTTTGTCAGCTACTCCTTACTCTCTTGACATGGAGATCCACATACTACAACTTCAGAGAGAGTCAACTGGAATCTTGGGAGCCTTGGCAACCAGTATGATGTAGCGACTAAGGTGCTAGGCTAGAAACTGAGAAACCAAGAGTTTTAGCTCTCCTTAAGGCATGAAATCCAGCTAAGACATATAGGACCAATCTCTTTCTTCAGCCCAACCCACTACAGAAGTTGTTGCTGTGGGGAAACAGCAATGTACACTGCCTTGAGTTGACCAAAATAAAGGCGATATAAAACTTAAATAGGCAAAACTGTGTAGTCAGTTTTATGAGAACTCCCAAACATTTTGAAACATTTCTTTCGAAGAATTTGTAGTGCTCTGTTTATTATGAAGCATGTATGTAATATATACTTTGATCTCTATGAATTGATTTTTGAAATGATTTTTAAGTTATTTTATTCAAAATTGAAAGCTGCACCTATTTGTTTAGCACAGCATCATTTGAATGAAACCCAAACTGGCTCTCATTATAACTTCATACTTTCTAACTTTAAAAAATGTTGACATTTGCATGAAATAAAAATAACAATGATAAAAGCATCTTTTCTGAAGAACCCAGAAATGTGTATATTTAAATAAATAAATTGTTGCCTGACAAACTACTGAAATTACTCAACACTAATACTTTTTTTAAAAGGATATTAGACAAACATCAGTAGCAATTCAGTGAGGTTATTCATAACTGCTACATTGTACATATTTTATGTTGTGATAAAAAAAATTATCAAATAAATCTAAATCTGCTCAGGCCATAGTAATATGTGAATCTAACCAGTTTTCAAAAATAGATTAACACAAAATTCAACATTACTGATGTTGTAGCAATAATCAGGACCATCTTCCTGCAGCTTCTAAGCGAGCAACTGCATTTCTCTCTGGATAAAGCAATATTATTTTCATATTGCTCTCTAAAATATTTTTACAATAAGACTGAAAACTGCAAAACAGAATGACTTGTTAGCTTCCCTTTAGCAAACCCAGCATGCAGTTATATGGTCAGGCTCCAAGAGTCTGAAATAAGGATTTAATTTTAATGTAATGAGATGGGTTCCGGATCCTAATTAAATATAAAATTGATGATTAAAATATATTTAGCTTTAACAACTGTGCCATAAGAAATGCATTTATTACAAAGCTGTTGAACCTCAGTGGCTGTCTTCTCAATCAATTAGCAGCTATTTCATGTTCAATAACTGAAGCCAACCCAGTTTAATTAAACATAAAAGTTCAGGCTATGTACCACTGTGTGTAATGTACTTGCTCCCTCCCCCATTCCAATGTCTTTTTCTCTTCTCTTTTCTTTTCATCATAAAAAAAACAACCCTTCACACTACTGATTTTCTTTTGGACAAAATGTGGTTTAACTTGCTAGATTTGCTTTGAAAGAAGAAGTACCCCTAATAATTGCTATTGGTAGTTAACTCGATCAAACAGCAAGATGTCTGCTCTGCACCGCCATGTCTATTGCTGATAAAATTGTGGGTGGGATGATATGCTTAATTAACCCTGTAATTCTTAACATGAGGGCTAATTAGCATATAAATTAGGATTTCCTTTGGATTATGTGCCTAATGCAATAGCCTCTTCTATGCAATTTTGTTCTTTGGCAGAAAGAAAGTGCAGCTTGCTCACATGGATGGATTGCATTAATATTCAAATAATGATAGCATTTATTTCTGCTTTGCAACCAATCATTTCTTCCATAGTAACCTACCATCTGGAAAATATATATCTTTTAGCTTGAATTGACTAGCAAACTGCAGTATTCTTGAAATCCAGCAAGACTTAAGTATACATCCTTTTTTTCCATTAGTGCCTAAAAATTAGAAAAAGGAGCTTTTAAAAATTTATTTTCAAAAGAAAACTCTTCTCATCTGTTAAAAAGAGACACGCCTTCTTGAGTCACAGGTCGAAAAACCAAATATGCTGGGGAAAATATATATTACACGGAATTTTTTGATGAATGAAAAGGTACTGAGCTAAAAAGAGGAAGCCACTGCATATTATGTCAAATCAGCATTTCCTCAGTACTAATCCTCCATAAGGTTTTTAAGTGCCCAAATCTTTTTTTTGTTTTGTTTTTCATTATTCTTCCTTTTTAGGGAAGGGTTCTGTACAACAAATTGACTGATGGGCTGATCCTGAGAACTGGGAGAACAGAATCTGCCACTCCTGTGGCAACAGACTCATTGTAGAGCACAGAAATGGGGGAAAATAGAGTAGAAGAAATGAGGTTATTTGTGTAACATCCAAATACATTACAACTCTTACCAAGTTAGGTGCATCATAATGTTCACATTTGATATACCTTAATTAACAGCTCTCATATTAACACAAAATTCTAATGTAGAAGTGTCCTATCAGGTTAATGTTTGAAAAGTTGCCACAGTGGCATGCACCAGTGAGGCTGGGGAATTTTTCTCATAGTGCTGCACATACAATGTCATGCAGCATCATACTCCAAGTCTGAGTATGTAACCCACATGCCATACTTTCATCATCAATTGCTTTTATATACTGTAAGAAGTAGCTCTCCTTCATGGATTACTGCCTTGTCATGGTGAAGGGGCTTGCGTAACTCAATGAAGCTATGAGCTATGTTGTGCAGGGCCACTCAAGACGGACAGGTCATAGCAGAGAGTTCTGACAAAATGTGATCCACTGGAGAAGGAAATGGCAACCCACTCCAGTATCTTTGCCATGAAAACCCCATGGACAGTATTAAAAGGCAAAAAGATATGACGCTGGAAGATGAGCCCTTCAGGTCGGAAGGTGTCCAATATGCTACTGGGGAAGAGCAGAGGGCTAGTACTAGTAGCGCCAGAAAGAGTGAAGCGACTGGGCCAAAGCTGAAAGGACGCTCAGCTGTGGACGCATCTGGTGGTGAAAGGAAAGTCCGATGCTGTAAAGATTTTTTCTCCATAGGAACCTGGAATGTAAGATCCATGAATCAAGGCAAACTGGACGTGGTCAAACAAGAGATGACAAGACTGAACATCGACATCTTAGGAATCAGCGAACTAAAATGGATAGGAATGGGTGAATTTAATTCAGAGGACCAATCAGGTATACTACTGCGGGCAAGAATCCCTCAGAAGAAATGGAGTAGCCTTCATAGTCAATAAAAGAGTAGGAAAAGCAATACTGGGATACAATCCCCAAAATGACAGAATGATCTCAGTGCGAATCCAAGGCAAACCATTCAATATCATATTAGTCCAAGTCTATGCCCCAACCACTGGTGCTTAAGAGGATGAAATTGACCGGTTCTATAAAGCCCTACAGCACCTTATAGAATCAACACCAAAAAATGATGTCCTTATCATCATGGGGGATTGGAATGCTAAAGTAGGAAGCCAAAAGATAAACGGAATAACAGGTTATAACAAGTTTGGCCTTGGAGTACAAAATGAAGCAGGGCACAGGCTGATAGAATTTTGTCAAGAGAATACGGTGGTCATAGCAAACACTCTTTTCCAACAACCCAAGAGACATCTCTACACATGGACATCACCAGACGGTCAATACAGAAATCAGATTGACTATGTGCTCTGCAGCCAAAGATGGAGAAGCTCTATACAGTCAGTAAAAACAAGACCAGGAGATGACTGTGACTCAGATCATGAGCTTCTCATTGCAAAATTTAGGCTTAAATTGAAGAAAGCAGGGAAAAAAGAAATGCAAGAAAGCAAAATGGCTGTCTGAGGAAGCCATCCCAAAATGGCTGTCTGAGGAAGCTTTGCAAATAGCTGAGGAAAGAAGGGAAGCGAAAGGCAAGGAAGAAAGAGAAAGATACACCCAATTGAATGCAGAATTCCAGAGAATAGCTAGAAGAGATAAGAATACCTTCTTAAATGAACAGTGCAAAGAAATAGAAGAGAACAATAGAATAGGGAGAACCAGAGATCTCTTCAAGAAAATTGGAGATATGAAGGGAACGTTTCATGCAAAGATGGGCATGATAAAGGACCAAAATGGCAGGGACCTAACAGAGGCAGAAGAGATTAAGAAGAGGTGGCAAAATTACACAGAAGAACTATACAAGAACGAGCTTAGTGTCCCTGATAACCACGATGGGGTGGTCACTGACCTCGAGCCAGACATCCTAGAATGTGAAGTGAAATGGGCCTTAGGAAAGCTGAGCAACAACAAAGCTAGTGGAGGTGACAATATTCCAGCTGAGCTATTCAAAATCTTAAAAGACAATGCAGTAAAAGTGCTACAATCAATTTGCCAGCAAATTTGGAAAACTCCTCAACAGTGGCCACAGGATTGGAAAAAGTCAGTTTACATTCCAATTCCAAAGAAAGGCAATGCCAAAGAATGTTCAAACTATCGCACCATTGCACTCATTTCACATGCAAGTAAAGTTATGCTTAAAATACTATAAGCTAGACTCCAGCAGTATGTGGATCGAGAACTTCCAGAAGTACAGGCAGGATTTCAAAGAGGCAGAGGAACTAGAGATCAAATTGCCAACATATGCTGGATCATGGAGAAAGCTAGGGAGTTCCAGAAAAACATCTACTTCTGCTTCATTGACTATGCTAAAGCCTTTGATTGTGTGGATCACAACAAATTGTGGCAAGTTCTTAAAGAAGAGGGGAGTACCAGACCATCTTATTTGTCTCTTGAGAAACCTATATGAGGGTCAAGAAGCAACAGTGAGAACTGGACACGGAACTACTGATTGGTTCAAAATTGGGAAAGGAGTCCGGCAAGGCTGTATTCTGTCACTCTGCCTATTTAACTTATATGCAGAGCACATCATGAGAAAGGCAGGGCTAGATGAATCAAAAGTTGGAATTAAGATTGCTGGGAGAAATACAACAACCTAAGATATGCAGATGATACCCACTCTAATGGCAGAAAGTGAAGAGGAACTAAAGAGCCTCTTGATGCGAGTGAAGAAGGAGAGTGCAAAAGTTGGCTTGAAACTCAACATTAAGAAAACCAAGATCATGGCATCCGGCCCTCTCAATTCCTGGCAAATAGATGGGGAAGAAATGGAGGTAGTGACAGATTTTATCTTCCTGGGCTCCAAGATCACCACAGATGGGGACTGCAGCCAAGAAATTAAAAGACGCTTGCTCCTGGGGAGAAAAGCTATGGCAAATTTAGACAGCATACTAAAAAGCAGAGACATCACCCTGCCAACAAAAGTACGTATAGTCAAGGCCATGGTTTTCCAGTTGCAATGTATGGCTGTGAAAGTTGGACCATAAGAAAGGCTGAGCGCAAAAGAATTGAGGCCTTTGAACTATGGTGCTGGAGAAGACTCCTGCGAGTCCTTGGACTGCAAGGTGATCAAACCGGTCAGTCCTAGAGGAGATCAACCCTGACTGCTCCTTAGAAGGCCAGATCCTGAAGTTGAAACTCAAGTACTTTGGCCACCTAATGAAAAGGAAGGACTCACTGGAGAAGAGCCTAATGCTGGGAAAGATTGAGGGCAATAGAAGAAGGGGACGACAGAGAATAAGGTGGCTGGATGGAGTCACTGAAGCAGTAGGCGTGAGCTTAAATGGACTCCAGAAGATGGTAGAGGACAGGAAGGCCTGGAGGAACGTTGTCCATGGGATCGCGATGGGTCGGACATGACTTCGCAACTAACAACAACAAAAACAAAGAAGTAGCTTCTCTTTTCTGCTAGTTAGCTCTTCAATCACAAATAAGCAGCACATTAATTTATAAACAAAATCCTGTTTTCTCTCACAGGCCTTTCCTAAGTTTTCAGCAAAGCATGCTTGATTGAAATTATTTCCTGAGTTCACAGAGTTTCATCATCTTATTGATATTAACTAGTCCTAAGTACATGCTAATTCTTCATAGCAGTGTCACAGAGATGTTGAACAACATGGAATCTACCCAGGACAATTCCCAAGGAGCTGAACAATAGTATATTGCCCAAATAATCAGGAGTAGAATCATCACAAAGTTATATATAACCCCGCTTTCTCTCAAATGCTCCAACAGGTGGTAACGAAATCCACAAAGAAGTTCAGGCATATCAACAGGCCATGTTTCCCTCTCCCTGTACAAATTATTCTTCCGTACTATAAATGAGCCCTCTGGATGAAGCTTTGAGGGATAGCTACAGATTCAGTTATTTGCATATTTATTATGCCCCCTAGGTACAAAATGCAGTGCCAACTTTATCATCTTAATAGCTCTGTAAACAAGGTCATTGTCAGTTCCATTTACAAATGGGTAATTGAGACATTGCAGCAATAGCCACAACATTAATTTATGCATAAAACCCCAATAACAGCCAGGTGCAAAATAATTATTTAGAACACAAACATGGAGTTGTAGGACTAAATGCATCAGAGCATAGATTTGTCTCAAGAATTTGCTTTCAGTTTTCTTGCAAGCAGTTTCCCTGAAAGATTCTGACCTAAGGAAAGTGGTTTAGAAATCAGAATGGAGCAAACATTACTAGGAACTTATTACAAGAAATAGTTTCAGAGATCATGTGAACCCATGTGAATTTTTACAGCTGAGCTAAACCCCCTGAACATCCAGAATTCTCAGGCAA
Organism: Azemiops feae; assembly: GCA_023970755.1. Lineage (NCBI taxonomy): Eukaryota > Metazoa > Chordata > Lepidosauria > Squamata > Viperidae > Azemiops > Azemiops feae. The sequence continues at coordinate 130,334 of JALGBA010000221.1, forward strand.
AAAAGACTATTAATTACAACATTAAAATAAACCATAAAATTACTTCATGGCCTTGACTATGTTTTTGATAAAGGTATTTATTTTAATTTTAAAATTTATTTGCCAGTATCAAAGATATCAATGGTCTTCTCCAGATGAATGAAAAGGAAAAGGAAAAAGTGTTTTCAGAGTTAAGGCTAGTTGACTAGATAGTACAAAAACTAAGATATGTAGACTTCAGTCTGCAAAACACAAGATGCCACTAACCTGCTCAAAGTGTATTCTGACCAGCTGCTCCACTTTGTAAAGGATGGACTGAATCATTTTTCCAAACAAGTGTCTGAGTTATGGTTAGTTGGTTATTTGCCACAAATATTTTAGGAAGATGATTTTAATCAAATGGAGGAAATGCAAACAATCTGGACCCTACTCATGGATAATCTTCCATTTATTAGTCTCACTCCTTGAACTCTGCTCCTTTGCCTGGAACAAAATGGATTATTGAGCCATTGCTCTCATGTTCACAAAAATGGAACTTCTGTATGAATAGAGAATTGGTAAGTCTGAGGTTATCTGTGAAACAATCTTTGCAGAGACATATCACCACCAGTTCATCTCTATTTCACAATGCTCTTAATTCACCTTAATTCTTAATTGGAAACCTATTTTTACATCACAACTGAATGACTCCTATTGAACAGAAGCTTCTCTAAAAACTGTCCACTATGCCACATACAATCTTAATTCAGGTTATCTAGAGAACAATTCCAAACCAACCTGTAAAATGTTGGGAAGAAGAAAGGGTGAATCTCAGGGCCTTACTGAATGGTTGCATATCAGCAGTAATGAAAATCCCGCTTCACAAGGGAAAGGGAAAAAAGAGGGGGGGGGGAGAAAGCAGAAGCTTGATGCTTAAGTATCCTGGCTGTTCCTCTTCTGAAGAATAGAAAGAGATGCTTGCCAATTTCACCTCTTGTCTTATTTTCTAAGCAACTGAAGAGAAGCTGCAGAGCTTGTAAGCTAGAATTTGCAGGATCCAAAGCTCAGGAGCTAAGATTAAGAAAAGCAGTAAGAGTGGCAAAATGGAGTCCCAGTGTGAGTTCTGCCTCAAAAATTGCTTTGCTGCAGTTTCAATTCTATTGCAGCCAACTGGAAATAAATCAGTTCAGTTTCCCAATAGAGTATGACATTAGAAAGTAGAGGCTTGAAACTGCTTCAAGCTTGTGTAGCATGCTGATGGAAGATCCTTGAGTTAAGCAAGTTCTTCTGAAATATAAGGCAGTTTGCACTTGGCCCATTGCCCAGGACTCCCACTAATTCCCAGGTGCCAAAATGGATGTCATCTTCTTCCCACTCCCAACTCATTGCAAATGCTCTCTGCATCCGTTCAGTATTGCCAGCTGACCCAGCACTTCATTCACTCAACCTTTAATCTCCCAGTGGGCACCCTTTTGGTTTCTGTCCAATGGTACAAAGCTTTTTTTTCCTTTTTAAAAAATCTTTAAGTTGCAATATAGGTACATTGAATCTTTTTCCCTATGAAGTACTATGTCTATGGAGATTCTCAGTCATCCATACTTTTTTCAAAAGGCAACTGGACTTTTTTCCCCCTTAGACATTTCCCTTCTCATCCAAGATGCTTCTTCAGTTCAGTTCTGTGAAGTACTATCAGTACATCCTTGGTGCAAAGTTTTCACAAACCTACAGAGGAACAGAGGAATAAAAGAAACCTGCTCCCTTGTTACTTTGGTTTCTGTATCATCAGAGCAAAGACTGGCTTAAGAAATATGTGGGAGATGGAAACTAAGGCTGCAGTATGAAATTCTCTTAGGAATTCTACAATGGGGGGTGGGGGTGGGAACAGCTGCAGAAAATCCTCTGATATATCTATGCCTCCCACTTACCTCCTATGAAAATCCCAAAATTTTCCTTTTGCTTATAACTGCTCCAGGCAAGATATATAAATTGGAAAAGTACTGTTCTCTTTGTTAATAATGTTTCTCACACAGCACAGCTCTTACTTATTTAAGGATTCGTTCATATATTAGAGTATGTTGAATAATTTCTCAGGGAAAATTACCATGGAAATTGTGAAGCTCAACTACAGTTGAGGAAATAAATCCTTGAATAATTATGCAGTTGGAGTACTTCTGGCAACTTCTCTTTATTTGCAAATTTTCATCCACAACAAAAATGAAAAAAAAATCTTAATCTTCTCCAAGAATATCATAAGCACACATAACCATTGGTACACTTTATACCAAGTGTTTAAATAATTAGCTAGCAGGCTTGTTTATATAAGTCTGAACAAGTCCTCAAAGTTTTCTGGGCAAGATTTTGGAAGTGGTTTGTCTTTGCCTATTTCTTAGAGCTAAGAAAAAATGACTGATCAAGGTCACCTAGCTGACTTTCTGCCTAAGCCCCAAACTCATATTTTCCTGGTTTCTAGCCTACTGCACATTAACCCCTATGCCAAACCAGAATGGGACAACTCGCTGCAGCCAACTCGCCACGACCAATTCATCACAGGCCAACTCACCAAGGGACAATTCAACAATTCAATTTAATTATTTAAAGTAATTTTAAAAATATTTTGATTTTTATCATTCACATTTTATTTTTTCCCCTCCTTTGGCATCCTTTCTTTAATGATTCTATTCCATTATTTCTTTGATGTTAGTGTAACTCTTGTCTGTTAGCAAGCTGGCCATAACAAGTTGTCCGGCAGAAAGTTGGCCATGGCGAGTTGGCTGCAGTGAGTGGACTGCAGAATATATATAACTAAATCCCGTGTTTCTATTCTCTCTCATTATTAGGTGTCATCCAATTAAAACAAAATGAATTGTTGTTCATAAAATACAAAATTGTGTGAATTCTATGAATACTATTTGGGAAAAGGAGGATAAACATTTAGCAAATCAAATTATACACAAAAAATAGAGATTGTTTTCCATTGCTAGATGTGATAATTACATAGGCAATAAATAAATTCAAGAAGTTTTCTCCTTCTATTTCCAGCACCTATTGAAGCAGATTCTATGTCTTTCTTTTCATGGAAATATTTTTAATTTATCTATTCAAAGAGATACCAATGCATAAAAAGCTTGGTCAAGCTTCACACTTTGTCATCTGGCCAGTTTATCTAGATAATACAATTGGATTTAAGACCTGGTACAGCTACCAGCTGTGACAAAGAAACTGAAGCAGATAAAACTGCTCACAAGATGATCGGAAAACAGAAAAGAAACTGTCAGTCATCAGTGGAGCCTGCGCTCTGCTAAAGAAGAAAGCAGGAACTCCACTCTCCAAGGGCAATTATGTAAATGTCACTGAGTTACTGAACATTTATTTGGAGGCCACAGTGCAAAAATGACAGGACTGAAAAATCTGCACGAAGAAGGAATAAAATGCCTCAAATCCCAAGAGTAGGAAATATGATCATCGTGTCAGTTTTTGAAAGGTTAATTCTAGATCAGCTTGTATTTCTCATTTCTTAGGCCAGCAAAAGTTTTGGAGATATTATCAAAGAATGCATCAATGACCATAGAAGGGACCTGGGGTGGTTTAATTAACCATTCTTGATTGTAGAGAGCAATGACAGCAGTCCAAGAGTACCTTCAAATGCAGTATGCACATAGGATGTGTACAAACAAATATCAAGTTCTCCCTAGAAATTAGGAACAGCACTTTTTAAATTTATTTTTCACCTTTTTGAAGTGCCCATCTCCCTCAGGGAGAGATTCTGGACAGTATACAATAAAATGTTAAAATATAAAAACAGTACATAAAAAATAAAAACCTAGACAATTTAGAATTTAAAAGGAGTCAAGGATGATTAAAATCTGTTATAAGTTAGTTTTAAAAGGCAAAGGGAGGGTTCTCAGAGCAGCAACCAGCCACGGCTGTGTGCTCCTCTGAGCTCCCCACGTTAGGTCACCGAGCCACAATTTCACTCCTTTGCAGATGGCCAGGAGGGTGAGGGCCTATCTCACCTCCAAGGTGAGAATATTCCACAGGGGGGAGGGAGGGACAATGGCAGAGAAGGCTCTCTAGAGCACACCAATTGGAATTCTTTAACTGACGGGGGTCTGCAACGTACCTTTCCTGCCTGACTTGGTGGGTGTGTTTTATTCATATCTGTGCACATCACTTTAAAAAACATCTGAAGGAATTGTGATTAAGGCAATAACAGGGCCATGTCAATACAAGCACCTGGAAGAATAAAGCAAAAAATCTCAGTGGATAGCCAACTCCACTAGTGAGAGATACTGAACTAAAGGATCACAAGGGAAGCTACTTCTAGAAATTACTGTACTGTCCTGGAAGATAAGAACACAAATTTTGCAGTCTGCTTCATGGAAAATAAGTATTTATTTTATTTTTTTAAGTTCAGATTAAATTTCCAATTGAGATAAAACCAAAAAAATTACTCATAAAAACTCATTTGATTTCAATTTTTTTCTCATTGCTCCTAGTTGAACAAAATAATACCAACAGTAATAATACCAGTGTAAACACAGAGCTCCTGAGGAATTTTAAAATGGCTTTAAACAGCAAGCTGTATGCAGTATGCATTTAAAATACCTATGTATTTAAAGGTTGCAATTGCATTATTGATTTTTTTTTGACAACAGAATTGTTTTAACCTTTTAATCTGTTGCTGTGTATAATGCCATTAGAAAATGGCAAGCAAGCCTTTGCTGCAAATGTAGTGTCTAGAGAAGCAGGCCTTTAGACTAAGCCATCAACAAGACAATTGCCAGTAAATATTTGAAATACAACACCGTCCAGATTTTATAAGTCCCTTTCAGGTCAGTTCTGGTTAAATGGAATCCTTTTGTTTGAGCACCTTTCCATATAATTTAGTGCTGTCCTTCTCTTGTGTTTTGGAATCTGGAATCTCCTAAAGTATTCGTCCTTTAGATTCATCCATTTTTCAATAGTTGCTAGTCATACTGACTGAGAATTCTGGCATTATAGTCTGAATACATCCTGAACATTCATCCGCAAACCAGTATTTTTCAGATGTTTGGTGTTTATATCTTCTAGAGTTCAAAGACAGCATGGGTAAAGCCAGCATAGATTGTAATTTATAGTGATATATCTGGGATGTATAAATTAATCATAGATAAGAGATTTATAGTACTATATATGGGTTTGGGATATGGTCAAGAATATACGAGAGAATTGCATCAATTAAACTAAAAGAAATGCAGCAGTTGATTTAAAACTTGCTTTGAATAGCTGATGAAATTCAGAATATAATCACAAAACTGATTATCTTTTATTTGGAAGTTATAGGTGATAGTGATTTGTTAATATAAACAAATGTGTAGCCCAAATTTAGAAATAATATTTAATAATACATCTAAATCAGCAATCAAAAAGTGGCATCTTCAAGGTATATTGCCCCAGCATGCACAAGATATTTCTTTCAGTAGACGTCAAAATGTAGAAGTATAAAAACTGAGGTGCTTTTCAATTTCAACCAACTTTCCAATCTGAGGACCAACAAAACATCACTTTCTATTTGCATCTGTGCAAAATGTTTTGTATACCTTGTGTGCTCAAATCACAAGAAAAAAAAAGGGGTAATTTGTGAATTTCACTAATAGAATATGTAGTTTCTCAACCCAGTTAAGCATCATGAATTTATTTCGGATTCCCTTCAAGAGGGAAACATTATTTGCATTAGTGTTTCGTTCTGTGGAATGAAGGAATCTTCACACACAGTATTATGTGTCTGAAAGAAGCCTTTCCATTTCATTCTTGGTAAGTTACCATGACATGTGCCTAGTTATACAACCATACTGTATATCTCTGAACTTGCAGATTAAATTAAGTTCAATATCTTGGCACCTTACAACATTTTTTTCATAGCATTTCTATGATAGAAAATAAGTAAAAACGAAACAGGAGGGATTTTACAAGACTAAACCAAGGCTGCTGTGATAGCAACTAAAGATTGTTCTGTTTATTGTACCTTTGAAGTTTAGATGACATCATTGCAATTCAAAAGCAATCTCTGGAAAGTATTGTCTTAAGCATTCAGGAATCATTTGTTTTTGAAACTAAAATCAGATGACTTGTTGGACCAACTACAATATTGCAGCTTAATTTATTTTTCAAATACTGGGGAAAAATTAAACTCTGAGAAATTTAATATTATTAGAATTATTAGGGAAGAAAACAATATATCTTGTTCATTATCTGAAGTTTTTATATTGTCTAATTTTTCTACAAGAATAAAAGAAGAATATTGTGATATTTTCCACTGGTGTTGTCTACAATCCTTTAATGCAAATTAGATAAAAGAAGCTGGGCACTTAGTCTTTTCTTATAGCACAAAATGCAATAAGCAATAGATACATTCAGAAAAGCTAGAAGATGTTCCCTGTTTGCACTTGGAAAATTGGCATCACTATGATATCATAGCACGGTTAGGACATTAACAATTTTATAGTATATTACCGCAAGTACAGATGAGCCAGTTTGGTGTTGTGGTCAAGGCATTAGGCTGGAGACCGCAACTTCTAGTCCCACCTTAACCACAAAGCCAGCCTTGAGTGACCTTGACCTACTCATTTTCTCTGACCCTTGAAAGGAGGCAATGGCAAACCACTTCTGAAAATCTTGCTAACAAAACTTCAGGGACTTGTCCAGGCAGTCTCCAAGAATAGAGAGCAAACATCCTAACAATATAACATTAAGAGGTATAAGAGAAGGAAGAATAGATAAATAATGGTGACGTTGTGACATTATGGTGTTTTATGTCAAGCTTAGAACAAAGCAGATTAGGCTGAAATATTCAATCAGAATGTTCCAAGTTGACTGCATATCAATGGAATAATATTTAAATGTTCCATATTATATCAGAACAAAACTACATGTTTTGAGAGTTCACTGACTCCTGCAAAGTGGCAATCGTTCAGTGGCAATCCATGCTGGCTGTTAATCAACCCACCAGCTTGCAGAAACAATAATGAAAAATATAATTGTAAAGACAATTTTTAAAAAATCCCACAGCACAAAATGATAGAAGATAGGCTTTGACTTCATGGATGCAATACAAAAGACAAAAGGCTAATTGTCTCTTCAATGTTGTTCAGTTAGCAATTGTTTTAGCACATCACATCTTGAACATTCCATTCCAACCAAGGAAGGGCAAACACAATTGCACTTCTATTACTAGATTATTCTATACACAATTCTAAATATTACATGAGTTGGCTATCAAGCAGTAGAAAAAAAGAATAGGTTGGTGCTAAATAACTGTATGAACAGTGTTTATTAACATTATCTAATCAAAACAGATCACCATCATCTCCACTACCATTTGCAAGGTTCAACCACCAATACCAGGGCATAAACAAATATAACACCTCAATAGCACAACTGTAAAAGCTAATATTCTACATATTAATAGCAATCACACCAGTGTAGTTAATTTTCAGTTTCTGAGTTCAACATCAAGAAAGCATAAGAGAATGCACCAGATTACATACACACAAAAACTTCATCAAGTCAACTAACCCAGCACAGAGTTCTAGCCAAGATAGGAATTATTTATTGCCCCAATGCAAAATAAAGGTCAACATTCCAATCATGTTGCCCAGAACATGCTGAAAAAACACCATACAAAAGGGCAGAATGAAGCAAAATACTTAGAAAAGGCATATTTTATTTTGAATATTAACAGAACATTCAGAACAGTTAGGTCAAAGTTAAAAGGCTTTATCCATGTACTATTTTATATACTTACAAAGTGGTAAAACTGAATTATTTGTTGTTTTTTCTTTCCCCCTAGGTTCCATTTCCCTCAGCAATAAGACAACAATACTGTTAAAGAGCAGTGACTGAAATGTCAAGTTTTGAAAGACACATTTCAATGTATTTTATGTTATAAGTAGATTATTTCCAAACCTATTTCTAGGGGGTGGGTACAGATGCAAGAACATGTGGCTATTATTTTCATGTTCCTATTATTTTGCAAATATATATCTTTATATATTGTTTTATTTCATTTTCTTCTTTTTATGTTTAATTTCATCTGATTTAATTTAAATATTAGCATTCCAAATCCTGCTAATTTTATAGAAATAATGTATAAATGTATAAATATCCCCCCCCCAAGAAAAGCAGTTCTTCTGGCCACACATCTTTGTACAATATCTGACTTTATCAAATATCAGTAAGTTCTATTGGCTTGTCTTTTGTGTATGGTGTGTGTGTGTGTGTGTGTGTGTGTGTGTGTGTGTGTGTGTGTGTGTGTGTGTGTGAGAGAGAGAGAGAGAGAGAGAGAGAGAGAGAGAGAGAGAGAGAGAGAGATCATATTGCCCTCTACTTCCACTCTCACATTCGGGGATGTAGCTTTACTGAATGACCCACCTTTGAAAGATTTAAATAGTAATAAGTTTTAAAAATAAATAAATGAAGTAGATATATAAATCATCAAGCTCCTTTTTCTGTTTTTCAAAATACTGCTTTTTTCTATACACCAATAGTTCTGATAGGCAGTAACTTCCTGCAAGTACTGTACTGATATAATCCTTGAGAAAATTTTAATATCTAATGGGATGGAAGTAAATGACTTCTATCCGTTATTTTGGAAAGAAAAGGCAAAAATATAGGTGGCAAACTGATTTACTGGGCAAGAAGCCAAAATAAGATGAACCATTTAAATCCAGAGAGATTTTCCCCATTGGGACTTTTTTCATGATTTTGAACAATAGATTTTGCCAACAATATTTGAAAGAAATTAGGGCATATCCAGATACACTTTGAACTTCTGATGGAACACCACAGATGTCTCTCTCTTAGGATTTTGTTTACCTCAATTAATAGATCTTAACTAAACACATGACTTCAGGAAAATATTGCACAAAAGCTAACCCAAAATATCAGATTAAAGACACACCTTAATCAAAGCTGGATCAATATAGTAGTTCAGTAACAGCCATTTTGTTTTCTAAATTTGAGGATTTGTGAAATAGAAACAGCAGTATAAATTATCCTATAAATTACCCTATAAAACACAACCATGGAAGCTGTTGTTGGCAGCAATGCTATTTTTCTGAATGAGAGATTTTATTGTTTAAAAGAATCAAGAGTCACAAGTTCTTTGCATGCTGTATTTTTAGTTTCACCACACAGTCATTAATCTCTATCACATCTCCCATTTTCAAGGATAAAAATGATATTTCAGGATATTTCAGCTTGTCTCCGTGTAAGTGTTATTCAGAAAGAAAAAAAGAGAAGCACTTATCTGTCCTGCTCACTTTACCCATCTTCCATTTTAAAAATGTGAACTGAGTTATTCACAGTTTGTAGGAAACTATAGAGACTTCAGCTGGACTAAAGAAGTAACAAATTTGGAGGATTTTAGAAAAAAGGTGCACTGAATGAAATATTGAAACTAAGAAGGGAAGGAAAGAAGGAATTTGAACAAAGAAGCAAAAGCTTCAGGAGATACCGCATTTCTCTGAAATGAAGATGACTTTTAATTTTAAGGCACAGTAGATAGAAAAATTACAATAAAATAAAATCCAATGTCCAGCTACTCCAGCTTGTCCATCAATGATTGCTAACTCCAGGTGAAACCAATACCGAATGTTTCCCCACCAATAAATGCATGTATATGACATACTTGAATGTGCGTATGAATGTTTGTACCAGTGAATATGGTATCTATTTATCTGAAATCACACTCAACATATAGTGCATGGGCAGAGCAAAAACAACGAAAATTGATTTAAAGTCATTTATTAAAACTAATCTGTAAAATTGTGAATAATAATAATAATAATAATAATAATAATAATAATAATAATAATAATAATAATAATAATAATAATAATAATAATAATAATAATAATAATAATAATTTAAAAAAAAAGTTGGAAGGGACCTTGGAGGTCAACGAGTCCAACCCCCTGCTCAGGCAGGAAACCCTACACCATTTCGGACAAATGGCTGTCCAGTCTCTTCTTAAAAACTTCCAGTGTTGGAGCATTCACCGCTTCTGGAGGCAGGTTGTTCCATTGGTTAATTGTTCTAACTGTCAGGAAGTTTCTCCTTAGTTCTAGGTTGCTTCTCTCCTTGATTAGTTTCCATCCATTGCTTCTTGTCCTGCTTCACGGCGCTTGGAAATAGCTTGACTCCCTCTTCTTTGTGGCCCCTGAGATATTGGAACACTGCTATTCATGTCCCACCCCCTCGTCCTTCTCTTCGTTAAACTCGACATACCCAATTCCAGCAAACCGTTCCTTATATGTTTTAGCCTCCAGTCCCCTCAATCCTTTGTTGCTTCTTCTCTGTACTCTTTCTGGAGTCTCACATCTTTTTTTGGTGACCAAACTGGATGCAGTATTCCAAATGTGCCCTTACCAAGGCACTTGTAAAATGGATTAATACTTCACCGTGATCTTGATTCTATCTCTGTTAATGCAGCCCAGCACTGTGTGGCTTTTTTTTGGCAGCTGCAGCACACTGCTTGCTCATATTTAAGTGATTGTCCACTGGACTCCGAGATCCCTCTCACAGTTACTGCTATTGAGCAAGGTACCTCCCCCCCTATACGTTACCTGTACATTTGGTTTTTCTTGCCTAAATGTATAACCTTACTTTTTTCAACCATTGATTTCATTTTGTTAGATAGCGTCCAGTGTTCGTCTGTCCAGGTCCTCCTGGTATCTAAGAAAGCCTGTCTTCTGGAGTGTTGGCTATTCTGCCAGCTTGGTGTCATCCGCAAATTTGTGAGTTCCCCATCTATCCCCTCGTCCAAAATCATTGATGAAGATGTTGAAGAGCACTGGTCCTAGAACAGAGCCTGTGGTGCCCCACTACAACACTTCCCTCCATGTAGATGCAGTTCCATTGAGGACCACACGCATGAGTACGGCCGTCAGCCAGCTATGAATCCATCTGGTGGTGATGCTGTCTAACCCACATTTTTCTATCTTATCGTAGTAGGTTGTGATCTACTTTATCAAATGCCTTACTGAAGTCCAAGTAAATTATATCCACAGCATTCCTCTGATCCATTAATTTTGTCACTTGGTCAAAGAATGCAATAAGGTTTGTCTGGCATGATCTGTTTTTGACAAACCCATGTTGGCTTTTAGTAGTGATTTTGTTTGCCTCCAGGTGTTCGCTGATTTGTTTTTTGATTATCTACATTTATAAAATAAAATAAGAATATGCCATCAACCTGTGCCATCTCTTTCAGACAAAACATCTGAAACATACTTCTAGGAAGCAATACACCAGCAAAAACCAGTCTCAAATAAAAAATAAAAACACCCTTCATTGAACAAACAGGAAGCCGAACACAGAAAAAGAATTCCAATAGTCTACAACTTATTTTCTTCTCTGTTCTGAAGTTCTATTATCTCTATGGTCAATAAATATCTTACTCATTCAAGACTTGTTCTAAACAATTCATACATATTTTTAGCAACAGTAAGAGCATAACAAGTGACCTCCAATGATATTAAAGCCTTCTGCAGTATTTGTCTGAGTTAAACTGGTCTGCTCTTTACTGGTCTGCTCTTTTTTCTCCTTTTTGAAGATAAAAACATTTAGTCTCCACCAGCGGTGGGATTCAAATATGTGAACAACCGGTTCTCTGTGTGGATGCCACTTCTGGAATTCCATTCTGGGTCTGGGCAACAAAAAATTACTGCCACCACTGGTCTCCACCAGTCATCTGACATATCATACATTCTACAGTAGTTCTCAGAGAAACATTCAGATTCACTTAGACCTCAGTAAGGAAACATTAGTCACCTGGGTTGCATTTGCAGATCTGGCCCTAGATTTTTGACTCCATTCAAAATAAAGAGGTATATCCTGACTATATTTCTATTAGCATCAGGATTAAATTTTAGCCCTTTATCCTATCTTCAAAGTTGCCCACTGAAGTCTATACCATACATCGTTGGTGAAGACTAAGCCAAAATATGAGTTGAATTGCTACACCTTTATTTTGTTAGTTAATACTGCACCATTTGTATACTTTTTTCTTCCTTTTATTTTCAACATAGTCAAGAATGCTTTTTTGTTGTTCTTCATGTACTTTGAAACTCAGCTCATTCTGAGCATTAGCTTCTTTGATATCTTCTATAATTTTAGGTCATCTATAAATACGCTTTCTTGATGATTCTCATTCTTCCTCCTGTTTATCCTTTTGTTTTTAAATCTTTTTTGTGCAGCCATACTGGTTTGTTCTGCTTTCCTTTTTCCCTGCATTGAACTTGTATCCAATTGTGCTTTTAGTGTTTGTTTTAGAAATTCTATCTACCTACAGCTCCTTTCCTCTAAGCATTTATAGGCTATACTAGATAGTATCTCTTGATTTCTTGAAGGAATGCTGGGATATAAACCTAGCAATTAACTAAAGTAGCCCTAATTGTCTTCAGCCAATTCTCCTTGATTGGCATTAAAAACTATACAAATGCCCAGTCTTTAAATATATGATCTCCTCCATTGCTGCCATCAGTGCTGTTCATAACAGCAAATTTGGAAACACTGAAGAGCTACAAAAAATGCTATCAGCACCTTATTCATGAATATTATTATTAAAAATGAGTTACATTAGTGGGAAACCACCTTTTACATGACATCTTAGAAGGAGTAACCTAGCAATAGAAGAAGAATAGAGGGCAAAGAGAATTTACTTATTTGTTGTTGTTAGTTGCGAAGTCGTGTCCGACCCATCGCGACCCCATGGACAACGTTCCTCCAGGCCTTTCTGTCCTCTACCATCTTCTGGAGTCCATTTAAGCTCACGCCTACTGCTTCAGTGACTCCATCCAGCCACCTCATTCTCTGTCGTCCCCTTCTTCTATTGCCCTCAATCTTTCCCAGCATTAGGCTCTTCTCCAGTGAGTCCTTCCTTCTCATTAGGTGGCCAAAGTACTTGAGTTTCAACTTCAGGATCTGGCCTTCTAAAGAGCAGTCAGGGTTGATCTCCTCTAGGACTGACCGGTTTGATCGCCTTGCAGTCCAAGGGACTCGCAGGAGTCTTCTCCAGCACCATAGTTCAAAGGCCTCAATTCTTTTGCGCTCAGCCTTTCTTATGGTCCAACTTTCACAGCCATACATTGCAACTGGGAAAACCATGGCCTTGACTATACGTACTTTTGTTGGCAGGGTGATGTCTCTGCTTTTTAGTATGCTGTCTTAATTTGCCATAGCTTTTCTCCCCAGGAGCAAGGTCTTTTAATTTCTTGGCTGCAGTCCCCATCTGTGGTGATCTTGGAGCCCAGGAAGATAAAATCTGTCACTACCTCCATTTCTTCCCCATCTATTTGCCAGGAATTGAGAGGGCCGGATGCCATGATTTTGGTTTTCTTAATGTTGAGTTTCAAGCCAACTTTTGTACTCTCCTTCTTCACCCGCATCAAGAGGCTCTTTATTTCCCTCTTCAACTTTTCCTGCCATTATAGTGGTATCATCTGCATTTTTAGGTTGTTGATATTTCTCCCAGCAATCTTCTTTGCCAACTTTTGATTTCATCTGCCCTGCCTTTCTCATGAGTGCTCTGCATATAAGTTAAATAGGCGGGTGACAGATAACAGCCTTGCCGGACTCCCTTTCCCAATTTTGAACCAATCAGTGGTTCCGTGTCCAGTTCTCACTGTTGCTTCTTGACCCGCATATAGGTTTCTCAAGAGACAAATAAGATGGTCTGGTACTCCCATCTCTTTAAGAACTTGCCACAATTTGTTGTGATCCACACAATCAAAGGCTTTAGCATAGTTAATGAAGCAGAAGTAGATTTTTTTTCTGGAACTCCCTGGCTTTCTCCATGATCCAGCGTATGTTAGCAATTTGATCTCTAGTTCCTCTGCCTCTTCGAAATCCTGCCTGTACATCTGGAAGTTCTCTATCCACATACTGCTGGAGTCTAGCTTGTAGGATTTTAACCATAACTTACTTGCTGTGAATGATTGCAATGGTGTAGTTTTGAAAGTCTTGGCATTGCCTTTCTTTGGAATTTGAATTAAACTGCCGTATTCCAATCCTGTGGCCACTGTTAGGATTGTCCAATTTGCTGGCAATTGATGTAGCACTTGACTGCATCTCTTTTAAATTTTGATAGCTCAGCTGGATAACTGTCACCTCCCACTAGCTTTGTTGTTGCTCAGCTTTTCTAAGGCCCCTTCACTTCATTCTAGTGTCTGCTCGAGTCATGACCACCCCATCGGGTTTCAGGGATTCTAAGCTCGTTCTTGTAATAGTGTTCTTCTGTGTATTTTGCCACCTCTTCTTAATCTCTTCTGCCTCTGTTAGGTCCCTGCCATTTTGGTCTTTTATCATGCCCATCTTTGCATGAAATGTTCCCTTCATATCTCCAATTTTCTTGAAGAGATCTCTGGTTCTCCCTATTCTATTGTTCTCTTCTATTTCTTTGCACTGTTCATTTAAGAAGGCATTCTTATCTCTTCTAGCTGTTCTCTGGAATTCTGCATTCAATTGGTTGTATCTTTCTCTTTCCCTCCCCTTGGCCTTTTTGCTTGCCTTTCTTTCCTCAGCTATTTGCAAGCTTCTCAGCGCTTTTGCTTTCGTGGCATTTCTTTTCTTTAGGATGGTTTTAATTGCTCCTCTTGTACAATGTTTGCGAACTCCGTCCCATAAGTTCTTCAGTCAAACTCTGTCTATCAGGAGCTAATTCCTTAAATCTATTTGTCCACTCTACTGTATATTTCTTTGGGATATGATTTAGTTTTCATACTTGATTGGCCTAGTGGTTTTTCCCTACTTCTTCAATTTAAGCCTAAATTTTGCAACGAGAGCTCATAATCTGAGCCACAGTCAGCTCCTGGTCCTGTTTTTACTGACTGTATAGAGCTTCTCCATCTTTGGCTGCAGAGCACATAGTCAATCTGATTTCTGTGTTGACCGTCTGGTGATGTCCATGTGTAGAGGCGTCTCTTGGGTTGTTGGAAAAGAGTGTTTGCTATGACCATCGTATTCTCTTGACAAAATTCTATCAGCCTGTGCCCTGCTTCATTTTGTATTCCAAGGCCAAACTTGCCTGTTATTCCGTTTATCTTTTGGCTTCCCCTACTTTAGCATTTCCAATCCTCCCATGATTTAAGGACATCATTTTTTGGTGTTGATTCTATACGTGTGCCCTTTAGGCTTATAGACCTGGTCAATTTCATCCCTCTTCAGCCATGGTGGTGCATAGACTTGGCTTACTGTGATATTGAATTGCTTGCCTTGTTCGCACGGATTCATTCCCTGTCATTTTGGGATTGTATCCCATAATGCTTTCCTACTCTTTTATTGACTATGAAGGCTACTCCATTTCTTCTGATGGATTCTTGCCCGCAGTAGTATACCTGATGGTCCTCTGAATTAAATTCACCCATTCCTGTCCATTTTAGTTCGCTGATTCCTAAGATGTCGATGTTCAGTCTTGTCATCTCTTGTTTGACCACATCCAGTTTGCCTTGATTCATGGATCTTACATTCCAGGTTCCTATGGAGAAAAAATCTTTACAGCATCGGACTTTCCTTTCACCACCAGATGCATCCACAGCTGAGCGTCCTTTCGGCTTGGCCCAGTCCTTCACTCTTTCTGGCGCTACTAGTACTACCCTCTGCTCTTCCCCAGTAGCATATTGGACACCTTCCGACCTGAGGGCTCATCTTCCAGCGTCCTTTTTGCCTTTTAGTACTGTCCATGGGGTTTTCATGGCAAAGATACTGGAGTGGGTTGCCATTTCCTTCTCCAGTGGATCACATTTTGTCAGAACTCTCTGCTATGACCTGTCCGTCTTGGGTGGCCCTGCACGGCATAGCTCATAACTTCATTGAGTTACGCAAGCCCCTTCGCCACGACAAGGCAGTAATCCATGAAGGAGAATTTACTTATTAGTGATAGCAAAACTCAGTAGATGAATAAATGACAAACAACACTGGAGAAAAATATTTCCTTCCCTCTCTTCTACCTAGAATTTTAAGTTCCTATTGTGTGACTGGCACATTTTCCCCAGGAGATTCCAAGTTCTGATCCCCATCTCCAAAAACTTTAGGACCTCAAAATGTGGGATACAGTTGTGAATACTGATAGAATGGAACAGGCTACTGAAGGGGGGGGAGGTCTTTCATTTCACTGGCACTTGGAAATCTGCTGTAGCTATTTGTAAGCACCAAGGGGATTGGGAAGAAAAATAGGGAAAACATTACACATCACCAAGGAGTTATGAGTCTCAGCAATATAATTCATTTAGGCAGGTACTGAATAAGAGAAAACATTGAGGAAAGTCTCTCAGAATCTGGAAACAACACTGGAATAAAGAGGGGCAGAATAAAAATAGCACGTGTGAGCTGCCTACTGGAAATGTTTATGCAGTCTAAAATTTACTAATAAAAAGAGAAATTAATATAACAAGAATAGGCAACCTTTTTGTCTCCAAAGGCTGTTTGTGATGTCTAGTCAGGAACCACATTCATATTGACACATGGGCATCTATTTCTGGAGGCAGATAAGAGGCAGGAACAGCTAGGAATTGCTAAGAACAAATCTTTCCTCCCTCCAACAATAGCAGAAGATGACTATCTCCTTGTTGCTGCCAATTCAAAATTGGCTATGGGGAGAACAGCTGAAAGGAAAACAGTTAAGGGCTGCATATTGGTCTGTAAATTGCCCATATGTGTTTTTTGGGGGAACAAGACAATGATCTTGTAAAAAGAGAAAGCAAAAGACTTGTGGTTTGAATTCCTCTGCATTTGAATATCATGTCAACCGGGTAAAAAATATGTTTCTTAATGCATTTTAGTAAACATACAAGGAATTTCAGAGAAGACCTTGGTAAAGCAAACCCAGTATGTTCTACTGTAGTCCATTCTGCTGATTCCATCTTTTATTATATTGTTATTAGAGATAATGAAGTTCTAATAATGTTCATTCTTTGAACACCTCAAAATAAAGTCTTTTGGCAGCTTAAAATCTAACAGATTTGTTATGGTTTAAGCTTTGGTAAATTAGACTTACTTTGTTGGCAGACTGTTTGAACAGGAGTAGATAAATTTTGAGCAGCTGTTGCCTGTGCCAATTGGGAGTCAAAAATTACAAAGGTAACATATTTTTTTAAAAATATCTTCTGAAATCATTCTAAGAATTAAAGTCTTTTAAGATTCCACATTGTTAGGGTCTAGTAAAAGTCATAAGCTACTCCTTTTTTCTGGAAAATAAGAGGATTATGATTGTTCAAAATTAAATTTTATACAGAATAATTATCTGGGTGCATTGTTGGCTTGCCTGAAATTTTATTCCTGCAGTAGCTATTTTAAGAAAAAAAATGCTGATGCTATGTGCACTGCACTAGATCAGGTTGGAAGGTCAGAGTGACCTATGGTGACCATCACTGCAGGAGCTCAATTGTACCAGATGGCATTACAAATTGCTGGTTACTACAACAAATAAAAAGATAATTTGCAATCAGAGTCCAACCATGGTAACCATGACCAGTGATCAATGCTAAGGAGTAGGGGTACAATGCAGAGAAGATGCAATAAGATACCTTAAACAGATTAAGCTCTTCCAGGAATACAGATGTATTTCTGGTTTAGAGCTAATATGAACATTTCTCTTCAGTGATCACATCTTTTATTTTCTATGGATGACATTTGCTCATTCTCAACTAAATTCACAACTTGTGGTTCCCTGAATTCTACAGCAAGTTTGTTTTGTTCATCCCCAGTATATGTGATTAAATTCTTCTGAGCCTCAGAATATACATTCTTCCAGAACTGTTACTTTCTGGTGTTCTAATGCAGCTTAAGTTGAGGATGCAATTCTAGAAATATTGGTTCTTTGCATCTTTTCTCTTACTGTCTTCTGAAATCTTTAAGACTAGAAGTGCCAAGACAATCACATTATCATTTTCCCTTTGTTTTTATCTGCTTTGTTTTCCTCTGATTAGAGTACTCTTAGGCCACCTTCCTAAAGGAAGAGTGTTTTTCCCCACTTTCTCATCAGGAAGATAGGCAGTTCAGATAGGTAGATACTCACAGAACATGTATAACATAAGAACATGGATAATAAGTTGTATATCCTTTTGAACCTTAAGTATTTAGCTTTGAAATAAATCAAGACTAATTTGCTTTTGGGCAAAATTATTTAGGCCCTGGATGTAACCCAGTTTGCTACAAAAAACCCAAAAGATCACCTGTTTTGCCTTTAGAAAGCAACTTTCCCTTTCCACAGAAAGCTCATCTTCCCCTCTCCCACAAATACTTCCAGATTGAATTGGCAGTATTTATGGAAACCATTGACCCTGGAAATCTTTCAGAACATGCCAGGATCACCAGACTGGGTGCCATGTGGCAGAAAATCATGCAGCTTTTGCCAAAGTGCCCAATCTGAGAGATTTTAACCAGCACTGTGGCAGAAAGCTCCTCTGTGGTACTACTTGAAGCCCAATGAAGTAGATTTCTTTGCATATCATGCACCACTGTGTCTAGCTCTTTAGGAAAAAACCAATGAGCCTGACCAGTGACCAGAGGGAAGGGGTGATGGCCAAATGAAGTGTAACACGTTTTGCAGCTCTTATTGCATGATATTTTCTTCAGGGGAAAACAATTATTTTCCTCACCAAAGATGCCTTAAGCGTCATGGGCTGGGGACAAAATGAAAACAATGTAATGGACAGAGAAAAGAGGTCAGCAGGGCATATTTGTACCTTGTTTAAATGCAAGTGACAAAAAGGTTCACAGTGTCACTAGTGTTTTCTGCACTGGGAGTTAACAGCTTCTGGGGAAGGCAAGGGAGCAAAGAGTTAAGCACATACTTTTAAATAACTGCTCTATTTTTCAAAAATGCTATGTAGGTTAATAAAAAATAATCTATATAAGAATCTAATCACAGATCTGCTGTATCTGATCCAGTTTAGCCCTTTCTACAGACCAAACTAAATGAGATGGGTGAAAAACTATAATGAGATATCTCAAAATGTCCGTAAAAGCTAAATACAGACATGGAACTTATAACTTGGCACCAGGGAAAGAAAGTTCATACTGCTTTTTCTTGTCTTAAGCTCTCCAAGTATATGTCTTCCTTAATCTCCTACCAGAAGCCTGAAGGTTCTGCACAGGATCTTAGCTGTTCCTAACATTGAAATCTTTTGGAGAAAGAGCTCTGATGTTGTTCCTGTGATCTGTTGGAGCCACTCTCCCAGCTTAGGAGTCACAGCCCAAATGCTCTTACCACTATTGACACCACTTTGGTTTTTACTTTCCACATCCTCTCCAGTTCCTCTTTCAGGCCCTGGTACTTCAAGTTCTCATGCTCCTTTTTCCTGGTATTGCTGTCACTTGGCACCCTTAAATCTATCATCACCACTGTCTTTTGGTTCTTGTCCATTATAAGGATGTTGATTAGCTAGTACCTGTCTGTCTGGGTCTGGAAGTCCAACAGGACTTTCTTATTGTCCAAAACCTTCTGAGGGATTTCCAATCTGTACTTAGGAATGTCTAGCCTATATTCTCTGCAGATGTTCCTGTACACAATGCCAGCTACTTGATTGTGCCGGTCAGTAAATGCTGTTGCTGCCTGCATCTTATACCCTGCCATTATGCATTGGACTGTCTCTGAGGCTTCTCTGCATAGTCTACACCTTGGATCCTGCCTAGTGTGGCAGATCCCTACTGTTATGGATCTGATGCTTAGTTTCTGTTCTTGAACTGCTGTACCTCAGTGCTGTCTTTTAGTTCAGTACTTTCCAACTATTGGTAGGATTACCCAATGTTTGCCACATGATACATCCTATGCACGGTTTTGCCTTGCCATGACACTTTCTCTGCTTGATCTTCCTCCCATGTCTGCTGCTGCCTCAGCCATTCTTTGGGAGCCATCTTACTGATATATTCCTGGATGCTCTGGGTTTCATCCAGGACAGTGGCTTTAACACTCACCAGACTCCAACCATCCTCTTTCCAGTTAGTGTATAGTCTCTGGGTGTTGAACTTGGGGTGGAAACCTCCATACATCATGAGGAGCTTCCGGATCTTTACATCAGCAGTTTCTATGTCCTTCTTTGGCCAGTTTACTACACTGGCAGAGTATCTGATGACTAGCCTTGTATACATGCTCAGGGCTTGAGCTGTCTCTTCAGGACCTGTCTGATCCTTTGCTGATACTTGGATGTTGCTATCTTTCTTGCCTCCTCATCTTGATTCCCATGTAACTATGGGATACCGAGATATTTATAACTGTCTGCATGTCTGCTATGTGGCCCCCTGGTAATTCCACCCCCTCAATCTTAATTACTTTCCCTCTCTTGATCGCTATCTGGCCATACTTCTCCAGTTTAAATGATAACCCAGTGTCCTCATTGTAGATCTGTGTCAGGTGGATCAACGAGTTTATGTTCATTGTTAACATACAATTTGTAGAGGAGGTGGCTGATGGTAATTCTGCTCTTGAACTTGTATCCAATAGTGATTATTTGGCTAAGAGGGTTCGAGCCTATGCAGAACAGTGAGAACAGTGCATCACCTTGATATAAGCTGCACTTGATGGTCAGATGTGACCTGTCTTGAGTTGATTTCCAATGTTGTCTTCTACAGTCCCACTGAGTTCTTGAGGAAGGTCCTTAGTGTCCTGTGGACTTCATATAGCCCCAGGCATTCACAGATCCATGTATGTGGCATTGAATCATAGGATTTCCTGTAGTCAACCGAGGCTGAATTTAGATTGGTCTGTCTAGACCAGGGGTGTCAAACTGCCGGCCCATGGGCTGGATGCGACATGCCAAAACCACACCCACTCCATTGCCGGCAATGGAAAATAAATCGCGATACGTCGCAACACGTCACGTGATGTTCCGAGTTTGACACCCCTGGTCTAGACCTTGAATCTTGAGCTACTGCTCTGTTTATGAGCAACTGATGTTTTGTGCCTCTGGCTTTGTTCCCAATGCACTTCTGAACTGGGCTCATATGGTCCTGAATCTTGGTAGCTATGCTGCCTGATAGGATTTTCCATGTTGTGGGGAGGCAGTTATTGGCTAGTAGCTGGACGGTGCTGTTCCCTTATGGGTCTCTTTCATGATCAGCACTGTCCTTTCTTATGTTAGCCAGTCTAGGTGGGAGCCTGCTGCTAGCAACTGTTTCATCTTGCTGCTAGTCATTCATACACTGCTATTAGCTTCTTTAGCCAATAGATGTGGATGTCTGTGCCAAGTGCTGTCCAGCTTCTTTCTTGTTCTTTCGAGTCTTCTTAAATCTGGGATGTAATGTGTAGTTGGTCTATTTCACATAGTGAGAGCAGCTTCCTGTTCACTATTTTGAAGCATTGGGTAACTAGCTGTTTCACAGTTAGTGTGGATGCAGGTGTTCTGTCCATCCATGGTTCCCTCTTATGTTTCATATATCCACTCTCATTAGGTCTGCTGAAGCACAGAATCAGGACCATATGTTAAGTTGCAGTTCAGTAGATTTATTGCTCAAACCTATGCCGAAGTATCTAGTCAACTAAAGTTCAATACAATTGGTGCCAGATAAGGATCAATGAAATTCAAGAGGGGACTTAAACTGTGGGAATGTAATGATTCTAGGATGAAGACTTGTTTAACATCTCCCCCAGTTCTGCCTGCTCTTCTCCTACAGCTGTTGTGGTAGCATTCTATCAATTCCAAGTTCTCAATATAATATGAAAGAATTAAATATATCACTTTAATGCAAGGTCAAATTACAGATTGTTTAATGAATAGATAGGTATTTCTGATTCTTCTTAATTTAGTGTTTATTCAATCATATGTTTAATCATATGTCAATTTTGTTCAGTGTGTAAAAGTCAAAAGCAATTGATTCTATAAATAAATTTTTGAACATTTTAACAGAAGTAGCAAATCTACATGCATTTTATTTAAGTGTCCACATTTATTTTCAAAATGAATTTTCCTACATTTTTTAATAGATAACTGCTTCATGCAATTTAGAGTATAGTTGTTTCAGACAATATGTTGCAATATACGCATACATTATACCTCAGGGTGATCAAGTCATTTTACATCAAAATTCACAAATATCAAAATCTTCAGACATCCCTATTTCAGCAAGATATAGCCCAAAACTCTTGCACAAATGAAAATAAAAATGAAGAGATACTTTTGATTTACCATGATTTTTCTTTCATACATTTACAGTACTGCATTCAGATATTTTTGTTTGATAGCTATTTGCACAAATCCCCATCCCCAAATTTCAGGCATGTAATTTAGATTATTAAGAATTCTGAATTTAAATGTACCTTTGTGCAACTTTGCTCTTTTATGTTGACCCTGTGTATTGCCAACACTAAAAAAAAAAACTGAGAGAAAACTTTGAACTTAATAATAGGAAAAAGAATTATTCCAACTCCTCTTACTATCTTTTGATAAACACAGAAGATATTGGAAGGCAGTACTGAATTCAGTTGAAATTCCCCAGAGATTTTAGGGTTTAATTTTCTTGGTAAACTCTACTCTCTTTTATTACCAGTTGGTGAACAATACACAGTTTTTACTATTGCTTCTGTGTGTATGTGAGTTGCTTTTTCATGTAAAAAGCACAGGTCAGACATAGAATGAAATATCAGCTTCTTAAGAAAAGGTTATTAAAATACCATTTTCCTAGTCATTTGCTCTACTGCTGTGACTGGAACTATACTATTGGAAGATGATATCCTTCTAAGAAGATAAGAGAGATGATCGCCCAGGGCAAGGTTTTTCAATGGTCTTTACAAAGCTTTTCTACAGACAAGTCAAGTTCACCAGAGTAAAGATGTGTTATTTTCTCATCCCATATGTTTTAGAAAATTGACACATCCAATTGTTAATTTCCTAGCTATTCCAAAGCAGGATTGATGTCTCTCCAGCTCACTTTTTCACACATCATTGCAAAGCCAAAACTTATTTATTTATTTATTCTACTTGTATGGCTACACATCTCTAAAAGTGACTCGGGTGGCAAACAAAATTAAAAATAAAGACAATTAGAATAGTAAAAATATTAAAATACATAGCATCCAAAAATGTGTCATGCATCATAATCACTAATTGTATAACCAAGAATTAATTCCTCCACACTCTTAGGCCCCAATTAGTATTTATATTACTAAATATTTATCAGGAGCCAGACTAAATCTTTCAAAATGAGTAGCTGAAACTTTATTTTCATTTCACAGTTTTGCATGTATTATTTCCTTGTAAATTCATCGGTAATAGGGGCATTTTTATTTTCTTTTTCCTTATATTTTCCGGAACTCATTCCATGAAGGCTAAGAGAAAAATCCAGAAAGAATTGCACTAAGTCTAAAATGTTAAAACTACAGATCTTCTTTAAAAAATATCTAACTGCAAAAAGAGATTTTCCCCTCCTCCCAAGTGTCTGTTTTTCCACTGGGGCCCATCAATTGTACAATTCATATCTATATTCCTCTGTGCCAGACTCTTTCTGTGACCCAAAGCTTGCATATATTCATGTAGGCTCAAAAGTGATTATGTATGTCTTTGAAGTAAAAAGAGGAAAGCCAGACAAAGTTTAAGCCATTAAAATTAAATGAAAAAAGATATCTTGCAAACTACTAAAAGCATTGTAGAAAGTGTAAAGCATATGAATATTCAGTATGAAGGGGAAGAGCTAAAGCTAAATTTCTTCCTCAATGGTGCAAAATACCATGGGGAGGAATGGAAACCCAATCAAAATGATTTATACCACTTTGGTAATTTTGTCTAATGAGTATAACATATGTAGATATCATTCACAGAAAATAATTATTAACTTAATTACTCGGCAACATCTGCTATCAGAAAAAAAAAATTCAGCAAGAAACCAAACAATATACATATAAGTATAAGTGACTAAAACTAGATCAAATTGTTTGTTCATTTATATTTTTCTGGCTATCAGACATTCAAACGACTTTTGTAATACTTTAAAATGAAAGGAGTTAGTTTCAGACAACATATATAAATAACTCAATTAGAGGCCAAATCCCAAATATGGCAGCTATACCAAGAACCATGCAGCTCAGCCCTTTGGACTACAGCTATCATTATCCAATCAGCAAACTCAAAGGTTTTTTTTAAGGTTATTAAACTGGAAAGTGCTGCCCCCAAAACAATCTAGATGTGACCTACAGTTTGAAAATTATTATTTAATCTAGTCTGTTTTGTTGCAGTTTCCATCATTCTCCTCTTTATAATCTTTTATATACAGTAACTTTCATGACTGATTCTAATACAAGGATCAGAATCCTAAGTATAAAAATTATCATTTCTAGAACAAAGCCAAACTAATTCACAAAAGCAGCATCGTAATGAACAATACAGATTTAAGACTATTACACCAAATAATAGCATCTATACATGTATCAATGGATATTTAACACCTGGAATTTTTAAGAAGTGGGGAAAAGACCTGAAATACATCTAGATTTTTTTTAATTGAAAACTTAAAACCTTCCACAAATTCATGCAATAAACTTGGCCAGAACTATAGATAGTAGGTTTATAAAAAGCTTTCCTGCTTTGACTTCTTTAATGCAGTATTATTGAATCATCCTATAGCACAAATATATGCATCACAAAAGGTTAATATACAAAGATCCAATAATGCAAGTAGAGTAAGAGTTGAGCATATGACTGTGCTATGTACTTGAGATTATCAGGACACCTGTTGATCAATCTCTGAATTGTGGCATTCCACTAAATAGGATGGGCAGATTATTAAATAATGTATGTAATTATTTAAATAATTACTAATTTAAAATAATTTATTTTAATCAATAAGACACCAATAAGGCAACTTTGCCAAGGAACAGCTAAATTTCATCGACCAATGATATGACCAGGACAAGATAGGCATTTTAAATCTCCATCCATACCCCAAGTGTTCCAATATGCATATTCAAAAAATGATATGGTGAACCTGTTCGTCATGGATGTTGATATTTCCCCAGAAGAATCTTACTAGTGGTTCACAGCATCAAATTTGAGACTAACATTTAGGGTGGGAAAATTCTAAGCAGTTTCTCCTTGTATCCTTCCTTAAGGATCTAGTTGTAGCATCAACATATGGCTATTTTTATCTGCAGACCTGATAACTCAGAGAAGATTACAGGGAGAGACAAAGATAACTACATTAGACCCAAGTGAGCCATCTGTTTCTTCAGGACATTATGACCAAACCACCCAACAAGTCTGGGCAATGACTGTCTAGAGGCTTATTACTCATATTCAAGTAATTAAAATTGTTCAGATTTGGGCTTTGGACTCAATGGCTGAAAACACCACCTGAGGCTCTGCAAGCTAATTGTCTTGAAATATACCATCTCATATCAGCTGCTGAAACTCATAAAATGTTCCATTCTGCTTCCACAAGAAGTTAGCAGAACTCTCAAAACTTCAGAACAAATTACAGTAGTCCTTGACTTAAGAGTATTTGTTTAATGATCATTTGACATTAGGATAGCTCTGAAACAAGTGATTTAGGGCCGGTATTCACACTTATGACCATTTCAATATCCCCATAGTCATGTGATCAAAATTTGGATACTTGTCAGCCAGCATGTATTTACAATGGTTGCAACATCCCAGAATCATGTGATTGCCATTTATGACCTTCCAAGCAGGCTTTGGATAAGCAGAATCAATGGGGGAAACCAGTTTTGCTTAATAACTGTGTGATTCACTTAATGACCTTGGCAAAAAGGTCATAACATTGGATATGTCTCACTTAATGACTGCATCACTTAGCAGCAGAAGTTCCAGTTCCAATTATAGTCATACATTGAGGACTACCTTTACATCCAATTACCCAGATGTGCGGTTGGCATCTAAATATGATTCCAATGATATAATTCATAGCTAGTGGATGTGTAATGGTGGATCCATATTTAAATACTTCTTCCTTGGATTTTGGCACCAGAAGGTCTTGCTTAATCAGAAAGAGCCAGTTCTGATAAAATGATGCCAGGCAGAGATCCAGCATAGCTAAAAGTTGTCCTCTGAGTTCTCTAGCATGGTGTGCCACACAAAATAATAATTTTAGTATATTTCACAGATATGATTAGAAGCCCAAAGTAAGCATTGGTTGCTAACCATTCAGACCCTGTGATACAGATGAATAGAAAAAGATGATAAGGCAATTAGTAGACAAGTAGTCATAGCTTCCTTCATTTATTGTGTCTCAGCAGACATCAGAATGGGAGACAAACATGATGTTACTCATGTAGATGGTACATTTAATTATGGGATTATGATAAAGAAAGTGGGATTAAAATAATGGTTATTATTAGCAAAGAAACTCCACAACTTATAGAGAGTTACAGGGCATCTGTAACTTTTGTTTCAGCTCTTTTTAATTTGTTTCAGGAATACACAACTTGAACTCCCAAGGAAGATGCATTTCTTCACAAAGCCTTAGGAGTGCCCCCCCCCCACTCAGTCCATTCAAATGTGGCTGCCAAAATCTAAATGTTCCTGGGGCTGAAGATGAGACAATTATTAAATATAAATGAAAGTAGTATAAACTGTACTTATATTTACTTAAATTAAAATTAAATTTAGTTCAGTCTCAACTCCATCCATTTCATTCACCTACCCTCATCCCACATACTACTCAAACACAGAATACAGTACTTGATCATCTAAAGTTGTACATTGATGCATTAATTTCTTTATTCCCCAAATGGATTTCTGGATTGATGTTTCAGTAAGTAAAGATAATCATTGTTGAATGGTTATTAATTTTCTACATTGTACTTCATGGTAGAACTCATGCATCAGTCCTTTTGATAACAAGCAAAGGACTGCAAATGAAATAACTACCTGTCCCTTGAAAGTATAAGACAAGACCTATTCAAGCTTTTAGTGTTCATGAAGAATTTGTGATATCTGATAGAGGAAAAATGTTCATTTTCCCTGTCTCCCAAGTCTTCTATTATTTCTTCCTCTCAAGTGCGTCATGTGCCATGTTTGATAATGTAATCAGAGATTCATATGATTAACTTGGATTTGCTTTTTGATTTGAAGATACTTCCCTAACTTCTTTCTCTTTTCCAACTCACAAGTCTTTTCAGGTACTTTTTTTACTTATGATTTTTACTATTTATGACTTGATTTGCTCTCCATAGATCACTTAAGAGTGGTAACATCATCAACAATAATAATATAGATATAAGCATTTAATGTTTCATAGAACCATTAAAATTATTATTAAATTAGTTCAGTCTGAAAATGTCTCTCCTAAACAAAGGTCTAGACTATGATGCCTTTCCTCAAGATGGAAAAATGACAGCCTAGACACAGCTTTCACACCTCCAATAGCTTTGAGCAATATGAAATAGGTTCTCTCCCACGAGCCCAACAAGCAGATCTCAGAAACTGAGGTTGTATTTATCAAGGTCTCTCCTGCCTGATCTTAAAATTCAGACAATTTACCATTGTCTGATAGGTGTTCTCTTAGTCTCTTCTAAAGTTTAAATCCCTAATGTTTAAAAGTAGTACTTTATGCTTTTCTTAGAAAACATATAAAAGACAGTATGTGTGTGTGTGTGTGTATATATATACATGGATAGCATCCTTTCAGATTTTGCACTAATTGAAGCACTTGGGAATTCAGAAATAATTGGGGTTATTTACTGCTTATTCCAGATTGCTTTTCTTTCCTTTATCAAATAACAAAGGAAACTCTATTTAGCTGTGGTCAAAACATATATCTCTTAAAGCAGAATAAATTCTGAAAATATATGATTATCCAAAAGGCGTATGGAAAAGAAACTTGTAGAATTAATGAACTACTAAGTTAGTATTCCTTTTATTTCCTGTCTTACAGTTTACAGTTTAACCTACAACTGGAAAATGTGCAACAAATTAAAAAAAATTATCATTTAGACATACTGTTTTTGGTACATATTTCTTTATCAGACTGAAATATTGGATTTATTTTATTTTATTGAGAGGGGGGAGGGAGAGAGATACCAAAGAAAATAGCTGCAAGGTGATTGATACACACACGTATACACACACACACACAAATATGTAAAATTCTATTTTGCCAAATTTTTATTTTATGATTTTTAGCTATTCTTCTTGGGGCAAAAATGCTTTAAAATATTTTTTGCATAAATGAAAATCTTTTCAATGTCATTCTAATGAGTTGGGTGCAAGAAAACTATTGCTATTTCATCTGGATCAAGAATGCTTGCAACTTATTGATTCCACTGTAATTGTACAAAAACACTTTTTGCCAATTAGCTCCTTGAAGATTGAAACACAGATGAGGGTGTTAAGGAGCAAACACAAAATGAGGACTGGCTTTTTCAGGCACAATCCTATCTAGAAGACACTGAAACACAGTCTCAGGGTCTGGTTTCCTACTGACCAACATTTTCTTGTCAATATTTAATTTTAGATTGTTCAACATCAATATACTTGTGCAGTGTTGTTACCATTAGTGGCTCAATAAGGATCCTGTGATCTTGTATTGTGGCTTGATTACTTTGGCCTATCTGGATACTGTATGTTATGAACTTTGCATACTCACTGGAAATGTTTCTTTGGGAAGTTTCAGTAAAAAAGCAGCAGGGAAATTGACCAACTATGAGATCTGTGTTTATTCAGTCAAGAACACACAGAATTGTCCCTGAACTATTGCATTTAATGGCTAGAGGAACGGATCACAGACAATCAAGATGGGGCAACAGCATTACTGCTGAGAATTCTTGCTGTAGAAAACTAGATGATCCCAGAAGGTCCATTTGGGGCTACTGAATTAGCTTCCAAATTTATAGCACTACCTAAAGCTACAGAATATATTCCAATAGAGACTTTCAGGTCAATATACATGCACTTTTCAAATGTTTTACTGCCTACCTACCACCTTTGGATACCTGATTCTCAGAAGCTGTCAGACCTGGATATATAAAACTTGCACAAGGTAAAATTAAGCCCTAAATTAATAGTTGACCTATGGTCACTTCTGGAAATAGGAATAAAGAAGAAAATTATTGAACCCAAACTGAAAAGATAATACAGCTTTATTCCATGGCTTTATTTTAGCAAGTACTGTACATTTTGCTGACTACTTATCATATTCAAAACAATGTGAAATCACAGCTGCCAATTCTTTAGTTGATTTTGGCCTTATGCCTATCAAGTTCTGCTTATTATTATCATTATTGTTATTATTAGTAGTAGTATATTATTAAAATTTGTATGCCACCCACCAACCAGCAACATTAGATTAATGCCATTTTAATATTCCCATAAACTACTTAATTCATTTAAAACTTGGCACTAGATTGCAATAAGTTTCAAATGTTGACAGATAGGAAAACAAATGCCACTCAATCTTGCAAATCTGTTACATAGCCAACTTCTCAAAGTTAAATAATGCCCTTGTATAATATATTAAACTATTAATAGAAGTCTTGCTTTTATTACTATTTTCCCATATCCAACCACTTAGAAAATAATAAGATTTCCTCTAAATCAATGACTTCATTTGTTTCCATTTGAAAATTTTATGGTCCATGAATTGCAAAAAAAGAAATAAGGTCTTCTACAAATAACATGCTTGGAATCTAAAAGGAAAGGAAGCAAAAGCAGATATTTTTGGCTTCAGTTATCAAGGGTTTCACACACATGGGGTTATCTGCCTGATATTTTTGGCTTCAGTTATCAAGGGTTTCACACACATGGGGTTATCTGCCTGATCGCTAGATATACCTCTTCAGAGATAATCTCTGTTTAAGGACTTGTCTGCATCTTGGTATTTAAGTGAGGCCCATCAGGATTGGCAGGGAAAGCAAGTTACAGGTTCCATCTATGAAAGAGTGTCACAGCCTTTTCTGCTGTGAGCCGCCCCGTCTCCCCTCGCTTCTTTGGAACATCAACTCCATGAAACCTAGATTGGTCACATCTCTGCCAGCCTTTAGAAATGCCCTGAAGACATAGTTCTGCCACCATGCCTTGAAGTCCGGCCAAGGTAGGAAGCTTTTACATTGGCTTTGTTGAGCTTGATGAAAGAATAGACTTTGTCCACTGACCATAGTTATTTTTGTTTTCTAAGTGGTTTCTGTTTTATATGTTTCTATATTGGTTATAAGCTTTTATTTTATTAGACTGCTCTTTTTAAACTGTTGTAAGCTGCCCAGAGTACTTAATTGAGATGGGTGGCCATGCAAACTGAATAAATAAATAAATCAGAATTAAACACAAAACACATTTAAAATGATTTGTCTTTCATTCAGAGCAATCTCAGTCTGAAATAAAGAAGTAGTTACATTCAAGAGATAGTAGGGAAATAAAGTCTAGATACTTTTCTCTACAGCAATTTGCAAGTCTGTTTTAATGTATGTATACATACTGAAGATTAGATAGATAGATAGACAGATAGACAGATAGACAGATAGACAGATAGACAGATAGACAGATAGACAGATAGACAGATAGACAGATAGATGATAGATAGATAGATAGATAGATAGATAGATAGATAGATAGATAGATAGATAGATAGATAGATAGATAGATAGATAGATAGATAGATAGATAGATAGAAGATAATAGATAGATAGATAGATAGATAGATAGATAGATAGATAGATAGATAGATAGATAGATAGATAGATAGATAGATAGATAGATAGATAGATAGATAGATAGATAGATAGATAGATAGATAGATAGATAGATAGATAGATAGATAGATAGATAGATAGATAGATACCAGTCAGTCAGCTTTGATATTAGACTTGCTAGCTGGAGTTATGAAACCTATGGATGTTGGGGAAAGTGTATCATTTATGTTGTGCTTTTACTATCTAGGAAAAAAGATACTTGGGGTCCTATATACCTTGACTTGTACAAGGCACCATTGCTGCCTTAACTAGGTAGAGAGGCAACTGGTAATGGTTTTCTTTCATTCATTGAAT
The DNA here is from genome assembly GCA_023970755.1 of Azemiops feae. Taxonomy (NCBI): domain Eukaryota; kingdom Metazoa; phylum Chordata; class Lepidosauria; order Squamata; family Viperidae; genus Azemiops; species Azemiops feae. The sequence continues at coordinate 161,250 of JALGBA010000221.1, forward strand.
TTGAGATTACCTCCTAATGAAATGGAAGATGGGAATGGAAGAGAAGACCTATGCAATTATAAATTCCCAATTTGATACCTAGAGAGGACTATTGCTTATTAGTCATCTATTAGCTTGCTTTGATCTGAAACATAGTGTAAGGCTACAGTAAGAAATGTATAAAGTGTCTGGAATTATTGAAAGCTACTTCATTACATAAAATTGCTTTTAAGAGTTAACTTCCAAACTTTCTAGTGAAAGTGTACTTAGGAAATGTATTTGGAGATATGCATTTCAGATGTGAGGGGACGCAAAGAAAGAAACTGCACAGATTCTATAATTAAATAACATATATAGTAATATATCTATATTTATTATATTTCTCCTTTTATTACTAACTGGCTCATAGAAAATCATTATTAAAAGACACCACTAAGAACAATTCCTATGTTACCCCCACAGGACTGAATGGGAATTATATTGGTCATGTTCTTCTGACACTTCCATTCATCTCATTTAGGCATAATCAGGAGAAGCTCCTAGTGGAACCAACTATGGAAAATGTATATGGACATATTTAGTAGAAACAGTAATTTGTACTTGTACTCACTGTTCCTGGCAAGCAACTGCCTCTGGAATTTGGTATTTATCACTGGAACTGTAGTGAATAGTTAATTTAGAAATTAATATCAGCTGAAGAAACTCATCTGGGAGCCCATCTGGGATGCCCTTCTAGGCAAAATGATATTAAGAGTTAGCTGCTACTGCTAGGAATACACTGAACTGAGTAAAATGCTATCATTTATTTTGTTTTGTAACATGTAGGTTTTATATTGTAGTCCATAAGAGGGGGAAAAACGCCTCTCTGCAGTGCAGTGCATCAAAGCAACTTGCTAATAAAAAGAGATGTCTTCTAAATGCAAATGTTCAGTCAATAAAAAGTACTTGGGGAAACCTTTTTTAGTAAGTAAGAACAGACAATCCAACAGCACATTGCTAGCACTGCAAGTCAATAGTTTCTCCTGCTTGCAATGGCAGTCACCATTGGCCTTATTCAACACAGCAATATAGCAAATATGTTTGTGAAGGGAATGTGAAAAACGAAAGACAACATCAGAAGACCATTTCTTTACCCTGCTGTAATGCACAGTGTTCAGTTAATGAACTGCAGTTCTGCATTATCTAAAGGTATATTGTGCTCATATCAATACACTGATTACTAATGAATCTACAATTGTTGCCACAGGAGATCTAAAATGTGAAATGGACAACTCTGATTATATCTCAATCAACTGATGCTCCACTATAAAATCTATTAAAGTGATGCCAATAGTAATTGTTCTTTTAAATCCTATGAAGGGGTGAAGGTAAAGATAGAGGAATTTAACTTCTGCCAGATGAAATGTCTATTAACTATATAAATATGTGAATCCCTGGGGAAAATTCAAGTTACAAAAAACATGATTGGCTTCTGAGTGGCAACAAAAATCTAACTTTGGTGCTAAACCAAGAAGCACTCTCTGGAAATTGTTTAACTGAACTGTGGAGTGGAGATCACATTTTCCAAAATGCAGTGTAAATGGCTTTTGGCAAGATTGCCCCTGATATCAAGTCCTTTACTATCAAGGTATATTTATACCTTATTGATTGAAATTATTTGTTTTGCTTTAATTTGGAACGTCAGTAAATTCTCAATACAAGTACAACCTGCTAGCTTTTTGTGGTCCTTATAGTAGACAGGATGCTAAAGACGGATCTGCAGAATTTAAATTCAGGAATGGAATATTCTGGGAATTATGCAATGTTCCATTTTTGTCCCAGTGATGCTGAAGGTCTTCTAAGTCAGGGATTTCCAAATCTTTTCAAGTGGTGGAACTTATTAATTTTTTAAAAAAATTCCTGGGTTCCCTGATCAAGTGGGCAAAGCTCTGGTAATATAAAATTGGTCATATTCGTGTAGTTTAGCACAGTGGTCTATCTTCTTAATCCGACTTCCTTAGTCTGTCACAGAATCCCATTAAGTTCTTAAAACATGCTGGGATTCCATGGCACATCATTTGAAAAACTATCCTCCTAATTATACTTTATCAGAAGTGGTTTGACAGTTTCCAGAAAAAAGTCAAAGTGGTCCAGAAGTGGTCCAAACTTTTTGTCAAGAATTTTATGTCCCAAACCCCTCAAATTGCTTTGGGCTTGTTGGATTTCCTTCTACAAAAATGCTAAACTATGCTCCTAGAGTGGTGTAGTGCAAAGAGAGTTAGTCATTATCTGAGAAAAATAGAACATTTCAGAGTTTTCCAGAATGACAAGTTCTCATATTAGTAAATTTTGTACAACCCTGTATTAAACTTCTTTTCAGGTCTTAACTCTTATTTAGTCTCCACAGCAATTTTTGTTTTTTTCACCTACTGGGTGAAATCTGGCTATTGTTACTGCATAATCCGTTCTTCCTATTTAACAATATAATAGAAGATATAGGAAAAGAAAAGCCAGTGTGATTGACATTGCCATGAAACAGACCCCTGAAAGACATATTTCTCAAGAGAAAGGAGGTGTGTTTCAGGGGCTGCAGGTCCTTAAACAGGAAAAAAAACACCATAAACAATTCAGTTCCCAAAGTAGGTCCACACATCATATGACTATTGTATTCCTTATCTAGTGGAATGGAACGATGTTTAATGAACTGCATACATCCTCATACAGCTAAATGAAGTCCTGTAGCATTCTATACAGAGTTATTTAATGAACTGACAAGTGTAAAGTAATAATGAACAGGCAAAAATTGGAGAACAGCAGAAAAAGGAAACAGATGAGTGATTGGTAAAAACATTTACTCGTTGTTTCAAAATCATTGATCTGTAGCATGGATTTTTTTTCCATTATGACCCAAACAAAGTGAGCAACTCTTAAATCAATGCTTATCTTAATAGTCATGGTAATCCCAATTGTGCTGGGTTTTGTAACCTACAAAAAAGTGTATTCTTCAAAATGTTTTGTTAATTTCCTTGACTATCTGGATATTCTCAGGAATTTTCTCCAACACCAAGTTAAAAAGTGTCAAAATTCTTTCTATCCTACTTCTTCAAAACACCAACCCTCACTTCTATAGAGTGGCACATAGAAAACCATTAACCATTAACCATAGAATTAACCCATTAACCCATTAATGGGAATTTCTGATCTTTGCAGAGAATTATTACATCCTGTACATAATTACAGTTTAAAATCTGATCATGTCGGTTGTTATTTTTGTGATATAGAGGTGTATCAGGAATTGTGAAATTGTTTGTGTTATGGATTAAGATTAATAAATATGGAAGAGTATACAAATTAATGTGTCCCAGTTTTCACTCTTGAAAATCTAGTCATTATAAATTACACCCAAATGTTCCACTAAGGTACTTTAAAACATGGTGCATGTTGCACACTCTTTAACTCATGGATTACTGCCAACATTATCCTTAATTCCTACAGTGACTGCTTCACTGCAGTGTTTATACATAGTAGAGAGCACTTATTTGTCATGAGAAAGTTTACCAAAACAGAATTTCAGACAGCATGAAACATTATGCATTATATAAGATCTAGTTCAATAAAGATTGTTCATAGAAAGTGAATCCCAAGACTCCTAAGACTCAGAACCAGATACCACAACCACATTGTAACTATTGCAAAAAAAAATTATTCCAAATAAGTTTCTTGCCATCAAAGCATATTTTATTTAATTTAAAGTTATCAAGGAGAATTAACGCCCAATGAACCATTGGAGAACCAAAGTTTAAGCCATAGCAAATATGGAGTCCCACTTCCGAAAGGAAAAAAAATATTTGTAAAAACCCAGATTGAATCTATGGTTTTAAATCATTATGGGCATCTACCTGTGCACTGTATCACATTTGAAGTATAGATTTTACCTCTACAAAGCTTGATGGTGGCAGGTATGAATCTATTCTCTTAGAGTGGGGGGAAAAAACAGAATTACCTTGCCATTATTGCTAACTTTAGAAATAATGGACCTAATTTGTTCTTTCCAACTTGCACATTGCACATACGCATTATATGTTTGATATGAACATTTTATTTAATTATGTTTTTTTGTGAAATAAAGTTTATAATGCAACAAAAATGAAAACTTTATCAATAATATAGCTAAACTGTAATCCTGAAAAAATACACAGACACATACATAAACGGTTTGTCTAGACTATGATTGGATATTTTGCTTTCACATGAAATAAACAAAACTAGAACTCTGTAAATGGCTTTTTAAGAAACTGGAATTTGTTTGTTGCACTTGCTGAGTTAGTTTCTCCATAATTATAATCTAAGTTTTATCAATTAATTGCATTTACAGTATTACCTGGGGAATCCCTAGTTAGCCACTCAGTGATCTTGCCATTAAATGCATTTGTTCAGGATAGCTATTATTAACATTTTGATTGATTTGAACCCCGGCCCTTTTTTCTTCACACTGTATTCTCTCTCAATCAATGCCATTTTAATAGATTTTTATCCACTGATATTAATGTTCCAGTAAATGGAGGCATGCAGGAAACCCGTATTACTACAATATGAAAAATTTGCTTTTAGGCAACTGTAAGGGGGGGGGGGAGGAGTGAGAGTTAATAAAAAAAATTAAGACAAAAGTCATCATCACAGTTGCAGCTATCATCTTTTTTGAGGCCCCTGTCTCCCAAGGACACATACTGTATGCCCCTGTTGGCTATTATATTTTAACTAAAGGGTTTATTGCCTTGAATGAAAAAATACGATCCAGCCATTCCAAATTCTGAACCATACATTGGATGTGCACCAAACAATTTGTATGCAACCCTAAACAATAGTTCCAATCACACAGGCATACAGCAAGAAGAGCGAGCTATAGAAAAGGAGCATTGCCTCCCCACCCCCACCCCCAAAGTTTAGAATAATCTGTAGGGACATACACAGGTTAATCTTTTGGGTACGGAAGGCTTTAACGCTAAAATCAAAAGGCTGAGGTTTTCCTTTTGGCTGCCTTTGGCTGCAAGAGGCAACCTCATCTGTTTTGCAATCTGGAACTGACTGCTGTCAGACAGGGACATGTGACATATGTGAATCATGAGTTCACATTGCTGGGCTGCCACATGAAGTAACAACAAAACTGTCCTTTCTTTCTCAAAAATTTCAGCCAAATTGACTAAAGAGAATTTAAAAAGCATTCTGCAGTCCAGAATAGATGAGTATATAACAAGGGATGAGCAGATGAATGGGGGACTAAGAGATTTGGGCAGATTTAGTTCTTATGCATCAAGCTAATCATTTCCATTATTTGCCTATCCTGGGTGAAAATTAATTAAATTAAATATTCACAAACGGTAATGACCTTGGATCTTGCTATTTTGACACATGTAAATATTATGGGAGCAGTTGTGTCAGGAACATTATAACTGTATCTAGTAAAATTCAGGCTCTTTATAAAACTTAATTCTGTTTTTCAATAAACACAAAGTGCCATCCACATGTTTAGTGAGTGGTGGGATACAAGCAAAGATCCATCTGTGACTTAGAAGGTACATAATTCTCTGAAGCCTAATTTATTTGCATATGCTCAATATAATTGTAAAAAAAGCTATTTACAGTTTTCAGATATTTGGATTGAAATATCCAGAATGTGAATTCACAGATGTCTTTTGGGCGACATACAGAAAAAACTTCACTGCCTTTGCCATCCCTGGTATTTAAGACAAAAGATGCAAGTTATTAAAATTTCCAAGAGCAGCCCAAAGACTGAAGCAATATATCACTACATGACGCATGTTTAGAATCCATATTGTGTAATAATTAATTCTATTAGATCAGGGCTGTCAAACTGCCAGCCCACGGGCCGGTTTCATCATACTAAAGCCGCGCCCACCCCATTGCCGACAATGCAAAAAGAGTCGCGATACATCGCAACACATCACGTGACGTGGCAAGTTTGACACCCGTGTACTAGATTGTGTTACCTGTGATTTATTTTAAAAAACCATTTGTCATCCTCTTCTTGATTGTATTCTGAAAAAAAACAAGTGTCTTGTAAATCACCGTAACTTCATACAGCAATGAACTTTCTTCTACTAACTTTGGGGATTTTCTTCTATTAAGATCTGGAAGAGTTGCCGTCTAACCTAAGGGTGCCCTTTAGTTGCCCAGCTTGCCATCAGACTTCTTGTTAGCAGATGCATACATAACACTATCAACTTTCTAATGGGACCTTTAAATCAGCCTAGTGGGAATACAATCAAGCTATGAACAGAATGAAAGAAATGCTTTAGAGCACAATCTTGTTGCTGCAGCTGGAATTCTGTAGATTTGTTATCTACATATTGAGTCTCTAAATTATCTCCACAGTTTTTACCAACACCCTCTGGAAAATTAATCAGACTCTGCTTAACCTGCAAATCTTGAAGCTAGCAGAAAAAAAGAAGGGAAAGGAGGGGCGAATGCTATTTTCACAGCCTAGCTAGATATTCATATTTTTTTCTTAAACTGCTTCACGGTAATAATTTACATATCATGCACACTTGCTGAAGCCGTTATAGGAAAGTGTATTAGGATGTGGAATAGATCAATAAAACTAGGGGACTATAATGTTTTATAATTTCATAATTGTCTAGATTTTTCTTTTTATGTTTGGGCATGTATTATTTTGCTATAATAGCTCTCTTTGGGAGTGTTAATATAGATTGTGCTCAGAAAAGGCAGTCATGGTACGATAAATGAAAAACCATCCCCTACGGCTTGGGTCTTTCTATTTTTCTTCCTATCTCATTTCAATATCCATGTTAAATTAATAAAACCTTTTTCCCATTAAAACCTAGATGGTAAAATATTCATTTTTCCATTAGGAGTATTGTTTTGAGAAAAGAGAAATAAGAATAAAAACTGGAAAGAATAAAACGAGAAAATAAAGTAAATAGAAAGAGGTATCTCATTTTCTTTTAAATAGCACTGTGTACAAATATTTATCGTAATAACTGTAATAGGAGAAATATTTATAGGTGTCATAAAATGTACCATTTATGCTAAAGCAATACTTGCCGCTAATAGATACAATTCAGCCAAAGTTGAGCTTCAATTATTGCAGTTCTTCTATTTCCTTGTCTCAAGACTGGCTGTTTTATTTTCAAACGCTTCAGCCTTCTTTCTACCTATCTTCAGAGACTTGGTCAAAATGTGCAGCACAATGGATGCAATCACTCCGTATCACTGAGGGTGGAACTCGGGTGCCATTTCAAATGCTTCCTTCGAATATCACAAGTGGGCAAATTAAGTACGCTCGGGGACCACTTACCATCTGAGAAGGGCAGGATCACATCAGTTGGGAGGTTGATACAAAATATGCAGGGTTGCACAAATCAGCAGAAGCAAGATATTCTGATTTTCTCCCCCCCCCCCTAGGTTTGGAGGTTTGAGGAGATTCATTATTTTAGAACTTGCAGCTATTCTAGGTTTGTTGCCTCAAAGTAATAGGAACTTACTAGCAGAGATTTGGCTTTTGTGAAAGGAGTCTCAGAATCACCTAAAAGGGATGCAAAAATGTATGTTAAAAGTATTAGGCCAATAGAACACCTAAGTATGAGTGCTTAGTATTTCTCTCTGGTTCTTCAGTTTTCTAGATTGTATTTTTATAAACATATCTTCATTTGCCACCCAGCATAATTCCATGCCATTCTGTCACTTCATTCTTCTGCTATGTCACTCTGATCACATTATACATGTGAAGGTAAGACCATAACACTGATGTTGCCATTTTACTATCTCCTAGGAAGTCCCTACTTCTTGAGTTATACCTGGAAATCCATTGCAGCATGCATAGGGCAGCAGATGAGCTGGACCTTCTTGCCAGATCAATCTTACTATCTTAATGGAATAATTTTGATATAGATCTAAATGGGGTAGCACTCACACTTAGCATTTGTACCAGCATTTGAAACCAAAGAACTAGTTGTATAAAACTGCTGAGCAAGCTTCCAAGTCATTGCCTCCGGATCATACACACATGTCTAGGAAAAACATAAATCTAAAGCTCTTCACAATGGCCTGTCATTAAGGCACTAGACTGTTAAGTGGACAATTACCCAGAAAGCACTATCTGAAAGTATAATCTGGGACCATTTATGAAGATGGCACTTAACAAAAAGAAGGGGGGGGACTGTTAAATGTCTGTGGAAAGGCAAGTCTTTTTTTTTCTCCTATAGCACCTAAATATATTTCTTTCCGGAGAATAATTGAGCTATCTGTTGCAATGATTTATGAGAAATGCTTGAGGATGTTCTGCTGAGATTTATCCTTATTGTGGAACAAACATGCTAAATCACTAGATTTACTAAGATGCACGATTAAAGTTTCTGCACTGTCTGCCTAGGAAAGCCTTAAGTCTTTATAAAATGTTTGTGTCCACATTTATAAACACACATGGAGACTCATCACCACCATCATTTATCCATCTTCTGAGAAGTTTATAAGGATCAGTTTTTTGCAGCTATTATGAAGGAGTTTTACAGAATCCAACCTAAACAATAATCCTAACTTTTTTTCTATTTTAGAGTTACTACTGACATTGGGTTTTGAATTGTCCATGATAGGTTGTTTCTTTAAATAAGAGACCAATTTGATAGGTAGCTTAAAGTACTTTAGGTTATCAGTGGCTCTTCTCCTTTACAGAGATTACAATGCCTAATTCAAAATTGATATGCCTGTTGTTGAAAATGTAATCTTACAAAGATATTTCCAGATGATTCCTATTTTGTGGACTAAATGTCCTGTTTTAATGTTTAAACCTCCCCCCCAAAGTATAGATTTGTAGGATTAAAACAGTGGAGTCCCCTTTCAATGCAATTAGCAGACAAAAACTTGGTTGTCTTGTGAAATATTTGTATATTATGGATATCATATTTTTTTCAGGAAATTTTCTGCATTCACAGTTCAATACTAAAGTGTTTAATCAGTGATGCTAGAATTAACCGTTTCAATTTATTGATGAAATTATCTGTTTATTCACTTTTTAAGAACAATTCTGTTCCCTTATACTATACATTCTTCTTATGAACACATGATCTATGGAACCCTGTTGCTATTGGCCCCAGATGAGGTAGCCTATCTTTAAGCATCTCATTTAAATGTTTGAAATCTCAGAGTGGTAGGGAGAATGGCTTAAAAAAATGTTATAAGAGGCCTAGCTCACTCTACAATACATTTCCCAATCCAATATCTTTGGAGTGAGGATTGGGTAGATGGCAATAAAGTAATTACTTCTCCCAGCTGTTTCCAAAGAGAATTCAGTGTGCTTCTGCTGGAAAATTCCACCCTTAGATTTCTCTGTTCCTTATAGGATGAAGACTTGGCAATAGTAACAGAGGACAGAGGTCTAAGGAAGCAGAATCAGGTAGAATCTAACTAAGTAAATTCATTTTTATTTGCGAATGACTCTTTGGGATATAAGTACTCTCTCCAGGATGAACTCTAGGACATCCATGGGCAGTCTTGCTACTAAAAGTAGGTAGTTTTCTCTTTGACCTGAACAAAAGAAATCCTTATGTGACCATCTTAATTTATCTCAAGGAAGAAAAGTCACGTAAATAACTATAATAATTCTGGATAAAAAGATTTAGATGGTATGTTCCTTTAGGTCCTGACTTCCTGATCTCCCATGGAAGAATTCCTTATATACCTACAACAATCTTTTGCCCTCTTTTAAGCAAAATGGATAGGAGATGTTTGCTCCTCAATTTTCTTTACCCAAGAGAAAATACATTACTTCTGTTTTCAATCATTTCTTAAGAATGCTACCTCATCATTAGTTTTTATATGGTAAGGAGCAGTTAAGATATTTGGACAATGTCCAACAAATTTCTTATTTTTGTAGTTTAAGCACATTCTCTCAAATAATAGCCAAACCATATTGCTAAACTATATGACCCAGGACTTTTGGACCAATGAGTCCAACTGGATTTATGCATGTTTCAGTGTAATCACACAACCACAAATGCTGCCAGCATGTAATAATGAAGTATATCCTCAAGAGAAGGTTATATTTATATCCTTAATGTCAACTGAATATAGAAGCCTTTGAACTTTGACATACATTCTCAGCTGGAAATAACTAGTCTAGATCTTGAAAACTGCTTGTCCCACTGCATGCTTGGTACATAAATGATAGCTAGGTGGAAGGAAAGTTGATTAAATTATTGATTAGCAACCACAGATTTAAAAAAAAAATCACCCAAAGGGAAAAATAAACCAAACTGATCTTGTCCATGCCAGATGGACCAAAGAAACAATTTGACATGTTAAATAATCTGTACAGGGCTATAAACAGAGCAATCCTAAAACTGCTATTAAGGTAAAATAAGCATTAAGTTTTTGTTTTCATTGGAAGAAGATCAAAGATACTGTCTAGTGCATTTCCCTTACAAACTCCAATGATCATCTCTAAATCTACTTATCTAAATCCAATTAATAGCCACATAATAAAAGCATCCTATTTGCAGTCCTGCAGTGCTAGCAAACAGATTCAACCCACTGCATTCGTTATGCATAGAAATATTTTCTTTCACCTGGTGGTTTGTCCTACTTAAGTATTTTTCTGAACCATCTTTTGTTATGCAATAGACAATTTTCAGTTATTACAGAATGTCCATACAATTTATTACAAAGATTTATTATGAAGACATTGCATTTTTCCAGTTCTTATATTATATCATGGGATGGGAGGTATCCTATTTATTGCCCGTTATTCTGATTATCAGTTCATAAGTTCTCAGAAGAAACATCATTTGACTAGAGCAAAAAAATCTCTTCCCATGTCATTGTTTTTCATTTAGCAATATTCAGCCAAAGCTCTCCTTTGTCACAGTAACAAAAGAGCCTTTGTTTTGTTTAGAGATATGAAGTCTTTATCGGCTTTTTGTATCCTCTCTATGGCTGATATCTGTAAAGATGATAATTATAGTATATCTGAATGTAAGTTGATGGGCGAGCACATCTCAAGCCTGGAACTCTAACAACATGTTGTTTAGACACATGCTTCTTGCACTGCTAGTATATTGAGTTCATCAGAGAGAATAGTTCCTATATATCAATGTATTGTGCCTATGCTATTGAGTGAATTGAGTATTGTTGTCCATCATTGTACTTGACATAGTGCAATGCTGCACAATATTATCTATGCCTGCACAGAGAGGCTAGTCAAGCCACAAACATCCCAATAATTTCAACAAGAAAGAAGAAACTCTGAAGGTAAAGAAAAACTAATTACCTGCCCTGTGCCACATCAAAATCTTTCCCAAAAGCAGAATCAATCAGGAATCAGCTCCCAAACATGGACAATCCTGAAATTTGCCTGCACAAAGACTAAATCAGAACTCAGCTGCTCAGACTAATTAACCAGAACTGAGCAATGAACTAAGAACCAATCAGGAATCAGCATTCCAAAAATGGCCAATTGAAAGCCTTCACAAACAAAGGACAATCAGGAACTAAAACCACCAAAACAACAAATCAAGATCAGGCACAAAGAAAGAACCAATCAGAACCAATCACAGACCAATTCTAACCAACCTGCATAAATCAGAAACCAGCTTAGCTAAACACCAAGCTGAAGTCAGTATATGTAGCTATAAAGGTAGAATCCCAGTCAGTCGCTGCTTAGTTCTTATTGTCTGTGTGGCAGTTTGCTTAGGTTATTAGCATACATATTTTTTAAAATGGCAAGCTGACTTTTATCAGAAATAAAAGATTTGCCAGGATTTGTATAACCCCCACCATTGAAAACCACTTTTTCAATGAAAACAAGGCCGATTGCCTTCTTATGCTGTTATGTACTGAGCTTAATTGGGAACAGGTGCAGGGAGCTGCCCTGAACAGTCAGCAGACCACGTGGCCTGCTGGGCCAGACTTGTTGTCTGCAAGGGCTGACTAGGATGCATTTGAGCGGGAAAATATGTTGCATTCATTGGCTGACAACGCCCCAGAGTGAATGTATTAAAAGGGGCGGAGCCATGCTGTTCTGAGTTCTGTTTAGCTGCAAATAAAGAAGTACCTGTTTGTGAGTCCTGCCTCTTCAATGCCTACCAAAGCAAGAAACAGAACATTGGCGACAAAGGTGGGATCGTGCTGCTGCAAATTCAAGGCTGACTCACCACGGGAAGCCTAGAAGGCGCTGAGAAGTACGGCGTTCCAACCTTCTTTGCTCTGCCTGCCAGTACGGAAACGCTGGAGGAGAGTGCTGCAAGGAAGCGTCCTGGAACCCCTTCGAAAGCCTGCGCAGCACGAGGCGTTGAAAAGGCCGCCTAAGATACACAATGGTGAAGATTGGTCGTCTTTCTGAATTCGACGTCAAGCATCCAGAATGATGGAGCTCCTACATTGCTAGGGTGGAGAATTACCTGAGAGTAAACCAGGTTCGGGAGGACGGACTGAAGGCCGCGACGCTGCTGTGTGTTTGCGGTCAAGAAACTTTTGATATTGCGGAAAACCTGGTTGCTCCGGCACCCTTGGAGTCCATTGCTTACGCGGAGCTGAAAAGAATGCTCAAAGAACATTTTGAGCTGAAGCTCTCGGTCATAGCCTGGCAACATGCTTTTGAGCAGCGGGACCAGTGTCCTGGGGAGTCCACCGCAGATTTTATCGCTGCTCTGCAACAAGCTGCAAGGCCTTGCGAATTCAAGGACCTTGAAGAACGCTTACGGGACCGTTTGGTTTGTGGTCTGAGGAGCCGCGAACTTCAGCAGAAGATATTCGCCAGAGAAACTGTCTCCTTTCAAGATGTCTTGAGGGAGATAACGGCCGAAGAAGCAGCAGGCGGAGCTGTTAAGGCCTTGCGGCTCTCAAAGAACCCTCCATGCCCAGAAACTGTCCACCAAGAGGACACCGAGAGGTTTGAAGACTTCGAATCGGACCACAAAGTCGATTGGTTACAGCAACCGCAAGAAAGAAGGCACCACGCATCCTGACAAGGCAGTTTCCTTCTCTCGATGCATCAGGTGCGGAGGCTGCCACAAGCGGGCCGACTGCCGGTTCCGCACCGCAACTTGCTGGGCATGTGGCAGGCAAGGCCACATCGCCGCCGTTTGTTTGGGTCGCACGAAAGACCGTCCATCGGAAGAGTTGCCTCAGAAAGATACTGGGGTCCCCAGTCAGAACAGGGTGGGGTTTTGCGTGTATTTAGAACAGGTGCCCACCGGCCATTGAAGAAAAAGCTTCATCTTGAAGTCAAACTGCAGGGAGTCCCCTCAGACATGGAGCTGGACACGGGTTCAGCTCTGTCCATAATTTCCCAACAAACACTTAAGCAAATCTGCTGCAGAAGTGGCCAAAGAGTTAAGCTCAGGCTGTCGAATCTTATCCTAACAGACTTCCAGAATTCCTGAGTCAGCGTCAAGGGGGAGGCCACACTGGGGGTGCAGTTCAGGGACTTTGAGGGTCCCTTGGACGTCGTAGTTGTCAAGGGCAACCACACGAGTCTGATTGGACTCGACTGGTTTGATGCGCTAGGCATCCGGGTGACTGGGTTAAACAGTTTGGGAACGGCGAGCCTTTCGGAGGTGTGCAAAGAGTTTGCTGATGTTTTCAGCCTTGAGCTAGGAGCATACAAAGGGCCTCCCATTGCTTTAAGATTAGATCCCTCTGTTGCACCGATAAGGATCAAGCCTCGTCGGGTGCCTTTCTCTCTCAAGCAGAGAATTAATGCTGAGCTGGACAAGCTATTGCAACAAGGCATTTTAGAGCCTGTGGATAGCAGTCCATGGGAAACCCCCATCGTCATGCCACTTAAGGCCAACGGAGAAGTCCGCATTTGTGCGGACTATAAATGTACGCTTAATAAAGCTCTCCAGCAGCACTCCTATCCGTTGCCTGTAGTCAGCCATATTCTGGCATCTCTACAGGGAGGTCGCATTTTCGCCAAATTAGATTTGGCCCAGGCCTCTCAGCAGCTGCCAGTGGACGACGCCACGGCAGAGGCCCAAACAATTGTGACCCACCGGGGAGCCTTCAAGGTGCAGAGGTTACAGTTCGGGGTTAATGTAGCCCCTGGCATCTTCCAGAGTGTCATGGAGCGCACGCTCCACAATATCCCGGGCGTATGCCCATATTTCGATGATGTCCTCATCACAGGGGAATCAGTCGAAACCCTGGCTGACAGGCTCCGGGCCATTTTGCGGCGTTTCCGTGAAGCGGGGCTGAAGCTCAAACAAGAGAAGTGCAAAATTGGAGTCACTTCCACAGAATTCCTGGGGATTCGCATAGATGCTGAAGGCATCCATCCTGCTAAATCCAAGCTCAAAGCGATTCAGCAGACACCCAGTCCCAAGACGAAGGGAGAGCTTCAAGCCTTCCTGGGACTCCTTAATTTCTACCATGCTTTCTTCCCCCACAAGGCCGCAGTGGCAGAGCTGTTACACCGTCTCTTGGACAAACAGGCCCCATGGAAGTGGACAAGTGTCCACGAGAGGAGTTTTGCTGTGGTTAAAGCATTGTTGTCTTCCAATGCAGTGTTGGCTCATTTCAACGAGCAGTTGCCAGTTAGCATAGCTTGCGATGCATCCCCTTACGGGATCGGGGCTGTCTTAAGCCACCTCAGGGCTGATGGGACACAATTCCCTATAGCCTATTACTCCAGGACTCTGTCTGCTGCGGAGCGCAATTACGCGCAAATAGATAGAGAGGCATTGGCCATTGTGGCTGGCATCAAGAAGTTTCACGACTTTTTGTACGGCTGCCATTTCATAGTCTTCACAGACCACAAGCCACTGCTGGGGTTGTTCACAACAAACAAGCAGACACCCCAAATTATCTCTCCTAGAATGTTGAGATGGTCAATATTCTTATTTGCTTATGACTATTGCCTGGTTCACAAACCAGGTAGAGAAATGGGCCATGCAGACGGCCTTAGTAGATTGCCCTTACAGCAATTAGAGCCAGATCCTGCACCGGCTAACCACATCCTGGCTATCCAGGATTTGCTGGAGTCTCCCCTTAATGCAGGGGACGTTGTTGCAGAAACAGCTTCTGATAGCACAATGAGCCGCGTGTTGAATTGGGTGTATACAGGATGGTTGGAAACGTGTCCTGGCCCTAGCTTCCAGAGTTTTTGGAAGAGGAAGCATGAGTTATCCACCTTTAAGGGTTGCCTCCTGTGGGAAAATAGGGTATGAATCCCGACCACACTGAGGACTAGAGTCCTTGATTCTCTGCATGAGGGACATCCAGGCATAGTCCGGATGAAGGCGCTCGCGTGTAGCTACCTCTGGTGGCCTGGGCTCGATAAAGACATCGAGGCCCAGGTCCACGGGTGCTCCATTTGCCAGCAGTCAAGGCCAGAAATGCCACATGCTCCTGTACATAGATGGGAGACCACGCAACCCCCTTGGTCGAGAATTCATGTCGACTTTGCTGGCCCCTTTCAAGGGCAACTCTTCCTCGTTGTGGACAGTCACTCTAAGTGGCTGGAAGTCGTTCCAGTGTCCACTACAACAACCGCCATCACCATTAGGGTTCTTCGTGGCATCTTTGCCACACATGGCCTCCCAGATGTCCTCGTCTCCGACAACGGAGCTCAATTTACTTCCTCAGAGTTTCAGTCCTTTCTGAGGGCAAATATGATTAGACATGCCACTTCGGTTCCATTTCACCCGGCCTCTAATGGCCAAGCAGAACGCATGGTACGCACCACAAAGGACTCCTTAAAGAGGATCACCCATGGCAACTGGCACCACATGTTGGCAGACTTCCTCCTCTGCCACTGCACAACACCCTGCATGTCTACGGGAAAGAGCCCAGCTGAGCTTCGATGGGGTCGCCGCCTTATCACAAAGCTGGATCGCTTACACCCTGATAGAGTTTGCACTGCAGGTGCAGCAGCTGAAGGCACCGAGGCGCTTGCAAGTGGGCGATCCGGTTTGAGCATGCAATTATGCACCAGGGGCACTGTGGGTGGTACCTGTGATTTGTAAGGTGACTGGGCTGCTTTCTTATGAAGTGGCCCTGGAATACAGTCGTGTGCTGCACCGGCACATTGACCAGCTGCATTGGAGGCTGCCACGCCACTCTTCCGCTTCTGACTCTGCTCTCGGGGGGGGAGGACCACAATCGTGATTGTGATTCTGAGTCTCTCCGCAAAAGCGGGACATTGCGTTCACAGGACGGGGGTTTTGCCAATGAGGCAGCTCCTGACTCTGGCACTGCGTCCATGGGACATTGCGCTCAATCGGCTTTTCACGCCGCTACTACCTCAGGCCTTGCGCCAGTGGGACAGTGCTCCCAACCGGCTGCTTACGCCGATCAGGGGAATTCCACCCCACTGTGGAACTCTGGTTTGGGCCTACCGGAACAGGCCAGCCAAAGTCAAATGGACAAAGGCTCGGGTCTACCGGAACAGGCCAGCCTTCACGATCCAGGTTCACCCATATCGAGCGGGTCCCAAAGTCCCGGTCTGCCAAGCCTGGCAGGCGAGCTTGCAGATCAGGCGCTTGCAACAGCTCCAAGGTGATCAGAGCGGGCCAAAGGCCAACTGAAATTTTTAAAGGACTACGTGAGGTTTCTGTCATTGCAAGTGTAAATTCTTAGGTATTTAATTGCAATTGAGATGCTTATGTATGTTCCTTTTGAAATGGGAAGCCTAAGTATTTTTATATTGTATTTTGAAAGACCTATAATGTTGTGTATTATTGACTGTTATACTGTGCATTGTGGGAACGCATGTAGTATTGTAAAATAGTACGTATGTGCTAAAGAACCAGGAGGGGAGGGTGTTATGTACTGAGCTTAATTGGGAACAGGTGCAGGGAGCAGCCCTGAACAGTCAGCAGACCACGCCCTATAAGCTTTCTTGTGCTTGGTCAGGTGTCTAGCTTTTTGGACATGTAGGGCCAAATACTTCTCTCCACGGTTAAAGCAAGGGCTCTCCTATTGCAGTCTGCTTGCATACACAGCAGATTGCACAGTTGTCAGTGATGAAGAATGTTTGTGAAAAGATTGTGCAGAAACACAAAAGTGCTGATAATCCGAGCCAATCAATTTAGTATAGTTATTCCTAGTATAAATGTAGTTCCAAAATCATGTCATTGTAAATCATTACAGTAGGGTCACAATGATTTGAGAAAAGGTAACAAGGCAACTTTATTATTTAGTGATTAAGAAAAAAAACTGCTTTTGTTGGTTGCAGCTGGGAATTTGAAAATGTAGGCTGCTACTTTAATCAATGTTGTGAAGTAATGATGCCATATAGTTGTACACAAGAGATTGAGATGCATAACATATGTTGGTAACCTGGTTTTCTAATTACAATCTGTTAAAAATAGGGTAATAAAATTTGTGCAACTCAAGTAGGGGCTAGTTTTCAGAATATCTAGTACGAAGTTTTGTAGTTTTGAGCTAGATATAATATTCAACAAATTATTTTTAAAAAACAGATGTAAAATGGATTAGTATTTTTAAAAACTTGTATATGCATAATGTTGACTACTGTTGCTAAGAAAAAGCAGGCAGATGGTCAGTAAGGCTATTCCCTTTTGCTACAAGATCAGCATCATTCGGCTTCTCCCCATTCTGAAAGATCTCTGTTTAAAGAACTTTGCACTGCAGGATTTGGACCCATCTTTTTTCCCCTTCCTTTTGTATTAAAGGTCTTTTGATTCCCTTTAGGTAAGAACTAACCTGTTAGTTCACGAGCAGGCAGTTTGTTTTTTTATTGGGAATCTTTTCATCTGAAAAGTGAGATTAAGAGGTTTAAAATCAAATAAACAGAGAGTCATGGAGGATGCCATCGAGCCCAACCCTCTGTTCAGTGCAGAAATCCAAATTAAAATATCCCCTACAGACGGCTGCCTACACTTCTCTGGGTAATTGGCTCCACTGTCAAGCTGATCTTACTGAGGTTTACCTAACATTCAATCAGAATCTGCCTCCCTATAACTTGTATCTATTATTTCATGCCCTGTACTCTGGAACAAGAGAGAACAGGTCTCAAGGGTCTCTGATAGGATTCATTCCCTCCAGGCTAAGAACAAAGTTCTGGCAATACAGAAAATGGTACCAGGTTTTTTTTTTCTCATAGTCTGTTGCAGGCACGTACTTTCCTCATGGCCAACACAGCCTGATTGAGCTTAGTTTGCAGCACTGTATTTGAACCAAGTAATCAAAAGGACAGAGAAGTCCCAACCCAGGTAGAAAAAGCAGGTATTGCTTTCTGAATCCATTAGGGTAAAGCAAAGGAACCTGTGTCATTCCTCTGTATTTATAGAATAGGCAGTTATCCTAAGTCAAATGGCTATTTATTTATTTATTTTGCTGATGAGGTCTTTGTTGCTAGATGCAATGCCTGCAATCTACTATATTAAAATGATTGGTGTGAAACTGTATTTCACAAGAAATGGAGCTATTTGCCTGTCACATATCTGGCCCTTCACAAGAAACCCTTTTATCCCTAGAGGATTTCCAGTGGGTATTTTACTGTCACTAGGAATTCAAGTAGCAAATAATTTTGGCACAGAATGGCTACCGCAAGCTCCTCCATATATCATTGTCAGTCCCTTCCGGCCCCTGAAATACCAGTAGCCTCATCTATCTTTGTAATAATGTAGATTATCTCCTTGACACACAAGCCAGGATCTGCCCCCATGCTTTGGTCTTTCTGCTTTAAAGGTTGAGCTATGTCAATATAATCTCACCTAACGAAGGAATTAAAAATGATAACACAATAATGATTAAGCATCTAATTCAATGAAAGTTGGATTCTTTTCTACCACATCTGTAGAAATGTTTTGAAAGACCTTAACCCAGGTCATTGCATTTCTTGATATGTGAATTAAGATGTTTATGACTAAATAACACTCAGCTTCAGACTATTTACTTCCCCTGGGGAACAATAATGGGCATTTCTTCTCTGGTTGGGAGGAATGTACTTTTTTAAGTGTCTGGGAACATGGCAAGCAAGGGGGCTGAATTTTTTGTTTTGGGGGCTTAGATAGTCTTTTAAAGAAAAAATATGTACTAAAATGTATTTTGCTAGATAATAAACTTTGTTATTGTTATATATATTCAAAGGATTTGCCTACTATATTACAGAATACAGAACACAATAGATAGATGGAGTAGGTAGATAGATAGATAGATAGATGATAGAGATAATCTGCTCCAAAATTTAAATTCTGGGCCTTTGTTTTCCCAGCTTGAATTGGAGACATCTGTTCAAAGTTCTGTCTGGTCTGAGACTTGCTGATTTCTGCCTCTTCAGCTTCATTTCCTTTGTTTAAAATGGCAAATAATATGCCACGAAAATTTGGTGATTTGCTGCTTGTAATGTACTCAGTTGTTTATGGCAGCAGGTGCAGGGTGGCCACGTGACAACTGCGGAGACAGAATGTCTGGGGCCCTGGCAGACTTGTTATTTTAGCGCGGGAGAAATCCTTGCATTCATTGGTTAAGATTAACCAAAGCTCCGTGTATAAAAAGGAGGGAGCTAGTTTCATTTTCTGTTCTGTTCTGTTCTGTATGTAATAGTAATGAATAAACCTTGTTATTGTTAAACCAGTCTCTTCGATGTCTACCCAGTCGAAAACAGAATACTGCTGAACCTCAGGAGCATAATCTGGAGGGACTACAAAAATGGGGCTGGGAGATTGTGAGTTGCCTGTTTCTGAGTTGCCTGTTGCATAATTTGAATTAAGAACACTATAAAACTTGTCTCAATGATTTTTTACTTGGAACCACAATGGGTCATCAAGAAAATCACATCTAAAAAGTAGTCTTAAGAAGGCATGCTATCTTCTGTCTCAGAAAATTATATCCTAGACTGCAAACTTCCTTTAAAGTTTTCTTTATTTTGAAAGCAGTTTGCCATAACATGCACTAATAAGAAATGGATGTTAAGAAATTCCATACTATGCTTCTATGGCCATGAAGCTGCACATTTCTTTACAGGTAGTTCTTGAGTTACAGCCACAATGCAGCCTGCCCATCACAGCTGCAACTTGTGATAGTTGTAATGGTCTAGGTAATAGATAATGGTCCAGGTGATGCATAAAATAAATAAAGGAAACCAGTGTTCAGCCTGTCTTATCTCTCCTAAGCTAGCTACACCTTCACTTCACCAGTACAGAAGATTCAACTAAATATCTATTTCATTTCTGCATATGGAGTTGAGAAAAGCATTCTCCTGTCCTTCATTTCAGGCTTAAAAAATGTCACAGACTCAGCCTTTAGAAACAGTGGATGCTGGCTTTCACTTAAGTTCATACCATTTCGCCAACTTCAGATGAGACCTGGAGGTTCATTCAAAGATTCTGTAATCACTGGTGGACAAAAGCTGTTTCTGAAGCATAGTTTTCTTCAATACTGGCTGAGTTTCAAAATGTTATAACATTTCAAAATTATACTCTGCAGCTGGGCACAAATTTGAAAGACAGGTATCTGGTGTACACGTACGTATTATAGTTTTATTATTGATTCAATTTGCCATGATCCTTGTTCTTGGCTTTAATCCAACCTTCTTGAGTTTACCAGCGATGATATTAGCTGTCTGCAAAGGAAATATCAGCAATATGATGTCTGAGCATAATTCCTGGCAAAACACAAATAAATTTTGATTAAAATGCCATCTGAATTATTTTTTCATGATCTCTTCCTAGATGAACCTAGGCTTTATATGAAGAAATCAAATAAAGAATAACTTCACAAATGAAAAAAACTAAAATGTTAAATTTTATATTCTATTTTTACTTTCTCCAGACTCCATCATTTATTAAATATCTCTGATAAAACACTGTACTTGGTTATTAATTTTTTGTCTTTCTATGAAAATTTCCCTTAATTTAATCTTAGTCTTTAAATTAATGTCAACAGCCAAAAAAGTAACAAGGCATTTAAACCTTGTTGTCCCTGTCATGCCTTTTTTTTAAAAAAACTGCATAAACAATACATTCTGATAAGAATCTTAATGGAAATAAACCTAGCAGCATGAAATTCAGAAAAGTGGATATGTGTCTGATTATGTACATATGTAACCAGGATACCCACAACCCACGCAGAACATTTTAAATTTCCCATGTACTAAATTATAGCATTGTTAGAAAGAAATGGTGCTGGGCTGAAAATATGCACACTTATTTTTAATTAACTTTATAGAAAACTGCCGATATGCTAAAAAGATGCTAAGTCTGTTAAAGCAAAGTTGGCAGGTGTGAAGCTGAGACAGCTCTTATCGAGAGAGCAGCAAGGGAGCAGGTGTAAGGCCGATCTGTGCCTGAAAGGACAATGGATGAAGATTCATAACACATTAGACAAACGGAAACAATTAAAGGTGATGACGTTTGTTCAGGCCTCCAAATCCCTTACTCTTCAGACTCTCCATTTTAAATAATGCCACAGAATATTTTAAAGCTCCTTAAAATGGCAGCTGCACTTCATTTTCCAGCACAAATTAAGATGAGAGATTATTATGATGAAACACCAAAATACCCCTGCCAGAACACCTATTCTGCCCTGATAAACATGTAATTTCATGGAGTGTTTTTAATGATAATTGAGATGCCCTAAAACATGTACGGATTTGTGCCATGTGCTTTCTCAGATTCTAGAAAAATAAAAATGTATTTTATTATATGGAATCCAAATAATAATAATTTAAACTACCCATATTGATATAACGGGAAGCTATTCAACAAAATATCGAGAAAGGGAAGGAAGGAAGGGAGGGAGGGAGGGAGGGAGGAAGGAAGGAAGGAAGGAAGGAAGGAGAAAGAGAAAGAAAAATATTCTCACCACATTGCCACTGTTCTGTTCTTGCAAAGCAGACATCGAGACGAGGCAGGTTCACAACAAAGGATCTCTTTATTAAGTACATTCACAGAACAGAAACAAGAACACAATGGCCACAGGCCTTTTATATTCCCCTTGCAAGGGGATGCACATCCAATCGTTGCAGGCCATTCTCCCGCCTTGCGCATGCACGCAAGGCTGGAGACAGCCTGTCTGGGTCCCGGGCAGACACGTGGTCTGTCCGGGTCTCTGCAGCCTTCCTGCAGCCTTTCTGAGCCTTGCTGAATGACTCAGCAAGGCCCAGGACATAACACCCCTCCCCCCTTTGATTAAACAATAAGTAAGCAAATTGTTTAACACTTCACATAAACACAACATGGCAGGCTGGTTAGCACGTTATACCGTCCACCTTACTCCTTGCAACCTATTATCTTCAGGTCCCAATGGAGTCCACGGACTTTCACTCTTTGACAATATTCGCACCTCAACCTACAAGTGTTTTTTGTTTACCCCCTCAGATGGCGAGGACTAATACCCCTCCTGTATAGTGAACAGGGATCTTACATATTCCCCTAAATACTTAGGAGGACCCTTGACCTGCTCTGATCTTCGTGGAGCCAGATTAGGTGCAGGTGCGATTGTAGGTGTGGGATTAGGCATAGATGCCTGGAGTGCCTGCTCCCGGTTTGCGCAAACCAAACCAGGGCTTTCCCCCTGACTGCTGACTGGCTAGATCCACCAGACCCAAACCAGAGTTCCTTGGTGGGGTTGAGTTCCCCGAGTCCCTTGGTGGGGTGAAGTTCCCCAGAATTCCATTGGACTCCTCTTGGGAGCACTGTCCCTCGAGCCCAAGACCAGCAGCAGGAGTACCCTGAGTAGCCGATTTACGGTCATTTGCCCCTAGCCAGGGACCTCTGCCAGAGTCAGGAGCCGCCTCCATGGTCAGACCCCCGGATTCTATGCCAGAGTCAGGAGCCACCTCCATGGCAAGACCCCCACCTGGGACATGTGTAGGAAGAGTTGGATAAGCGCCCTCGTGGAGACACTGTGGTCCACAATCATAATTGGGGTTCCCCTCCCCCCAAGAGCAGAGCCAGGAGCGGAAACGTGGCCAGGAAGCCTCCAGCGCAATTGGTCTATGTGGCGTCTAAGCACACGACCATCCTCCAAGGCCACTTTGTAGGACAGTGGCCCAGAGACCTTGCATACCACAGCCGGTACCCAGAGATGTCCATGCCCATGGTTTCTGGCTCAAACCAGATCACCCACTTGGAGTCCCCTAGGTGCCCGCGGTTGTGACACCTGTGAAGCCACCCGGTCTGGGTGCAACCTGTCCAGCTTCGTGATGAGTCTGCAACCCCAGCGGAATTCAGCTAGGCTCTTTCCTGTAGCTGTGCAAGGTGTGGTGCGGTGTCAAGGAGAAAATCGGCTAACCTGTGATGCCAGGGTCCTCGAGTGATTCTCTTTAATGCCTCCTTGGTGGTACGCACCATGCGTTCAGCCTGACCGTTGGTGGCAAGGTGAAATGGAGCAGACGTAGCATGCCGGATCATGTTGGCTTGAAGAAAAGCCTGAAACTCAGAAGAGGTAAATTGGGGACCATTGTCTGAGACAAGGATATCAGGAAGACCATGGGAAGCGAAGATTCCTCTGAGCACCTGGATGGTCCTGGCAGTAGTAGTGGAGGATACAGGAACGGCCTCTAACCACTTGGAATGGCTATCCATGAGGAGAAGGAAGAATTGCCCCTGAAAGGGCCCAGCATAATCAATGTGTACGCGTGACCATGGAGTGAGTGTCTCCTCCCACCTATGTACAGGGGCCTGGGGCACACTTGACTGTTGGCACACTTGGCACCCCTGAACCTGGGCCTCGATGTCCTTGTCGAGTCCAGGTGACCACAGATGGCTACGCGCAAGCGCCTTCATCCTCACAATTCCCGGATGTCCCTCATGCAGAGAGAGCAAGACTCTAGTCCTCAATGAGGCCGGGATGACTACTCTGCTTCCCCACAGGATTCACCCTTTGAATGTAGAAAATTCATGTTTCCTATGCCAGAAACTTTGGAACTCTGTACCAGGACACGTGTCAGGCCATCCTGACAACACCCATGTCAGCACGCGTGCAAGGAGTGTGATCAGTGGCAGTTTCAGCAGCCACATCCCTAGCATTGAGGGGAGATTCAGGCAATTCCTGAATGGAAAGAATGTGTACAGCAGGAGCAGGGTCTGCCTCTATTTGCTTTAGAGGTAACCTACTAAGGCCATCAGCGTGGCCCATCTCTGTCCCTGGTTTGTGAACCAGGGTGTAGTCATAAGCTGACAAGAAAATTGACCATCTCAGCATTCTGGGGGAGATGGTGTGTGGGGTTTGTTTGTTTGTTGTAAACAAACCCAGCAAAGGCTTGTGGTCAGTGTAGACCGTGAAATGGCGGCCATACAAGAATTCATGAAATTTCTTGATGCCTGAGATTATTGCCAAGGCTTCTCTGTCAATCTGCGCGTAATTATGCTTTGCAGATGAGAGAGTTCTAGAGTAGTAGGCCACAGGGACCTGAGTCCCATCAGCCTTGAGATGACTTAATACTGCTCCTACCCCATAAGGGGAGGCATCACATGCAATGCACACAGGCAATTGCTCATTGAAATGCGCCAGGACCGCATTGGAAGATAGCAAAGCCTTGACTTCTTTGAAAGCCTTTTCATGGACCTTTGTCCATGTCCATGGAGTCTGCTTGTCCAAGAGCCGGTGTAACGGCTCAGCCACTGCAGCCTTGTGGGGGAGGAATGAATGATAAAAATTAAGTAGGCCCAGAAAAGCCTGGATTTCAGCTTTTGACTGGGGACTAGGGGCCAGTTGAATGGCCTGGAATTTAGACTCTGCAGGGTGGATGCCTTCAGTATCAATACGAAACCCTAGAAATTCGTGCGATCACCCCCAACTACCACCACATCTAACAACCTATCAAATTCCTTACGCTGTACTCTAAGCGTGGCCTCCCCCTTCACACTGACTCGTGAATTCTGAAAGTCAGTGAGGATGAGATTGGAGGGCCTGACTTTGACTCATGAGCCACTCCTGGAACAATCCTTTTTAAAGGTGTCTGCAGAAATAATAGAAAAAGCGGACCCTGTGTCCAGCTCCATAGCCAGGGGAACTCCCTGCACTCACATCAATGCGAAGCTTTTTCTTAAGGGGCCGGTGAACCCCAGTTTTGAATACCCCCCTACAGGATGCACAGAAACCCACCCTGTGTTGGCTGGGGACCTTGGTACCTTTCAGAGGCAATTCTTTGGGGGGCCTGTTTTTCTGGTGACCCATGCAGGCTGATGCGATGTGGCCTTGCCTGCCACATGCCCAGCAAACAGCAGAACGAAAACGGCAGTTGGCTCTCCTGTGGCGACCCCCACAGCCGAAACACCGAAGGGATGCAGGTGTCTGTCCTCTGCGTTCTTGCAGTCTTCTCTCCGCCGACTGTTGAAGTTTGTCCACCTCTTCTTCCTCGGATTCTTCTCCGGATGCCTCTCGCACGACCTTCTGATGGACGGGAACTGCTGCTGGAGGGTTCTTGGTCGACCCCAAAGCCTTCACCGTGCTGCCGGCTGCTTCTTCAGCTGCAACTTCTCTCAGGGGATCTTGGAAGGAAACATCAGCTCTAGCAAACAGCTTTTGTTGCATCTCGCGGCTTCGCAATCCGCAGACGAGTCGATCTCAGAGCCTCTCTTCCAAGTCTTGGAATGCACATGGCCTAGCAGCCTGCCTCAGAGCCACAACGAAGTCCACAGCTGATTCTCCCAGCCGCTGATCCCGCTGCTCGAATTGGTGCCTCCAAGCTATTACAGACAGCTTGGGCTCAAAATGCTCGCGCAGCATTTTCTTTAGATCGGCATAGGCGATCGATTCCAGTGGTGCTGGGGCAACAAGGTTCTCAGCAATGTCAAAAGTCTCTTGCCCACAGACACACAGCAAAGTAGCAGCTTTCAATTCATCTTCTTGGATCTTGTTCACCCTGAAGTAGTTCTCGACGCGAGCTGCGTAAGAGCTCCATCGTTCTGGGTGCGAAGTATCGAAATTGACAAGACGGCCCAGCTTGGACATCGTTGTGACCGATAGCCTCTTCGATGTCTCTCGCCGCAAGGAAGGAGAAGGGGTCCCACGAAGCCAAGCCCACCTCCAGCATCTTCGTTGCTTCTCCTGGACGCCGCACGTCTCTTCGCTTCAGGCCTTCAGGTGAGTTGGCCCTAGCTTCTTTTCCTTTGGCTTCCTATGCGGCGAATCCCACCTTCATCGCCAATGTTCTGTTCTTGCAAAGCAGACATCGAGACGAGGCAGGTTCACAACAAAGGATCTCTTTATTAAATACATTCACAGAACAGAAACAAGAACACAATGGCCACAGGCCTTTTATATTCCCCTTGCAAGGGGATGCACATCCAATCGTTACAGGCCATTCTCCGGCCTTGCGCATGCGCGCAAGGCTGGAGACAGCCTGTCTGGGTCCCGGGCAGACACATGGTCTGTCCAGGTCTCTGCAGCCTTCCTGCAGCCTTTCTGAGCCTTGCTGAATGACTCAGCAAGGCCCAGGACATAACAGCCACCATCACCACTTTACATATAAAAGTATCTAAAAATGAATTGACATAGTATCAGCAATTTTCTAACCAAGAACTTTCTCCAGTATGTCTTAACGTGGTTGCTAGTGATAGTGGCCTAAGAGATAAGCACTGAACAATGCAGGCAGACTCCAGAAATTCTATTTAAAATTCAGCCAGTTTTGACAATTTGCATATTCTTGAAAATACAATAACCTAGGGAAAGAGAAGAAATTGACAAATGTTCTGTTTCTGCCCTCTCTTCAGTAAAGGATCAACTACCACGGATATGCAATGTGTTAGGTTTCCTGTTAGTTTTATTATTTTATTTTGTTTTAAATTTCCAAGCAACAGCCTAGAGATAAAATGAGTTGCTTGAGACCAGGAGCCGAGAAAGAGATACTGTAGAAGCAAATGTTCCAGTCAGTGACAAAATGGAATGTCTGAAAGTTCCTGTATTGTGGAAGAAGAAACCAGCATTGTCCCAATTTAAAATAGAGTAGAGCCAGAAAACAGCTGAACCATCCTCTGTTCAGAAGGATTCAGAGTCAATTTTGGATTTACACAAAATCTCCATATTAAAGGCCCTAAGAGACAAAATCCTGAAGACCAGAAGCAATAATAAAAGAGCATAGTACAGATACCTTAGCAAATGAAGACATTTTTACTTTGGCCTGTGATATGAGGCATGTTCTTGCTTAGGGAATACATCTAATTGCCTTTATATATTTGCATATTTATTAATTAATAAAACAATAGGAAAGCCATCATGCTTTTTCAGGGGTCATGCCACACACTCGTCCTGGAATTTGGTAACAAGAAAGAAAAGAAGGAAAGGGACACAAATAATATTCGAAAATTATATGCACCTGGGTGGTGAGGAAGTTGGTTTGAAGACAGTATTTTGCAAGAAAGGGTCAGTTCCATTACCAGAGACACTCCCTGAACTCTATAGCTTTGCTCTGTAGAACAAAAACTAAGGCAGAGCAGGAGATGGAGAATTTAAATGACTGGGAAACAGTGCAATTCTCTTCTGATATCTATTTCAAGCCCAAAGAGATTAATGTTTTCTTCCAATGATCCAAAATATTTTCATAGTGTACCACATTAAATATGCTTATATTTTTTTATAGAGTTCATCTTCACAATTACCGATAGTCCCTGACTCGCAACCATAATAGAGCCCAAAATTTATGTTGCTAAGCGAGACAGTTGTTAACTGAATTTTGCCCATGTTATGATCTTTCTTGCCATAGTTGTTAAGTGAATCACTGCAGTTATTAAATTACTAATGCAGTTGTTAAGTGAATCTGGCCTCCGCATTGAGTTTGCTTGCCAGAAATTTGCAAAAGGGGATCATATGACCCCAGGACACTGCAACCATCATAAATATGAGTCAGTTGCCAAGTATCTGAATTTTGATTGTGACCATGGGATGCTGCAACAGTGCGAAAAACAGACATAAGTCACTTTTTGCAGTGCTGTTGTAACTTTGAACAGTCACTAAACAAACTGTTGTAAATTGAGAACTACCTGTACTTTGGTGGATTATAGCTTAGGCTTGAATGCTATATGCTCATTCTTTACCACTCTCCTATATATGTCTGTTTGCTACAGTTGTACCATCACTGTTATTTTTATTTTATGGAAAGAAAATGGAGCTTGAAAGTTAATAATTTGCCCAAACCTTTTTCCCTGTCCAGCAAGCCCATTTCTGAGATAGGTTTGGAATTTAGGCTTGTTCTCCAAAATGTTGTTCAAGAATGGTTTTAGGAGAAGAGGTAGTAAATTGGAGCTTAATGGGACTCTATTTTTACTTTAATAAACATTTTGCAATCATGTCCATAGTTGGGGATTCTCATTAACAACTATGGCTTGTGTATTTGTTTTAAAAAATGCATGTTATACGATTTTTAGGGCTGAACTATGTGTAATATTAAATGCATTACTTGGAGCAGAGCAGTGTTTTTTTACATTAAAAACTGTAATGGACATCCCTTCCCTCAAATGCAACTATCCATCATTGTGACAAGCACTTGGTTAGCATATTCCTAACTTAAGCCTATTTCACAGAATTTAGCATATTCACTCTAGCAAAACGGATTGTTTATTTTTTTAAAAATTTATAAGCTGACTTTTCAAAATGCATCAATTCACCACCATAAATAAATAAGTCTCAAAATTAAAATGCAGTGGTATAATATAATAACTCTGAATGTAACATTCAAAAGGTCAGATTAATGAAATCAATAATTTGATTTAGAGACCAGAGTCATGACTTATAAAAATTAATCATAAGCCTTTCAAAACAAGAGATTTTCAGCATGGTTCTAAATACAATTTCTGAAATGGCCATCCTACATGTCTCATTCAAGATAGTTTTATAATATAAAAGCCAATGCTGTGGAGAACTTAAAATGGATCTAACATGGGCAGATCCACCAGGCATAGACTGTCCTTACAATAACTTAGACAGGTGTTTCTCAGTCTTGGCAGCCTGAAGATGTGTGGCCTTCAACTCCTAAAATTCCCCACTCAGCATACTGGCTGAGGAATTCTAAGAGTTGAAGTCCACATATCTTCAGGCTGTGAATTGAAAAACAAAACCAAAACCATGCTTAAGGCATGGAAGAGTAAATAAACCAAAGAGTAGTCTGAGTAAGGACAGAAATACAACAGTACAACTTTCATATTTTAATATATTGGGCAGAACCATAAGACACTGTATAAGCAGTTGTATGGTATGTTATTATTTATTTTAATATTTCATATATACATGTTCATAATTATAGACCCATGATCCTGATAGATCCTGAAATTAAACAACTAATGAACCAATTATTAATCCATAAATAACATATTTCCCCATCAATGATCACATCTACTAGCTACTAAGAACACATCTTAACACATTTTAGTTAATCTGCATTTTCCAATCCTAATTCTGTTGTACACGAACCTTTCTTTGACTAAAGGCCTGAAAGATGCAGAATTAATTTCTAAGCATGAATTCCTCTGTCCTTTGAGGAAGATGGTGGAAAGTAAGACAGTGTCATCCACATAATGATAGTAACTGGCACTAGGGGACCTTGGGTGTGATAAAAGGTCATTGTTGGAAAATGACCGTAGTATAGGACCCTGGGAAAAAGAAGCTGTATATGCAATGCTTAAGGCATGGAAGAGTAAATAAAACAAGAGTTTGCCTTATCTCTCCAGCACCAGAGTTATAGTGTTCATGCAGCAGGGGATTTATTTGCGTGCAATCGCAAATGGAATAACCTACAGTATCAAAAACTGGAAAAGCTTGGAGCAGATCAATAAAGATTCAAATGGTGGCAATCTGAGAACCCGATAGCTTTATACAGCTATGTCTCATAAAGTTAGTATTATCTGAACTTGCTAGGCCTAAAACTTTCCAAGTTATAATTATGCCTTTCACACTTAGTTTTCAAACTAGTAATCCTTCATGTATGTTAAAAAAAAACCTTGCTCCTCTTCCTCTACCTTTTAAGGGCAGGATTTTTGGAGAGCTGGGCAGAAGTAGCAACATGCCTCTTGTTGATGGCCTTTTTGATGATGAAACATTGGGTGACCTCCTCCTGCACCTTACTGAAACTTCTCAATAAATGTGATCAGAGTTTCTGTAGGAATTCCCCTTTTTGAGCACCTTTCACTCTGCAGGGCTGCCACAAGCAAGTATAAAGGTGCCCTGACACGGGGGAGAGGGGTGGGGTGTTTGCAAAGTTTTCAAAGTCCATATTTCATTTCTAACACCAATCAGATGTGCTCACTTATATCAGATATCATTTCTTCCAAAATGAGTGTCATATATCAATTCAGAGAAAACTTATGTATTGCACAATCTGCAGCACCACTAACATTTTCTAGTGCCCATGTTGTTCTAACTCTGGAACATTCAGCCTAACAAATATGAACTGTGTTGAGTCTTCTTCTTTTGCTTGGGGCAACAAAAAACGTTTTGCACAAAGGTGCCTTGCAGGTGAATGGTAGCCCTGCTAACCTGCTTCTAGCTATTTGAACAAGAGAATGCCAAAGCTATCATCATTTCTACAATTTCTCTCTCTCCCCCCCCAGTAAGATATTGTGCCATGTTGCATGTGATCCTTTTATGCTTTTATTTAGAATCCATTTAAATCAGGCATTTAAGTTATCAAAATTTCTTAATCTTTTTTTTAAAAAAAAATACTGTAAGCAAATTCAGAATTTCTGTGAATACCTGTATTATTTTTATTAATGTATGTGACATAAAATACATCTCTTGTTATAGACCCACTTGCAAGAGAGATTTAAAAATATAAAAATTATAAAAAGGATTTTTTTTTAAAAAAAAAAAGGAGTTTGGGGGGAGTGCTATTAGGTCTGCAAGAGATACAAATTAGAGAGACTTCCGGTTTTGTGCCGTAGCGCCTGGTCACGGGATCATGGACCTTCATACCCCGCAGCTAGTTTCGCCCTGCCAGGCGACCCTAAATGGGTCTAAGTTGCCCCGGAGAGGTGGTGAAGAAAAGGGTGCCCTGACAATTCTGGAACGATGGTGGTCATTTTGCTCGATTTGGGGAAAGCCTTCTAACTCGACAGGAGAAAGGCTGGTCACACTTTGTTGACCAGCCCAAGCTACTTGCAGCTGAAGTCCAAAGGAACTAACCAGCACAACAATTCCCCAAGAAGCAAAAGCCTCCCAAAGTGAGAAGGGGGGGGGATTACCTCACCCTTCTATAGACGGAAGCGGCGAATTAAATCCTTATGGGGAATAAAAATATAAAATACTACAGTTTGGATAAATTTGAAAGCTAAGAAAATTGTTAAAACTCTGTACCTGAAAAAGCATTGATGAAATTATAAATATATATAAAAAGAACAAAAATAACACTTTGTTTTAAAAAGTTGAAAAATGAACAGTGACATCTAGTGGAGGATTAGAGAAAACTATAGCAGAATTGACGCAGAATTTGGCAAGATGCCTAGAAATAGCAAAAAACAACTGGGAAGAAAGCATTGAGCTATTTACTACTGAGTGAAACTACATATGTTTAGAAACTGCTGACCTGGGATTATAAACACACTGAACTGCATTCTTAAACCTAAAAACTGTTTGCAGATAAAGAAAAATCTTGGCCTTTGGCTAATCTTCTAAAGGAGAAATTACTTAAAAACTTTTAGATGCTCAAATACTTTGGACTGAATCCTGACTGGTTGATAACTACAAGACCCCTGAAAAGAAGAACTGTCCAAAATATTGTTTTCAGTGGTGCCTTGACAATTGGAAACGTATTGGATTATAAAACCATTATATAAAGATAAGAACTACGTAAGATTTGGCTGTTTGGATTTTAAGATGGGTTGACTTGATAAAGCTAATTAAAAAGATTATGACACCGATGAAAAACTATTTAGAGGGGAGAGATAAAATGGATATTATATACCTATCTAAAAGTGATAGAAAACCATACAGATATCTTCTCCTGAAGACCCCAGTTTGGAGCTTCAAAGATCTGCAGTGGAACAACCTGCCTCCAGAAGCGGTGAATGCTCCAACACTGGAAGTTTTCAAGAAGAGACTGGACAGCCATTTGTTCGAAATGGTGTAGGATTTCCTGCCTGAGCAGGGGGTTGGACTAGATGACCTCCATGGTCCCTTCCAACATTATGGTTGTTGTTGTTGTTGTTGTTGTTGTTGTTGTTGTTGTTGTTGTTGTTGTTGTTGTTGTTATTATTATTATTATTATTATTATTTGTAGAAATTAATTATCTGATTGTTTTAAATATATGAACCCAGACAACACACTGTTGACGAAGCACTAAAGATTGTTATTGTAAAAAATTAATAAAATATATATTTTTTAAAAAGAGATGCAAATTAGATAAGATATGACAACTAACTATGAGTCGTATGATTTATCAGTATATATGAGCTTCTTCTTGGTAGAGCAACAAGATGTAAAAATACATAGGGTAACTAAGGGATTGTAACTTTCTTCCAGATTTAAGATATACTGTATGCTAAAGTTCGATTTCAGAAAGGAAAGCAGAAAAAGGATTTCAAACTCAGACTCATAGCTTCAGAGACCTTTTTTTTTTTTTTTTTTAAAGGACAACTTTGTTTTTCTAGCAGGACCAATTTGCCTCAAAAATGAATGCCCAGAGAGAGAGAGGGAGAAAAGCTAATTCCACAGGTATGAGTCATTAAGCTGGCAGACTGGCACAAAACAAAAGAAAGTCACAAGCCAAGGGTTTGTAACTAATAAATCTTGTCAATGAAAATTCGGTATAGCTACAAAAATGGTTGCAGAATCAATTCAAAACTGATTTATAACAAAATCTATAAAGTTATTAAAACTCTTTACATTTTTTAAAACAATTTGGGTCATTTTCCATACAAAGATATGATTTACAAAGCCCCTATTGAATACATTTCAAAGTACACAAAGAACAATTTAACTCTATTTGTAGGCTTAGTCTTGCAATTTGAATCAAATATCCTGACTATTAAAACAAATGCAACCTAAAATTATCAACTGTGGAAAAAAATGACAAAAATATCTTTAGATGATTTTTCAAAATATGTTTTCATTTGCCTTCTTAAACAGAAATATAAAGTGTTCTAAAATAGCAAAGAGATGTGGCCAACGAGCACAGTAAATTTGGGAGAAAGCCTGAGAACTTACATACTGCAAACAGTATAAATAAAAAAGGATAGTGAACAAGGCCAAAAGGCACAAGGCATTAAGCAAGAGAAAACAATTCTGTGTATTCCAAAATAAAATGATGTGGCAGAAAAAAAGAATAAACATTGTTGGAAGAATACTAAATGTATTCTATAAAGAAGCAGTCACGATGACAACTTACAGTATATACAAAACAAGTTGTCCAAGTAAAGGCAGAGAAGCAGCACAATATGAATTCTGGAATGGAATTAAACCAAACAATGAGTATACTGGTGTTTTAGGATTCAGTGTTGTTATTTTTTTCCCCAAAGAAAAGAGAGGAAAATAACATTGTAGAAATGATGATTGATGATGAGCTGGGCTTCGCGTGATATAGAATCCTTGATCCTTGCACAGAGAGTTAAATTACATAGTCTCCTGTACTTAAACTAAACTAACTAAACTACAACCAATGCCACCAAGATGTCAGAAATCAATTTCACTATCTTAGCAGGAAAAGAAAGCGTATCAACAAAAGGAGATGGTTTATTAATTAATTACTTTATTGGTTAGCCCATGGGCCATATCAAGGTGCAGAATTCCAAACACATGTTATACTAAAATGCAGTAAGAACAATTTAAAATGGAATTGGTTAAAATACAATTTAAAATAAAATAGAAATAAAATACAATTTAAAATGAAATTGGGATAAAATACATTTTTAAAATGAAATTAGAATCAAATACAGCAATTTAATATGTAGCTAGATAAAATATGATAAAATTATATTTCACTATCACTCCTACAATCTACCCCAATCAGTCTCACATATGCCGATCTCAGCCGAACCCTTTTGCTCAGGTACTGTGCTGTGTTAAATGTAATTTTCAAATTCTGGCCGCGCATAAGGTAAGTTATTTTGATATGGGGGTCCCAATGGGTCATTCGTTTAGTGTATAGGCCAAGATACCTGTCTCTCACCCTCTTATACAGGCAGCAGTCAAATAGGATGTGAGCCAGGTTCTCGACCTCAGCCGCTCCGCAGATGCACAGACATTATAGGGTATAGAGTGGAATCTCCCATATCTGACCATTGTGTCAAGCTGTTCAAATCTCACTCGCGTGAATATTTCCCTAAGATGTTTTGGCAGTTGTAACCTTACTAACCTTACTAAGGATAGCTATGTCATTTTGTACTCCAATATCCTTAATTCTTTGGGCAGCTCTTTTTTTAGATCGTTCCCCTGTTACCCAAGAGACAGGAAGGCCACAGCTTCTTACAAAAATTGTCATTTTAGCGAACCAGGAAGTTTGTGATTGTAATTTTATCTGTTCTAGAAGGCATAACTTGGGGAGTCTATCACTCTCCATTTCATTAATTTTATGCCAGTAATTATATGTTCTGATTTTGGATAGAGCATGAATTGTATAGATTCCCAATTCAGCTCTAAGTGCTGCAGCAGGTGTTCTCAGATCTACACACAAAATACATCTCAGGTGCTGGGACTGCATTTGTTCTAGTGTTGTAATTGAGTATATATTCCAAACCTCTTCTCCATACAAGAGCAGACGAGTAACCTTAGCTTTATACACTCTGATTAATGGGACAAGGGACCCTGGATAAATATGATTCTTTAATTTAAGCCAGGGGTGTCAAACTCAATTTCATTGAGGGCAGCATCAGCATTGCAGTTGCCCTCAGGGGGCCAGGTGGGTGTGGCCAGGGTGGGTGCGGCTACTGGGTGGGCGTGGATGGAGTGGGTGTGGCCTACTGGGTGGCCGTGGCCAGCTCTACATCGTTCGCATCAAGGGTGCCTGTGGGGGCCTGGGCAGGAGTGGCACAGATCTGAGGGTCTCTGGCAGAAGGGGGTGGCACCAGGGCAAGTGCCAAGGCATGGTCCACTGGAGGAGCCTCACTGTTCCTCTCAGGCCATGCGGGGGGAGGGGCTGGATGGTGGTGCGGGCTGCCCGGAGCCCTGGGCAGCAGAGGTCAAATGCCCAGACTGGCCCTCAAGCACCTGCGGCACCAAGCCCAGCCCCACTTCCCCAAGGGGGTGCCCAGCTGCCCTTACCTCCTCCTCAAGGCTGCTGCTGCTGTGCTTGCTCTCCTTAGCCAGGTTGCTCATGATGGGTACAAGGGCAAAGTCAGAGGGAGGCCCATTCCCTCTCCATGGGAGGAGACCCGGCTTTGTATCCAAAGCTTTCTTGGCAATAGGATGGGAGACCCCAGGATAGGCCAGGAGGAGGGGGCAAGGGGATGGTGAAAGGGCAGCAGGGCAGGACTAAGGCAGGACTTCCCTCAGACCCTCCCTTTCCTTCTTTCCTTCTTTCCTTCCTTCCTTCCTAAGTACAGAGTGGTGGGAAAATATTTGAGATGAGGGAGGGAGAAAAACAGGCAAGAAATGCAGCTGGGGATGTGTCACCCTTCGTGAGGAATGAAGAAATGCACCATCGCCTGGAAGTGGCCAGCACATGGCCCTCACCTACTTCACATATCTGGCTTGGTGGGCTCTGGGGGAGGGGATGCCATGAGCAGCATGGAGTCAACGTTACCTGCGCAATGCCGCCCAGCCCCCAGCCTGCCCGGTTTCAGCAGGCAGCGGGGCGCTCTCCTTACAGCACCGAGAGGTTGAGCCGGGAGGTGCAAAGCTTGCCAGCTTTGCACCTTGCTCCCTGCTGAAACTGGGCAGGCTGGGGGCTAGGCAGCATTACACTTCTCATCAGGAGAGCGCTCCACTGCCTGCCGAAACTGGGCAGGCTGGGGGCTAGGCAGTGTCGCGCTTCTTTTTGGATTTGCACCGCCCAGCTCAGCCTCTCGGCGCTGTGAGGAGAGCGCCCCGCTGCCTGCCGAAACCCCTCCCCAGAGCCCATCAAGCCGGATATGTGAAGTAGGTGAGGGCCATTTGCTGGCCACTTCCAGGTGATGGTGCATTTCTTCATTCCTCACAAAGGGTGACACCTCCCCAGCATGCACCCAGGGGGCAGGGCGACGCGGCAGTGGCTGGTTCCTCGCTGTTTCCAGATGGCCTTGTGGAGCTAAGACTGAATGCGTTTCAGCGTAGATGGCCACCACAAAATTGTACATTGGCTCCTGGCTGGCCTGAGCCAGGGCCAAGGCAGCGGGGGCTGTTCCCTCACTGTTTCCAGGATGGCTTCGCGGGCCACATGAAACCACTTTGCGGGCCACATCTGGCCCCCAGGCCTTGTGTTTGACATGTCTGATTTAAGCAGTAGATTCAAATGAGCCTTTGCTCTGTTCCATTGATGATGGTAAGCCCAAGATCCAGTCTAAGTATACAAAGGTGTTAACCTGTTCAATTGGTTCACCATCTAATTGCCATCTATGTCTCTCATGATGTTTTCCAAACACCATGATTTTTTATTTAGATTTACTGATGGTTAGGGAGTTGTCCTGGCAATATGACCTAAACCTTCTTAATAACCTGTGTAATCCTACTTGTGAATACGATAATAGGATCATATCATCGGCATAGAGCAAGCTGTTACAGTATATGTTTAGGATCATTGGCATATGTACCATGGTATTTTTATTAACCCTGGCAGGTCATTAATGTATAAATTAAATAATAATGGGGCCAGGATACACCCTTGTCTCACCCCTTTATTTGTATGAATCCTGTTATTAAGGGCCCCATTAACCCCATACCACACCTTCAAACAGATACTTGTGTAAAGGGCTTTAATCAAAGCTAGCAGTCTAGGTTCTATTTTAAGAGATATCAATTTATTCCATAGTACTTCTATGTTTACAGTATCAAATGCTGCTGTAAGGTCTATAAAAGCAGCAAACAGGGGTCTTCTCTTATAGGCATATTTGGCAATTAGATGGTTCAGGACAAAGCAGTTATCGATGGTAGATCAGTTTTGTGTAAAACCTGCTTGTTCTTCTGTGAGGATATGATTTTCCTCTACCCAGATTTCAATTCTATTCAAAAGGAACCTAGCATATATTTTTGCTACAAAGTCAATAAGACTAATGGGCCTATACTTACTAGGATTCTTTTTATTCCCTTTTTTATATATGGGGACAACTATCGCCATCTTCCACCCATCTGGTATATGGCAGGTTTTATTTATAGGTATAAAAAGACCTGCCAGTACTGGACCCCACCAGTCGGGGAATTTCTTAAATAATTCTGCTAGTAAAAAATCCTCACCTGGGGCTTTATTGCTCTTTAGGCTTTTAATGATGGATTGTATCTCTTTTACCGAGACTGGAGGCCAAAGGGGCGGAGTTCTAGTGTTTACTAAGTCATTGCTTAAAGACGGTTTCTCTACAGGTTCCATAAAAGCAAATAGACATTGATAATAATTCTCCCAGTCCTAGCCGGGATTGGTATATCAAATGCAATCTCCGTTTCTTTAGGACTCCTGCTACAGAGTGCCAAAATATTACTGAGTTATAACTTTTGGCAGCTAGCTCGAATTCTGACCAGATTGAAATGGCAAAACTTTTTTCTTTAATTTTATGAGTTTTTTATATTCTCTTCTTATATGCAGCATCTCAGCTTCTATATGAGCAATAGGACTCCTCTGAGCGAGTCTCAGGGCATCAACAAAAGGAGAGGGTGATCTTTGATGGAAATGGAAATAAGGGGTGCCAAAATATAGTCTATCTAAACTGGTGTGGGACTTCTCAGAGGTTCTCTGAAGTCAATTTGTAGCTTATATCATATAGGGGTCATTTCAAATGCATTTCTCACTTCTCAAAGCTGATTTTGTTCCTGATAGGTATCTTGAATTTGGCAGAATCTTTAAAAGCATATTTTTCCTATTGGGTATCAGAATAACTTTATGATTTTTATAAGTTATAAAAGTCCTTGTTAATATAAACTTTATTAGCTATTTTGGCAGTTGCAAAGTCTCACCAAGCCATTAACAATTTTACATGATTGACCAGGAAAGCTCTCCATATTCTATAAGAGCCTCTTTTCCAAATATATTGAATTATATTTTTTTTAAAAATGCTGAAAAATAATCTTCATCCAATCAGTTAACGGAACAAAACATTAGGAGATCGTAGTAGTAGTTGTGGTTCCTTTAAGGCAATTTTAACAGATGATTCACTTGGGGTGTTGCTGTAGGTTTCTTCTTCTTTTCAGAGTTCACACACAAAGGGTTTTAAAGTCAGCAAAGAGGATTTCTCAAAAGGCACTATGCTGTGGACTGCAGAATGGCAATGCATTTAGACTTTCCACTCCACTGAGAGTAAGTAGTGGTAGTAATGGACTTTCAAATTTAGATGGATTTTTTTGTTGATTTATCCGTTAAACAGAAGAAAGGGAAGAGAAAGAAATATTGGCAAGAGTCCCAGGGAATAGAGCGCAAGATACAAAACGGATGCAATCAAGAGACACGTTTTCCATTTTTGTCTGCTTAGATAATCTCTCCAAATGTGCTCTGTCATTCTGTGGTGCAGAAGAATAATTAAAGTAGAATATCACCAGAATTTCTTCCTTCTTTTCTTGATTCATACTGAATCTATTTAATTCTAGGCAGTTTTTGCTACTTTCATTAAAGAGGCCATTTAAATGCTAGCTTCTCCATGTAGCTTTTCCATTTTCTCAAAAATGTCATGCGAGACTTTGGCATGAAGAGCCCTGAGCACCTCTCCCTGCCTGCTTTAGTACTTTGAAACTATGGACTAGGGGCCTTCTTTCGACTTACTGAGGCTGCATTCCAGTCTTTGTCTCTGGGCTAATCAATGGAGTCCATTCAGATCTTCTAACTGCTAACCCTTTTCACAGCTAATAATTGCTGCAGTCAATTATCTTTTGCTCTCCTGCTTTCAGAAACACTTTTGGGCTCCCTTTTCAAGCTTTGTTCAAAGACAAGAAAATTATTCTGTTTGGTGTGTGTTGTGCTACTGAGAAAAAGAAAGACCTCTGTCTGCCAGATGGAAG
Organism: Azemiops feae; assembly: GCA_023970755.1. Classification (NCBI taxonomy): domain Eukaryota; kingdom Metazoa; phylum Chordata; class Lepidosauria; order Squamata; family Viperidae; genus Azemiops; species Azemiops feae. Next base: position 200,191 of record JALGBA010000221.1, read on the forward strand.
GCTTAGGGAGAGGAACCTTTGTTCCAAAGCAGCTTAGAGAGAACTATCAAATTGCAGATATCTCACCTTTGATGCAACCAGTGTTTGGATTACAAGAGCCCTAAAGATATCCTAGCCTCCTTTGTTATGGAACATAATAAGAACTCTGCTGGACCAGATCCTTGCTATCTAATTCAACATCCTGTTCCTTGCGCTACCCAGCCAAGTATCCATGGGGAGCTACATTATCCTGCAATGAACTCAAGACCCAGATGCCATTTATTTATTTAAAATTATTGTAAACCTCTTTCAAATCAGGCTTTCTAAGTACATTAGAGAACAGCACTATAAAATGTATACATAGTAATAGCATAAAACTCCAGTTTATGGAACTCAGATGGGCATCAATGCGTTTAAAATAGATTAGAGCATTATATGTTTCAGGTGTGTTTATCTTCCAAGCTGTGTATTTGGTCTCTGAATGACAGAGAAAACCCAACTCACTCTGGTTTCATAATTTCACCAAATTGCAGTGTCCCCAAAATTTGACTACATTTGCTTGCTTGTGGTTAAATGAGTCATGATTTAGTCAGTTTAACATAATATGTAAAATGTGCTTGGATAGTTTCTTCTGTTGTACAAAAAGCATCCTGCATTTTCTATTTGGAATAGGCATCATTTTCTTCACCTTCATCCACCCCAAAACTGCCTCTAAATCTTTGTGTTTCATATAGTAGATCTTTTAACTAAGGTATATGGGCTTTTTTTTTTTTAATTTTAATTTTTTTATTGAATATACAGTTAGAAACAAAAAAGACATGATACAACTTCCCTGGTTTAAACAATACTATTAGTATTACCTTGTGTAAAAAAGAAAAGAAAAGAAAATTTCTTTACATTATAACAAAATATGCGTATAGGATCTGTGAACTTTCTAGTAAGCATTCTTTCAATCATATACATTGTGGTTAAATAACTTTCAATTCTATCTCATAAAAAATACTAGTATAAAGATTTCTAAACTCTCAACATATCAATCAACATTCATCCCAGCATGCCTCCTTGACTCTAGCCCAGTGATGATGAACCTTTTAGAGACCCAGTGCCCAAATTGCAACCCAAAACCCACTTATTTATCACCAGGTGCCGGGTGGGCGTGGCCGCAGTGGTCATGGCAGACTGGGTGGGTGGGGCCAGGGTGGCGGGGGGCAATCCCTCTCCATCTCCAGGGCATGGCACTCGTGCCCACAGAGAGTGCTCTGAGTGCCGCCTCTGGCACGCGTGCCATAGGTTCGCCACCACTGCTCTAGCCATTTACACACTTCATTCCAAATTTCGAAATAGTCTGTTTCAGTTTTATTTTTAAGCTCTAATGTTAACCTATCCATTTCAGCGCAGGATAGGATTTTATTTATTACTTCTTCTTCGGTAGGGGTTTCTTTTCTCTTCCATTTCTGAGCATAGGCTAGTCTCGCTGCAGTTAAAATGTGCAATACTAAATATAAAGATCCTTTGCTGAATTTATCCTTGGTAATCCCTAATAAAAAGGTTTCTGGTTTTAATTCGATTTTTTGTGATAATATCTCTTCCAGCCAATTTTTTATCAGATGCCAAAATTCTTGAGCTTTTGGGCATTCCCACCACATGTGGTAGTAAGTCCCTGGTGATTTTCTACATTTCCAACATATCGATGAGGATTTTTTGTCCATTTTTCCTAGTCTTGTGGGAGGAAGATGCCACCTGTAGAACATCTTATATAGATTTTCTTTATAGGTGGTGGCTAACGTTAGCCTCCTATTCCTGTCCCATAATAGTTGCCAATTATCTAAATCGATACAATAGCCAAAAATTTTGCTCCAAATTAGCATTGTGTCTTTTACTTGTTCTTCTAGCATGTCTTGTTCTAGTAAATATTGATATATCTTTTTTATCGTTTTATCTTCTGTTCCTAATAGGATTTTATCTAATTCTGTGTGTTCTAATTTTATCCCGGGTTCTTTTTTATCTTTTCTGTATCGTGATTGTATTTGCAGATATGCCCACCATTCCAGCTCTGTGCCATCTTCTAATAGTTTTTTCCTTGTTTTCAACTCTCCGTTCTCATCTAGAATGTCTCATTTTTATATGTAATTACCCTTCCTAAGTTCATGAATTTTGGGTGCAAAAATATCTCCAATGTCGATATCCAATTGGGGATTTCCATGTAGTTAGATTTTTTAATTTTCGTCCACACATCTAATAGTGCCCGTCTAATATAGTGTTTCTGAAAATACTGATGTGCCTTGTGTTTCCCGTCCCATAGTATCGCATGCCACCCTATCTGCATGTCATGGCCTTCTAATGCTAACAATCTCCTATTCCTTAGGTGTATCCATTCCTTTATCCAAGCAGATGTTGCCGCCTGATAGTATTTTTCCCAATTTGGGAGGCCGAATCCTCCTCTTTCCTTTACGTCTTGTAATAACTTGAATTTAATTCTCGGTTTTCTCCCTTGCCAAATAAATTTGGATATAATTTTGTTTAAATTTTCAAAGAAGTCTTTGCCTAATTTAATCGTTATGCATTGGAATAGAAAGAGTAGTTTAGGAAGTACATTCATTTTAATTGTCGCGATTCTCCCCATTAAAGGAGAGCTGTAAGTTTTTCCATCTATCTAAATCCACCGTAATTTGATCTATTAGTTTATCGTAATTTTCTCTTTTAAGTGTGATGCATCTTGCCGTCAGTTGACTCCCTAGGTACTTTACTTTTTTAGCTATTTGAATGTTAATTTTTTCTGCTAGCTCGTTTTTTTGTGATTTGGTCATATTCTTAACTAACATTTTGGTTTTTTTCTTTGTTAATCTTCAACCTCGCTACATCTCCATAGTTTTCCAGGACCTATAATAGTCTTGAGCCGGACTCTAGGGGCTCTTCCAAAATAAAGACTAAATCATCTGCGTAGGCCTGTAATTTAAATATCTCTTTCTTAGTTTCTAAGCCTTTAATCAGTTTATCTTCTCGAATTATTCTTGTTAAAACTTCTAAAGAGAGTACAAATAATAATGCTGATAGTGGGCAACCTTGTCTCGTACCTTTTTGTATTTGGAAACTTTTTGTTAATTCTCCATTCATAATTACTTTTGCTTCTTGTTTAGAATAAATTGCTTTGAACAGGTTTATGAATCTTTCCCCAAATTCCATATGTTTAAGTTGGGTCAACATGAAATCCCATTTAACGTTGTCAAATGCTTTCTGCGCATCAACAAAGATCAATGCCATTTGTTTTTCATTATGCGATTCGTAATATTCTAGTGTATCTAATATGATCCTAATATTATATCTTATTTGCCTTTTGGGAAAGAAACCATTTTTTTTTAAACAAGTTTTATTAGTCTTTTAGTTTTTACATCAGAGTGCTTAGGAAACAACGTGGAGATGGGGTAATCAATCATCAAAAATGACAAAACAAAACATAATCGTACATGTATAATTCAGGTTAATTCTTTAAAGATTCCCTCTCTATTTCCCTCAATTGATATAACATAGTCAGATTAATACATTTCTAAATAGAGTTCAATCAATCAAAAAAAAATCAATAATATTTTACCTATATCAGAAATCCTGTTTTTAAGCTTTACTAACTTACAATTACCATGTTCCAATTTAGCCTTAAGTAAACACATAATTTACACTTCGGGTATCCCTAATTTCCCATTTCATAGGTCATAGGATAATAATTATATCTAGGGTAGACATATTATTCCAACCATTATATTTTTACACTTCCCAACTATATTCTATTTCTTATTCTACTCTATTTCAAATATATATTTTATAAATCAGTCCATATCTCTAAAAAGCCTTTTTTAACTCATTAAGTAACATTTAAATCCCGTCAAAATAATAATATACCTAAAACAAACATATTATTCCAGAAGATACCTTCTTAATGCATTTCACATCTATATTCTATTTCTTATTCTAATAACTTCTTGTTTACAACCTTTTCCATATTTAATTCAAAACCATAATCAAATCAATAATTTTCATCTCAGTAGTATTAACTCAGTCAAAATCTCTAAAAGCCTTTTTAACCCATCAAATAAAATTTTAAATCTCATTTTAAAATCTAATTCTGGCTTTCTTTTTGTGCCAAGCAGGTTTCCATAAAAGAGCCTCTAAATCATCAAATCTCAGTGTTTGGTTATACATATTTATCAACAATTCAGTCTGGTCATATTTCTCTTCTCCTTCTTCCAATACTATCTGAGAAGTATAATCAGTTTTGTTCAATATGGTAGTTACTCGTTGGTTATCCATGTTGTCACAGTTTTCAATGCCTCGTATTTGCAAATCAGTTCCTGTTGCTTTTGGCATTGGAGATGTTTTAAATGAAATCAGTCTTTGGTCATCAAAGTTCTCAATAAGTTGTACGTGGGTTTGTATGATGTCTTCTTCTATGTTGATTTGTTCCTCTTCTATTGTTATTTGAGTTATGGGGTAGTCAGTTGGAATCTGGAAGTCAATTTGAAGTTTTAGGGTGAAGGCTTTTATTTTAGCATTCACTTGTTCAGTAGCTTCATAAATTTTTTCCAATATAAGTTTACAGGTAGATTGTGGATGAGATTCCGCCATCTCATTAAATTGTATATGTTGTTGCATACAGGCCTCTTTGGAGTTGATCTGTTCCTCCACTGTTATTCCTTGGTCTATAAGTTGATCAGTCAGGATTTGAGGTTCAATTTTTAATTCTGGAGTATCATCTTTAGTGTTCATTCTAAAAATCCTTTGCTCCTTAAGTTCCAAGATTTTTTCCAGTATAAGCCCATAGCCAAGCTGTGGGTAAAACTCCTCCATTTCAGTGGTAAGGTAATCTTTTATTTTTTTGGTGGAGGCTATGTTTATTAACAGTCAACCAACATCCACCTCCCCAATTCTAGTAGACAATTTCACCACCCAGCTGTTTCAAATCCATTATCTTTCCCCTTTTGTAATAATTTGAAGGTCAAATCCAGTTCAAAATTAAAGAGAAAACACAATTGCAATGTCGGCTTTCGCCACAAGGTGTCCTCAGTAGACTATAAAATCTTTTTTCCAAATTCCAATAGTTTTATCCAATTAGAAAGTAAAAGAAAAAAAAACAATATTCCCCAACTTAATAAGTAGATAAAGTTATAAAATTCTATAGTAAAGATTTTTTCAGGGTACAAGAATACCCAAGAATAAAAATAGTCAGTAAAAATTAATTATTTTTCCTTTTGTTTCCAGAGCTCGTTTTCCCAAGTATCCAAACGCCGCTCTCTCAAAGCAGGGAAATAGGTCCAAGAGCTTTTCACAGGGGGATAGTTAGGGTACAGAGAGGGAAGGGAGGGTCTCACCCGGATCTTCCACGGTGGTTCTTTTCACTTAGCTGTTCTTCTGACTTTCGGCTGGAGCGGCTAGATGATCGGCCATGTTAATGGCCAATCTTTTCCCTGTCAGCCCAAAGGAGCTGCCTCGGACCGCGGAAGGTGCTGCCACACCCTCCGCTGTCAACGAGAGTCCTCCTCAGCAGTAGTCGCCCCTCCAGGGCGACTTTCGACCCTGTCCAGGGTCTACCAGCGGAGAGAAACCGGCCAGCGAAAAGAAAAGACTGTCCGCGTGACCGCCAGCGCCACAAACTGGAACTGGAAGTCGGCAAGAAACCGTTTTGATCAGTATGGATAAATTCAACTAAGTATCTTTTTAATCTTTCTGCCATTATTGTCATAAAGATCTTATAGTCCGTATTTAATAAAGAAATAGGCCTATAGTTTTTGATGAAAGTTAAATCAGAATTTTCTTTAGGTATTAACATAATGGTTGCTTCTTTCCATGAATTTGGGATCTTTGCTACTTTTAATACTTCATTAAATGTATCCAATAAGGTTGGGCCCAAAAGTTCTTGAAGATTTTTGTATATTTCAGACGGTAATCCATCAGGGCCGGGTGTTTTATTACTTTTTTGTTTTTTAATTGCTTCTATAATTTCCTGAAGTGTTATGTCCTTATTTAATATATTTTGAAATTCTTCTGGGACCTTCGGCAGATCAGCATTCATAAGGTATTGTAGTATTCTTCCTTCACTAATCTTTTCATCGTCTTTATAGAGGTTTTTATAGAATTTGTACTTCACATGTTTTTTTTCTTCAGTCTGGTGTACCATCTCCCCCACTTCGTTGCATAGTTTACTAATCCATCTTTTATCTTTTTGTTTTTTCAGTCTATAAGCCAACCATCTCCCAGGTTTATTTGCCAGTTCAAAAAATTTTTGTCTGATACTTTTTATTTTTTTGTGCCAATTTTTCTTTTTCTATAATGTTCAATTTATGTTTATTTAGATCTAGTTGTCGTTTTAGATCCCTACATTGTAGTTTTTTTGTAGTTCTGTTTCCAGTTTTTTGTGTTCTTCCTCTAAACTTTTTTGGTACTGCTTTTTCTTTTTCTTTTCATTGGCCATGTATGCAATTGCAGTTCCTCTCATAACTGCCTTGGCTGTATCCCATAGATTTTGGGTATTAGTCTCCTCTTTGTTGTTTGTCTGGAAGAATATCCGCATTTGTTCTTCCATCTTATTCTTGAATTCTTTTTGATTTAAGATTGCCTTTTTTAAGGTCCACCTCCTTGTTGTCTTCTGTCCTTTCCATTTCATTATAATAGGATTGTGGTCTACCCATCTATTGTTACATCATCTACATCTGAATTTAGTTCTTTCGTTGTCCAGACCATATCAATTCTAGACCACGATTGGTGATGTCCTGAATAATATGTAAATTGTTTTACGTTCAAATTTCTCTCCCTCCAACTATCCTGGATGTTAAGTTCCTCCGCCATTTTTAAAAAAAGTACCAGGTAGTATTCTTCTAGTTCCTTTTCTTGCATTCTCACTTTTATAGTCTAATTCTCTATCTACAATTGCATTGAAGTCGCCAATTAAACAAATATTCTCATTTTCGATATCACCGATAATCTTATGTAATTTCTTGTAAAATTGTCTTTGTTTCTTGTTGGGGGCATATGGGCTTTTTTCCTGGTATTCTAGATATTTAGAAATATGAGAGACTAGAGAACTCAAGGAGAATTAAGCCTCATTATATTGTTTTCTGGACTTATTCCTTCAAAAAGGATAAGAATCACCATTGCAACAAACATAATCCAATTAAGCCATCTAAAAATGCTGTATGCCATAAGAAACATTACTGAAGGCTGCTGAAAAATCCAGAATTTACTGGTTGCACTGCTCATATCCAATCCCCAACAAGAGGCTTTTATGTAATTATTTCTGACCCCATGAGCTCAAAGGCAAGCCAGCATGTAAGATGCATTATGTATAAATCCATTGAAGTTATTTGTCTTTTAATCAATCATCTATCATAGAAAACTAAGAAAAATTAAGTCCTTTATTTGTAGATCATTAGGAAGTACTAATTTTATTCATCTTTTATCAATACATTTTAATTTATTGTTATTATGATAAATAGTACAATGATGCATAATTATAATTCAAAATAACACAAAATACAATAAAACATTAAACTGTATAAACATCATAAAAGATTTAAGGCAGCAAATAAAACAGAGTTAAAACCAACCCGGTTCAAATTCCTGGACACAGAAAAAGATTTTGTTCTCCTCTCAAACAGTTGCATCAGTTATACCCCATGGAGTGGCTGTTACAAGTGAGAAATCTCTTTTTGTGAACCCTTGAAGGTAGGCAAGGTCAGGAAACAGACAAGGATCAGAGGAATGCTACTTTATGTTTGTAGGATATAGCAAAATATGCCTCTGGTCCCCTACTAAGCAGACTCAAGGCTTATTTTGAATTTCTTCCTCATGCTTTCCCTTTCCCAGAATTAAATTGTCATTTCTCCTCCCTTACCTGCTCCTGCATTCCTTCATCAAGGTTATCTTTACATTTCTTGATACTTTCCCTTGGTCATGTATTTATTAATCAAGCTCATTTATGTATCTCATGCTCCCAACAAAAGCAGAAAAACTAGGTGCTGACAACATGCTAAAACAGAATGTCTGTGTGAGATTTTGACAGCCATTAAAAAGTGCTATTGCCTTATCTTCAGATGTTTCCCTCCTTCTTTCCTTTTCTGATTTCCCAATCTAACCTCAGACCTGGTATTTCCTGTTAATCTTCCAAGCACTAACCAAATTCAACTCTATTTCATTTTTGGTAAACAGCCAAAGTCTTGTTATTGTTTCCTTGTCCATTTGAGATTTCTTTTAATAAGATTGCCAAGAATTGAATTGAACTAACGAATTTTGCTTGCAAAGTACAGGTAGTCCTCGACTTACAATCACAATTGAGCCCAAATTTATGTTGCTAAGTGAGACATTTATTAAATGAATTTTGCCCCATTTTACAACCTTTCCTGCCATACATGTTAAGTGAATCATTGCAGTTGAATCATGGTTAAGTGAATCTGGTTTTCCCATTGACTTTGCTTGTCAGAAGGTCGCAAAAGGTGATCACATGGTCCCAGGACACTGCAACCGTCATAAATATGAGTCAGTTGCCAATTGTCTGACTTTTGATTATTTGACCATGGAGATGCTGCAATGGTTATAAGTGTGGGAAAAAAATCATAAGTCGTTTTTTTCAGTGGCTTTATAACTTTGAACAGTCACTAAATGAACTGTTGTAAGTTGAGGACTACCTGTATATGTTATGACTGAGCTATGTTCCCTTTCTGATAGGACTGCAGAAATCTGGATAACCACTAGGTAGCCCCAGACATACAGAAAACCCAAATTCATTGCTGCCATCTACTGGTTGCTTAGATATTTATTGTTAGATAAACTTAATCTTTGGATATGGAACATCTTCATGTCTTCTCTCTTGTTTTCTTACTAACTTGTCTTGTACTGGTTGCTTTGTACAGAGAGAAATTTAATGTTGGGTAAGCCTAACCACTAAACTTTGCTGATGAGTTATTCCCTTCCCAATTACCATCACCCCATTCCAAACTTTATGTCAAGCCCTCCAAGAGTAACCTTTCATGTAACAAGAACTACTTTCTGGAAAGAAATCTTATCAAAGCAATTATCTCACTCAACTCACACTTACCATAATAAGGTGGATTTGCTCTCTTTCTTATTCTTCCCTCTTCCTTTTGTCTGAGGTGTCTCTTTTTCCACTTCTACTTCTCCAGGGTCTGTCAGATATTCCATCACACATCTCTAGTTTATTCTTCATCATAATCCATAATTCAAAATAAAGATGCTTATTTGGGAAACTATAGCATGTATTGTATTGCAGTTTCTTACTTTCCCTGGTAGGACAATAGCGTAAGCTAAAACATCTTGCATGCACTTAGCATGAATATACACTGCGCTGGAAATGCATAACTAATACAGCATTTAAGTTCCCATAAAGGTTACTTGGATGTGGCCTAGCCTTTTTTCCATTACCTTGTCCTTCTCCTTCTCCTTTTTAAGGATCCTCTGTAATATTGCATCTCTCTCTCTCCACTTTTATTGATCCATTTAAGCTTGTTTTATACATGCTCCATCCATCTGCTCCGCCTGACAGAGAGATAATAGCTTCGCTACCATGTTACATTGAGTTAATGGGGAAATTTCCAAAATATATTGAGAAAGAACATTTATTCCCCTTGTAAATTGATAACCCACTCAGAGTTCATCTCCTACCAGAAGGAAGTAATGTCACAGCTTAACCAATTCAAATGTTCCATGAGATAAACTAGAGAGCATATAAACCTATAGACCTGTGGGTGCATCACTTCAGTCATGAGTAAGTCTGCCTATATATTCTGGAAAAATCATTGCAAGAAGAAGAAAAAACACTTTTGGGGATGCTTCCAGAAAATGATGTGCAATGAGCATCATTTATTAGAGCAATTTCATGGAGCAGCCAGATAACTTTGTCATCCTATAATCCTCAGTCCATGCTTCATGTTTATCTTTTAACATTTTCTCTCAGAATGATGAAAATCCATGTATGCAGGAAAAATAAACCACCCAAAAAAAATCAGATATGCAATTTCCAATGATTTTCCAAAGTAAAAAGGAGGGATGTACACCAAATCAGTAACAATAATTTTGATCAATAGTATTTTTCTCCTGTGGGAGTTTATTCGATGGATCCATATCATCATCTTCTTCTTCTTCTTCTTCTTCTTCTTCTTCTTCTTCTTCTTCTTCTTCTTCTTCTTCTTCTTCTTCTTCTTCTTCTTCTTCTTCTTCTTCTTCTTCTTCTTCTTCTTCTTCTTCTTCTTCTTCTCCAATGTATCCAGTTGTTCTTAAGTTGCATTTTTTAAAAATGCCAATTTTTCAGAAATTAAAAATAACACGTACTAGCTAGCTTTGTTCCTGGCCTTCAATTCTCCATTCAGATTTCAGATCCAGATTTTTCTGGATTTTTTTTTTTTTTTGCCAACTCATAGGTAGGAGACCTGCTTGTAGGCACAATCTATATTGTATTATTAAATTATTTTTGTTTCACATAATCAGCAATGATTTGATATTTTGTATTTTTGGAATTCCAGGATTTCTGCACAGGTAAATAGTTATGAGTGCAATTTAATGGTTCACTTGTGATGTGGAAGTTGTTTCAGCTAGTATTAAGGGGAGACAGTGGTTTTCTGTTTTCCTGCAGTGTTCAGGATTTGTCTAAAGAGTATCAATCCTCCTGGGCAGATCTGGATTTCCTGCAAAGAAAAATCGAGGAACTAAAAGTTCTGAATGGAATTCAGCATCTGCAATATTTGATGCTTCCAAATCTGCTTATCATTTGGTAATCAACAATAGACTTCCAAATTCCTTTATCATGTAATACTGTGCCATAATCAATGTCCATGCTTTCCCCAGTTTTCAGCTCATTACAAAGAAGGTTGTTTTTCTACTATACTCTTAATTTTAGATCTGTTGGAGTTTTTTTTTTTTAGCATTTTTCATTGTTGCAAGGCAGCAGAAGACTTTTTTCAGAAATGTCCCCCTTCACTCTGAGGCTTCCTTGGCTGTTCACATTTTCTGCTCTGGAAAACTCATAAGCAGGATTTAATTGAAGTTCGAGAAACCTGCCTGCAATATTTCTACAGACATGACGGTACAACAAAAATAGGATATTTATGTACATGCTCCTCAGCCATTCTGTAACTCAGTGAATGCAAGAATTTCATTCGCTGAAATTTTCTTCTTTAAAAACAATTTCTTTTCATCAGATTCAGTGGGAGTTATTTTAAAATGCAGACACAATACGCCATATATTTCCATACACTTAATGACAATTTTGCTGAATTTATGAAGAAAAATGTAAATTCTCTCTATCACCATTTTTTAGGATTTTTTTTTCATTCATAGCAGTAGGCATGTATATGTACTTACGCATGTGTGTATGTTTCTCTCTCTCTCTCTCTCTCTCTCTCTCTCTCTCTCTCTCTCTCTCTCTCTCTCTCTCTCTCTCTCTCTCTCTCTGTGTGTGTGTGTGTGTTTGTAGAAACATATATGGAGAGCCAGTTTGGTCTAATGATGAAGGCACCAGGCTAGAAATCAGGAGACTGTGCGCTCTAGCCCACTTTAGGTAAGATATTATGTATAAGTCCACAATCAAATATTTTGCAGATAGGATAGAAGTTGATAGAAGTGTTTAGAAGATAATAAAGTAATAATTGAATTGATCATAGTGGCCTAATGAGTCTTATCTCATTGCTTTGATTTGGCAGAGGAGTTCTAATAGAAATATTCAGGAAATCTCTTGGTCTGTAAGCTAATCAGTTTTTTTCAGCTTCAGTTTTGGGTCTCCATATGTGCTACATATCCTCACCCAAATTTTAACTCTCAAAAATATTATGGCACATGAAATTAAAAACAACTGGAGGGCATGATGTTGGAAAAGGCTAAAGGGTTATGTTTGTGCATATAGTAATGTGGGAGAAAGAGTATTATAATCTTCCGTAAGATTACGGACCGTAAGGTCCGTAAGATTATCTGGGACAAAACACATCCTCTTCACGACCTGTTTTCCTTGTTACCTTCTGGGAGGAGGCTTCGTGGTATCCGTAGCAGAACATCCAGATTCAGCCATAGTTTCATTCCATACAGCATTAACCTTGCGAACTCTCAAGCTTCCTCCTTGCGTTATATATTCAAGATGGACAGTATTTAATATTTATTTGCTATGTATATGTAGGGATGTGGGTCTATATATATGTTGTACATAGTATGTTTAGGTCTGTGTCATGTATGTGTTTCACTTTGAGAGCGGGCAACTAAATTTCATTTTTGATGTGTGCCATTGTGCCCACAATATAAAAATGACAATAAAGGTTATCTTATCTTATCTTATCTTATCTTATCTTCTAGATGCTTGAATATAAATTCATGAGCTTCTCTTTTCATTTTGCTTATGACACTGGGAGAGATCCTTTTTAATGCTGCAGTTATGTTTAAGTTTGATTTGACCAAATTCCAGTTGCAGCATCCAATAAATTTAATGTAATTTTACAGAATGCTATGGAAGTAGTCAGTTAAGAGTTAAAAAGAAACCAATACCAAGTTTTTAAAAAGTAAACAAACCCACCAAGTATTGCAAATCTTCATGTTGTTAGATGATGTTGATGATCTTACAAAAGGTTTAATTTTACATTTTCATTAATTTTTAATATTGAGATTCATGCCATGACATAATGTGATGATGCTCATTAATCAAAAAGCTTGCCTGCTCCCGATCATTTCATTGTTTCTCTTAGTTGTACAAGCAAATTGTGATGCTTTTAGATGAAGCAGAAAATGAAGGATAAATATTTACTCAGTGTCCAAGGTAAATGATTTATTCTTAGTTCGAGCATGTGTTTTATATTAATGGATTCTGAAGTGATATTTATAAATATCTCTTTCTGCAGAATAGTTTTTGGTCAGTTTCTTTAAATATCTTCTCTGATGCATTGCATTTGTCAAATGCATGATCTAGAATCCCAAATGTTGGTGGAGAATTTGCTATATCTGTTTTACCGATAGAGGAAGGAAACTTTTGTTCTGTATGTCTGGAAATAAATTAGCTTTTCATATTCATAATTCCCAGGGCTCAGTTACAGAAAAGGATCTAATGACAGGAATCCTGTTGTCTCCTTTTCTCTTCTCACTTTGCTGAATAACAGGACCTGATTTGGCAGGTGGTACTGTAAAATGGACCAACCTTTTCCAGGTAACAGTATAAGAGAGGTTACCTATAAGCAAGAATAAGTGCCTGATTGGTGCAAGTAGACATGTTTGAAATCTTGAGTGTGTGCACAGTGCCATTTAAGCTTCACTTTAGGCAGTTAAATGTCTTAGGCTGACACTAGATAATTGCTTCACAAAGGGATTACAGAGATAATCATGATTACGTCCAAGGAAATGTCATGGTTTCTCTATAGAGTTGACATCCTGATGGCCTGGTCTACGTGATAGTTCTCTAGCCTTAGAATTTGTAGTGATGTGTTGGATATAACTATAGTAACTCTGTTATCTCTGCAACAAGAAGGATGCCCTCCCAAGCATTTTTTTTTCAGCAGCAACTGAAACTTATCTAGCAACTGAACAAAATTGCTGTGGGCTCGTAGATGTTGTTTGATCTCTGAGCAGTTTATTGAAACTGGGAAATAGTTCAGTTTATCCCAGGATAGACGCTAAGTGGAGCAAATATTACTTAAGGAAATGTTAAAGCTGGATGACAGGTGTACCATTTTATAGAAGACAGTCCTTGATGTAAAGAATTGTCAAAGGACAGCCCTCTGTTTGAAGGTATCCTCTTTGTGGAATCATTTCCAACGCTGGCTGAATGAAAAAGAACGTTAATCATCTGTAGGCAAAGAAAAAGCCTTGAAAAGGCCTTTTTGCTGATTCATTTTGACAGCAGATTGAGGAAGCATGCAAGCTGCATGCATTTGACATCCAACATATTTAGTTTTCAAATTAAACAGTATAACTTAATAAATAAAATTTGACAATGTGTCTTTAGGCTTTTTTGGTAACTTGCACTATAGGACTGTGCCATTTTAATATATCTTGTTTCCCATTTATCTATGGGTCTCTTCAGATTTTTGCAAATCAAATGGTCTATTTGTATTTAGAGAGCTCAAAGGTTTGCTCTGACCTGTCTAGGCTAGTCAAAGCATTTTTTTTTTTTTGCCCTGCCAAACATAATAAGGTATGCTTATGCAAGTCATTGTTGTGTACTTTGTTATAGTACTTTCCAGATACCTTGTGGTTGAGGATTATGGAAATAAATTGAATTCATCTGGAGGGAATCAAGCTGGAGGGAATCAAATGGAATGTCACTCAAGAATTGTTTTAACTTTTTTCTTAAACACAGTTTTGTATTGTAGAGTGGTCATACCACATCATGTCTACCCTATTCCACCAATCCCACTAGGGTGGGTATAAATGCAGCAAGTTTTTATACATACCTATACATATACATATTCATGTATGTATGCTTTGTGTATGTATCTCTGTGTGTTTGTGTGTGTGTGTGCTGCTAGTATAGCATAGCATAGCATAGCATAGTATAATATAGTATAGTATAGGTTATTGTTGTTATTGTTATTAATATCATTATCCTTGGGATGGTGACATTATTTGGTGAGTGGAACTTTTTCTTTCGAGAGCAGTGCATCAGAATTTCCTTTTAATGTGTGGCATTTTATGTACAGGAAAATGACAATAAAGATTATTCAATTCAATTCAACTGCTTTCAGTGGTATTGTTGCCCACATCATGTTTTCCCCCCTCATTCTCTCAATCAGGGCAAAATAAGGAAAATTATTTATATACATATACAGAGAGAGACAATGAATCATACTAATTTATTAAAAAAAAGAGAATGAACAAATTTTTGTATGGCATCTGAAAGATCAGAAAATACGGGGACGGGGGGGTCAGCTACCTTTGAGAAAAACTCACTCCAAGGCAGCCAGTCACTGTAAGTCAATGTAAGAGAGCACCCAGAACAGGGCCTCCAAAAATTACCTTCAAATGGCACCAGAAAATAATGTGTTGTAGATACCCAAACTTTTGAATTGGGACTGGAATTTGGAAGCTAGTAAAGTTAGGGTAAAAATTGTATTAGAATAAAAGGCTCCTAACAACCTGCTCTAATTACTCCCATTGTTACAGTATTTGATAGTAACTGAAGTTTCTGGGCCATTTTCAAGGGCAGACCATATCTTAAAACTTTTTTAATTTACAGGATTCTTGTCAAACTGATAAATCACAGGAATTATTAATCTACTTGTTAAAACCACAAGCTGTCTTAAGCAGAATTTTGCTATTTAATCATGTAAACTGCTTTTGATATTTCTGTGGAGGCCTATCTGATAAGCAGGATAATCAGGCTTATAAATAATGTATCTTTACAATATGTCCTCTTAACATTTTTACTGAGTTTTTCTTGTCAGAGCCTAGTTTGTTTTGCCAAAAGTCCTCATTTAATACTGTCACTGAATTAGTATGCCTAAGAGGAAAGAATTATGCTCCTTGAGCTCACTCTGGGAAGTACAATGAGGACAGAGGAAAAACAAATCAGCATGTATACCAATATCAAGATTCGAATAAGCATAAATATAAAGCATAAAACATAAATATAAAATGCTGAACAAGTATAAAATGTGGACAAGTTCATTATGCTTACATGCCAATTTGGTGCTCAGTCAATGATCAACCCACTCCCCCATTACCACAGAAAAAGCTGTCAACTATAATGTCCATGTTTAATCAGCATTACAATTAAAATAAAATACAATGAGTAATTACATTGTAGAATGTAGGTATAAGTCACCTCTGATGCCCACACTAGTTCCCATTCTTGGCTTTCATACCAATACTTCATCTGCACTTTAAGTTAGAGAGATCCATATATTATTTCGAAGCAAGAAGAAGTCAGGTATGTTTTAGTACATCTTTTTATATAATATATTTCGTTAAAGTTTAAGAATAAAAAGATAAAAAACTAATACAAACTGAGAAAAAAGTAAAAAGAAAAGATTAAAACTGCAAGGAAAATATATATATACATACATACATACATACATATATACATACATACATACATACATATATACATACACACACACACATACAAACATACATACATACACATATACATATACATATACATATACATATACACAGGGCTTTTTTTGTCATAGAACGCCCAGAATGGAGTTCCGGCACCTTTTTTTTTTTTTACAAAAAAAGCACTGCATATACAGTACATATATATATACATACATACATACTTACATATATACATACATACTTACATATATATATATATATATAACTCTTTGTTAGCAATCACACACACACACACACACACACACACACACACAGACACATATATATATATATGTATATATATATATATATATATATATTGGATTGCTAACAAAGAGTTAAAGGAGGACTGGAATAGCTATTTCGAGCTAATTAGCTCTCACCAGCTAATTTCTTCAGATTTCTTCATCCCATATTTGGGCCGACAGGGTGCATCAAAAAACACTCAAGACAAATATATATATATATAAATTATTTCCCCCTTCAAGGGAACTAGAAATAATTTCAATAATTTATCTGCTTCTCTTACACTTCTGCAAAGGATGTCTTCTTTCCATATCTCATCTCTTATCTATAAACAAATTATGACACTTTGTCATTTAGTCCTAATCAGCAAAATCCCTTCCCAGTTACATATTCTTTTCTTTACTTTTAGCACAGTAACTTAGCATTTTCTCCAAAATTACAATGAAAAATCTCTTCTTCCCATATCTTATCTCTTATTTATAAACAAAAGTCTCTTATTTATAAAATAAAGGTTAAAGCCTCATCATTCAGACCTAGTTAAAAAAATCCATTAAGAGCTACCAGGAACAACATATTAAGAACCTTTATCTTTAATCCCTTCAAATCCCACAAGTTGATTTCTTATCATTTTCTCTTTGTCTTGTCTCAGAAGCTCCTTCAACAAATTCAACTCCTACCAGAAATAATGTCTATATTTTAGCCTTAATGAAATAAGCCCACTTTGTGATCCTTTCCTTTATTTTTAACACCATAATAGTCTTTTGTCTGAAAATGTAAAAAAATATTCCTTCTTTCCATATCTTATGTATAAACAAATACTTAAAGCCTTGTCATTTAGACCTGGTGAAGAAATACCCATTAAAAGCTACTAGAAATAAAATCATACCTATTAACTTTGATCACATAAGTCAGGGCTTTTCAACCTGTGGTACACGTACCACTTGTGGTACATTAACAAGTGGCAGGTGGTACGCAGCCCTGCCTAACCAAGTGTAGTGGGGGAGGGAAAGAGCCAGTGCAGGCAAAGACTTACAGTGAGAGAGTCCTCTGGAGCTGCAGATTGGCTGGGGAGAGACAAAGGCCCCAGGCTCACTTCTGGCTCACCCTCCCCCATGAGAAAGGAGGAGGAGGGGGCGGAGACAGGAGAGGCTATAAAAGGAAGCAGTTTGGGTGGGAGAGAGAGAAAAAAGCAGCAGCCTTGGGGGGCGGCAGAGTCAGCTCTAGCTGCACCAAAGGGAAAGAAAAAGAAGAAGAAAGAGGAGGAGGAGGGTGGGGGGAGAGGAGAGGAGATCAAGCAGGCCGGCTGGCCATGAGCGATCTACAACTGCTGTGGCAGCCACCTGTGCTGGCAGCAGCAAACAGGCAAGAAATGCAGCGGGGAGGGTCGCCCTCCATGAGGAATGAAAAAAAGGCAGCAATGGCTGGACGTGAGGCACACAGGAGGGAGGGAGGGAGATGGAGAGTGGAAGGATTCTTATGTGCTTTTGTGACTTTGAAGTTCTGGGATTTGTGCAATGTGGGCTTTGTGTTCTTAAAGAGTGTTTGGCAATATCTATTTGGCTGATGTCTCGTGTTAGCTTCTATTGCTCTGCTATTGTTAGCTGTAAGTTTTGCTGCAAGGGATTTTGAAGTATTCTTCTCCTGAATGGATTTTGCCTGTAGATTCCTTTACTTATGAATGGAGCCATTTGGGGAGGCTGCCTTAGCCGGCAGCCAATACTTACTACATTTTTCTTCTTCCTTAAGTGCCGGCTGCTGGCTTCTTACTTTCCTTTCTAGCCAGTAGCTAATTCTTAAAGGGGAATGTGCCTTTTTAAGCTAGTTCACTCAGCAGTTTGTCTTTTCTGTTTCTGGAGGCTTTTCCTTGTTTGATGAATATATGGAAGAGATAAAATATGGGGGGGGGTTCAAATTCTTCCTTCAGAAGGAGGTGGGCAAGAGAAAGAGGGAGGCAGGGAAGGAGGGAGGGAGGGAAGTCCTGCCTTAGCACTTGGCCACCAGCAGCCCTGCCA
Organism: Azemiops feae; assembly: GCA_023970755.1. Classification (NCBI taxonomy): domain Eukaryota; kingdom Metazoa; phylum Chordata; class Lepidosauria; order Squamata; family Viperidae; genus Azemiops; species Azemiops feae. The sequence goes on from JALGBA010000221.1 coordinate 218,496, forward strand.
TTGACTTTACTTGTCAAAAGGTTGCAAAAGGGGATCACATGACCCTGGGACACTGTGACCATCATAAATATGAATCAGTTGCCAAGCATCCAAATATAAATCACATGACCCTGGGCATGCTGCAATGGTCATAAGTGTGAAAAATGGTCATAAGTCATTTCAGTGCAATTGCAACTTTGAACAGAGGGGTTTTTTTTGGTCATCAAGTTTTTGACACCTTGCTAGGTGGTACTCGAATATTGCCATATCCTAAAAGTGGTACAATCGGTGAAAAGGTTGAAAAGCCCTGACATAAGTCACCTTTACATTTATTCTTTTTGCTTTTAAAAATTTTGATGTGTGTCCCAACTGCTGATTTCTTTTCATCTCCTTTTTGTCTTTTCTTGGAAAGTCCTTCATGACTATATTACATCTCTTTCGTAACTCCAAAATAAGAAAGTTTTCCAAGTCACTCTTCTGATGTATTATTCATGTGTCCCTTTTAATTATTAAGACGTCAACCAGTTTCATTTATATATCCAGTGTTGCATCATTTTTCCATATCATTCTTGTAACATCACTTTTAAATCCTAAATCAAAACCAGTCTGCAATAGTGGCGAATAGCCAGTCTGATTTTCACTTGCATCCTATCTCCTCTTTTAACCCATTTTTATGGAGTGGACAATCTTAAGAAAATTCTGAGGGCATTATTCCCAAATGTCTGTAAATTCTTCCAAAGATGAAATATTGTTTCCATTCTGTATTAGGTGGTCTCTTCTCCGTTAATTAAAATCTTTAATTGTTTCAGGTTGTCTCTAGTGTCCAGCCTTCAAAGTCTCCTTTCATATTTTTCTCTAATCCACAACATTTTCCCATAATGTTTACATTTAGATTCAAAGTCTTCATATATATATTTAATAGGATTTTAATTATAAATAATTTCACAATATCAATTCCAATTCATCTGTCCCTTTAGTCCATTTATAACTTTCAGAAATCAATGTTTCAATCAGCCCTCTGCTGTATATTTGAGAATAAAAATTTAAATTCTTAAACTTACATGAAATTCCTTTCACTGTGGATTGAAGAAAAAAATATCTAGTATGAGGAAACTTCTCATTCTCAAGATTCTTAATATCCAAAAAGCAATTAACAAGCAATTTCCTGAAGTAATTAAGAGAGGAAGGGGGTGAATCCAATGTCCATTTGAGGGCTCCAAACCACAGCTTGGGCAAAGCTGACTGTCCCTCAGCTATGGGAAATTTAAAGTCAGAGACCACTGTTTTACAGTCTCCTTGATGTGACCCTCTATACAGAGCACTTGTGATTGATTCCAGATCCTCCCCTTCATCCAAAGAAGCATTTTGAGGTGCCCTTCCATTTGCTGGCTTCTCATTCTTCTGTGGTTGTCAGCACCACTGGAAATGGAGCCATCTTCAGTTCACCATTGCTATCGTGGAACTCCAGGCATGTTTTAATATATCTGAACATTTCATAGCCACTTGTAATACACTCTGGGAAGACAGCGATTGAGTCTGTTTAGTTTTGGTTTAGCATGTTAAAAATTCAGCCATTTATTTAACAAACTATAATCAAACAAACCATTACTTGGCATAATAAGCAAATCCAACCAGCATCAAAAAGACAGGCTGAATAGCATTTTTATGAAAGGCAATTTTCTTGTCTTTCTTTATCAAAAGTATTTGAAAATTATTACAAAATGCCAACTGTATTTTTTAAGCCAGATTCTGTGAAATTTTTGCCATGTTTCAATATGAGACACTGGAGGACAAAGTAAAAAAAAAAAAAAAGGCAAAATGCAGAAATGAAAACTACAAATCCATCATAAATTGAATATAGGAAAGCAAAGTTTGAAGCAGGAGCTACAAGAAAAGTTAATTCCTTCCACATGTTTATGTTCTCCCCGTTTTAGAAATGGTCGTTCAGCATTTTCTGTATCATTGTCTCCATTTCAAAAGCAAGTAATGGTGCCTTTGCCCCTTGGCTTTCGATTTTATTTTACTTCTTCCACAGGCATGTTCTCCTGTCAGAAGTGTACAAAGGACAACATGTCTGCTTTCCATCTGAATGCCTTTCACTTTCTACAAAGGAAAGGGAAAAAACAAGTAAACACCACATTTAGGAGCACATTGTGCTTTGCATCCCACCAAATGGATAGTTGTAAATTTCTCCCACTAAAGCTTTTGTATGGCTACAGAATCTGTGGAAGTGGAGGCCCGCCAAGCATTGTTCAGGATTTTTTTTGTCTGAGTTGCTACCATTTACATCTGCTGGGAACATCTGCTGCCATAAGACGTGTGCAACCATTTCTTTGCAATACTTTTTCCTGGATGTTTCTACCTTTACTCTTTTCAGCTTTGGGTGAGGCGTACACACTTTATTTGCTCCTTAGCGTACCTTATCTCTCTGAGAGCCTCCTTTGCTAATTCTAGTTGAAGCATGTACCTTCATCATCAAGAGTTCTCAAGGGCTGTATAGTTCCAATAATACCATGCTATGGAACTGAGGGAAGTAATCTAAAAAAATAACAATATCTGGTAATCCTCAATTTTACATTGTGGCACAAGATTAATAAGACCAGTAAAATTAAATTAGTTAAAATTTCAAGGAAATAAAAATGGCTGATTTAATACTTAGCTAAACTTTTTAATCTTCTTAAGCAAAGAATTTTAAAGCCAGGCTGACAGTTCAAGAAAGACCCTTCTTGTCTGGGTCTAAAAGAAGGGGCTTTGAGGAAGATGTCCATATATACTAGCACCACCAGAATCTCTCTCTTCTCCAATCTCCCTACAACACCATAAAATAAAAAAAACCTGTCAGTACATGAACTCCTCTGACTGTTGAATCAACTGCTCCCTCATAAACGATCATGACAGACGCATGAATAAGTGGAATCCTGGCTGTCTGAGTACCATTTGATGCACCCCATGCAGGTATGACAAATTTTAAATGCTACTGTCTCACATTTACAGTGAAGCCATCACTGCAATTCCTGTTATCACATGCACAGATTGCAAGGAATCAGGCCCATGGAATCAACCCTCCAAAGTGAGACTCAGCCTACCGGCCAGGTTCTTGTAAACCTTTGGGAGGAGGCCAAAAATCTTGCCACTCCACCATTAATGTAATTCCAGATAATACTCACACATCCCCTAGTATTTTGACTGAGTTAGTCTCAAAGAATTTGTTGATGACAACTTACAGAAAAATTTACCTGTCCTTCTTCTCTGCTGATGCATCCATATATTATATTTTTGTAGTATGTGATTTCAGACTGTTAAACTCAGTAACTATGAAAGCTGGAACTTGCAAGAAGAGGACTTTGAGACTAGACATAACCATTTTGTGAAAATGCAACCAGACTAACATAAAATATGGGCTGCAAGTGGTCTGTTACAAAAAAGTATGTGAAAGAAGTATTTAAAGTTTAGAAAATACCTTTTCTCTGATCTGGTTAATTTTATCACCTTCCCTCTATTCTTGAATAAATACCAATGTATGTGTCAAGGTTCCGATAGACAAGACCAAATAAATCAGAACTCTGAGATTTGAGATTTCCTCAAAGAACATCTTTATTGGTTACATAGTATCGGAACAGTCAAAAGTGAAACCAAGTCTGAAGTTCCCTTCAGAAAGCAACAATATTACAAATTTGAATTCTCCACCCAGTGCTATGCAGTTAGCTACGTTCCCCAATAGAAGAGTTTGGTGGGCTTTCTAACTAAGTGCTGCAGCCCTATCTAACTGACAGAAATGACCTTGGTTCCCATGAGACAGTAAAATGTTTAGACTAGTAGAAATCCTCCATCCCCCTCCCAATCCTGTGGCAACTTAGAACGAAGAAAATGGCTGCAGCCAGGTTCGTTGTAGAGTTGACAGCATGTATTCATCATATTTTACAGCAGGGGTGTCAAACTTGCAATGTCACGTGACGTGTTGCGACATATCACGACTTTTTTTCCATTGCCAGCAATGGGGTGGGTGCGGTTTTGGCATGACGCACTCGGCCTGTGGGCTGGCAGTTTGACACCCCTGTTTTACAGTATTAGGGTCTGGAAAGACACTGTCTCAAAATCCACAATCTATTTGCAACTGTTGAAATTTAAACATCACTTTTATCAACCATAATTGAATGGATTATGGAGAGAATGAATGACACCTGTAGTAGATACTTCCATTCTACGTCAGTTTCCAATAAGATGAGCAAACTGCATTTTTCCCTGTGGCTGAGTTCACTTATAATAATTCAGTTTATTCTTCTACGCAAAAATTTCCCTTCCGTGTATTTTTCAACCAACACTCACATATGCTGCCAAATGCCTCTTGATCTTTCCCCATTTCTCAGACCTCCTGGTTTCTCCAGAACTGCAAGCCACACATCACCAAAAAAATAAGATTGTGCCAAGGACCTCTACAAAAATTTTAGGATCCTCATTACTAGGGAAGTTCTTCCGATTACATTTGTATGGTTTGAACAACATTCTCCCTTTTTTTATACCTGTCTAGATACTATTTCCTATATTTACACAAATTAATCCTGACATTTTTCATTTGCTATACCCAGTCTTTCCTCACTCCCATCAATCCTTTGTGCTTCTTGCCCTTGGCATTTATGATATTTCTGGGGTGGAAGGAGGAGGAGAAGCAGAGACTTTGAACTAGACACATTCTGGATTCCTGCTAGGATGAAATTCTGGTCCATTGTAAGGACTACCCTGACAGTGAGAAACTGGGAAGATGCCATGGACATTGATTCCAGGTCAGCAAGCTACCTGCCTGAAGAAGAAGGGACTGGTTTAGGGTGAGGAAGAGGAGAAATAAAGAAAACACGATCCCTGTACCCAAATCCCAAAGAGAAGCTGCTGAACTGGGGAAGCTGCTAATGAGAATGCTGAAAGCAGAGAGTTCTCCCTGCCTCTCACTTTCTGCATAAGATCAGGATAACATCTGTCAGTTGTACATGTCTGTTCATGGGGGATTAAGTGATGCTGCAACTATCCTTTCTCAGTGCCTGGAAGCTGTTGAGGTATGGATGGGGAGCAACAACGTAAAACTGATCCCTGGCAGGATGAAGTGGCTCTGGATTAGGGTTCTTTGACTTTTGGAGAATTATCATCTTTGGTATTGATGGGATTGCATTGCCTTCTCAGTGGTGGCCTCTTCTCTATGGAACATCATTTCCCCAAGGTACAATTGCCTGCCCACTTTATTGCTTTTCCAAAAGGCCCTGAGTATGTGGTTTTGCTAGTGGGCCTGAAGACTGTGAATGGAGATGGAGCCAATCAAGTGGTTGATTTGATTGTGTCATTTCTGCCATTGTGTGTGTGTGGGGGGGGGGTGAATTATGGCATAGATTTTTAATGTTGTAAGCTTCCTGGAGTCACCTGTGTGTGAGTTGAATGGCCATATCAATAAATAAATAGATGAAAAATAGAAACTGACTACAAAAGAATAAGAGATGGACATTCTTATTCTGTATGATAACCACAGACCATGCACAGCAAGTCCAATATGAGGAATGGATGTCAGACTGCGCCCCCTGCAATAGTTAATCTAAGGTACAAGAATCTTCAATCTCTGATTAAAAGTATTTAATCAAGTTGGTTCTAATTCAAGTTGCTCTCAGGAGAGCTCTTAAGCCCCTTGCCTATCACAGCAAGGAGAAGCAACTGGTTATAAATCACAAGAAACCCCCAAAGTGACAGTCTTCTCCAACAGCATGAACTTCACAGGTGGTAATAGACAATTGGGTCGTAAAACAAGGTAAGTGCTTTAAATATCCAGGAATTGTTTTCTAGAAAATAAAGTAGCTCTAGTTAATTTTGCCTCTGAACGAAAGGACTACCGCAGCAATTTTAAGATTTCATCACACACAAAGAGAAAATTTTATTTCAGCTGCTATTTCCTGCAAAAACAGTTACATAGCTTTTATGTGGTATGTGGACCATTTTTCCAACGTTAGCTCCTTATATTTTAAAATAAATGCAGTCAGATGTTTAAATTGGTTACTCTGGACACCTAGAACTGAGTCTTGAGGTTGCATTTTTAAGAATAGTAGCTAAATACTCTGACAAGCAGTAAACCCTAATTTGATTCTACCTCCAACTGAGCTGCTTCCTCAAATAACATCTGATAGGTATAGATCTACTTAGTAGGAAAACATCACAAGGAAATTGCTATTCTGTGGCCTTTCCCATGAACTTCTGTTGCATTCTTGTATTGAAAAAGCTAAGAAGGTCATTAAGCAGTGGACTTAATGATACAGAAATTCAGAGTGACCTCAGTCATGTTACAAGGATTTATTGGTCCTCAAGAATTCTCCAGAGACATTCTCTCATAGACTATCTACTACTTTTACTTATTCTAAATATTGCTGGACATTTACCAGAGGCCATTTCAATGCTCTCCCTTCCTCAATTTTAAAGGAAATGTTTATAAAACTAGCTTTCCAAACAGGGGAGGTTGTCATAATAGGACATGTTCTCTTGTGATGTGATTTTGACTCTGATATTCAGATATTAATTCAACTCAGATTATCCTGAATACTTTTATGTAAATTATTGGCAGATATAGAGCCTAATATATATAATCCTATATATTTGCAAAATTCTACTATTTGGCAATAAGAACTCATGAAAACATTGTGTTATCCTAGTTTTCATGTTCTGGCTTCAGTGAAGGAGGTAAATGCCCATGCAACTGGCAAGCAAGATGTGGACGCAATGTGGGCACTTGGAGATAAGACATGTAGAGGTGCTGGGGGAGAAAATACTGTGGAAGGGGTTTGATAAAAAATGTAGCAAGATGGGGAAATAAGGGGAGGCTAATAAGAGAGTGTTGACATGGGTGGTTGCAGCAGTGCATTTGCAGCAAGGCTTGTGAAGGCATCAGGAAAGCTTAGCTGGAGAAACAGCAGCAGATGGGTGGGAAAGGTGGCAGAAGCACAGTGGGAAGCAGAAGAAAGAATGTGCGTGTGTGCGTGACAGCTTACTGGAGGCTGGAAAGACATAAGCCGGATCAGTCAATCCGTAATCACAGAACACTCCATGTCTTGAAAAGTGCCAAGGGAGGAGCCCAGAGACTTGGTCAGGAATTGCCAAGGTTGGAAATGTAACAGGAGTCCAGAGCAAGAATCCACAAAGTACAGAGCCAGATGCCAAAGTGGCTTCCAGTTTGGTTTTTTTCTTCCTTGTCGAGCATGCACAGCTGAAGCTTTTTTTTTTTGCTCAGCAGCTGCCAATAATGAGGTACTAGGCCTGTTTGCATGGTCGTGGTCTTGCTGCTTACTCACAAGGCAGTTATTTTTACAGGTGCAGGATTCATAGGCTGGGAGTGTGCATCTCCCTGCTTCTTAGCACCTGTGTTGGCTAAAGAGAGATGAGTGATGGCCGAGAGAAACCTGAGAGGGTGTCAGCATTTAATTCAGTGGTTGCTGAATCTGCAGGTGCAGTGAGACTTGATCTGCTTGCATCTTGGAGCCTGTGAACCATGTACTACATAAATAGCCAAGGTGCACAGGACAATTCTATACCACCCTATTGCTTTTTAATACCAACCCTGCGATAACATATAATGTTGCCAGGTTCCAGGCAGCAATGCTCAAAATTCCTAAGATGATGATATGTGCTGAATACTAGATTTAATGAGCACCTAGTTCTCCTTTTGCTTTTGTACCTTGATGTAGTCTTCCGTATATTAATCATTTATGCTCCTCTATACTCCTCTAACGTTCTTCCCCTTCTTTTAGATTCTCATTTTTAAAAATACATTTAATTTTAGGGGTCCTTGGTGCTCTCTGTTTGGTTGTTTACCAGCACTGATGATGTTACCTAGTTTGGGTAATGAAACATCTGCAAGAAAACAACCAAGCTCAGAGAGGACCAAGGACTCTTCATTTCAACCCTGATCTACAAATATTCTCATTTTTCGGTATTTAATTTTTAATTCATGCATCTTTTAAATCTTCTAGCTTTTTATAATTTGTTTAGATTTTTATTTTTACTCTTGATGTATTCTTTATGCTTTTCTAATGACTGTACCCAACCTTCCGTATGCCGGTCTATGAACATCGTAAAGGTTTGATTTGAACTATGTGTTATGGCTTAAATTTTAGGTATTATCATGTTCATTCATTTTTATTGTCTGTATCTTAGATTGCATTTTGGTCCAAGTATACTACTACTACTACTACTACTACTACTACTACTACTACTACTACTACTAATAATAATAATAATAATAATAATAATAATAATAATAATAATAATAATAATAATAATAATAATAAAAATAATAATAACAGCAACAGCAACAACAACAACAACAACAATAACAATAACAACAACAACAACAACAACAACAACAACAATAACAATGACAATGACAATAATAATAATAATAATAATAATAATAATAATAATAATAATAATAATAATAATAATAATAATAATAATAATAATAATAATAATAATAATAATAATAATAATAATAATAATAATGGAAGGGACCTTGGAGGTCATCTAGTCCAACCCCCTGCTCAGGCAGGAAACTTGATTTGATTAGAGGGAAGATTGAGATTATAGTCCAAGAATTCCAGAGAAAGTCCTACTTTCAAATGAGTTTCCTATATACAAACAATTTAGTGTAGCAAAACTTTTATTTTCTCCTGCTTTATGAGGCTAGAAGCTTCTTTGATGAAGGAGAAGCATTCCACATCTATTTACTATACTGATAATTATTATTCCTCTCAGTATACAATGAACAAAGTAGTTTTCATAAAGTATTCAAGCTGTCTATTACCAAAGAGCAGAAGAATGAGACTCAAGGTTTATATTTTGGGACATACATACATTAAATGAGGCTTCTTGGTGTCTTGATTAGAAAGACATGAGAATTAGGCCTTAATCATCTTCCCAAGAAAGAAAAGTACTAACGTTGTTTATGATCAGCTTACTTTCCAGCCCATCCTCCCTATCCTGACCTCTCCTTCTCTTTCACTGTGCAGACAAGTGACCCTGATATGGCCTTGGAGCAATTGTGCTGTAATACACAGTTTCTTCCTCCCCTGAGCTTTCCATCCACACAAGTTCTCTTTGGTCAAATGGAACAATGATATTTTTAACATTACCCAGAATTAAGGTTGCCTTTCAGGTCCAGCAGCAGCTATTAGAGAAACAACATACCCAACTTTGCGATTCAAGACTTTGGACTGTCACAAACTATGTTCCTTCTATAGGGCTGCCCAAGGATCTAGATGCCAAACCTATTAGGACTTTTCTTATTGTGGTCCAGAGCAATCCCGTGGCCTATAATTTGCAATTCCCTACCCCCTAAAAAAAATCCACCCCATATTTCATCTTTCCCTACTGTTCCTGAAGTGATCAGCTGGACAGTCCCTCAGTCCTTTCTGTCCCATCATTCCCTTTAGTCCCTGTGGAGAGAAAAAGGGGAAAGTTTGAGATGGAGCACACTTTGGCTTCTTGACATTGCTGGGGTAGACAAGACTTTTTCATCTATTGGAAAGGCTCTTTTGACACTGATTGCTCCTAGGAAGCAATGACTAATGTCATGCATATCACCTTTGCCATCACTTCTGGGCACAATTCTTCAAACTCCCAGGTCCCCCAATCACAGGGGCTGGCTATCCATGACATCCAGGCTTCTGAAGGAGGAAAATTTAAAATAACAAGCACAATAATAATTAACAATAGATCAGTATAACAATAAAATCTGTAGAGCCATATACATCCAGTGTCAAATGATGATGATGATGATGATGATGATGATGATGATGATGATGATGATGATGATGATGATGATGATGATGATGATAATAATAATAATAATAATAATAATAATAATAATAATAATAATAATAATAATAATAATAATAATAATAATAATAATAATAATAATAATGTTGGAAGGGAGCTTGGAGGTCATCTAGTCCAACCTCTGCTCAGGCAGGAAACCCTATACCATTTCAGACAAATGGCTGTCCAATCTCTTCTTAAAAACTTCCAGTGTTGGAGCATTCACCGCTTCTGGAGGCAGGTTGTTCCACTGGTTAATTGTTCTAACTGTCAAGAAATTTCTCCTTAGTTCTAGGTTGCTTCTCTCTTTGGTCAGTTTCCATCCGTTGCTTCTTGTCTTGCCTTCAGGTGCTTTGGAGAAGTAATATGAATACACAGACAACACACACACACATACACATATAAATACATCTAAATAGACCATTCATGAATGTATGCCAAACCTCAAATGTCTTTTCTAAAGGGCTCTTTTTTCAAGCTCTATCCAAAGCTCAGGAACAAAGGCACCAACAGGATCACCAGTGAAAAGCTGTTCCATGATAAATGTTGTCATCTCTTCCCCCCCCCCCATCTGCTTTCCCCCTATCTGTCATGGAGAAGGGAACATGCAGCATCTCCCCTTGAACCAAATCTACAAGTTCCACTTTTGAAACAAGTTGTCATACAACCCAGATATCAACCCATTTCTGGGTCAATACCAGCATTTTAATTGTACCCAGAAACCTAATGGAGAGCAATACAACATCCTCAATACAAGTGTTATATGCAAATAGTGGTTCTGATCCAATACAACATAGGCAGCTGCATTTGGTTCCAACAGAGCTCCCATTTGGGAGGAGTTGCGCAGCTTAGACACCCAAGTGAACAGGGATGGTTCTCGTGGATATCTTTCTGCCCTTGCTCCAGGGACATTAGTTTATGTGGCAAAAGAGTTGGGCTTGGGCTTGTAAATACAGAGTTGGTTACAAGAGGTCAGAGGAGAAAACCTGATAGTTGATGAGGGCAGATAGACTGTAGAGAGTTGGTGGTGTTAGGTCCGTGGGAAAGAGAAGCTGAAGACAATGCATTTTCTACTATTGTGGGAAAGAATGCAGAAACACTGTAGCCTTCTAAGGAGAGGAGGGAAGTTGAGAACAGGAAAACCAGATTTGAATTGGCTAGAGAGCTGTGCAAGAAAAAGGGTAGAGTAGTTTGAATCAATATATACATTAAGAGTGCTTCTCTGTCAATCAGTGCTGTTCAGTTGTCTTACTTAGCCATTAATCTGCTTGCACTAAAGATTAGCCATGACTCGATTCCTTGAGAAAGCAGCCACAACTGAATTCCTGAACCAGAAGGTTTGACAATAAAGGACCTGGCTCTTTCCAGGTTAAGAACAAAATAGTGACTACAGTAGCTGAAAGAGGGGATTACCACATCAGCCTAGGCCAGGGGTAGGCAACCTTGGCTCTTTTATGACTCGTGGACTTCAACTCCCAGAATTCCTGAGCCAGCTGGCTCAGGAATTCTGGGAGTTGAAGTCCACGAGTCATAAAAGAGCCAAAGTTGCCTACCCCTGGCCTAGGGGATAGCCATGAAGCTCAGGTAATGCAGCAGTACAGAATGATGACTCTTTGCAACTGCATTAGACATGTACATAAATCCCTAACCACCTCCACTCCTCATACACACACAAAAATGCACAATTCTAGACACAGAATTGGCACAACAGATAGCAACATCTAGCCACCCTGATTGATTCTGAAAAATCTAATCATGTTCAGACCCGATTGATTGCAGAATAGGAGAAATCTTCCAGAAAATTCCAGGGCCATACTGTATATTAAGTTCAGAAGTTAGCAAATATTCAAAATAAAGCAATGGCAAACTACTTCTATATTTTTACCAGGAAAATAGCATGCATGTGTCCAAATACTGTAGTCCCCAAGAGCTTAGTTTCACTTAAAGTAGGTCTTCCTGTTTACATACCAAATATTTCTTCCAGCACTTCAGCAGACATTTCATTGCAGCCACAAGGAAATCACAAGGCTTTGAGTGGGGAGCTGTATTAATTGCCTATTTTTGTATAACAATATCTCCATTTTCTAGCTTGCAATTACACCAACTTGGTGCCATCTAGAGGTGTTGGATTATATCACAGGTCACACCCCCGAAGAGCAAATAAAACTGATATAGTATAAATCTTTTCCTATTGGCAATTTCTTTCTCCATGTCCCTATTTACTGAAGTGGATTAGACAATCCCAAAGAATTCTTTTAATTTAATTAAACATTGGTTAGGAACTATTTGAATATTATAAATAAGATGGTTTTTGTTGTTGTTTCTGTTTCATGTTTCTTAATACTCAAGATCTGATTTCATGCTTTATAAAAAGGTGTCTTCAAATGCTCAACAAAATCATATATATAGAATAAGTGTGGAAAATCCCATAATTTTATAACATCACCTGGTTTATAAACATCAAAATTATTGCTGACAGTGCTGCCCTCATGCTCTGCAAGCCAGCACTACACAGACTTTGGAATTTCAAGAGTAAGACTCACAGGTTGATCTCTTGTTTCTCAGACATGAAGCTCTGCCTAATGAAAGGGAAGGAGGAGTTTCTTCAGGTCAACCTACCAAGCAAAAAAACTAAGTAGATTTCCCTTCTGCAACTTCTTTCATGCACATTCTATTTAATTCCTAAATTAAAGAAATTGATGGTCAGCCAAATGCTAAAATACTTTACATTGTTTTGTTGTTGAAACAAAAATTACAACAATACATCTAAACAGCCTTGTAACAGGCCATTACAATGGCCAAATACTAAAATTGCAATTAAGCGCTCACACACACACAGAGACACGCACACATACACTGCAAACATAAAATCTCTGAGGGTCTTGGTAACTTAATGCCAGCCTTTGCAAGACAGTGGATCTTAATACTACAAACTTAATCTGATTTGAAGTTATTTATTATTAGTAACATAATTAATTCTGTGTGTTTAGAAACATATGCAATTGATTCTTTTCACACGCAAGAAACTTATATATTAATCTGGTACATTACTTATGCAGTTGCTCTCTACTCTGCAACTGTTTTCTATTGTTCCTTTTAATTTTTTGTAATCGATCTATATTAAAATAACTTCAGTTGAGAACTTCTACATATTTAATTGAGTTTGCCATACTCTTTATGAAAGAGAGACTATAGTATGCCAGGGTAAGCCACTATTTTCCCCTAAGAGCTATTCTGGTTGCTGCTCAGGAGCTGGACATTGTGTGTGTATACACATTACATTGTGTGTGTATACACATTACAGTACCTCATATCCATTTACAGTACTCTCCTTTTATCCTCTCTCATTCATTCTCTTCACTTTCAGCACTATTAGCAGAAAGAAAAGAATTGCTGGGAAACACTCAGCAACTACACTATTTTAAGGCCACCAAGTGCTGTGCAAAGTGGTTATTAATTTATGGGAAGAATAGGAAGAAAAGGCTACAGATTGGACCACCATGGGTATGAAGAGGCACTTGCACTTTTACACTGGCAGCAGGCAATCAACTGTTTTGTGTTATTTCTACTTGTCTGCAGTAAAGATTCTGGCCCTGCTGAACAGTGTCTGTGAGACTTCTGTTGAGTCCTAACCTAGAAATGGGAGTAGCCATGTAAACTCAGCTCTGCATTTTATTGCTGAGTCCTGGTCAGGATCACTGGTTCCTGCTAAAATTACCTGCAAGAAACCAACGACCTATCTGGCAATGCCATGGCTTTCCCTTTTCTCCAACTCAAAACATGTTAAGATTTGGCTTCTCTTTCTTTTAAATTGTAATACTTGATTTAGGGACCATTATGCTCCAAGGAAAACTTTCCTTTAAAGCTTTTTGCTTTTGCTTTGTACGATCCAGTTCATAATATCCATGTACTTTTGGGGCCTTGGAAAAGCATGCTGGGGAATCAAACATTGTTAGCAGTAGCCAAAAAAATACCTGTTTTTTATTTCATTTATATTTTATTACAATTAAATGGAAATAATTAATGGAGATTTCCAAGGCAGTCTTTCTTAAACTATCTTCCCTGAATTATGTTCTCTAACTTGAAGATGTTCCACTGATTCCAAGTTCCAAGAAAATATTTCGGTATGCAAAAAAAAATATGAATGAAAAGGAAGCGTTGGAAGATAGTGCCTCAGACGTCATATTGAAGCAACAAAAGGAAAAAGAACCATCATTAAAAGACTTTTTAAATAAAGTTCACAGACAACATGTGTGTTTTAAGAGAAAAGGCATCAAAATTCCTACCTTTTCCTTCAGCGTATCTTAAATTATTGGAATCAATACCAAATATAAAAATAGGCTCAATTTAACTAATTTTATATTTCAGAGATGGATTAAATATGTCAACAAATGCAAACTCATATCTTATTAAAATTTATAATAAGTGTGCAATGTAAACAGAGTCTCTGTGCCCTTGCCATAGCCCAAACACTGATATTACAGCACTGGAAAGATGAATGTATGGCCCAATTTATTCAATGGACCTGATTACATTTGCCACTTGTGAGCAGGATGCCTATAGATGTAGACTTTGTATGGACAAATAAGATAAAGTATGGGAGTCATTTATACAAAATACAGTAGGTTAAAATATGTTATATAAGTGTATTAGAAATACAAATGTACTGGATAATAATTGCATTAAATAACTATATATAGACTTGTAACTATTTACAGCTATAATGTTGCATTATACCCATTTCTTTTTTGTTGCATTTTTTCATTCTTAAAAACCACACTTTCTTTGTGTTTTTTATTTTCTTTGACAATGCATCTATTTTTATCTTTGTGTTTTTCCAACACTAAATAAAAATATAATAAGTGTATTAAATGTAAGGACAAAGAAAGAATACTACATGTTTTCAGTATTTCTTTTATAAAATGAACTGTGACAGGTGTACCACATTTATGGTTTGGTGCCACAGTTTTGGAAAATGTAACAAATCCTGCTCTAGGAACTATATATGCAACTTTCAGGATTCTCCTATGGTACAGCTTTGTTCTAGGAGAATAAATGTCCTATGAGGCTTCTCTGGGACTTTTTCATCATATCTATTTGAACTATGGTGCTGGAGAAGACTCCTGTGAGTCCCTTGGACTTCAAGGCGCTCAAACCGGTCAGTCCTAGAGGAGATCAACCCTGACTGCTCTTTAGAAGGCCAGATCCTGAAGTTGAAACTCAAATACTTTGGCCACCTAAATGAGAAGGAAGGACTCACTGGAGAAGAGCCTAATGCTGGGAAAGATTGAGGGCAATAGAAAAAGGGGATGACAGAGAATGAGGTGGCTGGATGGAGTCACTGAAGCAGTAGGCGTGAGCTTAAATGGACTCCAGAAGATGGTAGAGGACAGGAAGGCCTGGAGGAACGTTGTCCATGGGGTCGCGATGGGTCAGACACCACTTCACAACTAACAACAACAACAAATATAGTCTATCCTTACAGCTGTTCCAAGCCTAAATAAAATAACATCTTCAGAAGATTTATTGTCTTTTCTATGCACTGGCCATAACTTTTCTTTGCTGATTATTGTCGACAGAACACCATGTATTTTGACAACAGCTTTCCAAATCAAACCAAAAGCTCTAAGCATTTAACATACTGATGTCTTCTATAGCTTCAGATAAATGGAATCAATATTTAGAGTGAATCAGAAGGTAAATGTATTAAACAATGTTTGTCAACAAATTTAGTAATAGCAATAGCACTTATACTTATATACCACTTCACAGTGCTTTACAGTCCTCTCTAAGTGGTTTACAGAGTCAGCATATAGTCCTCAATAATCTGGGTCCTCATTTTACCAATCTCAGAAGGATGGAAGGCTGAGTCAACCTTAAGCCAGTGAGACTTGAACTGCCAAACTGCTGACAACCGGCAGTTATCAGAAGTAGCCTGCAGTATGGCATTCTAACCACTGCGCCACCACCATAATCATGCAGATGAGTGGTTAGGAATTTGTGAGACTAAGAAGGAAATTCAAATATAATTCATTTTTTCCAGATACCTACTTAAATCCTCCATCTATCGGTTTCATTGAGATTAAGTTTAAGTTCACAAGTGGCTCAGCTTCTTGCTAATGGCTACTGTACAAAGCTTTCATCTTGAATGATTTGCAGCACTTATATGTTTCCTAGTAATTTACCCTTACTTTATTGTGTAGCTTAGATGAATGGCTCCCAAGATGAACTGTGTGAAACCTCATGCCCCAGAGTCCAAGTTCAATACAATTACCATCTTCAACCGTTCGTCTCCCATGTTCCAGACACACAATATCTTTCCACTTTATCCTTATAATACCAATGCTACCATTACCTAAGTCCAAATGTGTTCCCTGCTGTAATGGAAGAAATAGTAGCCTAATAGCTTCTTGATATACTGTTTAGAAGAGATACGTGGCTGATATACAAATAACAACAGATACATCTCAAACCAGCTTATGGAAATCAACCCATAAGAAAAGCAACATATGTACGGTAGTGTAGAATATCTTATGAAGATAGAATTAAAGCGAGAAATGGTGCAGAAGAACTCAGGAAGATAGCCAGAGGGCAGGCACTCTTAGCCCCTGAACCAGTCATTACATTTAGTTTCATGGATGAGTCTGATTTTTGGGATTGGTGAGAGCTCATGAGGCTATTATGAACAGCTGCTATGCTATTTCTCCAAAAGACAAGATCTTTTAAGATACTCAATGGACTGGCACCGCTGTGCATGAAAGGTTGTTCTTGTCTTTTTAAAAGTTTCCCCTGCACCTTGAAATGATACAGGCATTAATGAGGGATGCTGAACAAACCATCAACATTATCTAAGTTTTCCCCACCATCGTTAAAGCTTTATAAAGATCATTGACTTTGAATCTTTGAGTCATATCAAATTCCCATAAAAATGAAGCAGAAGGATGTAGAAATGCTAAAGGACCAAGAACAAATTCTTCTCCTATTTCTCCCTAATTTTATTTTATTTTCCCACCACAACCAATTTTCTGTCAAAAAGGCTTTTTCCCCCCCACTTTTGGGGCCTCACTAGGAAAAATCCATCTCATCTAAACCTTAGCCTTCTGTTCTAATCTTTGCCCACTCCTGCAGTTTATAGGAATCTTATAACAATGCTCAAGTCTTCCAGCATTATTTTTTCTTTGAACTTTAGGACAACATTAAATACCTCATTAAAGAACAAGCTCTGTTTCAAATGAGGGTTAAAAAAAATGCAGTGTATCTTTTCAATGCATAGTCCTAAACCTTAGACTGCCCTCAATATAATGATCAGATCCTAACATTTAATATAATCTTGTTTAAAAATAACAGCAAATTAGTATAAAATCTTTGTTTCAGACTAGTTACTCAAGTAATCTTGCTAAAATAACATGCAGCTAATCTAATTTTAACAGTGGAACGTATCAAGGATGATATTCTTGTAACAAATTCACAGAAGGTTATGATTTTCTGATATTTATGATAAAGCAAATGTTAATACCAATGTTAGTAGATGAAATGCCTTAGGAATAACATGTAATATAGACTGAAAACCTAGATTAAGAAGATGGCCTAAGAAATGTGAAGGGACCAAAAAAAATGAGCAAAAACTACTGAAATCAAATGATCCCTGATTACTGTTGGAAAAGACTTTGGGGTGCCATTTAACTTTTGAAGAAGACAAGCTAACTTCTGTTTAAGCAGACGGACTGGTCCCATCTAGATGGAATTTTTGTAGAATTGTCTTTATATATGTGTGTGTGTGATCTTATACTGAATACTAAAGACCTTGATAGTGTGTATCTATTATGAGATCCAGAAAAAAAAAATAGATGTCCCTTATATGACAAATGTAGGCATTCTCCCAGAGATGTTCCTAGCATTCTGTATCTTCTCTCCCTCTCTTTTTAAATGCAACATTATTCTGCATTTGGTGTCACTGAATTAATCATGCAATTTTGTGTATTCACTTTGGGAATGTGGCATTTTTAATATATCACTGATCTAATATTAGATGTCACAGATCCTTTTACGGTGGAATACAGTAGAATTCAGTTGTGCTAGTTGTAAGGAAACCAACATCATTGCCTAGAAACAAGTATTTGAGATGGGCAGCCATATAAAATTGATTATGAATACATAATCAATTAATCAATCAATAAACAGGTAGTTAGTTAGCTACTGTAATGCATCTTTCCATTTCACTGCAAAAATCATTAATGCAGCAATACAAGACTTATAACAAATTGTATTTATACATTTTTATTCCACATAACCAACCAGTTTTGGTTGGTTCCTCCATCCTTTTGATTCGTTATCAATGTAATGCAAATAACATATTGTCTTCATGCTTCTTATTTGTTGCTAATTCATTCTATAGTAAATACCCTTTTAGTATAGTAAATATACTTTTACAACCAAAGGCAAACATCAATACCACAAGCTCCTTTGTGGCTCTTTATAGTCTTACATTTATTTCAACCGCTTACATAAAATAGTGCATAAATGCCAGCACTTCCCAAATCCAGACATTAACTTCCAAACTTAAATAAAGCTTCATTTCTCCACTGTTTCTTCTTTCATTATGAAGATATAATTATTCTCAAATATGGTATACAAAATGGGGATAAAATCCACTGTGTTTGTTAAAGAAAAGGGGGAATAAATATGACATTCTTTGTGTGATTGTTTGGGTTCTGTGAAAGATTTATGTTTGCTCATTTGAGAAGAGGTGAGTTGAATAATTCACTATGCCTCTAACAAGCAACATTCCTGGGCCAAGGGTGTCACTTGGCTTTTGAAAAAATATGTGGAATTACAACAAATCAATGTCAGTTTCATTAAATCAATTTCAGTTAATATGATTGTATCTCATTTTATTAACTTTCTGTTCTTCCATCATATTAAACACTAGAATCTATCAACAGTTTATAGAGGACTTGGGGATGTGGATACCTCAAGTCATACAATCCTGCTTTATATTTAATGATTAGCAAAGCTGAATAGGAAACCTACCAGTTGCCTATGCACTAATAGAAAGGATTTATTTTTGACATTGTTATTGCATTTTCCTTCAAGCCATTATATAAAGAGAAATCAATTCTTAGCCAGAAAGGGAGAGGGAAAGGGGGACAGGGAAGAGGAAGGAGATGGAAAGGAGTCCAAGCTTTTGTAAGTAGGTAATTAGGTAACTTTTTATTACCGTTTTGGACTGACAAAAACTTTCATTCACTTTTTGCCTCTTTTCTGCCTGATTGTTATATTGAACTTTCATCCCTATTTTTGCCAAGGAGACACCCTATATATTCAAATTGTGATGAGTTTATTCATGAAGAGGATGAGGCTTGCCCCTCCTTCCATAACTGATGTGCACTTTCCAGAACGTGTTGAAATCAAGTTTGTTATGCAATAGAATGCTACAGATGATGCCATCTATAAAACCACAATAGGAAAATAACATTAAAAATATTTGGCTCTCTCCAGTGTTGGTAATAAGCATAAAAATTGATTGGCCTCCATAGATCTTTCCTCTAAACCTGCTGCCTGAGAATTTCCAGCATTCCTAGCCAAGATGGCCTTGTGTGGGAAAGAGGACAAATGCCATTCATTCTATATGACAGTTTGGAGGGCTTCCGAGTGGCATTACAGGATGCAAAACTATTGGGGAATCTAATTTCAATTTTGTAAAAAAGAGAGAAATCCCCAAATGAGTTTTTCTTCTCCAGCCTTTAACAGCAATAATACAAAAAAATATTTTTGTACAAAGTAGTTTACATACCCATTCACTGCCAGTCGCATGCATGTAACCCCCACCCTCCCGAATGATGTGTAGTATATTTAGAAAAGTACCATACATTTTATTCAACAGTTCCTGGTGAAAAATATGGCAATTTACATTCTGAGATACGTTCTTTAGATCAGGGACTTCATGCTCGTGGGGGATAGAATAACTGCATTTAGAATTGTGCTTTCTTGCATTTTCCACCATAACTATCAATTGTGAAAATTGGTACTATATTTTGAGTTCGTCTCCCCCTTTCTCTTTCTTTGTCTCTAAAATTTTCATTGCCAGGTTCAACACATTAAACTTTCAGAAAATTTTGCACCAATATAATTTTCCATTGATGATGTTGGATGATTAGATTTGCCTGTCAGCGATTTTAGTTTTCCTCATACTTTATTTTACTATCAGATTCTAGTTCTTCCACCTTTTGTTATTTATTTATTAAAGTTATATAGCTGCTCATCTTGCAAAATCCAGCTTTGGGTGCATTCCCTATTCATTTTTCATTCTCATAATCCTGCCTTTGTGACATCAGAAGAGCAACTCTTTGTGACATCACAATGAAGAGATTACTGTGATTGATGGGATGAGGCAGAGACTTGGGAGACAAAGGGAGAGGAAAATTGTTTCTTATAACATTATTTTTCTGCTTTCACTTTCATAAAGTAAAGACATTCCTAAAGCAATGAAAGTATTCCTTCTTTAACTAAACTGAAGGCAATATTACAAGCCCTACTATTAGTTGGAATGAGAGTTGTCTAAGGTGATAATGGCTGAAAAGGCAGCAAGCCACTGAAGAAGAGAGATGGATGCCCCACTAGCTTTATTTATGCTCTCTAAGGAAAAATTTACTGCTCTAAAAAAAATAATCCTGAATATTCCTCAAGGTAATTTACAGCTTTTGCACACGATTTGAAAGAGTTTCCCTTTTCATCTCAGATACAAAATAATTTTGGACTAGCAATTCGAGTTTGAATCTTCAAACAATTCAGTATGAATCTGATTCAACAATCAACTGCACATCTATTACAAAGTAAAGTCACTGAATGTAATGGGATTCTGTCCAAAATGTGATTGACCTCTGAATTTTCTAATTTGATCACTCATGTTGATGAGATCTGCAAAAGGCAAAATGAGTCTTTTTAAGATCATTTGTTAAGTATGTGAAAGATCTCTGGATCGAATCATGCCATTCATAAACACAGAAATAAAAATGTTGATTATAATTATTAGAGGAAAATGTCTTTGTGGATCATTCCCAAACAGCCTTCAAGAAAAACCTTTTAGAATCCTTAACAGGATTAAAACATCATTGGTTACTTTTCTTGTTCAAGATATTCTTACTTTTAAAGTAAAACTACATATCTAAATGATGCATATTTTTTTATTTTTAGGAACTAAAAGTTTTGTATTGCATTATTGTGCATCGGATTGTCAACCAATTCTGGGTTTGTAAAAAAAAAAAAAGAATGGTGTATAAATTTTCAGATAAAGATGACTGCAATAATTGACTTTCAGATTAATTTTGATTCATCGCTCAATTTAATGCCAAGGAAAAGTAGCACCTGTTGAAGAATCGTGCAATTGTTCAAAAGCTCTCGAGGAGGACAACCCGAAAAGATAAATAGAACCTGGATCCCGAGGTGGCTCTTCCCTTTAATTAGAAAAGCGAGCAAAATAGATTTCGCGATTGAAGAACACGCGGTCCTTCCTTTCTCCTGGATCGGGAGCGGAGGGGGCGAAGAGAGATCTGACCGCCAGTTCTGAGATTAATGGATATCATTGTTCTTGAACGTGGAGATCAGTGACTGCGCTTTCCTCATTGGTAGGCTTTGGTTATGTAAAAGAGGAAGTGGTGAAGTCCCCAAAACATCGCAGCCACAGCAGCAGCGCGCGCGCACCCAAAATTTCTACGGGCGGGCGCTTGCAACTTCGGAGCCTCCAAGAACTGCTGTCTTTGCGGCGTGCCTGTGTTTGCTGCTGCTGCTGCTGCTACCGCCGCCGCCGCCGCCGCGACTGCTCTCCCTTCTCCAGTGCGCGCTTGGAGCTGCTAGAGAAGTGAGTGGAGGCGGCGCTGTGCATGCTGGGCTCAGATCATGGTGGGGCTTGGCAATAGGAAGCCAGGCAGGAAGGACTCGAACTAGCGTGCGGCGGCGGCGGCGAGCGAAGCAGCGCGAGACAGAGGGCTGCGGGTCGTGTGAGCAGATCGCCTGGCCAGATAGGAGCTGGAGTAAAGGGGAAAGCAAAGTCCCGTAGGCAGAGGCGGGACGGGGCTGTGAGGGAGGCGGAACCGGGGGAGGGGGTCATTTGGAACCGCGCTCCCCCCTCCCCCGTCTTCGCCTCCCCCTTTTGCCGATCTGACTGAAGCAGAAGAAAAAAAAGGAGAGGGGCAGGGAATCCTCGCTTCTTGCAAAGGGAGGCGCCGGTTTGGTTATCGGTATTGGTGCGTGAAGCAAAGCCGAGACAAGAGGAGCGTATTTCGGCGCCGCCAACACCGCCAGGAACAGCCGCCGCCGCCGCCTCCCCATTGCCGGGAGATGGTGGCATATGAAGCGCGCTGGAAGGACGATGGTTGAAAGGAACAGCAAGTTCCTGCTGATCGTGGCGGGGTCGGTGTGTTTCATGCTCATCCTGTACCAATATGTGGGGCCGGGGCTAAGTCTGGGCTCGCCGAGCGGCCGCTCGTACCAGGATGAGCTGGACCTCTTCCCCACTCCGGACCCACACTACGTCAAGAAGTACTACTTCCCAGTGCGGGAGTTGGAGCGCCAGCTGGCCTTCGACATGAAGGGGGACGACGTGATCGTCTTCCTGCACATCCAGAAGACGGGCGGCACCACTTTCGGCCGCCACCTGGTGCAAAACGTGCGCCTCGAGGTCCCCTGCGATTGCCGGCCCGGGCAGAAGAAATGCACCTGCTACCGGCCCAACCGCCGGGAGACCTGGCTCTTCTCGCGCTTCTCCACGGGCTGGAGCTGCGGGCTGCACGCCGACTGGACCGAGCTCACCAACTGCGTGCCCGGCGTCTTGGACAAGCGAGAGAGCGCCGCGGTCAAACCTCCCAGGTGAGATGCGGGTGGGGGGGGGAGGGAGGCTAGTTCGCGCAGTGATCTCTGTTTTCTCCACCTCCCTCTTTCGATGTATTATTTATAGTTCTCCCCACCGCCGAACCTCTATGTTTCCTCACTACAACCTTGTTAGGTAGGCTGGAGGGAGCAGTAAAGCCCAAGGTCAGCCAGTGAGTTTCAGGCTTCTCTAAGCCTGTGTGTTGTGTATGTGTATGTATACCTGGAGTTCCCTTTGCTAGTCTGACACTCTTGACTACTACCTGTACTTCACAAGTTACCCAGTGCCAGGAGCTTCTTGTTGTATCTCTCCATGTTTGGCAGTTTCCATAGCTGACTTATGCCAACTACTTTCCTCGGCAGGCTGATGGCTGAGGGAAAGATACAGTTCATCCATGGCCCAGCTGGCCCCTGACTCTTCAGCCAAAAAAGCCTTAGCCAAAGCCCTAGCGTTGCAATTTGATTCACATTTACTGCACTGTTGTGACTCACTCTCACTGCTGGCTGCTTTTGTCATCAAGCTCAGAATCAATTGTTGAACTGTTTTGCTACTTACCAATGAGTTCTCCATTCTCATTCATTCTCTCTCTCTCTCTCTCTCTCTCTCTGTGTGTGTGTGTGTGTGTGTCTCATGTGTGTGTGTGTGTGTGTGTGTGTTTGCTCTGCCCTCTGTTTTCAGCATGCAACTTAGTCCTGGGACTTGGTGTTCAATGCAGTTGGTGCCTGCTTTCTCTCTTCTTGCCCATTTTTACGTGTGAGAGAGAGAGACACACACACATTGGGCAAGCCCCTCATTCCTCTTCACATGCTTGCGGAAGAAAAGAAAGAGAAGTTGCACCTATGGAATTTCTGTGTCTCAGGCAGCTGCTAAGCCTTTGAAAGGAATGAAGGCAGAAAGAATTGTATCAATCCCATATACGTGGCCTGCCTGTCTCTATATTGTGCTGATTGACCCCATAGCTGTCTTTCTTTTCCACTGCCTTCTGCTAGAACTCTCCTTTCCTGCTTTATACACTCTGGAACTGGTTTTCCTCATATACTTTGTAGGATCTCCCTGAGATTTTAACTCATTTTCTTTCTGAGCTTTAGTGTGTACCTCATCAATCTTAACTATAGCAGAGAGGGCTCCTGAGAATGTGTGGAATGTATGTCCTTTGCAGTCAGTCTTCATTCACCCAGACTAAGGGGCAGAAGTTCAGGGTCCCATTTAAGAGCTTTCAGGGAAATGGGTAGCTGAAGGTTTTTTACTTTAGATGTGAAATGCTACCTCTTGTCCACCTCATTTCACACATTTTAACAAATTCATTTGATTTGGGGTTTCACTCATATGTACATGAATCTTATTTCTCCAAACCTGGGTCTTTGTCAACCATAAATCTTTCCATTGTTAACCATTGGCAGTGTTAACTCTTCTCATTCTCAGAGCTATCCTTTCTGCATAACAGCACATATGGAAGAAACACTAAGAATGGTCTCTTGCCAGATTCCTTTCTATCTTGTATAGACTTTTGTTTTGCTTTTTTTGCAATATTGGCTGTTGTCTTTGTACATGTTTTCTGATTGTAATAGCCCTTTTCTATTATCCACTCCTGTCAAGTTAATGAATGCCATGCCCGATTCATAGAAATGCACAGAATTCTTGTTTGTACGTATTTATTTTATACCTGTGCTTTTTAGCCAAGTAACTTTTCTCTTAGGTTGTCCTGTTGATTTACCCTACATCCATGCCTGCTGGATTCTCCCCATGTCTCCATCCCCCACCCCATTTTCCTTTTAGATGGCATTAATCTTCTTAAGCATCCTTTATTCCTGTCCTAGAGACATATCTTTTTCTTGCAATCCCTGGTGCCCACATTAATTCCCAAAACACCTTTCATCTCATTATGGTTTCCTTTTACCTGGATTGCCAAGGTTTTAGGGTCTAGATAAAAAATCCAGCTAAAGTCAATCTTTTGGAAGCATTCCACCCTGTTATATTCTAATCACCCACAATTCATGGACAAATTTCTTCCATCTACAGTCACTTAAATTAAAGGTTTTGTGTATGTATGTATTGTATGTATATGTTTATATGTATGTATGTATATATGTATGTATGTAGTATCATCTTTTGGCCAGCCTTGTGAGATAGTTCAATTTTTCTCTTCCATGTTGGGTTTTATTTAAATCATCTGAAGTGCTTCTATTTCCTTACTTTCCTTACTATCTTGGAATCATGTTTAAAGATTCATTGTTTGCTTGGCATCCTACCGTAAGTCATTAATTCCTGCTACTTCATAGAGCCTTAGTCTCAAACACAACTCCTCTAGTGCCATATAGTTTTATTTTCATATGTGCTATCCATATATTTTGGTCATATCCTCTGTAATCCTTCCAGTGAGTAGGCAGTCTTGGGAAGCAGAACAAAGCATATTTGTCTTATCTCTGCTGCACAGCTCATTTATTTCTCCCCCTTTTCCCCATTTGTTAGACTTGTTCAGCATGGGATGCTGCATGCAGTTATTAATTATATGTATTGATCCTTCTGTTGTTGCTATCTTTTCAATGCACCTTGGTCAAATTTTGATTAATTGTTCTAATTGCCCTATAATTTGCTTTTATGTAAGCTGACTCAGGAATGTCATATTAAGAAACTTATCCAAAAGGGTTCCCTTTCTGCAAAGACAAATATATGCGAATACTTGCAAACAATGCTTCTCTCCCCCATCCTCTGTATACATTGCTACTTGATGAAGCATTGTAAATGAATAATAGTTATATGTTCTTGGAACTTTTATCTTAACACACACACCCCAAAAAACCCCTAAACAAACAACTTTGGTTTGCAAATCATCAGTAGATAAAGTAGATTTATAGGCAGATATTGTTGCATGCTTCCCCCATTTAAATATATACTTAAATCCTGTTCTTACATGGCTTTCCTTTCTTGGAACAATAAAAGCTTGGATAGTGAAAAGCCAAGTTGCAGGTTTTGCTGTGGATTGGGGGATAATAGTGCCCACAAATTGTTTGCTTTGCCTAAGTAGACTTAAGGACTTTGGAACTGTGTTGTATCTATAATGACATTTACAATATAACTGATTAAATATCTTGTTTTTATAACAACTCTCAGTTTTTCTTTTCTCTGGGATATAATTCTATTTACTAAGATCATTTTCTAGGGGTTTAATAATAATAACCATGCATAGGATTGCTGTCCTAAATTGAAGTATTGCCAGATTTATGATTTAGGGTATTGTGTCCCATGTACACATTCAGATACTGAGGTTGGCTTATCCTTTTAACCTTTCTCATGATGTCCTACTTTGAATGAAAAAAGTATTGTATTAAAGCATCAATGGCATTATGGAGGTTTAGTAATCTTATTGCTCCAAGCCATCCTCAATGAATAAGAATCATCTTTGCCATATCATTAACTCTGAACTGGATAGTGTTTTTGAATATTAAGAATAAACAAGAATTGTTGACTGACTTTGTAATATTGCTGTGTCACATAGGCCTATTGTACTGTAGTTCATTTTAGCTTGTCCACAAAAAGATAACATTTCTCCTGCCTGTAATGAAACCTGGCTTCATAAACAAGAGCTGTTTATGTAAAACCACTGATGAAGTAGATTTCCTTTGTAAGGGATTCATTCTTGCATTATTTCCACTACAGTGGTGGCTGTATCACTTCATTTTGCCGCTTTGAATAATGTATCTAGGGTAATGGAACAACCTATGTTTTCATGTCTGGCACACATTATAGAGCCTCCTGGGAGCAGGAAAATTCATTGGGTGATAATCTTTTATTGAAACAGCTTCTACCATTGAAGTATGTGCAGTATTTGGGATTCCTGGAGCTTTCATCTGGTCAACAGAATTCTGTTGCTGTTGACAATTTTGTTTCAAAGAGCAACAGAAACATTGGTCCGGATGCATTTCACTTAAAGAACTCTTTGCTTGCAGTCCTTAAGCAAACATATTGGAAAGAAAGGATAGCATGTGGGTGGTTTAGTAGGACAGGATCCCATATATGACTGCTGAAAGGGACATCAATACTTGAGTCTCCTCAAATACAGCTATTGGTCTTACCTTTTTAAATTGAGATATCAGTCTCTTCTGTTTCCTAATTTGCTATTCAATAATGTGGAAAAGCTGTATTTCTGGAAAGAAAGGACTCCTGTTTCTTTAATGCATCTTCTCAGTGTCTTACAGGTATTCTTGAAGGTCATTCACTAGTGCTCATAAATGCATACAAATCATCAGCTGAAAGATTATTAACTCTGGAAGTAGTGCCATTTTAGCATTGCTCAGTGCATCCTTATTCTACATTCTGTGAGCTTCTGTGTACTTTCTGCATCCAGAATGCAATGGCTTTTACAGTTTTCCTACTCCAGGTTGCTAAGAATTATCCTTTCTTTACTCTGCAGTTGTTGTTTTTAAAGAATAATGCTGCGATTTGCTGGAGTGAGATTATTTAAAGCATATTTGGTGTTGTTGTACTCTTACAAAGTAGCTGCAGTAATGAGCATGACAAGTCACAAAATGCTCATTTACTAGAAATACAAACTACCCCCCCCTCCCCATATTGCCTATCATCGCAGATTGGTATGTGTGTGGGAAGGGTCACTTGTCTTTTTTCTGGCCGCAGAGCATAGAGCATGCTGGGCTGGAACCATCCATAATGTTGAATTTCAAAGAATATCTGTGGGCCCAATATGGGGTCCAGAGACATTCTTCTAAATAATGAAGATGCTGAAATCTGGTACTCTTCTTTAAGAATGCTGGTATCCTACCTTTGTTTTGCATTAAAATGATCTTAATAAAAATAGCATCGAAGCACATTCCATTGGCACATTGATCCTATTTGATATGGAGTATATATATGGAAGTTACACAGGGCACTAGACTTTTCCAGAAATGTCATGTCAACAACCCATATTCATCTAGCATTAGGCTTGAAAAGCCCAAAGCAATGTGTCCTTTAAGCCATGAAAAAGGTGGAGAGAAAAGCACTGGATTTACACAGTAGTGAGTATGAGAAAGGATTGATTCTTACAACTCCTTCAAGTGACTTTATCCTTGTATGCAATGAAGATTCTTACCTTGCCATACCATATTTCAGTAGTTTCTGCTAATTTAGAGCCAGAGTGTACCTTATGTCTGCAGGAGAACATGCTTCCAGGGGTTCTTCAAGGTCATCTCCCTTCTACTGTGCTCTGTCATAAGCAGACAAGAATTCCAAATTCTAGCTTTCTGTTTTACCATATTTCAGGAACAGTTGAAAATGGGGCCGAGGCATATTTGCTAGCCTTGCTTCCTCCTTTGGGGGGTTATATTTTTCCTTCACAGAAGAAAAATCAGGGAAGTACGAACCTGCTAAGACCCATGGGATCTTTAAAGAACTCAAATCAGCCTCCTAGACCTCAAATATAGTTTACTTTTTCTCAAGAGATTTGTGTAGCTGATGCCCCACTAATTATAGCTAGAAGATACCTAGCATAAAGATAAATGGGGAGGGGAGATAGGGATTATCCAGCGCTTTGGGTACCATTGTCAAGACCCCATGGGTATGGCAGAATTCATTGAAGCTCATATGCACTAAATTACCTAGTTCTGGATTTGATTTGGTCCTTTTTTCCACATAAGAGAGTAACTTATTGAAGTTCAAACCAGACATTGTGTAGAATATCCACAATTAGGTTTTCCCTTTGTATTGCTGATTTGCAGCACAGTGTAGTTGTTGTGGTGATTAGGGCAATAGTACTCTTGGGGAACATGATATTCAAATCCTTCCCCCCCAGGCAGCTATTTTTCTGCATGGAAGGAGACATGAAGAGCATCCATTTTGGCTTGGAAAGGATTGACTGAGCAAGCAACTTCTTAAACTCCTTGGAGCAGTCAGTCAGTATGGATTATCACATTTTGCTACTGGAAACAGAACACCTCAGTTTATTCCTTCTTTGCTTTCCCTCCCAATTCTTTAGTTTCTTAGCTTCCTTCTCCCTACATTTACCTTTTCTAATTCATGAGTTTCCACCACAGCTTTGCTTAGTCTTGGTTTTGTGTTCTCATTAACAAGAATCTGTCACAGAAATCTACCTGCTGAGCCTTTCATGGACGTTTTTATTGCTGGCTGGGAACATCTCTCCTATGTGCACATTAATAAAAAATAATAACATCAATATTACTAGTAAAAATAAATCTATCAAATGACTGGGTTGATTGTTAGTCTGAGAGAATTGCCCACAAGGATCTAAGTAGAAATAAATTCCTCTGGCTGAAAGCTTAAATATGGGTAAATGAATCTTATCAAGTTTTTCTGGCAAACAGTGTTTTGTTCATTAAGTCTGGAAGGAACAAAAGAGTTCTAGATTGTGACAAATTTTGTTTGAATGTTGTATGTGTATTTTCATAGCTTGTTAACATTTTTTCCTTTCTTGCTCAAATTTATTTTCTGTCCATTTAGAAGCTCCAGATGGATCATGTCAAGAGCTAGACTTTTTTGGAAAATTTTACGTATACAGCTCATATATACAAGTCTAGGCTCATCCTCATCCTTAGATATAAAGCATTCTAAGCAACAAATATTTATACTCGATGGGGGAACAGCAAGTTGCAACTCCAAACTCCTTTTCTTGCAGCCTTCAAAGTCATCTTCTGAGGCAAATCCATATTTGTTTTTGTCATTAAAAAATTATATATAACAGAGAAAAGGTCCAGATCTGTTTCTCCCTCTCCAACAAATCTTGGGGATAGAATGAAAATCCTAACTTTATTCCGAAGTCCTGTGTTTGTCTTCTTCAGCTCCTGTGTTGTTGTTAGTTGCGAAGTCATGTCCGATCCATTGCGACCCCATGGACAATGTTCCTCCAGGCCTTCCTGTCCTCTACCATCTTCTGGAGTCCATTTAAGCTCACGCCTACTGCTTCAGTGACTCCATCCAGCCACCTCATTCTCTGTCGTCCCCTTCTTCTATTGCCCTCAATCTTTCCCAGCATTAGGCTCTTCTCCAGTGAGTCCTTCCTTCTCATTAGGTGGCTCCTGTGTACACATAGTTTAATCGATAGATTTCAGGATATTAAGAAAAGTCAGATTGACCCAGTAAATTTACATCCCAGCAGTCCCACAAGTTAGGAAATAGAATTATTTAATTTGTCATTAGCATACTGAAGTAAATTGCATGTTTTCTGTGGCCAACACACCAATTGTTATTAATGTTGTAATCAGGACTGGCCCCAAGCTTTTAATATTAAGTAGGACTAAGTGGCCTTCGGACCACATGTAACCCCAGCATTCCATTTGCCTCTAGAACACCCTAAGATTACATTTCTGAAAGTCTATGGCAAAATGGCCAACTTTCAATCAAAGTTTAGACCCATTTGGGATTGGTGTAAGGATGGGAATGACCTGACATTTTTAATCCCACTTCTAGTAATGTTACAGTTTTATCGGGTGGTTCCTATGGATTTTAAGAAGGTTTGGAGGCTTGAGTTTTTGCCCTTGATTACTCAAACTTTGTCTTTCTGGATTTACAGTCTCTGTGATGCACTTACTTGTCTCAGACCATTTTAAGTATTGTTCTCCATTTTTTAATATGAAGCCTCAAAGCTAGAATAATCTTTCAAAAAAATTGTTGCTTTCATCAGTGAATAAAATCCAATCTTTCAGTTCACATTCTTAATTATTTTTTTTAATTATAACTTACCTTAGTTGGATTGAATTTCAAGTTTTGTGTTGAAAAAGCAGTCAATAAATTACCCCAAGTTCCTAGAATTGCACAGAACAGAAGCAGAAATAAACATTCCTGTATTCCACTGCCATCTGTACCCATCAATCTCCAAGTAACGCTCAGTTTAACTTATAGGGGCTGCTTCCGATTAAAACCTTTGTTTCTTTCCAGTTCTAGGGTTTTTTTTTAGCATTGCATAAGTAGGCGTTCATACAGTATGCATTGAAAAAATAGTTTTGCTTACTCTGCTGTCTTCCTTAATCTTGGGGCTTTGTATGCATACTTACGCAATTCTGTCACAGAATTCAACTGCTGACTTTTCTTTGGAATTTCTCACTTTCTGTAAATTCAACATATGTTGAATTGTCTTAAAAATAAAAGATTACTACAACTACTATTACTACTAATATAACTATTACTACAAATATAACTGTCATGCGATTTAGAGTCTTCAGAAAGAATATTTTTCATAAAGTAAAAAATAGGTACTCTGCAGCCAGCATGCAATTCTCAGCTCCTATTTGAATCCTTCTAACTCTTTTTCCCTAATGGTATTACATCTAAGACGTTACACCATACTTTTAAGTAGACAAATTGGCAGAAAATGTAGCAATAACATGGAAGACACTGTACCAGTTGATGCCAGGTTTTTTTGGTTTTGCATTGGTCAGTTGGAAGAAGTGCTGTCAAGGTTGATAGGTTTTGAGGACTGAAAGGCAGAATTAAAGCAATTGCTGGAGGTTTATGGAAATATAAGTAGTGGTAGTATGACATGCTGAGAGTCAAACAGAGAGCAAGTAATTATCCAAGGTCCCAGAAAACTTTGTAGCTAAGTGGGAATTTAACTTAAGAGTATCTCTAAGCAGATGCTAATCCCACTAAATAGAAAATTATTAATTTCCCAGTTGATATTTGATCCCAACATTAGCATGACTACCAGTTAGGGTTATGGGAACTGTGGTCAACCTAAATCTGCTCTTTTCTGTTGAACTATAGTAACTTTCAGTCTCCAATTTCCTTTCCTTTTTAAAAAAATATCTGTAACTGTAATGTACTTGGTCTTTTTGAACCTCCTTTGATTTCTTACTACTTTTTTATTTATTGCATTGAGAAGTGTTTCTTTATCAGTCATACTGTACAATCCAGTGTAAATTCATTTATGATAAACTCATTTTTCTCAACCTTGAATTCTCCAGATGCACAAATTTCAATTCCCGTAACTCTCCAGCCATAATTATCAAAAAGAAATTACAGAAATTGACATCCAATACATCTTAAAGAGTAACAGAATTAAGCAACTGTAAAATATCTTGATATTTCTTAGTGGGCACAATTGAAGTGTACCTCTTTCTTTAACAGAAGAAAATAAAAGTCTTTATATCAAAAATTACATTTGGAAATCCTTCCCTTTTTTATATAATATTTATATTATTCTTGTAATTGTTGAATATTTAGATCTATATCTGCTTTTTTCAAATTTGAAACTGAAGTTACAGTAGTATATCAGATGTGATAGTGATCTTTTAAAGTCACGAATAACAAAGGAGTGCTTGGATTGGCTCATGGATTCTCCTTGAACGGCTGTTTTCCGGTGACTATTGAGAGTGGGAGTCATTGTTTTGATGGAAACAAACCAACTGTCTTTGTTTTCAGTCCTGATAATATTTTTGAATATGGTGATATTCAAGCTGGCAAGCTGGGATAACATTTCCACTGGATACTTCCAAAACCCTGTAAAAGAAAAGAGCAACACTGACCTTATAAAAGATTGGAAAGAAGGTTGCTTGTTACTACAAATTAATTTGGTTCTGACACTAAATAGATTTTTTCATGAACTTGGCATAGTTGTTCCAAAACATTCCCCCTTCTTCTGTGGGAATAATTTTAAGAATATGCTTCTCTTACTGAAATCAGTGGAATATTTAAAGTATTTAACGGGCTGAATAATGCTATTTTTTCCCACTGTCCCTGTGGGAACTATAATAATTGATTTGTCAATGCAATATCTGGTTCTTTCAATTCTCCAGGAACAGCTTTTTTTCCTTGTTTAATTTTCAGCGAAGAAATTGTAGCATGAGAAAGAAATAGATTATTTTTTTTAGACAATCCTTTTGTGGACCATTGCCATGTGGCCACATTACAAATAATGCAAGAGCATATATTTTGGAATATGTCAGATGTGAATGTTTTCAATGCTATACAGCTGGGTAAAGAATGTATCTAAAAGAGCATTGCTTAATCTCTGGTTTCATGTGGCTCTTAGCATTATCTAGGCAAACCGGATACCGTGTGTCTGATAGGCTCTTTTACATTGTTCTTTTCCTTTGAAGGAGAGCTATGCACAATGCTATAAGCTCTGGCAACTTTCAGCCCTGATTCTGCCTCCATCGGATGTGCACAGCCACTGGAATTTTTCCATAAATTTGAAAAAAAAAATGATCCAAACTTGTTATACAGAAAAAAATGTCATTTGTACATTCAATTATTTGTTTTAATTAATTTAACCTTTTAAAAATAAGATTTCTTATTTAGGCATTACCTATGAAACCAATCTTTATCAACCTATGGAACAACTCTTCATGTTTGTGGGCAAATAGATATAGAATCTTTTATATGCCATAAACCATTTTCTGTCAACCCACATTTAGCTTGTACCATACTTCCTCACCACATCTCAGTTTTTATTTGTCAATTCTGAACATTACCAGTGTGATTTTTCTTAGCCTATGTTGTATTGGAGAATTCAGTGAGAAAAATCTTGAGAAGAGAAGGAGTCCACTAGATTGTACTGCTGCTACTTACTACAAGGGGGGGGGTTGTGGTAGATAAATAAGTATGAATGTGCTTCCCAGCAGCACTTGACCCATGGCACATAGAAAATCTTGTTCTGTGAGATGCTGAATGAGCCAAATTCTTGGAAGTCAGTGGCATGCAGTAGCCATGTCTTGGATACATCATCACATACAGAATACAAAATATTGAATTAGAGTTGGAAGAAACCTTGGAGGTCTTCTAGTTCAGCCCCCTGCCCAAACAGGTGACCCTATACCATTCCAGACAAATGGTTGTCCAATCTCTTTTTAAAAACCTCCAGTGTTGGAACACCCACAACTTCTGAAGGCAAGCTGTTCGACTGATTAATTGTTCTCAATGTCAGGAAATTTTTCCTTAGTTCTAGATTGGATCTCTCTTTGATACATTTCCATCTATTCCTTCTTTATCTTGCCCTCAGAAGCTTTGGAGAATAGTTGTCTTCCCTTTCTTTGTGACAGCCCTGTAAATATTGGAAGGCTGCTGTCATGTCATCCCTAGTCTTTCTCTTTATTAAACTAGACATATACCCAGTTCCAGCAATTGTTCGTTATATGTTTTAGACCCCTAATCATCTTTGTTGCTCTTCCCTGCACTCTTTCTAGAGCACAGGTGTCAAACCCGTGACGTCACGTGACATGTTGCAACATATCATGACTTTTTTCCCATTGCTGGCAATTGGGAGGGCGTGATTTTGGTGTGACACATCTGGCCCGCAGGCCGGCAATTTGACACCCCTTTTCTAGAGTCTCAACATCTTTTTTGTATCATAGTGACCAGAACTGGACCCAGTATGGTCTTGGTTGTTTGTTCTGAGATTTATGCTTGGGGTTAGTTTCTAAAAGTTCATCTACCTCCCCCTCCAGTTGTAGTTTAAAGCCCTTCAGATAAGGCAAGGCAATTGATTTCCAAAGACATTCTTCCTAGTTATTGTGAGGTACAGCCCATCCCCTGCCAGAAGCCCCTCATGTGGGTTTTTGTAGACCATGGTCTAAGAATCTAAAGTTTCTCTCATTGTCACCATCTCCAAAGCCAGTGGATAATTTCAAAAGTTCTGTGTTCCCTGACTGGATGTCTACCTTTTGTTGGGAGCACAGAAGAAACCACCTGTGCCCCTATCTCTTTGGCTTTCATGTCTAGTTGCTCATAGTCTCTTGATCCAGGTGCACATTCTATATTTTCCTTTGTGTGATAGATCTTACTGTTAGTATATCTTATGCATGCTTTACTTTGGAGATGTATTAAGCAACATCTGATTTCTGAATAAAATTAGATTACAAAGGTTAATTGCTGTTGAAAGTAAACAGCATTTTGAGAAAAATGCTAAAAGGGAAATACAGTTTTGCTTATAGAGTGAAATCTGCCTGTTGTCAGAATCAAGATTTCTTACAGGTACTTGTCTGGCATATATATAATATGAAAGAAATTATAGCTTGTTATAATTGGCTGTCAGTTAGCAATTATTACATGTATGAAATGCTAGGAATCAGGGTGAAGGTTCGTTCTCCGAGCTTGAGGGTTGGTTTCCAAACGTTTCGTTACCAGACTAGGTAGGCATCAGCCATCCAGACACAGCACCAACCCTCAACCCCCTCTCCTCCCCCTCCCCCCAGCAGTCCACCTTCTAATGACCCTGACCTGACATAATCTCCCCATCACAAGACCCATTACCAGCCTCCCACTGATGACTCACTCCTGACCCACTAATTCACACCCTCCAAGGACCCTTACCTGAAGTACCTCCCCATCACAAGCCTCTCTCTGATGACTCACACCTGGCCCATCACAAGACCCTCACTTGACACCCACACCTGAAGCCCTTATATAAGTAGAACACTGACACAGACATCCACTAAACATCACTGAAGATGTTATCTAGCCTGGTAACAAAACATTTGGAAATCAACCCTCAAGCTCGGAGAACAAACCTTCACCCTGATCCTATACTCGAGCTACAGATATTTGCCGTTATTGCAAATGCTAGGAATATTTAAAAGCATTATTTATACAAGTATGAGTAATAATTCCATGGACACAGAACTGTACTTAGGAATATGTCTGTTGTATGCTTAAGTAACTCTTTATTGTTCCTCACAAACAATTGTAGCTAAGATGATCTGTGAAAAAATTCCATAGTTGAGTTAGGACCAACTCAAGGGTTCCCAAGAATTCTTCATCAAGCAATAGGAATGAGAAAAGAAGAAAAGTTAAACCAGATGTTTCAGGAATGCAGTGTGCTGTTCAAAGATAGTTGTAGGAATGGATTAATCAGGGATGGATGCAATTTCCCTGATAAATGGTATTGGGGGATTCAAAAAGCTTATAAAACTCTTTTGTGCCTTTTTGAGTGGTCCTAATAAAGCATTATCCAATTACAAATTTGAGGAGTTTTGATAATGGTATGTTGGTCTATTTTTAATATATATCCCATTGCTTGTAAAACCCTGCATCATTATATCACAGTCTTTAGAAATATTCAAACCTCTTTTCCCTAGATGCCTTCTGATTAAGCTAAGCTGTGTGAATGTTTCTTTTCCCTAGGAAGGATTGTGTGGCTCTTGTCTTGATCTTAATTGAAAAGTGATTTGCTTTCTAGCCATGCATCTTAAAGCATTCTATATTGCTGATGCTTAGTAAGCATTACCTTTGGGGCTGTTGATCTGTACCAAGGGCTAACCAATAAAGAATTTTGATCAGAGTAGTAATACAAGAAGACCTCAACAATTGAACAGAGAGGAAAAGCACTTTCTCAGTATGCCCCTTGGAGGTGAGTAGATGAAACAGTTATCTTTAACCATATATTCTGAACAGTTACATCTCCATATGTTCTCTTTAATCACAGCTATTGAATTTCTGTTTGAATAGTTGTTGATTTTATATAGATGATATCTGAAATGTCTCTAAATTTACTCCACTCTGTCCTCTTTTGTGTTCATGCTAAGCTCAACTTAACAGCTGAAAACCCCCTTTGGAGAAGCAATTCTTGGCAAATGTCTTTCATCTTTAAAAAGAAAATGGTGATTTACAATCAGTAATTTCATGTTAACATCACATCTTATTACATAACTTCAGCTAATGAATTGCAGTGGTGATTCTTAGTTTATGCTTTAGTATAATTTACAATAGTACATTTTATTCATTGCATTTTGGTATTTGTAAAAATAAATCCTGTTTGCAAAATCTTTGTTTTCATAGCTATATAAAAAAAATAAAGAAATGTAAATATATACATTTTAAATGAAATAATATAGACTTTTTGCAGTGACAGAAGTTTTCAAGATTTTTTTATATAAAAGTTAGATAAAATTTAGAATACCCACTAAAACATTAATATTCTGGGTTGTTTTTTTTATAAAGTTAAGCAATTTCCAGAATAGAATAAAGTCCGACAATTTGAAACATTTTAGTATTGTATTTAGCACCAGAAAGACTTGGACATTCTGTCTACACACAGCATTCAGACAAATAAAAGAGAGCCAGTAGTGGTTAAGGCACCAGCTGCAGAGTGGAAGACTTGAGTTCAGATCCCACCTTAGCCATGCAAGCCAGCTGGGTGACTTTGAGCCAGACACTCTTTCTTAGCCACTTCACAGGGTTGTTGTTTTAGGGCAGGGGTAGGCAACCCAAAACACTCAAAGAGCCACTTGGACCCGTTTCCCACCAAAAAAAAACCACTGGGAGCCGCAAAACTCTTTTGATATCTAAAATGAAGATAACACTGCATATATCCTTTTTTACCTTTATTATATATGTGTGTGTGTGTGTTTGTGTATGTGTGTGTGTGTATATATATATATATATATATACACACACACATACACACAATAAAGGTAAAAAAGGATATATGCACTGTTATCTTCATTTTAGATGTCAAAAGGGTCTCTCTCACTCTCTTTCCTCTCCCTCTCCCTTTCTCTCTTTCTCTTTCTCTTTTTCCTCTCTTTCTCTCTCTCTCTCTTTCTTCTCCCTCTCTTTCTCTCTCTCTTTCTTTTTCTCTCTTTCCTCTCTTCCTCTCTTCCCTTTCTTTCCTCTCCCCCTCTTTCTCTCTTTCTCTCTCTCTCCCTCTCTCTCTCTCTAGGTGAGGAGAGAGAGAGAGAGAAGAAAGGCAGACGGCGCCGAAGGGGCGGGGAGGGGGACAGGATGGGAGGCAGCGGCTCCGGTGGCAGCGGTGGAACGGCGGTGGCCACTGCAGCACCTTCGGGGGTCCCCCCCGGCCTGGCCGCCGCCCCTGCCGCATCCTCGGCCACTTTGCCGTCACAAGAGGTGGGTGCCAAGGGGACGCTGCTCTCCCTGCAGCGTGGGTGCACCACTCCGCTGCGGGGACGAGGGGGTTCCTGACCCACCGCCGTCCTCGCAGCCCAAGGTCTCCTTCTTCTGCAGCACTGAGGGCGGCGGAGGCAGTGGCTCCCCGAAGCGGCCGAGGAAGGCACCACCGATGGGGCCGGGCGGCGGAGAGCCCCACGGCAGCCAGGTGAGCTTCATGCAGTGGCAGCGGTGGCGGCGGGAGCGGGAGGACAACGAAGGGGTGCGGCTGCCCGGTCGCCGCCGGCTCTCCGGCCTCGCTCGGCACGAGTGGCGGTGGCAGCAGGAGGACACTGAAGGGGCGTGGCTGCCCAGTCGCCACCGCCTCTCCGGCCTCAGTGCCGGCGGTGGCGGGAGGACGGCGAAGGGGCGTGGCTGCCCGGTCGCCACCGGCTCTCCGGCCTCGTTCAGCGCCTATGGCGGCAGCGGCGGCAGCGAAAGAGGCCACAAAGATCCGCCATCTGCGAGATGGCCGAAAGGCGCGGGCCGAGAGGGGAAGTTTCCAAGACCCCCGGCGCCCCCCCCAGGGCTAGCAGAGGTGGCGGCGGAGCAGGGTAAGAGGAGACCCGCCGGGCAGGGAAGAGGCACCCCGAGACTGGCCGCCCCCACCCGCGGCTCCTTACCCAGATTCTGCCTCCGGAGGACGGCAAAGGGACACCTTTCCAGCCATCCTCCCGGCTCTTCCTCCGCTGCCCCCACGTGCAGTCCGAAGAAGGAAAGAGGTTTGTGGGCAGTCCCACAAACCAAAGAAGTTCAACCAATCAATTCAAACTTTGCGAGGTTTTTTTTTGTGTGAGAAGTTTGAATTGATTGGTTGAACTTTTTTAGTCCCACTTTTTTTTTTTTCATACTGCACATGGCAGCTGAGGGCAGGGAGCCGCAGGAGACGGCTGAAAGAGCTGCATGCGGCTCCGGAGCCGTGGGTTGCCGACCCGTGTTTTAGGGGAAATAGGAGGAGGAAGGTATATTGGATATGTTCACCACCTTGAGTTATTTGTAAAAATAACAAAGGCAGAAAATAAATAAAACTAAGCAATAGATGTTTTGATCACATATTAAAAAATGAAACTGATATAATTTCAAACTGCATCCTGAAAATCTGTTTGCAACTTATAAATGTTTTAAGCCTGGCCACTCTTGCTGTAAAATATTATATAGATTGATTATTGTGGGTGTTTTTCAAAATCTGCTTTGATTTATTAAATAGCCTCATAAGGCCATGAAAGCAATATCCAAATTAAATTTGGTTACATTTTGTTTTGCTTCCAAGTCCTTTTGTTGCCCACCATCTATCTCTGGCAATTTCCCTTATGCTGTCAAATCTTATCAATACAGAATCTATGAGTGTGCATGTTGGGTGTGTGTGTGTGCACAATACAGATGTGTGGTTCTTTCCCCCCTTTAGGTAACGATTGCTGCTAGGAGATTAGTGACAGCATTGCAAACCTTGGGGTGGGGAGAAAGAGATCAATGTTGCATTGCTGAGACAAGCTATGGGAGATTGCTGGCTCATCAGTTCCTGGCCTCTCTCGCATTTCCTAATGGAAGCAATGGATGGTCTTCAGCAAAAACATTAAACTGTAATCATAATCGGTCAGCTATTCCTTCTGTTCACGTACTTTAAATCAGAAAAGACAGGATTAATCTTACCCTTCCTCCTTCGTCTCCCCTGGCTTTTAAAGCTCCTTTTAAGTGGGTTTCTCCAGAGAAAAGTGGCAGATACAAATTGGGTTGCTGCATAGGAAGCAAGAATGAATAATTTTATCCTGTCTAATGCTGTGCTTGTCTGCTGAAAT
The DNA here is from genome assembly GCA_023970755.1 of Azemiops feae. NCBI lineage: Eukaryota > Metazoa > Chordata > Lepidosauria > Squamata > Viperidae > Azemiops > Azemiops feae. The sequence goes on from JALGBA010000221.1 coordinate 257,796, forward strand.
GAATCACTCTCTCAAAACAAACATGTTTAGTGCCCCTTGTCAGGCCAACTGCAAGCCAACTTCTAGAATCCTCTGGTTTTGGGGGGTGGCCTGTGAATACTCTTGCTTTCCCATTCAACTAATTAATCAATTAGTTACTTTGTCATTGTGTCTTACACTGACAGAAAATGTAAAAGTGGATTTTATTTTGTATCTTGGGGTATGAATGGCTGCTCTGGCTAGCCTGAATTTTGTTTTTCTCTTATGCCATTATGTGGATGATGCATAGTTGACAGGCTTACAGCCTTAACATCTCTCACCCAGGTTTTTCCCATCAGTTGGACCAGATATGCAGATCTGAGGCCCCAAAACTTCATTGGCTCCTGCTCAAATATAATCTTGAGGCTTCTCAGACTTTACTCAACTCTACATTTCAAATGATTAAAATGATTAAATATGTAGGAAGTTCTCAGGTGATCTGTATTTTAATTATTGAACTGTATTTTCATTAATTTTCATCAACTCAAATTTAATGTTTATTTTGGCTCTGTCCACCTAGCTTTTCAGTTTTACTCTGGTATACCACTCAAAAACCAAATGAGGCCTTAGGTGAGAATTTCCCATGTGAGAAAATGGCAGACGTTTGTACATGTTGAGACATAAAGTTAAACAAAATGTTTCTTTCCAACAAAATATAGGGTAGCCTCACAATCATTATCTTTTCCTGGTGGATCTGTATCAAGCCACAAAACTAAATTAGGCTTAGGCAGCATTTAGTCAGTATCTAGCCTGATACACTGTAGCTCATTTTATTCATTAGATTGTTTCATTCAGTGTTTTGTGCTCTACTTTTTCTGCCAAATTAAAGAGGAAGTAAAGTAAGTAAATTAAATCAAATTTTACTTACAATAATATCCTGACATCTCCTCCCACTCCTACAAAGAACAATAATCTTATATTAAAAAATTCTACAGTAGCCAACTGATCAAATTGCTCTTCAGGGTGCATAGGAAAAATCAAACTTTTCTCTTAATAGACAATATATTATTCTAAATACTAAGGCTTAATTTTAAATTGCTTTTCAATTCTCATAAGTGGTGGAGAATGTTTTCTAATAACTCCCTCTCTATTTGCAGTCCTCTGCAAATTCCACATCATTCTGAAATCATCCCTAGGCCCCTAAGAGCATATTTTTGGGGGGCTGCCAAATCTGCAGAGGAAAGGGGAAAGGCATGAGCCCTGAATTTGTTTCATTCCTGGAAAGAAAATAAAAATCAAGCCATATCCTTATGTTTCTATAAGTAAGAACCAAATCTTTAAGAAAAATATTCAGAGCATTATTGTCTAGGTCAAACACATTTTAAAGTAATTATTTATCTCTTCATTGAGATTGTTCCTAAAAAAAACTTTCATTCATTAAAATGGAAGACTACTAAATACTGTACATTATGCAAAATGTACCTAAAATCTACTTATTTGGTTGTCTTTAAATGTTTTAAAGTATTTCAAATGTGAAATGTAGGTTTACTTTTTTTTATTATAAATTCAGCTTGATTATGCATTCAGTTCTTCACCAGTGACTCAGTTTGGAGTAGTAGTCAAGGCACCAGGTTAGAAAGCAGGAGATTGTGAGTTTTAGTCCTGCCTTAAGTGTGAAGGCAGTTGGGTAACTTTGGGTCAGTCACTCTTTTTCTCAGTTGCAGGAAAAAGGCAAGCCACTTCCAAAAATGTTGCCAAGAAAATGGCAACGTGGTTGCCAGGAGTTAAAACTGATGTGAAAGCATAAATTTTCTTTATATTCATTAGCATAAGCAGTAATTTGATTTGATCTGATACTTTTTTCTAAATAAATAAAGGCTTCCAAGCAAGGATGGCTGCTTTTCCCCACTTTATTTTGTTTTTTCATTGTATAGAGTATTAAGAAGAAGAAGAATATTTCCAGTCTGAAGGTCAAAAGATAAATCCTGCAATAAATTTGTTTGCTCATTTTTCATAATATCCAAATCAAGGTGTACTCTTGTAATTTAAATTAAATAATTTACACAATAGATGGTTTTGAAGTTATTTTGATAAATATTTTGTTATATTAAACAACATGGAGTGAATTTCAAAAAGCTGCTGGACTTTGTATCAGTAAGGTAGAATTGTCTTTGCTGCTTTCTTAATGTACCTCATAAATACATAATAAAATAGAGTCTATTCAACAAATATCGTAATGCAGAGATGATGCAGAGAAAGTGCGAATTTAGTCCCCAGTCACTAATCATTACATTTCTATAGAAAGGCAGCTACGTGTCTCATCTGCGAACATCTTTATTGTGGTCATTGATCAGAACCGTATATAGTTTTGTGAACATTTATGTGAGCTCATTTTTGTTAGCTCAAATGGAAATACGTAAACAATTTTGATTAAATTAGGACAAACTAAACTGTTCTGTCTGAGAGTCTGTCTCAATCAGAAACTGTTCTGAAAACTTAGGTAGTGCTTGGAGACTCCTAACATCTGTATTAACCCACAGAAACTTAGATGAAGTTTGCTCTCTACTCTTACTGTCCCACCCACCAAAGACACTCAGCTCCACCACTTCAGATTCAATTCATTCATTTAAATTTTCCTCCCTTCTATTTTCTTTTTATCCAGCTCCATGCTGAGGAAAAATTAGGAATGACCTTGCTTAGTGTTTTCCTACGCAGGGTTGGAGGTATGAGTTTAAACATAGCATAGAAGAGAATGGATTTTTATGAAGTCCACAAGAAAATTTAGTAACAAGGCTGTTGTTTCAATTCGCATTCTGGACTGGGTTGTAAAATGTTCTGTTTCCTGATTCAATGCTTTTGGTGTTTGCCATTGGTCATATTTAAATGAATTATAAACAGAAAGAGGAAAAATACAGACTAATATTAAGTACATTTATAACAATTGCTAGTTTCTGTTGGTAGCTGAAAGTTGCCTAATTTTGTGCACAACTTATAGGAATCAACTATGGTGCTTTTATGAAAATTTGAAAAGTGGTCTAAATGGTAAATATTTTTTTTGCTGACATGGCTCACTTTGAAAGGAACTGCCCCCAACCTTGCTCCTTCCCAATGCTTTACTTTGGTTGCAAAGTCTTTCACAAAGAAGCAAAGATAGACCCTAAGGCTATTTAGTATAAATTTGCGTAGAAAACCTTGATGAAAGCTGATCACTAATCAATGCTATAGCTGCCCTCTTTCTGTTTAGAGGCTACATGTAAGGAACTTGAAGCACTTTAATAAATACTAAACTTCATCTAAATAAATAACTACACTATGTTCAATTTTGGTTTTATGTGTTATATGAACAAAAATACTTTTGATTGTAAATTACGCCCAATGACGACAATCTGTAATCTTCTTCTGTTCATAGGCCAGTATTTCTGGAGCAAACTACAAAAGTAGGTGGCACCAGTAAAAAAAATGATGTATTTAATTTTAATTTAAAGTACAATTAAATTAGTTAAATATGGTTTATATTATTATCCTCCATATATCTTCCTTCTTCTGCTGTCATGCTAAAATCACAATTCAGCAGCAACGTTTGAAGCTCTCAGACCAGATCCAAGGCTCTTGGGGACTGCACAGCCACCTAGACATTTCTGCTTTATGATTCAGCTGGTGAGCTGCTTGACCCTGATCTCTTACTTGTTCAAAGACAAAAGCTGATATTCTCCTGTCTCTTATTTTTGCCAGAATCAGGTTGAGGCACTTGAGTTCCACGCCATTCGTCTTTTGGAACTTGGAAAGGGAATCAAGACAACAGATAAGCTGTTGTTTTTTTCAGAACTTTTAGCACAGTGGGCATGTGTCAGAACAAGCAAAAAGATTCTTTTAAGCGGGTCAGATTTTTGTATCCACACCTTCCCTCCTGAATTTCATAAGAGGGATAAGAAAGAATGAGAATATGAATTGTGCCTGTTACAAACTGGTTATTTTGTTTGACATAGAGAAACCATGATTGCTTTGTTAGTCAGAAGAAAGAGTGTATCCTTCTGAATTCTTTCCCCACTGAAGCATTGACTTTATTCTATAGTATGTAGGTGAAAGAAAGAAAGAAAATACTTCTCAAATTCCGACAACCTTAGGGTCTTCATTCATCTGACATAAATAGATAAAATATAACAGTTAAGAATTTCTCACACCTCCAATGGAGAGCGACAAGTATTTTTCCCTTCTTTTCTGTCCTTTTGAAAGACCTGCATCATACTGTACTTTTAGAAAGTGTGTATTGAATGTAGTGCAAAATCACTGCAAGCTAAGCAGATTATTTGGTTCATGAACAGCAGTTGCCTCTTGATAAGCCCAGGGCATGTGTGCAATTTTATTTTTGCCAGTTTTCTGATTTGGGAAAGCATCCATGGGATAAGTATATCTCAAACCGAAATGGGCCATTTCCTCAAAGAGCACAGTCTTAAAAGATACTGTAGAGTTAGATGGATCTGTAAAATTGATTGAAACTTATTCCTCAATTATATTTCAGAATTTTTTTAAATGCTGTATGTTTTTAAATTACAAATGTTCATTTAGAGACAATAATAATGAAGAAATTGACTCCTAAGAAATATAGGTTCCAAACTCATAGTACAGAGATAAAGAGAACCAGTCTGCTTGGATAGGATTGTAACTGTAAATTTCTCATTATTTTCATTATTAAGAAGTGGGTTGAAACCAGACTGAGTATAAATTTTATTCAGTATTCAAAAACCACCAGTCCCTTAGCAGGAATGTTGCCTTTCCCCTTGAACCTCCTCTAGTTGTTCATGCTTATGAAACAGAACTGCAGGCACAGATGCAGGTCTTATAAATTCAGTCTGACGGGCAGAGTGGATGGAATTGTTTGCTTGGCTTCCAGTTAGAAAAGCCATAGATCTCTACTATAGGCTTTGCAGCACTGAAAAATAAATAAAATAAGCAATTGAGTTTGTTTAGTATCTTTGTATTTCTCATGCATAAAGATCTTTTCATCTTGGTCATGGTAATTGAGCTGTCAGTAGAAAACCCAAGCAGTAAACTTTTTGAGTGTGGATTTTTCTGTTCCATGTAGGTGAATATATAATTTAACCTGAGTTATATCTTAACTGAAAATGATATTTTAGTAAAAATGTATTTTTGCTTTAAAACTGTTGTATTTTTTCCTTTATTTCCCCCAATAGGTCACTGTAATATAGATTCCTTTCCAAAACAAAAATATAACACTTTCCTTGATTCCAGAGTATGTTCCTGCCCATAATATATAGTGTTCCTTATTGGTAAAAGAATTTATCTATATTAAATGTATACCCCTCTTTTTTCTAAATAAATTCAAGTCTATTTACAACAAGGTACAAGCGTTGAATACCTCTCAATAGAATTTTAAAGATTGCAGTTTCCAAGCAAGTTTCATAAGCAGCATACTGCAATTGTCTAAGAGGTAGTTAGACTGATTGTCATGAGAGTCTAAATGGGAAAAGGTTCATCACTGCTGGTAACTGTCTGTTCATCCACATACTGCAGCCCTCAAACTACATATATGTTCATATGTATTGTAACCCCATCCTGATAGATGCAGTCACACTGTTTAGCTGGCTATTTCTGTTCTATTGATTTTGTTGTAGTTCATCATGTCCTTTCTAGTTATTTACTGTATACCTAATCTTAGTATCAGATTAGAAAGAAGGGAGATTAACTGCATGTTGATGCCCACATTTTTGGATGACTTCATACATCAGATTCCTATGAAGTTGATGAACCAAAGAGACAAGATAGAATCATTCAGCAACCCATAGGCTACCGGTCTACCTCAGTAGTTTTCTGTCCCGCTGTGTCTTGATATGTACACAATATTCTTTAGAAACTCTGAGTTACTTGCTCCTTTACTCTCAGCATTGCAGTTGTATTAAAGCCTTCATCTGCAGCCATATATTTGTATGAACTGAAGACTAGCTTGAACTTTGTGAGTATGTATGTGTAAATTCTGTCTTTTCTAAGAATCTAAGGAACCTTAAGAGGAAAGAGATGGTTTCCAAACACAGCATCCTTAAATAGGGTAAACCTTAGTGCTGCTGTATATAGGCTGAAAAGTTTGTTACTGCTCAATTACTATTTATTCTGATTATGAAACTCTAACATGGCCACTTGAGCATAGATATTGAGTATCTCCAGACTAGATCACATTTAATTATAAGCCCGCTGTCTCTTAATGCTTGTGCAAATTGAATAGAACTGTTCTAAATCACAGATAATAAAAGTCCATAAGACCTTAAAATGTGTCAGAAAGTGAAGTCAAATGATAGCAATTGATATAAAGACCAATGTAAATATTTGTTTTTGCTTGTAGCATTATAATAGTTGCCTATTGAGCTAGCCTCTTTCCCTAGCTCAGTTTGTGCATCTGCTACATCCATTGCAATGCAGATATTGAGCCATTCTTTATCCAATGCGCCCTGCACTGCCTATGCTCCTGTTTTCATTTTTCAGTCCTTTAAATTTCATGGCATTCAGCCTTCTATAATAATCCTTTTCTAAGAGGCAATAAGGACTTTCACTGTCTTGTGCCAAATAGAGCTGCACAGCTGCCATCCACTTGTTTTATTGTCTGTAGAAGCTGCACCTAGCTAGTGTTTTATGCTATTCAATTATTAAGACAACCATGCTGCAAATGTGCCGGAAATATTTTTATATCTTCATCATAAAAATAAAAATAACTGCATTGTCTCCTTGATTTAAAGCAGTTCAACAATGTCTTGAGTTCTAAATAGATTTTTTCCCCATTTTATTTCTCTTCTTTTGTGTCATGTCCATATCTCCTCCTCCTCCTCCTCCTGATAAATTTCACCAGCTTTTAAAGAAAAAAAGTGGTTGATGGTTTCCTCAGCTTGGCCTCCTCCAGTAGTATTGGGTCTACAATCACATCATCAAAAATGTAGGAAAGGCAGACAGTTTGTGGCCTTCAGACACAGATGCTTCCCTGGGGCCCTTCTATTGCCCACTTCTTAGCTATAAAAATCTTGATGAGTTCTAGATGGCCACAATAAATTAGAGTTTGTCTATCTCTTTTCTGGCATAACTGGTGGATATCCAAATCTTGTAATCCAGGTGTGGTAGCCCTAGCAAGGTGTCCCAATAGGAACTGTGGCAGAAGAGCAGCATGAAGGAAAGAAGAGAAGAATGAGGCAAGAAGTACCATGTTGCTTCCTTCTTTGTCTCTTATTGCTCCCAAATCTTCCTTAGCAGTAGACTTCTACACCAAAGATAAGCCCTTTCAGGCTCTGGCAACTCACTAGCAATTGCTACTTACTCTCTTCTCCTCAGGGTTCTGTTTCTCTTGAAGGAGCTAGGGCAAGAGTAGGCATACCTGCAAAATCTAAACCATGGATAGATGGCAGCAAAGAGGTATAAAATCAGTTTTTTTAGCTGCTATCTCCTGATGATTGATCAGTTGGAACCAATATATGTTGAGCCTTGTCTCCTCTTTCTCTAGCTCATTTTCCTTCAGCTGCTACAACCAGGATGGACTGCCAGCCTTCAGCTGTAGCAGCCTGAGGGGTTTGGCACCTGAATTTTCACAGTTGGAGAGCTGCATTTGAGATACTTGCTTTGGGCCTAGAGAGTTCTACTTATGGCCCTGGCCTCCATAATTCCCGTTAGGCAAAGCTGTGCCAAGATTATAAGATCTGTAGTCCAAAACACACTTTTAGTGAAGGTTGAGTAACAGGATGACAAAGTTCTGGCTTGAAAAAGCAAGTATCATTCGGAGTTTGTAGGTCTGTTTTACTCTAAATTAAATTTGTTTGCTCATTTCCCCTTGAGCAAAATTACCATAATTATCTGCAGCTAATACTAAAAATGTTTGCTTTTACTATTCAGAAAATTTGATCACTGTGAAGTAAACAGTGCATTGAAAAACAGATGTACTTAACTATCTTGGCGATAAACACCTGATAGGTAACATATATAGTGGCTTCTTCAATGAACTCCATTGGAACTTTCTAAAAATTGATTTGGAATAAAATATTTTTTTCAGGATGCCTTAGTGGGTCACTCTTCTAATTGCTAAGTAACAGCAAAAGACTGAGTGTTTTTTGCATAAGCCTAATAGTAGTTTCAGATTGCTTTGTTTAAATTTATACTATTCTTATCTTCAAAGTTCCAGGAAAATAGAAATGCTATTTAGTAGTATATATGCATTATCTTACACATTGTCACTGCACTCGATGTTTAATTAACTTTTTAGATCTGTTATCTTACCTTTTATCACTGAAAGGCAGTTAGAAGGAGATCTGTAAAATGTCCCCATATGTTATATTTATGGTGACAAGAAAAATTAGTCGATATTGGCTTACCATAAAGCAGAAGAATCTTATCCAGAAATGTTTTAAAGCACTTATGGAATAATTTGGCAAGAGGAGCTTGTCCACACTCATAAAGCACCTACTAAGATGTTGGCACATATTTCGTCTTCAATTGGTCATATTACAGAGCAGTTTTTTCCCCAGCTTGGTGCGTTATAGATTATTGGGTTTCAGCCCCCAATTGTTTTAGCTAACAGAGTTAACAACTGGCTGGCAATCCTGAAAATTGAAGACCAGTGAGTGCCACTAGTGGAAGAAACCAATATAGGGAGCTTGATTGCTATAGAAACTGCAATAAGCTATAATAAAAAGGGAGACTCTGTTAGCTACAGTGGGCTTAGGCCAATTAGAATTTTTCATAGCTCAAAAAGAAGGTTCTGCTTGAAAGATGAAAGGGTGATATAGTAGACTCTGCAGCTCAGCTCCATTGTTGTTCCAAAGCCTGTTAGGAACTGATGTGCTTTACTACATAATAGCTATGGTTTCTGACCATTTTGTCAAAGACAGTCATAAACTAGTGAATTCTGATTGGGTGTTAAAGCCATGAATGATAGAAAACATGAATCCGACAGAAGCAATTGCAACTTTTTTTCTAGAGTGAAAGTTTCTTTCTAGCATTCTAGTGAAAAATACTTTCGTTAGTCAAATATTAGAGTTTCCGATTCAGGGATCAACTGGGTGTGGATCACGGCTTTGGGGTCCACAGAAAGAACCCAAACAGATGGTGAGCAGTTTTTTTAGGAGCAAATTAGTGACTGGATTTCTACGTTATCATCAACTGTGAAACAGTTTGGATAGTTTTACATTAATGTTTTATATGGATTCAACTAATTATTAGTAAATCAACTAATCATGGTTAAACCATGTCAAAACAATGTTATTAGGTCAGTCAATATTTCATTACAGCAAAGAATGGTTTTCTGGTGTTTTCTCAAGACAGTGCTCCAAGTAATTTACATCTACTATTGAATACTCATGCTTGCATGTGTATATATTGTACCCATTGTAAATGACAATTTGTAAAGGTGAGGTTAAGGTCACCTTGTTAGTTTGCTGCTAAGCAGAGAAGTCCCATCAGATATCAAAATACAGTCTTTGATTATTATTAAGTTCAACAATATCCAATCTTTATTTAAATTATCAAAGTATAAACAGTTATTCAAAGCCACAAGGACAATTGATGTTGTACCCATCACTCATAGGATACAACTACATTGCTCCAAGAAGTTATTAAGAAAAAGAAACTTATCAGTTTAGCAGCCTTGCTATCTCACCCTTACTCTTACCCTTACCTTACCTACTTTATCTTATCTAAGATGGAGATTAACTAGCTGGAATATTATCATGAAGAACCACTATTGTCAACAAGTAAGTTTTGCCCACGTTACAACTTTTCTTGCCACATTAGTTAAGTGAATCACTGCACTTGTTAAATTAGTAACACCATTGTTAAATGAATCTGGCTTCCCCATTGATTTAGCTTGTCAAAAGGTCACAAAAGGTCATCACATGACCCCGGGACACTGCAACCGTCATAAATATGAATCAGTTGTCAAGCATCCAAATCACGTGACCATGGAGATGCTGCAACGGTCATAAGTGTGAAAAATGATCATAAGTCAACTTTTTTCAGTACTGTTATAACTTTGAACGGTCACTAAACAAACTGGTAAATTGGGAGCTACCTATAATTGTTTCACCAAGTCCTTCAGACCAATTTTATTTCTTTGCTAATTCACGACGATCACAGAATACACAGTAGAGGCAAAAATATATGAAAAATATGAAAGCAAAAAATTCCATATACAGGTAGTCCTCGACTTAAAATCACAATGGAGCCCAAAATTTCTGTTGTTAAGTGAAACATTTGTTAAGTGAGTTTTGCCCCATTTTATGACCTTCCTTGTCCCCATTGTTAAATGAATCGTTGCAGTTGTTAAATTAGTAATATAATGGTTAAGTGAATCTGGCTTCCCCATTGACTTTGCTTGTCAGAAGATCACAAAAATTGATCACATGACCTTGGGACACGGTCATAAATATGAACTAATTGCCAAGCATCTGAATTTTGATCACGTGATCATGGGGATGCTGCAAAGGGCGTAACTGTGAAAAACAGTCATAAGTCACTTTTTTCAGTGCCGTTGTAACTTTGAATGGTCACTAACTGAACTGTTGTTAGTCAAGGACTACCTGTATTATATAGGTTTTAATAACTTTAAATTTGTCCTGCTTGACCACAGTATCCTTCTATGTTGGTAGTATTTTGATAAAGCTAGTCAATCTACTGATCTCCAGCAGCCTAGCATATGAAATAGTAAATGATGATGGGCATTATAGTTCAACAACAGTGCTGAAGTTTTCTATTTCTGCATTAGAAAGTAAACATTCAAAGTTTCAGTGTACCAAATTGGACTATGAAATCTGTCTTGGTATTGTCTATTTTCGGGGATGCAAGATTGTAATCTAGAGATTATGAATATTAAATCTTGGACCTTGCAGAGTGTTGGGAGCCATGGACCTTCCTGCTATGCACATAAAAGATATTTAAAGTGGTTTTGTTTGATTTTATGTGAAAACATAATACCTGTTTTTATTTTTCTTCTGTTTTCTAATTTATTGTTTCTGGTGATTTGGGTTTCTGTCCCTCCAAGCAGTGGAATAATTGGTTGCTCATGTACATATGGTGTGTAGTTACAGTGAAATTGATCAGATTCTTATTAATTTCATGTGGTTGTTATTTAGGAAAACTGATTGAGGGGCAATTTAATCAGGGCGGTCAGTGTAATTGTAGGTGTTTGGGTGGGAAATTCATAACATAACTAAAAGCAATGGAAGCAGTTATAATATCAGAATTCAGCAATGATGTAGCACAGCTATAGGGGTTACCCAAATCTTAAGGTGATTCGGCAGGCTATTTTGAACCATTTTAAACTGGTACTGATTTTTTCTAAATACCAGTATGTGCAATGTTTGTGCTGGTCTCTTATTCTCTACTGTCTATGCAATCAAGGCAACATACAATAAAATAAATAGCATTTGGGTTTAAATAGCAGTTGTCTAAAACAATAGCTTCTTTTAAAAACATTCATTAGCATAAAAAGTATGGTAAAGCTTGAGGCTATTTTATAACCAAATTACTTAATAGAACAGAGTCCAACAATTGTGTCATTGAATTTCCTTGTGTACATTTGCATAGTTTTTGCTAACATTTTATTGCATTATGTCTTGATCTTTATGTAGCTTTGCTTTCCCTCTCCTATTTAAAACTCATTGCAAATTACTATGAAAAGGTCATAATTCTAATCATTGGCGCAGTGCAGTAAGTTGGAATGTATCTATGAAAGACTGCATCATGGTCATGATATCTGCATCTAACGCCTTGATGTGTCTCTACAGACTTACGAACTCTAGCCTTCAGCAAGATTTGTAATATGTTTCCATTATTTCTTCTTACCCTCTTCCTTCTCATTAAAATCCCAAGATCTACCATCTGGACTCTGTTTCAAAAAAGGAGGCACTTAAAATTAAAGAATTCTGAGATCAAAGCTTTGTTTTAAATGCCAGAACTGAAAGGAGCTCCCATCTTTCTGTATGAAAGGCAGTTTCCAGTTATTCCAAGTGGTTTTTACTTGACAAGTGTCATTTAAGTTGGGGAGGAAGAGTAATTTTATTACAACTATTGTTCAGTGATTGGAAGTTAGAAATCCTGGTTGATTTAAATAAATCAATTAATAGATCCAGATCTGTCTTTTGCCCATTCCTGCACCAGAAACTGTTATGCATTATCTCCACTGAAATGATTAATGGAACATAAACGGGGGAGAGGGAGAGGTTGGCAGTAATAACAGTCCAGCAATCCAAACAAAGACATTTATTGCGACATAAAAGCATTTATGAGTCCAGCCCTAGTTGATTACAATATGCATACCACAACATATGAATTAGGTCTTTAAAATGTTTCAGGATAGAAATAGAAATGGATAAAAGCCAGAAAAAATGGAGAATGTTTGCTCATGGATTTTGCTATCAGTGAATGTAGAATACAGTAGTGGCCAAAATTGTGGAAACCTTTTGGGAAAAGTGTATTTTTGAGGTTTGATGGCTAATAACACCACTTTTATTTGGAGTAGTACCATAAAATTATATATCAATGGAAAGATAATTTAATCAAGAATGTAATGCAACATAGTTTGTTAAATTAACTGTACTATATTCTATGAAAAGTTATAGCCAAATAACCAGAAAAAGGAAGCACAACTTGCTTAGGTTGATATCAGGTAGTTTTCCTTTATCTGATTGTAGCCAATGAGCATGATTGTTTAGACCAGACATGTCAAACACAAGGCCCAGGGGCCAGATGCGGCCCGCCAAGTGGTTTCATGTGGCCCGCGAAGCCATCCTGGAAACAGTGAGGGAATGGCCCCCGCTGCCTTGGCCCTGGCCCAGGCCAGCCAGGAGCCAGTGTACAATTTTGTGGTGGCCATCTACGCTGAAATGCATTCAGTCTTAGCTCCACAAGGCCATCTGGAAACAACGAGGAACCAGCCCCTGCCACATCGCCCCGCCCCCTGGGTGCATGCTGGGGAGGTGTCACCCTTTGTGAGGAATGAAGAAATGCACCATCGCCTGGAAGTGGCCAGCAAATGGCCCTCACCTACTTCACATATCCGGCTTGATGGGCTCTGGGGAGGGGTTTCGGCAGGCAGCGGGGCGCTCTCCTCACAGCGCCGAGAGGCTGAGCCGGGCGGCGCGAATCCAAAAAGAAGCGCAACGCTGCCCAGCCCCCAGCCTGCCCTGTTTTGGCAGGCAGCGGGGCGCTCCTCCTGATGAGAATTGCAATGCTGCCTGCCCAGTTTCAGCAGGGAGCAAGGTGCAAAGCTGGCGAGCTTTGCACCTCCCGGCTCAACCTCTCGGTGCTGTAAGGAGAGCGCCCCGCTGCCTGCTGAAACCGGGAAGGCTGGGGGCTGGGCGGCATTGCGCAGGTAACGTTGACTCCATGCTGCTCATGGCATCCTCCCCCAGAGCCCACCAAGCCAGATATGTGAAGTAGGTGAGGGCCATGTGCTGGCCACTTCCAGGCGATGGTGCATTTCTTCATTCCTCACGAAGGGTGACACCTCCCCAGCTGCGTTTCTTGCCTGTTTTTCTCCCTCCCTCATCTCAAATATTTTCCCACCACTCTGTACTTAGGAAGGAAGGAAGGAAAGAAGGAAAGAAGGAAAGGGAGGGTCTGAGGGAAGTCCTGCCTTAGTCCTGCCCTGCTGCCCTTTCACCATCCCCTTGCCCCCTCCTCCTGGCCTATCCTGGGGTCTCCCATCCTATTGCCAAGAAAGCTTTGGATACAAAGCCGGGTCTCCTCCCATGGAGAGGGAATGGGCCTCCCTCTGACTTTGCCCTTGTACCCATCATGAGCAACCTGGCTAAGGAGAGCAAGCACAGCAGCAGCAGCCTTGAGGAGGAGGTAAGGGCAGCTGGGCACCCCCTTGGGGAAGTGGGGCTGGGTTTGGTGCCGCAGGTGCTTGAGGGCCAGGCTGGGCGTTTGACCTCTGCTGCCCAGGGCTCCGGGCAGCCCGCACCACCATCCAGCCCCTCCCCCCGCATGGCCTGAGAGGAACAGTGAGGCTCCTCCAGTGGACCATGCCTTGGCACTTGCCCTGGTGCCACCCCCTTCTGCCAGAGACCTTCAGATCTGTCCCACTCCTGCCCAGGCCCCCACAGGCACTCTTGATGCGAACGATGTAGAGCTGGCCACGCCCACCCAGTAGGCCACACCCACCCTGGCCACACACACCCCGCCCCCCCGAGGGCAACCGCAATGCTGATGCAGCCCTCAATGAAATTGAGTTTGACACCTCTGGTTTAGACAGCCAATCAGGTGTCATCTTGTTTTGGCAATGAGCCAATCAGATCACAGTAGGATTCAGTTATTGATGTTATGTATTGAAGCTGAGAGGAGGACATTTGTCAGTGTGCTATGTGATCGCTATCAAGTTGGTTGGGTGTTTTTGTGTTCTTTCATTTAGTGAGCTTGTAAAATGTAATAAAATTAAAGTAATGGTGCAAAGAGTTGACTGGTTGCCCAGAAAGCGATGTAAAATAGTATTATTAAGTGAATAAGGCTACAGTTATAAAGAAATTAGAAGAAAAATTGGTGGAAACTTAACCAAAGGTGGCATTTCTACTGTACACTTTTCCCAAAAGGTTTCCACAATTTTGGCCACTACTGTACAGTGTCTGGGCTTTTCTAGCTGTGGTTAAGATTACAGTTATGTATTTTTGTATTCTTCAGCATTTCCACTTCCAACTTTGAGTGGGTGTTTTCTATCCTGCTTAAATGATTTATTAATAACAGTTGCTAAATATCTCAACAAGTTATTTCAGGATCATGCGTAGGAAACATTTAGAATGTCTCAAGTTGTTCTTCCTTAAAATAAAAGGGAGCACATGTACAGTTGGAAATCTGTGTTTTGTTTTGTTTTGCTTTGTTTTGAAGATGGAGAAGGAAACGTATTCAAGTTTAAGGGAAGTAGGAGAATGGGAAGAAGGCCCTTGATAATGTGGGCATTTTGTTACATCCTTTGTGCCAGATGTTCCCTGACCTTGAACACTCTGGAGGCAATTAATACATTTTGAGATATTTTTCTTAGCAGCTGTTACTAGGGTTGTCTGAACAATTAATGAGAAATTCCAAGAATTTTAAATCACAACATTTAAAGCAAATTATATAAGCACAGTCAAAATATCACTGCTTATTAGAGCTGGAAAGAGAAAAAAACCATATGGACTCTAGTAGTTTGCATCTGCGCTATTTAATTGCTTCAGATAAATTCCAAGACCAGACTCTGAGATAATAATGTTCCTTAGAGCAAATCAGGGTGACTCATCTTTGCTGTGGTTAGAATCATAACAAGGACTTGATTCTGTTTTGGCAAATATTGCTGCAAACTTTGCACTCCCAAATTTTTGAAAAATGTCTTACTGCCAAAAAACAAGTTCCTTCATTCGATTTTTATTTTTATTTTATTTATTTTATTTTAATTAAAAAGTTGGTTTAGTAAAAAGTTGGCCTTTTTCACATTATTTTGAAAGCCATTTCTTTCAAAAATATGTTTCTGATTGAAGTTTTTTTAATACATCTCAGAATTGGAAAAGGTTATTTAGGTCTTTGAGTCCAACCTCCTGCTTTGTGAACGAATTCCAGATTAAAACATCCATGACAGATGGCTGTCTGGCCTCTGCTTAAACACACCCAGCCCACCACCATTCAGTGTAATTGGTTCCACTGCCAAATTGGAATCTGCCTTCTTATAACTTTAAAACATTAGTCCATGTCCTGCCCTCTAGGATGAGGTCTTGGCCTTCTGTGTGATTTATTTTTAGGGGTTTGATTTATAAATTTCTGTCCCTGATCAGAATTGGTTTATGGCAATTCCTCTGTCCCTTCATTAGCACGTCCCCTGCCAGCCCACCCTCTACTATTTTGGAAGCTCTGTTAAGGGTTGAAGAAACTTGAAGTATGAATATATGATAAATATGTTTATCACATAGGATAAATATGTAATAAATGTGTTTATCACATAGGAAACCTGTGGCCTTTAAAATTTATAAGATTTCAGGAACCAGCGTCCCTTTCTATAGACAATGCTGGTTGCAGGAGCTGAGAAAAGCACTATAAGGTTTGCTGTTTGTCTACAGCAGCGGTTCCCAACTTTTTCGGTACTTCGCATCCCTAGAACGCTTCTGATATATTCTCGCACCCCTTACAAAAGTTTGAAATAACGGCAGTGAATTATGCATATACACTATAATTTTGAAAACCGTAGTTTTCACACACCCTGGAATATCGTCTCGCACCCCCAGTTGGGAACCACTGGTCTACAGAGTCTATTATGTCAACATCTAATATTGAAATTGAAGTCAGCTTTTATATCATTTGTGAAACACCTCTCATTGTCACTTACTATTATGTCTAATATTCCTATGAATATTATATATGCATATATATATATTTCTTTATATTCCTGTATTGTTGCATTTCTTCAGTTTTTGTGGCTCTGGTCTTAGGAGAGAAGCCTGTTTCTAGAGAAAATCTAAGGCCTATGCTATTTACTTGGAAGTATTTTATAATATTGCATGAGCCTCAATATATTTTGAATACAGCAAGAACATCACTTGCTTTTTTGATTATTACTTGAATTTATTTTAAAAAATCACTTAGATTTTTTTTTTAAAAAAAAAAATTAATAATCATGCAGTTTCAAAAGCCAAAAGGTTGCTTTTAGAGTTCTAAGAGTGGGACTAGAGATTTTGCTTGCAGCTCCTTAAAGCCGATCAGTCCTAGGAAAAGGTGTGTCTGGTTTAATCATTTGCTTTCTGCACTTCTATTTTGCTTTCAAATCCAAATGGATGCACGATCCTGTTGTAAATGATAATTGCTCTGAACAGTAGCTGGCCAAAACCAAGCTTTACTATTAACCAATGTATACATATCTTGTAGTTTTCCTCTGGGCTTTAATAGAGGAACCATGCAGGTCAAGAAAGGTTAAAAGGGCTTCGTATTACGCTTTTGGCATTTCAGAAAGGAAAGCTTATATATCAAAGGTAATGCATGAGATTGATTTGGGGGCGAAGAAAGATCTATGGCTCATTTCCTCCATTGTGAAGGCATTGGGTTAAAAGGGTTTCTTAAGTCCAACTTTAGCTTCTAGGGCACCTGTAACCAACCATTGGATACAGCATAGGGTGTTTTGGTGAGTTTTAATAGCTCATTTCCTCTGTTGAACAGAAGGGGGAAAAATAATCAGTTGCAAGGAGAAAGAAAAACAAACTGTTATTGCTTTAATCACAGCAACAGCAAGGTCATAAATCTGAGAGGCGGGTAAACAATTGTAGGAAATATTTAGGAAATATACGGATGAGGAAAGTAAGTTTTGTGCTCAGCAACCATTGAGAAACTAAACTGAATAGATTACATACTGAAAAGGTTGTGCAAGAAACAGATAAACTGTATAATATGATTGTGCACTTGAGATCATACACATAAATAATCTATCTTTCTACTTTTTACATGTTTTCCATTCTGGTTAAGAGTGCACTAACTTAACATAGAATGCCTGAAGCTAATCTAAGGATTTTTTTTAAAGCGCTGTCAAAGAATCCTTTATGTTTGGAAGTAGATAAGGTAGAAACTTGATTAGGAAGAAGGCTTTCTATTTTTAAAAGGAAAATCTTATTGTTACATTTCAAACAATCATATTTTACGTTATTTTTGGAATCAAATGAAAATGGAAAAACACTCTGTGTTCAAAAGATAACGTGATCATTAATGACTACATTGGATTGAGCAACAGAAATATCTAAACTTTAAGAGCTACTCTGAAAGGGAACTTTTCCCATTTGTGTTTGAAAAGTAATAAATGTGGCCAGAGATTTAGAGTATTTGGCTCATGCTGAGACCATCTGGGCTGATAGAGCTTTGTTCTATTTCTCTCTGATCTGAACATCTGACAGGTTTTTCAGGAGGTATCCTCACTTTTACATTGCACCCTAACACACACACAAACACACCATTTACTTTAGAACTGTGGAGGCTGTCTTGGCTCTTCTCATGTTGCCATGAAAAGTTCTGCACTAGTCCACCAATTCTAGAGTAGAAGACTTCTTGCTATTTCCAGTCTGAATAGGAGAAGCCAATAGACTGAATTTGGACTGAGTATGGTTGGCTGTAAAAAGAAACAAGCAATATCAGTGAAAATGTAACATGGGAAAGTGACCCAATGAGAATAAATAGATTGAGTTGACCAGGTCTTCTTTGAATTGTTTGGCACTCCTCATAAATTTTTGTATTATCTGGCATGGAGCTGAGGAAATATTCTCTTGACCCAAATACCTCAACATTCTTTGAATCTTTAATCATTTATTTATTTATTATGCACTATTTGTGTGGTTGCCCTTCTCACAAAAGCATGACTCTGTGGCATATTGTCGGGTTCTGTGTTTGCTGATACTATTTTCAGATATATTTCTCTAGGTTTTTGTATTTTTTTTGTATTTCTCTAGGTTTTGGTAGAAATTGAGATGTCCTTTATGAGTCATGAAGTTAATATGAATATGGATGTATCTAAGGAAGATTATTTCTGTGTAGAGGTTATCATATATAATCATAGAATTAATTCCTGTGTAGGGGAAAAATAATCCATATAAACATGCAGAAGTCCTCTTGGGTCTGTTTTACCATTGATAGGCCTACTTCAAAGTTCTTTTTTCTTCTACAAAACTGTAATTATAAAAATATGTTCAATTTTTATGCATAATAATATGTTCAAGTGTTGACTTTCTGTTCTCACAAAGGCATGTTTGTGGAGCTACAGGCATTGAATATTTTATTTGAAAACTAAGTTATCTAAATTATGATTAGGTTCACATATTTGATTTGGTGATTACATATGAGCATTTTGAATTTAATTAGTTAAAGCCATTTAAAATGAATATTAAAAAAAATGCCAGTTTTGTGGCTTTCAAACTTTGGTCACTGGCGAAATGTTTAGTCTTTGGGTTATGTTTTTGTGTCTTAATCTAGCAGTTTATGAATCCAATGTCTTGGTCATCTAAAACCAGCTTGCTCTTTCTGACTTCAGCATTGAAATATGCCGGTAATGGGAAATGAAATCAAATAACTTAATACCTTTCCTTTAGGAAATGGAACAAGACAAATCTGAAATCGAATACTGTTATTCTTCTTTATTAGAGAAATTCACCCTCTATGTTAATTGGCCCAGGTTAACAAAACAAAATATTTCAAGAAAACCATGGGCTTCAACTGCTTTGTCAATCCTACTGTTTTTACTTAATGTTTCTTCAGCATGGTTCAGTTTTCGTGCTGTTGAATCTCTTGAGATCCTGTACAATTCTCTAGAATTGGAAGGTGCCATTTAGTCCATTTAGTCTTTCTGAGTTCAGGAATCCATTCCTAGTATATGGCTTTCCAATCTCTTTTTAATTCAACCTGGAAATGGTGAGCATTACTTCTTTGAGCATTCATTTTCACAGTCAAATTTACTTTTGGTGTTAGAATTGCTTTTCTGACATTTGGTCTGAAACTGCCTTCCTATAATTTGAATTCATTATTTTGTGTCCTTCATTTTGGAACAGTGAAGGGCAAGCCTTGACCTCTTTCTGTGTAACATCTTTTCAGGTGTTTCAGGAGTGCTATGTTCAATCTTCTCAAGGGAAACACTCCCAGCTTTTTAAATCTCTCTTTGTAGGATATAAATTCTGATTAGTTTTCTGCAATTTATTTCCACTTGTGTGAATCCTTCTTGAAAATTTGTGCTGAACTGGACAGAATATCCAAAGCAGAGTCTGATTAAAGCAAAATAAAATGAGTTACATCCTGTGACTTGGAAATTAGTTTGGATGTTATATGAGCTATATAAGCACATACAAAGAAGTTGTTTTGAGACTTATTATTGTTGCAGTCAGTGGGCTTTGGGTTTGAAAAATCTGTTTGACACAAAACTTTTTAATTTTTTAACTATCATTGCTCAAGAAGCCAGTTTCAACCTCAAATTTCCCAAGGCACAAGAAAAAGAAGTCTATCCATCACACAATCAGTTTAGAATGTTCGCTTCACTTTCCAGAAGAGGGTAATGGAAATCAACATTGCTTGCAAAATTCAAGTGAATAAATTATTGCATCATCTGCATACCTTCTTTTTGGCAAGCGACTCGCCTTGCTGATTCCAAATGTCCCTGAATACAGGAAAACAACATAAATTCTGGGTTTTGGGGAATGTGACTCAATATGATGGCTAAAAGAAGTAAAATTCAAATTCTGAGTTCATATTCATAAGTAGCTTACAGCAAGTAATTAACAGCATTTATTCACCATGTGTGATTGGGTGTATTAATTGATTATTAATCTAATTACTGTTTAATTACATTAAATGTCTTTGAACACTAAAGCGTATCACAACTATTATAACTATCTCACCTAAGCAAATAAAATTATTTTCTATTCCTTACTTCCAAACACTCAAAAACAATAAATTTTAAGCTCTTTATTATTGTCATTGATAGTTGATGACATTTTTGAGCTGTTTAGAACATAGTACCTTCTTTCTTGCTGACTTTTGATGTACTTGTCAAAATGTGTTCCTCTTATTGCTCAATCTGGAAGATTTTTCATCATCATACAGCAATTGTTTTAAAGCCAGAATTGTGATTATCAGCAAAGATTGCAAATCCATGGCTTTGACTCACAATTGTGTGTTGCCTCAATTATTGACAGTCACTAACTTTTCTTCTGAAAACTAGTTTGTATCATCTTCTTTTGTAAATGGCAAAGGGCTTCAGCCAGCTTGACACCTCCAAAAATGATTGGATTTCCAGTCCCAGAATGCCTGGACAACACAGAATTTGCAGTTGAACATGATTGGAAGGCTCCAATTTCTGTAAAATTCTTCTATATAGATAATATATGGATAGAACTTATAAAAGTTCTTAATAGTCAGTAGGTAAAAATCTGATCATGAAAAAGTGAATGGTGTTGGGACTTATTCAGGAGATAATTTGCCAGCATCCACAGTCTGACTTTGGGATGTGGGTATCTTGTAATGCCAATAATAGCTTTAATTAGTACCTTGCTGTATATGCACAATTATTTCCAGTGGATGGTGATGTGCAGTTTGCTTTGCTTTTTTATTTAAAACTATTTGATTTGCGGTCTTAATTTTGAGGTCTCTGCCTTGTTGCTGACAAGTGTCTTGATAATATTCTAGACTGTCTCTTTTAAACGATTGAGTCTCTCAGCTAGGAAAAGGAAATTCTTTCACATTATTCCATTTGAACAGCAAGGCAATTTTCCACATGGTAGCTTTATGGAAATGTGCTGCAGCTCCCTCCAACCATGACCAGGACATTATAGGAAATGTATTTTCATGGAAGATTTGCTTCAATTGCCAAGTGCAGGGTGTGGTGGTGATGGCAATGGGGAGAATGGTGTTTGTTCTGTTAATGGACAACAGTGTGCCACGATGTGAATCCCTTCTGTTAAATTAAATTGGCTGCATTTCCCACCATGACCAACTTGTCATTATTGATGCATTGTTCTTTGGCACAGAGAGCTGCTGTGTGATGTGGCAAGACAAGTTCTGGAGAGAAGGGAGAACAAGAGAGAATGAACCATGAAAGAGATGTATGCATACGTATGCATATACATACACACATACAAATTCTTGTGTCTCATACAACCAGAAAATCTCCTTGACTTACATGACAGCAAGTGGCTGTATTTGAGATAACTCAGAATACCCCTTCCTTCTCTGATAAGGCTGAAAGGAGATAAGATGCTTCTACTATTGTTTCATCATAGTCACAATTTAGCTTTATCTGTGTTGCCAATGGAAATACTTTCTACTCTCCATCTTAGAATTCATAGCAAGCAGTGTTTAACCCATCTATTTTTCCAGTACATCAGTTAAATGGGAAAGAAGGTAGGTTAAAATGCTTGTGAAATATTGTTTTTTGATTTTTTGTTTCTGGCCAGATTCAACAGTCTTGCATTATAATAGGCCATGTCTATATAACAATCAGTTGCTATTCCTTTGCAGAATATAAAACTATCCAACTATCTGAGATAAACGACTTGCCAAGCAAAAGTATAAGTAAAGAAAAATTACCTGCTTAGATCGCCCACTCTTGGAAACAGGATCATATTTGAACTATGTTACTATAGTTATATATAGTTGAGCCTGATCTGTCAGAACAGCTGTGGTTATTTTTTTAGAAAATGAGACTAATGATGAAAATAGTGAGTATTAGAGGTGTAATTATTAGGAATAACTATATCCAGCTGTAGTTCTGTTTAAATTTAAAAAGCTCTAGTAGAGATCTATTTTAGAAAATTATTGGAGGCAATAGCTTAGACTAGACATGCCGCCAACATTGCAACATTTGCTGCATGTGTATATTCTAATCATTGTGTTTATGTGTATTTGTCCAAATATGTGCTCCTGATTAAAAATAACAAATTATGTACATAAGGTATTTTCACAATATTGTACAAATGGAAGGTACCTGAGAGGTCATATAATCCAACTCCCTGTCATTTGGTTTGTTTTCTATGCTTCTGCCTTTCCATTCTTTCTTGTTTCTTTCTATTTTTAATGATAAATTTGGCTGCTTTGTAGTAGTGTTCTCAGATTTGATGAGGAAGCCTATGCAGATTTATTTAACATCAAAACAAGATACAAAAATATGTGCTTAAGATTGCAAATGAGCAGAGCAATAGATACAATGGTAAAATTCCATACCGGTAGTAGAATGGTGAAACAATATCTGATATTCAAAGTCACTGCCAGCATTCTATAAACAATAGACAATAGTGACATGTGTTTTCCCCATTAATCATAGTGATTAACTCAAAGACTATTCCAAGAGTAAGAGACTTTAGAGAGCCAATTTGGTGTTGGTGTATCAACTGAGAAATCATGATTTCTAGTCTCACCTTAAGCACTAAGTCAGCTAAGTGACCTTAGGCCAGTAATTTTATTTCAGCCCTAGGAAATAGGCAATGGCAAACCACTTCCAAAAACTCTTGCCAAGAAAATTTCAGAGACTAGTCCAGGTAGTCACCAGGAGTAAAAATTGACTCAAAAGCATGTGTACCCACACATACCCAATCAAGAAAGAGGGGGGGTTAGATTCTGCAAATCCATAGCTTCTCTATAATGTTTTAGTTGCTCTATATGACTATCTGTCAAAAGGACTAAACCAAAATCTTTTATTATTATTATTATTATTATTATTATTGTTGTTGTTGTTGTTGTTGTTGTTGTTGTTATATTATGCACCTGCAAGCCCACTCACCCAGAGATACATAGTCTGTACAAGCAAAAGTGGTTCAGCAGTTAACACTAGGATGCCAACTACAGGATCCCTGTGTTCTGGAAACACACACTATTGACCTTGCATGTGCCTTTATTAGTGGACAGGATCTCTCAATCTGTACCGAGAAGTTGCAAGTTAGTTGCCATTTCAGTAACCTACAATGCTATAGAGCAGTATCAAGGGCATTATCGTTCATAACAGTGTCAGGTGGCTTGCATTTCCTTGGTACTAATCACCATGCAGATTTTACCCATCACCATTTCAGTTAAACTCATTGGTTGAAGGAGAAACGACTTTAGATTCAGGAGGTAAAAGAAAAGAAGTGCAGTTGTAGGTGAAAAGAATAAGAGTAATAAATTTATCATGCATGAGAGGAGAAGGTGAAATGGAGGGAGTCCTTATCATCTGGAGCTGGCCTTGGTGCTAGGAGAACAAAAGATATGCATTTTTCACCTTTTGAAGTTTATATGCAGTTGAACTGTTCACTGACCATTTGTCCTTATCTTTTTCATCTTCCCAATAATTGAGCATGCTAGAATATTTGCAAATACAAGATGTGAGCTGAATTGTCAAACTGTTGCCTTTCCTTTTTTCTGCCAGAAGAGTAAATGAAATGCTATTTAAGTTTTTCAAAAATGCTCTGAATGCTTTGTAGAATTCAGAAGTCAGTTGCAGTATGGGAGGATTATGAAAACCTTAGCCTGATCCTTTTCTCCTCCCCATCCCCCTATGGCTTGTCCTTGCATTAAATATCTCCTTGGATTGCATCCAGGGTGCATAATCAAAATAAAGTTAAGTCTCATTGAATCAATGGGGATTTAAGTGTTTAATTGTGCATTCAAGACCATTGATTTTGATGCGGTTTAAATAATGTCAACTCTCCCTGGGTTGTACCCAAGAGAATTTGCAAATCTTACCCAGATTGCATATTTTTATTGTATTTCTTTTAAAAAATGCCTATTGAAACAAGGATCCATGCAGGTCTTAATATCACTGGGGTGATTTTGACAATTAGTTGACAGAGGCAGTGGATTTCAGTGGCTAATTATTTCTAACCAGCTTTTAGCATGCCCATAACTGCTCCTCTTAAGAAAGAAGAGAGCAAACAGTTTCAGGAAACAGTCTCATTATTATCCAATTCATTCCTTCTCCAGAGCATGCCATAATCAGGCTAGATGAGAGAAGAGGCATGGGTTTGTTTGCATATTATGGAGAAAATCAGAAATGTGCAATTAAAATTATGCACATACTGTATGGACAGATGGTTGCATTAATTTTAATTAAGTATATAAATGGACTTAATAGATATGATGTGTCAGATGTCATATAAGTCCTACTCCTGAAATGTTAATATATGCTAAAAAGTGTTCCAATGAGGGCAGTCATCCTTGCTCCTTAACCAAAGTTTTTAATGTACAGAATTGTGTGACAGTGCAAAAGAGAAAGCCAAAGAGATCAAATCTTGAATGTTGACAGTTGTTAGTCTCCACTGAAGTCCTGAAGGATAGGATCACATTCTGATCTTGATCCTATATCTCAATAGTCTATATTAGGTAGATTTTAAATTGGAATCCTGTAAAAATCAGAGGATTGTCTTTGAAACCAGATGTGTCTTTCATAGTTTTTTATTCTATCAGGTATACCCAATGAAACTAGATGCAATGACATCTGATATTTAGGGTTAGATTGTTGTAATTATGTGGCAATAACAGACCCTGACTTTATTCTTTAAAACTAAGTGTGAAACATGCACTTTGTATTATAAAACGTGACAGAAGGTATAACACAGTCATTTTCTTGAAATGATGGATTGACACTGTGTAAAGATAAATCGGGGTCCCCATGAGGAAGAATAAAGAAATATGGTGGAAGTAGAAAGATCTAAAAGTCTTTCTAAATCCATTCTCTGAAGAAAATATAATCAAACTTCCTAAGCTTTGCCATGTGAAATGTAATAGATTTTTAACAAAAGCTTAGTAAAATCAGACCCAAGGCAGAGGGGAGGCTCTTTTTTCCCCAACCTGCTATTTGTTTGATGTGACAGTTAAAATTTCTGGGTTAAAAACAGAGCAGGAATTCTAGTCCTGCCTTAGGCACAAAACCAGTTCTCTCAATTCGGGGAGGACAATCCTGGCAAGACACTTCTGAAAAATGTTGCCAAGAAAGCTGCATGGACTTGTTTGTGCAGTTTTTAGGAGTCAAGACTGACTTCAAGGCATGTATGCACACACTATTTTTGTCTAGAGAAACATTCTCATAGTTGATTTTTTTAATTGAAGTCATAAAATGGAAAGATTTTATACAAGGCTGGGAAGCTTTAATCCATTTATATCCACAATTATATATTTAAAATGCAGATATAAAACTCCCATCCTCCTAAATGGTATACTGTATTTAGAAGATTTAGAAGGCCTTTTGGTGGAAACCCATGTCACAGCCAGCTGTTTCCACCACTCTCCCCTTCGTGAAAAGAATGTAAGTTGGGATGACAGGGACATGGCAAGCAAATATACCAGAATACTGTTTCGGCCACATCTGAAATACAGGGAAAGCAAAAACTGGTTTTGTGTGAACCAACCCTTTTTTTGATGTTTGAAGTGTGCCTGCACTGACATGCTGTCATCATTGTGCAAACGCCAAGTGTGCTGTCTGCAGCAGATATAGGGTATAATCCCCATGTGGTACAACTCAGCACTTGATAAAGCTTTTCTGGCCAATGGGCCATGTAGGATTTCTAAACTAAGGGAAACCTGAAGTCTTTCAAAGTGCTAGTGTCCATTTGTTATTAGCATTAAAATGTTTAGCTTTCCTGTAAATTGTTCATTTGATTTTTTTTTCATAGACATAAAAAGATTACACTGTCCCTGTTATTTAAATCATTGATACAGTATTTATCTATAGGCTTTAGGTTCAAAATTGGTTACCGAGAACTGACCAATATGATCTAAAAAGGAAACCACCATGCACATTATGGAAGCATAAAGTTAGAGCATCTTAAAATAAAAGAAAAATAATGTGGATATTGTGTATCTAAAGGGGATAGGTTTTCACCAACCAAATAAAAATAAGAGAAAAAGCCAGCTCTGTCGATAGGTGTCTACCTCTCAGTAATGGTCACAGGGTTTCCAAAGTTGAAATCTGGAAATGGTGCAGAATAGGCTTATGTTCCAGAATGATTTATTTTTTCAAAAGACAGCATCTGTTATTAAAATTAAGTATGAATGTCAGTTTAGTAGAGTTTGCTCTCATTGTTGATGACTTTTGCAGTTTCAGTGGCTACCAATGGCAAATGAATTTAATTTTAGAAAGAAGAAATTAAGGCTGAAATAACTTATCGTTTGAATTGAAACTGACATGGCACAATGAACACTTAGTACAACTTAAGTGTTGAATCTTAGCCTTTCTTGGTATTTACCTGCTCATATTATACACATACACACACACACACACACACAAACATATACACACAAAGACATACACATATGTACACATATACATATATACATATCTTTTTCAGTGGAGGGATTTTGCATTTGCACTTGAGAACACAAGCACTGTTGAGATGTACAATATATCTTATGTCTGCATTGGCTCTAAAGGCTTATATCCATATGATTATTATTTGGTTAGGAGGACGGTCTTCAGGCAAAGGTGAAAACAACACTGTCAGTTTCTAAACTAGTGAAAATAAATGGAAAAGTATGGTAAAAGCAATCTTAAGGAAACAATGTTCTGATCAGTTTAGGATGATGGAAAAGATACAGAGAGTACAACATGGGAATGGGGAGACAAGACACATTTAACTTACATTAATGGAAACAAGATTTAATTAGAAAACTATTTAACCATCTCAAGCAGATAGCTTTTTGTAAAAACTTTAAAAAATGGAATAGCACACTACTGTAATATCATTGGAAAATTAATATTTTCCAGTGAGGATTTTAATAGCATCAAATTGTTATTGTTTGTATGTTTTATAAATAACTTTAACACTCTTTATACATGACCATTTGTAAAAGTCTGAAATTTAATTTCAGATATAAAAAGCCTGAAATACAACGCTGGCTTAGTACATAAGATATGACAACATCGTAGATGTGAGCAAATTCCTCTCCAAAAGTTCTTTTCCAGCTCATATTGTATTTCAGTACAGTAATCTCCTTTGTTTGAGGCTTCAAGGGCTTTGAAAACATGTGGCTTTCTCAAGGGCTGGGGCAGTACTCTAAGGAGAGATGCTTTACTGGGGTTTCAGCCAGGTCTTCCCCCAGCACTACTCATTAAATAGATAGTGAGTTGAGTGGGATTCATGATGAGAGACATCTGGACTCTGTTGCATATTCAGTGACATCAACATTGGAAATTCAGTGGGGTTCAAATTTTAGGACTGTGTTCAGTAAAACCCAAGGTAGTTTCTCATTAAGCAGAAGTGGCACAGATTTCACATACACACACACACAAAATACTTAAATGCAGCATCTCATGATGCTTTTATTGAATCTTTGGCTGTACAAGTCTTAACTTTTTATTACAGAAAGGCCACTTTCAAGGAGGTCAAGAGTTCTGGGGGCTTGGAGGTTTTGTGTGTGTGTGTGTGTGAGAGAGAGAGAGAGAGAGAGAGAGTTGTGCTATGATTGCTACCATTGAGCCTAAGGTGGTGCTGGTAATATGATTCTGAGATGGGTTCACTAATCATTTAAGATCCTAAGCCAAAACCAAGTAAGGTAACAAAATATGTAAAATAAGCCATAGAACTGAAAAAGTTATCCAAGGAGTTTATTGAGCAAGAAAATCTCATCAAGGGCTTAAGACAAGGATAGATTTTTTAGTGTCTAAGCACCACATTTAATGGATTTGAAAACTGGAGCAAGTGAACAAATAAATGTGGTTGAGTAATATGCAGGGGTCAAGCCAAGATTTCCTGTTTCTGAAGTATTATAAGCTTGTTTTAGAGCAGAGGTCCCAAAACCTTTGGGGCACCAGGGACCGGTTCCATGGAGAGAGTTTTTTCTGTGGACTGGAGGGTGCGTGGTTTTGTGTGCTGCCTGCATCCCATGAATGGGGCTTTGCTTGTTTGTGCGGACCGGTTGCTGGCATGCTGCGACCCGGTACTGGTCCACAGACCGGGGATTGGGGACCCCTGTTTTAGAGTGTACATTTATATTACCATGAATTTTCTTCCTTAAAATGATAGAATACTGCATGATCAGAGAGGGCTCCATGTTTCCCTCAAACCTGAAGTTCTTGAACCTCAGCATTATCATTCCTGACTTATAGGGAAATGAAGTACACACAAACCATATTGCGTACTGTCATCAAAGAGTAAACACTCAACAGAACTTGTAAATTGATTATTTATCTTGTTGAGATTTCTTACCTCCATACTAAAGTCTGCCAGTTTTTCAGTGCCAACTTGTCCAGATAATCTCTTAAGAATCAGACACAATTGAACAGAAAGAAATATATATTCTATTCTACACTAGCAAGACTTTGTTTTGACTGATTTTGTTATTATTGTTGTTATTGTTTTGTTTAGTTCTATAAACTTTTGACCAAAGTTCTTGGTCTAAATATCTGTCACAGGAAAGGATGAATTATTTCTTTCCACTTTTAATATTTTATTCTTAATTTTGACACCTTTCTAAAAGGGTATCTTTTTATCTCAAGCATTCTGGCCTGAGAGGAGTGCCTTTTGCAAATGCCATAAGCTCAGAACATCAATGGCATTCTAAAAGAATAATTAGACATTTTCCCTCTCACTTTAAATTGAATTTCCATTCTGTTATGTATTAAGTTGTAACAATTTACTGAGAGAAAGTTTTCAGAGTCTGACTTGCATCTGACAGGCTGATCAGTCAATGGCTAATAGACTTTGGATGCTCTAGAACAGTGTTTTGCAACCTCAGCAACCTGAAATTCAGCTTGGCTAAGGAATTCTAGGCATTGATGTCCGTATATCTTCAAGTTGCTGAAGTTAAGAAACACTGCTCTAGAACTATAAGCTAATGGGTTTTCTATTGTTGCTTTGTCCCTGTTATTTCTGGGTAAGCTAAAGTTCGGGACAAATACCTTCCTGTCACAAATCAGGGCTTTGTCTTTATATAAAAGGAGAGAGATAAAATTTCCAATTAATTTGTATTTTACTATTTTTCCCACCCCTGTTTTGAATAATCATACTATTACATGATAGATGCTTAATTAATAGCCTGCAATGTAAAGTTTTCTCCTTCTAGCCCATGGACAATGGTGCTGGTATAGAAAAAATAATTAATTTTAGAGAGATAATAGAGACCTAGAGAGGCACAGATGTTTAGTGTGAGATTTTTGGACCTATTGTAGTTGCATTGATGCGGATCATTTATGATTCTGCAGCATTCAATATGGTGATGCCAGATTCAGTGTCTTAGAGTCTGGGTGGTGTAATGGTTTACGGCATTGGGTTTAAGAATTGGGAAGGTGCAAGTTCCGGTCCACCCTCACAAGAAGTAATTCAGTGGGTATTTTTGAGCCAGTCACACTCTGTCAGACCAAGATATTTGCAGTGGGGATAAAATGAAAGATTTTCCCATGGGCTCCTAGGAAAAAGTAGGGGTATAATAAAAATAAATTATATGGCTGTGCATAACTGAACATGGAAAGATGGGCCATTGTAATGTTCTATATGGAAATGGGATCACGTCTCTTCTGATGCTAGCATTAGAATAAATTAAGCTAAATAATTGAGCTCACTGCAATTTGCATAATTTATTTATAAAGCTTTCCTTCGCAGAACTATGATTTTTTTGCTGCACTGATCTATGCTAGGACAAGTCTTTTAACCTTCAATCTCGATCACTAAACTAGAAATAATAATGCCTTACTTCAAAAGTACTTGGCCCCATTTAAAAGTACTATAGAAGTCATTAGCAATAAGAATCTTATTATAGACCCACCTCAGTGAGAGCTGATCATTTAATCTATTGGTGTCACATGGCAACAAGGTTAGCTGAGTGCAGAAGGCTGATCCAGTCAAGTCAACTGCCATTAATTACCTACAACAGAGTAAGAAGTGTGTTTAACTTGTGCTTAAGTGCTTTATTGGATTGCAGGAGAAAAAGAGCTTCTGTTTGAACAACCAGGGATTAATATCGTCAGATTATGGTCAAGAGAAAAAGGGCTGATAAGGGCAGGCTGCAAAAAAATGAGATAAAGTACCTAAATTCATGCAAGTACCTAAATTCACTACGGTTCTAACTGAAAGTATATAGTATTTTATTGTTCCTGAGATGTTTCAGAAGACAGATTGCTTTCCTCTGCATTCCAAATTGCAGCCTTCAGTTTTCTCTTGATGAACCTTAGAAGGGAGTTGTGGAGTGTAGAATAGTCTTTTACTGCTGTTTGCATGTGTAGCCTTTGCATTAAGGTTTTGCTTTGCATGTAAAATTGATGCTAACATATACACTTCATCTAATGCACTGTTTTTGAAACTGGAATTCTGGGAGTTGAAGTCCACACATCTTTAAGTTGCCAAGCATCATAGACTGGATCTCTGTCTTTCCTGTCTCTGCGCTATATTTTCACAAGAATATCCAGTTAAAATATTTTCAGTTCAGAGTTCACAAGGGTACAAATAGTCTTGTTTTCTTAGTAGCTATAAAATGCACTACTTTCACAGAAGGGAATCTTCACTGAACCCTAATATACCTTTCCCACCCTAGATGTCATCCAAGTATCTAGACCAGGGGTCTTCAAACTTGGTCCTTTTATGACTTGTGAACTTCAACTCCCAGAATTCCTCAGCCAGGCATGCTGGCTGAGGAATTCTGGGAGTTGAAGTCCACAAGTCATAAAAGGGCCCAGTTTGAAGACCCCTGATCTGGACCTCCATCCATTGCAAAAAATTCTTCCACATATTGGAAAGACTCGCAGGTTTGAGAGGATCTATTTACTGGCAAACCATTGATTTTGAAGTCTTTATTGTAACTCTTTAAGTGACACAATTTCCTGATATAATTACATATTTAGACTTCGCTTCTAGTCATTACAGTCACCTGATTGAAACAGTCTTGTAAATTACTATTACTGCAGGTATATTTATAGTCAACCCTTTAACATCATCAGAGTAACATTTTCGCTTTTAAAAGCAAATAACAAATTTCTTAGAAATTCTGCCTTCCTTTGGAGACATTTATCTAAACAGCAGAGAAAGAAAAGTGCTTCTACTTTTGCTATTTGCTTTTACGGGATGGAGGGAAAATGTTAGAATTTAGAAGAGTGTTTGTGAAATCAATGCTACATTATAACTTTTGACTAAAATGTTCTGATGCTGAAAATAGTGAAACCATTGCACTGGACTTTTCATTTTCTTTTTTCATATTTCATAAATGCTAAGATATGATATACTAAGCTGCAGGTTAAATCATCTGCTTGCTTTTAAGACAATTCTATTTAAGGCATAATAAATGCTGTCCTACATCTGCTTTAACTATTTCTCAAGTAATTAACTAATGACCATCATATTAACAGTTAAGCTACATTATGAGCACTGTACAGTGTGGGGATCATACTGTCTTGCAATCTGTGGGAAGTTGATTCCTACAATGATATTCAACTCCTAGTCCAAAATATTATTTTTTTCTTTCTTCCCTTTACTCTTTGTAGACAATATCTAAAGGATATCCATTCTGCAAATCAATTGAGGAAGTGTTCATTTGTGAATTTAACTAATTCTTCTCTTTAAAATTGTAAAGTTTAATCCCACTCATGGCTAAGAAAGAAGGATTTTGCTGCTGCCAGTAGCAACTGTGCCAGAAACACCATTAACTCTTAACAAAGTTCTGTTGGAGAGGATTTATGAGAGGTGAAGCTGCGACTCATAAAATTAGAAGTGTCTAATCCGAATAATATCTATTCATTAGGAGCCCTATTTATGCTGATAGGGACTCCCATCTAATTAAGTATGTACAGGAGTCCTCTTTCAGAGACCAGAATATACTTTAGTGATCTGCTGTCCTTATCCTTGCTTCATTAAACTTTTTCTTTGAAAAGAACCAAATTGCATTCTGTGCTATAGACATGGCTAGAAGCTCTTCTCTCTTTTCTCTCCTTTCTTTTATAATGTAAGTCCATTTCAGCGCTTGGGGCTTTGTCTGGTAATAAGGGAATTTAATTTTTTGTCCTCTGCTATGCCCTCAGTCAGGTTTGGGTGCCTCTTATTTGCCAATTGTATTGCAAAAGGTAATCCATTTGCTCTATTCCCCCTCCCCATTGATCTTGTTTCATTGTACAAGACTATATGAAGCCTGTGGTCCTGAGCTAGGATTTCGTGGAAAGTGTTAATGAAGCTCCCTAGTACTCTTCCCCCCCCCTCCTTTTGGGATTTGTTTGTGTAAGCAAAGGAGGCATGTGAGAGATAAAAACATACACAGCATTACCCTGAAAGATATACAAATATTGCATACTGAGCTGTATTTCAAACATTATTCTTACCATTGCCATCATTCCTAAAAAGGAATTTGCACAATCTTTTGGAAATTTCTCACTCAGTTCTTATGGAAAACTATTTTGTTCCCAACTGTCATTTTTGGAGGTCCCAATCTTGTGAAACAGGATGAAATATCAACATTTAAATATGTGCAAGAAAGTCTAAAGAGTGTAACGACTACCTTATATTATTATTTTTCCTTCGCTTCCTCTGTTTTTATAAGTAAGCAATATTTCATAGGAAATCCTTAGGACAGCACCCAACTTGTTTTTCATCCCAATGCCCTTTTAGTAACAGTCCAGTTTCTACAATACCTGGAAATAGGTTCTTTGAACCTCTTCCTACAAACATGTTATCTGGGAATTTGTAGCGATGTAATTTGGTGATAGTGGAAGGTTACACTGGAGCTTTTCTAACCTGAAGAATTAGTTGTCAGAACAGAAGTGTTTTCAGGAAGAAAGCAAGAAAGAAAAGAATCCACACAGTGGTTACAGTTTCTATGTTGAACAGCACTTCCCTATTAAATAATTAACCAGCTTCAGCCTCAAAACTACTGACCTGAAACATGACATGCCACCAGGGGCACAAGTCTCTGTCAAGTCGGGGGCAAATCTGAGAAGCTCTGTAAAAGACAGCAGCATTTTAGTTCCTCATTGGGCTGCTGCATTGAAGCTTTGCCTTGAAAACACTTCTAAATGTGCTTTGTAATAGAGGAATTTTGGTGCAGTGGCTCTCTGTAGACACGTAATTGTATTTTTATATGTGCATCAGCATTACTCTGAATCTTCTGCTGAAGGATCCATTTTGTTCTAGAGGAGTTGAGGATGGGAATTTTGCATAAATAAAAACAATATATCAGTTGGTAGCCGTGTGTGTGTGTGTGTGTTTCATTATGGTTTTGTAAAGATATCGTTAATAAAGGCAATTACTATCATTGAAATTAAGATATATAAAATGCCCATTTGGCTGCCGCATCACTGCCTAACTATTTTACCTACAAAAGTATCTATACTTTTGGTGTGGGAAAAATTTGTCTGTTCCTGAAATATTTCCATCTTATAACCTCTCTTTTATGCTAGCAGTTCCTCACCTTTCAAATTGGGCTAATTGTCCTACATAGCTGGAACCTCTCTAGGGCTTCCTTTGATCCATAGGCTCGCATTAAGGATTCTTTTACCTGTCTCATTAAAGTCTAGGTACAGAGCCATTAAGGCCTTTTTGCTCCTTGTTTTGATACTTACAGTTATTCTTTATGATAACTTACATGACTTAGGGCAGTGATGGCGACCCTTTTAGAGACCGAGTGCCCAAAAACTGGCCCCGCCCCTGCTCCACCCCATGCCCCACCCCCGCTCCATCCCCCCATCCCCCACCCCACCTGCCTGCAGGGCCACTCACCGCCTCCAGGGCCCACCACAGATCGCCCAGGCAGCGCTATGGCGGTCACGCCCTCTGCCCGCGCCCTGCAGCATCAACTGTGCACAATGGGGTGTGAGGGCAGAGTCTTGACTATGCTGCTTGGCTGCCATGTCCTTGGCTGCACTGCTCCGCGTGGGCCACGTTCAGGGGTGATTCTCCTTCAGGGGGCTGCTGGAGAGGAGAGGGTCATGGGGGGAGGCAAGGCTGGGGCAACAGCACGTGTGCCCACAGAGAGGGCTCCGAGTGCCGCCTCTGGCACCCGTGCCATAGGTTCGCCACCACTGACTTAGGGTAAAGGAGAAGTCTCTTCACTCCTGTCCAACACCTTACCCCACTACTGTATACCATGTACATGCCTTTCATGTAGAGACAGCACTTCTGTTTCCTTGCAGGAAGAGAAGGTAACATGTTTACACCTAAAATGCATACATTTGTGATCAGAGGACATGATCTTCATGTTCAATCCTGGAAAGACAATTGAGGAGGAATAGGATAGCATTTTGAAATGATATTACATGGAAGGTCAAGAGCTATTTGTAATTTCAGAGAATGGGATACAGAAAGCCTCCCACCCATGTTGCCCACCAGACAACCAGATGAGACACCCTATTTGTGAGGTTGGGCTTTCAGGAACAGATGGAACTGCTGTGTCTGTACCTGCTTTCTTGTTGTGTAATGGCATATTGTCAGCCCTCCCAAGTAAACTAGATAGGAAACGCAACTAGATGAACTAATTCAACTTTTTTGTAAGGCTGTATTAGCAAATTTTGCAAAACTGAAAGTACAAACATCTTGCCACCAATTTTAACCATCTGAACAATTGAGGTGGGTTCTTCCTATGTTTCTTTCTCTGACCATTAAGACACTGAGGGTTCTCTCCTCTCTCGTCTGATTGTTTCCTTGGCAGCATCTCTTTCCTTTGTTTCCCAAGATCATACACATATTCCATTACTCATACACCATCTTGGTCCTTGAGTCTGGAGTGGCAACTCATGGTCCTACTCCAAATTAACAATAGTTTAACACACAGTATGGAGCACATGTTAGATCTGTTTTATTTAATCTCAAGACAGTGGTGACGTGAACTGGAATTGGAGGATGTTTTTGTCTTCTGTCATGGAAATATCACTCTTTGATTGATTAGAAGTTCTTCCTGCCCATTCCCTACTACAAAAAGGTAGAACCTATTCATCTAGTCCATCCCAAGTATCTGATGGTCGGGTTTCAAAGGGCACTTGGTGGAATTTCCAAGAATTTGGTGCACAGTTTGTCTGAGGCTTAGTAACCTATGGAATGAGAGGGTGGCAATGGCCTTAGACTGGATTGTGCCTGCATAGCCTTTTTCTACCAATTCTGGAAGCCTTTGGTTTGGTGGGTTGGTATGTTTGCTTTTTGGGAGATGAAATAACAGAAGAAAAATGCTAGAAAAAAAGGAAGAGCAAATACAATTTGACACTGGTCTTTGTTAGAGACTACACTATAGCAATAAGAGTGACAAAACAGAAGTATTTTGCTACTCTTATTGCTTCTACAAACTGCTGCCAGGGCCCTTTTTAAGGTGACTTGCTCCTTGCTGAGGGACTGCATCAGAAAATCACCTGCAGAGCCATAATGAGAATTTTTCACAGATTTGTCAGCTAACATTACAGGATCTACAGTAATTGGACTGGAGAATTGGACTCTGGTTGTTCAGCTCCCATAGAGTTGGATGAACTCTAGTCTGACATGGTTGGTCCTGGAACTGAATAGGGTCCTTAGAGCTGTGAATGTGTCTATCTCCATTTTAAATACATTCTCCTACGGATAGGATAAGACCTTTTGGAAGATAGCAGATCCAAGCAATAAAGTCATCTTTAAGAGCAACAATAGTCCTCTCTGCACTTACGGAGGTGATCCATTTCTCAAGATTCCATTGTTGGCTCCAACCATCTTGGATATTTTCTAGCCAATCTCCAATCTCCCTTTTCTAGAGAGATATGTCGCATATTGCAGCTTCAAAAGGTCTTGGATGAAGATAATTATTCTCAAACTGTTCAGTCAGATTTCAGTATGGAGACAGCACTGGTCATGCTTGATTATTTGTGATGAGGCTGGGATGAAGGTACTGCCTCCCTCCTTGAACTGGATCAGTTCAGGATTTGAAAGTGGGAGGCACAGTGTTGCATTGGTTCTTCTTGCCTCCTTCTTGAGAAGGTTCTAGTTAGTGTTGATGAGGAGAAAATTTAGCTCAAAGCGTTAGTTTTGGGGAGTGCCTCAGGATCAGACATTAGTTTCACATTTTTTAGACTAACCTCCCATTGGTTAACAACAATATTCAAGTTCATCATTCCAAATATAATATGAATCAATGTCACTTTAATCTTCATTCTTCAATTCTTTATCAAGATACATTATTGGTTTTGAAATCACAATTAATTTTCCCAGCTGCAACAGCATTCTCCCCCCCATATAACCAATAAATGGTTAAGTTGTGTAAACTGCCAAGAAATTTTCTCAAATTAATCAAATCTAGTGCTAAGCTTGAAAAACATTTTAAAAATTGTTTTATCCAAATTAAGCTGTTCCAAAATAATCATATTATGACAAACCCGGGTTATTTTCCCAAAATGCATTTTCTGTGTTTTATTGGTTGGGTTCACATAACAAGTTAAGCTATAACAGACAAAGCCACATCAGGACAGGCTTCATTTGATACAAAGATCAGGTCCCTTCTCATTTTTGTTTGTTTTAATGCTGGGAATTGAAGTTGGATTGGCTTCTTGCTCTTACAGCACATGTCTGTGCATTATTTTATTTGTAAATGCTGTCATTCGGGTTTGATATGATGAAATTACAGAAGCTGCAAGTGAGCAGTAAGAGCTCACATGAATGCTGTGGAAGGAATGTGCTTTCATTCTCACACAGGGTTCTGCCACTTCAGTATATGTATGCAATACTGTTTGTCTGAAAGTACCCCCACTCCCCCAATCTTCCTTCCCATAAATTGAAAATACATCAGGACAAAGCATTCCAGCCCATTACATTTGCTGGGGATGTTCAAAGAGGCTTGGACCAAAAGGTCTCCTGAGACAAAAGCATCTGTGGGTTGTTTCTTCCACATCATCACCTGGACAGTGTTGGGTCAGTCATTGCTAATGGGAATTATTTCTGCTGCTGAACTACAACATGCTGAGGGAAAGGCTTTTTTTTAATTTTCTTTCATTTTAAACATGGATGCTTCAGACAACATTTAGAACTTCCCCCTTGCTGCCAGAATTTGCTTTAAAATACTGTTGATCTTTCTTATCTTTCTGTGGAATTAATTCAGCTAGGATTTTACATGTGTCTTTTATCCTGCCAGACTGCTGTATCATCTCTTTTTAATTACAGATATAAACTCTGTTTACAGCTGATGGATTTAAGAACAACTCTATTTTTAAATGACTAGGGATGTGGTGTTCAGGAATATGGTATTCAGAATTGTCTTCTTTAGGATATGGTAGAAGACTATCTACCTTCTCCCATGCTTGTTATAATGAGAGAGAGACCCATTGGAACAAGAAAGACAACTTTGCCTTTGCATTTATATACAAGTAATGCTGCACATTATGCCATCTGTCTTGCATTAGTTAGGTTCATACATTGCTCTAAGACAGGGGTCCCCAACCCCCGGTCCGTGGACCAGTATCTGGCCGCGACATGCCAGCAACCGGTCCACACAAACAAGGAAAGCCCCATCCGTGGGATGTAGGCAGCACACAAAACCACACATTCTCTGATCCATGGAAAAACCTTTCTCCACGGAACCGGTCCCTGGTGCCCAAAAGGTTGGGGACCTCTGCTCTAAGAAGTACTGTGATTTATTTGTGATTTTATATAACATGCTATGATATTAATATAAAAGTTTATAAACCACATTTTAAAGTTTAGTATGAATAATAAATGTTCATACAGCATAAAACAGAAAGGATTTTTTTTACTGTTAATCTACACATTTCATCTGAGAATTTGGGACTCTGGTATGTTTGCCTAATCCTATAGTATAAATTTAGCTTTTTTGGATTTGTATGTTGCCAAACCCAATGCTTGCTTATTAGAAAAAGTAACAATGTTTCCCATAATTTTCAGTGAAATGGCTAAGGCATTTTGGTGAGTTACACTGACAATAAGATAACGCCGCCTTATTCCATGTATAAATGCTGATTAGTTTCTTTTCAACATTAATTAAAAGGCAGTGGTCTAACTTCAGGTGCATAGGACAGCCCATATGGAAATCAAATCCCAACAATTTGCTTCTAATTCCAGAATTTATATTTCGACGAAAATAAGCAACTTGCAAAGAAATGATCTCACTGTGTCTATAGTATAGACCAATTCTGAGCCACTGCAACATCTTTAGTACAATATTGCTTCCATACGTACTATTTTAGCTTTATTGCATAAAATATATCTTAGCCAACATAATGATACCAACAATTTGAACAATATTAAAAGTATGTAGATAAAGGAGGAGCACTGGTCTTTGAAAAAAGTAATGTGCCACATTTCCTGCATATTTTGCCATGTGGATTGTCCATTTCCAATTGATTTTTTTCATTGAAAAAATTATTTTTTAAAAAACAATATTAGAATAGGCTTGAATTGTGAATAGGTCTGAATTATGAAATATTTTTCAATAACATGTAGTTGAAGATTGGCTGCTGAATATGCTAAGAACTTCAGTTGATGGAAGAAAAACATCTGTGAGACTAAGTAGAATGCTTAGCAAATGTTTCAGCAAAACAAGAGTATGTAATTTCTCCTTGCTTGATCAATGTATTAATAGCTACATGGATAAAGAATGATTGTGATAGTAATAGAGGTGTGTTGGTTGGGACTGGAATTAGGATTAAGGTTAGCGTGAATGCATGAGTAATGTTATAACCAGATGATGCCATGTTGCTGGTTGAGACGCAGAATGACTTTCCAAAAAAAGGTAATGCTGTAGATTGTATGAAGCAATATAGATTAGAAAATTTATATATCAAAAACATTAGTGATAGTGATATTTGACAGGGGAAATGGAGTGAACAGTAGCCCTTTATAAATAAATTGTGAGAAACTACAATAAAAGAATGAATTTATGAAATCTTGATGGGGTATTTATTAAAATTAACCAATCAATCGAAAAATTCTAAGACATGCAAATGTGGCTAGAAAGGTATTGGGTCGTAAATAGTCTGCTTCAGGAGGTGAATGTTTCTCTGAAATAACCAGTTGTTACATACTTCTGTTAACAACAGCACGCTTCTACCTATTTTGCTGTATGGAATTGGGAATGTGGCAAGTCAGGAGAAATGGACAAATATATTGCATTTAGTGAGAATAGTTTATTGAAGAAGTATATGTGGAAAACAATAACATATGCTAAATGAATGTGGACTGAATGCAGAAATAAGTATGAAAAAATATGCTAGATGGTGTCATATAAAGAGAATGGATTTGGATCAAATTACAAAACTAATATATGAAGGAATAATAAATGTATAGAGAAGAAGGGAAGAGAAAGTTGCAATTGGGTGGAGCTGATGAGATATTCAGAAAGAGAGAAATTGGGAATTTAAAGAACAAAAGATATTGAATTAATATATGGATGAAGTCAAAGTACAAATGAAATGCAAAATAAAGGTATGGAAGGGTATTAGTGAATGATGTTTGTGTCAACTAGCTTTAGCTCTTTTTCTTTTTCTTATCTCATGCGTTTAATTTCTTTAAATTATCATTTCTTTTTCTCTTTGTATAACATTGTTTACTCTGAAAGGGAAGATGTAGCAAACCATGGCTTAATTCATTTAGGTCTTGTGCAGACAATTGAATGATCATTAGATGGCCTCAGAGGAAAGAAAGGGTAGCAATAGATTAAAATCAGACTTTCAATAAGGAATATCAGGTATTTAAAGTCAGCTAAATTAGAATAGATTAGACTGTTCCTGAATTATTGTGTGGAAAAATGTAAAATATACATGAGACTATCAGCCCAGGGGAGAGGAAAGACAGAAATGGTATGCATTTGTTTCCTTTGGCTAGGAGAACATTTGTTCTTTCCCTCACTCTTAATCCTTTAAAATAGTTCTGAGCCATCAACATCCTTTGAAAGCATGTTGAGGAGCAGAGTCTTATCTTGTTTCCCAGAGTAAGCTGACAAGATGGCCATAGTGTCTTCACTGTCTGTCACTTCCTCCTTTGATGACTGGAAACTAAATAAATAAATTGCCCCCTGCTGTGACAGGCTCTCTCATTAGCTTTTGTACTTCCATGCCCTCCAGTAAAGCGATGATGAACTCAGAACCTGTTTGTAAGCCAATCATTTTAAAAAGGTATGGGAAGGGCATAATCCTAACTATACCGAAATCTGAGTGGATAGGCTAACAGACAGGACTAAGTCAATCAGAAAGTGTTAATCGCAAATTACACATCTTTGGCCTGAATGAAATCATTTTAAAATAAAAACAGTTATGGGTGTTCTAATTAATTTAGTTTGTTGTTTTTTTTTCAAATCCTGTGTGAGGAAATAATGGAACAGTCTTATATGAAGGAACAAAAGGAAAAGGAGAGAATGCTGGAGCTTTACCCTTTGTTATGGAGACACTTCTCAATAGAAGGATGCTTCTGCATTGTCATGATACCATTGCATTGGTAATTTCCCCTCCTCTTCAGGAAACAACTAATAAAATAGAGCATGGCATAGAAATCCACAGCATCATAACATGCTGCCATATGTTTTATATTACTGGATGTTGCTAGTGATTGCCTGTGGCTTTCTAGCTGCATAATGCAGGATTATAATATGCAAAAACTGAAGTTATCTTTTGAAGACAATCTAGCAACTGAAGTAGCTAGATACATCTGAGTTTTGAATGCCTTCAGGATTGCCATGAAAGCCTTGGTGAGTCCAATAAAGGATAACAATTTTTGCTGATATTCTCTGACCAAACTTTTTAAAAGGTTAGGAATTATTTTTAAAAACTGTGGAAGAAAGGGATAATTTGCAGAAATCAATTCTGCTCATAAAAGCATTGACTGGACTGAAGAGTCTTCTATTAAGCAGAGGACACAATACATCACATATATTAGATTAACAAGACCATTTTGCCCTATGTTGTTTCACAAAAGCTGCCATCAAAAGAAAATATATTTCTATTTCCACTAAATTATCTCTCAAAAGCTGCTGCCATGGTACAGAATGTTTTATTACGACATAAGTGTAGTCTGGGTTTGTCTTGGATTCCCTGGTAAAGATTGATCCTTCTGTCCTGTCCTGCCCTTTTACCTCTTTTCTGCAGACAGGAATCCTTGTCCAGCCTACTCCTCTTTACCGAACAATCCACAGACTATATGCGTATTTTAGTATCATTTCTATATTAGCAATAGCATTAGACATTACCATAACTCTGAAATAGACAACAGGGCAGTATTTCTGTAGCCAATAAAACATTACTTTTTTTCAAATTCCTTTTTGAAAATAGAGACCTTGAAATTGGCTATGTTTTTCCACATTGGGAATTAATCCTATTATTTCCCTAAACTCAGTACCACTGTAGTTAATCACAACTAATGATGTATTGCTTTCCATTCATATTTAAATTTGGTTAGATCAGAAGTTTTCTGTATTTATTATATTGCATATGGATATATATTGAATAGAAAGCATCTGCATCACCAACATCTTTAAACTTAACAATATCATAATCTTAATTTTTAAAAATCATTTAATTGAACCTTGAGACTTCCACATTTTGCCTCTAACTTAAAGCAGTCTCAGAAAATACTGGTAGCTCGGTTCTCTCCTTTGTTCTTTTCCTGCTCCTTTTTTCTGTACCTCCCACTTCTGGGGAAAATGTATGCTAACTGTAAATTCAATAAATTCACTCACTAACCTGCAGGCTACCCAGACATTAAAAACATTCCTACATAAACTTTGGCCAATGATGTTAATGATTCTCCCATTGTTTCTTTAGTTAACTCATCTAGTGAGCCTGTTAGGTAATGTTCTTGTGGATTTCATGTTAAATTATTGGGATTTTATATAAATAATTTGAATGGTTCAGACTAAATTTCAGATTAATCTATTGTTAAAGTATTTCACTCATTAAATATAATACAATTTATCAAATAATGAGCTAATGCATGTTCAAAGGTATTTTACCTATATTACTAAAAACAGAGTGCTATTTCAGTCTGGTAGAGTCTGCAGAAGAATAATGAAAGAGTGAGAAGACATTGACGCCTGCTCAGTGATAGGAACATAATAACATTTACTTCATTTTGTATTAGATCAATTGGGCTATAGAAAACTGTTGTTTCACTAAGGCCTACCCTGTATCTTTTATAGGGAACTATGGACATATTAATACCTCAGCACAGGCCTGTGTTTGAATTCCTTTGTTGTAGCCTCACAGTATTTCTCTGTATTTATGCCAACTTCCCCCTGCTTCCAGGTTTCTGAGGATCTTCCATTTCCCTAAATATTCTGTAAAAGGAGGAGACCTCATGCTGACCTCTTGCAAATTGGCAGAAAACATTTTGAAGTCTGTCTGCCATATACTGTAACAAAGGGATTGTGTCATCTGAGATAGATCACCACTGAAATTGTGGGGAAGAGCGCTCCTGATTTGTGGTGTTTTGGTTGGTTTTTGTATTGGACTTCTATTGTAACTTGTCCAAGTTGAGCAGAGTAGTACGTGTCTGTTCAATAAGTGTTCTTGTGATTTTCTTTGACAGGGAGACCATTGAGATGGTTGGAAAGGAAAGTTTCTTGGTGATTTGTATTGTATTCTATTTGTATTCCAAAGCATAGGGCTGCCAGTTTCATTTGGCCCTTATATTGCTTGGACACATTTTTCAGTTTATTATGTTCAAGCAACTCAGTTGTTTTATTACAGCCTTTGCTGTTCACATCTGTTCCTATTGCCAGAGCAGCACCTGCTGGCTAAAGGGGATATAATTACCTTCTGGGTTGAGAACTGAGTTTTCTGAAAGCTCATATTTTTATCATCCCATGTTTGCCTGATCACATACCTCCTTATTTACTTTTTCTACTTATTGGCTGAATCTGTATAATCTGTCAAATTGCTAAACTCTTCCTCTTTACATACACAATTACTTATAAAATATATTTAGAAAAGGGGCGGGGTGGGGGAAATACACAAAGCTGAATATTCAGAGTGATTAAAGGTTTATTGATATCATTGCATCTTAGTTAGTTAGTTTTTTTAAGAGTCAGTTTTTAAATGTCAGGCCAGAAAGAACAAGATCATACATGAAGTTTCAGTTAAACTGATTTATTACTACTCTTGCCTATGCACAAGAATCTACTCAATGATTAGCACTATTTTGGCCTAGATAAGGGTCAATGGAATTCAAGAGGGGTTGGACCTATTTTGTGGCTATATATGACTCTAAGCTGATTTCTCTTTTGACTGCACCCCCAAGCTCTGCCACTCCTTTTCCTACAGCAGGGATGTCAAACTCGCAATGTCACGTGATGTGTCGTGACATATCGTGACTTTTTTTTCCATTGCCGGCAATGGGGTGGGCGCGGTTTCGGCATGACACATCCGGCCCATGGGCAGTTTGACACCCCTGTCCTACAGTAACAACCTAGCAAGACATAGATCACCTGTTGCATGGCTGTTAATAAAAATGGAAGTTCAGAGCTATGGTAATGTCTTTCCAGTCTAGATACTCTGGGAATTACAAATCCAAAAGTAGCTGGAAGACATCATATTGGGGGAGGCTATTTTAGATAATCAATAGTAGATGTTTTAATACTTGTCAAAAGAAGAAGTTAATTGAAGCTAGAGAAATAATCCTAACTATCTCACAAAAAAACTGGCCATTTTACATAATTTGAACAAGAGAGCCAGTGTGTTCTTTTGAGATTCCATTCAGTAAGTTACTATGTATGCCTTGTTTCATTCATCTATTACTTTTGACCTTCTACCCAACTAATCTTTGCAACTAACATAAATGTGTGCCTTGGTATTTCTAGCTGCCTTGAGTCTGTCAGTACATAATAATCAAACTGAATAAATATTTCAAATTCCTAGGCATCAACATAATCTTTTATGTGTATGTC
Source organism: Azemiops feae (assembly GCA_023970755.1). Lineage (NCBI taxonomy): Eukaryota > Metazoa > Chordata > Lepidosauria > Squamata > Viperidae > Azemiops > Azemiops feae. Next base: position 301,989 of record JALGBA010000221.1, read on the forward strand.
CTAGCAACTAAGCACTTGCAGCTTCCTATTTACTTTAAGCCATTAATTGTTCAAAAACCTACAATGTTGAACAGCAGATATCCCAAGAAAACTAAGTTTGGAGGAATTAAAAGAATAGGAAGAGTCAATTAAGAATTTTAAAAAGCTGAGTAAGAATGGTTAGTTGAAAACCTAGTCTTCAGCCTCATTACCTTCTTTTCCTTAAGAAATGCAGATTATGCAGCAAGTATATTTTGCTTTTTTCCAATATTTTATAAGGTTTTCAAACTTGCCAAATTCTTTTATCTCAAATTCCAAGTGTTTCCACTAGAGTCATAACAGCAAATATATCCAATCATTATTCTCAGTAGCAAGTTCTAGGTTAAGGCTGGTTTATTCTTTAAAGTAAAATATTCTAGATAGTGTTCGCCATCCAATGTTCTTATACCCTGAAGTATGTTCTTAGTTGTATGAAAGCTCTAGAACTTTTCAACCCCTTTCAAATATACATTTTAGATATTGTGTCTGTTTACTTATTCCAGTAGAAAAAAATGTGGAAAAATACCAGGTTAGAAAAAAAAGTTACTGTCAGCCGAACTAAATAGTTAAGTGGGATATGATTAGAGAAACCGAAAATCAAGATCCATGTTCACATAAATATACTTCCCTTTGAAGCTCTCCACCTAGTGGATAGATAATAGGAATTGGCCCCAATGTGTCTGGAGAGCTCCTAATTGGTAAAGCCTAATAGAAATAGCAAAGGAATCTAGTTGTATTTTATGCCATAGGAGGACCAAGTTACTTGACAAACCCAAAAGTTTGTCAACTAACTTAGTTGTCAAGTTATTTGACAAACCCACAAAGCCCAGGGTTTGTGAAAAGTGAGCTTTCCCCAAAACCTAACCTGAAATTCTGCATAACTAAACAGTACTTCTTTGACTTCTAATCAAAGAAGTACATTTGTTGGAATTCAGCACATCTGGATGGCAACAGGTTTGGGAAGGTTGACATTAGGTCACTTAGACTAGAGAGAATGTGGATTGAAGTCTAAGGGAGATTGCAGACTAACCACAGACTTTCTCTGCTGCTCTAATTTGAAAAGCAGCCCAAATATTGAGGGAGAAGGTGAGTGTTCTGGAAACCAAGTTGCTGAAAATAAAGTTTCAAAAACTAAAAAGTCTTTCTCTTGATGAGATTGCCTTTATTGAGCCTGTATTCTGGCTGATTGCGCAGAATAAGAGCTGATTTCAGACAACTAATTAACTTCAAATAATGTTAAAATCAAAGATGTTAGCTGTTGCTGAATTCCAAGACAGTAGATCAGCAGCTGAAAAATGCTGCGATGAAACATCTGCCAGCATTTGTCTGAGCTGGGCCAGCCAATTGTGCTGGAATTGTCTGTGGTTTTGAGGCTATGAGGGAGCTGTATGAGGCTTGCCAAATTCCTTTATGCTTGTGACTGAAGCCAGAACTAATACTTCTAAAACATAGCAGCCTTGTCCTTGTTATGGAAAAGTGTTGCCTTTGTAGACCATTCTTCCTTTTTGCTTTCCTTGTTCTAGCATCAATCTTTGGCTGCCCAGATACCCACAGGGCTTTTGTGCTCTGCATTTTACAGCAAAATAAATAAAGAACAGAAATGTGAAACTTTCCCTCTCTCCCTTTTTAATGGGTGGGAAATCTTCCATATTCTGCAAGTTTTAAAAATGCTTGCCACCTCTCTTGGGATATTGGTATGAGGGAAAACTGCATTAAAGACTGCTTAATTATTTTGTCGTTTTCAAGCTGTCCTTTTTAAGCATAAGGCAGAAAATTAGTTCCTATTCTGAATCTTTCCTCCTTCATTTATTTTTTTGTTTATTTTTCTTCATTACACAGATCTGCCTCCTTTCCTTCCTACCCTAAATTCCTCCTTAGAATCCCACAGAGCAGTGTTTCTCAACCCCAGCAAGTTTTAGATGTGTGGACAACACCCAGCATTATCGATTGCTGAAATTGAGAAACACTGCTACAGAGTGACTCATAATGTTTCCTTCTATGCCAGTGCACCCCAAATGTGTGTAACACTAACTCCACTGAGTTATGGGAAAGTGTTGTATTTCCACTGCAGATTAAAACAAAGCTCAGGCATCGTTCGGGAGTGTTGAGAATGGAGGGTAGCGTTCCACTCCATTCAGAAAGAGGTTAGTTGAGCAGGGCTCTCCTTTGTCAAGGCTCAGTGTGTTGATTAGGTCACACATTGATGCTTGTTCTGAATAATATTGAAACCCTTGAGAAATTCCTTTGCCAAAGGAAAGGAATGAAAGGAAGAGAAGAATTGTTTTGTGGTGTGTGAAAGGAAGGACCAAAGTCTTGTTGAGACTGGCAGTGGAAGGTCAACTGTCTGCTCTGACCTTGAACTGCCTAATTGATCTTTTAAGACAGTTGTCTGCATTGCCAAAGCTGACTGAGGCTAATTGACTACTGGCTTCTGAGAAGTGCTAAGCACCAGTGTGCTTTCTACTTCTAAATCACTGTGTTCTTGTACATTGACACCTGTCTTATGACTAATACATAATATGCCATCCTGTTCTGGTTGGTTTTTCTTTTAGGTATGTATAGAGAACATAGACTCCCAATTCTGTACAAATGAGTTTTCATGCTGAGGTTTCATGCATAATTTTAATAGTAAAATAATATCCTGATTAGCCTCTTTTATAGTGCACACACTGATGGCAATGCCTTATCTCCTCATCCAGGCACCCAGCCCTAGCTATACACCTTTCTACAGCATATATACTTCTCCAAATGTATAAATAGTAGACATGCTTTTTGTAGCTTAGTATTTCCTCCATTAAACTTATCTTCTTCATCCTCATTGATTTCTAGGTTTATTACTGTTTTGCTCCTGAACAGAAAAAGATTCTTCGTTAAATTGATTTTTACCAAACAAATGGATCTTCCTTAAGATGGGTTTTTCTGTTCACAGATTGTTGATCTGCATCTTTCACTATTGATCATTCTGGTTGGAATTTTTCAACATCTGCAGGGCTGCAGGTCCCCATCCTTACTGTCTAAATCATCACGGTCAGGCTATATTTCTGGTTTATTTTGATAGAATTCGTACATCTAAATAAATCATATTGTGGTTTGTTTTTTGCCTGGGCAAGTTCAAACACTTCGGACTCTATGTATTTATTATGAATCAGGTATGTGGATTATTTAAGAAACCATAGTTAAATGTGGTTTAGGGCAATGAGTAAATCATTAATATTATGTGGCATTAATTCTGTGCTATTTAACACGCGACTCCATAGGGAAATATTCTGCTTGATAGCACACCATGAGAAGTATATTTACCTAGCTTTCCTAGCTGAGTGAAAGTAAGCAAGCAAACAAAAATTATAGTTCGTGAATGTATGCCTACTAACTAATAAAGATGCTTTTTTTAAAAAAAACAGCACAATTCCCTTTTCTTAGGACCGCGGTGCTAAGAAAATTTTGGTTGTATATATAGATCTTTAGCTTTGTAAAGAGCTCTGTATAATTTAAATATCTGAACAACAAAAGCAAAACATTAAGGCAGACTGTCAATTACGGTAGTTTTCCTAGATATTGCATGTTGTTGCTACCTTAGATAAAGATTAGTAGATTTGTTAAATATTTGACATATAGACACCAATTCCTTCAGAGTTTGCAAAGAGAAGGTCTAGCATTTCCATGCATATGGAAATATATACAATTGGACTAATACAGTACAATCATAGGTTCCTGGTGGTAATTTGGTGCATCTCAACTATTTATTTTTCAGTTCTTACTATTACAGGAACAAAGCTCTCTCTTTTATAATCCAGATTACATTTGTTTTCCATACAGATGTGTTCCTGGAAAAAAATGGGAAGCATTGCATTACATAGAATAAAAATGAGAACTAGCCAAATTAAAATGTGAATATTATTTGAGCTTGCAAAATCATTTTCTTTTACCATACCACACAGCAACACTCTGAAAGCATTGGTTCACAATGGAATTCACAAAGTAGGTGCAAGTGGGGAGAGTGGCAAATCACAGTTCGTACATATAATGATTGAGTGATGAAACTGCCAATCGAAGGATGGCCAAGGAAGGCACCTCACTGCAGCTGGAATTTATCCTGGTAGTTGCTTTCCTCTAATTGGCAATTTTGCCACTTAGTCATTACAGTGCATGATTATCAGCTCTTTGAAGTAGACCAAGTCACGAAACCAACAGAGCAAGGATTACAGAAATGCTACTTTACTGCTGTAAGGTATAATTACTTTCAAGACTCTTGAAAGTCTACCAAAGTTTTCTTCTGCTCCCTCTTATACCGAACAACTCAAGACAGGATTATTTTGAGTTTCTTTTCTCACACTTTCTCATTTCCCAGGACTGAACTGTCTGTCATTTTGCCCTAACTATTCCTGCATTCTTCGTTGCATTCCTACACACTCTTCTACAACGATGGCATTATCAAACAAATTACACGCTTAATGTATTTACATCAGACATCATGAGGTCATTACATAATTGCAGCAGTTGGGTAATGATATAATAGCATCTGTGTCATTTTGGAAGTCATTGGGGCCTTGTTACAGATGCCATTGAATGGGAGGGGGCTGCATCAAACATAGACTTTAGCATATTTCAGCATCAGACTTGGAAAACTGGCTGAAATTAACAGAGATACTTCTGCATATCAAGAGACTGGTGGAATTTTCCCATTACTGGTTTAAAGCAGTGCCACCATCCTTCTGTGGACAAGATAATGTTGTGTTGTGATTAAGATGTTTAACTGGCATCAGAGAAACCCATGTTTAGGTATTTCTTCAGCAATAAAAATCACCTGAGTTGCTTTGACACCCCACCCCCCCTCTTCAACTTACTTCACGGGGTTCCTATTGTAGAATAAAATGGAAATGAGTGCTTTGCATAACATCTTTAGTAATGCAGTAAGAGGCAGGACATCAAAATAACAATTAAAAATGATTATTTGTAATAAAGTACATTATTTCTGTCCTACCCATTCATGTCATCTAGCAAAGTATGTTCCCCTTGAATCGCATTCACTCAAAATGTTGCACAAATTTTCCAAAAATCTCATTTCTGATTTTCCCGTTAGCCTCACCTACTCGAGTATAATTCATAGATCTCCAATAATCATCTGTAACCTGTGTGTGAGTTGGACGGCCAAATAAATTTGTTTACTAAATAAATAAATAATTGATGAGATCTACTTTCTGTAGCAACTTAGGTGACATTATTTCATACTTTCTCATATATCTTTTAATTATTTCATAATTAAGCCTACATGTTCATTTCTATTAATCCCATGCCACTTTCTCACAGTCTCACAGAAATTTATTTTTTTTCATTTTGTTCATTATTTCATATCATTTATCGTTTACTCTTCTTTTATTCCACGTTGCAGTCTTCTGCATGGTATGGTCATCATGAGAGGGGCTCATAAATAAGAAGCTCCACTACCAATTATGGCTTTGGCTAATTGAAGCTAAGGTATAGACTAGGTCAGGGCTTTTCAACCTTTTCACCCATTGTACCACTTTTAGGATATGGCAACATCTGAGTACCACCAGTCGCCTAGCAAGGTGTCAAAACTTGATGACCAAAAAAAAAAAAGGAAAAAAGTGATAAAGTACAGGTAGTCCTCGACTTACAACAGTTCGCTTAGTGACTGTTCGAAGTTACAATGGCACTGAAAAAAGTGCCCCCCAAGCCACAGCCAAGCAAGACACCTGCCTGCCCACCCGGTGGCGCTCTTCCTCCTGTCTGAGGTTTTCATTGTTGTGAGCATTTCTATTGAGGATTGGCAGCGGGGGTGGGGTGGGGGGTGTTTGGTTTTTATTCCCCCTGTCTGCTGGGTGGTTGCAGCAGGTTGCAGCAGGTTTTGGTCACTTCACATGACCCTGGGACACTGTGACCATCAAAAATATGAATCAGTTGCCAAGCATCTGAATGTAAATCACAAGACCCTGGAGATGCTGCAACATTCCAGCTGATCGGCGCTTCTTCCCAGAAGGGCCAGGATAAGCGCCGAGCTCCAGCTGGAGCCTGGTGCTGATCCTGACGCTTCCGCTGAGCCCTGACAGCCCTGCAGCTCCAGCCATCTCTCGCTCAGGCTTGTGCAGTGCTGCCACCGGTTCAGCTCATTCCCCTCCCCTGCTACCACTTTTCTAGGATGGTCGCGTACCACGTGCCAGGTGCCAATGTACCACAGGTGGTACCCGTACCACTGGTTGAAAAGCCCTGGACTAGGTTACCAGCCTTTGCTCTATCTGTGTGCTATTCAGTATTCCCTGCTGACAGTAAGATCAGTTGGCAATATTGCCATTACTATTTTTAGTTTATCCTCAGAATGACTGTGGTTATTAATTTTTATTTTTTATTTTTATCTCTCTCTTTTTATATATGTTCTTCTGATGCAACTTTTCCCAACTTGTCTCTTGATGGATGAATTTAGGTAAGTGTGCTTTCTATTTTACAGTTAAGTAATGTATATTGTTACTATCAAAGAACAATTAACACCTTTAGACTGCTCTTACTTTGTATGAAAATCTGTATCAGAGTTAATCTGTATATGAAATTTGTTTAGAAATCCACAAACGTATTCTTACATACATACAACACAGTACACATATTATTTGCCATATTTTATTCAAGGGTCAAATCTTTGGCTGTGCAAAAAAACCAATTTTGTAAATATGTATTCCTGGCTAAATAAGAAAGCTAATTTGTGCAATTAATGAACAATGATACACAACTATAACTAAAAAACAGGTACAACTTTAATATTAACTCCCTTTCATTGATAAGGGTACACATTTAAGTTCCTATATGATTTAGATACTTGCTAGAAGTGCTCTTTGGAAAGAGATCCCACAGGTACATCCATAAAAAGAAAATAATGATGTAAAACAGAATATGTGTATCAGTGCCCAAACTGTAAGAGGCCCTATTAATCTTAATTTTTCCATGAACAACAATAATATGATATACTACCACCCTTCCCCGAAATTAAGACCTATCCTAAAAATAAGCTGTAGCTAATATAAGCCCTACCCCAAAAATAAGCCCTAGTTTTGGGGCGAGGCGCACACCTAAAAATCAAGCTAGGGCGGGGGTGGGAGGGTGGAGCTTACTATTGCAGCCAGGCTTCCCATGGATCGACACTTGCCTCATCAGCCCACTTCTTCTGCAGCCGAAGGAGCAGCTTCATTCTGCAGCTGAGAATGGAGCTCCGGCCTGAATTTCGCAGACAGAGGCCTTTCCAGAAGGTGTCTGCAGCCGATAACCGAGCTATGGATTCAATCTGTAGCTCGGTTTTCAGCTGCAGAGGCTTTTCCAGAAAGGCCTCTGACTGTGAAATACAGGCCGGAGCTCCATTCTTAGCTGCAGAATAAAGCTGCTCCTTTGGCCGCAAACGAAGTCGGCCGGCTGGGCAGGGCTGTCGATGCTGCCGCTGTGAGGTGAGTGGAAAAAACATCCCCCCCCTAAAATAAGACCTGGTGCCTCTTGGAGGCAAAAACAAAACAAAAAACACCGGGTCTTATTTTGGGGAAAACATGGTAATGTTCCAGTTCATATTTCTAAATGTTGTGTATGTCTTTTTAAAACTATGTTTTATTATACTACAGTGATTTAGCAAATTCGATGCAACTGGTCTTTATACTTCTATTCACTGAATTGTTTGATGTATACATTGCTTGCTAGTCTGCATATTAAAACAAATTATGTAATAGTACAAAAGTAATACTTCAGTTTTCTTAGTCACTTTTGTGATGTTCATGTGTGGTGGACAAAACTGAATGTTAGAAGAGTTTATATGTGAGTAGAAAGCTCCAGGAATTCTTCCCTGAATTATCAATTATCTTGTCCTAATTCATACACTGTTTCTTCTGGATATAGTTACTCAGTCAAGAAAGGTAGGTTACCATGCAGACTTCCTTTTTTAATAGTCTTCCATGGTCCATTTTCTCTAGATGTATTGATATTATAATTCTCAAAGAAGCAAAGATTCTTCTTCTTCTTCTTCTTCTTCTTCTTCTTCTTCTTCTTCTTCTTCTTCTTCTTCTTCTTCTTCTTCTTCTTCTTCTTCTTCTTCTTCTTCTTCTTCTTCTTCTTCTTCTTCTTCTTCTTCTTCTTCTTCTTCTTCTTCTTCCTTCTTCCTTCTTCCTTCTTCCTTCTTCCTTCTCCTACTTCCTCTTCCTCTTTTTTTTCTTTTCTTCTTTTCTTCTTCTTCCAATTCTACCAACAGAGGGGCTATCATTCTCTTGGTAGAATTGAACTTTTAGCATTCCCTTTGCAGTAAAAAAAAAAGGTAATTGATTAAGCTAACTTGCCAAAATTTCTAATGTATTCTCTGTCCTCAACAATATCACATCTCTGCTTGAAAGATCCATAGAAAGCTAGAGAATAAGATGATTTCTCCTAAAATATTCCTTAAGCCCATTGTTGTGATGGACACAGTGATTAGCAGAAGTCTATAGAAATATAATATGTTACCATTCATCCATATATCTACAAGCCCTTTTCATTGTCTTTGAACACAAATATTTTCATTGATGCTATTTATTATTCCTGCATTCAGTGTATTTATTCCAGGGCTATTTAGAATAGAATTTCTAAAATTTGTTTGAATCTGTTGCTGATTATCAGCTACTTTAGAATTGTTACCTACAATGTTTTTGTACTATGTTATGAGGATTTAAATAACACTAGAGATGTAGAAAACTTCTGGTGAATGAGCTTATTTTTTGGAAATAAAAGGAAAAACTGGAAGGAAAGACAAGAAAAGAGATTTCAGTAAAATGTGTCCTTAAAATATCTGTTAAAAAATTGAAGTCTTAGAAACTGTAACATTTTAAAGGATATGGATACATTCAGGTAGGATTTTTATTTCCATTAAATCAGACAAATGGGCAAAACTTTAATGCTGCTGGATGCACATTCAGTGATCATCATTCTGCCTTCTTCAGAGCTGTACATCTCTTCAACTGATTTAAATCAACAAGTTCCTTTCCTATAGATCTGTCATTTTTTTTAATCTATTGCATCATTACTACTTCTGGTTGATTTGTGTGTTTGATTAGGATTGAACTTATCGCACCGCAGATCCAGGCTCTTCTAGGTTCACTCTGTAGGTCCACTAAAGAGAGAAGATGGCAAGGAAATAACAGGCAACAGGGAGAAAGCAGAGCTGCTTAACTCATACTTTGCATCAGTCTTCACACAAAAAGAAACTATAGCCCAACATACCAAAAGAACCACTGCAAAAGATAAATTAGAAACAAAAATTAAAATAAGCAAGAAAATGGTAAGAGAACACCTATCCGACCTTGATGAATATAAATCACCGGGGCCTGACAGATTACATCCCAGAGTTCTGAAGGAGCTGGCAGATGTTATCTCAGAACCATTGCACCACATATTTCATAAATCCTGGAGCACCAGAGAAGTACCTGTTTGGAAAAGGGCTGATGTGGTTCCCATCTTCAAGAAAGGGGGGAAAAACGGACCCAATCAGTTTAACATCAATACCTGGGAAGATCCTAGAAAAGAAAATCAAAAAACAGATCTGCAAACAACTAGAAGCAAACAAAGTTATAACTAGTAGCCAACATGGGTTTGTTAAAAACAGATCATGCCAAACCAACCTTATTTATTCTTTGACAAAGTGACTAAACTAATAGACCAGCGAAATACTGTGGACATAGTATGCTTAGACTTCAATAAGGCATTTGATAAAGTAGACCACAACCTACTCCTTGGTAAGTTAGAAAAAGGTGGAATAGACAACATCACCACCAGATGGATCTGTAGCTGGCTGGCAAACCGTACTCAACGAGTAGTCCTCAATGGCACTACATCCACATGGAGAGAAGTAATCAGTGGGGCACCACAAGGTTCCGTCTTAGGCCTAGTACTCTTCAATATCTTCATCAATGACTTAGATGAGGGAATTGAAGGGGAACTCATCAAATTTGCAGATGACACCAAACTGGCTGGAGTAGCCAACATCCCAGAAGACAAACTCAGGATCCAAAAAGATCTTGACAGACTTGAACAATGGGCCCTATCCAACAAAATGAGTTTCAATGTGGAGAAAAGCAAAGTTTTACATTTAGGCAGGAAAAATCAAAAGTACAAGTACAGATTGGGCAAGACCTGGCTTAAAAACAGTAACTGTGAGAGGGACCTTGGAGTCCTAGTGGACGATCATTTGACTATGAGCCAGCAGTGTTCAGCAGCAGCCAAAAAAGGTAATACAATCCTGGGTTGTATAAACAGAGGCATAGAATCAAGATCACGCGAGGTATTAGTACCGCTTTATAAAACCCTAGTAAGACCACACCTGGAATACTGCAGCCAATTTTGGTCACCATGTCACAAAAAAGATGTTGAGAGTTTGGAAAAAATTCAGAGAAGAGTAACTAAGATGTTCCAAGGCCTGGAGACTAAAACATACGAAGAACGGTTGCAGGACTTGGGTCTGGCTAGTCTAAAGAAAAAAAGAAATAGGGGAGACATGATAGCAGTATTCCAGTATTTAAGGGGCTGCCACAAAGAAGAAGGAGTCACATTATTCACCAAAGCATCAGAGGGCAGGACAAGAAACAATGGTTGGAAACTGAACAAAGAGAGAAGCAAACTGGAATTAAGGAGACAGTTCCTGACAGTGAGGACAATTAACCAGTGGAATAGCTTGCCCCCAGAAATCGTGGGTGCTCCATCACTGAAGATTTTTAAGAAGAGGCTAGACAGTCACTTGTCTGAGATGGTATAGGTCCTCCTGCTTGAGCAGGGGTTGGACTAGAAGACCTCCAAGGTCCCTTCCAGCTCTATTCTATTCTAGAGCAGCTGAAGTTCCTATGTGTTAATTCTTCTAAACTTTCAGTTAATGTTTTCCAGTACTTTGACAAATTCTTGTTGCTCAGCATCTGATCTGTTAGCCTAATAAAGCAACTTAATTTTTTTTTATTTAAATGCCGTGATATCTTATGGCTTTATTTTTCCATAAAACATTTATCTTGAATCATAATATTGAATATCATAGATGAATGAATATATAAAAGAAAATTAATACAAACCCTGTACTAACTGACAAAAAAGTAGATATGAGGGCTGAATAAAAAGCTAATACATCCACTTCTATAACTTTAATTTAAATAGTGATACTGTATTAAATGAAAAAGCAAATCACATAATCTACATAATTTGCTACATAATGCATAATTGTATATTTCATCACACTATAAGCCGCTCAGAGTCACCTCAAACTGTGAGATGGGCAGCAAATACATTTAGTAATAAATAAAAAATAAAATAAAAATAATTCTGTTAGTAATAGACAAGCTAGTTAAAGCCATCACAAGAAAACTACCCTTTGTCTTTTCATCAGATCTTGACAGTCTTTTCTGCCTTTTCATTTGAAACTACTGTCCATGAAGGAATTTAATTTTGGAGTGCAATCCAAATTGGAGTTTTGAGGTGGTCTTCAAGGGCAGCCCTAAATAGACCCCAATGCAATAGTCCAATCATGAGATGATCAGGGCAGGGGTTACTGTCTAAAGGGTCTCCCAAATGGAATTTATTATGCAGTTCCAAACAGAAGTATGTGGTTGCTAAGACAAGATCTCTTGATTCTATTCATTTTCTGTTTACTTTAAACAATATTGTCTGTTGTTTGAGAATAATTTAATTCAAACCAAACCAGCCACTCATCTTGCAAGTATTCTTAAAGCCATTGTGTCATTTGTTACTAGGCTATCTGCCAAAAGTATAAACCTAAGTCTAGGTAATAGGTAAAGAACATTGATGACTTGCAGAAGGGGAATAAAAAGGATTGGAGGGAGCATGTTTTGTAAGACCATCTGCTACTGTGATTTGGACTGCCTATATTTAAACCATGGCTCCAGCTCTTACTACAGGTTAACAAAAGCTTTTAAGTAGGATAGCTAATGGGTCACATGTATCGTTCTTGTAAGGTTAAGACCCACAAGTCATCATTTGTAAGGCAGTGGGGGATGAATTGTCACTGGAGTGGAAAAACATTAAATCAAAATGCAATGCCACAAGGGACTCTATTGTTTCTCAGCACTATGTATCTTAATGAAATTCAACATTGCTGCTGCTTTTCCCTTTAGAATTTGAACTCTATTTAAGGCTATCAAGAACCTATTAATTTTAAAGTCACCTGATAATTTATCAGAATTTCAAAGCTGAATTTTCAGACTGGAATAATTATTGATTTCTAAATAAAATTATAGCAAGTTCCCTTTTGTTTAATTTAGAATTATTTTTATGAAATCAGCAGTATAGTGAAATATTGAATAACGTATTCCAATGGTCTAGACCAAGTTGAATGTCACTTTGTATATGATGAGATTGTTTTGGACAAAGAAGCTAGATAAGAGTTGCCACGAATCGCTAGATGGGTTACATATGAATTTAATAAACAGACAACTAAATAAATAAGCTTATACCGTGGAACATTTCCTGCTGTAGACAACTTGAAGATTTGGTTCTGTTTCTTCTTAGACCATGTTTTGTTGTATATCTGAACAAGTCTTTTTAAATTTACCTGTGTGTTGACCTTGTGTATTGTCTCTGGATTATGTCTGTTGGCTCCTGTTGACTAGATAAATCAGATTGGTTATTTGATGCCATTAGATTTATACTAATTCCTGACTCTCTCTTGCTTTGCCTTTCATTTTATTGTCATAAAGTAGAATGTGGGCCAACAATGTTAACAATTCTCTTATTTTCAGAGGGACTGCATTTCATAATCCAGAAGCAATTACTGAGAAAAGCAACTCCTAATATTTGCTACATAATCTAGCAACAGTTTGAGACAGATCTCTTAGTGTTTTCTGGGTGAACTATAGTGGAATATTTTTTAATATTAGTATATTATAGTCGCTTCGTATTATATTATATGTCAACCTATTTTCTGCAGACTAAACTTTGGCTCTTCATAAAGTATTTCAGTAGTCTGTTATAGACATTATCAACAATTTTGGAAAATCTTAGAAAAAGCTGAATATAAGGTGTGCCTAGCAGTTGTCACAATCTGTGATACCAGCTAGATATTCATATCCAAAAGAATTCTAACATATCTGCTTCTTATGAGGAACTCTAATCCCATTCATAATAGATAAATTTAGGATTTCTTGCAGTGAGCTGGTTTGGATTTGACTTAGCTGATAAGCTTTATGATACATAGATAAAATGATAAAAGACAGAGATGCAGAGCTCTTGGGACCATTAAGGTCCTTTCCTAAATCATTTTTAAACAGAGTCGGCCTTCTGTGACGCAAAATCATTTAACGTAATGATGTACTTCTTCAACAGCAGGATAAAATTTTTGAGTGATTCACTCAGTGAAATCTTCTCATGAAATGGACTGAAGTTTTGCCCATTTATTGAACTGCTAAATATATCAGTATGTCATGAGATATTGGTCAAATGTATCAGAGCCCATTACGTATATAGTGAGTATATGAAATGCAAAAATGTATTTCATGAAATCCTGTGGGTGCCATTTTCTGGAATCTTACTTAAAACTGGCTTATACTTGCAGATGCAGGAGATTTTACTGTCTACAGAGATTTTAAGTGCTTCTACCCAATCCATGTTATATTCTCCCAAACATTGGAATACCAGCAGAAAGTAAATGTTTCTTATTTTATCAGCTCTTCTACTTACTTAATACATTACTTAGTAAGGTACCATTGAGTCAAGCTAAATTCTGGCTGATTGCATGAACAAAGGCTTAGGATACAGGAGGATCTGGACAGACTTGAACACTGGGCGCTATCTAACAAAATGAAATTCAGTGGTGAAAAAAGCAAGGTTCTACATTTAGGCAAGAAAAACCAAATGTACAGGTATAGTATAGGGGGTACCTTGCTCAATAGTAGCAACTGTGAGAGGGACCTCGGAGTCCTAGTGGACAATCATTTAAATATGAGCCAGCAGTGTACTGCAGCTGCCAAAAAAGCCAACACAGTGCTAGCCTGCATTAACAGAGGGATAGAATCAAGATCACGTGAAGTATTAATACCACTTTACAATGCCTTGGTAAGGCCACACTTGGAATACTGCATCCAGTTTTGGTCACCACAATGTAAAAAAGACGTTGAGACTCTAGAAAGAGTACAGAGAAGAGCAACAAAGATGATTAGGGGACTGGAGGCTAAAACATATAAGGAACGGTTGCTGGAATTGGGTACGTCTAGTTTAATGAAGAGAAGGACAAGGGGGGACATGATAGCAGTGTTCCAATATCTCAGGGGCTGCCACAAAGAAGAGGGAGTCAAGCTATTTTCCAAAGCGCCTGAGGGCAAGACAAGAAGCAAATGAAATACCATTTCATTTGTCTGAAATGGTATAGGGCTACCTGCCTGAGCAGGGGGTTGGACTTGATGACCTCCAAGGTCCCTTCCAACTTTATTATTATTATTATTATTATTATTATTATTGTTGTTATTATTATTATTATTATTATTATTATTATTATTATTATTATTATTATTATTATTATTATTATTATTATTATTATTAAATTGTTCCCACTTTACTTTAGGATAAGCAAAAACAATTTTATAATCTCTTTCATTCCATCAATCCTCCTTCCTCTAGTTCCTCAATCTTGTCAAGAATAGTCATTTTTGTTCATCATCCACTTACATTGCATGCTCAAAATGTGTACGTTTCTACTTGCTCATCGTTGACCCAAGAATATTGCATAGGATCAGCTGATTGGTTCTTCTCTTAATGCATGGTACTCTTATTAATCTTTTGGATAGTCTTTGTAATTCAGTGGTATATATCTCCCTCCTGTAACTTTTTCCTATTGTCCAAATTCACAACTATATATTATCACTGAAAAGAACATTCTTTTAATAGTTCTGTAGAAGTATTTTGATCTATCATTACTTTCCTCCCTAGGATTAATGTGTTTACTTCTTGAGCACATTGTCCATCTTTATCTATGACTGATCCCAAGGAAAAAAACAGTGGTTTTCACTTCTTCGCTATGAACTTTCATTAAGAAAACAGAATTATATTACCTTTGTCTTCTTAACATTTAACATTAATCTGTTTTCACTTTCCATTTTTATCCTGCACATGAATTCTTTTAACTTATTGTTACTTTCAGCTAAGGAAATGGTGTCAACTACAAAGCTCAACTATTAGTGTTCCAGACCCTTATCCCAAAGATGCTTTTTATCACAAGGCAAGTGGATGTTCTTGTTTTTCTTTGAAGATTTTCGCTTCTCATCCAAGAAGCTTCTTCAGCTCTGACTAGATGTTGGGTAATAGAAAGGTTTATACTCCTTACAGTATATTCCATCCAGCTTTGACTGAATGGTGGGGAATGGAAAGATTTATGCTATTTCCATTCCCCACCACCTAGCCAGAGCTGAAGAAACTTCTTGGATGAGAAGCGAAGCATCTTCAAAGAAAAACAAGAAAGTCCAATTGCCTCGTGAAAAAAAGCATCTTTGGGATAACTATGACCTGGATGACTGAGAATCTTCATAGATGTTCCAGACCCTTATTTTGATTCCACTGTCAACTTTTCTAATCTTGTTATTTTTATAATATATTCACTGTGTAAATTAAGGAAATATGAAAACAATATGCATCTTTGTCTCACTCCCTTTCTATTCTGAATAGCTGTTTTCAATGTTCATGTGGCGTTTTATTCCTTCTGTAGCCATTTATAAAAAGTTGAACACTTTTTTGTGGGTACCAAAATTATTTTGTCTACTGGAAGTCATAACAGAGATTAGAGACTTTATGATTTAAATTGGACACTAGAAGGGACTAAAGATTACAGATTTATTTTTATTTATTTATTTGTTTGTTTGTTTATGCTGATACCAGGATTGAAAACTTAATGCCTTAAGAATTTGCTTATAATTAAGGGATGGATTATGGGAAAAAGAGATATATGTTTGCAGTCTTATGGAGATGAAGAGCTGCCAAACTTGTTTATACTTATGATGAGGATTAGAAATCACTTCTTTATATATTTCTTTTCTTTTTCTTTGTGTCACTTTTTCCTTTTCCTTTTTTTATTCCTTTTTTTCTTCTTTGCACTTTTTATTCTTTCTGTTTACTTTTCTTTCTCCAAGTTTAGCTTATATTAGTTTATATTGCTGATTTTCCTTTTCTCCCACCTGCTGTTACCTCAGTCCTCTCCTATATTCCTGACTACTGTTCAAATAATTAATGGAAAGAAATGTGTCATATGGTAAGTCTTATCTCTTTTTGTCTTCGTCATTACAGAGGTATAAATTCTTAGCCACATTAAAAACAATGTTTTTATTAACAGCCATGCAACAGGTGATCTATGTCTTCCTAGGTTGTCACTGTAAGAGAAAGAGTGGCAGAGCCTGGGGTGCAATCAAAAGAGGAATCAGTCTACATTGGCACAAGCAGATTTAGTCCTGACTCTCTTGAATTCCATTAATCCTTATCTAGTGCCAAAATAGTGCTAAGCATTAGTTGACTAGATTCCTGTGCATAGGCATGAGCAGTAAATCAGTTTAATTGGAACTTAACATGTGGTGCTGGTCTTTCATGCCTGACGGTTATTGAGTATAGGACAAGTTTCCTTCATCTTCCTTATTATCTCTTAGGATTTTAACTGAAAACTATCTTTGAGGTCTGAAAGGCAGACACAATTCTTAAGCAGTTATCTTTTCTTCACAAATTAAAATATTTGCCAGAAAATTTATCACTTCCTTTACTATCCAGTAAAGTCTAACATTCTGAAAAGTGTATGTTTTATGCACTTTTTCTGAAATAGAAAAACGATTATTTTTTAAACTATTTTTCATTGCTGTTTATTACCAAAACTTAATTATAGAGGCTTCTGGTTTCATATTTTGGGGCCCAGTATTCTGAAATGAATCAGGATATCCTGAATACTTTTGAAATAGTGGAATATGATCAATAGTATTGTTAGCTTTCAAGCTTTCATCTCTGGAATACAGATCCTAGCTGCATAAAATGCATGTGCATGCATGAGCTAAAATCTGATCTTTGATAGTGTTCATGGCCTACTCTTAAAATATAAACAACTAACCAGTATTGTCTTTCTTGTAACAAGGGTGGCTTAAAATGGCACATATGTGTCTGGTAATTCAGTCTAAACCTTCTCTTAATAGAAACTACAAAGTGAAAGCCTCTATTAACCAAAGCCACAAAGTAACTATGGACAACTATGACATATGAAAAACTATAACTTGAAATATAACAAAGTAAATGTAAAATTTACAAAAAAAGGGAATGATGTCACAGATCTGAATGAATGATGTCTGATATTGTGGGGTGGAGTTTAATGCCTAACTGTAAAGAAAGAGTTAAACTTTGTATCAGAAAGTATGCATTTATGTCATCTATGGGTGGTATGAATGTAGAAATCCATAGATTGATCATAGTTGTATGTTACGCCGCAATGAATGGTAATAATGAAAGAATTATTAAAGATTTCTTCTTCCCATATTTGGGCTGACAGGTGTATCAAAAAAACACTCAAGACATATATATATGTGTGTGTGTGTGTCTGAATGAATGCAATCACGATATGATGGATGGGTGGAAATAAGAAAAGAAAAAAAAAGAATTTGACCATTTGAAGATCCAAGAGTAAATGGGAATGGTGAATGACAGTTACTTATTGTCCACATAGAAAAGGCTGTTTATTTGGAATACATAATTTAAGTATCTGTATGTGTAAAACATGGCAAAGGGATAAATATAATGTGGAAGCATAAATAAATGTAGATTGGATGCATTAGTGACCAAACTGTATAAAAAATATGTTGCGATATTTCAGTCATATAGAGAGAATGAATACAGATGAAGTTGCAAAAATATATAAAGAAGGACTGAATGGATAAAGAAGAAGATCAAGAAAGTCATGACTGAATATTCTTGATGCGAAAGAGAAATGTTAAAAGAACAAGCAGCGATATACTAAGTGACCTATGCATGTGGTAGAAGCACGAATGGTTTGTATGGATAGAAAAGTGTGGAGATATGTAGTAAATGATATTGGTATAAATTAGTCTTATTAATTGTTGTTTTCTTAACTCATGTTTTTATTCATTTTACTTACAATTTCTAACTCTGTTTTGGCTCTTGACAAAATTGTGGTTACCTTGGAAGGGAAGAGCATCATGGTTATTATTGTGAATAGCCCTTAAAACCTGAGCCATCTCATCTGCTTATTAAAGAATATGGAGCAATTAAATTGTTAAAAATTTGGAAAGAGGCATGGCAAGATTGTGTAAAGCCATCTTATTTAACTAATATGCAGAATATGTTATGAAAAATATTGCAGTGGAAGAAACAACAATTGAAATTTAAATTGCTTGGAAGAATATCAACAGTCTCAGATTCGCTGCTGCTGATTCTGCTTTTATCACTTGAATGAGGAAGACTTGGGACTCATTTGTTGAAGGTGAAAGAAGAGAGAATAAAAACCTGTTTAATACTCAATATTAATATATACATTTACATACATTTATTTTATTTATTTATTTATATTTCATGTTTCTTAATCACTTATCTCCCACAGAGGGGCTCTGGGCAGTGTACAATACATAACGTACATAAATGATTATTATATCTCAATAGGCAAAGTGGAGAAAAAGTTGAAATACTAACAGAGTTAACTCCCTAGGTCAAAAATTCACAGGGATGGAGCAGTGAAATAAAGAGATACCTGTTACTTTGAAAGTGCAGAGACATCATACTGCCAGCAAAGTTACATATTGCGAAGGTTATGGTTTTCTCATATGTATCATACATATGCGTATTAAAGTTAGAACATTAGAAAGACTGAAGAAAGATAAAGGTGCCTTTGAATCATGGTGCTGGAAAATATCTGAGAAAAACCATTCACTACTAGATGAAGTAAGAGCATACTGCTCACTGGAAGCATTCGCAACAAAGCTAAAGAATAAATATTTGGCACATTTAATATAAAAGGAAGAGTCCTGAAAAGATACTAATGCTTGGAAAAACTGAAGCTAGGTGAAAAAGAGGCTGACAGAAGAGAAGGTGTCTAGATATTTTCAATGATGACATAAGGATGAGTTTACAATGACGAAAGTAGTTTCTGATTGACAATCCTAGTGAAATGTTGTCTACTGGGTCACAATGAATCAGAAACAACTGAACAAACAGTGAAATGCTCACCTTTTGGTGACAAAAAAATAACTGCAGAAATGTGGGAGACAGTTGTTTCAGTCTTCACTGGTGACATCTGAAGGCAAACATGATTTTTAAGTAATCACATTTTGCTGCAAGAATTGTTAGTTAAGAGATTAAATAGGAAAATGCAATATGTCTCCCACAGAAATACTACACTAAAGATGTACTATCATTCATTGTAGAAATCACAAGAATTGGTTGGGGAAAAATTGTAAGATGCTGTTCTTGATTTTAAGTGTGAACTTTAATGAGAAATGTGTTAACAAACATTAATTTGCACTTTGTGTTCATTTTCAGTGCCATTTGTCACCCTTTTACAAAAAAAAGTTGGTTTCAACCATCTCATAATCTGATTACAACTGCAAATATTTTTTTAAAAAAACTACCAAGAATGAAGATAATTACAAAGATGATCCTGAGATATTAATTTTTGGTTGTTTTCTAATTCTTTTTATGGCTTACATCTGTACAATTGGCTGCCAATATGTATGAAACCCAATAATCTTTACAGGGTTACTTGGCAGCAATGAAAATCTTACTAGAGCAGGACTTTTTATAACAGCAAAAAGACATTTTTTGCCCACAGAGTATACAAAATTCATGTTCAGTTTGCTGCAAGAATCCAGCTACCCAGATAGATTACCAGTTACATTGAAGAGAAGATGTATTTTTGGTTAACATTCAAAACTACTGTTTGATGATTTTGAGCTGCTGTAAGAATGTATATATGAAATCTGATCGGAAGATTTTTGTTGATATTTCCCAGGATTGAGATAGTAATGTGACATATAGAACTTCAATCCATCCAATAGATTTCTCAGAAATCTAAAAAAATCACTCTTGACATAGTATGAATGCCAAATGGAATGAGTCTGCTAGGTTTTTGCTGCTATTCTCAAGTGATAGACATAAGGCTGCCCCCATTTTCTTTTCTGCTGTGCCACTATCTGTAACCCTGCATAAACACACTTTTCTTGAATTCATGTTTTAATCTATGATCAGAGATCTTCTCATTGCCTCCATTGTCTATACATTATCCTCCACATTACCTTACAGCATCACTTGTCCTTTCTCTTTCCCCTCCAACTGGTTTTATAACTATGGTGATGTGGCACTGCTTTCAGAAGGGACTTGTAAAGAGGGGGATTGCATAAGCTGATAGAAGAGACCCCCCCCCAACATTGATTTCATGTGGCATAGATTTCGAATGGCCAGTTGCATCAAATAGTAAATTCTAAACAGCAAGCAGGATTGCTTTAATTTTTGTACAGTACTTAATGTTTTTTTAATGGAAAAGGCTACTTGGAGACATATTATAACTGTTAAAAAACAAGAAAGATTGAGTTATTTCCTCCTGCTACCTGTGAATTTTTAATAAATTATATTCTCCCTCCTAAATTAATTCCTGAACATGATAAATAGTATAATTTTCAAATAACCAACTCATTTATTCATAACTCATGTTGCCCTCGTTAGTCTGTATCAGTTCAGCAGATAGGTTTCTCATAAGTATCCTGCATCCTTCACTTTCACTGATGTAACTCATGATTCCTCATATGATCATTCAACCTTCTGGTTATAAACGTGCATCCTTTTTGTCCTTGTGGTCATCCACATAGAATGAAGACACTATCCATTGTATTTTTCCCTTCACAATTTCTGGTAACACATTTTGTCATCCTCAGAGATTATATCTTCCCTTCCCTAACACTGATTGCCAGATACTAATAACACAAGCAAATTTACCAAAATTTGATTTAGGATTTGATCAACTCAGTTTTTACTATATTAAGAAGAAGTACTTTCAAGGAGGCTTATAGCAGCATGAGCAAACAATATAGACATTAAAGATAACGGGTGAGAAAGGAACCTGCTAGTTTATAGATTACAGTAAATTACATACCGGTATTATAAAAAAGGAGAATGACTTTCTTTACTACCCATAATGCTGCTGTTAATAGATCTGGATTCATGGGCAAAGAATTTTAATAGAATGTTTGGGTTGGTTTTTCAATATGCCAAATAGAGTTTTTCTCTTGGCTAATCCCTTTTAAGTGGCACACTAGTGGCAACATCTGAGTTGTTAAAAATCAAGCAAATGCCATTGCCCTAGATTCTGCACTGCTGGAAAATCCTTATATGTTCAGCATCATAATCATTTTGGAATCATAACACAACCCAAATTTTATGCCATATATTGTGAATGTGGTAACATTTATTACCTCTTCTACTGAATGGCACTGAATTGCTAATAAGCTATAATTTTCTTACAGTGGGGCAAAAAAGTATTTAGTCAGCCACCAATTGTGCAATTTCTCCCACTTAAAAAGATGAGAGATGCCTGTAATTGTCATCATAGGTAGACCTCAACTATGAGAGACAAAATGAGAAAACAAATCCAGACAATCACATTGTCTGATTTGGAAAGACGTTATTTGCACATTATGGTGGAAAATAAGTATTTGGTCAATATCAAACGTTCATCTCAATACTTTGTTATATATCCTTTGTTGGCAATGACAGAGGTCAAACGTTTTCTGTAAGTCTTCACAAGATTGGCACACACTGTTGCTGGTATGTTGGCCCATTCCTCCATGCACATCTCCTCTAGAGCAGTGATGTTTTGGGGCTGTCGCTGGGCAACACGGACTTTCAACTCCCTCCAAAGGTTTTCTACGGGGTTGAGATCTGGAGACTGGCTAGGCCACTCCAGGACCTTGAAATGCTTCTTACGAAGCCACTCCTTCGTTGCCCGGGCGCTGTGTTTGGGATCATTGTCATGCTGAAAGACCCAGCCACGTTTCATCTTCAATGCCCTTGCTGATGGAAGGAGGTTTGCACTCAAAATCTCACGATACATGGCCCCATTCATTCTTTCCTGTACACGGATCAGTCGTCCTGGTCCCTTTGCAGAGAAACAGCCCCAAAGCATGATGTTGCCACCCCCATGCTTCACAGTAGGTATGGTGTTCTTTGGATGCAACTCAGCATTCTCTCTCCTTCAAACACGACGAGTTGTGTTTCTACCAAACAGTTCTACTTTGGTTTCGTCTGACCATATGACATTCTCCCAATCCTCTTCTGGATCATCCAAATGCTCTCTAGCAAACTTCAGACGGGCCCGGACATGTACTGGCTTAAGCAGGGGGACACGTCTGGCACTGCAGGATCTGAGTCCCTGGCGGCGTAGTGTGTTACTGATGGTAGCCTTTGTTACGTTGGTCCCAGCTCTCTGCAGGTCATGCACTAGGTCCCCCCGTGTGGTTCTGGGATTTTTGCTCACCGTTCTTGTGATCATTTTGACCCCACAGGGTGAGATCTTGCGTGGAGCCCCAGATCGCGGGAGATTATCAGTGGTCTTGTATGTCTTCCATTTTCTAATTCTTGCTCCCACAGTTGATTTCTTCACACCAAGCTGCTTGCCTATTGCAGATTCAGTCTTCCCAGCCTGGTGCAGGTCTACAATTTTGTTTCTGGTGTCCTTCGACAGCTCTTTGGTCTTCACCATAGTGGAGCTTGGAGTATGACTGTTTGAGGTTGTGGACAGGTGTCTTTTATACTGATAACAAGTTCAAACAGGTGCCATTAATACAGGTAATGAGTGGAGGACAGAGGAGCCTCTTAAAGAAGACGTTACAGGTCTGTGAGAGCCAGAAATCTTGCTTGTTTGTAGGTGACCAAATACTTATTTTCCACCATAATGTGCAAATAAATTCTTTCCAAATCAGACAATGTGATTGTCTGGATTTGTTTTCTTATTTTGTCTCTCATAGTCGAGGTCTACCTATAATGACAATTACAGGCCTCTCTCATCTTTTTAAGTGGGAGAACTTGCACAATTGGTGGCTGACTAAATACTTTTTTGCCCCACTGTATATAGTCTAAGTCTAAGGAGAGCTTCAAAGTGGAGCCAAAACAATTACCAAAGCCAAACTGGTAGGTTTTATGCAAAATAATGGCTGAGATTGTAAAACTATTTCTGTAGAGGCACTAGAATGAGTCTGATTAGAAGAAAATATTTTAAAGATATAGGTTTGTAAAGGTTTTAGGAATCTACTGGGTACTTTTAGCACTGTTTACATTATACATTAGCAATTTTTTTCCTAGGAAAATGGACAAAAAATTTTTTTTATCCCTATTGAAAAAAGGAAATAATAAGTCCTGGCATAAGCATCAGTAGCCATGACAAGACGTGAATTATTTAAATGCATGTTTTTTAAAACTTACCTTGGTCATTCAAATAGGAATAGAGTTGATCAAAACAGTGATAAAAGTAAGACACTGATTTTTAGAAGAGAATATGTGTAGCTCACAGTTGAACTATGGTTGAACTCTTGGTGCTGTCTGAGCTTGATTGTTTGTTAGCAGATGTTTCATTACCCAACTAGGTAACATCTTCAGTGCCCTTCTAATGTTACCTAGTCTGGTAACAAAACATATGCAAGTTCATACTGATTTTTTTTTTACTGAATTAGGATCTATTTCAACAGGGTTGAGGGCTATTTGGAACATGGAACTGTGGAAGACTGACAGAAACATTTGATTTTTTTCCCCCAGTACTTCTGGTTTGCCTTTGCCTTTAATTTAAAATTAATCTTGCAAGCCAGCTGTTCAGAAGGAATTTTCACCATTTGCTACAAGTAAAAACATGACTAAGCAAGTCTTGCTGACTCCTTTTCCACCACTGAGTTTCAAGTCTGTAGGTCATTCCCGCAAAGGTGAAATGAAGGAATATTTTTGGTTCCAAATCCCACAAACTGAGGTGGATTAAAAATAAAGTCTGGTTGTGGAATTGATTGGTAACAGAATATATGTATTGTACAAGTACTCTTCGACTTACAATCTTGTTCAAAGTTACAACGGCATTGAAAAAAGTGACTTATAATCATTTTTCACGTGACCGCTGCAGCATCCCCATGGTCACATGATCAAAATTCGGTTCATATTTATGATAGTTGCAGTGTCCCAGGATCACATGATCACCTTTTGCAATCTTCTGACAAGCAAAGTCAGTGAAGAAGCCAGATTCACTTTATAACTGTGTTACTAACTTCACAACTGCAATGATTCACTTAACACTGTGGGAAGAAAAGTCGTAAAATAGGGCAAAACTCACTTAACTATCCCATTTAGCAATTTTGGGCTCAATTGTGGTCATAAGTCTAGGACAGGGGTCTGCAACCTTGACAACTTTAAGACTTGTGGACTTCAGCTCCCAGAATTCCTCAGCCAGCAATGTGGCCAGTGGGACATTATTTGGCATTGCCATATGTTATGAAGAGCAGTTCATTTCACAGCTATTTCTTGGGCCATTCAAGTTCTGTCTATTTCTTCCTTGTTGAGAGGTGACTATAGCCTTGTGTTTACTGTGAGGATTGATTTGGCAGCTATCCAAATGTGGTTTGGAAAAAGTCAATGTTGGATCTTGCTAAGCTAAGGTTGTGGGGGTGGATGGATTTTTAGCAGTCAATAATATTAAATCCCGTTCAGATAAGAATTTATCAGTGTCTGTATGGGGAGAAGCAGAGGATTCTTATTATTAATAAAACCCATTATATTATCTGTTGGGTTTCATACGCCAAGTTATAAGTCAGGTTCTCTCACTGTGATCTCAGTATTTGGCATGAAGACTCATATTGTGCCATTTATAGTGTAATCCCTCATACTTTATAACTACCCAGTATTTGCCTCACTATTTTCAGTGATAGGGCAAAATTCACATAGACAATCATGTTAGGAACGTAAAGAAAACCTAAATTTTTGCCAGGTGAAGTGTTTTTTCTAAATTCTCCATCTGTAGGACAGGACTAGGTGCATGGTAATCCCGATCCAAATCAGCCTTTCATTGTCCTATGGCTTAAAATAAAATGACCTGAAAATGCAGAACAAGACAATTTTTATAAACCGTTCAATTTTTATCAACACTGAAAACAGTCAAACATTCAGTGCCCTTCAGACAAATATTTCAGGAGAGCAATGACCTCTGTAGTAGGGAGAGAGGTTTTCAGGAAAGTCAAGAAGGCACTTGCCCATGTCTTTTCATGTGTGTAAAAAGTGGTGGACTGTCAGCTATGTGATGGTGGTTGCCGTCTTGAATTTTGTGGATGCTCCTGCATGATAACAGCCTTTGAACAAGTTCCCATGTCCTTTGCAAAGTAGTTGATTTGAGCTGCATGTAAGTATCCCCACCTTCACCCCCTTTTTCCCAAAGAAACCCAAATTGCTGTGAAATACTACATTTGGTTTTTGCTTAACAAAAAATAGTACCGTGGAACTTGGCTCCGTTACCGATGATAGAAATCCAATTTTGAATTACTGAAAACTATTGCATGCCTCTGCCTAGAGTATGGCTTCATTTTGTTCATAGAACAAAAACATTCTTTTGTATCTTTGCACATTGGTTTCTCTTGCAGATTTGGATTGCAAAAGAAATAATGGAGTAAAAATAAAATGTATTTTCTGTTCTTCATTTAAATACATGCATTATCAACTTTATTGTTGTACATGGCATTTCACACAAAAAACTAGAAGCACTGATAGCATATCTGCTCTGCACAGAGCCATATTCTTCGTCCAGATAACAAATGATGCAGCGATGCAGAGAGATAGTATTTTTCTATAATATCTATCCTTATCACCTGTAGCCTTATTGTTTAAAATTTTATTCAGTTGTTGGCTTCCTTCATGATAGATGTATTTTTCATTGCTTGCAGGTCGCTCCTATGAATGATATAGACAAGCCAGTGCATAATGAGTTTATTTTTGATTTGACAACATATCTATAAATGTATTAAAAAAGGATCCAAAACTATTTCATATACAGTATTTCTTATTAAAGTAAAAGGAATAAATCTAGACCAAGTCCATCAAACTTAAATGCCTTTGAAATTAATGCAAAAAAGTAAATGAATAGTTGATTCCATTGGATACTAGGACAAACAGATTTAGCCTAGACCCAATCCACGATAATTCCCTAGGATCCAGTACTATGATACTGCTTTCCAACATTGTTAGTATTTTCCTGGGGTGGATTGTTTTTTAAGTTCTTGTGTGCCCAAAGTATCCTGCTAATTTGCTTGGGATAATGAAGAAATCTTCAGAAAGTTTGAGAGTGTATCACTTTAGCAAGAGATCAGATCAAAAACAATGATCGCAATGAAGCATGATGCAGTCATTAATTGTTTCCAGTTTGCTATTGGATTAGAAATCTAACCAAGTCATAAATTCTTATCCACATTGGCTGGTTTTTTCATCACCCAAAGCTATCTGTAATCATTTTTGAAAGACAGAAGTGGTTAATGACCTTTCTACTCACTTCCCTTCCATTGCATCTGTAATGAACTCATTTTTCTGCTGTGATGTTAAGCTATTCTTCAAAAGATCTTGGTCCATTTTGTCTGGTATACTTTATTTCAATATAGGCTAATCCCAACAGTTGTTTGGCTGCTTTGCAAAGGAAGACACACACCCCCCCCCTTAACTGCTCACCATGTATCCAGTGTTTTCTAGAATAACATTTACCAATAATTTTATAATGATGTAATGGTTAAATCACTTGTTTTGATAAGTGGTTTATTTGAAACTCAGTTGAAACATTTTTATTTATTATTTTCCTTTCCCCAAACTACCTATTTTCCTTGAGCTTTTTTTAAAAAATAAGTCCAGTAGTATATTTTATCATTTTTCTAGTCACTTGAAATAGAAGAAATTTAAAAGGGAGATCAATAGAACAGTAAGAATAGAATTTTAATTAAATTTCTGTTCTGTTGATTGTTATACCTGCACACGTGTGCATTTTGATGTTTTAACTTTGTATATATACAATCAGTTTAATCTTGTGTATATGGGTGTAGGAGTATGTGTATGTACATACACAATACCTATAGAAAATGACATAAATATAGAGGCATAATGTGAATTTATAAAGCTGCAAACACTGACTGTGGACTGCAATGAGGTTTGCAGCAGATGCAAGATCTAACAAATAGAAAGTAACATAGTAGTAAACATAACAGCAGGAACAGATATACCCTAACCAAAACAGATTCTGTGCATTCCTGCCTATCCACAGTTTGGGGGGGGGGGGGACAGGTTTTCAGAGATCATTTAAAAGCTTACAGGGTGGGGCAGAGCCCAAATCTCCAGAAGATACTATTCCAAAGGTGCAAAGGTCGTATCAGATGGCATTGCTTAATAGATGGGACACAAAATGCATCCACTCTGTCACATTTGATGGTATGATGTAGAGAATAAAAACAATGGCCTGGATGGAGATAAACCAGATCTGTTTGCCAAAATCACAAGGTGAAACCTGTGAGTCATGGCCAAAACAATCTGAAACTGGCAAAGATTCTGTTAGCCTTATTTTGAGGTGTCTTTCTTAGTCCGGTATACATAGTGGAGCTGACAAGCAGGCCAAAAGGATGAGACAGAGGTGATTTCTCAGATAGGTGGATCCCATGCCCTGAAGTGCTTTAGAGGTCTATGCTTTGGTCAAGTACCTTGAATTGCATTGGTAAGCAGTTGGCCACAGTCCTTGGCCACAGTTGGGACAGGAATTTCAGTTGTAAGTTGAGTTGGACCTAATTTTACAACAATTTTTGTGGAAATGTTAAGTGAGTCACACAATCATTAAGTGAATTGCAGGACCATTAAGCGAATCCTGTGGTCCTTAAGTGAATCCAGCTCCTCCAATGAAATCAGCCAAAAAAAAGGGGGTCAAATCATGAACACATGACTGCAAGATGCTGCAACCAAGTCTTAAATGTGAGCTGGTGGCCAGGCATCCAAATTGTGACCATGTGACTGCAGGAGTGATGCGATGGTCATAAATGTGAGTATAGGTTGTAAGTCACTTTTTCCAAGACTGTCGTAGCTTTGAACCATCATTAAACAAGCAGTTGTAAGTCGGGGACCATCTATGTTCGATGCAGTTCACGTAGCAGAAAGGTTTTATGTGGGCATACCAAGAGTGAGCCTCATTGTGTAAGCAGAGGCACAGCTCGACACAGCTCTCTCCAAAACAGAGGACAGCAGAAGCAGGGTGTGCAGTACGCAGGCATTGTTTGGGAGCTTCCATGGATAACAAAGTCTTCAAATGCAGCCCATGGCCCAGTACTTCAATAAAATGCTGTGCTATTTTTAGAGTTTTCATGGAGGGAAAATAGCATAAGTAATAGGTTATTGTTTTGTTTTTTTTAAAAGAATGTGTTTGAGGCTTTAGCCAGCTCACCAACCATCAGCTTGTAAAAAGGTAAAGGTAAAGATTCCCCCTGACCAATCATGTCTGACTCTAGGGCACAGTGCTCATCTCCATTTCTTGGCCAAGGGAGCCAGCGTTGTCTGAAGACACATCTGTGGTCATGTGGCCACATCTGTGGTCATGTGGCCAGCATGACTATATGCCAAAGGCACACGGAACACTGTTACCTTTCCACCGAAGTGGTACCTATTTATCTACTCACATTTGCATGCTTTCAAACTACTAGGTGGGCAGGAGCTGGGGCAGGAACAGGAGCTCATCCCATTGCGTGGTGCTGAGGTCTTGAACCCAGGCTGTCAGCTTTCCAGCTGACAAGCTAAGCATCTTTAACTACTGAGTCATCACTCCCATCAGCTTATACCACAATGTGTTTACATGTTAATTGCTATTGCATTTTTTTCTTGATCTCTTAAAAAACATACTATTTAAAATTCCAGCAGTTTGCTTTGATAAAATCCAATTTAATCTACATCATAAATTGTTGCGATAATCAAGACAGGAGAGAAGGATGTATTAATTTATATTGTGAGCCTAATTATAGGCAATGTCACCTTTCTGATATCATATGAGGCCTGTATCACATTTAAAAAAAAAAAAAGCAGGCAAAGAAATAGCATTATTATTATTTATATGAAAGATTGGCTGTCAAAACTACATTGTGCCCAGAATTACTGCTTCACTGATACAGCAGCTTTCCTGTTCTTTAGAGTTATTGTTTTGGCAGTTGTAAAAATGCTAAAGAATAACTATGTTTCTCCCTCTGGCTTCAGAAATGGGATAAATTAGCCTTGGTGGTGATCTCCAATGTCAGAGTAATTCATGTCATAAGACTGTACCAAAAATGTATCTTAGAAAACAATAACAAATCAAACATTGAATCAATGCTGGCATGTCTTATGGTTCCAGCCTTTATTTGCATTGTGTTTTCAGGTGGGTTTCTAAGGAATATTCTGAGCCAAACTAAATTAACTTGCTATAATGAATGATTCTTGAACAGGATGTTTTTATTTAACCCAGAATTTTCTTCAATAATTCTTCATAGGATTCAATCCATTCTTCGAAGAGGTTTAATCTCTTGCTCTTTAAACATGCAGTGTGTAGGGTTTTGTGTTTTTTTAAAAAAGTGACTTATGACTATTTTTCACACTTACAACCTTTGCGGCATCCCCATGGTCACGTGATCAAAATTCAGACGCATAGCAATTGACTCATATTTATGACGGTTGCAGCAGTAGTTTCCTGGAGTCATCTTGTGATCTTCTGAAAAGCAAAATCAATGGCGAAACCAGATTCACCTAATTTAGCAATGTGTTACTAACTGAACAACTGCAGTGATTCACTTAACAACTGTGGCAAGAAAGATCATAAAATGGGGCAAAATTCACTTAACAAATGTCTCACTTAGCAACAGAAGATTGGACTCAATTGTGATCATAAGACGAGGACTGTAATGTGGATCTCCATTGCTGTGTCTAAACCTCTAAAGAATAAATGGAATTTTGAGGTGATTGGTGAAAATGGAATTAAGAGTTCTCATTCTGGGCAGTTATTGACAATCCCAAGGTCTCAAGCTGCTGAATTGTTCTATTAATAGTGAAAGAAATTACAGGGAGGTCTGCTAACCTTTCTGCAGCAAGCCTCTACTAGTTCAAATTCTCTGTTAACAATGTAGTTTGTTGATATATGAAAGATAGAGAGAGAACCTGGTATTAATTACATCTGTTAGATTTCTCACCCATTTTGCAGTGTTAGTAGTAATTCATTGATAGGGTTAATAAATCATAATGTTACCCACTATTTCATCAAGCCTCATTTTTCTCAGCAACCTGTCTTGGATTTTCATTTGCATATACATTTCAGATGTACTTGAAGCTACCACTCCTTTTAGTTTGTCTTTGCTGTAAAAGAATAAGCTTATTTTGTACTAGTAAAAATCATTAGAATGTAATGAGTTAAGTTTGTTAAATGAAATTCAAATGTGTATTTATCACGAGAACAAGAACAATCCATGAGGAATGATAATAAAGATAAATGTATTTTTAAACTTTTAATTTATTTAAACTGCAATTAAGAAAAATAGGAAATATTTTAAGGGTGAGATAAAAAGAAAACAAAATGTAAGCAAGGATAGGAGATAGGTCTATAGATATTGGTCTATTTTGAGTAATTTCTCTGTTAGACGCAGATAAGATGCATCTGCATTAAATTTTGGTGTATCTCTGTTAATTTGTCTCTGTTTTTCTCATCTGTTTTAAGTTCAGAGGAGCTTGCAGTTCAATTTAAAATTAGCCTGACTTTCAAGGCAGATGTTAAAAAATAAGATATATTTCATAGTGAATTTTTAAAGTTCTAGAAATGAGTATAGGGTCTCCGTGATAATATAGCATAGGTTCATATTATCTTTTTAAGCACAAGGGCCTTACATTAATTTACTCTATTTTAGG
The DNA here is from genome assembly GCA_023970755.1 of Azemiops feae. NCBI lineage: Eukaryota > Metazoa > Chordata > Lepidosauria > Squamata > Viperidae > Azemiops > Azemiops feae. The sequence goes on from JALGBA010000221.1 coordinate 332,925, forward strand.
AAGTCACTGTCTTTTCAATTACACTTTTGATTTCCCTGCAGTGTTAATTATGGATGGAGATATTCAGAAGTAGGATGGATAAATCAGTTGATTTCAGTCTCAAACGCGTTCATTCATAAATATTTTCTGAACTAAGAAAAAACTTTTGAAATGTTTAATTATTTTAACATTTTTACAAAACAAATATTTTGCATTTTTTTGTAAATTTTACAGTAAACATTTTATGTATACATTTTCTTTAGTATATAAATTTTGCTATTTTTTGGAACTGAGACCTGGCGTGCAAATTTTGAGGAATTGAAAAGATTAAGGGATAACTCTAGTCTCTGGATGAATCTAGAATTGTGAGTCAGAACAGCTCTCTTAAAAATGAGAATAAGCACAATCCTTGAATGTTCCTCTTTGCAAGAAGGATAACAGTGTTTTCACATTTTACAGCATTTCATGGGGATATCTTGAAGCAAATATTCAGAAACACAAAGGGCTAAAATATTTCTTGGGAATATTCCTGGGAAAGGAAGTAGTATTCAGAAAAGATTCAAGTTAGCTCCACCCTGAATCACTAGGTATAAGAGGGAGGGGAAGAAAAATATATTTGCAACATTACTGTAGCCCATTTCAATGAAGTATAGTTCTAGTCTTCCTGTGTAATCAATTTTGTGATCTGGTCTAGGATTGGCACATATGAAGCAGGGAGGCTAAGTAGCTTCTTTAGGAAACTCCTACAGAAGGACCCCAAATTGCTATTCTGTCTGATCATTGTGTAAAGTTCATTTACTGTAGTAAAATTACTGTATGTGCTTCTAGACTGACCAAAAGTCAGTTAACATGTACTTCTGTTCCTCAGCCTTAAAATAAAAAAGAATCTCTAGCAACTTGAGTATTCTGGGGGTTGGGTAGCAACAGATTATGAGAACCTCATCGCAACACAGGTCACACAACCTACATATTTGTGTGCAACCTTGGGGCAGAAGTGCAAATGTTTTGCACCATGATTCATGACAGACGTTTAATCATTTTCACATCTTTGCAGTTTGTCCTGGATGTTACATCTGACAGTAGTAATTCTTAAGTGGCAGACTTAACTGAGTGTGGATATGCAGTTATACTACCAAAATTAATAACTAAATAGGATTTGTATGTGCTTTGATTTAACCAAGATTTTATTGAAACAGTAACCAGAGCAATGTCACTTAAAGTTGCCAAGATTGAAAAACACTGTTTTATAAAATATGGGCAGCCATATACATTTTTCTAATTTTTTTATAATAAATACCATTCCTGAGATCTTTAGTGGGTCCTTGCTTGGAATATTCTAGAAATTAATATTTTCTCAGAGCATCCATCCACTATAAAAGTCAAGATGACAGCTGCAATTCCCCACCTACCCCACACATAGAGAGATACTCCTGGGTTTTTTTACTTTTAGAGAATTCCATACTCACTTATTCATATAAAAATTATATGAATTACAAGTTATTCCAAGTGAAAAGCTAACTTGATTTATAAGATACATGTCTAATATGGTTACTGTCATAGTCTGGCGCCAATTTAAAAATGTAGTAGAGATGTAGAGATGGTAAGTGTAAGATGTACTGTACGCTTGAAATAATTCACCTGTCATATGCTGTAACTGAGCAGAGAAGACAGACTACAGCTAGATTATAATTTCACAGTATAACTGTTAACATCTACTGTAGGACAGAACTACAATATAATTCTAGTGTTTTGTTCCTACTGGATTAGGGTTTCTGCTTCTGCAGTTTAAACAGGAACAGTGATAATGACTATGCTTCATCCTCAACTAGCTACCCAAATTTTAGTTTAGCATGCTAAATTAACTCAGTCAGTATAGTTTATTATAACTGTTTGTTGTGTGAACCCATAAAATTGGAATAATCGAGTATGGGATCTATTTGGTCTAGTGGTTAAGGCACCAGACTAAAAAACCGAGAGACCATGAGTTCTAATCTCCCTTAGCCATGAAAGCCACATGAGTACATTGGGCCCGTCACTTACTCTTAGCTTGCCTCCCCTCAGAGGTGAGGTGAGGAAAATAGGAGGAGGAAGGACTATTAGATACATTCACTAGCTTAAGTTGTTTATATAAATAATATTGGAATACAAAATGAATAAATAATAGGGAGTCTTCATTTAACAATCGGTTGTTTAACAATTGTTTGAAGTTACTATGACATCACAGAGGGTGCTTTGTGGCTTATAAAGCATATCCAAAAAGTGTAAAATATCATGCACCCCTCCCCCCTCAGTCATGTAACCACATTTTGGGTACTTGGCAACTGTCTCATTTATGACTTAGATTTGGAATGCTTTTTGCCATTTTACAACAGAATATGGCAAAAATGCTCATTGGATATGCTGGATTTACATAGTTTGCTTAACAACCATGGTGGCTCACTTTACGACCATTTTAAAATCAATTCAGATCATGTGACCGATTTAATGACCATTCTGACTTATGACCAAAATTCCAGTCCCAATTGTGGTCATAAATCAAAACTACCTGTAAAATAGGATTTAATTATTTTTGGTGACTTGCTTATTACTAGTTCTAATTCTGTTTGGTTCTGCAAGATATTATAAATCAGGGGTCCCCAACCTGCGGTCTGCAGACCGGCATTGGTCCGGGGCATGCCAGCAACCACACAAAACAAGCAAAGCCCCATCCGCTGGATGCAGGCAGCATATGAAACCATGCCCCCTCCTAGCCTTGGAAAAAGCTCTCTCCACGGAACTGGTCCCTGGTGCCCAAAAGGCTGGGGACCACTGCTATAAATCACCAGTTAGTTATGCTTATCCAAAGATAAATCTAATATCCATGCTTTCCCACCATTTCCCAATCAAAGCATCTGAAGATTGATGAAAGGCTGCAATATATGATGTACCTCATTTGAATTCTTAATAGTGCACAGCATATATATATTAATTATCACTTGTCTTGGTAAAATAAATGGAAAAGGGCAGTTGGCAAAGGATTGAATAGGTCTAGAGCCTATTCCATGTAATTTTCATATTTACAATTCCCACAAAAGTAGCCTCTGATTGAACTGTTTTTAGTTATAGACATAGTTAATAACTTTCCCCTTGGATTATCCATACATATTTCTAAAGAAGTGTAATCTGATCATATTCAAGATTTGATTAGTTCCAGCTGTTGAAGGGAAAGCTAGCTAATTTTTGTTAGAATGCATGTTCTCTTAGAAATCCAGAAATAATAATATAGGAATTCCTTAAGTGATAGGGTCGAAGATAGATAAAAATCTTGCTAGACATGTTGGCCCCATAGAACAAGAAACACGTGTTCATGTGACAACTAGCACAGACATGTCTGTGATCATTGCCCTTACTTATGAAGCTCCACATGTGTTTTTTATATTCCTACCTGGAAATAATTTTCATCCACAACATTTGAAAAGCCCAAATTATAAAGCTGTGTATTACATTTTAAACACTAGTTGGTCCAAATAAAAAGGCACAGTTTGCCTCGTTTTGTGTTTCAAGGCCTAAGTGGCAGGCCTAATGAGAGGAAAGATTCCTGTTCTGCTTACACTTGGCAGTGGAATCATGTAAAATCTAGCAGGCTGCTGAGCTGACAAGCCAGGAGATGAAAGAATAAGTAACAACTGCTTTGAATTATTCAGTCCTGGGCCATCAGGCACTTTTGACCCTTCAGTTGTAGCACATTCTGAATAATTGGAGGTGGGGGAATGCCTCAGGGATATAAAAAAATACTGTTATCAATCTTTTACAAAGGTTTTTCAGAGAAACAGATTTTGGCTGAATGTTTGAAGAAACATGCTAATAATTAGAACTCTTTGGATAGATAGTCCTGGACCTGGTTAATTATGAGCTCTTTGGTGAAAATATTGAAGCCAAGTTAGCTGGATAATATCCTACAATACACATCCTGCATTAAGCAACAGATTAGACCTCCAATATTTTTTTCCAACGCTAGAGTGGCAACGACCTATAGCTCTGCTGAATTGCTTCTGAGAGATTATGTATTTTACCTCTTTTATGCAAGTGAAGTGACAATTAAAGCTTTCCTTGCCTGTATATCATGCCTCTCTACATTGCAGTCTGTCAGTTTGTCAACACCCACCTTCATTTTTCCATTCCCAATAAAAAGGAGGATATATGCTCTTTTTAATATGCGTTTGTATTCATTGATCCTAAATTATGAGTACTATCCTTCAAGCTCTTCTCTTACATCTAGATTAATATACATATCTATTATTTTTCCCTCTGTGTGCTGTCTCTCCCTCATTCTCTCTCTCTCTCATCAGCAGTTGCCCTTTCTGTAGGCAGCTTATTTCCTTAGTATACTCCTCAGTGAAGGGTTAAATCTTGCACAAGTTGATTGAAGTGGCTAAAGAGTTGCCACTAAATATCATGGGTGCCCTTCGTAGTGGCCGGTTCCAGGTTACTACTAAGGATATGAAACCATGAAAGAGTGATAAATGACATCATTTCTTTTTCCATTAATCACTTATCGGCCCTGTATGTAAGGTTATGATACCTATCTTGCAACTCTTTGCAAATAGTGGCATTGCCTTGCTTTTGGGTTTCAGAAGTTTTGTTCTTAGAATTGGGCCTAAAAATTATTCTTTGCTTGGCTACCATTTTATGTGAGGAAGACTTTCTATATCTTTGGCAAATAGAGACCAGAAACCTGTACACAGAGACTGTGGGATACATATTGCTTTAACAAAACCATATCAAGGGAGAATGCTATTTTGTGAAAAGTACAGTAGCTGATAAGGAGAAAGAACAGTGGAAAGAAAATAAACTTTAGCCAAGTTGGTTGAAAGAATGTGGAAATCTTTAAGTGCTAATCGCAGAGGGAGTATGATGAAGTACTCTAATGTCTGAAGGCTTTGGGAAGAAAAAAGGCAGTGCTGGAAGCCACATAGCTAGAAATTCCAAACTCCCAGCAGAACAGACTTGTAAAATAAAACAAGGTTTCTAAGGTACCAGCTTAATAGGCTATCAGATTGAATAACCCAATTGAGATCATCTATACCTCTTGCCAATTCATTGGGAAGAGTGGAATGTGAAGTTGGCCTTCACTCACTTTTAGAGACTGAGATGCCAGAAAAGTGCAACTAAAGTGGTTACATGTTTCTTTATTTCACTTATTTGCAAATATTTTTTTCTCTAGTTTGCAGACACACTGACCAAAGTCTTAGTGCAAGAACCATTAAAATTCAAATTTCATCTCTGAGCCGCTTAGGTGAATATTTGAAAAACAAAGGCATATTCTCATTTTTTTCTGTTTTGTGTATCTTTTGTGCTCACGTTCTCTTGGTACTCATAAAGTGATATCTAATTTAAAGTTATCCTCGGTTGTGCTTGTTTTTTTTGTTTTTTTTAGTTTTAGTTTTTTTTTTTTTCAATTTTCTTCTGTCTTACAGTTTCACTTTATTACCTAAGCCAGAGGTCCCCAATCTTTTGGGCACCAGGGACCGGTTCCGTGGAGAGAAGTTTTTCCGGGACCAGAATGTGTGGTTTTGTGTGCTAACTGCATCCCGTGGATGGGGCTTTGCTCGTTTGTGCGGACCGGTTGCTGGCATGCTGCGGACCGGTACTGGCCCACAGACCGGGGGTTGGGGACCTCTGACCTAAGCTATGACACAGTAAAGAAACCAGTTTTTCAGAGTTTTTTTGCACTGAAATGCAAGCGTTGGGGGTCTGTTTTTAGTATTTATGCCCTTGGAAAGCACTCATTCTGCAAAATTATTGCCAAATCTTTGTGAAGATAGCAAAGGGTATTTGCAAGGAGCAAGAACAGGAAAATAAAATTGGTTCCAGGGCTTATTAGGCCCATTCACTAAAAAAAAAAAACTCCACTGCTACTGCCAGACTGAACAGCCTCTCCTAATTAAGCACAGGAAAGCAATGGGCAGTTTAATTGACCACAAGGTCCTTGCTAGTGGTGGCGGAGACGATGATACATGCACAGATTCAAAGGAATAAAGTTCATAGAAGTTAGTGGCTGAGATTAGTTCTGTGGGCTGCATAGTAAAAAAAAACCTTTCAAACAGAAACAATGTAGATAGTTTCAGTTTCAGTTTCATGAGCTCAAGACTAGAGCATAGAATTATAGGGTTGGAAAGGACCTTGGGGGTCTTCTAGTTCAACCTTCTGCCCAAGGCAGGAGAAAATTAAGAAAAGTGTTCTGAAGAAGTAAAGATGAGGGATATTCTGGAGAGGAAGGTGTCGTCAGCTTAAACAAATTCTTGAAGACTAAGGATATTTCTATAATAGCAGAAATCAGAATAGTTATAGCAATAGAGCACTGCAGTGATAATACAAACAAGTTGCAAAAATTGGACATTGAGAAAGAGCAGGAGCAGGACAAAAGATGTTTTCTTATATGGATTTGGAAATAATTGCTAAAAGTAGCAATAGCAATAGCATTTAGACTTATATACTGCTTCATAGTGCTTTACAGCCCTCTTTAAGTGGTTTACAGAGTCAATATATTGCCCCCAACAATCTGGGTCCTCACTTTACCAACCTCAGAAGAATAGAAGGCTGAGACAACCTTGTGCCAGTGAGTTGGCAGAATTAGCCTGCAATACTTAAAAACAGTAACCGCAAGGGAGGGACCTTGGAGTCCTAGTGGATGATCACTTGACCATGAGCCAGCAGTGTGCAGCCGCCGCCAAAAAAGCTAATACAATTCTGGGTTGTATAAACGGGCATAGAATCAAGATCACGTATTAGGGCTTCCGGTTCCGGATCGCGACACCAGCAGTCGTACGGAGAGATCTCTCTCTCCTACCGGCTGCTTTCCCTCCGCCGGTAGACCCTTAATCGGGTCGAAAGTTGCCCCGTAGAGGCGACCACCGTTAGAGGAGGCTCCTGCTCGACTGGGGAAGAGCGGCGGCTCTCCCCAGTTCGAGCTATCTCCTTAGGGCCGCCGGAGGAAAAGATCGCCCAATAAAATGGACGATCACTTCGTCGCACCAGCTGAAAGCCAGAAGAACATCTAAGCAAAAGAACCCCCGTGGAGAATCCGGGTGAGACCTTTCCTACCCCCTTTTTTTTTCCCTAACTACTTTCCTGTTAAAAGCTTTCTTTGAACTATTTCCCTGTCGTGAGGAAGCAGCGTTTGGGCAATGGGGAAAAACAGCTTTGGAAAAAAAAATATATAAATAAAAACCAGTCAATTTTGATGGACTATTTAAATTTTGGAATACTGAGGGGACCTGAAAACATTTTATTCTTGACTATTATTGTTACAACTACGCATTTATTATTTTGAGCCCTTTCTTCATCTTTTTCAACACGAAAAATAAAAAATCTATTATTTGGAAAGGAAAAAAAAAAAAAGATTTTTTGGTTTGCTGAGGACATCTTGTGTCGAAAAGTGGTACTGCAATTATATTTCTTTATGGCTGGGAATGGCTATGACCTTCAAAGGGTGATAACCACAAGATAACGGATGCAGCTGGCCTATTGAAAATTGAAGGTGAATGCTTGCTTGATTCTTATGAAGTAGAGCCTTCTTTAAAGATTAAAAAGCCTTATTACTATCGATATGGAACTTAATACACAACTGGACTATGAACTTATATTGGAAACAATTTTAGAAGCTGCAGAGGATGTGAGTTCCTATTTTCAATCCCTTTTCCCTACACTGAGAGAAACCGTGGAAACCACAAAACAAACTAATTTTATTCAACTTCCAACACAACCTATCGAGAAGTCTGATGACTATACAACAACTTCAACAGAGATGTCTGAAGCATCAATACCAACAGAGACTGACACTCAGATACAACTTATTGAAAATCGAGAAAAGGTGGATAAACAATTGGCAAATATAACATGGAATAAAACAGCTTTTACCATCCAAAGGCTATTAGAAGAAAGGAAAGAGAACTTTGACCAATTTGAAGCGTTAAAGAATATGGACCTTTTAATATTGTGGTTTGATTATGTAGGAACCTTACTATGGAAACCACTATGGCATAGAAAGAAGCCCAGAGTTAGATTTAAAAATGTATTTTAAAGTCTTATTTAATGGGATTAAAAAGGCTTTGATTTCTTGACTGACTTAACAACTAATGGAACACGTGAAATTTTTAAGAGGATACCCTTTGTAATATTACTTTGTTTTAGATATGATATGTATTGGAGAAGTAAACTTTATCTACTGGTTTAAAAAGATTTTTATAGATATAGAGGCATTGATAGAATATATATTTAAATTAGATAGAAATTTATTTGTTGGCCTGATATTTTTATTTTAAGAGAATTATTTGGAAATAAAAGGAGAATAAGAGGGATGGGTGATAAGAGAAAAAAATGGTATCAATGAAGAAGATATGGGAATGTTGTTGCGAGAACAATATACCAGATATAATTATGTAAAAAAAAAAAGGGCACCCGAAGTGTTAATAATATGTCTATTTAAGGCTAATTGAAATATAGTAATTGTAAGTTAGTAAAGCTTAAAAACAGGATTTGGATTTTTAGAATTGAAATGTAACTGATATTTGATAGGATCGTTTGAAACTTATATAGAATTTATTAATTTGAATAAGTAAGATTAAATGAGGGAATTAGAGAGGGAAGTTTAAAAGATTTGATTTGAGTTATTGTCCTTCTTTTTTTGGATGTTTAATATACCCACCTCCATGGTGGTTCCTAAGCACCTTAATGTAATCCCTGTACCCCTATAAAATCTAATAAAATATATTTAAAAAAAAAAAAAAAGATCACGTATTAGTATTAGTAGCACTTTATAAAACCCTAGTAAGACCACACCTGGAATACTGCAGCCAATTTTGGTCACCATATCACAAAAAAGATGTTAAGAGTTTGGAAAAAATTCAGAGAAGAGCAACTAAGATGATCAAAGGCCTGGAGACTAAAACATATGAAGAAAGGCTGTAGGATTTGGGTCTGGCTAATCTAAAGAAAAGAAGAAATGGGGGAGACATGATAGCAGTATTCCAGTATTTGAGGGCCTGCCACAAAGAAGAGAAGGTCACGTTATTCACCAAAGCACCAGCGGGCAGGACAAGAAACAATGGTTGGAAACTGAACAAAGAGAGAAGCAACCTGGAATTAAGGAGAAACTTCCTGACAGTGAGGACAATTAACCAGTGGAATAGCTTGCCTACAGAAATCGTGGGCGCTCCATCGCTGGAGATTTTTAAGAAGAGGCTAGACAGCCACTTGTCTGAGATGGTATAGGTTTTCCTGCTTGAGCGGAGGGCTGGACTAGAAGACCGCCAAGGTCCCTTCCAGCTCTATTCTATTCTATTCTACTGCATGCTAACCACTGTACCACCACGGCTCTTAGTACCACAAAATGTTAAGAATTTATCAGTCAGTTCTAGGTAAAATAAAGACTAGTTCAGTCCTTTGAGGTGATGAACAGCAAAGCAGAAAGCCAGGTACTTTGGGTACATGATGAGGGCACATAATGAGCTAGAATAAATGTGCTATGCAAGGTTGTGGAGAATAAAAGAAAGAAAAGACAATAGATAAGGTAAAAATGTGGGATCAAAGAGATGACTTGTATGTCCATTGAAAAGTTATGCATTATCGCTAAGGAAAGGTGCAAATGATGAGCATTTGTCTACACTGTCATCAGAGCTGGGATTGATTGGATGGTACCTAACAAATTATGACAAACTTTACCATAAAATGCTAGATATCTCCTAGATCAGACATGTCAAACTCACGACGTCATGTGATGTCGCGCAACGTATCGGGACGGTTTTGCCATTGCTGGCAATGGGGTGGGCGTGGCTTCTGGATGATGCATCCGGCCCGCGGGCCGGCAGTTTGACACCCCTGTCCTAGATTAAGAGCCAAACAGCCCTATTTTGGGAATGGAGCATTTTGTAATGATTTTAAAATAGAAAATAGTGCCCCAATTAATATGAGTTTGAAAACCCTCCTCATCAGATCATACAGATCCAGCTCTGGCATATACATTTCATTTCAATCTTCTGTCTGTTAATATCTCTACTTAGCCATTATGTTGGCTTTGAAGCATATTCTACATGCTGTAACCTTCCTATATCATTACAGTGCCCCTTCTTAAAGCATATTCTGTCCATTTTTTATAACAAGCACTTAATCAAGATGTATATTAATCAGGTTTGTCACCTGTTTTGCCTTCTGTTTTTAAAGCTGCTAATGAGCTACGGCATACTGATTTCAATATGCCAGCTTTTCATATCACAAAGATACTCAAAATATACAAGTCCTTTAAGATGCTTTGATGCTAAGAGTTTAAGAACATCCAGTTTATACACCAACTGAAGAATAAAAAATCCAGACTGCCTTAAAATTGTATTGTCTGGCTTCTGCATAAATCTGCAACTTTGAAAACAATTGCCATTTCCAAAAAGAAAGTATCATTTGTGGAAGGTACAAAATTCCTAACTAACAAGCATCTGCTTGTTCAGAATGCATTTTTTGACTAGGACATATGATATTACAGCAAATGTGAATATTTGTTGATAGTTGATTTTATTTACATCATTGTGAAGAAGAAGAATATACAAATTTGTAACCCTATATACCTAAATCTAGGCCAAGCAAGCATGTAGTCTACTAGGAAAGTATACGTAAGAAGGAAGTATGTAAATATTCTTGCTTTACAAAAAATACATTTAAAAAGTGAATTGAGTATTTATCCCTGTGATCATAATGGTGGTCCATTGACTTCTTACTGTTTCTGCTTCCTTTGCTTTGGCCAGGTTCATAAATCAGATTGATTGGCTTATTTGATTGGTCTTGATTTAGCTGAGGTATGAACCTTTCCCTACAATTTAGCCAGCAAACCATATTTTAGTAGGATCCTCAAATAAAGTCTGAATTTTAAGGCCATTTCTGTTACTCTAACAAAGTATTGCTGCTTTTCCAAGTCAGGAATTGCTACCATACTTCAGGTGCATAAAGCAAAGGTGGGCTGCTGTAATCCCTTAAGGATTAAAAGTTCTGATGACTCCATTTGTTATGCTGGGGCTGTTGGGAGTGGAAATGCAATATCATTTGAATGGCTATAAATTCCTTATCTCCCCCCATGAAGTGTTTTTCATACAACACCATAAAACTTCATAAGTTTTAAGTCTTTGACAAATAGCAACAAGAATATTTTTTTAGCTTCATTGTTGTCTGTTCCTCAAATAACTCTTCTTAAATTCTTTCTTTTGCCTTTACAGCTAATCTATCTGAACTATTTTTCAGAGACCAGATGTGTAAGGTGTCACTACTGTTAGCAGGTTGATCAGTTCCAGTCAGATCGGTGTTCTGAAACAGTGTTTTCAGAAAGCCAATTTATTTTGCTCATAACTTACTAGAAAGCAGTATTTTAGATTCTTCTTAAGGGGACAAGCCTGTCAATCAAAGTGACACAGACAATAATTACTGTTTCCTTCCTCTGATGCTGCCAAAATCTGTCTCTCTTTTTGTCTCCAAAACGATAAGTTAGTGCTACCAATATAGACAGTCTATTATCATCAAGTTGGTTTGCAGCTAATTAAACAGATTCTGTTACTCCTCTTTTTTACACTTTCAGGTCTATCTATCACCTTCTACAGGTCCTATTTGTTGCAGAATACAATCAGCTAAAACTCAGCTTCCTTAGTCTGCAAAGATAAAAGGAAAGTGCTGAAATTCTTAGAAGTAAAAGGAGCAACGTGTGGGACACTATTACACTTAATATTAAACATTGCATACAAATCAGTTAGTCAGTTCTGAATAAATTTACAGGGGTAAGTCTCATTAATGTCATGTTTATTCTAAGAATGTGTCATTGAGTAATTTTTTACTCACAACTTTTTGTATTTTGAGATTTACACACGTACACTTGCATGCTTACGTTTAAATAATAATTCAGAAATATTTTGGTTAAATATTGTCTACAGGTAATAAAGTATAACATAATTTTCAGAGAGAAATTGAGCCAAAGATTAGATAAGGTGAATTTATGTATTTCAGTGCCAAATTATTTCACCCTTTCTGGAACTGGAAAACTGATATGAATTCCTGAGGTTTTTTTCAATAAATTAGAGAATACATATCTTAGAGGCTATAGTTAGGAGGACCATATTTTTTTTGGAAACTGGAGCATTCAATACAAGGTAGGCTTTGAGGGATAGCACCCTAAGCCAATGGTACTTAGGGAGTAGCCTGCCAGTATCTTTTTTGTAATCCTTAGACGGAATGAATCCAAAAATGTGAACCTCTTATATTTTGGGGAGATTGCCTGAGTGTTATAAGCAAAATACATACCTTAAAACCTTGGCACTTAATTCTTCTCTTAAAACTTTCAAATTCTCCTCAAAATGGGCCTGAAACATCTCTGTCTGTGTATATAAATATATATTAAAAAATTACCTTGCAGATGTTCTTGCAATTAGCACAGATGATGTTACCTAGTTTGGTAATGAAATGTCTGCAAGAAAACAAGCAAGCTCAGAGAGCACCAGGAACCCCGCATTGCAACCCTGAGCTACAAATATTCTCCTTTATTAGATGTTCTTATGCTGAAGTAGCTTCATATGTTGCATATGTAAATTTTATTTATTTTTTCTCTATTAGGACAAAAGTGATCATACTTTCCATATATCTCCATCTCACAATAGAAAAAATCATGTGTCTCTTTCTAGTTCCTGTTTAAGATCTCTGTTGAATTTGGTGTATATAAAACCAGACATATACTGGAAAACAAAATCACAAAATTCCACCTTACTGATTTCAGCCGTGTCAGACTCACTGGAAAAGGCAGTTATGCTCAGAATGATTAGCAGTAAAAGAAAATGACCATCAAAGGCGACACCAGTCAGAGCACAACATTGAAAGAGGCCATAGAAGATCAGCAAATGTGGAGAGAACTGGCCCATAGAATTGTCAAGAATTAGACACAATTGAATGAATAGCATCATCATCATCATGTTTTAAGAGTCATATAAAAGTAAAGAAGAATGTAGAAATAACATGAAGTGTCACTCAAGTCATGACAAATGTTTTCTTCCACTTTTGATAATTTGTAACATAGTTCAGAATGCTATAAATATGTCTGTGGACAGAGTTAGAATGCTCAAAATATTTCTCAGATAAGTGCAAATACTGTGTGGCTTCATCCTGATTCAGTCGGTCATGTTTCCATATATCAAACTCATATTATATTGACATGGAGAAATACTATAGGTCAACGGAACAGTTTACATGAATACAAGAATTCAGTCTTTGATATCTTCAGGAGGGCTGAAAAAAAAGCTGCCTGAAATTAGAGACACTTCCAGTAAGTGCCTAAAATATTAGACTAGATGGACGAATGATCAGAACAAGACAAAATAAAGGAAATTAGCAAGGCTTTATATTGATTAAACTAGACAACATAGTGCCGTGATGGTATAATCATAATAACCATGGGGTTGTTTAGGGGGAGGGAAGGGAAGGGAGAGGAACAGGAGTTCAGTCTCTTTTTGCCAGAGTAAAAATGACTGAAAAACTGATCCCTGATTTATGACTCTTCCTGGGCCACAGATCTGTGGTCCAGAAAACACTCCAATCAAGAAGCTCCTACAGTATAATGGCAAGAAAAGGAAATCCACATCTGGCTTGCTTTAAATTATTGCTTATGTCTCTGGAATCTTTTTCTGTAAATCTGAATGACTGGCACCAAAGCCTTTTTTTCTATTCAGGTTCAAAACTCTTCCTATTAATCCTCTTCAAAAACTAATAAATGACAAAGTTAGAGTGATTTGGTTCCACAATAGCAGGGACAGCTTTGAAATCTATCTGCCCAGGATTCCCAGTGGCTAGCCTCACTTGCAATGAACATTCCTTCCTCTTTGCCCAATACCTTCGACACATAAAAATGAAGAGAAAATTCAGTTCACAGAATTTGGAATAAAGAAATATGATTATTCAAAAGAATTTAAAAGTTATAAGATGGTAGAACTGAAAATATCAATAGCGGTACATAGGTGCCAAAGCTGCTGACCTACCTAACTTAAAGAATTGTAGTTAAAAGCAACATTCACAAATCTGAAAAGATTAAGTACCTTGGAACGTATAAAGTCATGTTTCTTGAAGTCAGTAAGTTTTAACACAAGTATTGTTATTGCCGGTCTTTGGAATGTGGGGTACATGCACAACTCAATCACAAGAACTTCACTGAGTGGAAAACTTTTGATTGATTGCTTCAACTTGCTTCAACTCTTTTGACTTCATTCAATAAGCCTTGAAATTGATAATTGTAGAAACAGAACTTGATAACATTAATGGGAAGCCGTGAGTATTCAGCATTTTTAGCATGGGATATCCTCTTAATTAGCCTAAGTAGGATTAGCAACTGAGAAAGTAATGGTTCTCTAAAGCAGCGGTCCCCAACCCCCGGACCGTGAACCGGTATTGGGACGTGACATACCTCACAAACAAAACCTCATCCGCAGGATTCAGGCAGCACACAAAACCACGCCCCCTCTGGTCCATGGAAAAACCTCTCTCCATGTAACCGGTCCCTAATGCTCAAATGGTTGGGGACCTCTGCTCTAAAGCAACCTCTAAATAGAGCTGAATAACAACGCCCAGTACCACTCCATCATACTTTGGGCTGCTAGGAATTGTAATTCAGCAACAACTGAAGAACTACAGTTACTATTTTAGAGCATTAGATAACGATCTTCTTTTGTTTTCCATAACAAAGATGCTATAGGACCAGTAATTTCTCCACCCTTTTATAACAAAATAGGCAATGTGATTAATGTGATTCAAGTCATTTTAATGAAATGATCGTGCCTCAAACCCACACCCTTTGTTTTGAGAAGCTTCTCTCGCCTGATTCGGTTTCCTCAATAGAAACACTTAGATTTAATTATTAATTTGTAGTTGCTTCTACAACAGCAATCCCCACAAACTGGGGGTAGGTGTACTGCTTTTCCAATTTTGAACCATTTAATTGCTCCGTATTTCATTCTAAATTCTTTGTTAGTCAGATGAGATAAAGACAATTTGTTGCGGTCAACACAGACTAAAGCCTTGAATAATCGATGTAAAAAAATTTTTTAGAATTCCTTTACCTTTTCCACCAGTGGTGGCAAACCTATGGCACGCGTGCCAGAGGCGGCACTCAGAGCCCTCTCTGTGGGCACGTGCACCGTCACCCCAGCCCCGCCTCCCTCCACGGCCCCCTCCTCAACAGCAGCCCCCCAGAGGAGAGTTGCCCCTGGGCGCGTCCCGCACGTACCAGCGCAGCCAAGGACATGGCAGCTGGGTAGCAGGGACAAAACTCCGCCCTCATGCCCCATCGTGTGCAGATGATGCTGCGGGGTGCGGGTGGAGGGCATGGCCGCCGTGGCGCTGCAGGGCCGCCTGGGCGATCTGCTCTGGTGGGCCGTGGAGGCGGTGGGTGGCCCTGTGGGTGGGCAGGACAGGGGTGGAGCGGGGATGGGGGGCGGAGCGGGTGGGGCAGGGGTGGGTGGGGCGGTTTTTGGGCACTCGGTCTCTAAAAGGTTTGCCATCACTGTTTTCCACTATCCATCAGTTGATAATCTTGGTTTGTCCCCGCCTTTCCTGATTTCATCTTGTACATGAGACAGCTCTTGTTCATGTGATAATTGAAGTTCACAACGCCTTGCATATTATCTTACTAGAATATAAGTGCAATTGTTCAGTAGTTTGAGCATTCTTTAGCACTCCTTTTTTTAGTACTGGAATATAAATTGATATTTTCCAGTCCCTTGGCCACTATTGTGTTTTCACAACACACCATAAAGAACATTCTAACAACATTGTTTTATAATGTATTAAATAGCTGTGCTGTAGTTCAAAAACTCCTTCATATTCTTTGTTTGTTTCTTTCTTTCTCTTTCTTTCTTTCTTTCTTTCTTTCTTCTTAACTTTCTTTTATGAAAGGATGTTTTCCTAATATACTCTCA
Organism: Azemiops feae; assembly: GCA_023970755.1. Classification (NCBI taxonomy): domain Eukaryota; kingdom Metazoa; phylum Chordata; class Lepidosauria; order Squamata; family Viperidae; genus Azemiops; species Azemiops feae. The sequence continues at coordinate 348,866 of JALGBA010000221.1, forward strand.
AAATTCCTTATCTGCCCAGCTGGCAATTGAAAGACTAATGAGTAGAGATCAATAATAAACAGGACAAACAGTAACTTGGGCCTTCTAGTTATAAAGCTAATTTAAAGTTGAAGCATTATTCTCTTTATTATAACTTGACAGACGTATTCAGTGCCAATAGCACTTCTGCAACAGTTCTCTATCCTAGTCTTTCCAAGTCTTGCAGTTTCCAGATGCGTTGGAACTACAACTTCCAACTTCCAAAATTCCTTGCCAACATGTATTATTGTTCCAACATATCTTGAGGATGCCAAGTTGGAGAATTAAAGTTCTTCCCAAAGTGCATGTTTGTATCATTAAAGAGCTAGTAGGAAAAGCTTTTGGTAGGCATTGTTACATTGAAAATCAGAAACTTTAATCTTCAAAAAGAGTCTGCTGGCAATACCACAAAATTCAAATAAATGGCAATGAAATGAAATGCCTGGCTGACAAAACAGTGAATGCTGTATTATTCCAACCAGGTATGTCTTACATAGATTTGGACCATAAGCAAAAAAATATCCCAGATTTAAATAAAAATGGCAGCCCATTATTTACTTGATTGAATTTTACTGCATATGTTGCATTCCCTTGAAGCTGACAAGTGTTCCAGAGCTATACAGCTAGGAATATGAAAAACACTTAGAAGTTGCTAAAATCTCCCATGCCAAGTATGAAATAGTGGAAAATTACTTTGGTAGTTCTTTAATATATTTCATATACCATTGCAAATGTTAAAAAAAAAATAACTTCAAAATAAAAAGCCATGTCTCTTTTAGGAAAAAGGAAAGCTTTCAAAAAAGACCTAAGGGGTCCTTGGTGCTCTCTGAGCTTGGTTGTTTTCTTGCAGACATTTCATTACCAAACCAGATAACATCATCTGTACTAGAAGGGAATGGGGCTTGCTCTCATTTTATACATTAGTGGCTTGCCCTGTTAGTGTTGTTGGAAGTAGGCATAGTGGTTCCTTGATTAGGCTGCTGTTTACTGTTAGCTTGTTTGTCTGAGTTTGGTGGTTCCTTGATTGGGGTATTATTTGCTTTTTGATTTTTGGTCTAGTGTAAATCTTGGTGTTAATTTCTGCTCATCTAGGTGTTGAATGCTGGTGAGAAGGTCTTTTGGTCTTTTACTTTCATTTTTGGCTTTTTTATTCTTTGTTTTGAATGGTGTGTAAATGTGGTTTACCTCTCTGTGCCTGTTGATGACCAATTTATCTGAGTGCCAGGCCTCCAGGAATTCTCTAGCAATTTTGGACTTGTCTTGGTCTAGGATGCTTACAGTTTCCCATTTGAATCTATAGTTAAGTCTGTCCATTTGTTGTGCAATTAAGGGGTTTTTATCATGTCTTTTCACTGCTAGTCGGTGTTCATGGATATGCTCCACCTGTTTGTCCTACATAGTGGCTATTATAGTCCTTACAGTGTATATTGTAGATGCTTCCTATTTTTCCTCTGGGGCTGCTGGGTCTTTCGGTTTACTTAGGATGTTTTGGAGGGCTTTAGTTGGTTTGTATGCTATGGTGATGACATGTGATTGTAATAGTGTGTTGGTGGTTTCTGAGATGTTTTGAAGTATAGGAGTATTCTCCTTTTTACAGCTTGTGTTGGTTATGCTATATTGGATTGAGTGGTTAGGCACTTTTTCATAAAGTTGCATGGATATCAATTTTGTTGGAAGATGTGTTTGGATGATCTGTTTCCTTTTGTTGATCTTCAGGGTTGCTGCAGTGTTTGTGCTTGTCTAAATAGCATTCTTACACAACTTCTTGTGGGAAGTTGGGTTATTACTTTGGTAGTGGAGCACTTGGATGGTATGGGTAGCTTTATAATATACTTGTGTTTCTAATTTGCCATCATTACCTCTGCTGCTGCTGCTATCTAGGAAAGATAGAATGTTGTTGTTGTTGTTTTCTTCCCTTGTGAATTTTATTTCTTTGCAGTTGTTGATAGTTCTTTTTTTATGTTCTCTAATTGATCCTTTTTTATTATGATAAAGGTGTCATCTACATACCAGATCTATCCTAGAGTTGTACGAATGGCAGTGCTATAGATTCTAGGGGTTGCCTTATGGTCTCTGCTATAAGTTCTGAAAGTGGTGATCCCATAGGTGTTCCTTTGATTTGTTGATATATTTGTTCATCTAACTAAAAGTATGTGGTTAGGCAAAAGTTGACGATTCTGAATATTTCAGTCTTGGTGTATTTCGTTAGGTCGGGTGTGCTGTGTAGTAGTGCTGTCATGGGTTCTTTGGCTAATTCTAAATCTATGGATGTAAAGAATGCTGTGACATCAAATGAGACCATGATTTCATTCTCATCTATTGCCAGATCTTTAATTCTTTGGAGGCACTGTAGTGAGGCGTTGATGGAATATTTGCTTCCTTCTGTGAGATGTCCAAGCTTTTTTGTCAATTCTTTATCGATGTTGTAGGTTGGGGTCCCTGAAAATGATACAATTGGATGAAGAGGTATGTCTAGCTTGTATGTTTTGAGTCATCCATAGAAGTGTGGTAGATGGGTCCACTGGATTTCATCCGCCACTGTTCTTTTTTTAGTGATTTGACTTTTCTTGGTAAGATCACCTAGAGAGGCATGTCAAACTCGCGACGTCATGTGACGTCGCGCGATGTATCGTGACTTTTTCCCCGTTGCCGGCAATGGGGTAGGCGCGGTTTCGACATGACGCATCCGGCCTGCGGGCCAGCAGTTTGACATGCCTGACCTAGAGCTTTCTTGATCTGGTTGTCTAGTTTCTGTTTTTAATGCTTTGGCCTTTGTTTTCTGGTAAGGATGATGATAATTTGGTGCTTCGTTTTTAGGGCTGCTGTGTGCTCTGCTTTGAGTTGGTTTGGTTCTTTCGTCTTTTTCTGGTCTGTGGTATGATAGTTTGTCTTATGCTTTCTTGGATTATGGGAAGTCCTTTGGTTTTAAATGCTTCTAACACTGCAAATATTTGATAGAATATTTGATATAGAACAAAAATTCTCTTCTATCAAAAACACTTAATTTGGAATTTTGCAGTATTGCTAGAAGACTTTTTTTTGTAAAATTAACTTTTTACTAATACAGTTAAGAAAACATCCACTTGAACATGTATGGACCAACATTCTGTGCTGGAGTAATCCAGTCAAAATCTTTGACTTTTTTTTTTGCACGGTTAATTTGACAAACAAATATAGCTTAGCAGATGAAGGGACCCAATTTTTCATTTCTGAGCAGGTCTAGAGATATAAAATACAATTCACACATTAAAACTGAGAAAGGGAAGCCTTTTTTTTTTTGGTATAGGAAAAACAAGTCTTTTGGTAGCTCACAATCTGTGTTGAGTATTGGCAGACAACCAGCCTTGTGTCAAAGCCCAAAACATGTTAAACAATGACTTAACCTGTTACTACTAAGTAGGAAGGAACTTTAATGAAATCTAGTGACCAATAAAGAAACATCTTAATAACAATTGGGCAAAACTGGCCAGTGATGCTTCCTTATCCTTATTAAAAATTGCAGTTAGACTTGATGTGGGAAGATAAATATTGGGTAACATAATAAAGGTAGTAAATTGAAATAGACATACAAATGGTTTGAGTTTGTACATCACTCTAAGTTATAAAGTGGTTGGTTTGGGCATAGCATCTTCTCTGAAAAGAGACATTCATAATATATAGCTTAGAGATATGTATGAATCCAGCCAATCATGGCTTGTTCAAGAGATAAACCAATGATACCACACAGTTCAAGGTGAAATGTATAGTCCTGTCTTTAGAGGGTTTTCCTATGTGCAGTTCTCAAAGACCTGCAGTTCTTGACATACATGGATGCACCTTACTCACCAGCGCATGGAGAAACTGTTCTGTGTATCACTTAAGATTACTTTCCACTAGTGCATTAGAATAGTCTTAGAGCTTTTTGTAACTCTGGTGTCATCTGATCATTGTCCTGACTTTTACAACCCACTTCTGGGAGCACACATATTAAAGTTCTGCTTCTTTCAAGGGTTGGGTTAACAGAAACCCAGAAAAATCCCAGTTGAATTAACTTGTTAGAGGATCTGAAGCTAGGAATTTTTTTCCATTCCTCATCCCCCTTTTTGTGGCAGTGGGAGGAGGGAATACAGTCTATCAGTTCTAGTGCTTTTATTTTTTGATTGTCAGGTAGTAAATTCACTGTGAAGATGGTCTGAGGGTTGCACAATGCATTCCTGTTCCTATACTTAGTGACTTTTGATTATGGAAGGGGAGGGAGCTGGAACCAGTTGGCTTTTCTTTTCTCTGTCTCTTAATTCCAGGCAACTGTCACTCACTCCTTTACTTCCATTGTACGTGCCTAGTAGCGGAACGGATGGTAATTATGCGCATTTAAACTGTAGCACTTTTCTCATGCTGAAGTTACTGTTGCTTCTGTCACACTTAAACTTTCAGTTTCCTTCAAAACACCTGACAAAATGCTCCTGCTTTTCTCTCGTGTTAATTAAAATGTCTAAAGAAACTGCTCTGTTCTCTTTCAGGTTTATGTCTGGCTCAAACTGTGCATAATCATTAGATAAACATATTTTATCTGCATAACTTCTTTCATCGTTTAGAAATAGATAGGTTCTTAACATCTTCTGGCTTCATGAGATGTGTGGGTTTAAATCAGTTTACCAATCTGACACCTTCCAAATACTTGCAAAGCCCAGAATTCCCAGCCAGTGTGGGTCTGTAATTATTTGTATGCATACTAGTTCCTAGGCTATGATGATTAATATCATTATAACACTTTTTCCTACTGAGATCTGAGTCCAAAGGGACCTATTTTCTTTTCTTTGGTCAGTATCTAAAGATTTTCTGGTATGATCATTTCATAAATTCTACTATTATTTTTAGTAAGTTTCATTGATCTTAATCAAGTTCCCATATAGAACTCTTAAGGGATGTGTGGTCATGTTATCATGTCTAGTAATTGGCTTAAATGGTTAGGATACATTGAGAAGAAACTTTAAAAAATCATTTTGGTTAGAGCTAGGAGTTTTGTTTGTATTATTTTTGTTGTCGCAGATTTGTCAAGTTTGTCAAGTTTATTTTTCATATCATTCGAAGCCATAGTAAAAGAAAACATGGCTGCTTTGAGCTTAGCACAATGTATAAACCAGGCCATTACCACTTGTTCAACAAACCATGCTGGTTTAGTTATGCCATTGAATAATATTGTTCTACAAAGCATGGTTTTAAAATATTAAGTGTTATCTACAAAGCAAGACAATATGGATAAAATCTGAGGAAAAGTTATATAAATTCACAGAACCTATTTTTATTATTATTCTTCCCTTTATCCCTTATTCTTAAAAGATATACTGTCTTTTCCAGGGGACCAAAAGGAAAGTGAATGCAGACCATTTGCTTCCCCAGTGTTTAGCCTAAACCTTCAAGGATGTATTTACAGCTGTCTCAGCTGGGGGCCATTTTTACTGCAGAGGGTTGTATCCAGCACTTACAGAAAGAGAGGGAGATGATTCCTCCAACACTTTTAAAAAGTGTGCTGTAATAAAATATTGCAGCATAAAGCCTAGTTATATACTCCAAGTGATAATATGGGGCTCATATTCACAGCTGAATCCTGTAAATAGGTGATGTCAGCCCTTTGATGAATGTTAGAGTGTTGAAGTAATATAAAGCATTAAAGCTAAAGCTAAAGAATCATCAGTTGTGAGCTAGGATATGGCTCAGAATGAAACAATGAGAAGAAAATGCAAGGAAAGAGTTGATATAATGATGCTGCTCAATATTCTGTAACCACCTAGCTTCTAAGGGAGACTCTATAACTGAGACCAAGTCTGTTCAGCATTCAAACATGGGCCTATTATCTTTCTGAGATCCCAAGGAACATTTGAAGGTTATTCAGTTTCCCCACCAGCCACGTTTGCACTGAGTGAACCTTACTGTTCTTTTCTACTGTCACAGAGAGAGGAGGCAGGGTAAAAACAGGAGCAGCCCTCTTCCTATTTCTGGTAGCGCTGAGCCTCAGTCAGACAGCCCTAGATTCTTCTCACTTCTGCTAGGCAGGGTGTAAATGGGGCATGAAAGCAGTTTAAAGGACCGGGCCTCTCTCAAAGACAGCAGGGTGTCTGAAACAGTCCCACATCCCCAGTGGGTGGCTGTCACTGGCAGTGTGTTCCCTTAGGCAGAAATAGATTAGCATTCCCCCCCCTTTTTTTTTTTGTTGTTAAATCAGCAGAGTCTAAGTGACAGCTGTATTAAAAACAACAGTGCCTCCGAATGGGATCAAAAGCCATCTGCACTAAGGTTCATGATGAACAGTCTTTTCAAAGTAGTTAGCTGCTTCTTGGGAAATCAAAAGAAGGGGGGGGGAGGAAAGAAAATGAAGGGTTGCCAGATTTGCAGCCTCCACTCTTTCAAAAAAAATCTGTTTTGCACAAGTGTTGTTCTTTTTCCACCTCTGCATCACAGCAGGATATCTTTCAGTCTCGATATCCAGTTCTCCCTTCTTCCTGGCATAGTTTGCTATCTGTCCAGTATCTTTTTTCCTGAATGTTTCATGGTATCAGCTGGGAGCAGGGTGGGATGAAGGAGACATAGATTCCAGACTCCCACACTTTGCCACTGGCCTTTGCTGCCACTGCTGCTATCAGGCTGGTAGAAATATTTTAAGAAGCCAAAACGCCTTTGTTCTTTTTAATCTCTCCTGCTTCTTGCTGTCCTTCAAGCTTTCCAGGATATTCAGCTACATGACTTGGTTGAACAAAAAAATAATGCTAGAGCTTTTATCATTAACCTGCTCAGCTGCAAATCTTCCCACCCTCTTTCAGCAAATTCACACATATATTTGCATGTATAATAAGCTATATTCTTCTGTCTAGAGAGTTGCTCCTGAAGACATTGTACTGTATGGGAAAGAAGGCCTATAGAAATTAATTGTGTGTAATTACATTTTTCATATTTCATTAGATAAGAAGTGGATGTTTCATGTGGTTGTTTTGTGCTCCTTGTAGCTGACAGATTTTATTTTATTATTTGAGTTGGGAAAGGGGTATTTAAAAATACCACACCAGAGTTTCTTCCAGTACTTTTAGAAGTATACCGTTAGGCTTACAGCTTTTTCTTCGTATTAATTTTCATTACAATCAGGTGTATATTTTCCAGATTTTTAGCCATTTACAGTTTCTGCATGACCTTATTATTTAATTGTTGGTAATATGTTTCCAGTAGTTGCATTTTAATTTTATTTCTTGTTTATTGTTTGTTTTAAGTGGGAGCGATGTTACAAAATTGTTGGCTATGTTTGGCATAAGATACAGAATAGCATAAGTTGGGGTAACCTTTAAACAATGTTTGTGACACAAGGATTATTCTTTATTAATACTACAACAGAAAAAGAGAATCAGGTGGCTTCAGTTATTTTCTCTTGTATAAAGAATTCTGAATGTGTATTTCTTTATCTGTATATTTTAAAAATAACCTGAAGACCCAGAAAACTACTATGTCTTTCTTATTTCTAAATTAGATTTAGTTGTCTAAATTTACCTATGACATGTAATACATATACAAATACTCTAGCCTAGAAGACTTAAAGTACAGTGGAGCAGATTTTTATCTTGGATATTATCCCCAAATAAGTAAGTATCGGAAATAGTTTGCACAACCCACACAAATTTTTTGCTTCAAGTGACATTTGAATTAATTATGTTGGTATCCAAATAACATAAATGGAGGTATATGACATAATTTATATCATTTGTGGATTTTACAGATATTCTGGTTTCATAGATCCCCCTTTCTCTTAATGGTGTGTTAAATTGTGGGTTTCATTAGTGCTTAAAGCAGTATCAAAATGTGATGGTCAGGTGTGATACGGGTGTATCACTGTGGGATTTCCAGATTACTGTAAACCATAGTTTATCATTCTGATTTGCTGTTAGCCTCTAAGATTGGAAGTATGGTCAAACTATGGTCTACAGTCCTGTTTCAGAGGAACTACCTGATGCCTCTTTAGAAATAATGACAATAGTTTGCTCTAAACTGGAAGAAAGTATACTATAGGCATTCTTGGACAACTCAGACAACAGCTTTATGTTATGGGGTGCTGAGACACTGGAAAAAACCCTGACCTTGTAGATGGGAAAAAAATCTAAAGACAAACAACCCAGATTGTTCTCATCCCTGCAAATGTCTAATGAGGAGGTTACAAAGCTGAGTTTCTTCTTTGTTTTTGTTCTATATGAATGATGAGAAGGAAAAGCCTGGTGGGAGATGTAATACTCATTCATGTTCACACCAAAGCAAAAAGGGGATGAAAAGACTACAACTCCTATGGGGCCATAGAGCAGTGGTTGCTAGATTTCTAACAATTTGTCATCTTTAGTTAGTTTAGTATATGCATCTGTCCTCAGGGATGGATGGCCTGAATAGAAATGAAGTACTAGGCACAGAAAACCAATTGGCAGCCTCTTTATTTACTTCCATTCTGTAAGTCATCAAAGCACTTCAGTATTTAAGACCTAAGTCTACAGTTTCTTATGCTGCTGTTTGAATTCAAAGCAATTTCTGAGTGAATGTTTGCTTCTCTTTTACTTCCTTCTCTGGAATGTCTTCCTTCCTAGGTGGATCTGCTCAAAGAGTTTATTGTAAAAAAAGGCAAGGGTAAGAGGAATGCTGCCACTTCTTAATGGCTAAGCTCATTATTTTGCTGCCTTATTTTAGGCATGTTAACATATTACTTCTCACTATTATCCAGCTTGAGCTGCACATTCCTGTAACAAAACTCGTGTAGCTAATTGCTGTGACTGAAAGAATCAGAAGGAATAGGCAATAATGCTAAGTCACTTCAGCGTCTTTTGTTGAGACCAGGATTATTAAGGAGAGTTTTGCCTGAGAGGTCTTATTGCTACTGTTTAGTCTTCCCCTTTTGAAACTAAAGGAGATTGAGATTCCTCTTTTTGCAGGGTTGGAGGTATTGGGTTTTCTTCCTTTGGAAGAAAACAGCCTTCCCCAACCTGGTGCCCTCTAAATATATTAGCACTGCAACACCTAGCATTCTTATCATAGAAACTGAGTTTGGGGAGTTGCAGTCCTAACATCTGAAAATTGCCAGATTGGCAAAGGCTGCAATAAAGTCTTATGATATAAACCTGTGAATATTCAGCTTTCAAAGAAACAAACAAACAGAAAAACAAGTGGCCACTATCATGTTGCAAATAAAATATTATTCTCTTTGGACCCTAATTTTGTTCCAACAAAGAAATGGTTAATTCAGATTTTACTTCTGTATATTTTATTATGTGCAAATGTGTCCCAAAAAGATCTATGGCCATCCTAGTCTTTTAGTTTTGCTATGACAGAGATAAAAGATCTCCTCTTTGCTCAAAGCTTTGTGTTCATCAGTAAACATATGACCAACTCATAATTGTTGGTTCTCCACTCTAACTCTGTTAATGGAAAGCTTTTCTTTCCAATGCAAAGCTTTTTCTCAGTAATGACCAGTTTTGCGGAAAGCCATAAAGCCATTAAGTTAGTCCATCTTTAGTAATATGGAAATATGGTACAGTATTAATAGCCATCTGCATATTAATGAAGGGTAAGCTGGTTTGCTTCTATTTCATTGTTTGCAGCATTCCATATAATTATGCAAATAACTAAGAGTTTTTCTGAACATTCAGTAGAAATTGCAAAAGGAAGGAGGTTTGGCAACCTCCCTTGAATTCCTAAGACTCCTTGTCTCAAACTAGCTGGTCGCACAACAGGAAATTCTTATGTTTTGTAATCTTCTATGGCCATTTCCTTACTAGCAACTTAAAGCACTGCTCACAGCTCATTGCCAGCAAAAAGAATCAATTCGTTCTGAAGCAGCATTATGCCAACTTGTGTTAATTTTGCAGCTCCTCCCCCCTTCTTGCCTACTCCTTCCTCAGTGGTGTTCTCATCCTTTTTGGTCAACATCTTTGGCTGATGGGAATCATGCACAAATCAGGACGCTGTAAAAAAGAAGAGTGAAGCTTTTGAGTCTACCCTGACACTGTTAATGATGTTTGCACTATTTAATATTTGCTGGAATTAATACTGAAGACTTGCACAGAGAGTTCTAGCCACCTCTTCCTCATTTTATCTGAGTGGCCTGTGGTCCTTCAAAAGATTTGAAAATTTGATTGGAAAGCCAGGCTGGTACGATCTTGCAAATCAAAGCTACAGAAATTGACAAAAAGCATCTAGGCATTTGGAACGATTTAAGTCAAATTTGATTTTGAAATGTGAGGGAGCAGGAAAATGATCTTGCGATCTGCTTATAATTGCTAAGGCAAAGCTGGAAGAGAAATGATGGACTAGAGAAGAGGTGCCGTAACCATATCTCTTGATGTGCCATTGCTTGTGGTTATATACAGAAGCACCTCACCTGGCCTTGTTTCCCTGAAGAGATGCTGCAAAATAGCATAGATTATATACACTTTGTTATTAAAATAAAATCTTGTCAGTTTGAATAAGAAAAGTGCCTTTAATCTGAAATGTGAAATTATGACAGAAGACTGATTCTGGACTGAGAATTAGAGAAAACCAGCATGGGGATGAAGGGTTTCAGGGAACCAATTTAAATTGGCAAAGGATTGAAGTTTTTCTTTCCTTATTCCTAGTATTTAGAATATTAGAGTGGGAACATCTCAAAGGAAAAAATCCTGCAAAATGTTGTTGCTCTTGCAGCATTTTAGATGCCAGAAAGAGGTAAAGTGAGACAGACATCTAACTTTCTTCAGCACTGTTTTTTTTTTTAAATAAGTTTGAGATGAGTTCTTGGGAAAAGAAGGAAGAACTATTGATGGCTGGCAGCAATGGTATGCGTGCTACCCATGCTCAGACCTGCCCTCACACAAGTACATGCACACCAAGAAGCTCAGTACTCAGTTGGAAGGAATTTGGACATCTCATATTGGGATGCAATGTTTCACCCCAGAGAAGTTTATAATCTAAATTCACCATTTCAGATTTTCTTCCATCATTAGTCAATATGTTATACTTCTTCTAGGAGCTTAATAGCTTCTTTTAGAGAAAGTGAGACCTGACTTATATAGAGAAATTGTCTCTGATCAGAATCTTGTAAATCAGAAGAGTTAGTCAGGATATATATACATCAGATTTTTCTGAAGATAATTAGGAATAGAGATATGATAAAGGAAGGAAATAAATAAGTTTTATTTTCATCACTGGAGGTAGGAAAATGTTGGAACAGAATTAAGATACCAGAAATAGCTAGTACAAAACCAATAACAAATAACTGGATAACAAAGACAGGATTTCCATATCCAAAGATCAGATAAGACTATTGTGTTATTTATTTAAAAGATCAGAATGGGAAACAACTCATTCAGAATAGAATTGGAAAGTATTATATAAAATTTAGTGCCCAGAGGTGTAGACTTCTTACTTTCTTACAGCAAGAACAACAAAGAGCCTTGTGGCACCTTAAAGATTAACAAGTTGCTTTGTATAAATCATTTTCTGGCTTCTCTCTCCGTTTCCTAAAATGCTAATGCTTGGTCTCTGTCTGCACTTGTTAGACTCCTTTCAGAACTGAATTAGAAAGGAGCAGGAATAAATGAATGGATGTTTACCTGCCCTCACATGAGTAGAACTACAAATCTAGAAGTCAGTCTTTAAGAATTCAAAGTCTCATTCTAAACAACATACACTGTTAGCTTGATTCCTTCAATTTTCAGTCTTCAGACATCCATTGTAAATAGATCAATCAACCTATGTATGTCCTTAGCAAAATCATTCTAAAGATACTGCTAGATATAAAATACCAAAAACATGCAACTACTTATGATTATAGCAAATATGTCAGAGGAAATGGTGCTGCTCTTTATGTGCCAAACAAATTAATGTCAATGCAGCCTATAATCACAGTATATTGAAAATACAATCACATTGTAAAATTACCATGGAAAGCAACAATCCAAATATATTGTGACCTCACTATTATATCCAGTAGCTATAAATCTGACAAATGTTTCTGTGGATAGAGAAAGGTTGACTGGGCTTTAGAAAGCACATGCAAAGGCCTTACAGCTCTAAAATGAAGCCATTTCTGTCCCTTCCTCAAATATGACATCATAAACTCTGGAAAGCAGGTGGGGTCTGGGTGAACTGGCTGTTTCTCAAGGGTATCTTCTGATTTTGGAGTTACATTGGGGGTAATAGCCCCACCAGTTTTACTGAAGCCCCATCTATTTTTCACAATATCGCCTTTTATTGATTCCAAGGGTGAAGTATGATTTTCAATCCCAGAAAAGGTTTCACTGTCTTGAGGCCCTATGGTACATAACAGGCTTGATTTTTGCTTTTATTGACGCATATAATTGGTGTTCAGGATACTAAGAAAAGAGCTAAATAATATTTGGGTCTCTATTTTGTAGGTGACGTAGAAGCCAGAGCTGTTTAATTAGTTCATGCCCTTTATCTGAGCTTTAATTTAAGTGAGGTTCCTGTTTTAGGGTACATTTAATTTGTCTAGATGAGCCTATTTATCCTTAATGTGACAGAGAACGGGTTATGCAACCAGGAGTTCAATTTTCCTAGGATTTCCCCTCTGTTCTTAACATTTTTTTCCCTGCCAAATTTGGCTGAGTTCACCCATGACATTAGCATCATCATAAATTGCACTTAATAATAAGCAGCTTGCATCTTAAGTAGCATGTATTAACTGGCTACAAATCTTGGTTTATAGGAGCTCTGCATGTATTAAGTGAGATGAATATTAAAGCAAATGTATTGTTTAATTATAACTATAATAGGCAAAGGAAAGTCAAGGAAACTTTATGCCAAAAAGAATACTTTTTTCCATTTACTAGCTATTAAGAAAAACCAGTTTGTGAATCTTCCTTGGAGAAACAGAAGCCAAAGCGTAGTAATCAAAACCCTGTTTTAAATATTATTTATTCTCATTGCTTTGTACCAATTTGTTTATATATAACCTTTGGGTTAATCAAGTTTAGCTTTATTACATTATTTTCATTGGAAAATGCTAATAGGTTACTCTTTTAAGTCATTAAAATTATGTAACTAAACTTGTTCTTTTCACCATGTCACACTTCTTTCAGTTTTTTATGTCTGTAGCATTCTAAAATATATACTTTGCAGATTATTCATTGGACCCAAGGGAATACAAAACAAAATACCCCCCGTAAGTGCAAGTGCCAATTACTACAATTATATTCCTTTTGCCTCCTTTATGGGAGATAGAAAAGGTGCCATCTGTTTTGTCCTGAACACATCTTGTTAATTAATATATGTCTTACTTAGACTACTTCATTAGTGTCTTATTATTCTCCTAACGCAGTAGTTGCCGTCTACTTTTCACACATCTTCCTCTGAGTTCTTCTAGATCAGATGGCAGGTGGCAAATAAAAATTGGTCCTAGTTTCTCCAGGATTTTTCAACAGATGCAGACTAGTCTTTAAGAGCCTCAAATAGCAGTGTCTCTAATATGGATGTATATAAATTTGCATGGATGAATGAATCATATTGTTCTACTTTCATGATTACTGTATATATGATTTTAATTTTTATATGGGCCATCCTTTTAATTTAAGCTGAAGGGGAACAAGCAAAATGCACTCTCTCCTTTGGTGTTGACCTTAACAGGGGGCAAAAAGTAATATTCCACAATGTGCTGATGAGCTTCCTGCATAAAATAGAACTTTTTTTTATTCTACATATTCCACTTGCAATACATCTACCTCCTCTTGCTATCAAGTTGTTTTCTTAAGAAAGTGAACCAGTATGATTTGGTAGGCCTGAAAAGGCCCAGCTTTAAATCCTTAATATTGTGTGCTACCCTGCTCGCTCATACACATGTACCTGTGGTTTAGTGAGTTTATTAATATTCCCTAGCAATTCCCTTCACCCAAACCCAGAACTGTCCCAATTAAATCCAACCATGAGCAGACCAAGGTTAGTCCACAGAGCAATAGCAAATAGTCCACAAAGCAGTTGAAAATTTCTCAAACAAAATAACTTCACCAGACACACTTAAATCCACCAGGCAAACTTAAACCCACACACAAGAGAGTTCACGAGGCAAGAAAAGTCCAGAGTTTCCAAGGCACGATTCTATTCCAAACAATCCAGAGTGAGGCAGGAATCATGACAACCAGAAAACACGCAACTAGGAAACAAATATGTTGTTCCCAGCAATGCCTCCATCTGTCTGCTGTAATAAATAGCCAGCTTCCAGTGCAGCCCATCAAGACAGGTGGGGCTTTCTTCTCTTAAATAGTCTGGCTGACCTTCTCTTCTTCTGCCTTTTCTCTGCCCTACATGTTCTCAGATCAGGTGCGGAACGCAGTTCCTCCTCCTCTTCGCTGGCCATCTGCCAGTGCAAGTTTTCCCCAGCTAGAGCCTCAGCCAAATCCCTTACTGATGGCTGTTCAATCAATCAACCCAATTCCTGATGTGCCAGGAATTGGCTCATCCTCCTCCGAGCTGACATCTAAGGAGATATCTGGGGAATCATCCAAGAGAGTCATCATATCTTGGGCTAATTTTTTATTGCTTTCATACTTACTCCAGATAGTCATTGACTTGTAGTCAATCACTTAACAACTGTTCAAAGTTATGATATAAAAAAGCTACATGCAACTTGTTCTTGAAGTTACAACGGCCACTCCCTCCCCATGGTCACATCTAAGACCAGTTACAGCATCCCACAATCATGTGACTGCAATTTGTGACTTTTTTGCCAATTTCTTACATTTTTTGCCAGTCATGAAATTCAGACATGCTCATGAATGTACTATGCACAAGTCACAGGAGGGTTCTCTGGTTCTTCCAAATGCATTCCCTTGACAGCCCTCGAAGATTTCTGGTGTAAAATTGCTCCTGCTGGTCTTTGGTTTAAGACCTGTCCCCAGACGGTTCCTTGGCCTCTGTTCTCTTTTACATGTCATGCGAATACGATATGTCTGTCTCCAGCTTTATTGTCTCCAGTTTTGTCACCATATATCAGTCCTTTCTTCATCCTAGCAACAAACCCTTATCTCAGCCTAGCACTCTGCAGATCCCAGCCTCAGCCAGAGTCTTCTGCTAAGCAAACAGACAAGCACCAAAAAAAAACCCTAATTATTTAATGCCAAATATATCATTCACACAGCAAGCTTCAGGTTACAATAAGCAGTTAGTGACTCTAGCCCCAAACTCACTTGTGAAAGCTTTGTTCCATTGTGATAGTCCAATCTTCGGTCTTTCATTCAAAAATGCATATGTACTGTATACGAATGTCTCTGGCAAGAACAGGTGAAAGCAATAAATGGCAATTACTTTTTATTTATTTGGAGTTTTGTTTAAAGCATGCAGTTTGAGAAGGAGCCTGTGTCATAGATAAGGCAGTTCCTGTGAGATGGATGATGGTTCAGCTAAGTAATGGAAGAAAAAAGTTTGGACCAGTAATGAGGGTGAAGACTCCCTCCAAACAGTATTAGGAAGAAATTGAAACAATAAGGTTTTCTGAAGTATTTATAAGTAGAATAATTAATGGGAGAAAATTAAGATGAGGACCTTCCCCTCCTTTTTTTGGTCAGCTTTATACATTTCAGGAGACTTCATAATATATTATTATGAAAGCATGATTATAACCCCCTCCCCTTGAGATGAATGGCAGAAGGATGAAGCCTATTGGAGAAAATATCGTGCTTATTGCTTATGGCTTATTGTATCAATTTTTCAGTAAGAAATATCTTGGCTAAGCTTGCCAGGTCCCTAAATGTGTTCCAGCCTGATTTAGCTGTCAAGAAATTCAAACTGATCCATAACAGTGTCTGTTTGTTTATGTTTTTTACTCTAAAGACTTTGCAATATTGTAACATGTAAGAGGTCCCTACTTCAGCTAAGGAACATGGAGCAGGGAGTGACACTGGTTGAATATAACTGGGTTGTAATGATTTTTTCCTTCAAGATGGAGTCAGGAGGGTTATATTCCAATTGTGAAATTAGTATTCTTCCTTCTTATTCCATTCTTTGTGAAGTCCATGAGCCAAGAATATCATATTATTATATAGGCATTGCATTGTTGCAGAGTCTTAATCCTCTGGAGTGCAGCAAATCTGTCTTTCCCTCTAGGCCAGGGGTGTCAAACTTGCAACTTCAAGTGACGTGTCGCAACGTATCATGACTTTTTTCCCATTGCCGGCAATGGGGTGGGCGCGGTTTCGCCATGACGCCCACAGGCCGGCAGTTTGACACCCCTGCTCTAGGCTAACCCATTGCCTTTGCTGAATCAGTCACTGCTGATGCTCCTTTCTTTGTAATAGTGGAGAATATCTGTAGCTCAGAGTTGAGTTGTGGGTTCTTGGTGTCCTATAAGCTTGCTTTTCCTCCTCAAGACATTTCATTACCACCGTAGATAACTTAATTTTCCCACACATGGCTGATGCTACCTAGCCTGGCAATGAAACAGCCTCAAAAAAAAAAAAAAGCACACTCAGAGATCACCAAGAACCTCACTTCTTAAATTCTCTTTTTGCTTATTTTAGTTTTTTAATTCAGTAAATGAAGAAAAAATACCCTTGCCATCCTTGTGATAATAACCATTCTTTAAACATGATGGCAGTCACTCACTCTGTCTATCACTTGATTTATTTAGTGGGCTTGTGTACTGCTCCAATTGCAGCCAAGTGATTTACATACCCTATTCTATAAAATAAGCAAGGAAGAAACCACTCACAATTCTGTGCCAAGGACAACAAACAACTCAGTTCAAAGAGAATGCTACATTGCAAAAGGGGACATTTCATAATATATCTTTACCAAAGACCTGTTTAGTCACCTTTGGCCAGCTTTTAATCACCTTTCTAAAGCCCAGTCAGGTTAAGTAATATGGCTCTTAAGGGGATTGTATCTGATGCAATGTATGTGATAGTCTGCTCTGCTAGGGAACTTCAATTCCGTTTCTAACTCAGTCTGGTCCAGCTGATCCTAGCAAAACCTCAACATATTGGAAATATGGTTCCCAAATAAGTTATAGTATGTGTGAACATGCACATTGGGGGTAAGTAATATCCTAAAGAAGTAAGATGGACAGTTTTTGTAATGCCGAGATCTGTGAAAGAAAATACTGCTGCATCTTCAATTTCCCAAAATATTTCTCTCCCTGTGAAAGAGCTTTTGTTTGCCTGTTACATGAAAGTATTTCTCTTGGAATCTTCTCTTGGAATTTAATTAAATAATGGGAAACCAGGGAAGCTGCAATTCTTAGATTATTTGTACCCTGAAAGTGAAAATACTCTTTAACCATGCCAGAGCTAAGGTAAGGGCATAATATCTCTCCTTCCACCTATTGGAATTACACCAAAATGTTCAACATTTGGGGAGCAGAGTAAAGCTACTTTGCTTATCAGACTGAAAAGTAGTGATAAAGCAGTACAAGGGAAATATGCAGTACCATGCTTACACATTTCAGCACTATTCAGGGCCAAATTATACACAAATAGTAGCTGAATAACCTTTTGTAAACAGGAAAGTTGCTGTAGAAGACTGAAGCTCCACACTCAATTTCCATCCCAGCTGTACCTTCTGTATCTTCTTGCGTGGAGTTGTAAAATCATGAAGTGCAATTTGCTCCAACCTTTTGCAGGATTAAAAGTGCCCTCATCCTCCTTTCTAATCCTAGCTATTTTGTTTTTGAGGTGGCTTTCCCAATTCAGTGATAAACATGCTTTCTTCTAACACCACTTTCCATTCTTCCGCTGCCCTTTTGAATAAGCCAACATTGAGAGAATGTTTAGCATAACTCCTGCTTCTACTTTCACTGGAGTGCCCAATTTGAGCAAGCCAACACATAGCATTCCTGATTATTTTAATTTTGCAAAATATCATTGGAAAAGCCATACAACAAAGAACATGTTCTTCCCTCATTTCTAAGAACTGAGAGGCTTAGGGGATTAATCTGTGTCCTGGGACCATGAATCAAATTACAGGACAGGATTATTATTAAGACTGAGGCTGCTTATCAATTCTCTGATGGGAAATTGCTCCCTTTTGATCAGAGCAATAGCTGGAAGTGTCTATAGCAAATCTAGTTTTCAGAGCAAAGACGTGGGAGAGGAGATATGGCTCTAGTGACAGAGAAGATTATCTTCTTAATGTGAGCTTTTCCTGGAGGTAAATTTTGCTGTGTCAGACCTACTGAAGAAGATTTCAATGTCAGTTTTGTAGGGTTATTTCATGCAATGCTTGCATTTCTGTTGGAATCCTTTTGTGTGTATGCATGTTTCCTCAGATAAATATAAAAGAATAAAGGAACCTGTTTCATGCCAATTCAAACTATTGGTCCAACTGCCTTGTTACTTTAATCTCCAACTAGTCTTAATTCTCCTTGATGGAGGATTTTTCCAGTTCCTTCCTCAGAACTTACTGAGGAAGTTTCCTCAGCTACGGACATGCCAATCATCCTATGATTCGGCACTCTTACTGATGTGGAGACTTGATCTTGAATATCTCTGGTTGCAATTCAGTCCTTTAAGCACTGCACCCCATGGGATCATCAAAGCAGAACATTAAGTTAGGTTCTGTTTTGCTGCTTTTATTTCTGTGTCTTAGCATTAGATGTGAAGACTATAAGTGCTGAAGATTTTCTCATCATGTTTATATCCATGACAAGAAAAGGCTCCTCTGCTTGATATTTTTATTAAATGCCTATATCTCTGGTATGAAAAAAATATTAAAGATGTGTTTAAGACATCATTCTTGTCTACAATAATCTGAGTTTGCCTAAGAATCTTCTGTCAAGTCAAGCCAAGTGAAAAATGAAGAGTTGAATATCTAAGGATTTAATACTAGCTGGAAGCCTGACACGATGTATTTAATATTGTACCTGGTCTGGCATATGAGAAGCTCCAAATTTTAGGAATATTGCTCTTTCAAAAGCACAGCAGTAATTTTGGTACCAGAAAAAGCATAACCATTCCTCTTTACTGTCACCAAACACAGTTTGGCTGTGAATACACAGTTTGCAACCCAAAGCATTCATTTGTGATCTCTTTTCAAGCAGACATCATATAAACCTAACATGATGATCACTTCCATTTAGAATAGATATGAATGAAAACAATAATCAAGTTTAAAATAAATTATGAGTTCCCTCTTTGGTGATAACAACCTATGGTGGAAACCTCCTTAAAACCCCTGGTGTTTTTCCTAAAGTTATACAGTTAGAAGAGGTCATTTATTATCAAGTCCAACCAACTGCTCAGTGCTGAAATCTTATAGGCTCTCCAATCTTTGCTTGAATTTATTCCATGAAGACAAGCCCACTTCTTTTTAGATAATCCGTTCCATTTTCCATCTATTTTAATTGTGAAGAAATTTTTCTCAACACTTTAAATGGATGACATTCCTATGTTCATTATTCCAGGTCCTGCATTCTGAGATAATAGGGAGAAGATCCTGACCTTTTTCTGTATGTCATTCCTTCAGTATTTAAAATGTGGTGTCATATTACACATTGAGTCTTTTTTTTTTAACCCATCCCTGGGGCTTTATTGATGCTGCTATCAATATCCATTCAATGTTATTCATGGAAACATTGGCTCAGATACCATTCAGTCAGAACTTGCTGGCAAATTGATAGCTTTTTTTTAAAGGTACAATTTCAGATTCAAACAGTGTTATTACTTGTTAATATCAATCACCAAAAGTAATAGATGCCCAGTTTGAAAATGTGTGGGGTTTTGGCAAATTTGCTCCCCACCAGGAGAGTTTTATGGACATTTTGCAGACCATATCAAAATACTTTATTATGTGAAATAGTCTAATAACAGAGAGAATACTTGTGTGTTGGGGAAGACTTGATGTAATTTACATAACACTATTAATCTAAGATGAATCTTCCTACTATTTTCTCCTGTATGCAGTAAAGACAGGAGAACAGATAAGATAGAACATATCCTTACTATTTCTGGCATAGAGATTGTCATGGAAAGTAGTAAATAAAATCACAAATGCTGAATACAATTGCAAACTTTGATAGAGTCTTTAGCTTGGCTTATTTCAGTAAGCACCCCTTTTTTTCAGTTCCCATTAAAAAATATAGAGCCATTCTAGTAGCTGTAGTTAAATGAACTCCATTTTCCTGGCATTTTAAACCATTTAAGTTTTTCTGTTCTGCTCAGCACCCCTCATCTCTACACCTTCCCTTCTCAATGCAAACATTATGAAAGTATAAAAGTTGTTAAATATCTGCTTCTAGGATATTTAAATGGGATGCTATACAGAGAATCCCTCTAGGTAGCTGCTTTGGTTCAAAGCCAAGCCTGCATTTGTTACACAGAGAATTAATTATAATACATTAATATGTGACATATGGCATTGTATCTTTATCTGTATTTCCATTATTTAGTGATACAGTGATTTATTATGTTTTGCATTTGCATCATGTTCTCCATAGTTTCACAAAGAACCATAAATGATTAATTAATCTGCAAAATATTCTTATAAAAAATTATGGCCCTTTTTTAAATACTATAAAATTATCCACTTTAGGATTGCATATCCAGAACAACGAAAATTGTCTTTTGTAGCATTCTTTTAATAGAAACAATCTCATTTCCTCTTTTCTTTATTATCTGATTATAATTCACTTATAAAGCTTCATTTTTTCATTGTGCTTCATACTCATGGGATTTCAGCAGATTAAGTTCATTTAGGATACTGGCTAATATTAAAAAACCAAAATCTCTATTTATCCAGCACATTTTCTCTATTGTCAGTTTTTTAAAAAACTAAGCATTGTTGGAAGTGTCAGCCAAGCTAATAGATATGCTGAGATTGTAGTCATTAAAAATGCTGTCAAAAGTTTGGTCAGAAATACCTCTCCAAAGCAGAAAGGTCCTCTCCCATTTGCAAAGCAGCTTCTCCTAAGCTGGCATCCCAACAGATGTGCTGAGCTATCTTTCATTAGCACAAGCAAAACCAGAAGACAGCATTAGTACTAGCCATAGTAGCAAAAAATGATAAAATATTCATTGCAACATCTGGATTTAATCTCCACTTTTGTACTTGGGTCTTGACATCCTGAGATCATAACAATGTCTTCATTTAACATTGATTACCACAGGTGCCTAGATCCCTGAATCATTTCAGTCTTCATTCAACACGTTTTAAAAATTTCAGATTAAAGAGCTGTTTTATAAAGTTTCTTGTATGGATTGTTTATCCAGAAGTTTCTTATCTGTTATAACGGTTAAGCTAGTGGACTGGAAACATGGAGACTGGTATTCTGTCCTTCCTTAGGCATGAAAGGGAGGGGACTTTCTTCTCAGCCCAACTCCCCTCACAGGGTGGTGGTCGTGGGAAACACAGAGAGCATTGCTATATGTTCACCACATTAAAAAGACAAGAAAGATGGGGGGAAAAACCATTTCCTCTGCAAACTCACAAAGCATAAGTGAAAATTAGATTCTCTATCCCTTTGCAAGAGGATGGGGAAGAAAGGATTCTTGGATCGTTCCCTTTTCATTGGTTGGAGGATTTGACACAGAACTCTCAAAATCAACCTGTAAACATGAATTATGTTCCTCCCTCCCCCAAAAAAGTGAATAGAGATCACTTAAGAGTGGGTTCTTGTAAAGCCACACAGTCACCTGTAATCTTGAACCTTTGACTTAAGATTTTTTTTTTTTAAAAAAATGAAATCATTTTAGCCTTCTCAGTTCTGTAGCTTTGAAGCAGCTAGCAAAGCATGACAAGGTAGCCTGGTAGGAAGGAAAGGAGCTTGCAAATTATCTTCATTAGAAAATCATATTTAACATTTTAAGAGAAAAGATATAAAGAATGGGTAGAAGGAAAATAAAATGCATTGTATCTTTACATTGCTTGACTTTGGAACATCCTGCAGCTGATTAGGAAGAAGCCACATTTGGATAACGGACTGTGTACTTCCTTTAGCATTTTCTTAAGTTTAAGAAAGATGTGCTTCCACTAGTTGCATCCACCTGGTAAAAATAGTACATATAATAACAATTATTCTAGTTCAGGGCCTGCACAGTATTTACTAGTTGCCTTTGAAAAAGCTGCAGAAGACCCAGATTATTGGAACTGATATATTACAGATAATGAATGTGCACTAAATTCATTCATGCTCCAATAATTCTGGTTGCCAATTCTCTTGTCCAGTTTTTGATGTAATTGACACACTTCCACATTGCTTTCTATTCATAAATTTAGGGTGGTATATGATGAAGATCTTTCTTTTCAAACTGTCTGAAATATACCAGAAGCTGTTACTTCGTTTAAAGTTGTACAAGGCCAGAAAAACGCAGCTCAAAGTGCCCTTAAAACAATGGGCCAAATTTGAGATGGACACAGAACTTATATTTGTGTAAGGTCTGCATTGTACAGGCTTAAAGAGAATATCAACAGAATTGTTTTCTTTTCTGTTTTGTTTCACAGCTGGCAATGGAACCACAACTGGGTGTGTTATTCCATCTCTTGCCATCCACTAAAGCAGTGTTTCTCAAACTTGACAACTTTTAAGATATGTGGACTTCAACTCCCAGACTTCTCCAATCAACCTGATGGTTGAAGTCCAGATTGAGAAACACTGCACTAGAGAAATGCTTTCTCTCTTGAATTAGTGTGTTAACCACCAATTAGAATTTCAGGTATCCAACTATCTTATCCATTGGTGGTGCCCCTATTTGCAACCTGAGGCAAGAGAGCCAGTTTGGTATAGTGGTTAAGGCACCAGCCTACAAACCAGGAGACCATGAGTTCTAGTCCCACCTTAGTCATGAAAGCCAGCTGAGTGATTTGGGGCCAGTCATTCTCTCTCAGACCAAGTTCATAGGGATGTTGTGGGGAAAATAAGAGGAGGATGGATTATTAGGTATGTTTGCCACCCTGAGTTATTTTTAAAAATAATAGATAGGGAGGGAGGGAGGGAGCAGACTACTGCCATAAAGACATGCAACTAGTCAACCACATCCCAGCATTTTCCTAAACGTTACGCATCTCTGATTGTTCTTCCAACTGCTATTCCTCATCTCCATCTCTCTAATTGATGGAAGAAGCCACAGTGGTTAAACCTTAGAGCTTGCTTTCAAATGAAATACTACTCTTGCAAATGCCATCCTGCACGCAGGATTGAATCATTTAAAAAGCCATGGCACAAGCAAGCCTTGCAATATGCTTGAAATAAAATGTCTCCCAAATCAGTTTGTACCTCTTTACCTCTTTTCACATTTCAAGAAAGTATGGCAAAAGGCCTTTATCATTTTTTTTCATATTAGTTCTTTATGTTATCACAGAATCAAGCAGTATCTCATCATAAACCATTTTCCTCTGTTGTGCTGTCACTCACAGAAATAACTGCAGATTCACAGAACTATACTTTATTGAAAGCAATTGGGTTTGATTGTTTCTTGATAGTCCTGGCCCAAGAAACCTGTTTCTCAAAGAGCAATGCAATGTTTCTGAAAATCTTAACTTACAATCTTTTCTTTTAAGGTTGTGATCTGTTTGCAGTCCAATTTTTTTCCCCAGAAGGTTTCCTTTATCGTTTTTATATATTTGGGTATAGACCAATGGTTTTTTGAGACAGATCTCTCCAAGAAGCCAAATGCCAGAAGAGAATTTTTACCTAGTTTAACCATCAAATGTAAATATGCACAGATAAGTAAATTTGGTTGAAGGATGCAAGAAATTGCATTTCTCTTCTGTAGATATATTTTTCAAGGATCATTTCTAAATTGTGTCAACACTGTAGAAAAAAATAAGAGGTTCAGCATGTTTGGAAGAGTAGCCACTGTGGACTTGTATACAGAGTAAAGGAGGAAATTTGTAAAACATTTTTCCCTTTATCGGAGCAGGCTTTCCTCCCTGGCCTTTCCCCTAGGTACCGTTGAATTACAGCTTTAATTGTTTGCTCTCTTGCTCTCTTGCCATTTTTTTTGTTTTTTGTTTTTTGTTTTTTCCAGTTTTGCTTTAATCCCTTCTTTAGGCAGTGGACTAGAACTGTGGACAAATATTCCAGACATGTCTCATTGGAACAGAGCTTTGAAGAATATAGAAGTTAATAGACTTCTTTAAAAAAAAGTGCTGTTTTTCACATACCATTACTTCAAGAGAAGCCACCGACACCAAGAGGTCAAATAGCAAACGGTGACCCACTGGCCTCCAGACTGAAGGGCTTCCAAGAAGTAAAGATGATCTTTTAATGGAACAATTTTTGTTCAAATCCTCTTACATCTTTACCCACTTTGAAAATTCACATGATGAGTCTATCCGTTTTTTAAACTTGTCTTCTTTTTTCCCCACTCAAGTGATTTAGCATTTCTGTGTGCTATAATACCAATTTTATTCCAAACATTGGATTTATTTGCGTATAAACCGATGGTGGCTTGTGCCTCAGGAGCACTAGTTGTCGTCTCTTAGCTTTCCCAAAACAAGGCCAGAATTGTTCAATTTTTTAAAGTTATATCTCTTTGCTCAATTAGGAACTCCAACAATAGGCTAGCATAACTTTGCAGGGTCCAGTATGTAGTGCCAAATATCTAGTGTCAAAGTTTCTTGTACAATTTTATGCATTGTGTGGTTTCCCAGTTCCCAGAGAATAAATGATATTGTAGGTTATTTTAATGCAAAGTGTTTACATCATAAAATATAACTTTCCAGAAGTTGATTGAATATATTTTTAAAAAGTAATAGCAGTGATAAACCAGTTATATATTGCAGCCAAGACACATGCACAGATTTGTCTATGAAATCACAAGGAAGCAAGCTTGATTTGAAGGAGATTTACTATTGATATTACAGTTGTTATTCCAAAAATACATTTCTTATAGATTGATATGTGGAAAAAATGTTGGGTTTTTTAAATGACATGCTACTATTTACCATCCCGAAAAGAGAACATTTAGTATGTTAAGCCCATTCAGTTTTTAACGTCAAAGCTGTTGTCTTTGTTTATTTGATCATTAACAGTTTCCTGATTGCCTGTGGTCTCAGCTTTGTTATAAACATTAGGGCCAGTAAAAACATGGAAAAGTGATACTTTGCAAAGTGTTTTGCTCAAGTAAATTTCCTTGAAGCATTAAACAACTATATCCCCATGAAAATTGACGTGGCTGCTTCCACATTGGAGTATTCCCACACGGACCTTTGCTGGGACTGCCAGAGACTGTGTATGCTCATGTACATATGGGCAGCCAGAGAAAAATACCAAATTACAATGCTGAGCCTTGTGGAAAAGATGGCTGTTTTAAATCATCCCAGAGGATTGTTCTGTTCATGTCAATATACCTGGGAAGCTCCCTTTTTAATGCTTTATAGAGTCCTATAAAACATGCAAATAATATAGTCTGCTGGATATGTAAAGAAATAACCTTCTGGGAATGGCTCACTTTGAAAGATAAGCTGAGGTTCTGTTTTTGATTATGGCTGAAGAATGCAGGTGCAAATGTCTAAAAATTAAGCTTTTGCCACTGAACTCATGGTTTATATAAGACAACTAATTTTATTCCAGTTACAGTAATTTTAATGTCTCATACCCTCTTGATTTCAAATAGACACTACTTAACAGGGAGCTAGATTAAGTTTCCTCTTTTCCATATTAGTAAACAAATTTCAGTTGGTATTTCATAAATCCAAGGCCAAGTCTTTTGGATGAAAGTATTTTTGTGCTATTACCTATCTTCTGAGTCATGGTGTAGCTGTGAGTATAATCCTTAACCCATATCTTCCATAGAAAAGGTTCCAGAACCTTTGAAGTCACTTTACAAGTATTTAATGTCTGATTAGTTGTTATAGCAGAAGTATTAAATGTCCTCCTTAATCAAGGGTCCATGTCACCAAACTGTATCCTATAACTCTGACAACTAGCTCATTCTCTGAATGACAGAACTTGAACTATCCACATACTTTCAAAGGTTACTTAAGCAGGCTTGGGGAAAAGCCCAAGTACAAAATACTTTTCATTATGTTCAAGCTTCTGCAATCTAGCTTTCCAATCATTGCCTATAAAAAAGATTCCCATAAAAGAATCTTTAAAAAAAAATGAGATAAAGCATGAGCTAGCATGTGTCAAAGGAGATCCAGTACTGCTAAGTTAAGGAGACCAAGACTTGATCATTTGGTTGTACTTTCCTGCAACTTTTACAAATCCATTGTACAGATTTATATGAATTTACATAGAATTAGAAATGCAACAAGTGCACTATATGGGTGTGTGGGTATCTTTTATGCAACAAATCACAGCAAAGAATTTTTTTTTTGTCCTAGCACATTTGTTGCTATTTTCATTATAGTATCTAGTGCATCCTCCGTTTCTCTGTTCTAGATGTTACTAACCAATGAGAGCTATACTTTCAACACATCCAGTGAATGTCATGGGGTCTTCTGACCTTGAAGTAGTCAGTTTTAAAGTCACATTATTTTGGGAGGTTCCATAATAAATGGAATGGCCTATTTCAAGGTTGGATCACTTCTGAAACATCAGAATGGCTCGCAGAATACTCTGTGATGAACTTTTTTCATACTCTTTTCATATAGAAAGAATTATATAATGTAAATAGACTTTTTTAAAACATCAGGAGCCAAATGGGTCTAATCTTTCTTTATTTTTCTCTAGGTAAATTTAAAACTTTTCCTTTTGTCAGTTAAGGGAGGCAACTATGATTGCAGCTGATGGTAGGCCATGAATTGCTGTTAAAAGATTTCCAAAGCTTAGTTACCTAAAATATTTTTGCCTTATTTTGAAGTTTTCACAGAACTTTGGCTGGCTGCTTTCATCCAGGTGGTTTCTATTGGTGATATACTAATGAAAACCAGTATTGCTTGTCCACAATCATTTTCTTTAGGTTTGTCAGCAGATTAATCATCTTATTATAACCAAAATGGATGTCCTTCTTCTATATTTGCCATTGTTCATTATACAAATCTCAAGAGGTGACTTTCTGCAGTCATAGCTTTTTTGCACCTCTTCAAAATAATTTTGCAATGTTACAAATTGAAAAAAGCTAGTGGTTTGTGGGCTCGGAGAAAAATTCAGGGCAAATGTACTCATATCTCCTCAAAGTTTCAACCAGTATTTATGACATCAACCCACACATTCCATAGTTTCCTGGAAAAGAAGAATAACACGATGATGGAGGCAGGGAGTGTTGCCTAGATTTTGCAGTTTGAAGAAGAACTGAATAAACAGTTTCTGTGAATTGGAATCGACAGCCAGTTTGGTCATCCAAAAAGATCTGACAGGGCCTGCTCTAGCTTTCTCAGTTTGGAGCTTTGCAAATCTATTGAAGCTGCAACTTGAGTTAATTCACAATTTTCTTTCTCCTTTTAACTAAGAACCTAGTTATTATTATAACAAAGTACAATAGTAATAGCAGTAGTTCTTGTAATTGTTGGAATAGATTTTTTCTTCCTCTGAATAGGTTGCAACAATTTAGAACATCCAGATGCCATACAATCAGTCATCAAGGTTCTTTAATTCTATATCCTTTGTACTGTACTTTAGTGCTAAATCAGTATCTGCCTATAGTTAGTAGTGCTCCTTTAAAAATGTTTATCATTTTATTTGTGATTCATCCCAATTCTTCATAATATGTGAAAGTTATTGTGTAGAATAAGGGCATTGATAGGTTAAATGGGCAGTGGAGGATAGCTGCTGCTATTCAGAATCATTGCCTGCCACCAGAATGGCTTCTGCAGCATTTAGTTGCAGTACATTTTTCTTTATGGAATCCATATTATAGCAAGACCAACTCAAGATCAGAAAATAGGATGAATTTTTGAATATTCCAGAATTCTACATTAGACAAGAAGATAAGCCAAAACTATTTTTTTTAATGGAATGGAGGGGGAGAGAGAAAGAGAAGTGTCATATATTCAAGTCATATACAGGTAGTCTTGGACTTCTGACCACAATTGAGCCTAAAATTTCTGTTGCTAAGTGAAACATTTTGCTTAGTGAGTTTTGCCCCGTTTTATTACCTTTCTTGCCACAGTTTTTAAATCAATCATTGCAATTGTTAAGTTAGTAATACAGTTGTTAAGTAAATCTGGCTTGCCCATTGATTTTGCTTGTCAGAAGGTTGTAAAAGATGATCTTATGACCCTGTCATATGCAACTGTCATAAATATGAGTCAGTTGCCAAGCTTCTGAATTTTGATCACATAACCTTGGGGATGCTGCAACGGTCATAAGTGTGAAAAATGGTTATAAGTCACCTTTTTCAGTGCTGTTGTAACTTTGAACTTTGTTGTTTGGTCTTCCTAAAAACAGCCGTTCTGAGTATCAATCCTTTGGATTTCAGTATAAAAACCACCTGAAATGGAACCTGGCAGTTTGTTTCTGCAAATGTAACTCTTAGTTTCCCCTCTGCAACTTTTCTGGCCTGCATATTGAGTTGAATATTGAGATCAATGGAGCATGGTCAGATAAGTGAACAGATACTATTGCTGCTTATTAGATTAGGCCTAGTACAGATTTAAAGTTGAAATTGACTAGTTATTTATCAGTAGACCAATTTATGTCAACTCACTAGATAGGACAAATTTAAGGGAGCTTGTCAATTTCAAAAGGGCAAAGTCTTAACAGTAGAAGGTCCTACCCATCCACAGGAGCAGTAGAGACCCACAGAGACATTTTAAACTCAAGTCAGGACTTTGATTGACCAGCAGTTGGTTCACAGACAATCTACAATCAGAAGTAGACCTTTATCTCGTAATTCTATTAATTACTTCAGTATCCCAAGTAATACTCAAATTAAAGTAGGCAGCAGATTTTCAAATCTAGGATGGTCAAGAACTGGACATGTTTCATGTTGCCGGGATGTAAAAACAAAATCTTGATTTCTCAGTTTTGAAAACATCAGAAAAAAAACCTGCTTCCCTAATAAATAGAAGAATGCCACCATTCTATTTTCCAGGCTAATCCCTAAAAAGATGGTGGTGCATTTTAAGCTGTGATCTTTAGGCCCTTTTAAGGTCTTTTACGTTTTAATTGTAACTTTATTTATTCTTTCTGTACTTTTGCCTACATTAAAAAAAATTAAAACCAGATCCTTAGGATTAAATCAGTTCTGTTTATAAATTAAGCAAAAGAGGAGAGTTAAAAGGATATCAGACTTAATTTTGAATCTCCAATTCAAAGATTGAGAAAAGTGGTTGTTGTTGTTGTTGTTTAGTTTTGGTGTTTTTTTTTACAAATTCCATAATGGTTTAATGCTCTCTATTTCACTTCCCCAACTCAGCAACATTATTTTCCCCTTGTAGATTGTAGAACAGCTGAATCCAATTTCTTGGAAGATTACCATGAAGCAATTAAACGAATAATCTTCTAAAGAGCAACTGCTACTCACGTTGGGCAGGGTCTTTTATAGGCAAGATATTGTTGACTCTTTGCAGTTTGAAGGATAGTTGGAGTTATCCCAAAAGGGCAAGTGGGTGTTCTTTAACTGGTGGAGTGAATCAGGGTAAATAGGCTGGTTGCTGCTTCCCTTCTGATTTAGATTTTTTATTTGTGTGAGAGACATGCATGCATATTTGGTAAAAGGGAGTTGCTGCCACTTAAACGTGATATGTGGAGTACTTATGACAGGAAGGCAAAAAAGCAGGCAAGGATTTTTTTTATTTTTAAAAAATGTTTAAATGTTTTTTTGGTTGGTTGGTTTGTGTTTTTGTTTTTGATGCACAGGCAAAAGGAAACATGCAGGCCAGTCATGTTGCTTTTAATGCAACTTTCCGGGTGCACTAGAACCATTGCTTTTTTTGTCATAGAACGCACTGGAACGGAGTTCCGGCACCTTTTTTTCAACGGATTTTCCAAGTTTTAAAAGTAACTTTTGAAAATTTGATGTTTGGTCCACGTGGACTTGAATTGCCCTGTCAAGCGTAGCAGGTCGGCGGCAAAATCATTAAAATGGTGCATGCAGGCTGCTTGTGTGTCGAGTCCGATACATGCGTACTTCGTCTGCACTGGTTGTGATAGCCCTGCTCGGCTTGTGATTGGTCATGTGGTCATGCGCTGAGTGCTTACTGCGGGTGGCGACCGTTATGTTTCATTACACAATTGGTGTGTGGGTGTGTGTACAGTGATTGACTACATGCGAAAGGTAAATTTATGTTAAGGACTGAATATATAATTTTTTAAATAAAAGATAAACAAGATGTGAGTTCCGGCACCTTTTTTCTTACAAAAAAACCACTGACTAGAACTGTTGATAATTTGAAAACCTTCGTATCGGTATTTATCCAGGAAATAGGATAAATCTCTGGGGGGAAAACATCTGGCTTTGGTTAGTAAAGTGTCTAAAGATAGGTGGACATCAACCAGTGAAAGAATGACAGAAGTGCCGCTGCTTCTTCTCCCAGGCTCTATTGCACTGTTTCTCTCAGTCATCCTTGGCAACTGACCGTAACATACATCAAGAAAGAAGGCTGTGAAACACCAAAAATATATTGTCAGTCTCCTGGGATTCTTTTCTGTCTCAAAAGCAATAGAAGATTCAGCCATTTAAATAAATCAGAACTTTTCTTGGATTCAGCAGAGCTGGATTTCGGCTGCTAGATCTTCCCCAATGTGTTATCCTCCAGATGTCTTGAATTTCATCTCTACTCATTCCTAGCCAGAACAGCCATGCCTACTAGGAATGCTGTGAATTTTAGTTCAGTTTAGAAGATGCAAAAGAGCCTCACAAAAACACTAGACAAATTAAATGAAAATGGGAGGGTTACTTGTGGATTTTTCAGAGCAAAAATGATAGAAATTCTGTGTTTCATACTAGAAATATATTTGCATTTCTTCAAGTGCTGTCGAATAGCAGGAAAAAAATGATACAAGGACTTGGTGTTGAAAGAAGACACATTATCCTCAAAAGGACACGGTATACCAACAGGCTGATATTTGAAAGTATCATATGTATTAATATATTACATTTAAGAAAATAAAACTAATGTACAATCCCAATAATTAATTCCATATTAAACAAATTTACTCTTTGGATATATTCTCATTAACTGGATCGTTTGAGTCAATGGACAATTTTTTTTAAAAATGAGAAAAAGATTACACTGATTTATGATACCAGAAAAAAAATAAGGAATTGAATGCCCCCAGCAAGTATATCCTATATAATTCTTCTTCCTAGTTCTTAAAAATAAATGGATACATTTCTTTTGGATGACAACCAACATTCCTTCCATGTACTGATGCTACATAGGACATTTGAATGGCATTGGTAGATGGCTATAAAAAGAGCAGAGCTCTGTATTGGTACTAGGAGCTAAAGAAAGACTAGCACTGTTTCACGCGCAGCTTTATTTACAGTAAGAATAGCGAATTGGTTCAGCAAGAGATGCCAGATATTTTTCTCCCATTTGCTGGGGTTAAGTTGCCACGATAACTGCAGCATAGCCAGCATTTATATGCCTTCAGTGCCCAAACTACATTTGGGAATGTAGAAGATTCAATTTATTTTCACACATCACTCTGTAGTATTAGTTGGCATGAAAAGCATGGGTTGTAATAATATCACCCAAACAAAAATTAATGTATTTTTGTTATATAAAATAGGTCCCAAAATGTAATTAACAATACTAGCAGTTCTAATAGTCATGTCGTAAAGAAGAGTTTATCTTCATGTTAATATGTTTAATTTTGACATTGTTATAATGCAATGTTGTGAAGACATGAGAACAGTAAATGTTACAGTGTAAAGTTTTAATAAGGTTTTAATTATAATGATTTATACTTTTTTGCAGCTTGAAGACACAAATAGCCATACAGATTTCACTAAAAGAAAGTAACTGAAAAAAACAGTAGTAGTAGTAAAGCATGATATTAAATTTCTTCAAGAAGAAATTTTCAGTAATGCTTTATTTTATCTGGCCATGATGGTTGGATAGATTATTGAGGAATCTGCCCTTGATGTTTTTACCTTAATGTATATAAAAAGAACTAGAAGATAATATAGAAAAAATAGCTCAAGACTGACCTGTTTTCAGTCCTTCTTCAATTCCAATTGCACTTTCTTCACAAGCCATATATTTTTTGATTCCATACAAAGCATGGAATTTGGTTTTCAGAAAATCAATACTATATATTTTGCCCAAGGAAATCAATACAATACATTTGCCTCTTTGTTCATCTGTGTTATAACTAGGCATATTTCCCACAGGCATATTTTTCTTCCACTCTGCCCCTGTGACTGACAGCTTCATATGCTATCTCCGAGAGAACAAAATGTATACTTTTTCCATGATGCCATGTTATACAGGGTCAGGGTGCCCTTTGGGGGTTAGCAGAACAGATCTGAGCAAGCACGAATTGCTCTTTGCTGTATACTAAATGCTGCCTGTGAAATTAGAGACATTCAAGAAGCATAATGATTAATAAAATTTAGAAACTTTGAAGCTGGACAGCTTGTAGATTTATCACAGTATAGATACTATTGGCAGTGTGCTAACTCTCGATTGCAGCTGACTTGAATTATTCATTATTCTACTGTTGGGGAAAAAATCAAATCTGTATGAACCATTTGAAAGCTGAAACAGAAAATAATATATTGAAAAATTATTATTAAACTTCATTATTCAGACTTGTTGTAAATCTTTTGTCCCACACCCATTTTTTTTAGCAATTGTCTTTATTATTTTCTTCCACATATCCTTCCATAACCAGAAAAGAAAATATTGTATACATTTGGCAAGCTACATTAACGTATGAGTTTAGAGCAGGAGTGTCAAACTGCCGCCCACGAGCCGGTTGCATCATGCAGAGGCCGCGCCCACCCCAGCTCCGGCAACGCAAAAAAAGTCGCAATACGTCGTGACACATCACGTTACGCGGCGAGCTAGACACCCGTGGTTTAGAGCGTTTCCATCTTGATGTTCTGCAAGGTAATTGAGTATTGTGAATTACGACGTGGCTCAGTGAAGCTGACTCCAAATAGCAGATGCTCAAGCAGAAACTGATCTTTTTCTGAAAGTTTGCCTCTTAGATGAACCTTTAAATATTGCTCAAGATTCAGTTTTGTAAAGATAGAATTTTGGCTCTGTCAGCATAGAGGCTTGGCCACTGCCAAGAAATAAAGCAGAAATTCAGTTTAGCTATTTACGTGCAAAATCTTTTTGACTTATTCCAGTACTAATACTCATTTTTCATCACATTATATTGTACAAGAATTCTTATTTCCTCTCGAGCCATAGTCTTAAGAGTAAAGAGGAATATAACACCAGATTATTGTTTGCAATCTGTGTGCATCTAACTACATTACATGTTACAAGAACCATGGTAGAGTGAAATAGAGTCCAAGCAAAAGCAGAAGAATAGCCTGTGATTGGGGAGAGAACAGCACAACCTGCAAATTGGGGTTACTGGAGGTGGGAGGAAAAGTGTGGGTTATGATGATGCTGGGGGATACTCGGGAAATTTATATAAAGGAAACTTATTTCCCCCTATCTCTGGTAATGTTGGTCAGATTTTATAATTTTTGCTGGACTTAATAAAAAATGTTGAGGCATAAGAAACAAGAAACAATTGCTGGCTGTTATGACACATAATGATAGTGTTAACTGGACTATTTAGGCCATTGTGGCAAACGTTTGGTACATTAATCCAAATTAATGGGCAATATCTAGACAATAGAACTTCTACAAGAGCATTTTCATTGGAAAGAAAAAAAACAAGATAATATGGGAAAAATAGCAGTTTTCTTACCATGTGATCTTCATTTATAAGGTTTATAAGGGAGTATGTCATCTTCGGTATGTATCTGTCTTTCATTTCTTCACTGTGTTCATCTTTTGTGTAAGGATGGAGGAAAGGAAGGAAGGAAGGAAGAGAGAGAGAGAGAAGGAGAGAAAGAAAAAGAAAGAGAGAAAGAAAGAAAGAAAAAGAAAGAGAAAAGAAAAGAAAAGAGAAAGTTTGCTCTGAGATCCTGCTTTTGGAAGTTTCCTGAGTCTAAACATTTGAAGTCAGGTCAGAGAAAAAAATAGCCACTACAAACAAAGTTCTATGCCAGTATGGTAAAACTCTGTCTCTGAAAACATTGCCATTTTGAATTTAGAGACATACAGTGGGGCAAAAAAGTATTTAGTCAGCCACCAATTGTGCAAGTTCTCCCACTTAAAAAGATGAGAGAGGCCTGTAATTGTCATCATAGGTAGACCTCAACTATGAGAGACAAAATGAGAAAACAAATCCAGACAATCACATTGTCTGATTTGGAAAGACGTTATTTGCAAATTATGGTGGAAAATAAGTATTTGGTCAATATCAAACGTTCATCTCAATACTTTGTTATATATCCTTTGTTGGCAATGACAGAGGTCAAACGTTTTCTGTAAGTCTTCACAAGGCACACACTGTTGCTGGTATGTTGGCCCATTCCTCCATGCACATCTCCTCTAG
Source organism: Azemiops feae (assembly GCA_023970755.1). NCBI lineage: Eukaryota > Metazoa > Chordata > Lepidosauria > Squamata > Viperidae > Azemiops > Azemiops feae. Next base: position 383,262 of record JALGBA010000221.1, read on the forward strand.
AGCAGTGATGTTTTGGGGCTGTCGCTGGGCAACACGGACTTTCAACTCCCTCCAAAGGTTTTCTATGGGGTTGAGATCTGGAGACTGGCTAGGCCACTCCAGGACCTTGAAATGCTTCTTACGAAGCCACTCCTTCGTTGCCCGGGCGGTGTGTTTGGGATCATTGTCATGCTGAAAGACCCAGCCACGTTTCATCTTCAATGCCCTTGCTGATGGAAGGAGGTTTGCACTCAAAATCTCACTATACATGGCCCCATTCATTCTTTCCTGTACACGGATCAGTCGTCCTGGTCCCTTTGCAGAGAAACAGCCCCAAAGCATGATGTTGCCACCCCCATGCTTCACAGTAGGTATGGTGTTCTTTGGATGCAACTCAGCATTCTCTCTCCTCCAAACACGACGAGTTGTGTTTCTACCAAACAGTTCTACTTTGGTTTCATCTGACCATATGACATTCTCCCAATCCTCTTCTGGATCATCCAAATGCTCTCTAGCAAACTTCAGACGGGCCCGGACATGTACTGGCTTAAGCAGGGGGACACGTCTGGCACTGCAGGATCTGAGTCCCTGGCGGCGTAGTGTGTTACTGATGGTAGCCTTTGTTACGTTGGTCCCAGCTCTCTGCAGGTCATGCACTAGGTCCCCCCGTGTGGTTCTGGGATTTTTGCTCACCGTTCTTGTGATCATTTTGACCCCACGGGGTGAGATCTTGCGTGGAGCCCCAGATCGCGGGAGATTATCAGTGGTCTTGTATGTCTTCCATTTTCTAATTCTTGCTCCCACAGTTGATTTCTTCACACCAAGCTGCTTGCCTATTGCAGATTCAGTCTTCCCAGCCTGGTGCAGGTCTACAATTTTGTTTCTGGTGTCCTTCGACAGCTCTTTGGTCTTCACCATAGTGGAGTTTGGAGTGTGACTGTTTGAGGTTGTGGACAGGTGTCTTTTATACTGATAACAAGTTCGAACGGGTGCCATTAATACAGGTAATGAGTGGAGGACAGAGGAGCCTCTTAAAGGTCTGTGAGAGCTAGAAATCTTGCTTGTCTGTAGGTGACCAAATACTTATTTTCCACCATAATTTGCAAATAACTTCTTTCCAAATCAGACAATGTGATTGTCTGGATTTGTTTTCTCATTTTGTCTCTCATAGTTGAGGTCTACCTATGATGACAATTACAGGCCTCTCTCATCTTTTTAAGTGGGAGAACTTGCACAATTGGTGCCTGACTAAATACTTTTTTGCCCCACTGTATCTGCATGCTACCAATATTTAGCTGTGATTCTAATCTAGAAGTTCGTTAAATATTGTCAAAATAGACTTGTTAATGTGATACAGTGTTATTTTAAAAAAACCCAATTGTTCATTATTTTGTGCAAATGTCACTGTACTAATTAATTAACAGTAGGCATATAATTAACTTTATAACATTATCACCAAGACATTACAGTGCTATTGTAAGGAGAGAGAATATTAGTTTTTTTCTAGATCAGTAAGAAACTGAGGACACTCTTTGGAAGATGAAGGTGGTAAAATTCTCTTCCTTAAAAAAATACCCATCTTGCATCTTTAGACTGATATTTTAAAAATGCAGCACCAGCCCTAATTCTAACTTTCAAAACACTTCCAGTTAGTTATTGCAACAATCTCCAGCTTCCTCTATCAATAGTAATAAATTGTGATTGTTAGTTAGTTGATTTCACCATTTGCGAGAGAAATGCTAGATTCTCCACAGTGAATTCCGGAGCACATAGATCAGTGGTGGCGAACCTGTGGCACAAGTGCCAGAGGCGGCACTCGGAGCCCTCTTTGTGGGCAGGCACGCCGTTGCCCCAGCCCCGCCTCCCCCCCGCAGCCCCCTCCTCACCAGCAGCCCTCCCGGAGGAGAGTCACCTCCGGGTGCGGCCTGCGCAGAGCAGCACAGCCAAGCACATGGCAGCTGGGCAGATGATGCTGCGGGCGGAGTGCGTGGCCACCATGGCGCTGCAGGGCTGCCTGGGCGATCTGCGGTGGGCCGTGGATGGCCCTGAGGGCGGGCAGGGTGAGGGCGGAGCAGGGCGGACGGGTGGAGTGGGGGCGGGCCAGGCGGTTTTTGGGCACTTGGTCTCTAAAAGGTTCGCCATCACTGACATAGATCATCACAATATTAATTTCTGCTCAGTATTTGCAGAAATAGCTGGTTCTTCATTACAACTCAAAAACATTTATGTATTTACTATTATTCATGCATTTCAATTGTTGAAATAAGACATTAAAAAAATAGCTTTGCACATTCTTTTTCACTTTTGCATAGTACAATCCAATTTTACCTTATGATTACAGGAAAAATGGGAGTGGTTCAATTAAATTAGCATTATCCAGCTGAAACGAACATTTTCAGACTAATTCTTCTGTGGGGTTTTATAGGAATATTTTCAACATATTTCTTTTGAGTGTGGATATGTACCATTTCCAGGGATAATTAATTGGGACTGTTTGTCTTTTGTGTATTTTTAATTCATATGCTCAAAACTCATCTTTCAGCTGGGGGGGAGGTGGGTTGGAAGGGGGATGTTGGTGAGATTTTTTTCAAAGAGGAAAAATTAACCAGGCTTGAGATGGGAGGGCTGGAGATTTTTCAGACATGAAATTGTCATCTTAAACTTCTACCAAGCTTAGTGTGTTTATTTTGCCCTAATCCTCCTCTGGCTCCTCAAAAGATTTCTAAAAATGTTGACTCTTCCCTTCCAGTAATATGCCCTAGGGGAATGTATGTGGTTATACAGCTTTTCTTTACATTAAAATGTAAGATAATAAACTAAACTGGTTTATTCCTGTGATACACAAAGATGTGTGGTGTCATACCTCGTGAGAATCAGGAAGACTTCCCCTGTACAGAAGTTAATTTCCAGATGTGGGGCATTGTTTCTCAGATTGTTTTATATGGTGTCTTAAGGGGTGAGTTTGGTTCCCTTTTTTCATTCTGCAACTAGGGCAAACTTCAGTAGGAGAGATGTAGAAATGACAGTCCTATTGAAGCACAGGCTACCTGTTTACTTTCATCTTTATTGTGCTAGAGGGCGCTTTATGCAAAGATTCAGCAGCCTGGAGCACTTTAATTCTGGTATCGCTGCCTTTGTGTCTTGCTGTAACTTTCAGGTCTTTTTGCTTCACTGTGTATGCTTTTGGTTTGAAAATAAGCCTATAAGTCAATATGTGCTACAGATAACAATATCTGACAAGTTGCACATCTTCATTACACATTGGGTGGTCATGTTAGAGGCTTAATTATGTTAGTTTTGGCTATTTTTCTGTCACCACAAAACCATCCTCTTGGATAGGGTCCATTTCCCCTATCTTTCTCTGGTTGGAGAGAGGAAAACTGTGATAGAGGTATTTTTTATCATGGCATTATTCCAAATACTGGGCCAGCTTCTGTCTAACAATTCAAGCAGAATGCTAAAAATTTCCAGAATAAAGTGTGACTCAAGTAAAATGTATGTTTGTGCGTGTACATGTGCACGAGCAGGTGTAGAATGCACATATGCTATATGCCGCAAGCTGTCATCATTTCCACACTCTTTTATCTTCAGCCATTCCTTGCAGGACCTGAGTGTGATGTTACTTTTTATTACACTTTCCTATTTCCACTCTTTAGGATGAAGCCTTCCTTGTTAATATAACTAGACATAACTAAAAACAAGGGATAGATGTGTTATGTTAGAAACGTAAATTAAACTGTAAAACAGGATAATCAGCAATAAAGTGCAAGTATAAACTTGTAAAAACTAGCATGACTGAAATTTGGACATTGTTTTTATTGTGCAAATGGAAGCCTGGGAACTTGCAGAGTGTTTTGCTTTGTTTATTTTGTTTTCATAAAAATTGATGGCACTTAGTGGAAAATCTGTAAATACGGAAAAGAATATTTTAAGAAGCTAAAAATATACACTGTTGTAAGATATTTAGAGTTAAGTTATAATTAACACCACTGAGGCTCAGCTTAGAGAATATTCCAAAATATTATTTAAAGAATCAGGAATGTGCCCTCTCTTTCCTCAAACATATACATTTTTTCTGGAGTTCCTTAACTTTAGTAATATCAAATCAGGCAGACTATGATTTGTTCTGACCTCCAATTTAAAACTGTAGTTTGAGGTAGATTTGTAACTTGTAATTTGGAAATTAGCAGTGTTTTTTTTCTGTGTGATTCAGACATCCTAGCAGATTATGCTTAGGATAATTTAGAAATGAGAAACAAATCATTATGTAGACCATGAGCTTGCAGCACGTTCCCATTTCTTAATGCAAAATAAATGGCAAATATTGCTCAATCTTCCTCAGATACTGTTGTATGCCAGCACATCTATAATCCCTTCACCATCTGTAATAATATTGGCCAACCCATGACTTACAAATGTCAGAAGGAGCCTGGTTGCACTTTAAATACCAAATGTGTTAAATAAAGTGGATTAAAAGGCATAAGCTTTCATAAGTTACAGCTCATTTTATCAGCAAAATTAAGAGTGGCTAAACTGGTGTAAGATTTAAATTGAGATGAGGTTGGAAAGGGCAAAGGAGAACAAAATAATATAGTTGTGCAGTTGCAGGTTATATGTGAAACAGGTTAGAAGCAGCAATAGTGATAGCTCTTAGACTTATATACACTCCATAATGCTTCACAGCACTCTGAGCAGTTTACAGTGTCAGCGTATTCCTTTTAAATAACATTTGGTCATCTGAAAAAGTGCTACTAAATTCTTCTACCTTCCTTAGATTAACATGGGTGTCTTCCTATAATTACTCTAAATATTAATCTTCAACTCCCTAATAAATAAGCACAACTGTAGATTTGTTTTTTATCGTCACTTACAGGAAGATTAGATGTATGAGAATCAAAAGATTTCATAGCAAATGTTTCCAACTTGAAAGAGATTTAGTCCTCTTGTTATTAATGATACCTGTGGATCATCCGTAAAAGGTTCTCAAGTCTCTTCCAAATTGTTTCTGAGCATCATTGTCAGTGATGGCTTTGAAATTACAACTGCCATCATATATAAGTTGATGCTATTTTCCCCTTTAGATTTTGGTAGATAGTAGATAGCTTTTTAATGGAAATCAGTATAAATTTAATACAATAGATAAGGAGCTTTTAAGAAGGGCTAGTAGAGGTTTCAGATTTAATTAAGAGATGTACTACTACACATGCTTGATTTATAACTCTGTGCTGCATTGTGCATGGATAAATATTGTGGCCAAATCCCTATTTGTGTGACATATCAGCATCCAATAGGTTATCTAGGTCAGGCAGCCCTGAAGATAGGAGGGAATGCCAGAAGGCTTAGTAAACTGGAACAGACCATTGAAAGGATGAGCCATGTCCTCCTGGTGACAAGAATAATAAAATGGGATCCACTGTGTTAACCAAAGGGCATTCCCCTTTCCTATTTAGTTTTCCAGTTCATTCAACTGATTCCCGATTTGGAGGCTATTTATCCTACTGATCTCTCTCTAAAGGAAAGGCTGCTGTATGATGTTTTCTTTCATGTTTAGGTTTCCAAAGGGCATGAGGAACCTGAGGGATCATAAATAGATGGATTGATCTTAGGTCAAGCCAGACTTGAGATTGGGGGATGGGATGGGATGGGATGGGGTAAGAGTTGATAATTAACAGAGTCAGAGAAGCATAGAAAGGGATTGTAACACTAGCTATTGTAGTCAGAAGTGCTTTATAAGCTGTAAAATACTCTTTTTGAGGCAGTCGTTACTTCAAACCTTTGTTAAGTGACTGATCATAAGTCAAGGACTACCTGTAATGCCATCAAACGACAGCTTTAACACATGCATTGGAAAGGACTCAGTAGGTGGATAAATGAACATTTTTGCTTAAGGCTGTAAATCCAGTCTAAATATCTGCGTGAATGAGTGACCAACCATGTTAATAATGCATAATTCCACTCTAGCAGATTCATTGATATTTACATTTTCCCTGGGCATATGTTTTATACATATCAAGACACAATTCATTCAAATCAGTAAAAATACAATGGACAAATTGTTGGAGCCATGCAGTAAGTACTTGCATTATTTGAGTTCTCTGTTGTGCAAGCATCATTTGGACTCCTCATTACCTTGCTTCCTTCCTAATTGTAGTTTGCTGGAGAAATATAGCTTATTAAAGGACTGTGAGGGAAGTCTTGGAGTGACTTTGCTTAAGGCTGTAAATTAAAACTGTAGGCTGAATGGCTTCGCCATGAACCATATCACCTCCCGTCCCACAACTCAGCTAAGTAGCATAAGTCAGAAATAAGAGAGATGCACACATTATTCTTTCTCTGCACAATTGATTCTTCCCTGTGCTCTATTCTTGGTTTATGTTTCAGAGCCTGGGGCAGTTCTGTTTCATTGGTGTTTAGCAGATCAGAGTTCAAGACCTTTTCAGTTCCAGGTCACCATGTCAAGTGCTATGGCTTGCAACAATATTTTGAAGGATTTAACTTTTTAAAACTTATCTAGAAAATAAGCATAGCAATTCAGAGAAGACACCACCACTTCGATCAGCTTATTGTTATAATGTATATTTCCAAAACTCTAAAGTTTTGATTGAACCAACCATTATGATTACTTATATAGTGAGCCAGATGTTTAAACTGGACTTAGATGTTTTCAGCTATTATCATGGCAATAATGAGGTAATTTTAATATGGGTTGGGGCACTGGCTAGGATAGTTTTGGCATTGGCTTATCAGAATTTTAGGCAAAAGCATTTTTTATTTTTTGTTGCTTGAGTTTTTTAGCTAGAAATGCCTGCAACATTTGGTAATGGTAATCTCTACTATTAAGATGTGCTTTACACAGAGCTGCCTTTGAAGAGTTCTTAGAAACTGTACTCAGTACAAAATGTTAGTAGGCAAGTCATATAACATTTATGTTGCAGATGCTGCATTGCTTACCAGTAGCTTTCCATGAACGATTCATAGTACTGATTTTGACTTGTCTTGACTCCCAAGTTTCTTCAGAATCACTTTCTCCAAGTGGAACTGTCCCATTCTGTACACATATCACGTTTTACTACATTTGTGAAATAAGAAGGCTAGGAGCCAATATGTAGCATAAAAGGGTCATGGAAATGATAACATTCATACTAATCGATTATATGTTTGTTATCAGTCAGTAAACTTCTTAGTAAACTACTTTTAAGTGAAGACACAAACTGGCTGATTAGGTGAAGTTAATATATGAAAAACAATTTTGTGTCATTCCATTTCTTTTGACTTTCATTCCCCAGTTATAAGGCTTGAATAAAAAGTAATACCTCCAGTATTATAAATTGTCAACAAATGGTACTGCGACATCAGAAACTCTTACATGTTCTTTAAATATGTTCTTTCACTTCATTTTCACTTGATGGGAAATTGCTGCAAGAAAAAAAATTGTTATTATCCTTCATGAAAGCAAAACCTGTAGTGAGTGTTTGTCAGTGGGCTTTAAGCAATGCACTGTGTTTAAACTTTTTACTAATGAAGTATTTCCCTTTAACTGAAATTAAAATTGATCACCAAATGCAGGTTATTTATGGTGGTAGACAGGAATACTGTATGTCACTGGACCAAAAAATAAAAAAATAAAGATAGGTAACTAGGAAGAACTGACGTGTATGATCAAGAACAAAGTAGATGACTAGTGACAACAACAGAGAAAGTTTGATGAATAAGGACAAACAGTAGATCATTCAAAAGAAATTGCTATCAAGTTTGATATTTCACAAGTGCCATTTGGGTCATATTTTTTATATTCCTCAGAATTGGAAGACTTGTGAAAAATGGGCTCGTCGCATGCTGGAAGCAGAGAGCTGAAATCTTCAAGAACAAAAGTAGAATAGAATAGAGCTGGAAGGGACCTTGGAGGTCTTCTAGTCCAGCCCCCTGCTCAAGCAGGAGAAACTATACCATCTCAAACAAGTGACTGTCTAGCCTCTTTTTAAAAATCTCCAGTGATGGAGTGCCCACAATTTCTGGAGGCAAGCTATTCCACTGGTTAATTGTCCTCACTGTCAGAACGTTTCTCCTTAATTCCAGGTTGCTTCTCTCTTTGATCAGTTTCCAACCATTGTTTCTTGTCCTGCCCTCTGGTGCTTTAGTGAATAACATGACCCCCTCTTCTTTGTGGTAGCCTCTCACATACTGGAATACTGCTATCATGTCTCCCTTATTTCTTCTTTTCTTTAGACTAGCCAAACCCAAGTCCTGCAGCCGTTCTTCGTATGTATTAATCTCCAGGCCTTTGATCATCATAGTTGCTCTTCTCTGAATTTTTTCCAAACTCTCAACATCTTTTTTGTGATATGGTGACCAAAATTGGCTGCAGTATTCCAGGTGTGATCTCACTAGGATTTTATAAAGCGGTACTAATATCTCGCATGATCTTGATTCTACGCCTCTGTTTATACAACCCAGGATTGTATTACCTTTTTGGCGGCTGCTGCACATTGCTGGTTCATGGTTAAATGATCGTCCACTAGGACTCCAAGGTCCCTCTCACAGTTACTGTTTTTAAGCCAGGTCTTGCCCAATCTGTACTAGTACCTTTGATTTTTCCTACCTAAATGTAAAACTTTGCTTTTCTCCACATCGAAACTTATTTTGTTGGATAGGGCCCATTGTTCAAGTTTGTCAAGATCTTTTTGGATCCTGAGTTTGTCTTCTGGGGTGTTGGCTACTCCTGCCAGTTTGGTGTCATCTGCAAATTTGATGAGTTCGCCTTCAATTCCCTCATCTAAATCATTGATGAAGATATTGAAGAGTACTAGGCCTAAGACGGAACCTTGTGGTGCCCCACTGATTACTTCTCTCCATGTGGATGTAGTGCCATTGAGGACTACTCGTTGAGTACGGTTTGCCAGCCAGCTACAGATCCATCTGGTGGTGATGTTGTCTATTCCACCTTTTTCTAACTTACCAAGGAGTAGGTTGTGGTCTACTTTATCAAATGCCTTATTGAAGTCTAAGCATACTATGTCCACAGTATTTTGCTGGTCTATTAGTTTAGTCACTTTGTTGAAGAATAAATAAGGTTGGTTTGGCATGATCTGTTTTTAACAAACCCATGCTGGCTACTAGTTATAACTTTGTTTGCTTCTAGTTGTTCGCAGATCTGTTTTTTGATTATCTTTTCTAGGATCTTCCCAGGTATTGATGTTAAACTGATTGGTCTATAGTTTCCTGGGTCCGTTTTTTTCCTTTCTTGAAGATGGGAACCACCTCAGCCCTTTTCCAATCCTCAGGTACTTCCCCAGTGCTCCAGGATTTTTGAAAGATGTGGTGCAATGGTTCTGAGATAACATCTACCAGCTCCTTCAGAACTCTGGGATGTAATCTGTCAGGCCCTGGTGATTTATATTCGTCAAGGTCGGATAGGTGTTCTCTTACTATTTTCTTGCTTATTTTAATTTTTGTTTCTAATTTGTCTTTTGCAGTGGTTTTTTTTGGGGGGTATGTTGGACTGTAGTTTCTTTTTGTGTGAATACTGATGCAAAGTATGTGTTAAGCAGCTCTGCTTTCTCCCTGTTGCCTTGTTATTTCCTTGCCATCTTCTCTCTTTAGTGGGCCTACAGTTTCCTTGACTTTTTTCTTGTTGTTAATATGTTGGAAGAAACTTTTTTTATTATTCATGATTTCTGTTGCAAGTCTTTGTTCGTTCTGAGCCTTTGCTTTCCTGACTTCATCTTTGCATTTTCTGGCTGTCTGCTGATAATCGGCCTTATTTATGTGCCCCTCTTTCCATTTTTTGTATTTGTCCTTTTTGTCTTTCAGTTTGTCAGGCAGATCTTTGTGCAGCCATGCTGGTTTCTTCTTGAATTTCTTGTTTTTCTTTTTCAGTGGTATTGTGCTGGTCTGGGCTTTTATGATCGCATTTTTCAGAGTTTCCCACACTTCTTGGGTTGTTTTCCCCTTTAGGATTTTCATCCATGGGAACTTTTCTAGGTTCTCTCTGAGTTTATTAAAGTCAGCTCTTTTGAAGTTCAAGAGACTGGTTGGATTGTTTTCTGTTGCTAGTGTTTGTGTTATATTAAATTCCAGTATGACGTGGTCACTTTCACCCACCAACTTCAACTCCCTCTATCGCTTCTTCTCTATTAGTTAGAATTAAGTCCAGTATGGCTTTACGTCTAGTTCCCTTCTCCACCTTTTGGATGACAAAGTTGTCGGCTAGGTTGGTTAGGAATCTGTTTGATCTCCTACTCGCTGCAGAGTTGATATCTGGATAGTTGAAGTCTCCCATTACTACTGTGGCATGCTTCCTACATACATTTGTTAGCTGATGGGTAAAGAGTTCCTCTATTTCTTCTAATTGGTTGGGTGGCCTGTAATTTACACCTATGGTAGTGTCACTTTTTTTCTCTTTTATATTGATCCATATACATTCTGGAGAGATTTTATCTTGGATCGTGTGCATTTCTGCAGATATGTAGTGTTCTCTTATATATAGTGCAATTCCCCCTCCTCTTTTTGTAGACCTGTTTCTTTTGAACAATTTGTATCCATCCATCAGTTCATTCCATTCATGGGTTTCGTCCCACCAGGTTTCTGTAATGCCAACTATGTCATACCCTTCCTCATGTACTATTGCTTCTAGTTTGCCCTGTTTGTTCCCCAAGCTTTGAGCATTTGTATATGAGCATTTAAGACTTTTATGCCTGTTCATGGGCATGTTTCCTGCATCTCTTGATTGTTGTTTGGGTTTCTCTTTTTTCTTGTCTCTGCCTACCTCATTGTTTGATTTGTTTTCTTGGGATTTATGATTGGCTTTGGGTTCTAGAGATTTTAAAGATTGGTCACCCTCCCCCCTCAATTTTAGTTTAAAGCCCTCCTGAAGAGTTGGGCCAGTCTTTTTCCAAGTACATTTTCCCTGTTTTTATGAGGTGCAACCCATCCCTTGCCAGGAGTCCTTCACGTAGGAAATGCAGTCCATGATCGAGGAAACCAAATTTTTCTTGGCGACACCAGCCCTTTAGCCAATGGTTTATTTCTAGAATTCTTTTTCCCCTCAGTGGGTATTGGCCTTTCGTTGGGAGTACGGATGAGAACACTACTTGTGCTCCTAGCTTCTTAACTTTTATTGCCTAGTTGTTTGTAATCTCTCACCATTGTACTCAGGTTCTTTGTTGTGTCATTCGTCCCAATGTGGAGGAAGAGGAAAGGGTAGTAATCAGTAGGCTTAATTATTTTAGTTAGGTTCTCAGCCACATCTTTGATTTTTACTCCAGGGAGACAACATACCTCCCTGGATTGTATGTCCGGTCTGCAGATGGATGATTCTGTTCCTTTGAGGATAGAATCTCCTATTACCAACAGTCGCCTTCCTTTTTGGGAGGCTGCAGTCTGGGGTGCTTTTCTGTTTATCTCTGGTGTGTTTGTTGATGTGACTTTTTTAGGGATATTTGAAGTTATGTCTTTGCTAAGCTTCTGCATGTTTTCTTTGAGGGGGAGGTTGTGGGTCTGCGTGTTTCCATCTAAGGGGAGAAATCGATTGCTCAGTTTTAGTGGGGCTGTTTCTGGTTGGGTTGGGTTGGGCAGAAGGGGTTTGTTAGTTGTATGCTGCTTCTTTCTTTGAGTATTGTGTTTCCTTCTATGTGTGACATGCCTCCACTTGTCTTCCTCCAAGGGTTTATCAGTAGGGTCAAATCCTCTGGGAGTTATTTGTTCATTAATTCGTTCGATTTAGGTATAGCTTTCTTTCCTACATTGGGGTTTGGCTAGAGTTGCCTCTAAGTTCCTTACTTTTTCCTCCAGTAGTTTACATAGTTTACATCTAATGCATGTATAGTTTGGGTGTTCTTTGGGCATAAGCACATACACGGAACATGTATTGCATATCACAATAGTATCAGTCATCTGTTCCATGAGTTTGTTGTTTGAAAATCCCTTTTTGGTTTTTGCTGTCTGCAGGCCCTGTTCTACCGCTATCCATAGCACTTGGTCTGCTGCTGTCTGTAGGCCCTGGTCTATTGATATCTGTAGCACCTGGTCTGCTGCTGTCTGTAGGTCCTGGTCTACCGCCATCCATAGCACCTGGTCTGCTGCCGGCGGTGGGCCCTGGTCTACCGCCGTCTGTAGCACCTGGTCTGCTGCCGGCGGTGGGCCCTGGTCTACCACCATCTGTAGCACTTGATCTGCTGCCATCTGTAGGCCCTGGTCTACTGCCATCTGTAGCACCTGGTCTGCTGCTGTCTGTAGGCCCTGGTCTACTGTGCTGCAGTGTTCCACTACCCCCACCAACAGCTCTGCAGCTACAGGGCTCCCGTTTGCTGGTCCGTTGCGCTGGTGTTCTGCTTCCTTCAGCAAACAGGGCTGCCTGGATGGTTCACAGTAAGCTCTCCTCTTTTCTCCCTGGCTGGCTCTCCTTCCTTCTCCACTATCTCACCGGCTCTCCTGTTTCTCCTCTCTGCCAGTTGTTGCGCTGTCCTCAGTCAGCTTTCCTCTCCGCCCCACAGCTGATTCTCCTCTCGCTCTGCAGATCCCTCTTTGCTTTTTCTCTTCTTCAGTCTTTTTTATTTTTCTGACTTATTTTTCCCTCTTTACCTTTTCTCCTACCGTTTTGTCTTAGTTTAATAGCAACTTCTCTTCCCACGAGGTAACCAAGCTTCCTCTGTGGCCGCCAGCTTCAAGAATTTGTCAGCAATTGTTGTCACAATATGAGAATGAAGGTGTGTGATTTTCTCATAACATTATAACAGCTGATGAAACATAGGCTCATTGTTATGACCCAGAAACAAAGAACCAGTGCACAGAATGTCATCACAAAGCTTCATCTGTTAAAAAAAAAAAATCTTAATCCTGGCTCCAGCAGGAAAATTCACGCTTATAGGTTTTTCAGATGCATTTGGTATTATGCACATTGATTACCTTGAACGTTGCTTCAGTATCAGTTCAGAGAACAACTTTACAATGCAGAGAATTTGAAACAATGATGAAATAGAGTTCAGAAGCGGAGGAAGGAAAAATTGCTGCAACTTGACAACACACTAAGCCTCACATTCATGAGCCATCCAGGAGCCAGTTACAAAGTTGGATTTCACTGTTTTACTCCATCTGCCATATAATCTAGATTTGGCATCATACACCTTCCATCATTTCCCAAAACAGGGAATATTTTTCTGGGCATCTTGACTCAAAGCATTGGAAAAGACTCTCAAGACCTGTTTGAAGGGACAACATGTGAAGTTATCTTGTGGTAGTTTTTGTGGTTTGTCCTTCATTAGTAGAAGTGTGTGGTGAATGGTGCTGGTTATGTGGAGAGGTAAATACAGGTGACAAAAGAACTAATTTCAAGGATTATTTTCCTGTTTTGTTTATTAAAATATGTCTATTTCAACTAAAGAGAGCCAGATTAAGGTTAAGGACCTTGATTAGAAACCTGGAGGCTCTGAGTTCTAATCCTGCCTTAAGCACAAAGCCGGCCAAGTAACCCTGGACCAATCACTCTCTCCCACACCTAGGAAGCAGGAATTAGCAAATCACTTCTGAAATCATGTCAAGAAAATTGCAGGAACTAGCCCAGGTAGTCACCAGGAGTTAATGATTTGAAGGAAACCTTCCCTTCCCTCCAAAAAACAACAGAAAACCTAAAGTTATGCAGATGGAGGGAGTAGTTTAAACTCAACACTCTTAACTAGAACATGAAATTTTCTTGTCTGTGCTACTTTTAAAGGTGATCTGAAAACTTAATCCTGTAAACATGTTCCCGCTTGGCTGTTTAGTAAGTGATTTCCAAGGCTTTTCATCAAGTCTCTTTTCCGATTATTATTCCGTCAGGTCCCAAAATTTACCCTAGTCATTTGAAACTGCATTTTCTGAGACTTCTGATCAGTTTAGCCAACTCATCTGATGCTTCTTCCTACATAAATAGGTAGGTGTCATTCCCTGCAAAGAATTTGGACTGTGAGCATTTTGTTGCTAACAGCTTTGTTAAGTAAGTTGTTAGAGCATTCATAAACATAAAGACATGCTGGCTCAGCTAATCAACCTCAGAGATTTCACTACAGTATATATTGGCAACTTGCTTGTCCATCAGTTCACCAGACCATCATAGGAATCAGCAATAGCAACATTAATAGACAAAAAGAATCATGGAATCTTTTATCTGAGCCAGTTGACTGCCCTCTACTTATCTATACCTCTGCCAATTCATTCAGGTAAAGTATATTTCTGATTATGAATTAAGACTTCTGTGGACTAGCCATTTCACGAAGCCATTTCATTTGCAAACAGGATTTCAGAAGTCCTGTATTTAAAAATGTATTTTCTGACTGGAAATGTGTAGCACAAAAATAAAATTGGATGCATTTGATTTCTTTTGCTAACCTAAGTCTCACTATACAAACCTGACTTGTAGTTGTAAACCTGTCATTCTCTTCTGTTGGTTGTATTCCTACCAGCTTTGCAGAGCTGCTGATTTGATTTGTCAGTCTCTGAATAAAGTATAGGCTTGTCAGTTGTCTACAAGTTTATTTAGTGTGCTTCACTAACTAGTTTTAGTTCTGTCCTGTTAGTATAGTGTTTAATTTTGGTTTTGGGGTAGTTGTTTTTTATTTCTTGCTGTTGTACCGTACAATTAACAGTTAATACCTACTTTCAATCAATGCCGATCTGATTCTAATATAAACAAGTGCTCCAGAAGAACATTATCCTTCTTTCACAACAGTTTTCTGAGACATACTGTAAGTTGTGGATGCAACTTGGTATTTTCACTGTTGTGAATTAAGATCTTTCTTGCTATTTTACAGCAAGAAAATAGTGTCTCAATATCTAGCCAATATCTACCTAGATTTAATGTGCTAAAAGGAAGCATATCATTTTCACTTCATCTACTCAGCTTCTAGAGGTGAACCCTACATACTTTATTACTGTTACTGTGCAATCTTCTGCTCCATTGCCGATAATAATTTATCATAGTCATGAAGCCACCTCTTCATCCCACGATGCCCTTGTTAGTTTTATATTCATAAGGGATTCCAGCTGAATAAGAAGAGATGTGCATACAAGTCTTGGGAAGCTCAGATATACAAAGAAAGCAATGCTACAAAAGTAGCAGTCCTCATTTTAGAGAATTTAGGTTCTACTCCCAGGATTCAGGCAAGATTACAGGAAATTCTGTGATGACAGATGAGAGTTCAAACAAAAGAGTACTGGCCAATATTCAGCTCCTCTTGCTAAATAAGGACAGGGACAACTCTATGCCTTTTTCATGTCTTGAGTTTGAAAAGCCCATTCCCTTTCTTGCACCATTGCTAGTGCTATTTCCAGAGTAGAATGTCATTCAGTATTGTACCATGCTCAGCATGGTGTTCCCTGAAGGAGGTTGTGGGATGGGTAGAGGAGAAAAGCAACAAAATGAAGCAAGTGACATCATGTGATTTAGAATAACTTATTTCAGACACATCTGCAAGTACCCACTCAGCTTGGAAAGCCTGGAGCCTTAGTTTTAAATGCCTCTTTCCCAACAGGATAGACTTTATACACCACACGAAAAAACAACCCTAGGTCTACCCATCTCAGTTTATGATGTTGTTTCATTTGAGTAGTAAACTATACCTAAATTTCCTGCCAATCCAGTTACTATAAAAATCTAGATAGTTAGATTTCAGTACTTCAGTCAAAAGCTGAATGTTCCAAATTAGCTAGTCATTCAAAATTGTTATTATAATTGAGAGGCAATAAAGAAGGATTAGAAGTTATTCATCTTAGAGGTCTGTGCTACATACACTATCAGAGTGACTTGTCAGCTGTGCTGCCAATATCAGGAGAATGCGGTCATCATTAAAATACAAGGTGGCAGAGAAGAAGGAATTCCTCAGAATATCAGTGTATATGTGTGTGTGTGTACACACACCCATCCATCCATACACACACACACATACACACACACTTTGCATTAAAAAAATCTCCCACATCCCAGTTCAGAAAATAATGCATTTTGGAAGGCATAGTGATGGGGAAAATATTTTTGAATTAATATAGGTACATTGCTGGAAAAAAAGTGAAAAAGTTAATGAAGCAGGGAAGCATGACTTTGATGGAATAGGAAAGAAAGAATTATTCTCACTAGTATTTGTCATCTAAATGGTGCTAAAAAGAGGCTGAGCAAAGCTTTTGGGAGGCTAGTTTTTGAAACGTTCTGACATAAGCCAGTCACCCTTCCTCCAGGCATTAAAGCAGCTCCTTCAAAGATGCAATACAGCATGAGTGCACATTCATTGCTCCTTCACTGTCAGCAGAAGAGTAGTCTGTCCATGCACACAGCTAGGGAAAGTCTTGGAAGCAGCTATGCTAACTTTTCTGGAGGATACAATTGTTGAAACACACTGAGGCACAGTAGTTCAGCTTGGGACAATGTGCTCATAAAGTGTCTTTTAAAAGAAAAATGAAGTGATAAATAAAGAAATCATGCCAAGTATGATGAGAAGGGAGACATTTGTCATCATTTCTTCTGTTACCCAACATCAGAACAGCAATGAATTGACAACCTCAGGAAAGTTTAGCATTTAAAACATCAAGCCAGATTGTTTTGAAAGAAAAAGAGAAAAACATCATAAATTTTATCCGTGAGTAGAATTTTCTACAACTGGTATTTATACTAACCAAACAAGAAAAGTGTTTGTGTGTGTGTGTGTTGTGTAAAAAAATCAGGTGCAAGGTACTGCAGTGATAAATCTTAAGACAGAGAGAGACATACCAATTGCACCACTCTTCCCATATGCATGGGTGAATACTAGCTGTAACGAGATTCTGTGAGATTAAAATGAGAAAATACTGCAATTTTGTCAAATATAGCATACATGGAGAATACAAAACTCACCATTTATGTGTGCTTTTTTTTTTAAAAAAAAAAAGGTGGAAAACGTCTTTTAAAGTACATTGGAACTGAATAAGTCCACTTCTTGAATATTTTGTCATTACAGTTCAACAGATATGTCTGTAAGTTCAAAAATATTTCTATAGTGACAAACAGTACATGGGAAATAATTATTTTCAAGTCAGAACTGGTCAACTAAACTTTCACCCTGTGAAGGCCAAACTGCGAAAAAAATCTCTCTTTCTGAGTTTCAGGCTCTTTAAGTTCTAACATACTAGTTTGACTAGAAGATAAGAATTTGGTTGATCTGTATGTTGTGAAAGTCACTGTAATGTACTAGATATACAGTAATACCAGATCTTGGCTCAACTCTCCATTTATCTGAAGAGCTGATTTTTATGGCACCTTGTTCCTAATCTCAGTTTGAGAGGTTTAACATTTTGGAGATTAATTTAGATTCAGATTAAATTGTAGTGAGAGGACCATGCATTCCACTTTGAGAATTTCCTGACTGTAATTGAAGTGCTAGGAAGAGGCCGAAGATTGTCCACCCTTCCTTATTTAAAGGGCAATGTAGCTGAATTTACATAGTTGTCTGTGCAACCATGAACTTTTCAGGTTGTGCATTTCTCAGAGTTTGCAAAATTCTACTTGGAAAATCACATGTGTTTACATTTGTCAAATATAGGGTAAAATAGAACCACACAGTAAAAAAGAAAAAAAACATTTTTAAATTAGTTTCTTTTTAATTTAGACTTTTTCCCTTGGCTTAGAGTTCTTGGCTATCTTTTTCTCAAACAAAATAAATAACACCATTCCAGTGGTTCATTTCAAGAAAATATTATCTTCTGCAGCCATCTGTGCTGCAATTGAGAATAAGTCTCTGTTGACTTCATTTGGACGGAAACAAAAGTTTTTATCATGTTTTTACAATAAACTTTGAAAATTCTCCTTATGACAGCATGTTAGTCTATTAATAAAAACAGACTTTGTACCGTATGCTTGTCTTGGAGTGAATAGCCACCATCTGAGTAAATGTGTTCAGACTATGGGGCAACTGTCTTTTGATTATTGTGAAGTAGAGAATTTGTCATCTTTACCTAATCTAAAACAGGCTAATAGTTCCATAATGAAACGTTGTCTGTTTGTTCCAGAATATGGATGAGAGGGAAATTACCTGTTCTTTCTAAATGACAACCCTTTGAGGTATCTAAAGAAGACAGAAGTTGTAATTACAATAGACATCAAGCTTTTAACTGAATAATTTCAGTTGGATGAATATGGCAGAACAATTTTGAACAAGGGAGCAGAAATGAGTATTTCTATGCAAAAACTATAAGGCCAATCAGAACATGTTATGAGCAGCAGGAATGTCAAGATTTGTGTCTTTCATAATCAAGTCACAGGCCAATGTCAAATCTAGACAAGAGTAAGAGAATAGGAAATTAAGTTAACAAAAACACAGCATTTTCTGAATCAGATAAATTCCAAGGATATACCTTGACTAAAGAGTTAAAATATGGTATAATTAAAATATATTTTCAATAAACCATATTGATCCATAAATACATTTAGAAACAGATAATGATTTATTGCAAAGGCTGCAGCAGTGACTACTGCTGAATCCAGTGCCCCAAGTTTCTGAGTTTTGCTACATACCAATCCTTGGAACAACACAGAAATAACTGAAGTTTTAAAGGCCGAAATAGACTGGGGGGGGAGAGAAGGGGGAAGTTGTTCCGTGATTGATTGCTTAAATGTTGTTTTTATCTAAAGCTGCCTTTGGGGCTCCCAAATTTGATTGGAACAGCGAAGAAGCAATTTTTAATCTCTCCTCTCAAAACCTTTTTCTATTTAAATTGCCTCCAAGTTACTGTTTCTAATATTGTGGAGAACATTGGTGTCTGTACCTGTATACTTTCTGTTACTGGACTGTTAGGAATAATTTAGATCCAAGCAAAATCCACATAAGGGAAATTAAAACCAAAAACCTTCGTCTCTCAACCTAAGCTACTTTACCAGGTTCTGGGTTGTAGGGCAGGATGGAGAGATTGTGTGTGGGCTATTCTGGTTCTTCAGAGAAAGAGCAAGATAAAAGTTCAAACGATCAATAAAACACTATGTTCATATTACACTACAGCAGAATGATAAATGATAGCAGAACCCCTTAAACACAAAGGCTCCTTTTTTTGCAGACGATATTGCTGACTCTATTTGTCAGCTTTCTCTGTCATTCAGAGAAAATGTACTGTCAAAATGTACAAATGGTATCCTTATGAATAGCCATGCAAAACAAGCTAGGAAATTTCTATGCAATGCAAGCACATTAATTTATTAACCAATTTTACACATAGATCTTCCACATTCCTTCCTTTTAACACCTTTTTGAAGGGGGTTGTCCCTGGGCTTTGGTGTTTCTATTTTTGTTACTTGAAAATATAATAACCCAATTATGTTTTTCATTCTTCCCATCTGCCCAGTGCCTGATTTTACTTCTTAAAATGTCCTGATGAGTAAAGATGATTTGAATAAAATTCATGATTCAAGGGGCTGATATAAGCAATGCTATATTCTGTGAGCATTTATGATTTGTTAATTGTCTAATTAATACATGAAACATAAGGGGGGAAAACCTGAAACTTTCATGTTTATAAAAAAAACAGTTCAGAGCAATCAGTATAAAAAAGGCAAAAAGGGGGAATTTAAAAAAAAAACCTCACATCATTCTTCAGAGTCACCAAAGGCAAATGTGTGGGAGAAAATGCCCTACATGAGACCTTCTTAAATTTAGCTCTGTTTGCATCAGACCATGTCCCACACTAACACAATTGTCATCATGTGTCACCAGTGTGATATAAATGGATTTTTGCAATCTTTAACAAAATTATTTTACTAACGTATTGGGATACCAAGTATTTAATTGGAAGTACCTTTATGCAATGCAAAGAAGAGATTATTCCAATGAATCGTGAAATATGAGACCCAGCAATAAATAGATGTTTGCTGAAAATTAATCAGATAGAGAAGAAGCAACTAGACTTTGTCTAAAGAAAATTAATAGAGAAGTATAATGTGGAAGGGGTGCCTGTTTAAAAATCCCAGTGCATGTGTTAGAACATGGGTGTCAAACTTGCCGTGTCACGTGACGTGTTGTAATGTATCGTGACTTTTTTTGCATTGCTGGAATTGGGGTGGGCGCGGCCTCCATATGATGCAACCGGCCCACGGGCCGGCAGTTTGACACCCCTGCGTTAGAAGAATCTTTACTTAATAAATGTTTATTATTCCACAGAGAACATTGGCACTCATTGGGTATTTCACCATAACCTAATCAAGTTTAGCTTGAGTATTACATTAAATCAGAATAAGTTTTGTCTGAATTGTAAGAAACAAACAAACAAATAAACGTTTGTGTTTGTTTGTTTGTTTGTTTGTTTGTTTGTTTGTTTGTTTAAAAAATAGACACACATCTGGTTCTTGGGCCAGTTCTAGGTTTGACTCTACACAGGATTATGCTTTTCAAGAAGTAGGTTGGCATTTTGAAAGTTCTCTTGAACTTAAAACTATGGCTAGATTTGCATATGGCAAGGTGATAGAGGAACCTCCTTCAACTTTGGCTGCTATGCCAGTTTTAGCTCTGCCTGGAATATGAAGCCTTGGAGAGGGTTAAAGCTAGACTACTACTACAATGAACTTTCCATAGGGCTCCCTTTGTAAACAGTGCAAAATGTGATGCCGTACCTACCTACAGGTACAAATTATAGCTGTATAACACCAGTTTTGTGAGAATTGCATTGACTTCAAGTCAGTTTCCAGGAACAATTCAATATGATGGTTTTAACCTCTGAAATCCTTTATGGCTTGGCTTAGGACTGTCTTCTTCAAATATCAGAGAGACTGGAAGTGATATCTTGCATCCCCTTCCCTTCTTCTCTCCAGGGATTCACTTGTTTCCAACCTGTTATCTTTTAAGAAAACTGTGGAAACTACCTTACTCCACAGAGTATTTAATGTTTAATTTGCTGCCATTGGGATTGGATACCAGTGGGTATTAATACTGTTTTATTCATCCTCATGTTTTTACTGATATTTGGTTTGCTTTTGTGGTGCTTATTACACTTTTTAGGTGTGAAGTAACTAGGAGTTTTATGTATAATATATTTTACACACACACACACACCCAAGCTTCTGTAGAATGCAAGCATTTAAATCAAAACTAATTGTATAATGCCTGGGAAAAAGGAATGTTTAACCTGGCAATGAACAGCATCATTGAGGGCTGCAGGCACTTCCTCTTGGTCAGGACTGTGGTAAATGAGTAGAGGCTAAAATCTCAGGTTCCTGCATGCTGTAATGCTGATAAAAACTGGGAATTGGGAAGGAATTCATATAGAAATAATTAAATATGAGACCTTAAAGCAGTCAGCAGTGCGTTTGACATAACATGTGTCGTAAGTCCTTAAAATTCAATTAAAGCTTTCCTTTGCCCTCTGAAATTAATGAGTGTATCTTTGAATTATTTCAGCTCTGTCATTTTGTTTGTCAGAGCCTAAAGCGAATTGCAGATTATTGAGCAGAAGCATAACTAGTCATTTGATCTGAAGGTTTTGTGGAACTTAAATGGTTTACATCAGCCTTCTTTAACTTGATGTCCTTAAGTCAGTTGGCTAGGATCAATGGAAATTGAAATCCACAGTATCTGGAGGACCGCATATGAAGGGATGCTGCTTCTAACTGCCAACTCAATTCTGCAAAAATGGACTCAGGTTTGGAATAATTTCTGTTGTACCCTCAGAACACTTTTCCATGATATAGATAGGGTAAACTCTTCCCAAAGCAAAACACCCCATATTACTTTAATTGATTTTTTTGGCTTTCCAAAGCAATGTTTGGTGCCCCTCAAGTTTAATTGTTACCTAAGAGATGTCAATAACGATGTCATTGAAATTTTAAAAAAATTCAGATCAAACAGGTAACAAAAAGTTTGTATATTGCTCTTCTGTATTTGGAAACAGCTGGCCTCCCAAGATCCTACATATGGACTGAGTTAATGACTTCATGAATGTTTCTGGTAATTTTTTAAATTATGCATATAATTGCAGTTGCTGGTTGTTTTAGTTTTAAAACTATATTTATTTATTTATTTATTTATTTAAAGTTATGCGATTGCAACATTTTACTCATGAGGTTCATATTATCGTAAGATGTCCGTTCAATGCATCTAGCCTATTCATTTCAATTCTGCTTCTTATTTATTCATCTGAGGCTCTAGTTGCCTTGACTGGCTTGTGCTTATCCTGGCACTAATGAGAGAGATTCTTAGTGCTTTTCAGTTCTGTCTCTTGTAAATTTTTCTTTTGGCCTATGTACTTGTCTGCAACTGAATAATATGAGGGAAGTTGCCTCTTCTTGGAGCTTAGTTTCTCAGGGTCAAAACAAGCAAACAAAATAAGTATTAGCAAAGAGAGTTTCAATCCCAACACCTATCACTATATTCCTTACATGGCATCTTTGTTGCTGAAACAATTGAGCACTAATAAATATGATTCAATCTGAAGGATCCATTTATTCAAGACTTATTTTGAGTATAAAAATGTTGGTATGACAATGGCATTATAGCTGTTTCTTTTGAAGCTTTCATTTATGTAATGCTCAAAAATCTCTGATTTGGGGGCAGTTTAGAAGAAGACTTGAGATGACATGTAGAGGTATATATGAATGAATGAGTGAGTGAGTGAGTGAATGAATGAATGAATTGCACTGACACAATTCAAAATAGACCAAAACAAATATTATTTTCTAGCGGGATGAAAGAAATCCAGAGGGAGATTCTGAACTAACAGATCAAATTATGGATACTTTACAGAATAATACAAAGTCATGATAGGAAAGGCAAGAGGATAGCAGTAGAGAAAGCACAAAGGACCACAGGCGACGGCTGGCTTGTCACTTGAGGAATACTTAGGCACATTTTTTTCCACTCCAGTATCTAAATTGGCAGATGTGAAGATACACTCATGGGTTAGCTGGCTAGGCAATGTTCTGGCAGTCAGGGAGGCATTGTGTGTATCTGCCGTTCCATGTGAGCAACTAATTTAATCAGTGGAGAAAGCACATATCCTTTAATTTAATCAAATTGAGGAAACACATTAGGCTTTGACCCCTATACAATTTTCCAAGCCATTATTCTCCTGTCTAGCTATCTCCCAAGCCTCTAGTTTGGCTGCTTTTTCTGGAACAAATTGATTATTTTGCTGAGGTGCCATGGTAATGTCAATGAAAAATACATAGCAAAATTAAATAAGTATAGGGAACCAACAACTCCAAGCTCCCAGTGACAAGGGAATGAAGAGAGTGACGCAATGTCATTCTAACATTTCCTGCCCATCTGAGGCCCAGGGTTAGCTGCAGTGCAGTTTGTTCCCTCCCCCTCCAGAATTGGAGGATTTTGTTTTCCCTTCAGTCTTTACTCTTTCAGTAAAAAAAAAGAAAAAAGTTGTAACGAATCAGCTGTCTTTCAACAAATTCTGTTGCACATGCTTTTAATATTTAGACCGAGGTCGAATTGTAGGAATCAACAAAGGGAATATCTGAACACTTCCATTCTTAACTTTCCAGGCATTTTGACTTCAAAGGAAATAAATTCTGTTAACAAAATAATAACAAATATGTAGCAACTTATAGTCACTTGGCAAAAGTAAGACCTCTTTTCTGAAGAACAACTCATGGCTGTAGTATATCATCAGGACCAGAAAAATATTTCTATAATTTGAATCCTTAACCATGGCTTATTTTTACTCCCAAACATTTGGGTCCATGTGAGTGGTTTTTTAACTTTTGTCATAGAGAAAGACATGTGTTATATGTTAAATCAAAATTGGTCATTCTTCTGAATTTCTTCTCAGAAAGACCTGAGAAGAGGCATTAATAGCAAATTTTGTTTTCTTTTCATGGCTGTTTCTTGGGAGAATAAATGATCAATTACAATCTTACGTCAACATTTTTATTGATAGATTTAATTCAAATTGGGTGACATCTGATTCAAGACCTCCTTCTCTATTCCATTGGCTAGCATAGATGAAGGGAGTCATAATAACACCCCCCCCCAATACCCTGGTGGGCACAAGGCTGCAAAAGACAGTTATAGAGACAGCTACATATGGGTGAGTTGAATGAGGCCCCAGCCAATATGGCAGCCAGCAATGATAGGCACTGGCCCCAGTGGCAACAAATCTCTGATCGTTATATCAGATGTTTTTCAAGTCATATTAGTCTTCTGCATCAAGTTTAAAAGTGCAATAATTCATATATTAATGAGATTTTTCAGGGGAAATCCTGCATATTTATTATACTGCTACACTCTGGGAAGTTAATCAAGTTGACCAAAATATATTTTAAAAAGCAGGCTAAAAATATAATAATACAACAACTTTAACCTACATGGAAAAACACCATATGAAATAGAATCTCCCCATTTATGTAAGCTTGTTTAAAATAAAGTGGAAAAACTTCCTTTAAAATACATTGTAAGCGAAAGAAAGCAAAGCTAATACCAATAGTGATAGAAGCCTTGGGTGCAATCCCAAAACATCTGGAGCATCACTTGAATGCTTTTGGCATTGACAAGATCGTCATCGGTCAGTTGCAAAATGAAGCTTTACTTGGAACAGCTTATATCCTACAATGGTACTTTCAACACTGTTGAACAACCACATCTGCCTATCCCTAGTCCTTAGGAAGAATCTGCTAAAAATGACAAATACAGTCAAAATATCTGGCCGTGTGACCAACCATAATAATGTCACGTGCTATACTTGCTATGCATCCAACAATTAAGCTGGAAATGAAAGTCACTGAATTCTTTGTACATGTGCTCCTTCTCAATTATTCCTGATTGTTAAAGGCTTGCTGGAATCCTAGGAAGAAACAGAATTTTTTTTTCTGTCATATCCAGGAACAATATCTCCTGTTTGCCCAAAATATCAGTTGTTCTAAATGAACTGCACAATTGTATAGGCATTAAAGACAAAGCTACCATCAGGAATGGGGCACTACCTAGATTTAGCAGCTGCAAGGAATTGGCTTACAGAAAGTGGGAAGGTATTTTTTATAGCTAACACCCACCCCAGTCCAAGGTATAAAAGCCTCCAAAGGCCTGACTTAGTTGTCGTTGCTTCTGCTGCTGCCGTTTCTCTCCATTTCAGGTTCTTCAGCCAAAATTCTGCCACTTGTAATCCTGCTATTATATGCTTTTCTTTAAAAAAAAATATTTAAATGCTAATGTTGCACACTCATT
Source organism: Azemiops feae (assembly GCA_023970755.1). Classification (NCBI taxonomy): domain Eukaryota; kingdom Metazoa; phylum Chordata; class Lepidosauria; order Squamata; family Viperidae; genus Azemiops; species Azemiops feae. The sequence continues at coordinate 408,389 of JALGBA010000221.1, forward strand.
CCAGAAGAACTCTGCATGGCCTGTGTTAGCAAGCAATAGCAATGTATCACAAAACTGTAAATGTTAACATAACATGAATTCAAATGGCAGGTCTTATGATAGTGTTAACATGCCAAGAAATCCCCCTGGGGAAAATTTACTTGTTGGCTTGATGAGTGCCCAGTGTTCCTGGCATAGCACACAGTTGATATCCAGACGTGCCTTGACGCCAGTTGGTTCTGCTCATCCGTACTTGTCACAAGCTCCCTGGCATTTACTCTCCTACAGCTGAAACGTGTTCAGGAAATAGAAACAGATTATACCTTCTCTCCTGTCTCCCACCCGAGCCAATTATATTCACTTTGGCTTGTGACCTTACCATGTAAGACACATACCATCCCCATGAGAACTGAAGGAAATGCATTGTGTTACTATGAAATGCTGCAGTCTTTTGACTCTTGGAAAGGCACTGGAGTGTGTTCCCACAGTGCAATTTCACATCTGATTATCAGAGTAACAAAAGTGCCATCTAGTGGATGTTTGCTTGAGTAACGGTATTTTCAGTTACCTTTTGACATATCCTATAGCTAACACCAACTCTAAAACATTTTAATGGCTTATGTATGATGGCTTTCTGGTTTAATAATACTTGATTCTACATCAGAATATTTGATTCTATCTCAAAATATTTGATTCTGTGTGTGTGAGTGTGTGTATATGTGCGTGTGTATGTGAGAGAGAGAGAATATCATCATCATCTTCATCCAGATTTTATTTTTTTCCCCCTGATGAATCAATGTGGACATGCTTCATGCTACAGTGGGGTAAATTTATGACAAATTACTTAAAAGAAAGTTTTACATACATACATATATAAAACATATGTATGTAAAATATATATTACATGTATATATGTATAGTGTTAAAACTCAAGAATAGAAAGAACAGAAAAAAATAAAAAATTTAAAAGAAAGTTTTATATATATATTACATATATGCATGTATATATATATATATATTCCATTATCCCCATCACATATAGTTCTAATCAAATGACTCCAATTTCATCATGATTTAGTTCTTTTTCTAACCTATTGTTTCTTATCATCTAAACCATAAATCACAAAAATCATTTTCTTTCTTGCGCAAAAAGTCCATAAGTGGTTTCCATTCATTGATGAATGTCAGTAATTACTTTTCTCTAATCAAAGAAGTCAATTTGTCCATCTCAGCAAATTTCACCAATATATATATTGCATTTGAAATGTGGATTCAAAGGCGGCTGTTACGTATAAGCTGGGTGGACAAGATCAGAAATGAGGAGGTTTTAAGCCGCCTGGGAAAGCCAAGGGAAATCATCAAAACAATTAAAAAACGAAAGTTAGAATATTTTGGACATGTGATGCGACACCCAGAAAAATACGGCATACTCCATTTAATCCTCCAGGGAAAGATTGAAGACAAACGAGGTCCAGGCAGAAGAAGAACATCATGGCTTCAAAATCTAAGGGACTGGTTTGGACAAAACTCAGCAGCACTTTTTCGTGCGGCTGCTGATAAAAACAGGATCGCCAACATGATCGCCAACGTCCGATAACGGATATGGCAGAAGAAGACATTCTAGATAATTTCTATGGTGTGATGTACCAATGATACATCATTTTATAAAAATTCTCTTTAAGGTCATAACATAAATTTCAACACTTTTAACCATATATTTTCTGAATGATCCATTTGTATATTATAACCAACATTCTTAGCCCATTTTATCATACATTTTAACCTGTTTTCCCTTATTTTAAATTTCAATACAATTTATATATTTTGGTAATTATATGTTTATCATCAGTGCCATGGTTTAATGTTCTTGTGATGTATTAAGAATCAAGCCAGCAGTCAAGGTCAACAAATAATGTGTGTGTGTGTTGTGTAGTGTAGTGTAGTGTAGTGTAGAATAACAGTCAGGATATGATAATAAAAAACAAAATTATCTTCTGGATTTTTGATGCTCTAGAACTTGTGAGACCAAGGGAGTAACTTAGTTATTGATAGGAATATCAGTATCTGGATTCAAATAATCTGTTTACAATTCATTACACATTGTCAGCCTTCCCTTTTCCAGCAAGTTTGTACCAGCATCAGCCAGCTGGTCTGCATCTGTTCAATAATTATATAAGCCCATGAATTGCAAGGAAGGCAAGGAAACAAATCTCATGAAATATCTTTATGCAGTTGAACAAAAAGCATCATTCTCTTTTCTGTTTTGAACAATAACTGTTAAGAAATTGCATATATTGCTTCAAAATGTCTATAGAAAGAGTTGGCATCCTAGTAAATTATATTGCTCTGGTTCTCATTAAATATCATGCAGATATTTTATTCCATACAGGTGATCCAAAACTATGTAAAATTAAAAGGACAGATATGTGAATTAATCACTTCTGTATTTCACTGTGCTTAAAATTATTCAACTACTCAATTTTGCCACTGTGTTTCAGAAGAATCTTTGATGTGATGATTCTTAAATAGAACAATGTATATTATCTAATTTATATATCTGACCTTGGTTGATTTAGATGCCTTGAATATAAGGTATCAGATGACATAAAGCAATTGGATATTCCATATTCTGTTCAAAATTGGAAGTAAGCTTTAATTTTCAGACAAAAATATATATTGGTATTTTCAAACAAATAAAGTTTAAATATTCCGTGGAAGAGGAGGAAAAGGAACAGGAGGGAGGAGGAGGGGGGGAGGAGGAAACTAGTATAATTTCTGTAGTGATTATTATTTCAGAAAGCAATGGTTTTTGTTATTCTACTAATCAGTACCTTTGCTAGGATCAGTTTTCAGTTTGTTTATATCTATTTGCCTTCTGAAAGAGTCCCATATTTTTCCATGACATTTTTAAGGCATCGTTCCAGCCATTGTTTTGAACATTCTGTAGATATGTCCCTTTACTTTGACTGGCTGATTGAAAAAACACTTCTGTGCTTTTTGCCTAGATTACATGACTATTGGTTGTTCCTATTGTTATCATTCATAGTGACAGGTTTCATTGACTTCTAGAGTGCAAAGTGTATCTCTACATACTGTATTCTGTCTGCGTCTTGCTTCTACCAAAAGATAAGTACCACTTCTCAAGAATTACAATACTGTTTCCGCCAAGCTGTGGTCCGTTCATCTCTTTTATATCAACCACTTAAAAAAGATCATGTGGATATTAATTCACTAAGCTCTAGAGTTTAGCTTTTATCCATTTTAGTTACTCTGTCTGCATCTTGCTTCTACCAAAAGATTAGTACCAGTTCTCAAGAGATACAATACTGTTTCTGCCAAGCCTTGGCAGAAACCTTCATCAACCACTTAAAGAAAGTTCATGTGGATCTTAATTCACTAAACTATACAGTTTAGTTTTTATCCATTTTACCTAGTCTGCATGCAGATTCCTAGACAATGTTATTTAGAAAATTTGTCCACTTGTGGTGATCAGTCCTCCCTTCTTAAACCACTGCAACAGCTGTCTTAACTGTTGTGCGTTACTGTGTATTTCAGATTATTGTTGCTTTATAATAAATCATTCAGGAACATTTCCTAGCCTTAGAGGAAAGTTCTGATTTACAGCACCATCTGGCAAATTTATCCACACCCCTCCCTCTTTGTTTTATTATAGAATGGAATATTTTAATTTGACAGAAACTAATACTATGACAACAACTAAGATTTCTGCAATGGAATCTAATAAGTAAATAATAAATGCTCTGTAATATCTACATCTGGCTGATGTTTATACTTGCCCTAGAAGAGGTGTCATTCATTAATACTCAATTTAAAAGATGAAAAAATGAAACTGAGATATTATTACCTAGGATCATTAAAGAAGTCATGCAAAACAAGAGAGATGACCCAAGTCTCTCTACACTTACCATAAACTGTCCTTGTTACTGATTTGTTTCTCTGATTTTTTTTTCCTTTGATACTTTGAATTTTGGGCAACTTGCATGGTACCCATAGGTTTTTCTCCATGCTGTTGTCTCAGTGTCCTGAAAGGTAAGATTAAAAGAAAATGGTGTGACTCTCATATTAAATCATGCTAAGCCATGGTTCGTTTATTCATAGCTAACTGAATATATCACAACTGTTCTATGCCAAATCCCAATAGTTGGTTCATTAACAGTACATTATCTGGATAAATATAATAAAACAAAAGCAAACAAATAACATTATGGTTGAATAAGTTGTATGAATCCAATCAGTGTTTGACCTAAGGTCACATATCATGGCCTTAACTGGGCAGAGTCTTATCCTTTCTGAAAATTCTGCTGCCAGATACTGTATTTTAGACAGTAGTTTCTGTTAGATTCAGCCAGTGGTCAAGGTAATAAGAGCTATGTGCATTTGGAAGGCTTCAGATCAAAGAAGGCTATTATAGCCTCCATTCTTACTACCTCTTGTCTCTTTCATAAGCCACCCTTTTCTCATTACAGCATAGTTCAGGGAGGAGACCCAATCTATATCATTGCCTAATTCAGTATTTACTTGTGTTGAAACCAAATTATTAAATGTGGAAGCAGTATAATCTGATAGGAGTTTAGAATTCCATAGGAGTAGAAATAGTAATCTATAGCAGAATATTTACTTGGCACATTATATACTAATTATTGTGGCACAAGCTTTCTTGTCCTGATTTGTTCGTTAATCTAAAATGCAAAGAAACTATTTGGATGTAAGAGAAAACTAGATTGTTTAAAACTGCAGCAATTTTAATTTTTGCCTCCACCAAAACAATTGTGAGGAACTGGGAATCCTCAGGTTTGCCATATCTTATTTCTATAATAAAAAAAATTATCATTTGAATGGACCAGGTGTTGTTGAAGCAAATTTGTCTCCTGATAATGTATATACAAACAGTTCAACATCTTGATCAGTCTTTGGTAATAACCAGTAGGGTGTTCTAGTTCTTTGATCACATCCATTCATTTTCTACTACTTCTAATTCCCTTAGCTTAGTGAGCATAATCATTTTTTTTCTGATACATCATCTACTTGCATCAGATGAGGTAAAGTATTGCCGATCATTTTGGCATAGCTCTTACTCATATTTCTCAGTTTTGGAATGCTCTACATTGTCAAAAGTTTTTCTTGTATCAATAAAGCACAAGTCAACTTCCTATTTGCTCTCTTTTTCTCTCTCCATCGTCTTAGCTATCTGATCTCATATCCTGCCTTTTCTGTTCATCTGGCATTTCTTTCTCCATATATGACTCTCGTTCATAAGATTTTAAGCAAAACTTTGTTTGCTTGAGACATTAGAGCAGCATTAGTATACTAACGAACACTTAGTAGTGCATGTTCACTTGCAAGTCTCTTCTATAGGATAGACAGATGTACCAGTCTCTAAGCCATAGTTTTGCTTTGCATTTGTGAACACCTAGCACTTAACACTAGCTGTTTTTTTCTTGCAACTTTAAGTGGTTGAATGTTTGACAGCTGGTCTATTGCCTGTCGTATCTCACTTTCTAATGGAGTCAGTTCCCAAACTCTTCCAACAAATGTTCCTGTCAGTCTATAATCCCCTTTTTAGAGAGTTTCAGTATAGTCTTTCCAGTTTCCTTTAACCTCATTTGCTTCTGTCAGATCTTGTCCATGATTACGTTTGAGTAATCCTACCTTAGCTGTAAATTTTCCTGCAGTTTCTCTAATCTTCTTTTAAACTCTCTCTTTTTTTACTTATTATTTTCTCTATTTTTTGACATTATTGACTGAGCTACCTTTCCTTGTCCTTTCATACTTAACACTGAGAGTCAGTATTCAGTCACATTCATCCAAGACTTTCATCCTTCATTTTCCCCTAGCTATCATAATGGGTTGCTATGAAAGCTACTTGGATCTTTCTTCTTTGAAATTTTGGGAATATTTTTCTGTTTCAGTTTTCATGAATTCTCATATGTTTCAATTGCTCCTTTTTAATCTAAGCATATTGAGTCTATTCTTTACACTGATCTTATATTCTATGTTCTCTAAATCATCGTTTGCTGACACAACTATTCTTTATAATTATTTAAATTTATCTTCTATATTTGGTACCAGTAATGTTTGGTCTATTCTGTAATCTGTAATGGAATTTCTTATATCTTCCCGTTGTGGTCTCTGTTTGATTCCAGTGCTGTCCACATGCTTTCAATGTAGAAAGTCTACAATAATCTTGATTAAAACAAGTGTTGGAAATAAAGAATTCTGTTTGCAAACCTTGTTAATCTAGCACCTGCTATACTGCCTTTATCAAGCCAAATCTTCCTGTGATTCTAAGTTGTTCTATTTTTTTCAACTTTTGCATTCTAATCAATCATTAATAACATTACATCCGTTTTGAATTTACAACAAAACACCTCTTGCAGTTTACTACTCAATTTCTAACTGTATATATGTTTTTGAACTAGATGTTGGAAAATGTTAAGAATACAATCAATAATCAAAGAATAAAACAATCTAGATTTTTCACTAGAGATGTAAATAACCGTGCTCAAATTATCATATTTTGGGCATGTAAAGACCCAGCTCCTTGAGAAATTGATAATGCTGGGGAAAGGGGAAGCAAAGATTGTGTAGATGTGACATGTAAAAGACCAGGTTGGAAACAAAACATTGCATTCTCACAAGCGGTCCAAGTCCAACCCCTCCTGAATTCTATTGACCCTTATTTTTGCGCCATTTAAGTTGCCAAATTCTGTATAGAGTTGAATAAATATTCTATGCTGCAGTCTAATGGATAGTCCTGAATCTTTGCACCTGGTAATAATAATCCTTTTCCTTTCTTTTTTTTTCTACTTTCACTATATACTATTTTTCTCTATTATCTTTGTTCTTGTTTATGGTTTTTATTTTGCTAAAAATTTCTTCTATAAATACTATTTTAAAAAAGAAAAAAATGCTGCCCTTATTGTCCACTTTAACCTTTTAACCTGCTGCTATACAAACAGCAACTGGACCAATGTTATCTGTTGAACTGAATGTGGCCTATGACAGTTTCAGAAAGTATTCAGCAGGATATGATCTGTGTCAGAAGAGTCCATTCATGAAACTTGCTTAGCATTTCATATTATAAAAAAACATTTTTAATGCTGCCAGGTGTACCACCTGTCATTTGTTTTAAATGGACTTTCAGAAAAATGCAGCCAGTAAAGCACTATTCACTAAATATGCAGAGGTCAGTGACGTCTGGTAATGTTAAAAAGCCATAGGAGGGAGGCTGAATGTATTTTTGTCATGACCTAAGGACATGGTCCTTCTCACTTTTGTTCATTTCTGTGGCAACCTTTGCTTTGTATAATTACACAAGGAAAATATAAATATAAGGAAAATGTGTTATTTTTGCTGACAATAGTTACTTTGATTGTTGCTTTGTGCATAGCAAAATCAAGAAACCAAGATTTTAATGAGCACTTTCTCAGAGGAAGCACATTTATTTATTACCAATTGTTTGTTTATGTACGTACGTATGTGGGTGTATAATATTGAAATAGAAAAGGTGGTTGATGAGAGAGTGGAGAAAAAAAATGGAAGTTAATGTTGTAATTTGAAAAGATAAAAGAGACTTCTAGAGAACTTAACTTTTATCAAGTATATTTTTTGTATATGTACTTATTACCTACTTTGTTTATTTAGAGCATTTATAACATAATGTGAGACCATAATGAACTGAGATTCTTCTCATTTACTAAACATTGTCAAAAAGTGCAACAGTGGCAAACAGTTGCAAATATAACTTTTTCTTAATATATTCCAAATATATTCTTGGCAGGCTATTCTGTCAGAATAACCTTTATGATCATCAGTGCACTATGGAATGTACCTAAAATATCTCTTTGATGTAATAATACCTGCTAATGTTTAACGTGTATCTGGTCAGACTTCTTCCTTGGCATACAGTTATAATGCAATTAAGGGTATCAGCTGGCATTTTAGCTATTTTCTTCATGGCAATTTATCTTCTCAACATTTCAACATCTCTATCTACTGGGAATTGGTTATTTCTTGTTTCTTCCTAGCCATCATGTATGATTTCATATGGCATATGGCTCTATGGTCTTGGAATACACAAGCATATGAAAAAGATTAATTAGGTCAAAGATTTTTTTAAAAAAGATGGACATATTTTAGCAGATTGCTATATTTATATACCAGGTGTGAGACTCCATTTAAATTGGTAGGCTGTCTGATTTTTGTTTTTGTTTTTTTCTCTTTTCTTCATAGATTAGTTACCATTCTTTATTAAATGATACTATGCCTAACGTAGGATAAATTTGAAGTGAGAATCAATCACAATGCACAATAATTTCATTAATTGCTTATCTAAAACCAAAGAACAAAATAAGTAAAGCAACAAGAAATTCCCTTCCATGTTTCTTATTGTGGGAGAAAAATCAACATAGGGAAGCTTGCTCTAAAGCAGTGGCCCCCAACCTTTTGGGCACAAGGGACCAGTTCCATGGAGAAAGTTTTTTCCACAGACTGGAGGGGGTGTGGTTTTGCATGTTCCCTGCATTCCGTGGATAGGGCTTCTCTTGTTTGCGCGGCCCGGTTGCCATGGACCTATGCCAGTCCACAGACCAGGGGTTGGGGACCCCTGCCCTAAAGTATATTAAGAATTTTGCATAGTCTAAGCCAGGATAAGTGCTGCTGCTTATATCATTAATCAGACACCATGAATTCCAAAAATAAATATCGTAGTTAAATAATTGCTTTGTAGACTGTGATATAGAGATAAATTACTTAGTTATCTATAAATTTATTTATTTAATTTATATCCCACCTTTATTATCTTGACTTCTACCCAGGCATATATTATAATATTCTACTAATACAGGTAGACTTTGATTTACAACCATTTGTTCAGTGACTGTTCGAAGTTACGACAAGGCTGAGTGAATATGGTTACACCTAGTCCCCAGAGTTCCAACTGTCCCAGCATCCCTGGATCATGTGATCTGGGCACTTGGCGACTGGCTTACACAACCAATTGCAGCACTCTGTGATCATATGATCACCATTTGTGACCTTCCTTGCTGGCTTCCCCAGAAAATTAGTGGGGAAGCCAGCAGGAAAGGTTGCAAAGTGCAACATACTTACACCCTCACCTTCACCCCTTGTGTGCTTGCCCTGCACTGGCCACTCACATACTCCTATACCTTGCGCACCTCCCCACACTCTCATGCACCCTTGCATCCATCGCCATGCCTTCCCCATGCACTCTCACACACCCTCTCCAACTCTCCCCATGCCTCCCTCACATCCTTTCACACCGCTTCATGCCCTCCCTACCCAGCAGCAGTCACTTATCTGCCTGCTGAGTTGCATGCAAGCTGCCTGGAATTTGTACTTTCCTGCTAACTTTCCCACTGTCCTGTTTCAGGTTTCATAATCACACATGCCTAAAATATGGAAATGGGAACATTGTACTAGAACATAATGTGATTTGTTCACTTTTGGCTTAGTGTAATATGTGAACAGATATTATTGATTGCAGATCATGGCTTATGGCTACATATGTCTGAACCTAGCCAATTTCAACAAATCGTGATTAAGCCAAACAAAGTTTTAATACGCATTAATCTCAGCTTGCAGGTGCTCCATCACAATGCCAAAAAAGTTCAATCAGAAAGAATCTGAGCATATTGCAACACAAAGACTGCTAATTTGTAAACTGTGATTTATAGCTTAGCATTATATGTAAAGCTAGCCAATTATATGTGCTATGAGATAAACCATGTTTTATTGAAATATCGGGACCAAGCCAGTATAATAGTTCTCATTAGACAGAAAGCAGGTTTCTAGGTTCTCAAATTGTAGCATAGAAACCCTGCTGCATTTACGTTGGTCTGAGTTGGTTGTGACACAAGTCACAGGTCGTGAAATGAATGAAATTCAATGCAGTTTCTCTGAAACTCTAAATATCAGAGGCCTCCTGGTCTAAATAAATTTCAGGGAGTCTCCTGCTGCCATCTCCCTAAGCCTACTGGGATTTAAAAGCTCAGGTTAATGCACATTTGACTTTATTGAGAGAGATTGGATAATTTGGGTATGTGGTTGCCAAGCAACCTGTTCATGCTAACTCTTGGATGATTTCCAAATCTTCTGGAAATGCCTTATCTGGTTTCCTGGCTTGTCAATAACATATTTTCCTGCCATTGCAAAAAAAACTTGTATTGATTGATTGATGCCTTCTTTATCAGAGGATGAAGGGAACAACTGAAAGTCTGGTTCCAAGTTCCTACATTTGGAAAGATTTCCAATGCTGAGCAAGATTCAGTGACTGGCTATGACTTTTAACTGATTGAAATGCCATTCTTCTGCTAAGCTGTGGTAAAATCCATTCCAGCCAAGTGTTCTGAATCCAACACTTAGTAAAAGCTTCTCTCTTGCAGACTCTTTTCTCATCTATATCTTTGATGATTGTTGGAAAACCAGCAAAAGCTACACTATTAAGATATTTTCAAGTTTTCTGTTTTCATTCTTTTTAAAAAAATCTGAATGCATACTTAAATAAAATGTTCTTTTTAACTCTTGTAACAATAAGACGTAGGATTTTGTCCCCCAAATAATTTATCTTTAAAATGGGAGGGTTATTTTAGGTCACATTTTTCCTTCTGGTGGATTATGTTAAATTCACTGCCATTATTTCAGGTAAACAAGGTTATTTGGAGAATACCATGCCTTACAAAGCCACTGTTACAAAACTTCCACAGAGGATGTTGGAATACAGTTCCCATCATCCTCACATAGCATACTCAATTGTGAAGATGGAAGTTGTAATCGAAAAGAATCCACTGGCCTCTGGCAAGAGTCTTCTTTGGTGAGATGTACTAAAGTGGATGGGAAGAAATCCTATCCCAAGAGAAAGAGATATGAAAGAATTAAAAGAAAGCATTAATTTATTAATCTATCAATCAAATCTAACCTGCCAATCTAGATAACAGGGAGGAGGTCATCAAACTCAGGATTAAAAGATTTTTCCCTTTCTCTCAGGTAGGCAACTCCATTTTTCCTTTCCTGTTCCTTTTCTCTCATAGGGTAGAGTAGAGAATTTCTTTCCTGGTTGGCACAAAACCAGATAAGCAACTCCAGTTCCAAATTTCCTGGAATTTGAATAGAAGAACAAATGCAGAAATCTAGAGAACAATAGAGCCAGATGCTGATTAAGATTTTAGATTTAATATCTTTGTTTTATTTTATTATTCTGTATTTGATTTTATTCTATTCTTGTGTATACATCCCTAGCTGAGAGAAAATATTTTGAATTATTTCATTAATTCTTCTCTTTCTTTTCCTTCCTCTCTTTGTCTTCCAATCCCATAATTTCTTACCTTCAATTTACATCTCAATATACTTTAATTTTATTAATGAATCAGGCCACTAATTCTAAAGGACTTTAACTTCAGACTCTACCCTTTGAATAAGCTACTGAGAAAGGTGGGTTAGTCGCATTACTCTTTATGAACAACCCCGTACAGAGAGGGCATTTTTTTCTGGAAAGAAGTCGATAGTGATATGGAAGTTAACAGTGGAAGGTTAGCGGTTGGAAGCCCCACAGCTGTGCCCATGGGAGCCAGGAGCTTGTCAATCCCATTTTTGTGTGTGTTTGTGTAAGTATATTCATGCAGGTTATATCAATTAGGAAACCTGCCTGACCTTGCCTCAGCATTATACATGCAAATGCTTTCTTTTGAAGTCAGTTAAAGCTGAAGAAGTTTCTTGGATAAGAAGTGAAATGTCTTCAAACAGTCCCAGTTGCCATAACTAAACAAGAAGTATGCAGGTTTTTAAGCAAGGACCTCACATGCTCCCAACTGCTGACTTCCTGTTAGCTTCTTCAGTGACTTTGCTTGTTGGAAGTTGGCAGGGAACATCAGAAATTGCAATCAAGTGACTGCAAGCACCACATCACAATTACATGGGATCCGCAGGGATGTTGGGACAGCCAGAACTCCAGCACCCATTGTAAGTCCCATTCATTCAGAGTCATTGTAAGTTTGAATGACCGGGGTCATAACTCAAGCTATACCTATATTTTGATGATTTCTTGTTATCTGAATAGTAGCAGTAGTAAGCCTGAGCACCTTCAGGATTATGGAAGATGGGGAGAGATGTTTAAACTTTTTCTGCTAACAGTCCACATAAAAAGTAGTTCTCTGAAACTGCTGCTTGTACTTCAAGGAATTTTCCTATTGATGCCTTCCGTGGAGGTGTCTTCAATAAATAAAAATAGTGCCATAATTTCTTTCTGAAAATGGTTCTCAATTGCTCTGTACTATTTTAAAACATTTTTCTCTTCTGTACATTTTTAGCACAACATGCTAAATATTTAATGTTAGATACACCAAGTATCTGTACAAAAAAACCTGGTAGGCAGAGATTAGGTCCATCTAACTCAGACATGGCGCAGAATCCTTACCAATCAGATCTGATTGAATCCTCTCGTTAGAAATGAATTGATGATAGATTTAAGAAACAAGACTTAACACAACAAAGAAAACAGAAAGTAATTAAATTAAATTCTAATATATACAATTTCAATATTTGTATCATAAATGGCAGAGTATTTGGATTCTGGATTATTATTGGGTGTTCCAGACTTGGCACACTTCAGGATTAAAAAGTCTAGATCTAGTGTAGCATAGAACAGTAATATTTTTTTTACTGTTTTACTCTTCTGAGAAGAGAGATTGAAAAACAAGTTTGAGGTTGAGAATTCCTCTGGTTTGAAAAAAAAAACCACCCACTTTTTAGAACTTTTAATCTTACAGTGAAGTCGGTCTCTCTTTCTCAATGAAACATTTCACATCAGTCATAACTTTTATGTCTTCCACTGATGTTTTCATCAGTGTTTAGTATTTCATAGCATTGATAATTTAAATCCTGCTTGGGAAAAATGAATCATTGTTATTTTTTATTTCATATATTTATTTGTCAAATTTATATGACTGCCCATCTCACTTAAAATGATTCCGGGTGGCATACAATAAAGCAAAATAATAAGAGGCTAAAAAAAGAAAAATACACTGAAGCTTGATTTATCTCCACTTTTTTCTGTAAATGTGTCCTTTTAGATAGGGTGACATCTTTGGATTGATGACAATACGCATTCGTCTCTGTATAGCTTACAAAGCTGGAAGGAAGCAGGCATGCACAAGGGGAAGGTCAAAATGCAAGATGGTGGCCAAGATGGTGTATTAAAGCTCTGTGTGATCACATCTGACACATATAAAAAAACAAAAATGTTTAACTATACCATAATGACCTCCATTTTAACCTTCTTTACCATACCATGCAGATATTCCTGAACATGTTCATTGAACTTTATCCCAGCCCAATGAAATGAATTGAAAATTTTATCAGGGACTTCAGTGGGAGCTGCATTCCAACTCTTGGGTGAAATAATATGAAGTGATAATGTGAGAATTATTTCCAATTCAACTTACTATCCAATGGAAGTTGATGCCTTTTGAAACAAAATGGATGTTTTACAGAATAATCAGGATTAAAAATTTAATTAAATCATATAAGTTTTTAAAACTGGCTATCCAGGATGTAAACATAATTTGATCTCATAAGACAAAATGGACTATGAAATCTCCGTAATGAAAAGTTTGTGATAACACAATACAACCTGACAGTTTTATATATTATTAATTTTTGCTGAAGTTTAAAAATGTCATTATCACTAGCAGAAGTAAATTATGCACTGTATGTACAGTATTCATAAAATGGTATTAAATTCAAGCTTAAGAATCACAACTATAAAAAAGCAGGAGGAAGAAAAAATATGATCAGCAGATCTATAACATCCTGTTAACTTTAATTCCTGATCATTGCAAAAAAATAGGAGAGAAATTGAAGGAAAAAACACTATCTAGAAAAGTAGGGAGAAAACAACAAAATGACAGGGGGTTTTTTTAACCTTTGGATTTGGCAGATTCTCTCTAATTTTCCCCTCCTACCTCAATGCCATTTACTGTATCTGTAAAAATTCAAGGAAAGAATTCAAGTTAATAAAACTTTTCAGAAATCCTAAAAGTTTGATATACATACCTCAGAACAAAATGTTTACTTTCCAAACCTGTGTAGATCTAGCGCTGATATGTTATCATTTGCATAACAGCATTGGTATTTGTCAATCTCTATACACAAATAGTATTAGTAATATTATACAGAAATAATATTTCTGTCCAATTATATATATCTTTTGACGGAAAGTCTTTAAACCAATAAGATTTCAATGAATAGAAAAGCCATGGAGTGGAGGGAAGTTAAGGTGAAGTGGTTCCCCTATTTTATTTTGTTTCCTTCAAAGTAATTATGCATAGAGTAGTAATTGTGCCTTATATAGGCGGAAATGGTTTGTTTGATTTTCTTGTATAGAGGTTTATAAAGATAGGATTTTTTTAAAACAAAATCCTGGTTGTTATTCTCCTTAAATTTAAATAAGAAAGCAAGTATATGTGTGCATTTATAGTGTCTCCACTGGAGCATGAATATGGAATACTCTTGGGTAAGCAGCTGTAAGAGCTCTCATTATGAGCTCCTGAACATAATCATTTAAAGTTGCATCACCATTATTGAATGCCACAGAAAAGAAACCGATTAGAGCAGGGCCGGAGCAAAGAAAGTTGGAAAATTTCAGTCAATGATACAAGACAAATAATACAGTGATATACAGTGATACCAGACATAAAACATTGGATTCAGGACATTAGCTCAAAATGCAACAGCCAGATGACTTGCATAGCAATCCTGGCATTACAGGATAATACAGACTTTGAGTTCACTGCAGCAGCAATTCAAAGAGGATGTGATTAAAAAGCTGTAAGGTGAAACACTTCACCCCAGTACCAGGCCTCACTCACCTTGCCAAATTGATTCTACCCATCCGAGTCAAATATCTTGAGGGAACCCGCAATTCGAATTCCATGGAACTTCAGTTAGATGGAAGGTCTCCTCTGTAGGGATTCCCATTCTCTGGAGCATACGTCCTTTGGGGATACGTGTAGTACCCACTCTCTTTGCTTTCTATAAATCAGTTGGAATTTTTTAATTCCACCTTGCTTTGGGCCTAATTGGTTAAATTATGGGCTGTATATCTTGGTATGTTTGATAGTGTGGAAAGGGTTTATCATGAGTCCTGCTAATTTCATGGAGAGACAGTTTGGTGTAATGGTTAAGGCACCAGGCTAAACACCAGCAAGTCAGTGAACGCTAAACCGGCCTTAGACAAGAAGCCAGCTGGGTGATCTTGAGCCAATCATTCACTCTCAGCCCTAGGAAAAAGGCAATGGCAAATTACCTCTGAAAAACCTTGCCAAGAAAACTGCAGGGACTTGCAATCAACACTGATTTGAAGGCAATATATATACAGACAGATTTTTAAAACATTTTATTGATTTATCATATTTATATTATTTCTGTAGCTTTTTTGGCAACACCACAAAAGCGATTTGCCATTTCCTTCTTCTGGGATGTTTTTTCAACTTCCTAGTGTAGGGTAAAAAGAGTCTGGCTTCTGTGTCTAAGGGAGAACCAGAGTCCAGGTCCGCCTACTCCTAATCCAGCACCTTAACCACCCCACATACTGGCTCTCATACTTGGCATGTATATACTGTTTAGTTAATTAATTAATAATTCAGAACATATGCATTTTAGAAAATATATTATTTCTTTAACAAAGTTAGCTTTGATAAAATAGAACAGAATACTGTAATTTGGGTAGCTTATCTTTAATATCATGCATTTTCAATATTGTGCATGCTACTAATTAATCTATTAAGATTACAATGCGAACAGAAAATTGGAAGAATTTTAATTGATTAAAAATTAGGTTAGAGTTCGTCCATCTACAGTTTTGGAAGTTACTTGAGCTCTGTCTATGTGAAGCACAAGTTATCTAAACTATGTTTATTGGGCAGTATTGCATAATTTAATGTGTTCAGTTCAAGTATCTTCTCCTTCCAGGAAATTGTCACTCCCGAGTCCCAGTTCAGAGTAGCAATGTGTATTGCTTCTCCAAGTGTCTCTTACTATCATTGGCTTTTTTTCCTTCCACTGTTTCTTCTTGCAGGGTCCTTTGTGTATAATTGTAGCTAAATAAATGTACCAAATATCACATTTTTCTTTGTTTGATGGCCTTTGTGAGGTTTCTTTTCTCTGTACCATCTCTAGGATTTCAAGATTTTTATCATTTAAGATTCAAAAAAATTCTCAACGTTCTCCCTAAAAGCCACATTTCAAACACTTTCAGTCTGTTCTCACCCTTCCTTGTTTCATGTCATAAAAGAGAATTGACTAAAAATACATATGGTCATTCGTAATTTAAATCCATTCCCCTTGAGGTAACAATATTATTCAGTTCTTTAAATGTTTTCCTGGCAAGTTGTGTTGATATTTCATCAGTTTTCCCATTTGCCCTGATTAAGTGTTCAAGATAGGCAAAGTTTTGGTCTTGCTTGAGGAACAACACTGACAATTTTTATTTGGAGAGGATCTTCCTTCCCCAAGATTATTATTACCTTGGGGTTTGTTATACTTGCATTCAGATCTCCCATAACCAATGGGATATTCATAGCCTTTACTAAAGAAACAGCTTCTTCTATTGTGTCATAAAATTATTCTAGTTCTCAGTCTGAATGGTCTCCTAAGTACATAAATCTGTAGTTTTATTATACTGAAGGATTTGATCATGATTATTCTGTCATTTATTGGGCAAAAGCCCACTATTGCTTATCCTGTGTTCCTTTCGTGACAAGTGATTTTTGATGAGAAGTATTGTAGGTTTCTTCCTCTGTAGCTTTCTATTTCCTGTTTTTGTTATTGCCATATACATTTAATGGGATTTATGACAATTTGCCACGGCCAGTTCACCACAGCCAACTCACCACAGCCAACTCACCACCAACTCGCTGCAGAACAACTTGCCATAGCCAACTCACCACGGGACAACTCACTGCGGGACAAAGGTTACACTAATATCAAAGAAACGGTGGCATAGAATATTTTTTTAAAAGGAGGGACAGAATGAAATGTGAATGACAAAAACTAAAATATTTTTTTATTTATTTTAAATAATTAAATTGAATTGTTAAATTGTCCCACGGCAGGTTGTCTCACAGTGAGTTGGCTGTGGTGAGTTGGCCGCAGCAAGTTGGCTGCGGCAAATTATCCCATTCCCCATTTAATGTGTATAATAATATGAAATGTCAGTTGATCCTTAATGCCAAAAGAACTGTTGAATGATCACAAATCATTGAGTTATACTGAATTATATTGGCACTGCTTGAAACTAGTACTGTGGAGCCTAGTGGAAAAGAAATCTGTATGATTCAGATAATGTAAGCCTTAAAAATTAATAAGAAACAAATAATACTATTAACTGTCACTGGATGCTACCCTGTGGTAAGATGGATGGCCAATAAATCTAATAAATAAATAATAAAGTAAAAATAATTATGCGTACAATCTGTAATTCTTACATGCATTTTTTCTCTCTTACAGGAAGTTTTATTACATCACTCTGCTAAGGGATCCTGTGTCCCGTTATCTCAGTGAATGGAGGCATGTCCAACGAGGAGCTACCTGGAAAACATCCTTGCATATGTGTGATGGCCGGACACCAACCCCTGAAGAGCTGCCATCATGCTATGAAGGCACAGACTGGTCAGGCTGCACTCTTCAGGAGTTCATGGATTGCCCATATAACTTAGCTAACAATCGCCAAGTGAGGATGTTGGCTGATCTGAGCTTGGTAGGCTGCTATAATATGTCCTTCATACCAGAAAACAAGCGAGCACAGATACTGCTGGAAAGTGCCAAGAAAAATCTCAGAGACATGGCCTTTTTTGGCTTGACAGAATTTCAGAGAAAAACCCAGTATTTGTTTGAGAGAACTTTCAATCTAAAATTTATCAGGCCATTCATGCAGTATAATAGCACAAGAGCAGGTGGAGTGGAGGTGGACACCAAGACCATATGGAGGATTGAAGAACTTAATGACTTGGACATGCAGCTGTACGACTATGCAAAAGACCTCTTCCAACAGCGCTATCAGTACAAGAGGCAGCTGGAGAGGATGGAGCAGAGAATAAAGAATCGGGAAGAAAGGCTTCTTCACCGATCGAATGAAGCACTTCCCAGGGAAGAGACCGAAGAACAAGGACGGTTGCCTACCGAGGACTACATGAGCCATATTATAGAGAAGTGGTAGCATTGAAAGAATTTTATACAAAAAACAAGATATTAATGTTTCCATTACAAAAGAACATGGAATTTAAAAAAAAACTTATTTAAAACAGTCTGTAAAACAGAAAGTAGAATGCTTCCTTAAACAAAGGGTCTTTTTACTGTTTCTTACAAGACCAATGGGGTTCTTAATAAAACAAAATAAAAATAATAAAAAAGAGTCCTAGTGAGCTCAGAGTCTAAAATGCACAAATGTAGTCCCTTAGAACTGAGGCCAAATATCACCTCATATTTCATCTCCTAGATGCAGATCTAGACATAGAGAGCAGCTTTATACCACTCTTCTCCATCGGCAATAGCAAGTGAGCTTCAAAGAATCAATTTTTTCCTCCCTTTTCTATGTGAGATGTTCAGTGATGAACGTCATAATAATGGCAGTGAACCTGCCACACAATGACTTGGTCCCAGATTCAGCTGCTCTGACTTCAGATTGAAATCATGGCTAAAATAAAGGCAGAATATAACCAACAGCAGTCAAACTAAAAGGAAATTTTAAAAATAGAGAATAGAAACATTCAGCAAACAGATTAAAGCCTGGACTACGAATTGGGGACTGAAGTTTGGATTACATGGCACTGGTGTTTTGCATGCATACATTCACACTCTACATTATCAAAACAACTGGTGAATCTGTGTACATTTTCTCAGCCTTTGTTAAAGAAAGAATTAAATCCCTTGTAAGTCATCTCATCACAAAATGATAAAAAAAATCTTTTCCTAGAGAAAGACTGGTTATGTGTCACTCCAATAAATTTAAAAGAATATGATCAACTGAGGCCAACATATCCTATGCAAACTCTAAATTATCATTTGGTTGTTCTGCTCATGATGGAAAATATTCTTTCCCTCTGGTTGGATGTTGATTTAATAGGACACAGTTATTATTCAAAGTGATTGTTTGTTATTTGGCATTACATATTGTCCATTGCTGTATAGTGACTGCTATACAATAAAAATTAGATCATTTTAAGTCCTAGGTCAAGTGAGGCTAATTTAAAATTTAATGAAATAATTCAGCTCCACTGATTGATGTCAGGGAGATTTAGATGCAACTAATTTTCATTGGATAATATCCACTATTTATTGGAGTGCTGATGTTGAATCAGCACATGGTAGGACTTGGCTGATCATGTCTGGGCTGAAAACCTAAGCAGACTTATGAGTGCGATAATATTAGAGGATACTAAGGCTTTAGACCAGATGAGAAAATTGAAAAAAAAAATAATCCCACAATGGTGGCACTTCCATACCATTACCAAAAACTAATCCTGCATGGATGTGTCCATGAAGTCATTCGCTTACTTGAAGGAGAGTTTACCTGTCTGACTTGCTTTCTTATTTTTGAGCAAATAGGAACACTTGTAAAGTTGGAAGTGCTCAGTTGTTCTCACTTCAAGCTCTGATTTTATAAGTCTTGTACTTACTAAACAAAAAATTTCACAATACCATATCATTTTTTTCTTTTTGAAAGCATCCAATTATCGTTTACTGTCTCTCCAAAAACCTATGTTTCTTTATTTTCTAAACACTTTTATAAGTTTTTAAACAGTTTTATAAAACGAGAGACTGAAGGAAACCAAATTGTGTTTGTCATTATGACTTATTGTTTCTGTTCTTTTGGATACAAATAATTAAATTGTTGATAGTACTTGAATATGAAGGTTGTCAGCTGATTCTCAAAGATCAGGCTCACTCTGCATCATAGAAAGAAGCTAGTATATTTGTTCCACGTGGTTTTCAGCACAAGAAAGTATGGAACTTCCTTGTGGTTCTGTATCTCAATATAGTAGTACTCAACTTAGAGCTGTTCATTTTGCAATCATTCAAAGTTACAATGGCACCAAAACAGTGACTTACAACTGGTCCTTGCATTTGCAACCTTTGCAGCATTCTCCTTGGTCACATGATCAAAATTCAGGCACTTGGCAACTGGCATGTATTTATGAAAGTTGCAGTGTTCCAGAATCACGTGACCAACATTTGCAACCTTCCAAGCTGGCTTCCAACAAGCAAAATCAATGTGGGAAATTAGATTCATTTAAAGAATGAATAATTCTTTAATAATGCAATGTGATTCACTTAATAATGCAATGATTCTCTTGACAAACATAGCAAAAAGTAAAATTGGGTGTGACTCACTTAACAACCGCCTTGCGTAGCAACAGAAATTCTGTTGCCAATTGTAGTCATGAGTCGAGAACTAGCTGTATTCTTTCCCACAGTTCTCAGTGGGGAAGTTCTCGTTCTTCATGGCCTAAGAGTTGGTCTTCTTCCTAAGGAAATACTGTAACCTAATTACGCAACCCATTATATATGCTCAGCTTGCTGCTTCTATGTTTCGTCCAAAGGACAGTGACAATTACTTAGAGTGATAACAAGGAAAACTTGATTTAAACATAACCTTATCCATCTATTTCAGTGTTTAAGACAAATACCAAGGGACCTGTAATGATTTACATCCTAGTTCTTAAGTACAAATATTTGGCAGCTCAGTCAGTGCAAAGGCTTTCTGCTGTATTTGAAAAAGCCCTTCATATTCACAGCTCATCAAAACTAAGCATTTGAATATAATTGGGGTGGGGTGGAAGGACTTTATATCCCTAAATCTTAAATTTAGGAATTAACAACAGTCTGCTAAATTCTCTGGAAAACTCTGGATTTTTGTAACAAATAAAAAAACCTTTTAAAATTATCTGCCGGCAAAAGCATCTGCAGTTTTTGACATGCAGAATATGGAGGTTTACTCAGCGTGTTTGTACTGTGTTCACCATGGTCTTACAAAAATGCACTGCAGCAACTAATCAATATGCATAATGTGAACAGCAGAGAGCCTGTTATATTAGGCTTTGTACAACAAATAGTACGTTTCTAGGGGTTCTTCATAGTGTGGATAAAGATAAAAGGAAACTAGTTTTTTTGTGTTTAAATTTAATTTCCACAACAATCTGGATAAAAAAACCCTAATGGATCTGCCTGTGATAAGAGGCTTTCTCCAATGTTTTTGTTTGATGTTTTTATACGTAAAAACTAAGAAAATAAAAACTACTGGATATTATTATCAGCTTCAGCGCCAAAGTAAGTGAGTGTGTGGTCATTTTGTGCTTAGATCACAATATAAACAGTTTCTTGCAGCAGAGGGAAATATCAATTTCATGGCCTGTCACAATAGTTCAAGTGTCTTCCCAAATTTTGCTAAGATATTATACTGTTACAAAGACATTTAAATGATTCAAAATCATTTGGACTAAAGCATCTAAGTTGGACAAAAAGAACTGAAACTACAAAGGCAAAGAAGGTATGACTGAGTATGAGAAATAAAGGAAATCAGTCCGAGATATTTAAATTATAAGGACTATTATAAGGATAAAGAAAAGAAAAAGGTGGATAGGACTTTACTCTGACACCAAATATGACTGTTTAGAAGAATTCATTAATATCATGGGAAGAAATTTTATATTGTGTACTACTTAGTGTGTGACCAGATAGTTCAAGAGCAGATCAATGATACTGTAAAGGAAAAACATGCTTAGTTTAAAATTCTTTATCCACAATATAGCAGGACACTTTTTGGTACCTCCTGTTGTGTCTTTTCAACCTCCATATCATCTTCTGAACTTTCCTTAGCTTTGCCAGGAGCAGTTTATAATGTCAGCAGCGCTGGTGCTGGGGGAGTCTACAAAACATCTCCTATAGCTATTTAAAATCAGCATGCTTACTTAGTCAGAGCAATCACTACGGAACAAATGTCATAAACATTTCCAACAGCACACATTCTTTCCCCAGCACTCCCTAGTTTTCTAGGACATAGGCTCTGGACTTTTAGCAAAAGAGAAATTTGCAGTACCAGCCAGCACGTTAGCTCAATCTTCACTGAAATTGCTTAAGAAATTGTTTTCTGCAGAAGCCTTCTGAAATGAGAGCTGATTGGGGATATGTGGGATAGTTCTGAGACCATAAGCCAGCTAAGTATTTTTCATATAACACAATGTATTAGATTTCTTGTCAGTTTGTTATGACTGGAAGATCATTTCCAGAAACAGATATAATTAACAAAGCTTTCCAACTTGGAGTACACTGGGATTAGGCTGATGGCAGCTTTCCCTAGTGAAATTTCGTAATAGAGAAGAGTAATTACAAAAGATGAATTAACCACTGCACTCAGTCTTGTGTTCTTATAGGAAATCAGCTCCTAGCCCTGACAATGAAAACAAGCGATTTCAGAAGTATATACTTCTATGTATACATGTACCAGTTGCTGGGTAACAATAGGAGTTGACTTTTCTAGAATTATCTAGCTCAGGGCTGATTGGGGAATTATGGGAGCTGAAGTTTATACAGTACATCTTAAGGTTGTTGAGATTGAGAAACAGTGAGCTAGCTGACTATTAGGATGTTTGACCAGATGGACCTCTGGCCTGATCAAGTAGGAAGGTTTTTATTTGGCTGGATTGACATAAGATTTTGCAGAACAATTATTAGGAAAATTTAACAAAAGGAAGACCTAGTGGTTCTCCTCCATTAGTGGCATGGAAAAATATAGCTCATTGTACTTGTGCAACATTTCTCTCACCGTCTTATTAAACACACTGAAATGCTACATTCTAAGAGTTTGGATGTTACAAGATGTCTGATCTTGTAACCATTTTTTTTAAAATCTACAGAGAATTGTCTTGGAAATTACAGCAATAGTGGGGGAAGAAGGGCTTCGGCCAACCGAACCCTCACTTGGTATACCTTGAATATGTTTTGGCTAAAATTCCTTTTCCTTTGCTGGCTGGAAATTCTGTAGCTGCAATATATATGCATCTAGAGAATGGGGTTCAGGATGACTTGACAAGAATAAAGTATGAATTATAATGGCTTTAAAAAATTATGCAAAAAGATACTGCATCTTTTTTTAAAAGATTTTGTTTTGTTACATTATTTGAATGGGGCTGTGGAATTGCAAAGGCATGGCAGAGCAAATATACATTGCATACTTGTGCCATAACTAGCAGACTATATGGAAGAGAAAGACCAGCATTAACCAGGATCAGTATGGCTAGGCAAGGGAAGCCATGGTTCAATGGCAGAGTATATGCCAATGCCAAGTTTATCCCCAAGTGTTTCTATTTTAATAATAAAAAAATACCAAATAGTAATTTTAAAAACTTTTGCTTAAGAGCTGGAGAAGACTGTCAGCCTGATAAATTCCTACATTTTCCATCTAGTGTACACACACACACATACCATCATGTTCTCTGGAGACAAATTCATTTTCTGAATGCAATATTACTGGACTTTTCTTTAAATGCAATAGCAATTTCTTATGATGAAACCCCATTAGGCTTCCCATTGTGCAAGTGCAAAGAAAGTTGCTTAGATCGCTGAATGCAAAGGACTGCCAAACATCCGTGCTATTACATGAGGCTGAATTTACATTGTTTTTTTTTTCAATTAGAAATACAAGATTTTTAAGATGAGAGACAAAGGGGGGGCAAAAGGCCTCAGGAGGCCACTGCAAAGTCTTCTTTCTGAATGTAGGCTCACTTCCAGTTCATGTTTGACACATGCAATTCATGTTTACACAGATTTCAGCAATCCATTCTGATCCTTCACCTGGAAAACCATAGACATGACTAGCAGTATATTGTGCTAGTCTAGCTTTGAATGGAAAGGGTAAGCTTAAATGTCCATTTTAGTTCTAAAGCATCTAAATTGGAAGTGAATAATTTTACATTTATAGATGAGTCACAAATTAAGGATAGTTTTGACAGACATACGTTGATAACTTGAATACTACAGTCCTCTAGTGTCTTCATATCCGTTCAAGCCATGCAGTTCTTTATAACCACCTGGAAAGTTACAGAAGCTGCAGCGTTTCCCATGATACCATTAGAACCATTGTTCTTTTTGTTATTGCTCACATTCATTAATCATAGGGACAGGTTTAAGATTTTATATATATTTGACATTAAAGCAAAGAGGAGTTGGCCAACCAAATGATTGTCTTCAAGAGTGGCTGCATGCATTCACATACTGATCAATTGAGGTTTTCCTCTCGTCAAGGTTTTATGTTAATATCTTTGATTTCTAATAAATCCTGAAGCACATCATGGGGAAGTGCCCCACCATGTGATTCCCTACCCCGTTCTGTCCTATAGTTTCTGCTTTTTCTGCTCTGCCTTTTTCTCAGGTGCTCCCTCCTACATGCTGAACTCAAGTGCTGAGCTATGAAAAATAATTGTTGAACTTATTTTCAAATGATGACTTGTTTTGTATATGTTGGTATATGTTTTAATTTATTTGTATTGCTGGTCTGAACTGATTTTCAATTGCGTTTTACAAGATCATTTTAGGTTTCAATATCTTCGTCCATGCCTCAGCAAATTTTGGTCAGTGCTAGTGCTTCTATCAGATATCATGAGATATCATGTAAATGTTACTTGCTTTATGCAAACTTTTTAATTTCACTAAGATGTCTAGTGAAGCTGATGAACAAACTATTCCCAAGGATCTATTTCCTCTCCTTTCTTTGGGTGACTTTATCCAGTAAACTGGTATCTTTCTAAGCTCCATTTTTCTCCCCCATATGAGATCTCAAACAGGCTCTTCTTATTAACACAGAGAGCATCTACCTTCAGACCATTATTTTCCAATGGACCGAATCTAAGATCTGCATGTTTGCTGCAGAAACTGAAAGCAATGTTTAAACTGAATCAAATAACTTCTAAAGCTTTATATATTTATTTATAGCTTCTTTTTTAAAAAAATGTTACAAAGGGAAAGGATTGTGTTCCTTTCTTCATCTCAGTAACTACTACAAAAACAGACAAAACAAAATAAAAGAATAGTCTCCTAATTGTTTCTGTCTAGATCAAAACTGGATCTTAGCAAATTAAATAAAGCGTACAGAAAGATTTTTGGCCTGCTGTTATATTTTGGGATATGTGCTTTCTCCATTGCTATGTCTGTGTCTATGTCTATATGTCGTTCATATTATAATTCCCTTTGATCTGTTCCATGGGAATAAAATTGCTCTGAACTTGTGGGGGGAAGGGAAATAAACCTATTATAAATACAGAATCTTCCTTGCAAGGGGGAAATCAGAAGTAAGCAGAGCCTATTTTAATTTGCAGATCATGAATTATTATTAATCATTGGATTCTACTATTTCCCATAAAGGAACTCAAATTTGAACTTGGCTATTTACAAGCCTATTGCTTTATTTGTATGTTAAATTATCACAATTTAAAAGCAGTTTTTAGAAAGATCTTAGCCTAACCAAGTCATGGAGCCTGCTTAGTATAACCGGACTTAAATTTTCAAGCTTCACCATGAAATGATGCAACTATTTATTTTATGAAAAAAAATACTATACATGGCAACTTCTGAAAGATTGCTCAATATCCAAGGAAGCTATAATATACCTATGCTTTTTATTGATCAATTTAAAAAGAAAAAAAAGAACGTCTCAGCAATATATTATATATCATGGACATGTTAGTATCTCAAAAACAAGAAATTAATATCTCTCCTGCTGTTCTGGCTGACAAAGCTTCTAACGAAAAAATACTTGTGTAAGCAGAGGCTGCTTCTACTTCTCTACAACCCAAAGTCTCATTAGTATGAAACCACCATCTGGCTTGTACTAATGGTTACCATCAGCTCGCTGCACAGGAACAAGAGTCAATAGTTGCTACTAGATATCTGCACAGAGGAGGGTGCCCGTGCCCTCTCTTACTAAAAGCTCCCACTGGGACCAAGCACAGTTTTCTTGTGAAAGAGAAACATATATTTGCTGTGCAGCATCCAGTCCACATTTCATAACATCACGGCCTAAAACAGACTGAAACTCAAAACAATTTGCTTCAGAAGGAGATAGTATTTCTAATAATGCTAGGCTCTGCAATTTCTCAAACCTTTTCTTCCTGCATCATGATGATGATGACAATAATAATAATAATAATAATAATAATAATAATAATAATAATAATAATAATAATAATAATAATAATAATAATAATAATAATAATAATAATAATAATAATAATAATAATAATAATGTTGGAAAGGACCTTGGAGGTCATCTAGTCCAACCCCCTGCTCAGGCAGGAAACCCTATACCATTTCAGACAAATGGCTGTCCAGTCTCTTCTTAAAAACTTCCAGTGTTGGGGCATTCACAGCCTCTGGAGGCAGGTTGTTCCACTGATTAATTGTTCTAACTGTCAGGAAGTTTCTCCTTAGTTCTAGGTTGCTTCTCTCCTCTGATTAGTTTCCATCCATTGCTTCTTGTCCTGCTTTCAGGCGCCTTGGAAAATAGCTTCACTCCCTCTTCTTTGTGGCAGACCCTGAGTATTGGAACACTGCTATCATGTCCCCCCTCGTCCTTCTCTTCATTAAACTAGACATACCCAATTCCGCAACCGTTCCTTATATGCTTTAGCCTCCAGTTCCCTAATCATCTTTGTTGCTCTTCTCTTACTCTTTCTAGAGTCTCAACATCTTTTTTACATTGTGGTGACCAAAACTGGATGCAGTATTCCAAGTGTGGCCTTACCAAGGCATTGTAAAGTGGTATTAATACTTCACGTGATCTTGATTCTATCCCTCTGTTAATGCAGCCTAGCACTGTGTTGGCCTTTTTGGCAGCTGCAGCACACTGCTGGCTCATATTTAAGTGATTGTCCACTAGGACTCCGAGGTCCCTCTCACAGTTACTGCTCTTGAGCAAGATACCCCCTATACTATACCTGTACATTTGGTTTTTCTTGCCTAAATGTAGAACTTTGCTTTTTTCACCATTGAATTTCATTTTGTTAGATAGTGCCCAGTGTTCAAGTCTGTCCAGATCCTCCTGTATCTTAAGCCTGTTTTCTGGAGTGTTGGCTGTTCCTGCCAGCTTGGTGTCGTCTGCAAATTTGATGATTTCCCCATCTATCCCCTCGTCCAATCATTGATGAAGATGTTGAAGAGCACTGGGCCCAGAACAGAGCCCTGGGGCACCCCACTACACACTTCCCTCCATGTAGATGCGGTTCCATTGAGGACCACACGCCGAGTACGGCCGGTCAGCCAGCTACGGATCCATCTGGTGGTGATGCTGTCTAACCCACATTTTTCTATCTTATCAAGTAGTAGGTTGTGATCTACTTTATCAAATGCCTTACTGAGGTCCAAGTAAATTATATCCACAGCATTCCTCTGATCCACTAATTTTGTCATTTAGTCAAAGAATGCAATAAGATTTGTCTGGCATGATCTGTTTTTGACAAACCCATGTTGGCTTTTAGTAATGACTTTGTTTGCCTCTAGGTGTTCGCTGATTCGTTGTTTGATTATCTTTTCCAGAATCTTCCCAGATATTGAGGTCAGGTTGATAGGTCTGTAGTTTCCTGAGTCCATTTTTTTCCTTTTTTGAAGATGGGAACTACATCAGCTCTTTTCCAGTCCTCCGGTAGTTCTCCAGTGCTCCAGGATCTTTGAAAAATATAGTTCAATGGTTCTGAGATCACTTCTGCCAGTTCCTTGAGAACCCTGGGGTGTAATCCATCTGGTCCTGGTGATTTGAACTCATCTAGGCTGGACAGGTGCTCACTTACTGTTTTCTTGCCTATCTTAACTTGTGTTTCTAATCTGTTTTTTATGGCACTGTTTTTGGTAGGTTGGTCTATTTTTTCCCTTTGTGTAAAGACAGATGCAAAAAATGAGTTAAATAGTTCTGCTTTCTCCCTGTTGCTTGTCACCTTCCTGCCACTTTCACCCACTAATGGACCAATCATTTCCTTAACTTTTTTCTTGTTTTTTACATGTGGAAAGAAGCTTTTTTTGTTATTTTTTACTTTTGTCGCAAGCCTTAGTTCATTTTGAGCCTTAGCTTTCCTCACTTCATCTTTGCAGGCTCGGGCTCTTTGCTGATATTGTTATGTGCCCCTCTTTCCCCTTTTTATATGTGTCCTTTTTGTCTTTCAATTGATCAGAGAGTTCTTTATGCAGCCATGCTAGTTTCTTTTGAGAGCTGTTATTTTTCTTCTTCGTTGGTATTGTGCTAATCTGGGCTTTTATAATCTCACTTTTCAAAAAATTTCCAAGCTTCTTGAGTTATTTTCCCCTTGAGGATTCTCTTCTATGGAATCCTTCCCAAGCTCTCTCTAAGTTTATTGAAATTAGCTCTCTTAAAGTCCAAGACTCTAGTTTGAGTGTGTTCTATTGCTTGTGCTTGCATAATGTTGAATTCCAATATTGCATGATCACTCCCCCCCAAGGTTCCTGTAGCTTCAATACCTTCTATCATTTCATCCCTGTTAGTGAGAATGATGTCCAATATGGCTGATCCCCTAGTTCCCTTCTCTACTTTTTGGCAGACAAAGTTGTCTGCTAGGTTTGTCAGGAATCTATTTGATTTTCTACTTCGTGTAGAGTTTATCTCCCAGTTGATGTCAGGGTAATTAAAGTCCCCCATTACTATTGTGATGTGCTTCCTACATACCTTAGTTAGCTGACTAGCAAAAAGTTCATCTATTTCCTCTGTTTGGTTGGGCGGCCTATAGTATATACCTATGGCAATGTCATTTTTCCCCTTTTATATTGACCCAAATGCATTTGAGACAGTTTCATCATTGTTGTGCTCTATTTCTGTAGAGATGTAATTATTTCTTATATAGAGAGAGCAACTCTACCTCCTCTTTTATTTGGTCTGTTTCTTTTAAATAATTTAAATCCCTCTAGCTGTGTGTTCCATTTCATCCCACCAAGTTTCCGTAATGGCAACAATATCATATCTGCCCTCATTTACCTGAATTTCTAGTTCACCTGGTTTATTGCTCATACTCTGTGCATTGGTGTATAGACATTTGAGTCCTTTATGACTGACCCTGTATTTACTTCCTACATAACCTGTGTGGTGCCTGAGTTCCCCTATTTCTTACCACCTGTTTGATTAGTGCACTTGGTGTGGCACTCACTATTAAAAGCTTGCTGGCATTCTTGACTATCTTAAAAATATGCTTCTTGTCCCTACTGACAGTAGCAGCTGGAAGACACCTGACCTCTTTTGAAACGTCTGAAAGTGACTTATCTTTTCTATTAAATTACCAGGATGCTTAAGAATTTCTTCCTTGATTTTCCAGGCAAAGAGAGCAAAGAGATGTCAGAAAGTCCTATTGCTGACTTTGTTGTTGTTGTTGCTTTTCTTATGTGCTTTTTTCCCCTTCATCAGATGGCTACCCATATTTCAATCTGAAAAGGCACCATGGGAAGAGTCCCCTCAGGACATCTTTTAAAATTTAATGAAAGCATGGAAAGACAACTCTATAAGAAAAAGCAGAACAATTCTGCCAAACCAGTGGCCAACTCATGACTACATAATCAGAACACCCCACTCTCCATGAGAATGTAATGGAAGTCCTCTTCTCCTTTGGAAGAATACATAAAAAATAGATTTACTTTCATCAAACTGGTAAAAGCAAATTCAGGAGAGTTTTTATGTGTAGTACTAATTTGTAATAAAGACAGATCAAAAATAGAAGTGGCTGGTTTTAAATAAAAGATACACAATTCAGGAGGAGAAATGTGAAAAGGTAATTTAATTTACACATAAGACACAGCAATAAAAGAATCAGAAGTACTATGAAGTACTATAACAGTCATTCAAACACAGCCTATGTTTCCAGAGAAAGCAAGACACCTCTGTTCTGTGCAACAAATGCTAGTTGTTCAATATTCAGGAATGGCTTCATGTGTCTGCACAAGATTCTTAAGCCTTATAGTGAAACTGTAATCTCACTGTTGCATGTATGTGTACATTTAACTCAAGATGTGAATACAATCGTACTCTTTGATTAAATAAACTCGTGAGATCATGATTGCTCTATCTGCAGTTACCAGTACATTTAAAACTTCTTCAGGCTCCCATAATCCACATTGGATAGCAGGACATGCACTGGAATTTGAAGCAACAATTTTCATCATACTACATTACTTTCATAGTGGTGATAATCAAATATAAGGCATGGTGTTTGAAATAGCAGGATAGATTTACCATGAAGAAGGAAAAATTGCTGGGAAAACAGGGACTTCAAAGCCTATCCCTTTGAAGACTTGCCTTGCCTGATGAAACAGGACTAAAATTCACAGCTAGAATTATGAAAATAAAGAAAGTTCCCAATTATGTAAGTGTTAAAAAATTTCTATAATGCTACAATTCTGTAGTGAGTTATTATCTGGGAAAAATTGCTCAATGAAGACAGTTGCATTCCCAAAACTATTGATTTGGCTGGAAAGAAGTTTTCACGTTTGGATTCATAATAACAGTAAACTTTTTCCAGTATAGTCTGTCAGCTTGCCTTTGAATTTTGTAAGCAGGCTTATAACATTCAGTCCATTTTGCTTTCCCATCTTGCCTTAACAATTATGTCTAGAGTCCCTCAAAGTCGTAATTTCATTACAGTGATTTCTTGATAGAAAAGTAAAAAGAGATTGGCAAACATTTGACCATTAGATTATAACTCAATACATCTAACTTTATTTATAAGATATATATGGAATCAAGTCTGACTTGAAGACAAATAAGTAGAGACATCAGACAGACCTTCAGTATGTTTATTCTGAGGCTGGCTTACATCAATAAATTAAATACAAACAGCCAAAAAAAGGATGGAAAAAACCCCAAGATTATAAAACAACAGTTAAAGGAGTATCTAGAAGATGAGATGATGCCAGAAAAATAGAACAAAGGCATTGTTGCTAACCCTATTCTCATTTTCTCATCACACCATGAGTTAAACCGTAATAGAAACATGAGGTTCTCCCTTCTACCAATGCCCCACACCTAATCATTGAAATATCACAATTCCAATTGTCATGTTTTATCCACTTCCCAATAATTCTTATATCAATTTATATTTTTTTAATTGTCATTCGGAATTTTTTAAAATAAACATTAGTTGTCTATTTGCATTTTGTCCTTGTTATTTTAAATGATTACAAAGAAGATAGTATGAAAGGTAGTATAAAAACAGTCCCACCCTATTATTACCAAACCAGTAGTTGTTTCTATTGTAGCCTGTCTGAAATGCAATTTAGATATACTTTGAGTACTTAGGACAACTAAGGTATTCAAAGCTGAACATTGGTGAGATGTCATCATGTTTGACATTTCATCTTATTGGTGGAATAAGAGGAGTGATCGCAGGAGGCTGTAGATTTTCATGCTGTAAAAGGCAGCACAAGCAAGATTTATCTGATATTGACCAATCAATTTCAACTTGATAGTTAGCCTGAGATCCAGAAATTGAACAGTGAAATGGGGAGAGGTTAAATGAAGATAGAGGTGTCACAACATTGCAACACAAGCTCTGCCCTTTCTCTATATAAATAATGACATCACAAGGCAGAGATCACTTGTGACAGCAATACACTACTTCTGGTGTTTTGACAAAGTTTCTGTATCTTTATTATGATGCAGTATAATATATACAGAAACATACACACACACACACACACACTACCAAATTCTATAGCTATAGTAGAGGTAAACATAAAATGCAAGAAAGTAACTTAGCAAAGTATGAGAGATAATAATAATGATCACAAATATTAATACAATTCTTCAATTACAAACAAGTAGAAGCACAAAATCAAGCAACCTGGGAGTATATCTCTAAGACCTAACCCAGTGGTGGTATTCAGCCAGTTCTCACCACTTCGGCAGAACCGGTAGCTAATTTTTTGTTGCCCAGGCCCAGAAAGCGGCATCCACACAGAGAACCGGTTGTTCACATATTTGAATCCCACCACTGACCTGACCACATAGAAGAAATGACAAATATGCTTTCTACTCTCTTCCAGGATATTTTTCAGAATGGCATAAATGTCATCTGAGATTTCCTGTAAAAGCATGAAAAGAGCAGCACATGGCTCAAGGACTCTACTGAATCGTATCTACAAGGGTCTATGCACTGATGCAGGGGGGATATTTTTATAATGCTCCAATAAAGCTGCAGAGAATAATGTGATCAATAGGGCCAAGATGAAGGCCCAACAAATTGTAAAACTATAATGGAGGAAAGATAGGGTGATCACACATGACCCTTTGGGGGGGGAAGTCCATGGAATGTGAGATTAGATATTAGGTGTAGGCTGATTTGAAAATCAATGTCCCTACCTGGCAGGGAAAATGCTGTAACAAAATCATCCAGCCTGCAGACGCCTCTGCCAAAATCCAAATAAATCCTGAATCCAAGTTCTGCTAACTTTTTAAGGCTGACTGAAAATGGGTTAAGCCACCTACAAGACTGAAACAGCAGACATCTGCTTCTTTTTCAATAATTGATATGTGCAAAAAAGTATTTCTAGATGTCAAAAACATCCCTGATTACACAATGCTTTATTGCATTGTGATCTCCATAAGGAGTTTGTGGCATGGAGACAGGCTGTAGCTTTGAGTCTTCTACTCCATATATCGAGTACTTCCTCCTAACAATAAGTGGGGTGAAAAGAAGACAAGAAAGGCAACAGCCAGCGCTTTCCTTCCCACAATCTGAAGACAACCACTGTCCCCTCATATTTGATATCTTCCTCTCTCAAGGATTCACTAGTGGACCAAAAAGAAAGAAACCATCACACTTTCACCAATTATGTATTTCTACCATTTGGCCTGGAGAAGGAAGCTGACAGAATTCTTGTCAATTTCTTTCACCTGGCTGAATGAAAAAAGATCAAATTTCTCCCACATACACTGTTTACTTAGCCAGCCATTTATCTGCAATATTTTTTCTTTCCCTTTCCAATCCTTTTTCACAGATGGATGAGAACATCATGTGAGCACCCTAGTTCTTCAGCTTCCTTTCAACTTCTTCAAAATCCATGATTATATGTTCTAGCTACTGTATTCTTTGCATATTATTTATCACCAAATAGAATAGCAACAATGGTTAATTGCCAATAGATTGATAAGTGTTGAAAGTTGTTTGGTCATATCCTTGATTTATGTTCCTGACAAATATTTGTTTTGACTTTAGTTCTTCTATCATTTCCTATCAGATTAACCAACTATACTGTTCAGTTAAAAGAAAGCAAAATATGTGATTTTTATAGTTATCCAACTAAAAGATTCTTCAGTACTGCTGATGGAACAGTATACAACAATATGCTCTTGTTTCAGATAATTGGATAAATAAAGAAAAAAATTAAATGTTGACATAGAATTTGGTAGAGGAAGAAAAGCAATACTTGCTTTTACAACAGGGTTAAACATAACTTGTAAAAAAATATTTAGGAACTTGCTTGACAAAAAAAATATTTATTGAGGTGCAAAAATTAGCAATATTACCAGATAGGAATAATCTCTCATAGCTAGCATGAATTGCAACAGTGAAAATGAATATTGTATCAAGACTTACATTTTCTTCTTCAAATGTTTCTATTTTATATTTTGTAAATAAAATATTAAGTCCACAGTTCCAAATTGTGCACTGCAATACTCTGGAGTGCCACTGCCACCCAGAGGGGCACCATGAGATAATGCAGCAATATTCAACAGACATATGATCTAGGAGAGTAAGGTGCTATGAAAAAAAATACTAAAATACTAAGGGCACTGTGAACTGAGAAAGTTTGGAAACCCCTGTATTAAGTGACTGGCATAAGCAAGTAATGAACCACACATGGTCTAATAACAAGCCAAGGATTAAATTTAAGATCTTACAAACATCAAAAGAGCAAGCTGGATTAGGATTTCCAAACTTTAAATTGTATTAGTACGCTAGTATTATCATGCTGAATGGATTGGACTCAGATTTCCAAATTGTCTGCAAAAATATCTTTGTGTTGATACAAAGAGAAATAAGCAAGATGTAAAAGATCATGCAATAACAAGCAATCTAATGAATGTCTGGATAAATACTGTAAAAAAATAAGTTCAGATTCCCCCCACCTTCCTTTATTTCATTGTTAAATATATCCTAGGAGTTAAGCATTAAGTTCATTCAGTGGAAAGTTAATAAATTGTTCAGATTGCAATATTTAGTTATTAATAGCAAAGAGAAAAATCTTTTGAAATTTTCATTTTATATTAAGAGTTTATCTGATTTGTTTTAGTATTTCTCAGTAAGTAGTATACCACTAAAAGAATTACAGAAACAAGGGAGAATACTGAGAGACTTCACCAAATTCAAAAACATAATACATAATTTGGAATATTTGTTAGGCTTTATTTATAAATTATTGATAAAATAAGAATTACAGTCCAACCATCTCAAATACTGAATGGTTAAATGGATGAAGAATTTAAGTGTATGTGGTCATAGAGGTGCAACAATGAGAATTTCAGTCCAAAACAACAATGGCAAATGGCATTTCTTCCAAGTGGAGTTCTTTATTGTTTCACACCTATAGACAAAGCTTTCAGCTAACACAGAAGTTCAGTTTATAATTACAGCCTAAGAAAGAAATGGAAAATTTCTTTCTTATTTACTTGTAAATGTCCATTTTACCTATCAACTATAAAAGGCTTTTATCCCATATGATTCATTGATCTGGCAATTCTGGTTGCAATTCTTCCAGCCATTCTATGTATTGAAAGGTGGGTCAGGCATTTGTACACAATCTACTATAGGTGACCTATTTGATCTATTAGGTGACCAAGACTATCGTCAGGTGGAATATCGTCAGTGTGTTGCCACGTTCTCTTTCATGGAAATTGTATGAATGGGTAGCAGTGTTCTAACAGCCAAGGCAAATGATTTTTAGTTCCTTCTTCATTTAAGAAATGTAAATTGCAAAACATCGATAATGGTTCTGCTGTTCTTTAAATGGGATATTGAATTATTTTGGCTCAGTATGAAATATAGGAAAGGCAGATTCTGGCTGACAGTGCAGCAGAGAAAAACAAACTGACAGTACCCCAATTACTGAGGAGATGTTGGGAGGTGTTCAGCAGACGCTAAGCAGCCATCCTTGGGGAGGTTTTTATTTGGATTTTTGCGCTGGACAAGGGATCAGATTCAAGGGTCAATCTCTTCCATCTCTATGATTCTGCAGCTAAATGACAACTGTCTTCCAACTAAGCAAACAGAGAGAATGCCAGGAACAGAGGTGAATGCTTTCAAAATATTTAACAAATAACAGAGGTTTCTTCCCATTGTGGCTACAGTAACCAGTTGTTTATAGTTAACAACACATAATTCACATAAAAACAAAGATATGGAGCAATTGCAAGTGCCTTCGTTTTATTCTATGTACCTGTGAAAATGGTGCCTGGTGTATCCAAAGACCTGGCTACAGTGCTTAAGAACAGCAGGTATGAAATCATATCTGCTTTACAAGCAGAAATCCCAAGGTACAATCCCCAGCACCTACAGGTATATTTGGAAATGTTCTAGACTGTAATCATGCTTTTTTGTAAGAAGAGCTCTGTCTTTAGTTTTCATACTCTCTTGAAGGTTCCAAACAATGTTTATCTAACACAATTTGTTCCTCAGGACCATTTTTGAAAATAACAAAAATCAAGTATAAACCCCATAAAAATATCTAGAATCAATTAAATCAGTCAATCAGTCAGTCAACCTTTATTTCACTCAAAGTCCACATACTGTAGATGGAACAATTAATAACAACAACAATAACAACAACAACAACAATAACAATAACAATAACAACAACAACAACAATAATAATAATGATGATAATAATAATAATAATAATAATAATAATAATAATAATAATAATAATAATAATAATAATAATAATAATAATAATAATAATAATAATAATAATAATAATAATAATAATAATAATAATAATGATGATGTTGGAGGGGACCTTGGAGGTCATCTAGTCCAACCCCCTGCTCAGGCAGGAAACCCTATACCATTTCAGACAGATGGCTGTCCAATCTCTTCTTAAAGACTTCCAGTGTTGGAGCATTCATAGCCTCTGGAGGCAGGTTGTTCCACTGATTAATTGTTCTAACTGTCAGGAAGTTTCTCCTTAGTTCTAGGTTGCTTCTCTCCTTGATTAGTTGCTTCTTGTCCTGCCTTCAGGCGCTTTGGAAAATAGCTTCACTCCCTCTTCTTTGCGGCAACCCCTGAGATATTGGAATACTGCTATCATGTCCCCCCTCATCCTTCTCTTCATTAAACTAGACATACCCAATTCCAGCAACCATTCCTTGTAATTTTCAGCCTCCAGTCCCCTAATCATCTTTGTTGCTCTTCTCTGTACTCTTTCTAGAGTCTTAGTATTCCAAGTGTGGCCTTACCAAGGCATTGTAAAGTGGTATTAACACTTCACGTGATCTTGATTCTATCCCTCTATTAATGCAGCCTAGCACTGTGTTGGCCTTTTTGGCAGCTGCAGCACACTGCTGGCTCATATTTAAGTGATTGTCCACTAGGACTCCGAGATCCCTCTCACAGTTACTACTATTGAGCTAAACTGTACTCCTAAACTGTACCTGTGCATTTGGTTTTTCTTGCCTAAATGTAGAACCTTACTTTTTTCACCATTGAATTTTATTTTGTTAGATAGAGCCCAATGTTCAAGTCTGTCAAGATCCTTCTGTATCCTAAGCCTGTCTTCTGGAGTGTTGGCTATTCCTGCCAGCTTGGTGTCGTCTGCAAATTTGATGAGTTCCCCATCTATCCCTTTATCCAAATCATTGATGAAGATGTTGAAGAGCACTGGGCCCAGAACAGAGCCCTGGGGCATCCCACTACTCACTTCCCTCCATGTAGATGCAGTTCCATTGAGGACTACATGCTGAGTACGGCCGGTCAGCCAGCTACAAATCCAGTGGTAGGATTCAGCCAGTTCGCACCACTTCGGCAGAACTGGTAGCTAATTTTTTGTTGCCCAGGCCCAGAATGGACTTCCTGAAGTGGTATCCAGACAGAGAACCGATTGTTCACATATTTGAATCCCACCACTGTATGAATCCATCTGGTGATGATGCTGTCTAACCCCCATTTTTCTATCTTATCAAGTAGTAGGTTGTGATCTACTTTATCAAATACCTTACTGAAGTCCAAGTAAATTATATCCACAGTATTCCTCTGGTCCACTAATTTTGTCACTTGGTCAAAGAATGCGATAAGATTTGTCTGGCATGATCTGTTTTTGACAAATCCATGTTGGCTTTTGGTAATGAGTTTGTTTGCCTCTAGGTGTTCGCTGATTCGTTGCTTGATTATCTTTTCCAGAATCTTCCCAGGTATTGAGGTCAGGCTGTTAGGTCTGTAGTTTCCTGGATCCATTTTTTTCCCTTTTTTGAAGATGGGAACTACTTCAGCTCTTTTCCAGTCCTGGACAGGTGCTCACTTACCATTTTCTTGCCTATCTTAACTTGTGTTTCTAATCTGTTTTTTGCGGTACTGTTTTTAATAGGTTGGGCTGTTTTTTCCCTTTGTGTAAAGACGGATGCAAAAAACGAGTTAAATAGTTCTGCTTTCTCCTGCTTGTCACCTTCTTGCCACTTTCTCCCACTAATGGACCAATCATTTGCTTAACTTTTTTCTTGTTTTTTACATGTTGAAAGAAGCTTTTTTTTGTTATTTTTTACTTTTGTCGCAAGCCTTAGTTCATTCTGAGCCTTAGCTTTCCTTACTTCATCTTTGCAGGCTCAGGCTCTTTGCTGATATTCTGCCTTAGTTATGTGCCTCTCTTTCCACTTGTTATACTTGTCTTTTTTGTCTTTCAATTTATCAGAGAGTTCTTTATGCAGCCATGCTGGTTTCTTTTGAGAGCTGTTATTTTTCGACTTTGTTGGTATTGTGGTAGACTGGGCTTTTATTATCTCACTTTTCAAAATTTCCCAAGCTTCTTGAGTTGTTTTCTCCTTGAGGAATCCTTCCCAAGCTCTCTCTAAGTTTATTGAAATTAGCTCTCTTAAAGTCCAAGACTCCAGTTTGATTGTGTTCTATTGCTTGTGCTTGCATAATGTTGAATTGGCTTCAACACCTTCTATCATTTCATCCCTGTTAGTGAGAATTAGGTCCAATATGGCTAATCCCCTTGTTCCCTTCTCTACTTTTTGGGAGACAAAGTTGTCTGCTAGGTTTGTCAGGAATCTGTTTGATTGTCCACTTGGTGCAGAGTTTGTCTCCCAGTTGATGTCCCATTACTATTGTGATGTGCTTCCTACATACCTTAGTTAGCTGACTAGCAAAAAGTTCATCTATTTCCTCTGTTTGGTTGGGCGGCCTATAGTATACACCTATAGCAATGTCATTTTTCCCCTTTTATATTGACCCAAATGCCTTCAAGACAGTTTTCATCATTGATTTGCTCTAATTCTGTAGAGCTGTAGTTATTTCTTATATAGAGAGCAACTCCACCTCCTCTTTTATTTGGTCTGTTTCTTTTAAATAATTTAAATCCCTCTAGCTGTGTGTTCCATTTGTGGGTTTCATTCCACCATCATTCCATAATGGCAACAATATCATATCTGCCGTCATTTACCTGAATTTCTAGTTCACCTGGTTTATTGCTCATACTCTGTGTGTTGATGTATAGACATTTGAATCCTTTTTGATTGACCCTCTGTTTACTTTCCACATAACCTGTGTGGTGCCTGAATTCCCCTCTTTTCTTACCACCTTTTGATTAGTGCACTTGGTGTGGCACTCACTATTGAAAGCTTGATTTTGCTTGACAGCTAGGTTGATATTCTTGTCCACACACACCCCTATGTTACATGCACTGATAACTCTATAATTTTTAGATTGCCAGGGACAGGAATGTTCTGTATCAATTAACTCACTGTCCCCGTTATTTAGTTTAAATATTTCTCCAGAAAATCTGTGAATTTATTGCCAAGTAACTCAGTCCCTTTTTTTGATGGATGCAAACCATCTCTTTTGTACACTTTTTCATTAGACCAGCTGCAGACATTGTGACTAATATAACCAAAGCCTTCCCCTTTACACCACTCCTTTAGCCACATTCTGCTATATGCTAGCCTTTTCCATTTTGTTCCTTATACACTGGTAAAACCTCTGAAAAAGTAAGCCTATAGCCTATCCTGCTAAGTTCCTGCCCCAAGCTCTGAAAATCATTCTGCACAGAGAGTACATCTTTTTGGGACAGATCGTTAGTGCCAAGATGTACAATAGCATCCACATCACAGTCCTTGCTGACATTCTTGACTATCTTACAAATACGCTTCTTGTCCCTATTGGCAGTAGCACCTGGAAGACATCTGACCTCTTTTGAAACCTCTATATCCTTTCCTAAATTTACATCCCTTATAATTGAATCACCAACCAGAAGGTGGCTTCTCTTTTTGGATGCCTTGCTCTTCTTGCATCACTGATGTGTAATACCTGATTCACACTTTCCCCTGTCCAAAACTAGTTATTCCTCTCAGCTCACAATCCACTGCTTATTTGAGTCATCATCACAACTACCTTGACCTGTCTCCTTAGTGTCCCTATTAAGGTCAGCAAGGGCACTGTATCTGTTATGCAGGGACACAGCAAAAGCTTTGTGTTTATGGTTTACAGCTCTCACCCCGCCAGATCCCACAGTTGTCCATACTGCCCTTCTCCTGCAGGATCTTTGTGGTAGAGGGAGCTGATATCGCGGCAGCTTAATAGAGCAGAAGGACTGAACTGGACACCTAATTTCTGCCTGAAGAGTACAGATTACAGATCCTAGATAAGTAATCTGTCCTTGTAGACTAGTGATTTGTTTACAGGTAAAAGAGAAGGACCAAACATAAAACACAGGCTAAAAGAATAATACAGAGAGTCCTTGACTTACAACAGTTCATCTAGTGACCGTTCGAAGTTACAACAGCACTGAAAAAGTGACTTATGTGTGAAAACAGTCACATTTATGACTGTTGTAGCATCCCCATGGGCACATGATTTACATTCAGATGCTTGACAACTGACTCATATTTATGACAGTTGCAGTGTGCCAGAGTCATATAATCCCCATTTGCAATCTTCTGACAAGCAAAACCAATGGGGAAAGCAGATTCGCTGCATTATAATTTAACAACAATTCACTTAACAACTGTGGCAAGAAAGGTTGTAAAATAGAGCAAAATTCATTTAATTATCTCGCTTAGCAACAGAAATTGTGGGCTCAGTTGTAGTCGTACGTTGAGTACTACCTGTACAGAATATTATTGTCATTATTGTCACCACTGTAAGCTATGTCTTTAAGACAAAAAAAACAAAACCCCAGAATATTATTAGTCTAAAACTAAGACATAAAGCTAAAAATCTAAGACAGAAGTTAAAGTAGAATAAAGTGACATCTATCTATATATATATTTGGTATTGTTCAAAAGTTACCTATGATTATACTATATTGAGGGGTAAGATTTGGTCATCTTAAATCAATTAAATCTTATGCATACTAGTAAATGTTCCCCAATATTGACCTGTAATATTCAAAGCCCATTTAGAAAATATGGTTTTAAGAAGAACATGAGAAATATAGCCTCTCCTGGGACTTCAGCAGGCTCGCTCTAAGAGTTCATATTCCAATGACAGAATCAAGCATGATCAGGCAGAACTGCAATATAAAATTATACACCTAATAACTTTAAAAGGGCATTTCTTACATATCATAAGATAGTTTCTGGTCCCTAAAAGCTGATGCCTGGTATTCATATATTTTAGCCTATCACAATTATTTGTAGCTGGAACTGCCATTCATTTGTTTGTGCTGCCAAGAATCACAGCTAGTAGACATTAAAGAGCATATAAGATTTTTGCATCTACTTCTGCTTCTATGTGTGTGTGTATTTTTGTCCTTATAATGCCATATGATAGAAACTTTTTAAAACAAAACAAAACAATGCTGTAGTATTTCTTCTTGTTGTTTTTAAATATATCTATGGAAACACAAGGCGAGAATTTGAGAATTTAACCTTCAGCCAAAGGGCTCCTTTACCACTTTGTGTACAGTAGACTGTTAGAACTCCTCCTTTCCAGCTAGTTTCTTAACCCTGGGCATGATTCAAAGAAATGAGCAGTAAAAGCAAGGAGTAGAAGAACTCTTTCCCTACATGTCAATTCAGATGTGGATCAATGGGAATGTACATTGTGATGTAATCCTTTTCTATGATCCCATTCAGCAGAATGAATAGGAAAACTCCTAGACCTAACAGAACACACTAACCACAATTTCCATGTGAGCTAATCCAACTTTTTTCTTCTTAATGTTTTCATGGAAGTTCAGAGTCTGCTTTTTTTTTCCAGATCAAACGATGTGTATATTATCAACTAAATAAGACCTCTCCTGATAGGATTATTAAACCCAGTTTAAAATTAGCTGCTTTGCATCTCTGCCAGATGATCTTACTGTTTCTTCAGCCATTGTTTATGAAAGGCAGAATCCTTGCTAACAGACAAATAAGAAGTAGACAGGGCTCAACTTGAAGAAGGAAAATGCACTTCTACTCTGACTTCCTACGAGATTCATTGATTGCTTATGGGATCTGTCTATCAACTGAATCATCTCATCATTTCTACAATAATATATTAGATAAGCACCACTACATCCTACTGTGAGCTGTCTATGCATCTAACCATTAGTTATGCTGGGTTATTGGTTGGCCAAGCTTATATGAAAGAAGCCTGATTTTCTGCTTTCCCTGCTGCTGAACCTTAAGTCCAAGAAAAGTGGAGTGTGCTTTCACTGGAGGATTCCTATGTTTATATTTTCTTTACAATGTAAAACAGAAGTATGTCTATTCCATGTACATCTCTATAAACACACAGAGAGAAAGAAATGTACAGAGAATTATCACTTATATTACTTACAT
Source organism: Azemiops feae (assembly GCA_023970755.1). NCBI lineage: Eukaryota > Metazoa > Chordata > Lepidosauria > Squamata > Viperidae > Azemiops > Azemiops feae. Next base: position 450,414 of record JALGBA010000221.1, read on the forward strand.
TATTGTCGGAATAGAAATAGTAATGCTGGCATGACGCTCATGAATATCATGCTAAAGTATTTGTGCTCCTTTTTTACATTTTACATTTCTTCTCCAGGTTTATTCTCAACATGGATATTTAGATTTGACATAGAAAGGACAAAAATATTTTAACTATGTAGGCAGAATGCAAAATGTTGGTAGCATGTGTGGTAAGAGTAAAATTAGAAGCTACATTTGCATTGTCTACTTTCTTGAAATGTTTCTTAGTTCTATTTAGGTACCTCGTTAGGTGTGGGTGTCTTTTTACAGAAATTTTGAAAGATTAATTGCTAGTGTTACTTTCCATTTTACTTTGAATGGTGAATCAGTAAATCATGTCTTGCTAAAAGCCTCTGAAATTGGTCAGAGCAAGCCAGAATGATTTTAAGAGTTTAATTATCAGTGGGGACAAATATTTGTCCTTCTCTCTCATGTTTATCATACTTATTTTTCTGTATAAATACTGCAGAACTTCCTAGCCGTATAACAAGAAAAAATAAAAGAAATCATGAAAGGGTTGAAGGATAACAAATGCTTTTGTTTTCAAAAAAATTCAATATGAAATTACTCGATGAAGATGATTCTTTAATTAAATTGTATTTATTTCAACAGTGTTTTTCTTAAATACTGCTTAAAGCTAGATACATGTTGAAATCATTACTAGAATTATCTGTATCCTGTTTAAATACTTAATTAAACTATCAAGCTCTTCACTGATATTAGAAGTGATCGTTTACAAGGGACAATGATTTTATGACACTGATGAAAAAGTCTGAACTCTCCGACTCTATTAGGGTGAATGAATCACAAGGTTTCCTCATGAGTTAATTAGAAAGACATTTTCCTAATATAATGAAGTTGTATTTGATTTTAGGATTGCTGTGGCTGTCAGATTTATTGCATCTCCAGATGGTCTGCTGAGCTCCCATTCTACTCCCTCTCCACAAAGTTTTTCAATCATATTATGAGGTGAGACTATAAAGTTATAATACCAGTCAGCTTCTGTTGGATTAATACTTCTTTGAGAATTGCTTCTAACTTGAAAGGAGGGAGGAACCTCAAGAAGATACAGTTTACCTTTGGGGACTACAATCAGTTTCACATGACAGATGATTAATTGTCTTACAAATGATAATTAATTAACTTAGACAGTTAATTAATTAGTTAGTTAGAGCCAATTCTAACGAAGCATTATGATTATTAAAGACAATTTGTCCCTTAGATCAATGAGAACTGTTCAGTTCTTAAACTGGCTGCTTACCATAAGGACCATAAATTGCTTAGGAAGAATTAAAACTGAGGGGTGGAAAAATGTTTTAATTTTCATAACAAGATATGAGGTTGGCCCCAACCCTCCTATCTTTTGGTAAGGGCCTAAAGTGGCTTTGCCAGTGGACTTGGGGGCCCCAGTGGGGGAACAGTGCAGTGGAGGTAGTTGATTAATAACAGATCCCACCTCCCCTCCCACTCCAACCCCTCCCTCCCCATGCGTGTTTGGTTTTAATGTTTAATTTTAACTTTTTATGTTTTAACTTAGATGTAACTGTAATCTGCTCAGAGTTACTCTAGGGTAAGGTGAGCGGCCAATACATTTTATAAATAAATAAATAATTCAAATGGTATATAATTATTCAGCATTTGTGATGATCCAATACATCCTTGGAATTCTATGTTGACGAATATTGTCTTTTTCTATGTTTATTCAAAGCACAATATTTTCTGTTAGCTTAATATCCCAACTAGGAAATTGCTCTTATTGTTTCAGCCACCTACTTGACCTGGCCTGTGCCACAGCAATGAAAGACAGATACTCATGCTAATTGCTTTTTATTAATTGCTCTAGAAGCCAAACATTCTCTCACCTTTATCATATCTGAATCACCTCTAATACAGAAATGCTCAACTAGATTGTACAGACGACCATTGCTAATTGGGCTCCCACATCTCAATTTCCCAACCTGTCACTTTCCAGTACATCATCCTCAATTGGAATGCTCAGAATCATAATTTGTATCTGAAAGATGCCAACCTGCAGAAAACTATTCCACAGCAATGCTCTACTATTTCATTCGCCTTTTTCTTCATTGCTTCATTAAAATAATTGGCACATGCTTATCCTTATTTTAAAAGAGCAAGAAAAATAGAAATGCAGCTACTCGGCCATTTATATTGTGTTCACTGAGTATTTCAATATTAAATATAAATTGCAGTCGGTTGGCTGTCACTAATCATCTGGAAAGTATCTTAAAAATATTAATACAGAGACCTTGTTAGATTTTTTGTTCACAAGAAAAATGTCCCTCCATACTTGCCATTATAAGCTATTATAATTATCACCAGTTTACATTACAGCTCTTAGTATGGGTTAGCAAATCTCAGTATTCTAACAGAATTGTCTCTTACTCTGGGAGAAATAATGCCAAGGTGTGCTAACAAACTTGCATATATGTAAAAACTTGCACTATTAATTCAGAATATATTTTACAATCAATATGCACAAAAGATACATTTTAAATTTAAAGAATAATATTGTTTTCTTGATTGTTCCTGATGCATGTCCATCTTTAAAAATAATTCTAAGGCATTGTTTAATTTCACAATCAAATTCAGTTCAACTAAATCTCTTTGCTGTATAAGGTTCAGCATAATATACTGTATATTCCCAATCTATCACTGATCCATGTTTGTTTATTCAGTGATCAGTAGGGAAAATCTAAACTCTGCTCCAAATTTTTCCTAATAGACTTTGAGATCAGTAAAGTATGTCTTTGTTTTTTTCAAATAGTGATTATTCTAAATGTGGATCACTTTTCATAATTTAGCCAATCACATATTAATTCACTCAGGTTATATTGTATTCTCTGTTTCTGTATAAAATATACCCAACTTGGCAATTAATCGATAATTAGAAAGAAAACCCTGATCTCTGACATAATTATCAGCTTATTTGAATCTGTAATTGCAAAAAAATAAACAGAAAAGTCAATACTAAGTGGGGACCAGAACTTTCCCATCCTTTATCATAATTCCTTCATGAATTCAAGATTTGCTGATAGAAACAACATCATGCTTAACTGTTACCATTTGCTTTGCTCATCATTAAATTAATATTATGGATATTCAAAGCATTTACAGATCATGGACTTCTAGCCCTTACAAAAAAAATGCAACTATATAACAATATTGCTTCTGGGTAGTCTTAGCATTTATGCCCTGTGGATGGATTTCCCATAGATCTCAATATAGTCACTGAGAATAAAATGCTGGGCCTTGGTCTGATTCACAAGATTTTGAGGGCCATTGTTTTCAGTTTAAGCAGTATCATTAGAATACAGGGGTCAAATTCATGCATCACATGACATGTCGTGACGTATCTCGACTTTTTTTGCATTGCCGGAACTGGGGTGGGCGGCCTCCGCATGATGCAACCGGCCCACGGGCTGGCAGTTTGACACCCTTGCATTAGAATATCCACTGTTATTTTCTATTTGGAGACTTACAGCTTTCAATAGGAGCTATTTCTTAAATATTTTTTTTCAATCCTGAAAGCTTTAAGATGTGTGGATTTCAAGTCCCAGAATTCCCCCACCAGCAATCTGGAAGTTGAAGTTCACACATTTTAAAGTTGTCTATGTTGAGAAACATTGTTTTAAACTCATAGTGTAATGCATATTATTCAAACTTACCATTTGCAAAATCTCTATCATAAATGAGTAGGTGTGTCCCCATACAATATAGACAGCTTTTCTGTTAACACATCTATAAATACATTATTCATTTATTCCTATGAGTTATAAATGTCCACATGATTCTCCAGTGACATCGAAAATCCTGTCCACAAGCAAATGGTGACAGGTAATAAATAATACAAATAAATAATGTATCACTAGCAGGCAATGTGTGTTTGGCTTAAAGAACAATAATCTTACTTTTGTTGTATTTATTTTTTTCCAAAAATGCAGCCTCCATTCCACAGACTTCTTTTATTTGGTCATTCTGTGTTTCTTGGTCAAGTGTATCTTATCTCTGTCAGCAAAGCATTGAACCATGAAGGTCAGAATTATTGGAAAGAATCATGTTATTAGGAGTTTTATAAAAGGGCTTGAAACACAAAAGTCAAGACTATCTTTGCTTGAAACAACTCTAAAATGAGAATTCAGGAGGGGATAATTCTGTTCCAGTATTCTGTGAAAGATACAAGGTTTGAATGGGGCAACTTGCCAAAACTTTTAGCAACTTATAAATTTCGTGCACATGAAAAATCTAGGTCTCTTCATACATAATAAGTAAGGATGTGTAGATTAGTGTAAATCTCTGTGGTTCTATTTCTCTATATTAGGAAAACAGGAAGAAATGGACTTTTTAAACAGATTTGTTTAAAAATGCATTTGGTTAGAAAAATCTGCTTTCATTAAGAATTTTCTCTGACAGAGCTGCTATTCCCCACTATCCCAATATATGTAGTCCTTAGCACCATTTAGCTTTCTTTGCTTTGCCTTTGTAACATCCTACCCTCTAAGGTAAGATCTGCGCCCACCTTCCTGTCCTTCTGCAGGAGCCTGAAGACCTAGTTCTGCCACTTGGCTTGGGGACCAGTTGGGAAGAGTTTAATGCTACTGGATTGATGGCAGACCCCCACCTTCCCCCTTGCTCTCTACAGTCTTTTATCATATTGATATATTCTCATTGGTTGTTTTACCATTACTTTTTGTTCTATTATTTTACTTCTGTTTTATTTATACTCTTTCATTTTTTCCTTTTTATTGTTGTAAGCCTCCAGGATTAGCTCCACAGCAAGATAGGCAGCAAATAAATTTAACAAATAAATACATAAATTTTAATGCAAATGCTCATGATGCATGCTTTTTAGATATAACAACAACAACTTTATTGTCACTTTGAATGTACATCAATCGGCATACATCAAAATGAAATTCCATTGCATACAGCTCTCAAAAGGGTCACCACCTCTGATATACACTCCTTGTTCGTGGCCAGCTCAAATTTCAGATCATCCATTTTAGTGTCTAGGGAGCGAACGATGGCAAACAGGACAGATGGAAATGGAGTTCCATGTGGATTAGCCCTCAAATTAGCTGGTATTCCTGCACAACAACCTTGCCTCCTTTTCTTTTTCTGATCCTGTGTCTTCCACCTTTTCCTTAAAGAGGCTTGCTTCTTTTCGCCCCTGGAGCATGCTGCCACTGCCACCAACGCCTCCAAAAGCCTTTCTCTCTTCCTCTGCCGACAGCCTCATCCAATTCCTTCGCTCTATAAGCCCTGGGACCTCTCCTCTCTGCCTCCTTTGGAAACAGCCCTGATTTGCAATAGAATCCGTTGCTGTGTCAGCAGTCAGATCTTGCTGCCGGCAGAACAATTTCAAACAGCACCAACGACTTAACGGTCTCACCAACAGTTCCGAAACAGCTAGAGACTCGCCATGCCAGCAAAGATTGTCGGTCGTACCTTAGTACCACCATGTTGCTCAAACGCATTAAAATCTTCCCGATCATGTGGCCTATATCCCTTATATCCCTCCCAAAACATTTCACCTTCGAGAGCCAATGCAGTCGCAGCCAATCCAGGCGCCGCCATCTAGTAGATATAGTTTTATTAATAATATCCATTTTAAAATGTAACTACCCTTTTAAAATTTTAGCCATTATTGGTTAGACACAAGTTTCACAATTAAATATTTGAATGTTATGGGAATGTTGCTTAATATACAAAACAGATTTGGTTCAGTATCGTTGCACCCTTTTTATGCCTCTTACTCTGACAGTTATCTGTCACGTTTAGATTCATAATACAGAGACACATTCCTAATTCAGAGGCATGCTTGCTTTCAAGCTGTAATCACCATATGCTTCCTAAGGTAAGGTACAGCCTCATATGCTGTTCATTATCCAGTATATGCTCTATCTTTTAACAGCATTCTTACCCAGAGGAAAAAAATATACAATGCCATTAAAAAGAGGCTTATTCCTCAAGGTAGTAGCCAGAGAAATTGTATCAAGTTGCTGATTTTCTGTCTAGATATAGAATTAACCCAGAAATTGTTATCTGAAAAACATTCATGAACATGTCCAAAGTAAGGCTTGGGAAAGCTACCTAAACCCTCATTTTAAGGTAAAAGTTATGTAACAGAATCTAGAAGTTATAGTTATAGAAGACAAACTGTACTTGGAGTGATCAGTTTGGGTGAAGAAAATAGGGAGTAAACTAGATAAGCTGCTTCTCACACATTCACAAACCCAAGTACCTTCTCACAGCAGAGGAGAAAACAAGTGAAAATGAGTTGATGAGTTGGGAAGAAGGTGGGTAGAGAACCAAAATACACCTAGACAGTATGGCTCTTGAAGATTTGATGGTGCCAGGATAAGTAAAGGCCACAGAAGGGTTCCAGAAGTAATAGAAGATAACTGAAGATGGGGGAGAACCAGAACATGAAAGATCATTATCAGGCCAGGGAGAGAAGAACATTCAAAGAAGGAAACTCAGCATGCCATTAATCTTAATAATCACCCACTAAGCATAATCAATGCTCTTGATTAACTATAAGGAAGGAGTTTAGAACAAGTAGTCTCAGGTTATGATGGCAATTTCCCTTGCTAAGTGATGTGGTTGTAAAGGGTGAGATCATATGATTGCATTACTTAGCAATGCCAATCCTAGTTCTCCCATTTACCATTGTTAAGCAAGACTACAGACCATTAAGCAAGGATCTCTCTGCAACTTCTTGTTGACTTCCAGCAAGCAAGGGCAAAGCTGGCAGGAAGTTGCACACCTCAGGCAGCTCAAAATCAGGCAGGTAGGGAAGCAAATGGCTGTTGCCAAGTGGGAGAGAGCTGTGAGTGGCTGGTGCAGTGTGAGTGCAGCAGGGCTGGGGGTGGCTGTTGCTGGATTATTAAACAAGGACTGCCTATAGCTAAAATAGAGAACAATAGAATAGATCAGGCACGAAGTCACTGGAAAAAGCTGTAGTTTCTCAGGCATGGAAATAGTTATCCAAGAAATACTAGAGGAAGTAGCAATAAATCATTCTTTTTAATACATATGAGAGTCTTTAAGACAGAAGCTATAAAGGGGAGGAATTTTTGTGAAAGTTTGAGCTAAAATACCACCTATGCTGCCTTGCATGATCAAAAGAGAATCCAATTCTTTCTACTTTCCAAAAGCTATGAATAAAGCAGGATTACAAAAAAGTTCACATGAAAGTTTTACATGCTGAAGTTTGTCTGGTTGGCTCCTGAGACCCTATTTTTCTCCTCCGCCAGGCCTCCTGACACTTTTTAGAATAATAATTTTTTTTCCTACCTCCACAGAGAAAGGTAATAAGCATCTACTAGAACAATACTGGAATATTTTGCTCTGAATCTTCATAATTCTGGGAGTTTTAGGCCACTAAGGTTGCTGAGGTTGAAAAAGATTGATTTAAACAGAATATCAGGCTATTACTGTGGACAAAGGAAAGGAAAGAGATGTCTTAAATCTGCTTCCTTTCCAGCCAAATTACACATGGGAGTCCAGCATCTTAAGCCTGCAGTAGGAAAAGCCATTGTTTAGATGTGGAGAATGGAATACATTCTAAGCACATTCTCCCCTGCTCAGCAATATGGAAAGCTGTGACACCACAAAGGCCAAGCTTCTGGTTACCAATCAAGAAAACAACAACAACTAAAAAACAAACAGACAAACAAAATAAATCTCTTTTCAAATACTGTAGCAGCTGAGAATTGGCTATTGCAAGCTGAAGGGGGTGGGAGGAACAAACAATTAAGTCTGGTTTCTTCTTTGTTCTTCATTCCTTGCCCTCATCATATCCATGAGTCACCAACATTGTTAGGTCCTCTAGAGCTGCTTGCTTTTCCAATGCTTCAGCAGCGCCTAAAATCTGAACTGCATTTCACGCATTGCCCAGTCAACCTACAGGAGGGCACTGTCTGAAATCAGTGCACTCTAGTTTTGGGGACAAAAGGTACAGTATTTCACTTGAAAGGCATAATAAGAAAGCAGCCATTAAAAAGAATGCATCAAACTGTTCTTTAGCAGCTAGAAAGTCAGGCCATTCCACAGTGAGCCTTTGAAGAAACAAAGTGACAGTTCCTTTTGTGGTTTTTTCCCCCTGTTCAAAAGAACTCTTTCAAAGAACTATCGAAAGAACTCTGAATGAAAATGCACCTTTGCAAAATATTACCGCTATTTGTCATACCATTTTCAAACAGAGTTGTGTTTATGAAATACAGCTCCTCTTTAATTAATTCCATAAATGAGAAATAAACTATTTTTTTATTCCATTGTGATAGGAATGATTGCAAGAAAGCCCTTTGTGCAGCAGATCAGATAATGGTTGCAACATAAAGTGGCAACTTGGGCATCACTAAGAAAGGGAAATATGTCATCAGTCAGCAGCAGACAAAAGCACAAAATAAAAATTGCAAAAACATAAGTAGATTAATTTATAAAAGGTAAGTGCAAATTTTAAAATATAAAATGTAAGTACACTTACGTAAGTACACTTTAGGTGCTATCAGTTCCATGTTCCCTGCTCTTTCTGTTTATGACTTATCTTTACACTGGACATGGGAGCCTTTCAAAACTACAAGGACATTGAAAAGCCACCCTACTGTAATTTAATCCCTATCTACTAGGGAGAAAATAAAGAACATTGTGGGGTTTATACAGTGCTGGGATTCAAATATGTGAACAACCAGTTCTCTGTGTGGATGCCGCTTCCGGAAGTCCATTCTGGACCTGAGCAACAAAAAATTAGCTACCGGTTCTGCCGAAGTGGTGCGAACCAGCTGAATCCCACCACTTTGTTTATATATGATTCACTATGCCACTGGATAAACGTTCAGGACTAGAGAGCAATGGTGGCCTGTAAATTAAAATTCAAACAGCATTCTCATGCTACTTTTTTGTGTCCATTCCACAGATCAGCTAACCAAGTTTTATGGTTTATTACATTATCCATTTTGAATGTCCAGAAATCAGATTTTGTAACCCCAACAAATCTTAGGGACAAGTCATAGTTTCCAGAAATTCAAAATGGCATGAACCTCCCTGCAACACCCTCCTTCAATCAATTACCGTATCTTCAAGCTATTGGATGTCCACAGGGTGTGGTCAGCGAGGTTATCAGGGTGGCAATTAAAGCTCTGCCCATTTTATATATGCAGTGCACATGCAGCACTTGGACCATTGTGGCCACATCTTGACTTTTTATATTATGCCTTGCAGACTCCATTTGTGCATCTGCAGTGCACAACACACAACAGCTGGGTCTTTTATGAGCTAACTATTTTTACAATACTTTCAGTTGGTAAAAAAAACTGGGAAGTTGTAATTTCCTAATTTAATATTATTTTAATCAGAGGAAAGTTGAAGAAAAATGTTGTGGTATAATCAGGGTTAGTGTCATGCTGGACAATTTGGGCCGGGGGGATTATCCACCTTGATCCATATCTTTCCATTTTTCCTGACACATAGGTATATCCTGTTAAAATTCAGTTTGCACTATGTACAGGGGGAGGGGGAGGGTGTATGAGGCATGGTGGTGCACACTGGTTAACTCAGCTTTTAAACTTAGTATTTTTTTTTTAATCACATCTTTATTTTCTGCTATTTAAGGAGACATACATGATACCCCTCTCCTGTTTTTCCCACAACTCTGTAAAAGAGTGACTGGACCAAAGTCAATCAGCTGATTTTCATGCCTCAGGGAAGACTAGAACTCGCAGTCCTGCACCTTTACACCAAACTAGTTATGCTATGTTATACTGCATGAACACAGCTTTGTTTTCTTTTGAAAACAGTTTGAAAACAGACCTTGTGGTGATAATATGAGAACAGAAAGAAAATTCAGACTTCTTACTTCAAAGAAATATTTCATTCACTGAGGAATAACAAGGTTAGGTGACATGTAAGAAAATGAAGTGCAAGAGTAGCAACTTGAAATTTATCTTATTTTCAAAAGGACAAGATAGAGCTTCATCCATGCTTCCTAACTGAAAAAGAAGAATTATATGCGATTGATAGCATTTAAATGTTCCCCAGATTGGGTATGGCTCATCAGAACATGTTTTTTGGCAAGAAATTACTTCTGGATGTATGGTACCATATGTTAAAATACCATCGTAGTCTTTAAGGACATAAAATTAAAAATTCAGTGACTGGAACACATGGAGTGTTTTTAAACTGTGAAATTCTGTCCTTTTTGATGTTGTAAGGATCTCTCTTGGTTGACTCCTTTTCCTACTTCAGAATGGCAGAGTTTGATTTCTGAATTCTTCTACAAAGGAAAAGCCATTTCCTTTAATTTTATAGCTGCCTATCTCAACAAGAGACTCTTGATGGAAAACAGTATTAAAGCTGAGAATTATTTCATTCGATAATTCTGCATTATGAAAACGTACTCAAATTCTTATATGTATGGGAACATAGAACTTTTAATAAAAATATTTCCTCCCTCATTGTAAAAAAAAAACCCCATAAAAATAAGGTTGGGACTATGGTATTCCATATGGTTCCCCTAAGAACAACATTACTTCCTTATTTCTTTCCATATTTGGAAATATTACTTTCCATATTTGGAGGAAGATGACAAAGCCAAACAGATGGAAGAACCAGTTTTGAAACCACCTCATTCTAGCCTATATTTCTGTAGTTCTTACCTCCACCATTAATTATTTCTGTCATGCCTTATATTCTCCCTGCAAGTGTGGAGGATGGATGAAAAAGAAGCATGAAAGTGATGAATGACTCCAGTATGGCAGAAAAGCATTGGGTCTCAGGAGAGTTACAGTCTTCAACTTATGATCGTTCGCTTAGCAACTGAAGTTATGATGGTACTGAAAAAAAGTGGGTTATGATTGGTCCTTGTACTTATGATCATCACAGAGTTCCTGTGGTCACATGATCAAAATTTGGGCACTTGGCAACCGTCATGTGTTTACAATGGTTGCAGAGTCCTGAGGTCGATGTCAATGCTGCTAACATCAGATGTTCTTGCTTTGACAACAGATGGAAATGCAGCCATTTTCCTCTATTGCTTTTAGAGTTAGTTGATGCTGGGAGGGGGAATGTGGATGAGAGTCCAGCTAGTCATAACAATAATAACTCATCTGTGGGAACCCAAGGTCATTGAGCCCAGAGTTGATAGAGGTTTGGCGGGCTGGAGAGCTGGGGAGAAAGCCCGCTTCAAGCTAATTGGGTAATGTGATTTATGACTGTTTATTGGAGGAGGGAATTGTGCTTTGTTACTTTGTACCCAGCGGAGGGCAATTTAGTTTTTGGTTACAACTATGTAGTGCTGATACTTTGTTTCTCGAATAAAAGTTTATTTAAGGTAAACAATGCCTCGAAGTTCTTTTGAAGAGTTTCATCTGTCGGAACCATGACATGATAACCATTTGCATCTTTTGCAGCCATCTTCTGACAAGTAAACTCAATGGGGGTGGGTGGGAGGGAACTGGATTTGCTTAATGACTGCACCAAAAAGGTTGTAAAATTAACATGACACAATACTTAAACATATCACTTAGTAGCGGAAGTTCCCAGTCCCAGTTGTGGTTGTAAGTTGAGGACTATCTAGATTAGCTTTGCCATGGACCCGTTTGAGGGAATTCATAGATAGCATCCATTCTACAAAACCTCTTACCTCCAAATATCTGAGATATCATCTATTAAGCCTGATTGGGTGAGGTTTTGTATGTGTTTGTATTAATAAGTTGGATTCTTTCTTTATTGTTTCTATTGCATTGTGTTTTTTCTCTATTTTCTATTTGACACTGTAAACGGCTTTGAAATTGGCCAATGCCTAAATCTAAATAAATAAATATCTCCTCACACATGTGTTAATGTCCATTCCTCACATTCTTGAATTGGCAAAAAGAATGTCAACACAATTTGCATTCTCTCTATAGCCAGGTTTTACTGTGCCTCAACAAAAAGAGCAGGAGTGGTTCCCTCCATGAAGATTTAAACATGGGTTGGTTCAGAGCGGTAGCTAGTAGAGTTTTTTTGTTACTGATAAACACATGTCGCAAGCAATTTTCCTAATAGACATTTTTCTTCATACTTAGGTAATTAAGAAAGTGCATCATTGTATTTTATGTTCTATATGAGTACGTACCAAAAGGTGTGTTCTGTTTAAAAGTGGTTCCAAAAATAAAAATTAGGTAATTCCTCTTGCAAATACAAACAAGACATTTGTCTTTCCCTCCAGTGTTATTTCCTGTTGTTGCATCGAATTTGCTACTAATCTGTTTATTCAACTGAATAACAAACAATTACCATGCAAACCTGAATTCTCTAATGTCTTGAATTCTGGATTTCTAATGTAAAATCTTCCACAGATGAAAATACCCCACATTATATCATTATATGTGGCTCTTTGATAACATTAATTTGTATATTTTCTTTTTAACTTTGTGTATGTCACCCAGAATCACTTGATTGTGACATGGACAGCTATATAAATATGAATGAATGAATGAATGAATGAATGAATGAATGAATGAAGGAAGGAAGGAAGGAAGGAAGGAAGGAAGGAAGGAAGGAAGGAAGGAAGGAAGGAAGGAAGGAAGGAAGGAAGGAAGGAAGGAAGGAAGGAAGGAATATTCCTAGTGATCTATTTCATGACATGGAATTCCATCCCCCCCAAAACAAACTCATTAATTACTCAGCAGCATCTGCTGCATCTTTTGCTATTTTTTCCCTAGAAATGTTGTAATGATGCTTGTTTTAGGTTAAGTTTTAATTAAATTGGTTGGGATAAAATTCCAATTCATTCTTTGCCCACACAGACATCCAAGCACGTGGCAGCTAAAGCCTATTTTCAATGCCATCATCATATTTACCAGAGTAGCTTCTCCCCGAGTTTATTTAGTTTGAAAATGGCAAAATCTATCATAGAATTCAAACACAGTGGTATAAATTCCATTGGGATGTAATAATTGATTATGGGTTGGGAAATATTTATTTGATCTAGAAGATGGACTGGATCAGACCTATAAAAAAAAGGTTCTCTATCTCGGCCTTAAATATTTTTGTTTGTTCTAAGCTTGGATTCTTAACATTGTGTCCATGGCCACCAAATGCACCACCAACTAATAAAATAATGGATAATAACTCACTGGAAATTTAGTACTTTATGATGTATGTGTTTATGCACAGAAAAACAGGTAAATGGAGAAAATGTCTTACAGAGATTGACAAGTAGTCCAACATTTTTGAGTAAAAAAATGCTATTTTGTATGACTACATCCATCTCAACAGTGACATCACAATATGAGGCAATGCTTTCCAAATTCCAAGTCTGCCTCCTAGCCAACAATGCTTGGTGGACCTTGAACTAAGTGCTACTCTTTATTTAGAGAGTTATCTTTTAAGTCATGTTTTCAGTCTTCATTTGACATACAAACTAAAACCAGAAACTTTTTTTTTTAATGATTTGCCTAGTTGGATCTGAGACATCAAGGACACTCAAAATTTCCCAATTTCTTTGTTTTATTTGATTGTGTTACATTTTTAATCTGATTTGGGTAAGATACCAACTTTGACTCTTCCCAGGTTGCATACCCTCATTGGGATCCTCCTGGACTCATAGCGCCTTCTCAAAAGCTAGGGGGACTTTTATATAGATCCATCTTGTGTGTCAATTGCACCATTTGCTGCATTGGGAGGCCTTGCTCATAGTCACTCACATCTTCATTACTCCATGTGGAATTATTGCAGTGCTGTCTACATAGGGCTGCCCTTGAAGACCATTCAGAAATTACAGCTGTCTAGTGTGCAGCAGCACATGCAGTTTTGGGTGCACCACGGTTTACCCATGTTACACCACATTGCTGCGAGAGCTGCACTGACTTTGCTTCTTTCTGGGTGTGGTTCAAGGTGCTGGTTATCACCTTTAAAACCTTGTATGTTAGAGGAGCAGGCTGCTTGCGGGACTGTCTCTCCCTGAGGTCATCTGCCAATTCCACTAGGTCTGATAGGTTGGGCACACTCTAGCTCCCTTCCCTTAAAAGTTGCTATCCAGTGGGATCTTGGTAGCACACCTCTTGGTAGCTGCCCCTGTCCTATGAGTTCCATAGGCTCCTACATGCCCGACTTTCCCAAAGCTGTAAAGATCTGGCTTTTCCCACAAACCCTGGAAAATGTCTTTGGATGTGTGGGGAAGGGTTCTGTTTGGGGTGCTGGAGTGTTATTTTGTTGGCTTTCGTGCTTTTTACTTTTTTTTTTTACTATTTTATTATTTAATAATAATAATAATAATAAAGTTGGAAGGGACCCTGGAGGTCATCTAGTCCAATCCCCTGCTCAGGCAGGAAACCCTATACCATTTCAGACAAATGGCTGTCCAGTCTCTTCTTAAAAACTTCCAGTGTTGGAGCATTCACCACTTCTGGAGGCAGGTTGTTCCACTGGTTAATTGTTCTAACTGTCAGGAAGTTTCTCCTTAGTTCTAGGTTGCTTCTCTCCTTGATTAGTTTCCATCCATTGCTTCTTGTCCTGCCTTCAGGCGCCTTGGAAAATAGTTTCACTCCCTCTTCTTTGTGGCAGCCCCTGAGATATTGGAACACTGCTATCATGTCCCCCCCGTCCTTCTCTTCATTAAACTAGACATACCCAATTCCAGCAACCGTTCCTTATATGCTTTAGCCTCCAGTCCCCTAATCATCTTTGTTGCTCTTTCTCTGTCCTCTTTCTAGAGTCTCAACGTCTTTTTTACATCGTGGTGACCAAAACTGGATGCAGTATTCCAAGTGTGGCATTACCAAGGCATTGTAAAGTGGTATTAATACTTCACGTGATCTTGATTCTATCCCTCTGTTAATGCAGCCTAGCACTGTGTTGGCCTTTTTGGCAGCTGCAGCACACTGCTGGCTCATATTTAAGTGATTGTCCACTAGGACTCCCGAGGTCCCTCTCACAGTTACTGCTATTGAGCAAGGTACCCCCTATACTATACCTGTACATTTGGTTTTTCTTGCCTAAATGTAGAACCTTACTTTTTTCACCATTGAATTTCATTTTGTTAGATAGTGCCCAGTGTTCAAGTCTGTCCAAATTCTCCTGTATCTTAAGCCTGTCTTCTGGAGTGTTGGCTATTCCTGCCAGCTTGGTGTCGTCTGCAAATTTGATGATTTCCCCATCTATCCCCTCGTCCAAATCATTGATGAAGATGTTGAAGAGCACTGGGCCCAGAACAGAGCCCAGTGAGTTGTTACATAACACAGACAGCTATAAAAATCTGTTAAGTAAATAAAACCCTGTTCCAAATGTACTTTTTCAAAAGGCAACTGGACATTGTTTTTTCCTTGAAGACATTTCGCTTCTCATCTAAGAAGCTTCTTCAGTCAGAATTAAAACATTATGAAGATATTTGTTCGGCTTGCCTTAACTGATTTAATGACTAAGTGACTAACACTGTTGGTTAGTTGTTATTCTATTACTCATGACTGTATGTTTACAACATAATATATTTGATCTTGTGGTTTTATTTGCACATTTAAATTTCATTGCATTATGTTGTCCTGAAACATTCCACAAAGGGAGACAAATATATTCAATAAAATTGATTATTTTGAATTGCCAACAGAAAATCATGTCAGATTGATAGTGATCTTTTCTAAATAAACAGATAACAAAACACTATTACTTAACTGATTTAACAGTTTTTGATTCCAAGAGATAAACACCCACCTGCTAAAAATATGCATAAAGAAGAAACATGAAACATCCCTTAGGGAAAATAAACAAAAATTAAAAGGCACTGAATGAAATTTGGAAAGGGATGAGACATTGCTTACATTTTAAAATATTCAACAGCATGGATCCAATGGATAAGGATTTGTTTTTCTACAATCTCCAAAAGGTGAGGGACCATGCGAATGTAGCAGCTGTCTGCAACATTTTTTAAAAGCCATATATACTCCTTGGGAGAAATGTAACTGCTTAAGATGTTGCAGACAGATGCTATGTTGATACTCTTAACTAAAGCAGTGTTTCTCAACCTCAGCAGCTTTAAGATCTGTGGACCAACACTCTGCATGCTGGCTGGAGAATTATGGGAGCGGAAGTCCACACATCATAAAGCTGCTGAAATTGAAAAATACTGTTCTAAAGCAGAAGTCCCCAATCTTTTGGGCACCAGGGACCGGTTCCGTGGAGAGAGGTTTTTCCATGGACCGGAGGGTGCGTGGTTTTATACGCTGCCTGCATCTCGCAGATGGGGCTTTGCTTGCTTGTGCAGACCGGTTGCTGGCATGGCGCGGAACAGTGCTGGTCTACAGACCAGGGGTTGGGGACCCCTGTTCTAAAGCATCTTTTCTTGGTTGAATTCAAACTACTGCAAAAACCAAATGTTAACGATCACACAGTAATGGTTTTGGAAGCCAACCTCTATTTTTAGCCAATTAGCTTTCATAATTAAACATTTTTCCTAGTATCAATTCCCAGACGTGAAAGTGCACAAACTTGGAAATAAGCAAATCTAAATATAAAATGTAACTAGTGTAAGTAGAGAAGTCAGGATCAGCTGTAGCCATCCTTCATAAAAAATCACAACTGATCTAACAAGTTTTTATATTTCCTTTCATTTTCAGGTCCTTGTTAATCCTTGATCCCTTTTACTAACCATGTGACTAACAAGCCATTATTCACCCGCTAATATGTAAATATCAAATTTTATTGAAGTTAAGAGCCAATAAAGGGTAGGAAGGACAGGAAGTGTTCAAAATTGGCATTTTTATCTTCCACTTGTCTGGGAGCTGCTAAAGTTCAGAAACAATAATTCAAATCAATATGACCTGTATATCATTTGACCTGAGTATAACAATTGTAATATAGGGGTAAGGGTAAAACTGGCTTCAATTTTATTACTTTTATTTTTCATTTTGCTAAAATTGACACCATATATCCACAATCAGGATATACGCTGTGTTAAAAGAAATCTTGTTTACGGGTAGACAAAGCTTTCAGAGTAAAACAAATTTCTTAAACTTTCCAAGTATCACCTTTTTAAAAATGTACAGCAGTATTATACTTCATGATTCATTGGCAGTATGAACATAAAAATCATAGTCCAATTTTGGAAAGTATAAATTATGAAGCTCGTAGCTCATTCAAGAACTTTAAATCTTTAAATTAAATCTTTATTCACACTTAGACTTTCATCATATCATTCTGATTAGGATAGGCACAAATCTTCATGTTGAATCATACATTTGAGATGACAAATTCATTTTCCTCAGTTGTCCTCAGTGCTTATTTTTCCATATGCTGTACATTACAAATAATTGTACAAAGATGACAGAACTAATCTAGAGCTAAATGCTTGCTTACCTATATGCACAACAAAAAACAATCTGCAAGGGAGTTTGTAGCAAAGTCTTTTCTTTAGATAGAATGTATGGTAAGCCATAATTTATTTCACTTTTACAAAATGAAGATAAAACTCTCTGCCCTGAATATAAGATACTAGTGTGCCATATTCCATTCTACATTACTTGTTTATTTTCAGTATGGAAAATTTAAATACACCCATTTCCTATTTTACAATCCATAACAGATACCAGTAGCATGTATTATATAGTTCTCAGGGTCAGAAGCAGCATTAAAAAAACCCCACAAAATTTAAATCATTAGTATAAGAAGTGATGCTCTTTAAATATTCTATATTCATTTTGTATACCAGCCAGCATACTGACATAGTTTTGTTATCTAAAATACTATATGATATTAAGTTCAATCAGATTTTAAAGCAAAATAATGATGGACAATGTTGTTTCTGTAGGGCTGTAAGTGGCTCATAACTGGTTACTCATTTGAAATTAATGATCTTAAATCAGTCACTTATGAACTCGTACACTTGGGGTTTGCATATACTCAGTGCCCTCATTTAAAACATTCCACAGTTAAAGACTCTCTCATGTTACTGTATATTCATCTAGTTGTGCACTACAAATATTGATGGCTATGTCTATGCACCTACTCTGCATAATTCATTCAATGGAATGTGCCCATTGCTGCAGATGTCACTATGCCATGAATAGATGGGCTTCTGATAGTGTCGGGGAAAGTTGGGACTGTTAAATGATAGCAAAAGTTTACTTTTATCAGAATGATAAAAGTTACAGCTACAACCATCCCGACTGTTCAGATTTCACAGCCCTAAGAGGTAAAAAACAAAATATCTGGTTTGGTTCATATGAGGAGAATTAACCAAAGTGCACATCACTCACCAACATCTTGGATTCACACTGACTCACACTGCCATTAACAGGTATTTCATGTAACAAGAAAGACAAATCAGTGGTTCAAAATGACTTTTTCATTAACATTAGAAGGAGAATGGAGTGACTTTAGAAATTGTTTTAAGTGTAGGATGAAGAGATAAATGCCCCAACTGACTTTTCCAATGTTAGTATTAAGATCAGTAAGGGAACAGTTTCAAAAACCAAAGATACATCATTTTAGTCATTGTCTTGAGTGCTTGCACCTTAACCAAAATGTTACTGAGTTCTTAGTAAAGAACTTGTCCCTAAAGAAAAGTCCATCATCCCAGACTGGGTGTTTTGATTCAGGGCTGAGGACTGAGTCAGGTATCAAAACACACAGCTTTTACACCACCTTCCTCATTGTGCCTTCACATATTCATTGGCACTTGGAGAGCATAGAAATGTCTCCTAAAATTTCCTTCTTTATCATTAGACAAATGGCCTATAGATGAGGCGTTCCTTTTTCCCTATCTCTCAGTGCAGAATGAGTTTTTCCTTAAAATCTAGTTTGGATATCTCACTAATTGTAGAATTAGGAGTATCGTCAGAAGCAACTGCCATCTGAATTAGAAATGGTAAAGCTACACAATCCTGAGGACATTAACTTGTATCAATTGTTCCAGAGGATGGATCTCAGTGCTCAAAGAATGGGCTATTCATGAAATCTGCTGTGAACAGCAACTGAGATGAAGAGGCTGCAAGTATGAAAAGTGCTGTAATATCATAGGGTGCTTAAATAAAAGAAAAGGCCATTAATTGAGCAACTAAGTGATAAAAAAGAAAATGCTAAAGGAGAAAGTAACAAAATTGGACCGACAATATTGCTCTGAAAGCTCTAAAGATATTTTCATGATGGCAATCAAAAAAGATCTGATCCCTTGATACCCAAAGCAGTAAAAGAGGAAGTAAAGAAGAAGAAGAAAAGGATCTGAGGAAAACAGTGGAAGCCATAATTTACTTTATAAGCAACGGGACAGTCTTCTCTCATCAAAGAGCATTGTATTGGCATTTGAACCCTTGAATAATTCATAAAACAAAATTAATTAGTGACATTAAAGCACAAAGGTTGCTGCTGCTAAACTATGCATCAACATTGGGTTACTAAAGGAAACAGCACAAGAAGCTATTTGATTTCCTAACCTTCCAAATAAGTGCCATGTCCCTAAAATATTACCTGTATTCTAGAAAATAGTATGTAATTTTCATCTAAGATTATAATCTAGGATCAGGGAGAGCAGTCTGTGACAGGTGGTTTTTCACCCAACATCAAACTGCAAAAATCTGGCAGTAAAATTCTGAAGAACATTTGTGTAAATACATGCATTGAAGCTAGCACGTGTTGACTATATAACCCTTAGTAAAATTAAAAATATAATAAATACAAGAAAGTTGAATATTCGTTCTTCACCCTTCTCCTGTGATGTTACTCTTCTACTAATGTATTATTTGTAGCCTAAATGTAATATAAACCAAATGCAGCTCTCGACTGTAACAACAATTGCTTGCTGTTGTTCTAGAATAGTCTTTCTCAACTGGGATTCCATAAAACACAGATTTTGCAAGGGATCAAGACTGAAAAAAACCCAAATCATTTTGGGACTTTATCATTGCACATTGTGCAATGGGAATTTTCACACACCATGACTCAGCTGCCAGCCTGCAGCTTTCATGTTGTAAATGTTTTAAAATATGGATTGTAGGTTAGAAATGTGCTGCATTGGAAGGGGGTATGTATGATTTTATGCAGGGGTTCCTTGAGACCTGAAAATTATTTCAGGTGCTTCCAGAATAAAAATTCTCCAAGAGCGGCAACAAACTATCCTGGCTCAAGTCCTCACTTACTGACTGCAATTGGGAGCAGTAACTCTGTCCCTAAGTGATGTGGCTGTTAAGTGAAATGTCACATGACCATGCCAACTTATGACATCAGTTCTGACCACAATTGTTAAGCTGTTAAGCGAATCACCTGTAGTTGTTAAGTGAACATCAAGTATCTCCGACTTTTACTTTTCTGCTGGCTTCCCCAATGACCTTGCTTGTCGGAAGCTGTCTGTGAAAGTTGCAAATGGCGGTCACATGACTGCAGGATGCTCCAAGCAACGTCATGAATGAAAGCCATGAAAGCCAACTGGGTGACTTCGGGTCAATCATTCTCCATCAGCCTAACACACCTCATAGGGCTGTTACTGTGGGGAAAATAGGAGGAGGAAGGCGTGCTGGATATGTTCACCGCCTTATTTGTAAAAATAATAAAGGTGGTATATAAATAAAAAATGAACAAGGAAATAAATAAATATATGCCAGTTCCTGAGCACCTGAATCGCAACTGTGTGATTACAGGGATGCTGCAACTGCTGCAACTTTCAGGACCGGTCATAAGTCTTTTTCCAATCGTGGTCGAACTTTGAATGGTCGCTGACTGAGTGGTTGGCAAGTGAGGACTACTTATATTACTTTATAAACATTTCAACACAAACCAAAACATGACTTTTCAAATGAGGGATTATAGTGTGTCCTTGCATTATGATACAATTTTACAATGTTTTAAATCTTACAGGACTGCATTTTAAATTCTACACTCAATGTAGATAATAATAATTCATAGAATTCATAATATGAATGCAAAATTAGAAATTATTCCTTGCCAAGAAAAGCTTGGAATTTGTTCTCAATATCCAGTATTAGATGTGAATTGCAAACCCATTTTTTCTCTCACATATTACATTTTACCTGGTGGTTTTATGGTTTTCTGATGTTAGTTCTTCTAGCAAAGGACATTTTTATATAAAAAAACAAGTTATAAGTATTTGAAACCGTTTCAAAGTTGCAGGCAGTTGTTCAATATATCCACAATACAATGTTTTTCTACAAAAGTTGCTTATTTCATCTTAAAAGCAGTAACAAAAAGTATTATAAGTGGGGAGGTGGGAACATTACAAAACTGGACATTCCTTTGGTACCATTTTACATCTAAATAAATGTGTTTGTTGAGGGTGAAGGTTCGTTCTCTAAGCTTGTGGGTTGGTTTCCGAATGTTTTGTTACCAGGCTAGGTAACATCTTCAGCAGAGTTTAGTGGATGTCAGCCCCGACCCTCAACCAACCCACACAAGGTCCCCCTCCCACTCCCACCAGCAGTTCACCTCCCAATGACCCTGACCTGATGTAACCTCCCCATCACAAGACCCATCACCAGCCTCTCATTGATGACTCACCCCTGACCCATCACAAGACCCATCACCAGACCCTCACTTGACACACCCACACTTATAAAGAGAAGAGCATTGACACAGACATTCCCTCCGCTCCTCTGAAGATGTTACCTAGCCTGGTAACAAAACATTCGGAAACCAACCCACAAGCTCGGAGAATGAACCTTCACCCTCATCCTACACCCAAGCTACAGCTATTCGCCACTATTGCAAGTGTGGTTGTACAATTGAAAATTTGACCAGAAACTTGTGCATAAATAATGTGCAAAAACAAGACAACTACTACGAATATGAGATCCACAAGAGAGGAATTAAAGAAAAAAATATAGGAACTCTAAGGCTTTATTCACCTGACATCGCTTTTTTGAGGAAAAAAAATAAACTTATCAAATTTACATAATCAAAAAGTTTCCACAGATTTGCATGAACAAAAAGTACATTCAGTGAATGATGACAAATTACAGCAGTCTTAATGCCCTAATATTTTTGCAGTTTTCAATAAATTGGAGAGAAATGTCCTTTTAGGTTGTCAGTGGAAAAAGATGTTAAGTACCACAGGAAGTCTGCTTCATTAAAATACACAATTGCAAATATATATTTCAAAAGTTGTGGATTGCTTTGACATTTTTGCTCAGTTATGGGTTATCTGATGTGATATTCACAATGTACTAGATTTAAATAAAGAACTGTGACTTTCCCATTAGGACAAAGTCTATGATAAAAAAAAAAAAATCCATTTGACTTCTGACTGCATTAGTCAGTCCAAAATATCATAAAAATCCCTGTGCAAATATGAAAGAGCAATCTCTACTTCAGCATCTTGAAATGATGAAAATGCCAATGTATTCTCCATATTTCGTCCTCTAAGTCGCTACCCTTTCTCTGGACTCCTGAGAAAGGTGTAGAGATGTATTGACATAGATTGGCATAAAGTGGTAGACTTGGCCAAAAGCTGGTAAAAGAGGCTTTTCACCCACACCTCTTTTTTACTCAGTTTCTATATCCTTCTGTAGATTCTTCAATCTCTCATAGGTGCAAAGAAAACCTGTTCAGGTAATTCAAATAATCCAGTTCCCGTTCAATCTGTGAGAATCAATTGAATTGCAATTAATATGCATGACCCCCACCTTCCATTTTACTCAGCAGTTTTGCAAGTGTATTAAGAAAAACTAGTATTTGATAGAAAAATTGTCTATGAAATAGTCTCACTCAGTATGTCACCATGATCATAATTCCCCATGCAATAGCGTGTCTGTAGAAAAACAAAAGAGAGAGAGAAATATGCAGGTAAATATGAAGAAGCACAAATATAATAACTGCGTATCATTTAAATGCCAGTAATAGCATAGGTCTGGCAAATAATGTACTGTTATGACAAAAGAATAAAATAAATGAGAGTACCATTCCATTATATTCCGTTATTTCTGACAGAGAAGCCTCAACTAGAAAACAAACGGTTAAATTACACAACAGCTCTACCTACAACTAATAAGAGACCTTATAACAAATGTAGAATGGTTGTTTTCAGAAAAAAAACTTCAAATTCATAAATGGACTATTATGCAATACATTCAGGAACAATACTCCTGGTAGTCCTGACTGATAATAATTGAGACTGGGAACTTGGTCACTAAGTGACATGTTTGTAAGGCACAACATCCTGTGACCACACCAACTTACAATGGCAATTGTTGCAATCCCAGTTGCTATTGTTAGTCAAATCATGTGTTGATGCAATTTTCCACAGTCATCTGATTACTATTTTGCAATCTCCTGCTGGATTCACCATTGACTCCACTGGTCAGAAGCCAGCAGTGAAGGAGGTGACAAAGGACAATCATGTCATGGTGGGATGCAGCAACATCATAATTTTGGGGTAAAAATTGTGATCATGTGAATGCAGGGGCACAACTACAAGGGCCGGTCATAAGTATCCCTTGTTCAGCGCTATCATAACAGTTGCTGAATGAATGGACATTAAGCAAGGACTACCCATAAACAATATTAAGAAAGAAAAAAGTCCCATTTATATATTTTCTTTTTCACTGAACTCAAATTACAAACAGTCCTCGAGGTACAACTGTCGCTTAATGCCAATTCAGTTGAAAAAGGACTCAAAAAGTTACATATGACCTGTTCTTGAGGCATACAGCTCACATTTAAGTTCTCTTCTAAAAAAATGGGGACACAATGGCTTTAGCCCCTTTCTGCCTTGTTACATTCATGTACCTCCCAACTTCTATGGGAAATAGATATTTCTTAAAATAATGAAGGCCGTGAAAAATAATTACCTTTCTGACTTTGGGATTCAGTTTCATTTGTTGTAATTAGTACTCCCGACTCCTTTTCTTGATGGAATTGATTATATAACTGTTTAATTTCTTGATCGTAATCCTGCCATTCAGGGACAATCCTCATTGCTGCCTGCAGCTTGGGTTCTTTTGTCATTGGATTATTACACTGCAATGTAACACATTTGTCAATGGCAATGGGGAGCTTTCATACACATAAGTGAAAATTTTACTGAACACTCCCTAAGAATTTAAGATCGAGGTATAGAATCATACAGGGTTGTGGAAGGGACCTTGATATCATCTGGTCCAGTGACTTGCTTGGTAGAGAGCTTCACTACTGCAGCACCCCTGACTGATAGCTAGCTGGGCTCTTCTTAAGGCCCATCAGTGAGGAAAGTCTACCATCTCCCAAGGCAATATCTTCCACTGTTAAACAGCTGTGGCCTTTATCATTTTTCCAATGTAATTTAATGCCGTTTTTTCTTGATATCTTTTGAAATCATTCTGAATAATTTTGCCCTATCTTCTATGTGACAGCCCTTCTCAAGGCAGCTATCGTGTTCCCGTAAGTCTTTTCTGTTTTACAACATGATTAATAAAATCTATAAATATAGCAATAAAAAAGCTATATTTTTATTGTATTATATTATATTATATTATTATTTATTAAGTTATTTCTATAGCAATAGAAAACCAATATTACTCTTCTTTTTCAGTTTCATTATTACTACCATGGGCTGCATTTTTTTCCAGATTTGTAAAATCTCATCTACTGTATCAGCAAATTTAAAACCTAGATATGATAAAATAACCAGCCAATGATGAGAGGTCTTCATCATTACCCTAGTTAGGGTAATGAAATGTCGGCAAGAAAACATCCAAGCTCAGTGAGCACCAAGGACCCCTCAACCAGCCAACAAATTCATTGGTAAACAGGAGTAAGAAGAATTGGCTTAATAGCAGCTCATATGAGATGGACCTAAAAATGCTATTGGATGCCAAGCATGAATAGGCATTATGCTCCAGCAGCTAATAAAAACACTGTAGTCCTTAACTAAATATAATGAAGCACTGTGTTCAGTTCACAGAAGATAGTAGTCCCACTGTACTTTACACTCGCCAGACTATACTTGATGTACTGTTCTGGGCATTGCACTTCAAAATGGAAATATTGGTAGAGGTTTACAGAAGAGCTACCTTGAGGAATAGTTAAGGAACCTGGGGGTTGTTTATCTTGCAAAAGAGAAAAGTAAAGGGGATAAAAATATCTGAAAGGCTGCATATGCAATAGAAGGCATGACCCATTGAAACTGAGGGCCAGACAAGGACAAAAGGCTTGAAATTAAAAGAAAAAGAATTCAGGGTGAATATCAGGAGGAACATCCTTAAACTAGGAGCTGTGAAACAGTGCAACAGTCTGCCTAAAGAACATGCTGGACTCCTTCCAACTGGAGGTTTTCTAAATGACCACTTGGCAGGTCTGGTGAACTCCTAGGTGGAGCAAGAGACAAGCTCCCCCTCCACATACAATATATTGAAGCAACTTTACCAGATCAATAGTCTTTGCTCTCTTCTTTGAAGCATCATCACACCAAGTTTCACACCAGAGCCATTCTTGTGGTAGTGATTTAATGGGGACCTGATGGATCATGTTATTGGGCAAATCCTATAAAACAGAAATGTACAGTTCTCTTTTTGTATAATATATTTTCTAAAAAAAATTCATTGGCATTATAGTTGCGTATAAATTAAGATTAATCCATGTACAAAATGTCTGCTGACCAAACTTAAAAAAAACAAAAACAACAAAACTTGCCATAGGGGCAAGCAATTATATTGAGGAATACACTGGAGCTGTATTTTTCAGAGCACAGAATATGTAGAATAAAATAATAAAACCTTAGGATGAGCATGCTAGAAAAGATCAAGCATCAATGGAAAACATTTATCTTTAATTACCTTTGACCCTATCTCATCTGCAACCATATACTGTAGGGGTGTAAAACTGCCAGCCCGCAGGCCGGACGCGTCACGACGAAACCGCACCCACCCCATTGCCGGCAATGGGGAAAAAGTTCCAATACGTTGCGCGACATCACGTGACGTCGCGAGTTTGACATGTCTGATATACTGCTGTCACTGACAAGTTTCAGAAGTTCTTAAATTGTATTGAGTTATTGTAGTACCTTGCATTTAACAGATGGCAAACAGGGCTCATCTGAGTGTCTGTAGCAGATTAAGGGATTACATCTTGGAAGTTCATATATTTTACAGCTCTATAAAGCCTTTCTCCTCTTGCAATGAGAGGCAGGGGGTGGGATTCTAACCAGAAGAAACAAATGTATGTTTATTTTTCTCCTGTAATCTTGGCTGCAAGTCCTCAGAGTATCAAGAAATGAAGGAGCAGATTTCTTAACTGGGTTTGGGATTTAAGTCCTATGGCAAAAGCCCTGAGAGAACTGAAATCAGTAGGATAAAACTGGCAGAGAAAGAATAGCAAAAGAATTTTGGTGTTGGCTGTGTGTATGTGTGGGTGAATTTCAGTGCTGTTTTACTCAGCTGTATAGTTTTACATTCACTTGTACTTTCTTTTACTGTTTGTGGATTAATAGTTGCCACCTGTTGTATATAAATCTAAACTGCCTACAACTTGATTCCATTATGTTATTTCCCAAATATATATTTAGAGCTATTTTTTAACATTAAAATCCTTCATCACTACTCCAGTGTTGTTTGTGCTTCACCATATATTCCAAAGTTTTTGGCCCTATTCATCCTGTCACAAGGAACAACACAATTGCTTAATAACCTAGTCCTAGGGAAGGGAGATTTTCTGGGCTGTCCCAACTAAATTCCAGAAAACCAGGTGACATCTGCTGAGTCAAGAATAAGGATACCAGCTTGACTAACCCAGATGGATTGCTTTTGCTTTGGGAACAGCTAAATCCATATACTTCAGAAGGCAGGCAGAGTTTGTGAATGCCACCTTTCCTACCATGGCCATCTTTCCTGCAGACCTATAATCACTACTTCAGATGTCACTAATACTAATATTCCTATTTGTCCACCTACTAGTAACCATAATCCGTATTCATGAATTTTTTCACAAAATATTATCTTCCTTAACTTCTACATTATTCCTCAGTATTTGTTATTCTTAAATCTCTTACATTTGTATCCCATAAAGCTTTATAGCTGAATGCCCATTCTCCAAGTTTCTAAAGATTGATTTTGCACAGAATAGCAATGTGTCTGCAAAACTCAAATATTTGGAATCTGTTATCTGCCTTTAATGAGGGAAAATTCTCCAAAACTGCAGTATTACTGTAAGATTTGCATCTGTTTTGAACAAAAGATTGGAAATAAGTGTATATATATAGATATATGTATACATATATAAAGATATAATTACTTGATCAAGGTTGGAGAGGCTATTTGGATCCTGGCTAAGTCCTTGATATTGTCCCCTGAGTCGATCTCCAGCAGCTATCTTTCTGAACTTTTTTAGGTCTACAACATAAAGCGCACTAAGGACAGAAAAAGAACAGCTGTTAGATTCACTTGTATCTGAATTATACACTAAACAAGTAAAATGTAAAATAAATTCAGATTGGAATTTATTTATAACATTCAAAATAAATGTACTAATTACTCTCAGACTAAATAGTCAGAAGTATTTGGGATGCAAACTTATCACCTAATATGATATTTTCTTCCAGCCAAATGGCTTGCCCAGTATCCTGACTTCCAGAATCGGTAGCCATCCATCTCTCTGCGGCTTTCACAGAACGGTGTATAACCATAAGGTGCTCCATCCAAGTTGAAATCTCTTAAGTCCTTTAGGTCTGTACGCACAATCTAAAGAAAAAATAGTTCAGTTTAGAATTTTAGATATTACATAGGAAACATAGAATTTGGATCTCAATCTATTCACTTTCCTCTTAATTAAACATGATCTATGGCAACAATACTTTTCCATCCATTCTCAAAAGCTATATCCCAAATATATGGACTTTTCTGGGAAAGGGTATGTCCAAAATACTATTATATGTTCCCAAACTTGGAGCTGCCTTCAGGAGAGGAATAAGGAGCCATGTCCATTATCTCCACTTGTAATCTATATACTATAAGTAGTAAAACAAAAGCCAGCTTGAACCCATAGCACGGTACATATTTTTAATCAATTGGTTTAGTTTAATATATTTTAATTAAAAAAAGTATATTAAGAAGGCCTGTAGATTTAGGTGAAGCCAAGTGATAGATACCAGTTGGAATGAGTTCATATCAGTTCTTACTAGAGATCACAAACATTTAAAATGTTTAGTCCGATAGCAACTGTTGTTTAACCTCCTACGATCATTTGAGAGCTTGCTTGCAAATGTAGAGATTTTCATATCACCACTCCTTTCCTTACAGCTTCCTGCAACTATCATGCAGTAGATCAGTACAGATGAAAAAAAGTTGTTCATCACACAGTAAACTATATGCTGATTTTTAGTATTTGTTTTCTGAGAAAGATTCTAAAATTAATGAAGGCAACCAAGTTCCAAGTTTTATAGAGGGAAAATAATAAGATTCCAATCAGAAGTCCAGGATATGACATACAACCTTCATGGAAATAGGCGGGAGATTACAGTATATCCATTCATTTTGCTAGATATGTCAAACATGGTGCCATTCTTTGGCATGTATCAAATATGGGAATTTGGTGGATCTTTCCTTAGCACTGTCTCCTAAAAGGTGGTGCTAAAAGGGAATATTATTCCACTGATCTGTTAGGATTTCCCTAAGAATCCTAACAGATACTCTCGTTATCTGGGAACAGTCATCCTGTCAGGTCTTATCATTTTCTTGTCATTAAGAAGGCTGTGGAAATCATTAATGTCAGAAGCCACAATAATCCATCAGAAGTGGCTTATGGCAAGCATACTGTTAGTGAGTAGACAATCTAATACAGGATTGAGTTTTGCAGCTTTGGTAATTTGCTACCAATCATGAAGAATCAGGTGGCCCTGTAGTGGATCATCTTTTATTTGTGACTAGTCCTAGTCATAGCAATCAATACTTTAATCACCAACCAGATTAGGAGCTGTGTTACATGTAGAGCTATGCTAAAAAGTTTTGGAAACTGAAGTTATTGTGAAAAGTGGCAACCAGACTGCTTTCTGATTTGTGCTTTTGCTTAATTATAATTCTAGAACCAATTGCACTGGTTGCCATTGTGTTTCCAAGCATGTATCCAGGAGGCTGATCTTATAAAGCCTTAAAAATTCTGGATCCTGGATCTCAATTCTCATGGGAGTCTGTTTTGGATACACTTCTGAATGTCCCACCATCAACAGTGGCTAATTTATGAGGACAGTGGACAAGGCCCTTTCTATACTAGCATCTAAACTGTGAAATACTCTCTTTAAAGAGATTAGAAATGTAGTTTCTTTCTTTAGATTTAACTGCACTATTAAATCATTTTATCCCATTTAATTTTCAAGGGATTTTACATTATCAGCTATTTTTTTACCTATGAATATTTCAAGGTTTGTAAATTATTTTTGACATTTAAAATACAAGTTGTAGGGGGCCCTAGCTGAAAAAGACACCTCGGACATTCTTTTTAAAATAAGTAACATTTGAATCTTCAAAAGCACTTACCTGGTCAGCATCTACAAAAAGGAATTTATCAACAGCGAGGGGGAAAAGCACATCCAGAAAAAGAATTTTGTAACCCCAGATAATACGTTGCTTCTCTGTTTGCTGGTGAAGCCAGCGTGGCCACTTGTACTGGACAAACTCATACTGGAAATTGTACTTTTTAGCCATATATGGGATGAATTCCTGGAACAAAATATTAGTTACTGTCCTAACAGCTTTTAATACAAATTACAAAAAAACCCAGAAAGGACATGTTACATTATTCTTAACAAAGCCAGATATTTGGTTATGAAAAATATTCAAGGCTAACGGTAAATATGCAAGGGGGAAAAGCAGGAATCTTCACATGTTGCCTAGGTCTCATAACCAACAAGGTTTAATTTTCTTGCACTCTTACATGTCTTATAAGCAAAGATTTATGCGGGGAAAAATATTATAAGAAGATGAAATTAAGAGATATTGGTATATTGTCCTTTCTACCATCTAGCAAATCATGACAAATAATTGTAAGAGGATTTTTAACTAGAAAACAACAACAACAACCAGGAATAGAGTTACAGAATACACTGGAGAGAGAGAGAAGGAACCACCCTTTTCCAATCCTCAGGTACTTCCCCGGTGCTCCAGGATTTATTAAAGATATGGTACAATGCTTCTGAAATAACATCTGCCTGCTCCTTCAGAACTCTGGGATGTAATCTGTCGGGTCCTGGCGATTTATATTCGTCAAGGTCGGATAGGTGTTCTCTTACCATTTTAATTTTTGTTTCTAGTTTGTCTTTTGCAGTGGTTTTTTTTTTGTATGTTGGACTATGATTTCTTTTTGTGTGAATACTGACGCAAAGAATGAGTTGAGCAGCTCCGCTTTCTCCCTGTTGCCTGTTATTTCCTTGCCATCTTCTCTTTTTAGTTTCTTTGACTTTTTTCTTGTTAATATGTTGGAAGAAACTTTTTTTTATTATCCTTGATTTCTGTTGCAAGTCTTTGTTCGTTCTGAGCCTTTGCTTTCCTGACTTCATCTTTGCATTTTCTGGCTGTCTGCTGATAATTGGCCTTATTTATGTGCCCCTCTTTCCATTTTTTGTATTTGTCCTTTTTGTCTTTCAGTTTGTTAGAGATCTTTGTGCAGCCATGCTGGTTTCTTCTTGAATTTCTTGTTTTTCTTTTTCAGTGGTATTGTGTTGGTCTGGGCTTTTATGATCGCATTTTTCAGGGTTTCCCACGCTTCTTGGGTTGTTTTCCCCTTTAGGATTTTCATCCATGGGATCTTTCCTAGGTTCTCTCTGAGTTTGTTAAAGTCAGCTCTTTTGAAGTTTAAGACACTGGCTAGTGTTTGCATTATATTAAATTCCAGTATGACGTGGTCACTTATAATAGAAGCTTTTCTTCCAACTCACTAGAATTAAGCTCATTCCCACAATAATATCTGATCTCCATTTATAATGACTGTAGCAATTTCATTTCCCATCACTATTCATTATTGCTTTGAAATATGGTAGAGAAACCACTTTTGGCTTGTAGGGAAGCTATTCACATATATATAGTATATATAGGTATAGATCTGAGAACTTGCTTACAAGATATATATATGCATATTATTTAATATGTGTATGAAATTTGACACATTTTCCACCTTTGTCAATGTACTCCTGGCACAAGAATGTGTAATGATTCTAAAATGTAATTTATTTTCCAGTTTGAGGAAAGTGAATAATGGACTATATTTTCTTACATTATTTGATATTCAGTGTGGAAAAATGGCTAGGAATATGCTTGTAGTTCTAGCAATAAATGAGTCACATCCTAAATTATACATATATCTCCAGACTAACTGCATTCTAGCTAGCTATATTCTTTAGCTGAGATTCCCTGCAACCTGAATCCAAAATCTTACTCCCCCCTCCCAGCCATTGTAACTACCTGATATCAAACTGAAATAATTAAATAAGAACAGGTCATGAAAGTGTGGGAAAATGAAAGGATGGGGACCTGGTTGTTTAGAAAAAAATGAGAAACAGCCATGAAAACAAAATACAGAACATGAAATGGCTGAAGATCTTGGGATGCAGACAACAAGAACATGGAAAGGAAAAAGAAATCAGGGCCAGTAGGAGCTTAGAAAAAGAGATTTACCAGATGAATTGCTTGAAATGCAGAGAATTTGTTTTCTATGGATTGAATGTTCTGTTGAAGCAAAAACAGAAGCATCTCTGCTTTTTAAGCAAGTTACTTATGGTTGAGCTCACTATTTTGCCTGTTTTGGACAGTTCTGTTTGTCCATATTACAACCCTGTTGTGTGACTTAGTTTCTTTCCAGGTGCTATTCAAGATGCTGGTTATTAGCCTTATAGCCCTGTCTGGGATGGGGCCAAATTATCTGAGGCATTGCCTCTCCCTAAGTATATCTGCCTATTCCACCAGGCTGGATAGGATGGGCACGCTCCAGGTACCTTCTCTCAAATGTTTTCATCTAGTGCGACCCAGGAAATGCACCTTCTCAATAGTGGCCCTGCTCTAAGGAACACTCCCCCCTCCCAGATCCACCAGATCTTAAAAAGCTGGCTTTCTCAGAAGTATTGGGGCAGGGTGAGGATGGAGCCCAATGGTTATATTTTTTTCTCTACTGAGGCTTAAGGTTTAGGAGGAGATTTTGTTTGTGATTTGATTGCTTTTTTACTATTGTTGTGAGCCACCTAAGTTATGGTTTGGAAGATGGGCAACCGTATGTTATTATTAAATAAATAAATGTAACTAAAATTCTTTAAAATATAAAAAAGTTTTTTTTTCTTATAACAAACCTTAACTGTGGGCGATAAGTAATTCTTCAGAAACCAGAACTTCACTGACGTCTCTGTGTGCTTCAGCACGGACAACATCATTATGCTGTTAAAAGAAATAAAAGTAAAAATCTAGAACTAATTTAAACCTTTATGTCTTACTTTTCTCCCATTTTGTAACTGTAATTAAAAACATATGAAAAATCTTAACAAATCAACTATCTTAGATAGCACTGGAAGGAGATAAAACTAGTTTTGTACTTTAAAAAGTATAGTTAATTGCTTTAAGGTGTTCTTGAACAAAGGGCTGTAAAGAATGAAAACAAATCAGATTGTAGGATTTCCCATTAGCACCACTGTATCAGAAGCTGAATGAGAATATATAAAATGGTCTACTCAATGTAGCACTTCACCTGATGTGCCTGATCTGTAGGTGGTTACATTATATTTTAGAATTGTCATTTTTCTGATTGGCTAGAATGATCCTGGATAATTTAAGAACAGGTATAGGCTTAAAATAGATAGGGATCTCTGATAGCTTTCTGGGTACTCTCTAACAGATTGGTAAGAATTTCTGATTTCCCACTAATTAATATTGCTAAAAAAAAACTTGGTGCAAATATGAAGGTAGGAAAACTTTTAAGTAATGTATTAAACATGGGTTCATATTTCTGGCTTCGTGAGCATGTAGTCAGTACTGAGTCTTTACTGACACCTCTTGGTTTCTACGACTAGGTGTTTTGGATTTTTGCAAATGCACAATTGACAAATGGGGGTAGGATTTTTTTTTTTAAAAAAAGAGAGTAATAGCTAATGTAAAATACATCATTAAAAGATTGTGATAATAGTTTTAAAAAAATCTAGACTAACTTACTTGCTTTATTTGAAAAATTCAGGAAGATTTTTACTCTGAGTCAGATATCAACTCTTTTAAAGCTTTATGAAATTCCACTAGAGATGTACATCAGGCCCACTAGAGATGTACATCAGTACTTATATATGTAAAAAATGAACAGTGGGTGAAGACTCTCATCACTACCTAACAAAAGCTCACAAGTGCAGAATCAATGTCTTAATACTCTAAAATAAATCCTCATTCAAGTGTAAGCACACCACTGTTAAATCAATAAAGAGCATAGCTTTAGTACTGAGGAAACAGGAAAAGTCAATGTAGATATGGATCATACTGAAAAAAACAACATTATGATATTGGTGTTTCAATACTTAAAAGAGTGCCATAGGGAAAATTGGGAGAAGCAATTTTCCACTGCCACTGAGTTGAAATAATGGATATATGCTATAGATATACAGGTTTCATTTAAATATAAGGGAAAAGTTTCTGATGGTAAGATCTGTACAACAATCTTTCGATGGATGCTGTGGATTTTTTCCTCTGGAAAACAGGCTGTCCCTTCCAACTCTACAATGGTATGCATCTATAATTGTAAATTGTTTTCTCTTATTTACTAGAAGGAATCTTGTGTACAATAAACCCCAAAACCTAATAAATGAAGAAAATATAAATTCCTGCAAATGTCATATATAAGCAACATTTTACAATTTGAGTAAAGCCTTCGTTCGAGACCTACCGAAGAAATCTCTCATATAGATGCCCTGATGCCACTGAGAAGATATTGATCACATCTTCCTTGTCCTGTTTCACTTCTTCTTTCTTCTGGCCTCCTGTAAACCCCCTAAAACAAACAAACAAACAAACAAAAAAGAACCTTCTTCAACGCTCCATTTAAAAAAAAAAGTTTCTTTCATGTTATGTCATTCTACGAATTAATAATCATTATTGCAGATAGTGGTATTATGGCTTTAATAGAAACATATTAATAATATAAGCTCATTCCAAATATTCCTAAAATTATGTTGTAAGGAATTAGGTTCAGGAAATTCAACAGGTAGTGAAGGTCTTGCAAGTATCTTTACCATTTCAGAGATTCCCAAAATCCAGACTCATTTTCATTAGTACCATCACTAAGTAAATCTTCATTTAGCATATCTGGCTTTTTCTGAACCTACAAAGACAGAATACAATAGAGGAGAATATAATGTGCTGACGATTGAACTGTTGGGTTCTTAGTGATCTATGAGCTTCTTTTTCTCCTTGCAGAAACATCTGTTAATGAAATGTCATTAAAAAACTAAAAGAAAATTAAACTCAGAGAACACAAAGAACCTGAAAAAGAGAAAATGGTAAATTAGCTTAAGTATGTTTAAACAAAACTGCAACATTGTTGCAGTTAACAATGTTAACATTGTTAATATTCTGTTTTTTTAACTAAATTACAAATTATACCAGTATAATAAAAATATTTTTTTGAAATATATAAGGAAAATCTTGTTGAAAATAGTACTTTACCATCCTTTTCAAACTCACCTTCACTTTAATAATTTTGCTTTTAAAATTGTTGATAACAACGACAACATCACTGGCATCTGGAGGAGAATCTGTCTCATCATGACTAAAAATTAATTACATTTAAAATATTAGCTTAGTAATCACTATTTTGCTGCCACTTTTCTCTGCTTTGTCAAAAAGTGGTTTTACTTCCAATAGTTTATGTTCCCCAAATTCTATTTCAGAATCATATTACTCCAACTATGGATATATACCTTCATATAAACCTTTATGTATGAAACAAAAACCCTGACTATTACAAATGTAAAAGTTTCAAAATTCAAATGATCTTGCTCAAAATATTTCAAAATCTTGAGAAAGAAACATTCTTATTTTGAATTCAGGATAGTTGTTTAAAGCTTGAAATTCAGCTTTAAACCTCAGAGCTGTTTCAATCTCAGGACACTCTTGGAATAGTTGGGACACCACAACACTTCCAGTGAGTGAGGAACAGCTGTTCTAAACTGAAAGGAGGAGGGCAAGTTAAGTTCAGAAGTTTTCAAATTCAAAACTGTCCAATGGTTTAATTAGAGAAGTGAAATGAAGCCAACCTGACTCTTGAATTGTTTGAAGTG
Source organism: Azemiops feae (assembly GCA_023970755.1). Taxonomy (NCBI): domain Eukaryota; kingdom Metazoa; phylum Chordata; class Lepidosauria; order Squamata; family Viperidae; genus Azemiops; species Azemiops feae. Next base: position 485,635 of record JALGBA010000221.1, read on the forward strand.
CCAATTCTCTGAAACTGTCTCCCTAGGGCAGGGGTAGGCAACCTTGGCTCTTTTATGACTCATGGACTTCAACTCCCAGAATTCCTGAGCCAGCATGGCTCAGCTTGGAAACCTCTCCCTTTCCCCTCAGCATGGCTGGCTCAGGAATTCTGGGAGTTGAAGTCCACGAGTCATAAAAGAGCCAAGGTTGCCTACCCCTGCCCTAGGGAGATCAGGCTAGTTATCTCTTTGCTGGACTTTCAAAAAACATTTGAAGACCGAGCTGCTTCCAATATCCTTTCCCTGATTTGTTATAGCGCCATTGTCGTGGAATTTTGTAAGTGGATGTTTTTTTTTTATAAAGAAAATGTCTATATAAAACTGTTGTTAACTCTTGCTAACAAGACTTGTTTATATTGTGGTAGCATAGAAATACTGAATGTTAAATAAATAACCCCAATGCCATCTTGATGGAATGGCTATATCCTATAGAGTTTAGAAACAAACAAACAAGTAGAATCATGATTTTTACCAACCTACCTGTAAATTTTGTAAATATCATCAGACCTTCCCTTTCTGAGCCTCAGAAACCAGGAACCAGGATTGGCTTTTAACTGAAAATATCCCTAAAAGGGAAGAGAAAGGGAAAGGGAAAGGGAAAAGAAACACTTTAATTGACCTCAGGCAATTTACTAAGTATCAAACTTCTATGCGTAATTCAGCTGGATTTTGCTTGGCAAGTTGTGTGTGTGCATGTGTGCCTTTGAGTCAGTTTTTGACTTCTGGATACTAGTTCCTGCAGTTTCTTTGGCAAGATTCTTCTGAAGTGGTTTGCCATTGCCTCCTTCCTAGGGCTGAGAATGACTGGCTCAAGGTCAACCAGCTGGCTTTGTGCCTAATATTTCCCAGTTTCTAGCCTGGTACCTTAACCACTACACCAAAATTCGCAGGTTACAAATTTTTAATTATTCATTACACAGAAAATATTATGTCCTTAATAAATGATTATCAACCTCTGATGTCTAAAATGTCCTATCGATAAACTTTAATTAGACCTTAGACATATATATTTTTCAGTATGTATTTAACATAAGTAACATATTGTTGATACCTGATAATAAAATATAATCTGAAACCAACACAAGAAAAAAATATTAGAAAAGAATTAACGGATTTTCATAAAATGTCAAGGATCATTTTAAAAATTACATGATTTACGAATATTATCCTATTAAGGTGACCAGTTGAGAACATATATATATTTATAGCTCACTTTTTTCTTATCCTATTAACCTCTTTATACTAGATCATTCCTACCATATTAACATTAAAATTATAATTTGTAATGCAAATTGGCATTCTTATTTGATAAGATATAATATAACCAAGCAAATAAAATTGTTGTAATTTTTATTATTTTTATTATTATTTATATATTGATGTTCCAGTCACTTCAGGAAGATGGTGGGCTGTAAATACTTTTAAGAAATAATACCAAATGCATATACCAACTGGAAACCTATCAGCTGTTAGACTCAATCATGAATCCTAACACACTTATTTTATAGATAGATGATGTTATCCATTCAGTCATGTCCGACTCTTGGCAATTCTATACACAAGGTCTATTCACATGTTCCAATCTTGCACTGCTTTGAGTTGTTCTATGCTCTGGCTGGTGCCAGTTTTGATGGTGACCCCCCCCCCCATGTTCTTTGGCAGCCTGCTTTCCTTTTACCGCTAATTCTTCCAAATACAATTGCTTTTTCCAGTGAATTTATAGATACTTATTCAAATATGAAGTCTGTCATTCCCAAGATCTCAAGAAAGTATCAGTTATTCTCACCCAGACTTTAAAAAAAAAAAAAAAGGATGCTGGTTGTATTAATTTACTATTTTGAATGGTATTTTGTTATTACAGTAGTGGCCAAAATTGTGGAAACCTTTTGGGAAAAGTGTATCTTTGTGGTTTGATGGCTAATGACACCACTTTTTTTTGGAGTAGTACCATAAAATTATATATCAATGGAAAGATAATTTAATCAAGAATGTAATGCAATAAAATTTGTTCAATTATCTGTACTGTATTCTATGAAAAACTATAGCCAAATAACCAGAAAAAGGAAGCACAACTTGCTTAGGTTGATATCAGGTAGCTTTCCTTCATCTGATTGTAGCCAATGAGCATGAGTGTTTAGAGAGCCAATCAGGTGTCATCTTGTTTTGGCAATGAGCCAATCAGATCACAGTAGGATTCAGTTATTGATGTCATGTATTGAAACCGAGAGGAGGACATTTGTCAGTGTGTTATGTGTGATCGCTATCAAGTTGGTTGGGTTTTTTTGTATTCTTTCCTTTAGTGAGCTTTAAAACGTAATAAAATTAAAGTAATGGTACAAAGAGTTGACTGGTTGCCCAGAAAGCGATGTAAAATAGTATTATTAAGTGAACAAGGCTACAGTTATAAAGAAATTAGAAGAAAAATTGGTGGAAACTTAACCAAAGGTGGCATTTCTACTGTACACTTTTCCCAAAAGGTTTCCACAATTTTGGCCACTACTGTAGATTATTTTTCTCTATGTTATGACTGCAAACTGCTTTTTTAAAAAATCAATTTCAAAAAATCTTAAATTGCCTAATAATGCTTAACGCTTAACTCAACCTAGCCTGTAGTTTGTTTATGTTTCTGGCTGAGCAAAAGCCACAATAAGAACTTTTGTGAAAGTCAAGAGGCATGGGATTTTTTTTTTCTCTTTACATGATTAATTTCCTAGAAATAAAAAAATGGCATATCTGTTTGCATACAAGATATAAGGTGAACTATTGGATATTCTGAATATTGGATTCCAGAAAATGCCTTGCTTGCTTTTATAAAAGTCTGTCATATGCATGGCCAATTAAACATTTACAAATCTATTTCATATAGCATTCTACTTAACTTCAGTAAGATGGTCAGTCACTTACTAAGTTGGCCATGACAATGGTGTCAACAACAACAGGGTTTGTTGATGTTCCAAGAGTGAACTGAAGACCTCTGGGAGGCTGCCCTGTAGTGATATCATAACAGTGCCCTTCCAAAAGGAGGTGTTCTAATTCATACTCGGCTGCCACTACGCTCTCCACCTGTGTAGAAAGAAATAACCACTAGTTTAGCATTCAAAAGCTTAAATAATTAAAAACAATGATCTGCATCAAGAAGCTACAGCTGAAGTTGGAAAAGTACGATAAAATAATTCTATCTTACAATTTTAGATAATGCGGTATTCCAGCCTTGATAGCTGCAGCTAGGAAGACTACTCTTCTGTTAGATTTATGCCCAGAAATATGTACCCCAAATATTCACAACTCAGCATTGCAAGAAAATGTCTACCGCTAAGAGAGGTACAGATATTTTTATTTATTTTATATGACACCCAGCTCACCTGGAGGCAACTCTAACGTAACATATGCTATGTTCTGTTGTAATATTAATACAGTTATTTTTCCACTCTAGATTCTGCAACCATCTTACTAAGACAGCCTTACACAAGTATGTACTCTTCAGAGATACTGGAGCTTACAATATCTCAAATTCCCAGCAAGTAGGATTAATAATTATGCCAGGTAAAAAATTTTGGAACTTGCAGTGCCAATTCATTTGGGGAATACAAAGTTGAAATTATTGTTCTGGAAAATGCTCCAAGAGACCCTACCTACAAAAGTAGTTTTCGCTGAATGACCAGTCACAAGGCACTTGAAAACTGGCTCACAATTATGATGGTCGCAGCACTCCGCAATCATATGATCTCCATTTGCTGCCTACATTGTAGGCTTACAACAAGAAAAGTCATTGTGGAACTGGCAGGAGATCATAAATGGAGATCATGTGACAGCGAAATACTGCAACCATGCAGGATTTGATTAACAATTGTGCCAGCCATAACTGCTGTCATAAATGGGCACAATCACATGATATCGACTTTACAACTGACTTGCTTAACAATGGAGTTGCTAGTCCCAATTACCATTGTTAAGTTTATTTAACAATTAGCATTCATACTTTGCCAGCTTCACTTTTTTTCTTGCTATTTAACATCACAGCATTAAAAAAAACAATTGATTGAAAAGCCTATTCTATAATAGAGAAATCAAACTCCTTGAAACAAAACTCAGCATGTATTATTGGAAGATAAAAGCAAATAAATTATAGGCATCTTAACCTCCAAATCACCATGACTGCAGTACAGATTTTAATCTTCAATTAGTTGACTAATAGGTTTTAGCTGCAAGCTTTATTTTCCAAATGGAATACTTCTATCCTTCTCTAAAACTTGAATACATATTAATAAATTTACCTCGTCCAAATAAATGTTGTCAAGATCATATGATGCTCTTACTGACTCCACCATCCAGCTCTCTGGAGTATTTAGATTCAGAGTAAATAATGGAGATTGAGGCATATCAAGGAATTTGGCAAGTGGTCCAGGAATAAGATGTTTTTCTGCTGTAAAAGTAATTTCTGGCTCCAAAACGTAGCGATAAAAGCTTAGAGGTAAAGATGACAAACATTTAAATGTTTTAGTATTAAACATTTGTTCTCTTGCTGGTTGGTTGCAGACATTTCATTACCAGACTAGATAATCTCTTCATCTTAGAAGGGAGTAGGATTTGTTCTCTGTTTATATGGGGTGACATGGGGTGACATGATAGCAGTGTTCCAATATCTCAGGGGTTGCCACAAAGAAGAGGGAGTCAAGCCATTCTTCAAAGCACCCTGAAGGCAGGATAAGAAGCAACGGATGGAAACTAATCAAAGAGAGAAGCAACCTCGAACTAAGGAGAAATTTCCTGACAATTAGAACAATTAAGCAGTGGAGCATCCTGCCTCCAGAAGTTATGAATGCTCCAACCCTGGAAGTTTTTAAGAAGAGATTGGACAGCCATTTGTCTGAAATGGTACAGGGTTTCCTGCCTGGACTAGAAGACCTCCAAGGTCCCTTCCAACTCTATTGTTGTTGTTGTTGTTATATACAGTAGCTTGCCCTGTTGGTGGGGGTGGGGTATTGTTTTCTCCTTGGTAGTTCCTTCATTGGGCTGTTGTTTATTGCTTGATTCTCTAACGTTAAGTCTGGTGTTAGGATCAACATCAAACAATGATAACAAAAATAAAATTAATAAACTTAAATAATGAAAATAAAATTAATAATTAGTTGCAGCCTGCAGTTTTCAAACATTAGTATTAAAAAGCACAGTAATCATAACATTTTATCAATATTACTATATTCTGTTACATTTGACTCACCTTTTCAGAGGCATGTCGGAGAGTTTGGATTGACAGTTCATAAAAACTCTGAGATTCATATTTATGAGTTTGTTCAATACCTAAATCAAGGGAAAAAGACACATAAATCTAAATGCAATTAAAGTACAAATTTCTTGCAACTTCTTCCTCTTTTCATATCCCTAATGTTCTGTCTACTAGCTCGTTAACATTGAAATGCACTCATCATTACAGGATCACTGTACAGTTATTAATCTGCAAATTCTATTACATATATAGCTAACATAAGAAAGGTTAAAAGTTAGTTACTTGATAAATCAAAGTCCTGTCCAAATGCAATTTCAATTTAATTCAAATCTCTTATCTTCTTGGGCTGTACAAATCCCTTGAAAGAAACACTGTGCAACATAAAGGAGCACATTTGAATCTTTAAAACAGCCTCACATCTTTTTAAGTTCATACAGCTGCTTCTTAAACGAACTCCTGTCTCCATATGCATGGTGCATGCTCTCCTCCTTGCTTCCCCCTCCCCTCAGTTAAGTGAAGCAGATGTGCAGGGGAGAATAGATTCTGGCTTAAAACACAGAAAGTCAAATCTGGAGAAAAGTACATCTGTTTTAAAAAAAAATTAATTTAATAAAGCACTTCTTCCAAAGGATTTGTACAGGTCATTAATTATGTATTTCAGCAGTTTCCATATTAATACATAATGCTTTTAAATCTAACATCGTAGGTCTCTTTTGTTTAAAGCAGGGGTGTCAAAGTGCCGGCCCGTGGGCCGGATGCGTCATGAGGAAACCGCGCCCACCCCATTGCCGGCAATGGGGGAAAAGCTCTGATACGTCGCGCGACATCATGTGGTGTCGCGAGTTTGACATGTCTGGTTTAAAGCTTTACAAGTGTGTTCTTAAGAGTTATTATTACTCACAATAAGCGAAGATAAGGTAAGATAATTGTATATTTTGCATGTTAAGGGTGAATTCTTTTACAAGAGGTTTCACACATTGCTTGTAAAATGAGAAGCTTATTTCCTCTGCTGGTCAAAGAAGGAACATCCATAACTCCTCAAAATATTTCAAACATTTTTCAGTTATCAATGTAATAATAGTAACAACAACAACAACAACAACAACAACAACAACAACAACAACAACAACAACAACAACAACAATAATAATAATAATAATAATAATAATAATAATAATAATAATAATAATAATAATAATAATACAATAATGATTGCAATAATAATTTCACACCATAAGCAGTGGAGAAAGTCTTTGTGCCTCTCTAGTGGCAGGATCAACAATAGCCACAACATCAAAATATATTTCTCCCTCTTTTGGTCTCAACTTAATTGCACTAGAAAAAGAAAAAAGAAAAAGAAACTACAGTATGTGCAATCTTGATTTTTATATTTAGTCTATGACAGAAAAACCAGCAAGTCTAAAACCTTTATGAATTCCGTTTTTAGAACAGTTAATGAGTCAACTCATGTGTACATATAATCCATTACTATTTTATCTTTTAAATACTTCCTTAACACTTTTTGAAGAAAATATGCATGGAAATTCAAATGAATGAAATCTTTTCAGGATTATTTATATTTTACAAAACCTGAATGCATATTATTCTTGGCAGACAGACAAGACCAATTAAGAACCACTCTTACAGATTATTTTACCTGTATTTATCCTCAAAGAATTGGTATTCAATCCTGGCCTCTCCCTTTGGTTGTGCAGACAGAAGAGCATCCACCTTCATGACAAGGTCACTTGCACTGAAGAAAGAGAAAAAGACCATCCTGCCAATGTTTTCTTCCAATGTAATTTTCGTTAAAAATGTCACTTGATGAGATGTAGTAACAAAAAAACAAAAACAAACCATAAGTGCTGCTTTTGCAAATGATAAAATAGTCTATGTATGAAATCCGGTGGCAGTAAATGCAAGCAAACTGGTTGTTTCTCTTTGCTTGCTTACAAGAGAGATATCTATTTCATTTCCCTCACTCTGAGGACTGGCTTGGGAGGGGCACACAGGGATACTGGAGGATGGAAGGACCAGAAGAAGGATGAAGCCATTAGAATGCAAATTAAAAAATAAACTTAAGGCAACCAGAAAGCTACAAGGCAAAGGGAGAGTAAGAGATGAGACTCATTCTGTGAACAGTGAAGTTGGTTTTTATATGCTTTTCAAAAAGAAGCAGTGTAGAGGTAATTCTCAACTTACAACCATTCATTTAGTGCCATTCAAAGTTAAAGCGGCACTGAAAAGTGACTTATGGCCGGTTTTCACATGACTGTTGCAGCAGCATCCCCATGGTCACGTGATTAAAATTGGGCACTTGGCAACTGGAATGTCTTTATGACTATGATCACTGTCCCAGGGTCATGTGATCACCATTTTTAACCCTCCTAGCTGCCAAAGTCAACGGGGAATCCAGATGCACTTAACAACTGCTTGATTCACTTAAGAATTGCAGTGATTTGCTTAGCAACTGTGGCACAAAAGTTGTAAAATGGGGCAAAACTCACTTAACAACTGTCTTGCTTAGCAACAGAAATTTTGGGCTCAATTGTGGTCATAAGTCAAGGACTACCTGCATCATATTTTATACTATCTGCTCATGTACTGCTATTATAAAATAAAGTTTAAATATTTTCAGTCAAGTGTTCTTCTAAATACTATGAATAGGAAACAAACTGTAATACCCCCTATCGCATTAAAGATATTGAGCTAACAGGAAAAATGTAAATAAAAGTAACAGAATCAATGTTAAAATCTTATGATACAATCTCGCTACATTTAAAATCACCTGTATTTTAAAGATATGTCTGTATCTGCAAAACAAACTATGCTTTTTCTGCCTAGTAAGCCCTGGTTTTGCCAAAGACCTTATTCTTCTGTTTTTAATACACAATTGCCAATAGCATTATGTGGAGGGGGCATGATAGAGGAAGAATGTCTCTTATATATTCCATAAACACTGAAACCACCCACATTCTTCAGTGAAGAATTCCACTTCCTTTCCATAACCTACTCAATTTTTACTTACAGATCTTCTTCCACTCCTAACTGTTGTACGTGAGATTTTATTTTCTGACCAGATGTCTTTATAATAATATTTTCTAGCAAGTGGAAGTCGTCCTGGTTAAAAAGCTCCCCAGCTTCCAATGGACCAATAATCTGAAATGAAGATGAAATGGTATGATCATGATCATGATCACTACAAAGTGATCTGAACTGAACATATCCTGCAACATGCACAGTATCTTAACATGCATTACCATTGGGAATACAACACATATACAATACCTTTGCAAAGTTTTTTTTTGAATAGTAAAAAAATGGTAATATTTCATTTAGATCAGTATCAGTACTACCCCGCCATATCAGGTGATTTCACATGAAACGGGACCATTCTGATTATGTCACCGAAGCATAAGAATATTCTCTTTCAAGATGTTTGTTCAGTTTCTCTCAGTATTAGGGCTCATTGACATTGAGGTTGTACCAGCTTTTGCTGCCTGCAGGATCAATATGCTGCTTGATTATTTGATGCAATTGTTTCATTTTGGTTTGGTCACTATTGTTATTAACTACCTTGGTAGTCTTTCACGATAGTTATGAACAAACAAATACTTCTACATTGATTGCTTACTGCACACCATTGCTAGTAAAAAATACGGAAACATTTCATTGCTATATGTTAAGATGTATTTTTAATACAGAACATCAAACAACAGTTAAAGAATGAAGCTGGGAACAGCAGAATAAATGAATCCTACAATAGCTTAACATAATACAAGCACTTGAAACAGTTAAGTTTAAACAGCTGTTAGTGTGGAGAGTAGAGCAGTGACATAGGTACTCTGCAGCACAAAAAGAGAAAGTAAAATGCCTGGGAGAATAAGAGAGTTTTGTCTGGAATAGAAAATAATTGAGGGAGGACCAGGTTTGCCTCTCTGGAAAAGTGTTTTAGAACTGGGAGGGGAGGGATATGCCTTCAGATTTATAGCAGTCTATTAAGCTATTTCTGAGCAGATCTTAATATCACAAAGGATCTATTTGGAGCAATTAGTTATGAAGGACAAAATATTATCACATAAGTGCTATTGTAAAGCCATCCTGAATAATCACCAACAAGTTGGAACATATTAGCACAGATTACAACACCACATTGGCCTATAAAACTTGGTCTGATTATTACACTCATGCAGGGAGAAGCAGCTGATTGTTCTCCAATTTTAGGAGATCGGGTAAACCCAGAAGTGTTTTTGGGTATTAGTGGTGAAGAGCTTTAGAAGATCTTGACCACCTTCTGAAAATGTTAGTTAATTCTTCCAAAGGATAGTTGGTTTCATAACACCACTTTGTTAGGTTTTGTATGTTTAATGGGTTTTAAATCTCTTGTTATATTTCTATATTTCTGCATTTAATTTGTAAGTTGCCAAGAAACTATTATATTATGTGGGGTTAAATCTAATAAACAGATAAATAAATAATAATAGGCCATCAGGATTTCGAGTTCAGAGATAGATGATTCACAGTTGAAAAGCTATAAACATACACTGCAGCAAAGAATATACATAATAATTCCATTTTAAGAAGCCCATTTTATCTTTTCAAAGTCCCCACAGAAGGACTTAAAAATATGGTCAGGAGTTTGATTTACATTAAAATGAATCCAAAATTAGCATTCTCTTTTGTAGAGGGGAAAAAAGTATCACATTAGGACCAAAGACATCTGCAAGTAAAGCATTGCTTGTTTTATAAATATAATTTGCTCACCCTTCCGTTGCTAATCACCGCTCTCTGTCCTTTCTTCAGTTTAAGAACATCCCTGCAGTACACAGCATGTGAAAGAATAAAATCCACTTCAGGAGCATCAAGAGCTGCTTTAAATGTATTGATTTCCATACCCTAAAATGGGGGAGGAAATATTTCATTAAAAGACAATATGATGCATCTTATCCTGTCTGGTTACTTCAAAAGGAAGCTGGAATTTAGAAAGAATGTCACTGTGTTTTGCTATTATTCCTACTATGTTTTTTTATCTTACAGTAAAAAGGCCATCTTCAACACTTACTCCAACAGCAAATTCTGTGGTATCTGTTCCAGCCTCCAGCATCTTTGCATTCTCCTCTTTAAGTAATTTTGTGATAAAATTTTTGGCATTGTTTGATGTCTGTGTCTGCAAGGCTGCCCATATGGCCCTGGCAATAATTGTGGTTTCAGTTGCTGGGTCTTCACTGGGATTGTTAATCACACCAATCCGGATAAAATTACTGGACTTCTACAGAAGAAAATGAATTGCAGATTAAAAATTGTTATTTTACAGTTCTTAAGTGAAAGAAAGAAAGAGCTGTGACAACCAGCAAGTCAGAATTTTTTTTTTTTTTAACAGAGATCACAAGCCAGTTTGGTATAGTGATTAAAATGCTGGCCCAGAAACTAGGAGACTGTGAATTGTGATGAAAATGAAATTAGGAATTTCATTTAGGAATGAAAATCAGCTGGGTGACTTTGGCAATTAAGCCTGGATTAGATTTTTATATCACTGCACATCAGGGAACACGTGAGTCTGTCGTTTGGGGATGGTTGCATAGGTGCAAAGTTGCATTTATATTTCTGCAAATGTTAACATTCTGGCTAGCGGGTGCTCAAAGAGGAAGTCAGATCAGCCAATCAAACATAGAACGCGCACCTCCACACAACACGTAGTTGGGATTTAGGAGATATGCCCACTTGCAGACTTCTACAACATGCGCTTATCCATCAACCCCTTCAAAGCGTAGGTATGCGGCAACACCTATGTGCAGTTGTGGGCAACTCTAAATCAAGCTTCATTCTTTCTCAGCCCAACTTATCTCAGCAAGGTTATTGTTGTAGGGAAAATAGGAGGAATATTATGTATGTTCACTGCCTTGAGTTATTTATAAAAAAAGGATAAAAATCTAAAAAATAGTAAGAAGAAATGGCAGATTGAAGACAGTTCTGAGAAATGGAGCCAATGACCAGGGCGGAATGAAGAACCGTTTGAAAATATAAAAGCCCAACAGTTTTTCTTATCTATCTTCAAAAATCAAACAAGTCGTAAAACTCAGTCTTCCCCCACTCCCCGCTCTTTGATGAAGGTGTTAGCTGCATACTTGGTGTTTGATAGCATCATATAATAGTTGTCTTCCAGATGGTTTATCAAAATCTCCAATGATCCAAAATGTCACTGGTCTGACAAAAGTATCATCTGTGTAAGAAAAAGATAAAAGGAAGAAAATTGAATGTGATCCTGTCATAATGCATAATGCACATGTTGGGCATATGCAGTGTGTAGAAAGCAATTTTTAGACAATATCAAAATTATTGGGCTATTAGTATTTATGAAAAATACTATTTATTTTAAATCAAGCCTATTTTGCAAAGAATGAAAAATAAGCACGTGCATGTGATATCTTATGAAGTTATTATTCTAATGAAGTTATTATTACACCACTAATTTCAGAAAATTTTTAAAAAGTAATATAGAAAACCTGCAAGAAAGTTAAGAGATACATTTTTATATGAATATCATAAATTCAAATTGTTATTCAAAGATTTCTTAAAAACAATATGCAATGATTTCTGATTCGCAATAAGTCCTAAGCCAGTAAGACTTAAAGACCATATTCCTTAAAAGATTAAAATTAGTAATATAAGTGCGAGAGAGAAAAAGAAACACTCAAGGTCATTACCATAAATTTCCTTGGAGGACATTCCTGACAAAAGTAAAACAGGAAAGAGTGGAAAAACATAAAATTAGTTGACAGAATTGACCTCATTAAATATCCAAGAGCCATTGTAGGGCATATAGTACCCTTATAACCAACTCAAATGCAAATCAACTAAGAATGACTTTGTTACCAGCAAATGGAAAATAAAACTCCATATCTCAAAGCTGTATCATATCTGATTTGAAATCAGGTTGACATTTCATATTTCTTTCTTTACAATTATCTATCAGGTTATTGTCACCTCACATTCCACATACACCTCCCTAGGAGCACCATCTAACTTCTAAGGTCTGGTTTGTTTGTTTTTAGATGCACTTCTGAACTCCTTTTACTAAAATTATTTTTCTCCTTCAAGAGGAAGAAAGACAGTAGCCTAAATTGCCCTTTTCTCCCAAAGAAAGCAAACAAAATTGTTGCCTTTCCTTTGCCAGAAATATTGGCAACAATTTGCAAGAATGTTTATACCTAATGTTAAAAGAAGCTTCTTGCTTCAGTTATTCTTCTATTAAGCAATTATCTAGCATGGAATCTGGAGCCCACCATAATAGAGGCTTTCAGAGGTATCATAACTAGCCGCCATATTTGATAAGTCTTTTAGAGGAACAAAATAATACATAGGGATGGTCCACTGTTTTAGCAAGGTTCACCCACTGATGTGACTAAAAGAGTTTCTGTAATGAAACCTAATCTGAAGCTAGCCAGTCAATTTTATGCTCTGTTGGATGAGACTAGCTAAAGAGGTGTCTTAACTCTGCCTCCTTTAATTAAACTTGAACTATTCCTTCCATAAATAAATCAGAGAAGTTATTGGCCTAAGCTCATTTCTACCACAGAAGTAAGACAACATTTTGGAGTAACAACTCCCCAGTTCTCATCTATATTTTCAAACTTCCATTAGTAAAACTCATTCAAGGAGTAACAATAATAGAATAAGAGAGAATAAAAGAAAGTTGAGGATACCCATAATTTAAATGTTGTCCCCTAGACATTGGATGAAATGTTTTTAATATAGTTGCTAGTTAAAAATCTAGATCCCAAAGATGCTTTTTCACGAGGCAACTGGACTTTGTGTTTCTTTGAAGACGTTTTGCTTCTCATCCAAGAAGCTTCTTCAGCTCTGACTGGATGGGGGGAGGGGGAATGGGAAGATTTATACTCCTGCAGAGAGCTATTCATTTGCATTCTTCTAGCGTTTATGAAGTTGTTGTTTTGTTTCCCCAATGTACAGATCTGCATTGGGGGAAACAAAACAACAACTTCATAAATGTATGGCACAACATAGGAGAATAAACCCATCAGGACAAGAGTCAGGAGTCCATCTGCACTTAAAAGACAAAGGCCACTCTTTCGAAGACCGCAAAGTTCACATTTTGCACAGAGAGGATGGCTGGTTTGAAAGAGGGGTCAAAGAGGCCATCTATGTCAAAATTAAACAGCCCTCTCTCAACAGAGGGGTATGACATCATCTATCTCTAGTCTACAATATAGTCCTTTCAACAATTCCAAGAAGGCTCCACAGCCATTTGCACTACTCAGGTGACCCTGAAGACACAGATAAGCCTTCAGGTAGCATTAACGATTCACTAAAAGAATGCAAATGAACAGCTGTCTGCAGAAGTATAAATGTTTCCATTCCCCACCATCCAGTCAGAGATGAAGAAGCTTCTTGGATGAGAAGCAAAACGTTTTTTAAAAAACCCAAGAAAGTCCAGTTGCCTCATGAAAAAGCATCTTTGGGATAACTATGACCTGGATGACTGAAAATCTCCATAGACATTTAAAATCTGGATGGGCATATTAATTTAACTGGACTACTGAATTTCTTCACTACCTTTCCTCAAATGTTCAATGTGATGTAGAATTAAATCAGAAACATCTCAGATACAAATATCAATGTAAACTATCAAATATTACATTACTGAATCGAAATGAAATGAAATGAAATGAAAGGAAAGGAAAGGAAAGGAAAGGAAAGGAAAGGAAAGGAAAGGAAAGGAAAGGAAAGGAAAGGAAAGGAAGTCATATAACAGCAATAAACAATAAAATAATTTCTATTATGCAAAAGGTTTACCCATTGGCTAATGAGAAGTAGGTGCCATAATTGTAATAACTGGTAATATTTATATATATTATCCTAAGCTATGAATGCTGAATTACTTGCACTGGTTTATTAACACATAATATTACAATATTATTCACAATTTAAATGATTAAATTCACACAAAATCCGAACTATATTCTGGCCTAGCACAATCTGTGAACTCAGCCATTTTAGCTTAATCAGTATATCATGCTTAAAATATGCAATGGTTTATTGCAGAATATGAACAGAGTCAGTTTAAGAAGTCTGGATTTTTTTCTGAAGAACTGCTATGCTTATCTAACATAAAATATGTGCATTGGTTCCTCAGAATTCCTCATTTTTCAGTTGCAGATTACGATGACTGCAACCAACATGGGTAATAGAGATAAAATTCAACACTTATTTATAAACAGAGTTGGCAGTTGACCACAGGGTTTACAGAAACAAATGTATAATAGCAGAAATGACAGAAAATTATGTATTGCACATAAAAAATAGTATAGTATAGTATAGCACAGTGGTCCCCAACCTTCCAGGCTCCATGGACCAGCAGCAGCGGTGGCAGAGTGGGGAAGGAATGATTTTGTGCACACCTGCCACTTGTGCAAATGGAGTTTTGCGCACTTGCGTGCTCACTCACCACTTGTGTGGCCTGGTTTGGGCTGCGATTGGTAGTGGTCCACAGACCAGGGTTTGGGGAGCCCTGATATAGCAGACAAAAGGACAGAGGAAAATCATTTCACCTTGCAATGGAAGCTTTTTTTTTTCTAAATTATTTGGAGTGTTTAATGTAATAATTACATTATTTATAAACAGATTATAACAGGTTGACTTTTTATATTCTGCTCCACAGGCTACTAAATGTAAATGAAGGTGGTTATGTACTAAGATTGAGAGGGAAATATGTTTTAAACTAGCATAAAGAGTCATCAGAAAACCTTTAAAGCTTCATTAGTCTTTTCAACAAAGGACAACTGTGCATAATATGGTATAAGTATTTTCTTCATTAGATGCAATACCCAAAGACGAAGAAAGAATTCATAATGATACCTTTTTTAGTTAGGTAAGTCATGCTGTTGGCCATAGCAGCTGTCTTGTCCTTGGAATCCAAGGTACTAAATCTAGCATAATCATCCACATAGAAATTATCTAGGAAAAAAACCCAATTGTGATTACTCTCAAGAAGAGAAATATTTAACTTAACATGAGCAATTAGAATAAATGAGACACCTTATCAACAAACCACTTATAAGCACGAAGATGGTCATATCAACATTTTAATGTTTGATTTTATAGATTTGACAAAATTATAATTATCTTTGTACAGTATGCATTTTATGCAAACACACCTCCTCAAATATGAAAGGATTTACATTCTGTAATCATTGCGATCCAGGTGGAATTGTCAATTATTCATCAAAATATTTCTACCCTCTGCTTTCTTTTAATTTCTTCTCAAATTCCCAAAGTTGCTTTTGAAGGTTGCGTGATATTCTGTTGCTGATATGAAGAGACTTTCATGTAGGAAATAAATAAATAAAACCCCCATGTGTGCATTTAACATTTTTTAGGTATGTATGAAGGAACGCTTTGCATCCCGTACATATTTGAGGAGGTATTCTGTTGAAAACTTCTTTAATAAAAAATATTTTTAAAAAGAAGAAATCTTATCTCCTGAGTCTTGAAAATAAATATTTTAATAATACATTCCTTGACAGGCAAAAAATTGTACATGTATACATAATACTGCATCAGGGCAGACAAACAAATATACAACACATACTTCCACTCTATTTTTTGTTCCCTTTACAAGTACTCTCTATTGTTTTCAATCTATCCGTTCACCCATTTATAATACGGTTTCAATGAGGTTCAAGAGATGGAGTCACTGTAACAACTTGGTCAAGATCCTAGGTCGAAATGTGATGCTCTCTAAGCTTGGTTGTTTTCTTGCAGACATTTCATTACCCAACTAGATAACATCATCAGTACTTTAAGGGAGTAGGATACTAACTCAGACAAACAAGCTAATAATAAACAACAGCCTAATCAAGGAATCACCAAGAACACTCCTCCCCAACACTGACAGGGTAAGCCACTTGTATATAAACAGAGACGAAACCTTACTCCTTCTAGCATGGATGATATTGCCTAGTTAGATAATGAAACATCTGCAAGAAAACAACCAAGCTCAGAGAGCCTAAATGACCCCCACTTCAAGTATTGGTATCGTTGCTAAATATTAAGTTCCTCTCAAATCATACGTATCTTCTTCTCTTCACCTACTATGACTACAATAAGAATTTGGAAAAAAAAAATGTTTTAAAATAGCACCTGTTTGTTATTTCATTTAATCTATGACAAGCTACAGTTAGTTTAAACAATAAATCAGGGTTTCTGATCCTGGGTTTTCTAAACATTCCATAGTGTAAGCTAATCAATTTCTTGTTTTCAGAATAAAGGAACAATTGCAATTGGTTTACAAAGAAGGGTTATGCGTTCAGTTGCCTCCTTATGATTAAACTAGAACTGGGGGAGGAGGAGCAAGCTTATGAACATTATATGAAACAATGATTCTTTTGTTATGTTCCAAATCATGTTTATTAGAAATGCTTTTTATTGGCCTTACTATTTGCAGTTAAATCTAGATATTCTCTGTCAGACATCAATATCCGAGAGTTGATTCTTGGAACAACATTGGGTTGGCTCATGATATATTCAACTACATCCTGATCATTGGACAATTCACCCTGAAACACAGATCAAAATCAAAATGCTGGAATTATTTGGAAAATCAGAATAATAAAAAATCAGTTTTTTTTTTAAATTAAAAATCATTTACATATTGTATTCCACTATTATAAGGTTGCTACCATGTTACTTTTGTACATCCACTAAAATGCTGTTTTATTTCTGTAATAGCTTATCTCAGTGATGGCGAACCTTTTAGAGACCGAGTGCCCAAACTGCAACCCAAAACCCACTTATGCGTCATCGGGTGCCGGGTGGGTGTGGCCCATTGGGTGGGTGTGGCCCATTGGGTGGGTATGGCCCATTGGGTGGGCGTGGCTGCGGTGGTAACAGCAGACTGGGTGGGACTAAAAAGTTCAATCAATCAATTCCAACTTTGCAAGATCTTTTTTTTTCCCACGAGAAGTTGAAATTGACTGATTGATTGAACCTTTTTTTTTTTGTACATGGCGGCAGAGGCCTAAAGTGAAAAGGTTTTATAAAACCCAGCTGAAGGCCTAGGACTGGGGCGACGGCGCGCGTGCCCACAGAGAGGGCTCGAGTGCCGCCTCTGGCACCCGTGCCATAGGTTCGCCACCACTGGTTTATCTCATATCACATTAACTACTTTTGATATACTGTATATTGTATATGCTCCATTTAAAAATATTTGGTAGTACAATAAAGATTGCTTGACAAATCTAGATCTAAAGCTCTTTAAGAAACACAAAATAAGCTGTAATACAAAAATATTCGATGAATTTTTTGAAACTACTGATAATCAGAAATTTAACTTACCAGATACACAGCTCTTTGGAAATAGCTAGTAGTTTCTAAGATTTTATGCATAGTTACTGTTTCTAGTTCATCTGGATCCAGTTGTTCTTTTTGAAATGGCATTCCATTAAAAAGCACAATGGGTAGAGGACCAACACCAGTCTGCTCATAGTAACTATATCCTTCCTGAAATACACAGAAGACAAAGTACAATGACTTTCCTATTTTCTATTACTACATACTCCATTAATAAGTTTTATGAATAAACTGTACCAACATAGCACAATATCCTTACTTTATGCAGTATTATTTATCCATTTAATCTAATTTAAATGCAAACATCTGGAACAAATATTCTATATGTAAACTAGATAGTCAATTGAATTAGTAGGTCCTTATATAATTAACAGATATTTTATAAAATAATTCTCTGCTCAAGTATCATGTATAGAAATTTGTTGAAATGCTGGTTGGAGAATTCTGATAGTTGAAGTCCACATATCTTAAAGTTGGCAAGTCTGAAAAGCACTGATCTACGGCTATATAATAAATAAAATAAACTTTTAAAATAATTTCCCTAAAGTTCAAAGCCCAGACCTCTCCTGCCTAATGCCTTCCAGGTGTGATGGGACTACTGTTTTAAGAATTCCCAACTATCATGGATAATACCAACATATCAGAGGGGGTGGCATACATTTGGGGAACATTGGTCTCAAATACCATGCATAGTATTAACTCATCACAATGGCTTTCCAACTTCAGTAACGAAAGAAGATAATTGTACTGCTTACTTCTTATTCCATCTGCATTTTGATTATAATAATTAAATGAATATATAATATTCACTAAATATCTATACTTTATTTCCCGCACAGGAAGTTATTTAACTAACTTTCATTTTTGATGCTACCTCAGGCATATAAAAGTAATTCCTTTTCATATACATCTAAACTATGCATATGTATGCTTTATATACTGATGTTAAAAAGTATAAATAGTAATAATATGAATTCCTTACCTTCCTGTTCTGATCATAGGCAGAATCAATTCCTAAGATGCTGTTTACTTCTACATAAGGATACTGTTTTTCAAGAACACTAACCACATGTTCCACCTTCAATTTTTCTCCTGCATTCACTTTATTATACATCTATAAAGGGAAATGTGAAATACACAATCTTCAGAAGATTACTGAAATATCTCTCCTGGAACACCTACTTGGCATCACTTTTTCTCTTCCTCCAATAGTTCAAAACTGGCCATGATGCCAATGCTTAGTTTTTTATTCACTCCCCCCACACCCAATAATATATATTATTATTACATTGTAGGACTATTGTGTCTTTTTAATCTCATAAACATGTTCAGCATTTTGTATAGGAACACAATACCTTTATTATCTGATTTATTGGAAGGTTGTTTAACCATCAAAATTAGGGCATCACACAACACACATAAATATATTAAATGCATTAAACACTTTCTTGTTATAATTCTTACAAGTTTTTATTGATGAAACATTTTTTCCATCTTCTGACTTTTCCCTGAAGAAAGTGTCTAGTATGATCTCATAAAGAGATAACAGAGTTAATTTAATTTAAATGTGTTTCTAGAAGGTAATCATTTGTGAAAATAAACTCCATTAAAGTTAGGAAAGATGGAAATATTCCCTTCTGTATAATACATATGATTCTTGTCTAAGAGATAGCTAACTTCTCACAGCATAGATATAATGGCAATGAAGGAAAGAAGAAAGAGAGTGGAAACTGAAAGAGACAGAGAAATTTTAACAAATTTCTTGAAAGGTATATTTTGTCCTTGACTGGTATCAGTGTAATTATAGAATGAGGAGAAATGAAGATGCACTGGGTAGTATTACATCTCTTTTTCTTAGAGAAATCATAGGCAGTCTAGTTTATCCTGAAGAATAAAGAAAGATGCTTTGCCTTTTTAGAAAGAAGTCCTTTCAGAAACAAATAGGCTTTAGGAACAAATTGACTTTAACTCTTTAAGATTGTTGTACACTACTCAGAATCACTATCTGTGAGGTGGGCAGCCATATAAATTTGATTATAATAAATAAACAAGCCCAATAATACCAAAGAGATAACTTGGGTGTCTCTTCTCATTATCACAACCAAGGGTCACAATATTTGACATATATTTACATTCATATGGGACAGATTACTCACAGATATAATTGTCTGAAATGCATAATTCGTATCTACTTCCTCTGCCATATAATTATATGCCCGAAGAAGAGCAACTCCAGCATCCTGCAACCCATCAACATCTTCAGAATTATCAACTACAAAGACCAGACCAATCCTATTTAAAAGAAAGGATTAAATCATAATCAAGAAGTGAAAGCACGAACACTATTGCTACATGACTCAATGGCAACGTCCATCATTTCGGTAGATGCAGATTCTGTCCATTCCTTAACAGCAATCAAGAGAATGGGAATGATTAGGGATCAACCAAGCATAAACAAATCACTTAATGTCTGCTGTTATCAAATACGTTAAGTACTCTGAAAGTTATACATAGCTAAAATTTTGAACTCTCATCAAATTAACATTGAAATCTTGAGTTTGGAATAAAATCTAGTTGACCTT
This sequence comes from Azemiops feae, assembly GCA_023970755.1. Lineage (NCBI taxonomy): Eukaryota > Metazoa > Chordata > Lepidosauria > Squamata > Viperidae > Azemiops > Azemiops feae. Next base: position 505,852 of record JALGBA010000221.1, read on the forward strand.
AAATATGATAGATAACTTTGTAGACAGACCAAATCATGTGCTAGTACAATAACAAAAGCAACACAGAGAAATAGTGAGGCATGGGGAAATGTTTTAAGGTTAATTTTAACTCTTACTGAAGAAAACAATGACATCTGCCTTAGGTACTGAATATACAGTCAGGAGCATGCACAACAGTTCTAAAATCAGTATCAGAATATATATATAATTCTCATTTGTCAACAAACTCAAAAGAGTTCTATTTCATATTTCCCAGATGGCTAGGAAAAGGACGTGGGAAGATTGCATAAATACTAATGAGACTTTCAACATGCTGAAATGTTTTCTTTTCTTGGGATCAAAAAGGGAATAGATGAGAATATTACTCAGCTTCAAAAATAAACATAAAAGTTCTGAATGAAAAAAGCCGCAATTTTACCTCAGTGGTATATGGTTAGACAGGAACATTTCAGCCACACCTAGCAATTCTGCTGAACTCTCATGGGATGGATTTAGGAGAAGCACCTGAAAGTATAATAAAATTATGAATATGAATTTCATTCCATACTTCTGAAAGAGTACAATGTACAATTAGGTCTAGCAAAAGAAAAACAAACCAAAATATATTAACATTTAAAACAGGTTTGCCTAATATTCAGTGGTGTCCCAGTCTGGCCAAATTCCAAAGCTTTCTAAATTAGGGCTTCAGTTGTCTAATAATTAGATCTTTAACATGCAGGTCCAAGGATCAAATTAAAGCAATGTACAAATCCATGGCACAAACAACAATCTCCTTCTAAGTTTATATACTCTTCTTTCTCCATATGGCTAACAGGGACACTGGACATTGGAAACTTGTACTTGTACTGTTCCTTGTAGACAAGGATTTGTCCTGACAGCTAGAGCAATGAACTCTGGATAGAATTAAAATTAGATAACATAACACTGCAGTTACTAACTATACTTCCTAGTTTAGTAAGAAAAGCGTAATTAACTAAATGCAGAAGAATACAAATCTTCTCCTTTCAGCTACATATTTCATACAAGCAAATAAACAAATGCAGACGTTTGTTTTATCCGACTTCATACCGTATTTTTCCGTGTATAAGACGCACCCTTATATAAGACGCTCTGGCATGCGAGTTCCAAGCTTACAGCAAAAAAAGTCAGCGCTGGGAGCAACCGCCTCCCAGTGCTCTAAATAGGCGCCTCCCGGCCAGCCCCACTCTCCACCCACCTAACCAGCATGATGAGCATGCATAGTCAGTTCACAGCAGCAGCCTTCCAACCCTGGTAAACAAACCGGCGTGAGCACCGGCATGACAGCAAGGCAAGGGAAGCGAAGGCAGGTTTTAAACTCCCCGCCGTTTCTCCGTGCCAATCAGCTGTTCAGTGGAGCGCCGAACAGCTGAGCCGGCAAATCCGGAAGTTAGGCTGGCCGCTACTATCGAGCAGGACAGCCTTGCAGCTGCATTCCACAGGGTTCCCGGCCAGCATACAGGTAAGAGGGAGGGAAAGGGCTGTTGCTGCCATCCATGCTGCTGGTCCCATCCGCTGACTCCGGACGCCGCCATCCGACGATCTTGCCCCTCCCCGCTCCCGTTAGTGGCAAGCCCATAGGGGCTTAACACCTGCCCCAGGCGGCATGGCAGCGGCATGTAAAGAACCCACACAGGCATGCCCTGGGCTGTGGAGGTTACCATTATTTTTTCGTGTATAAGATGCTGCACTTGTATAAGACGCACCTGATTTTTGAACAGGGTGTTTGCAGGAAAAATACGGTAAATTAATATTGGGTGGACTGTTCCCTCAAATTTGCTAGGTGATTCATGAAAGAATGTCATCTTTTAAAATTATAATCAGCCTCAAGAGCACAATGAATACATAGAATAAAACTGAAATATTCCAGGATCTAATTCAAATGCACTATTAGAAGGCAAAAAATAAGCAAATATAAACACATATTATCTTGGGTATTTAGAATACAATTAGTGTAAACTAATATTACTCACAAAATTATGGAAGTTTTTTCTTATTTGTCGGATCACACCAGGGAAAGTAGGACGAAGCAGTTCCTGGACACTGGAAGGCCAGGAATTGTAGCTGCTGTCAACTTCAAGATTATTGATCCACTAAAAAAGAACAAATTCCCAAGATTAAGATTAGCCTTTCTAAGCAGATCCATTAAGCACAACTCCATATTCCCATTAGTATGGCCATTATAGGTCAATATAATTGGAAGATATTAAGTTAGAGAAAGGTGAGCTAAATTTTGCCACTTACCTAAATACCATGTTTAGAGATTCCACTTAAATGAAATAATGAAATGCAGTAAATATTAAATGAAAATATTGGGTGTGACTATATACCATTGCATATGTAATATTATAATGTTGCAATACAGCATTATTTTCCTACTATTTCTGTCTTAATATTCCACAGAGCAAACTCTTTGCTGAAAACCTTGCCCACTCTTGGGGCTTCTTTGCTAAAGTGCAAATTCACTGCACAAAAAAATTATTGTAGTTCTAGCAATTCCACTGGACTTATCACATCACCATAACGTAGACAGAGCATATACTTACTGAAATTGCGCTGCTTCTGATATCTACAGCATAGTCAGAGTCAGATGGCTGGATGTTCAACTTCAGCACATTGTGCATGGAACGCCCGACAATTCCTAAACTATGCAACCCTTCCATAACACGAGCTTCATTCCTCAGGACATCAAATAAGCTAGAAAAATCACAAATCAGATCATATTAAATTTTAAAACATGGGTACTGATGTTCTATAGCCTTTTAGAATTATTATACTGAACTGTAAGCAAGAAGGAATATTCTGAAGAGTTCATACCTAAATATATCCTGTGTATCTAGATCTATATGCAGTCCATTGATGAATAAGGCCGAATCTCCCAATTGTAAACCTAAAGTCCCTTTGAAGTACTGGAAAAAGAATGTAGAAAAGCCATTAATACAATTTGAGGAATTGAAATTGGCCATTTTTGTGTAGTTTTCTCAAACTGTTCACACATAAAGCTGTCAAATTGTTCATACATATACATTTAAATGTAATTCTCATCCACACTGAGGGATTTGGGTTTGGTTGTCCTAGCCTTTCCACTTAGAGTTAATTCGTTTTGCCTTTTTTCCTACTATTTAATAAAATTACAATATATATCAGCTTTGATCATGTATAGTGAAATAAATGGTTTGGCTTTCTGCAGAAACAGAATAATGGGTGAAAACATTTTAAAATAACCTTGCTGTCTGTAGTGAGTCATAATAATCACAAGTTGATTTTCACTTTTAAGCGAGCAGCTGTTCTTTTTCACTTTCATGTCAGCATAGAGAGGTTAACATTTTGTAAAGAACATGGTAACTACTCACTCTTTGCTATGTATTTTATTGCCACTATTTGTAAGATTTCAATTTATATGTCCATATGAAAGTAAGATGAAGGAAGACTCAATTCAGCCTTTTCAAGCCTGGTATTCTCCCAAAGTATTTATACCATACAGTAGCTTTACCAATATAACTGCAAGGTGCCAGATTGGAGAAGTCTATGCATCATCTACTTACCCACGGGCATATAAATAAAACATTTAAACTTTTAAATATAGAGTCACAAAAATAAATAGGTGTTTTTATTTGAAATAAATATAATCAGAGCAGAGACTGAGAATAGTTTTAAAAAAGAAAAGAAATAACAAATAGCTTTAAGTTCTATGATTACTAACAATAGTTAAATGGCCTTAATGATTGCAAAACAGTTGGTGGAAAAGAAAAGTGTTATCCACGAAGACAAGGTGTTCTACACAAATGTACAGGCTTTCATGAATGGCAACATCTGATATGATGGCTGAATGAAATCTAGGTTAAACAGATAAGTTATCACATATAAATAATATATGCATGCTAAATCAGATAAAATGATGAATTTGACCATAATATTTCAACTTTACAAGGAAGGAAAGCAAAAAAAGAAAGCAATATTTTTGCCATCTGACTTGGAATTTTAAGAGTTGCATTCCACTCTATCTGGATGGTACTAAGCTGGCTAAATGCTGATTTAAAGCAAGTCAAAAAGGATATCCTCATTCATAAATGACTGCCCCATTTTGGTCAGACATCAAGTTATATTAAGTTTATCCCATAATTTATTTCCTTAAGTGTTGTGACAATCCAATTCCTCTAGAGTAATTCTATTTCTAGAATAGGACTCTTGAGGGCTCATTAAATAGTTTTGTCCCTGAGTATTTTTCACAGTCTCTGTTCCCACAATGACAGAACAAAAAATGAAACAAATATTAGGCAGCAGTTGTCAGGCAAAAGATAGCTTTGGTTTGAAGGGACAGTTTATAAACATATAGATGGAAAGGGGCTCACAGTATTTATTCTGCCAATTAGATCTGTATTGAATTAATCCTGTAACAGTTCACATTGAACTATAAGCCTTGACAGAAGTGGGGAATTTATTTAAAGGGAAAAATGTTACAATATCAATTTCTGTATTATGATCTACTAGAAAAAACTAGTCACAACACAATTTTTTAAAATGAATAAACCTTCTAGCTTTCATCTTATGTGGTACAATATAGGTTTCTCATGAGTAACCCCTAACTGTTATCTCCAAGGAAATGTTTAGAATCAAACTAGTTACGAGTACGTTGGGTCACTATTTCTGAGCATTTAGAAATAGTTTGAGATATTTTTAATTGATGTTTCTTGGGAAATGAATCAAAATGTTTTATTTTTATTTAACATTTAGATTTTATATACCATAATACTAGGAAGAAAAGATTTTACATGACAAATCCTCAAATTCACATCCATATATTAGAAAAAGGTAATTTGGTATTTGATGTCATTGAGCAATATTTTTGTGTGAAAAGAGATATTCTGCAATTATTCTGCTTTTCTTAAATCTGAACAAGCTTTGAAGAAATTTAAAAAATATAAACTGTGGTAAGCATTTTATTACTACAATCTATTCTTAAAAGAACTATTTGTTTGAAAGTACTTAACAGTATAAAAAGTTGCCTTGATAGAAAGGGAGAGCAGGAATCTGGCAATAAATACTGTAGTGTATATGAATACATTACTAGTTCACCTGAATGTCTGTTCAGGACATATCCCCACTTAGCTATGAATATATTCCTACATACATATTCTTACCTTTTGGTTCTCTTCAATTTCTGATCTCAGTTCTGAAGGAACAACTGTCTTTGTTATTGCCCTACAAAAGACCAAATTGTCCATTAAATCATTATCCCGTTTCAGTTTTGTTTTGTTTTTTACTAAATTAAGATTACTGACAAGTGCATCTCAGTATTATGGCCAGAAAGAGGTATAGATAATCCAGTCCCTCCAGAGTCCTCTGGAACTGTGACCTAATCTCAACAACCTTTCTTAAAATGGGAAAGTTGGAGGCTGGATAAAAATTGTCTAGATCCATTGGGTCCAGCAATGGCTTCTTCAAGAGGAGGCAAACAACCACATCTTTCGAGGCAAGCAGAACTACTCTCTCTTATAAAAAGACATTGCAGGATTCAACTAAATGCCTGGTCCCTCATTACCGAGGGAGGGAATAGAAATTACTCAAGGAGGGAATTTCTCCTGATTACCTCCAAGGGAATGGACTATCTGCACTGAATTGGTTTATTCTTTGTTTTCTTTCAGCAAAGCACTAAGAACATTTTATACTGTTTCATCACCCAGAGTTCCTCTGTAAACCAGAGAGCCTTTCTGAATCCAAGCACATAAGGAGAGTACATGGGTCTAATCAAGTCCAAAGCTATTGTTGCCCTCTCATTCCAAGCAGCAACTAAGGCCTTGGCTAAACCATGTACCATAACCCTAGGAACAACACCAAGCTCCTTCTTAAGCCCAATGGGATCCATCACGCATATAGAGTGGGCTGATCAAATAGAAATGGATAAACTGTCAAAGGGAAATTCCAAAATATTTTTTTCATATATTACAATGAAGACTCTTCTCTATCTTCTTAACTCATATTATTTATACATCTACTTAACAGCAACAAGAATAATTACCTAGCCTTTGTAGGAAAATTTTGACTCAGATCTTTCATGACTGTCAAAGCATCCATTGTGGGAGCAGCCAGAATACGAGCAGCAGTTTGGAAACTTAAATCTATAAATGAAAACAACTGGTTCAATCAAAAGCTAATTCTTTTAAATCAAAAATATAAGTTTGATGAGAATGTTCACATGGTTAATGGATGCATACTTGGGGACTTTCACTTTATCAAGATAGTATGTTAATCATTTCACTTTTTTTAAGTACAATAAACTATTCTAAAATTGGCCTGTCTGAACTATGAATACAAATAGTGACTTTCAGAACTGTATTGTGGAACTATTTTCCTGTAGAAGAAATATACACTATTGCCTGATATGATGGAACATTTTGGAATATAAATCTTGACTGATAAACAACTTTTAATGGTTCCTTCTTCTCCCTGGACAAAAAGGATACATTTCTCATTGGACAGAAAAATTGAATTTTACTTATATTTGCTTAGGGGAGGTTTAAGAAAGGATTGATAAGTTGGTTGGATAATCTGGAGCTCCAATAATAATTAACTAAAACTTCTTAGGTTTTCAAACAGATTTCTATAAAGGTAATTTGCAAAAAATAAAATGAATGTTCCATATTTAGCTCTAAATGGTAAAAAACCATCCTTAACGTCTATCTCCAGAAGCCTCAGTTTGAAAATACTGATGAATCACAGAAAGAAATTCTCTCCATGTTGAAACTAATACAAGAAACAATTGCCTTAGCCCGTGATGAGTTTAAAACTAACACAAAGGAGATAAAAGAACAATTTTCTAATTTAAATCTACAAACCCAGAAAATAACCACAGAGAAGGAACTAGCAACTCAGAAAATAGAATGAAAACTAGAGAAAGCTGACCCAAATATGGAGGACCCAAAGAAAAAAACGGCCAGACTCAGACAAATGAAGTATTAGAAGACATAACGATAATATTGGAAATGGAAAAGACATTTTATCAACCAAGATTTCAGAGCATACTGGAGGATAAGGAAGGAAAGCCGACGGAATGGAAGACAGAGCTATTACCAGAACTGTGGGGAATTGGAGAAGGAGGGAGGCAGTTTAATGAATATAAATGGGTTACCTCTTCCAAAAATAACTAAATTGTTCCTTTTGCTCCAAATAATATGCACAAAAATAAAGGAAGAATTATTTGATGATCCAAATGCACTGACTTGGAAAGTTAGTTGGCAAAGGAAGAAAGCTAGAGTAATACTGAAGAAAACAGAAGCTTTGCCTATTAGAGGGGATATTATATTATCAATTAGATGTTTGAATATAGTTAAGAATAGATTGCTAGAAATAGAAATATTATTATAACTAGATAGATAAGATTGGTAATCAGAATATATTTTGGCATGAAAAGGGAAATAAGAAAATGCTAAGAAGTTTGAATAAAAGAAGCTTTTGGTTACCCAAATATAACTTGTTTTGAAACTATAAATGATGGGATATTTTGAATATGGATGGGAAATTAAAACTGGGGGAAAAAGTGAAAATAGGATACTGAACAAATGGATATTGAGTGCAAATGCAATTAAGATATGTTTTGGTTAGAAAAGATATTATAAACTGGTATCATTGATATTATTAGAAAACTGTAATAAATGCTGATATTCAACTGTATATCTATTAATAACAATAAGAATTGTATTTGCTTAATGTGGAAAAATGTTTATTACCGGAAGAAGAGAAGACGTATTGGATGGTGTAATATTGGATTTAGTTTGAAGAAGCTTATATGTACCACAGAATTGTTAATGGACCCAGTCAACACGTTGTTTATTAAGCACTTGTTTGTAAAAATAGAAATAAAATATTTATATATATGAAAAAAGAACTACTACCAAAGGAAGGATGTGATCAATTTGTGATGAGACAATTGCCTCTATAAAGTTTACATTGAGGACATTTTTCAGATTTGCCCAATACAGACGCAAAAGACAAATCTAATAAGGGCAGTTTACCTTGTAACTGCCACACTTTTAATGGTGCCATTTCATTGGTGCTTTCCACAAGATGCTTTCTTAGTTCTTTCAGTTCTTCTTCCAAATGGGAATGCAGTTGCCTGAAAGGACAAAAAACATCAATCTATCTCAGTCATCAAACAAACAAACAATTGCCCTGGTCAATATGAATTTAGATTATACCTTTCCACTATCTTATAGGTTTTAGTTTGGGAAAAACAAAACTGCTAGCCACATTTTGAAATGTTTGATTTGGAAATATAAAAAAAGTTCAGCAGATTTATCCATATATATAACAACATACCTTAATTTCCCAAACAGAAATCCTTGCACTTCATCAATTGGGTCACTGTCACCTATTACTGTTGAATTTATATCTGTACCTACAAAAATATGAACATGTAAATTATGAAGTTATTCTACCAAATAGGAGACAGTCAATAACAGAGAAGACAGGCTAGGATAAAAGCAAGTCATTTCTATTTTTCTAATATGAGGATAATCACTATACTTTTTAAAATATAATGATCATTCCCTCATTTCTTAAGAATCACATATTACTAATCTTGATTTTGTATTTTGTATCCTGTTATCAAGACCACATTCTAACAGGGTGGCAATTTCCAATTATCCCAACTACCTTGATTGTTCTGCTTTTATGCTGATCCTCATCAACCTCATCAAAAGAGATTCATGTTGAAAACTTTTCTCTTAGCTAAAAGAAGTCACTTATTTAAGTCACTCAGGACTTAAAATGGACACCTAACATCAAAAACGTCATCAAAAAAGCACAACAAAGAATGTTCTTTCTAAGCCAATTCAGAAAGCTCAGACTGCCCAAGGAGTTGCTGATACAGTTATACAAAGGAATTATTGAGTCTGTCATTTGCACCTCTATAACTGTCTGTTTTGGCACAGCAACCAAACAAGACAGACGCAGACTTCAACGGATAGTTAGGACTGCAGAAAAAATAAATGCAACCAGCCTGACTTCCATTGAGGACATGTATACTGCACGAGCCAGAAAGAGGGCTGTGAAAATATCTACAGACTCCTCCCATCCTGGACATAAACTGTTTCAACTTCTTCCCTCAAGACGACGCTATAGGGCATTGCATGCCAAAACAATTAAACACAAGGACAGTTTTCCCCCCCTATACTATCACTCTGCTAAACAACTAATTCCCACAACTCTGTCTTATGCCCTGGGATGTCAAACCACTTAGTAGGGCATTATCCTAGTATTATCCTTCTCATCTTTTCTATTACCTGTTTCCTTAGCTTTTTATGACTTTGTTGTTTATATCTTATGATTTATGTTAATTGCTTGTTTTGTATCCTATGACTATCACTAAGCACTATCTTATGATTTATGATAATCGTATTTTATGATAATGATCATGATTTGTCACTTGTTGCTTGTATGTATACTAAGAGCTTATGCACTGGAGACAAATTTCTTGTGTCCAATCACACTTGGCCAATAAAGAATTCAATTCAATTCAATTCTATTCTATTCTATTCTATTCCTATTCCTATTCCTATATTCTATTCTTGACCAAACTGCGTACAACAGTGTTATCATTCTGTATTTTGCAGAATAGTTTTTATTAGCAGTCAAATAAGACATTTTGAAAAGTCAACACATTCTCATGTAATTTCAAGATTTTAAAGCTATTAATAACAATCAGGATGGATTATATTGATGAAATATGGTAAATTTCATTTTAGGGGGATGCCTTTGAGTCAGTGTTGACTCCAACAGCTTTCTGGACATATCACTGCAGTTTTCTTGGCAACCTTTTCAGAAATAGTTGCCATTTCTTTCTTCCTAGGACTTCCTGGGAGAGGATGACTGATCCAAAGTCACCTTGCTGGCTTTATGCCTAAAGTGGGATTAAATTTACGGTTTACCAGTTTCTAGCCTAGTACCTTAACTATTACACCAAACTAGCTCTTTTCATACATACATCATTTTGCTGTTTTCAATAAAAAGGCAGAATCACACTAGGCAAGTAACTGTATGATAGTATTAGATTTTGGTGTGTATCAAATCTCCAAGAAAGAGTTTCTAAGAAAAATCCTTCAGAAGCCAATAGCAAGTCATACAACAAATCATTCTTAAGTCAAGGAACTGGATACCATCTTCAGAATTCAACAGAGGCTCTACCCAAAGAACAGCATAAAAGAATGGCTCATCATATAAGCAGATAGTCAAATTTAAAAACAAGTTCCCTGATTTAGCCTAATATTGCTTTAGGCAACCAGGAGACAAATCCAGAGTAACAAGAAAATCAAGCAACAAAGACAATGTTATTTGCTGATTTTTTTTTCTGAGTGTTGATAGTTTATGATTAACATTTACTCATTTATATCCCACCTTTAAACATTTACAAATATCTCAAGACGGCGAACATATGTAAAACTCCTTCATCTTATTTTCCCCACAACAACCCTGTGTAATGAGCTGGTCTGAGACTGACTGGTCCAAGATCACCCAGCTTGCTTTCATGGCTAAGGTGGGACTAGAACTCACAATCTCCCACTTTATAGAAAATGAACAGGGATAAGTATATTAACAAAGGGCTGTGAGAGGAGAGAGAAAAATGGCATCTCTGTCAGCTGCAGTCCTAAGAAGACAGATTCATCAGACTTTCTCTTTCTTCACAGGAATTCCACTGAGTTGGGACAAAAGGCCTACGATCCTTATAACATTAAGAATGAGTACTAAGGGATCCTTTTCTTCCTTTACCTAAGCTACCGTTCTCTTTTATATCATGACTTTTTAAGTTCGTAAACCTGAGGAGAGGAACTGCTTTCTTTTATTGATATGAAAATTGCACTGAGAATACTCCTAGCTAAAGAAAGGGATATAAATACTATAAAGAAACAAAGATTATAAATAATTAGCCTTAAAATGCCCTGAAAAACTGTTATGAAGAGAATCACAATGAACTTTTCATCGTATCTTATTTCATCATGAAACTATTACTACTTTTAAAGGTAGGAATTCACCTTTCACCTGGGTATCATCCTTAGCCTTATATTCTGTGCTTTTAATGGCCAATTCTACTCCGTAGCCTGACAGGTAGACTTTTTCCTTATTTGGATTCTACAAGGAAATAAAGGTAAAATCACATGAATATTGTCCAACAAAACATTTGCTAAATTAATTTTTTATAACTTTGCAAGATATGTTATATTATCCAACCATATTTAAAACAATGCTGAGGCTTCTCTATGAAATACTTCACAAATTAATTCAGAACTTTCTTTGATCAAAGGAGAATTATGGCTTCTGCATAACAACCTGCAATAGGAAATCTCTTGTTTTCTTGAAAGTACCTTTGGATAGGAGAAACAATGATCTACTTATCTAAAAATCTTATCGTGATATTCTCCAGCAAGTCAGGAATGTAAAAAATGAATTGGAACAAAACATTATTCTAGACAAAAGTATTGTGATGCTTTTGATTTCAATGGTATTCATTTTCAGCAAGCTTATACTCTGGAGAGTAAGTACTGATAGAAGGGAAATATTCAGCTGCTAACTAATAACATTCAGTGCACAAATCAGGACCATAACACTGGAGTCATAAGAAATAGAATGAGAACCCAAAGACATGAAAAAGGCTTTAACCAGAAACATTCTGAACACGTTCCTTTAATAGAAGCCACTGCCCAAATATATGAATGAATGAGAGCCCAACTACTCTAAGTCACTATTCCACTGCAAAGCAGTCTTACAATTATGATGTTTTTCCTAAAATTCAAGTGGGTTATATTTTTCTGCAAGATTAATCCATTATTTTGTCTTTTGCTTGCTAGAGAAAACAGAATTTAAGCTGTTCTCCATGAGATCCTTTCAGGAATATTAACTGCCTTTTCTGAACCCATCTTGAATTATCAAGACCATTTTAATTTTTTTTATTTTGTATGGTATTAGTTGCTGTATCCAATTTTGGATCATCTCAAAATCTCTACCTCTTAAATCATTAGTAAAATGTTTAAAAAAGTAGAAAACTAAGAACTGAATCTTCTGGATATCTAAGCAATAACTAAATCCAGATTGATGAGAATGCAATACAATGATATTTTCAATTTAATTTTCACTCAGCTATACAGTTAGCTACCAACATGCCATCCATAACTAATAAAAATATCATGAAGTATTTTGCAAAATGCTTTGGAAATATAGTGAAAGAAAACCACATAACTATGGAACAGTATGAGCAATTATTATGATTTCATAAAAGCCTTTAGACAAAATTTTAGACTGGAATACAGTAAAGATAAAACATTTCTAAACAATGAATATTGCTCTGTACGATGGTATTAGAACTTACAGCAACATAATGCCTAAGGATGTAGTTGATTTCTCCTGCAATGACTTTTGATACAAGAAGTCTGTGAAATTCAGAAAACTGCTTTGAGCCAATCTCAGCATACATGACTACAACGGGACTTTCAGAGTTTGTTCCCGGGTACTTGTGATCCCCTTTGAACATAAAAGGTTTTGGCCTGGAGCAAGAGAATATATATAAATAAAAGCAGTGCTTTATTAAATCAGGTGCCAGAGAAATAAGAACATAAGGTTACTCTGTCGTCATTCAATATTTGATCACACAAAGATGACAACAGAGACACAGAGACTTTCAATTCATGCACACATGAAACTTATTGTTCTGTTTTCTGAAATAAGAAAGCATAATTAATACTCCAAAAGATATAGGTTTTACTGTCCTTGGAAATATGTATACAATGGATATTATCAGAAGAAAATAGGAGAAATACCATGTAGGAGAACCTTAGCTCCAATCCAATGAAAAACAGATGAAATTGAATGGACAAGGCCTAAATTATAAATTATATATTAAATTATACTTTGATCCAAATTAGCCCAAAATGTTATTTTATTAAGTTATTTCTGAAAGAATACTATAAATCACTAAATGTGAAAGCTATCACTATAATAAAATATAGGGAAAAGAATTCTAGGGGGTTTGCTTGCTAAGTCAAGCAGACTGAAGTTTACGAATGAGGACTTTGAAGGAAAGCATTTTTTGCTTGCCTCTTCACATATCAAATTAAATATTTATTATAGTCAAGACCAAAATAAGGAGGGTGGGGACCTCCCACATATTTTCAATAATCCCTTATTCCTCATTTCTAATTAATCTTCAAAAATCCTCATATTAAATTTTAAAGACTATTTCCATTTCTTAGATCACTATTTAAAAAAAAAGATCAAAATGCCCTCATTGGTGCAGTAATCCTGAAATCACAGATAAATATCCATTCCTTTCAAGATCACATCCACATTTCCCAAGTAATATTGAATCATTCAAAATGAGCAAGAATGTTTTATCGGGGCTTACATATTCTCCAGAAATAACATCTACATAAAGATGTTATTTATTAAAATGAGATCTTTAGGATGTCTTGGCAAAAAAACAAAACAACCTTTTGGATGCTGTCTGTATGAGTGTTCCAAGTCTGTCGGCTTCACAAGTCTTCTCTCCATGAACAACGAAGAATGCATTGCATTGTTCTGGTGCAGGCTCATCAGCAGCTATCTGTATTAAAATGTATCTGTTTTAATAAAATGATGACAGCCTCCTTCTCATCTTAATCAGAGCAATGGGATCTTAGTGTACAGTATCTTAGTGCATTCATTTGTATAGCATAATTTGATCAATAAAAGTAAATGTTAAAGAGGAATCATTTTGACCGGCTGTAACTTGAATAAGAACTTTTTCATAATTTTTCTGCTTTCAGTCCAGATAGATACAAACAAGTAATTTAGAACCAACTTCTCCAATCTTTTCAGACATACATCCCACAAAGAAATTGTAACTTCATTTACAATTGAGGAAATAAATCATCACTGAGCTATATGAAAAACAGGAAACAATCTTATTATAATCTGGTTTGATTTCTTCTCCTACCTCTTTTAGCACTTTTTTCTCTTTGCAAATTTGTTTTGTTTTCATGCATACTGTTCATGGTAAGAATGGCAATCAAATAAGAAAGATAAAGAAGGAGTTATTGCTTTTGCAATTTTAACTGTTCCAATCTAAACAGGAGGGTTTCCATGCAATAATTTTACAGTATTAATTACGATGACTGTTTTTCGATTGGTAGCAAAATGGAAGGATAGAGAATAGCTATTAGGATAAAACCAAATTTGATGCCAATTAATTTAATCAATTTTAATAGTGAGGGTGCAACTTTAAGGTTTAGTCCTAATAGGTTAAAAGGAAAAGTGACCTGTTATTTTTCTATTGCATTATTATTGCTTAAAAGAAAACATACAACATAAAGTTCCCAAGGTTTTTTCTAACCTGCTGAAAGGCTTGAACTGTGGCTGAATAAGAGCGTAAAGACAAAGCAAATTTCAACAGGTTCCGCTGCAAAGGTGAAAGATTCTGGGAAGCAGCTTGCAGCACTGCGTTGTAAGAGGAATAATCACTACCTGTCAATAAACAAGATACATTATTTAGTTTTTAGGGGAAAACAAGAAGGATTTCAAACAACAATTGTTTTGGTTGATTCTACAATCTGGCTTCTTCCAATAAGGAATACAATTGCCTAGGGTAAAATGCAAAATCATAACATAAAATAAAGAATCCATTAATAATTAAGGCAGGCCTAATATCACTGCTGTCCACATAGCCTGCAGAACAGTCATATCTTCTGACTATAAATATTAAAATGTAACATTCTGCAGTTATAATGAAGTTATTTAATTTTAAAAAAACAATCTTATAAGCTAAATAATTTATCTAATTAATAAACCAAACAAGGATAAAAACAATTACCATCATGATTAGATGACTGAAAGTTTTGGCAAGTCTCAACAAAATTCCAGAATTTCTCGTTATCTTCTTCAGCTAAAAATTCACTAGAAAAAAATAGTCTCATTTAAAAAAGGTAGCACTGTATCCATTAAATTTTAAAAACCGAGAAAACACTGCAGTTTAGAAGACATTGATTCAAACGTCATTTTGTTATGAATTCACTGGGCATTTTTAAGCAAAACAGTGCTCTTAGCTTATCTGCATATATTTACAATACTGAATTTATATATTGATTCATCAACTTTCTAAGACAATCCAACTCACAGCAACATATGATAATAGTGTTAAGACATACAAGACTGTAACATGAATAAATGAGATTTTATATATACACATAAAATGTTTCAGGGGAAAAAAGATACTGTAACATTTTTACCTTGCTTCAAGTAACAGAGGTGTGGAAAACCACTTAGTAGTTAAGGATGTTGTAACAGCTTTTGAATGTGCTTCAACTAGGGAGAAGGTCATCCAAATTCCAATAAGTGCACTTACAGTCCCCATCTTAAAAAATACTAAAAAAGTGAAAATATGAATCTTTAAAATTCAGTCCTTAAGAAATGTAAACCACCCACCCATAGTAAGAAGACTTCCAATGATTATCAGAATTTTTTCTATGCAAAAATTGAAAGAACTTATAGGACAGATTTAATGATAATAAAATCTATGCTACAGAAATTGCAACATCCATTATTCCTGTATACTAACATTGCTAAAGAAAAATGGAAGAAAATCCAGTAACACTTACGACAAATTGAGAATCCTGATCTTGATTTAAATTACAGATTAGGAGTAACCAGTGTGGTGCCCTCCTTATGTGTCAGATAATTATCCTTATATGTTGGCCACATAAGATAGGGATTTATTGAAGTTTAAACCAGTGGAGTTCCAGAGGAAATTGGGAATAGTTCCTGAAGTTCTGGTGCAGTTTGATCAATTTTTAGTCACTCTTTGTAATAAGAAAGCAACAGCAGTTTCAGATTGGATTGTGGCTATACAGACTTTCTATGCATGGATGGTCCCCTGATGTTTAAAGGAACTGCAGGGTATGAAGTGGTTTATGACACAACTAGAGCACTGTTGATGAAACAGTGTCACTTGGTGGGAACCTCAGAAATATACCTTCTCTGTCATGGCCCTTGCCTTATGATAGAGCCACCCCCAGTCCCACCAGAGATGCATGTAGTTCCAAACCTGCTGGCCTTCAGGAAAAATGTGAACTTCTGGCTTTCCCGGGGTAGAGAGATCAGGATGTGAGGCAGTTGATGGTATGATTGAATGTGGATGTCAGTTTTATCAAAGCATCAGTGCTTTTGCATTCAAATAGTGTTTATAATTGTATTGTGTTTTGTATATTTGTTAGCCTTCCAGAGTTCCTACCAGTGGATGGATAGCCGTATGTATTTGTTTAATACAATAAATAAATATATAAACATAAAGTTGCAGGCACAAAACTCCTCGAAAGCACCAGATAGCAAATTCCCATCACAGACTTTTCTGCTCTTCATTCTTCTACCTCCCCATACAAAGAATAGAAAGGATTTCTACGTTTTCAGATTCTCATTACTTCCATAGAAAGTCACAGATCATTTAGATTTCGTAAAAGATCGGACGATGCCTTGACGCTCCATTTCCAACTGCCAAACTAGCAAGTTTAAAAAAAAAAAGAAAGTCCGAATTGCTTAAGTACATTACATGACACTGGCACAAAAACCAGGAGGCGCTTTCTTTGCAAATACAGGAAAAGGAAACGGGGTGGTCACATTATCAGTCTAAAACCGATGGCAGGTTATTGTGCATAACTGAACTTAACATGATCCCCTAACGCGTGACAGACCAGATATGTGGTGCTGTAGTTTCTATTATGCCCACCCAACGCAAGCGTGAGGATTCGGAATGAAAACAATCCAGGGCATCTGGCTAGGGGAAATGCTGACGTAAAGTTTAGCAGGACAGTAGGGTTCCTTGAGGCAGAGCTTGTCCTCGAGGCCAGTCCTTCCCTCGATCCACTGCCTTACCTGCTGCGTAAGGAGCGGTGAGATCCCCCTGGAAACGTTCCCAACACCAGAAGCGCTATGACGCGCACTGACGCCGGAGGGGCTCACTCGGGAG
The DNA here is from genome assembly GCA_023970755.1 of Azemiops feae. NCBI lineage: Eukaryota > Metazoa > Chordata > Lepidosauria > Squamata > Viperidae > Azemiops > Azemiops feae. The sequence continues at coordinate 522,851 of JALGBA010000221.1, forward strand.
CGTTGCTTCCGCTGCTGCAGCAAACTACCCTTCCCCACCGTCAGAATGATTGAGTCTCGGGGTGCCCCGCCCACAGTGGTGAGACTTTTGCCTCGTTGTGCGCGGCCATTGGCTGAGCCCCTGGTGGCGAAAAGGCCCTTGGGAATTGCAGTTCGAGATCCGCACGGCTGCTAAGTCAAGTGTCGCGAGATAGCAAGAAAAAAGAGAGAAATGTAATTGGCCGCCTAGAAGGCTTGTCTCCGCCTACTAGCCCCAGGATTGGCTGCCCTTTTCCGGGTATACGGCTTGGGAAGGCAAAGCAGGGCTTTCGGGTTCGCCAAAAGACGGTGGGAAGTTGGGTTCCGACGTCTCCTCATTAAATACCATGTTTTCTAATGTTTGTCTCTCTTTTGTGAAGTAGCTAAAGTGCTGCAAATATCGGCCGTGTTCTTCCGGGATCCTGGATTCTTAATTTTGCCGTTCTGCCTGTGAATATATTCTCATGTACGTTCACAAATAAGGAAATTGCACAATCTCTTTCATTGATTACCAACTCTCTGCATGTAGAGAGTTGTGCAACAGAATCTAGGAGTGTTCCGTTCCATCCCATCCTGTTCAAGGTGTTTAGGTTACCTATACAGCACAGCCTGGAGAAATCTCAGAAAACAGAAAAGTGAGCAATTGCATTGCATTATTACTTAAATGCTGGCCAGTTTTTTAGCCAAACTTATCATTTAAGCTTCTTTTCTCACAAATGAAAGCCTCTGTCCCTTTTCACACTTTTTTAAGCAATGCACATGAAAGCAGAGGTCAGATTCTAAAGACCTATGTTTTTAGACTGCAATTACAAGAAGGTAACATTGCTCTATGCACAATCTATTTCTGTAGTCAGCTCATTATATGACTCCTCCAATAAGCATGAATTTCTGAGGGTCAGACCTTTCATTGTGAATCCCCCAAATTCACAATTCATACAAGCACTGAAAAACAAATTATGCTAATAGGGAGCCATTACATTATAATTGAGAAAATGTTTCTAGTGTCAATTCATGCTAGATTATGCAAGACTTCCATTCATGGCAGAACAATATAAGTACTTTTATATGTTAATCCTACTGTCAGAAGCCATTTCAACCACAATTAGAATGCTATAAAGAATTGTGTGTGTGGCTGAAGAAAAATATTTGATTTCCATATATTTGAAGCAGGAAATTGTTACAGCTTGTAAAGCTGGAATCATTTTTGTTACATAGTGCTTTTTAGTAATATTCTTTCTAACAAAGGTTAAGGAGTTTAGATACAAATCTTATTATTAAACCTGGAACTTTTCCCAGCACCAGGGAGGAATACCAGTAGAAAAACTTTTGGAAAATCTTTCATATGTCTAGTTTCTCCAAAGCTTTAAAAATAAAAAGTAAATGTAATTTATATCATGTTCTGAAACTGTAGAAAAACACTTTTAATCCTACATATATCTATGACAACAGATAAATTCTGCTAATCTTCAGGATTAAGATAATTTGGCTAATCAAGCCAGCAAGGCTCACAATTGTTCCTGCATTAATACAGAAAATACAATTTATTTCAGACACCGGAGTCTACTTCATATGCGAGGCTCCTTTATCTTGTGTGTAAATGTTAGGGAATTAAAAATGGAGAGGGAAGAATTGAGTGTCTGAAATTCCTGAGCATCACAACTCAACTGGGATTTCAAACTGTTTTGATGTCCACACGTAGCAGGATGCTCCTACCATGCAATTGTCGAGTTATAGGCTGCACTAGGGATTTTTAGGGTTGCTACCTAACACATTTGGCAGATAGATCGCGAAGATTATTCAACCAATAGCTGCTTGAATAGCATATTACATATTGTAGTAATAATACGCGCGCGATAAAGCAGGTCGAACTCATCAAATACTGTTCATGTACGGAGAAAAACTTCACGGAAAATAATCCTGCTTTTGCTTTTCCCGTTCGGAAAATAGACGCGAACTAACAAAAAATAAAAAGGGCGTTCAATCTTTGTTACCACTGACTGACAGCAAGCCAATTTCCCGCCGTCTTCTAGGAACAGGAGAGCCCCGCTCTGCCTCCCAAAGCTGTCTCCACGGGAGATGGTCAGCCAATCCCGTGGCTAGTGGGCGGAGACAAGCGTAGGTGTGCCGCCTCCTTGTAGACGACCAATCGCATTTCTTTCTTTTGCCACATCTCGCGACACCTGACTTAGCCGCCGTTCGGATGTCGAACTGCAACTCCCAAGACTCTTTCCGCCACCCGCGGCTCAGCCAATGGCCGCGCACAACGAGGCGAAAGTATCACCACGGTGGGCGGGACACCTCGAGACCCAATCGATCTGAAGGGGGAGGGGTGGTTTGCTGCAGCAGCGGAAGCAACACTCCCGACTGAGCCCCCTCGGTGTCAGTGCAGGTCGTAGTGCTTCTGCGAGTTTTTCCGGAGGGATTCCGCCTTGCCCTCCTCAGCAGGTAAGTCGTGGGTCGAGGGAAGGGCTGGACTTGAAGATAGGGGTCTGCCTGAAGCCCTCATCGTTCCTTCTAGTCACGGATCAGTAGCTATTAACCCGAGTGATCCCTTTCTCTTTTCTCCTAGACTAGAGGCTGTGTGCGGGGGGTTGTTGTCGGTAGCTGCAGCTTTTTTATTCTGTCTGAACATCCAGGTCCCTTATTCTGCGCGTCTGTTTCACATAGTGACCAGGGAGGAATGGGAGGCGGGCTTTAGCTGGCCCTAATTAGCCATTACTTATTTTCTTATTGGTAACCAGGCGTAGCCAATCTCGGTTTCCCTATTGGCTGGCACGTAGTGCTTTTCTTTGATCCGGATTGGTAAACTGCTGGAAGATAAGACTTTCCAATTGGCCAGTGAGAGAAGGGGCTGGACTTTAACGCCGAAGCCAGTGGGCCGAACTTATTTCAAGAAAATAATTCCGCCCGGATCTGAGAAAGGGAGGAGCTTCATGTGACGCCTCTGGCTGGGGTCTAATTGTGGGCTTCGCCGCTAGTTCTGGGAGCATTTTTGTGTTCGTCATGATTCGCTTTTCGTCTGAGAGCTTTACCTTCAAAGCTCTTCCTATCGCGACACTCTCCGAAACAGAAAGTTGGAAACAGTCTTTAGCCTGGACTGCCTTATAGGCGAAGTTCCCATTGCTATCGGGCACGAGGCTAGGTCGCCTTGGAGCCGCTGCGAGCCACATTTCATTTAAATATAAATTTGTAACATGTAGAATAGAAGTTGCAGCACTATGTTCACCCTGGGTGTCCTAACAGCCTGCATTAGGCATGACTGCAATGTAGTTTGTGAGTCCAGGAGACTGAAAGCTTAACGAGAAACGCAGATAACCTAATCGCGGGCTAGGACCTCTGACTGGAAAATTTCAACAAAAAGTACCAATATAATGTGGATCAGTGGTGTGATAAAAATGGCACAATTTTTACAATTTAAGACTAATTTATTGATTAAGAAATATCTGCTTGCAGTTCCCAGAAATAGCCATTTTTTCCTCTTCAGTCTGGCACCTGTTAGACAATGGTGTTCCTTGTTATGCTTTCATTCTCAGACTTTGAAACAGAAATGTTTTATATCCAGAGAAACAATTCAGAGGACACACTGTTCTTACGCTTTGAGAACTACTGTCTATCCCTCATTTAGTCCAGCCATCCATCCTCTCCTAAATTAGTTTAATGAGGATTATTTCCGGAGACATGTATATAAAATTGCATTACTTTACAAAAATATGAAATCACTGATAGTTATCCCCAGTTTGGATAACTTGTGCCAGGCAATGAGTTAGATCTTTAGTATGTGACTAATTATTAGAACAACACTTGGAATTCAGTGTCAGGCTTATACAAGTTCATGGTTATGAAGTATTTATTACACTTCCTAAAATTGGTTTCAATAGAAAAATCTTACTCCAAACACATTTAAAACTCCTTTCTCTGCAAACCTAATTGGTTATCTCTGAACACAGTGCAACTTATTTTGGAATAAACAGAACTAGTTGATTTGTTTGACATTATTATTTAGCATTGATAGTTGTCTCCTGAATGTCTAAAAACTGATTTGATTTCCAGCTGCTGTTGCATTCATACATTTATTTTATTATAAACACAATTGAGCTGTTTGAACTATATAACTGGAATTTTGCTTTGAGAGTGCTTTACAAGTCAATTGTAAGTAACAATATGATAAAAGCAAAAATGCAGGCAATAGATTTCACTAAGAATTCTCAACAAAAGTATTCCATAATGTGGGCATCTGAATTTCTTACAACTGCATTTGTGCTTCACAGGTGGAAATGAGTTCTCAGCAGTTTCCCCGTACTGGAGTCCCTCCCCCAAGTCTAGGTCCAGTTCCTCCAATCTCCACCAGTGGATCTGCTGGACTGATAAATCCAGCAACAACAGGTAAGGCATTTTTTACCAAGAATGATGTTTATGGAAGTAAATCCACTGAAACTAAATAGAATGTTTACAGAGTTTAATAAATTGTCACCTTTCATAATAGTTCAATTTTTCTATACTGTTTTTTTTTCCTTCTCCGGTAGTGAGTGATGAATCTAATCGAGAATTGGAAGTGATTCCCAGAGATCATGTGGTTCCTGCTGGCTCTCTTCAGTCCCGTGAAGAGAAGCAGGAAACAGTGGTAGTTCGACCATATCCACAAGTGCAAATGTTGACTCAACACCATACAGTGCCATCTGGTGTACCAGTTACAGTGGCAGCTCCTCCAACTCATTTGGCTCCAACAGTGTCACTTCCCTTTCCTGAGGGGCTTATCAAGGTAATGAAATTTTGTATACTACCCAAAATGTTTTATAGATGGCACTTGCCACCAGCAAGATTAACAAAAGTGTTTAAAAATGTGTCGGATAAATATTGGAAATGTAATCACAAACCAGGTACTTATTATCATTTATGGTGGACATGTGTTAAAGCAAAGAAATATTGGACCAAAATACATACTTGGCTAGAAAAGATACTGGAAAAACGTAGACTTTAAACCTGAACTTTTCTTATTAGGGGTATTTATCTGTTTGAATTATAAAATCCAAGGGCACTTCAGCATTTTCACTTTCTACTACTTTGTCTACTTTATGGTCCCACCAGTTATTGCTTGCAGGCAAATGGTATTTGAAGATATTCCAATGCACCATTGTTACTTGTCATGCCAAGGTTTGTAGTCAATCTGTGTGATCCTGTGGCAGCTAATTTCAGCTTCTTTGCAGAAGCAGCATTTGCTGTCTGTTTCTATCTTTATTAAGGAACAGGATGTACACTGTTCCAAGTAAAGCTGCCTTTTGCAATTGGTTGATGAATTATTATTATGGTTCATTGCTACGTCAGCCAAATGTTCAGGCTGGATTTGGCATTTTTGTCTATCAAGTTCTTTCCAAGGATTTGGGATTGGCAGATGTGGATGTTTGATGGTGTTACAGATATCATTGCAGGATGTAAACTGTTCCCAAGTAAAGCCAACTTTTGCAATTGATTGTGAATTTGTCAATGCTGATGGTGTTCACATGGTGCTTCAGTTGTTTTAGGTTGCACCCAAGGTGCCTATGACTATTGGTACTACCTTTGCTTTCTTTTGCCATAGTTGTTCTATTTCTATTTGTAGGTCTTCGTATTTAGTTATCTTCTCCAGTTCCTTCTGTTCCATTCTGCTGTCTCCAAGTACTGCCACGTCCACTATCCAGACTTTTTTGTCTTATCAACAATTGTTAACTGCCAGATGTGGCAGGTGCCTATCTGTTTGAATTCTAAAATCCCAGGGCAAATTTAACTTCTTCATTTTCTATAACTTTATTATATGATCCCACGAGTTCTTGCTTGCAGGCAAATGATATTTCTTACAGATCTTCCAATGCACCATTGTTGCTACTTTGTCATGCCATTGCTTGTAGTCAGTCTGTGCAATGTTGTTGCAGCAGCTAACTAGGTGGTCCACTGTTTCTTCAGCTTCTTTGCATAGGTGGCGCTTGCTGTCTTTTGCTGTCGTCTCAATTCTGACTTCTAAGGCAGTGGTACACAATGATGACGTGCAGATATTGCCAAATTCCAACTACCTTAGCAACATGGCCGTAGGGAGAGATGATGAGAGTTTATAATGCAGCAATGTCTGAAAAGTTATTTGTTGCCTGCTCCTGCCAATAACTGTTACATACTCATATTATTTCTATGTAAAGAGCAAACAATTGTATCTTTATGTTATTTGCAGTCTTCTTTGAAGACCGGAATACCCAGTCGTCCTATTGCACCAGCACCACCAGCACCACCACCTACTCTGTCTGGTCCCACCAAAGTCCCTGGGCAGGTTACTGTAACAATGGAGAGTAGCATCCCACAGGCATCTGCTATTCCTGTAGCAACAATAAGTGGACAACAGGTATTATTTTTTTCCTGCTCAAATACAATGCTTATTTCTTAAGGCTATGGAAGAGAATGAAAAAGCCTTGAATACGCTTCTACTGTAAAGATGTATACTTAAATTTTACTTTTGTATTTGCTTTCAAACTTCAGATTAACCATAGTTATTATAATTGTATAACTATGCAATTAAGTTAATTGTAGTTTGTGAATTAAAATTTTCCAATCAATTCTACACAAGATTTTTCATGTAATTTTTAAAAAGAATTATTTTATTTTATATGCAGGGGCATCCCAATAGCGTGCACCACATTATGACAACCAATGTTCAGATGTCAATTATCCGAAGTAGTGCTCCTGGGCCTCCCTTACATATTGGAGCTTCTCACTTGCCTCGAGGTAATAAATTTAATTGTATTTTCTTGGAGCAAATGATTATATAGCAACCTTGTTTGGATCAGTTTTAGATATGGTTAATATAGATGTTACTCCTGAAGTGAAGCATCTAGAGAAGGCTGGAGTTGAATCTGAAGCAATTCCATTTAACTACATTCTCGTGAGGAGATATCATAATACATCTTTGTGGTGTGAAATTTTTCATTGATCCTAAAAAAATTCAGTTGCTTGGGGCATATCACAGTATGGTTATGATTGTATGTTAATGTTGACTGCAGTTAAAGTCATTGAGACTCCCACTTCAAGTCCCATTAAAGAAATTAGTCTTAAACTGCATTCACATTATGCTAAGCCAGGGGTGTCAAACTGCCGGCCCGCGGGTTGGATGTGTCACGCGGAAGCCACGCCCACCCCATTGCCGGCAATGGCAAAACAGTCCCGATACGTCGCGCAACATCACGTGACATCACGAGTTTGACATGTCTGTGCTAAGCTCTAAGAAGAACAGTTGTTTAGGTTTGTCTTAGCAGCCTGATTGAAATGGTGACGTTATAGTTCATGGTTTACCAGTGTATGAGCACTGTAATTTATCCGAACAATTATCAAAATAAGTCAATTTATCTTCTTTGAAAGCAGGATATATGTTCCATTGGGCAATTGTAAGAGGTGGCTGAATTTCTTTGATATCATCATAGAAACATGGGGAGGATGTTCTGACATTAAATAACTTCAGATCTTCTGAACCAGATGGATAGTGTTTTATACATATAGTGGTATTTGTTCTCCTGAAGTCATATGGTCTTTCTCTCTTTCTCCATTTTTCAAGGATAACATACAAAGGTTTAACCAGATCAATAGCATATTTCCTTAATAATAATGATTTTTTCTAATAACTTAATAATTATGAATATATATGTTATATATATAACATATCATAAATAATCAATTTACCGTAGATATTTGCAGATAAGCCAATAATTTTAGGTGTCAAAACTTGGGTACAGGATATCTGTAAGTATATACACTATAACATTTTTAGAAATACCGGCATATTCTGTATATACTCTGGAATAAGACCATGTGTGGGTAAGCCAACCTTCAAATTTTTAGTCAAAATGCCATAAAAATGTATTACCCACAGATAAGCTGCCCTTAAAAATTTGTGGAATCTAAATCATAAGTCTACTGTGAAAATTAAAGCATATAAAAAAAAGTCTCCTTAGTGTGGTCATATGAAAGTTTCCTGATAATACTGGATAGCCTCCTGTGTGTAGTTGAATTGTCTTTGGCATTGGACAGAGCCTACATTGAGTGCTGGTTCAAGATTCCAGAAAATTGAAGAAATACGAAGGAGAATATCCAGTATCATCAGGAAACATTTATATGACCAAACTAAGGAGACTGAATATATCTAGCCTTGAAAAGAGACTAGGTATGGATAAATCTACCACTGCTTAAGGTTCTAAGAGGAAGTTGCATGGAAAAAAGTTCTCTATGGTCTCTGTCATCCCATATGCAGGAGTCAGAATAATGGCCTTAAAGGGAAGGCAAATTACAATTAAATGTTAGGATTTTTTTCCCTTATGATAAAGGAATTGATAATGAAACCAACTTCCAAGGGAAATGATGTGCTCTCCTTCACTGGATAGATTAACCACTCGGTGGTTTATTAGGAATGCTCTAATTTGGAGTTCTGCACAAGATGTTGGATTGGATGGCCCAATTGGCTTCTTCCAATCTGTGGTTTTAAGTATGGTTAATCTCACTGTTGTATACAGTTGGAATCATGTGTACTGATAGTATTCCTTCTTAGTTTTTTATCATATCTCCTGCATAAAAGCTGCAACTAATCTGACACTTTTAAAATGGAACATTAAATGTTGTTCAGTCATATGAGTTTGGTTTCTTTCAGGTGCAGCTGCTGCTGCTGTGATGTCAAGTTCTAAAGTAACAACTGTCTTGAGGCCAGCTTCGCAGTTGCCAAATGCAGCAACAGCTCAACCAGCAGTTCAGCATATCATTCATCAACCTATCCAGGCAAGTGGCAGTCATGAAGTATTGTCATTTAATTGTTTTAATGCTTCTCTGTTGTCTCTTTCAGTAAGAAATCATTTTGCAGATTTGGTGGCTCACTGCATGAATAATCTGGGAAATCTGGCAACTTCTTTTCTTATAGGAATAGTTTTGGAGAAGCTACTGTAAATAAAATATACTTAATAATGAACTTCAAGATGCCTTTCTATTTAAGAGCTTCAATGTGGTAGTTGATTATTTTTTGAAATTTATTTATATGTAAAGTATTTTTTTTATTCTTGTGAGGTTGTCATGCATTTCTTTTCTTTTCTACTGCTCTAAAAATAATGCCTTCTGACAACTTTTATCATATTTTATACAGCTTAATATTATTTAGGATATAACTTAAATCTCAGGTCTCATTTTTTAAAGAAGCAGATTCTGAAATAGTTGAAAGTTCTTACAATAACGAAATTGCAATGCTAATAAGATGCTATTTTTTTCTTGCCTACATAGTCTCGGCCTGCTGTGACAACTTCAAGTACTATTCCACCTGCTGTAGTTGCAACAGTCTCAGCCACAAGGGCTCAGTCACCTGTTATTACTACAACCACACATGCTACAGAATCTACTCTCAGGTAACCACTACAGAACACGGCATTAAGTAGACCAAGTATATAATTGGAATGTATATATGTATTTGCATGTTGGTCTGTCTGCACTAGAGGATCACTTTGCATGATCTGACTGCTATATAGAAGCTGTTTCAGATTGCCTTCTTAGATAATTGCTCCATGAGCCAAGCCATTTTTGCACAGTATTTTGCTATGCTAATCAGCTTCCATGCACTGTAAGTTGTCTATGTAATATGAAATCATTCTGATTCATGTTCCAAGAGGATAGTACTTGCTGTTGACATATTAATTTAGATAATGCACATCTTAAGTCATGATATCTCTTGTGTCTTTTAATTATCCTAAGTACAATAACCTTTTTTTTTTAACAGTCGGCCAGCACTGTCAATTCAACAGCACCCACCTTCTGCACCTATCAGTATTCAGCGTCCTGCCCAACCAAGGGATACAGCAACCAGAATTACTTTACCTTCCCATCCAGCCATAGGAACACAAAAACAACAGCTTCACCCCATGGCTCAGGTAAATTATTATGAATACAATCCAACCAGTTACTTCTTCTCCATTGGGGCATTCACGCATCACATTTTGAAAGCAAGTGAAGGTTTTTTTAACTTAATAAATTGCATGATCTCAATTACTGCATATTATGCTCAATGATAGCTTAATGCAGTAACTGAAATCATTTGTTATTTTATTCAATAAACCATGGCTTTAACCACATGTAAGTATTATGTTTTGTAAGGGCTAATAGCATGGCGACTAGTTCAAGCTGATACAATAAGATTTTTAAGCACATTTTCAACAGTTTTTCATATACAATTTTTTCCTCTACAGAAAACAATTTTTAGTACTGGGACTCCAGTAGCAGCAGCAACTGTGGCACCAATTTTAGCAACAAATACTATTCCTTCTGTGACTACAGCTGGTAAGTATCTGTGGTTCAGCATTTCTTCCGAACTATTTGTAAAACTGAAAAACTAGTTATTAATGTTGCAAAACCCTGTTCAAACAAAATATTTTGTCTTTCACAATAATGAAATGAGAGTAGCAACGTTTTGGTGGTCATGAGCCATATGTAACATTTTGGGAGAAAGCAATATTGTAGGGGCACAAATAAGGGCTAGGATTTGGGGTATATCCCTTTTAATTAGCCCCACAGTGTAATACCATGTGAAAAATACCGCTTGACATTTCTTTTAGCTTGCTTCTATCAATAGAATATATTTTCTTGCATAGATTATTCTGTTCTTCTCATCTATATTCATTGACATTTTCTAAACAGATTTAATTGTGTTACATTTTTCTTCTAGGTTCCATATCTCACACTCAAGCAGCCACTAGCACAATTGTCACTGTGACTATGCCCTCGCATTCATCCCATGCAACAGCTGTCACCACTTCAAACATCCCAGTTGGTGAGTAGGTTCTGTTTTTATATTATACTGTAATTTGATTTGTAATATTTAAGTATTATTTTTGTTTTTCCCAGAGGTAGGCAATTTATTATTTATTAAACTTATATGCCACCCATCTTGCCTAGAGGTGGCTTATAATCATAAAAACAAGATAAAACCTTAAAATGATAAAATATTATCACTAAAATTGATTTAAAATTGACAAAATGGGAAGGAAGAGATGCACACAGGGGAAGATATTAGTTCATTAACCACCTCCAGAATGACATGCCCCCAGTGGGGCCCCAGGTCAGTTGGTAGAGCAAGGTCTTCAGGTCTTTTCAGAAGGCCAAAAGGATGGGTGTGAATCTCACATTGAAGGGCATGATGTTTTGGAGGACAGAAAGGGCCCTTTTCCTGGATCCCACCAGTTGGAATTCCTTAGTTGATGGGGTTTGCAGCATGCCCCTTCTGCCGACATGGGTGGGGTGAGCCACTTCTATTGGGGTGAGATGTTTCCTCAGATAGCCTGGAGCCATGCCATGAAGGGCTTTAAAGATGATATCCAACATCTTGAATTGGACCCGGAAGCCAACAGCAATGTAACCTGAACCACTATAGGGGCCCCAAGAACTGTCCGCATCGCTATATTCTGTACCAGTCGTAGCTTCTGAATACTCTTCAAGAGTAGCTCTGACCAGGGCTTGAGTGACTATGTGCAGGGACACAAGATCCAGGAAAGGGCACAACTGGCACACAACACATAGTTGTGCAAAGGATCTCCTAGCCACAACTGCCACCTAATCATGGAAACATTCATCCTGAAGTGAAAATCATATCATTGCTTAAACCTATCTGGCAGTTGCTGTCCTGGAAGCTTTCACCAGTCAGGAGGGACAGGGATCTAATTGATAGGTGGTTACACTGATAGCATTGAGCACCCTGTCCACTTAATCAGGACCAAGAGGGTCAAACTGTTTTTGGATAACTGGGAAGTCCTTTCCCCAGGCATTCTAATAGACCTGCACCATGCATAGATTCCAACTGAAAACAGATACAAGTGACTGTCCATCAGGTGTTCTATAACTTTTTTCTGCATGGCCCCAAAGTTGATCACGTGAGCTCCCTGTCCCAGGAGGGACCTGGTGATTTTGAAACAGGCCACTAGGTGACACTCTGCGGACACAAAAAGGGCAGAGAAATAATGGTGTTTTGCTGCTCTTAACCCCACAAGTAAGGTCTTAATAGAATCATATCTGGTCAGATTCATCTTTCATTTTCCTTCAGCAGCCCTATAGGTATCTCTTTGCCCATATAATACTTTATGAATTGTATATATCACATTTCTACCCAGTTGAGAATGCCTATGTTTTCAGCTCTAAATTATCATGGATCATGTTTCTGTTAAAAGGACAATACAGAGAGGCTTGGTTCCCTGAACATCATCTTCTACATATGTTATTTTCTTAGTCTTAGTTTACTGAGTTTGGTGAATAACTGGATTGTCTCTTATTACTATGCAGCTAAAGTCGTCCCCCAGCAAATCACACATACCTCTCCCCGCATCCAGTCTGATTATACAGCAGAGAGGAGTAATCTCATTCCCATATCTAGTCACCGTGCATCTCCAAATCCAGTGGCAATGGAAGCTAGAAATGATAATAGGTAACTGAGCTTATTTTTTTATATAGGAATCTTAATCTTGGCTACATGGAATCTATATTATTACAGTTTCTAAAATAATTAACCTTTTGTGTAATTCTATTGGATATCTGTTATGATTTTGAAAGAATTAAAATTCCTGGGCACAAACCCATTTAGATAATGAAGACAGATAATACCTTGAATTATGTTGCTTCAGTAATGTAGATGCAAGGAAATGAAGGATAATTAATGGTAAATGCAGGCAGTTCTCCACTTACAACCATTCGTTTAATGACAGTACAAATTAATGACAACCTTTGAAAATGTCATTTACAATCTAAATTTGAACTTATGACTATCACCCTGCTCTTATGGTCACATGATCACAATTTAGACACTTGGCATCTGGTACGCAGTTATGATCTGTTGTAGCATCCTGCAGTCATGTGATCGCAATTTGCTATAGTTTTAGCCAGTTGGTTAAGATGATTTTGCACTTATAATCATGATGACTTGACTTAGGACTGCACGCAATGACTCAACTAATGTCTGCAATAACTCATGACAGACATTCTGTTCTCAACTGTGAGCCATAAGTCAAGTACTATCATACCTATAATGCTCCTTGTCAAATGCTGCATGTCAAACCAGGCTGTATTTAGAAATGGATTGTAATATGTATGTGCTTAAAAATGCATTTCTAAAGTTTGTCAAATGTATACAGTGCTGTCCTAGATTAATTACCAACAGAATGGAGAGATTTATTTTTAAAAAAAACAAGGCATTAAACAAGTAATACGTAAAAATCCTTTACTCCCATATTTATTCTTTTAATTGGATTATAATGTAGCGAGGTATAGAAAGAAATGAGTTGCTTCCACAATCTTTTCAAATGTCCTTCTAAACTTTTTTTCAAATCTGTTGTCTCCAAGTAAGCTAACAAATAAGATCTATAATTTGCATTATAATAAAATGTAGTAATCATAACTATAATTTATTAAATGGATCTAATTGCAAGACTATATTTATTAATTCTCATTTCCACTCCTATAGACAGTCAGTGCCTGTTCAATTTCAGTATTTCTTACCAACATATCCTCCTTCGTACCCTTTGGCTGCCCACACTTACACACCTATTACCAGCTCTGTATCCACTATCCGCCAATATCCCGGTAAGAATTCACTAATTTCTCTAATTTACAATGATGCTTTACTTAGAACAGTAGTATAACTTTATACATAAAAACAATGTTTAAGGTGAAAGCATGGCCACCGAACGCAAAAGTAGAGAAACACATTCATCATCTTTTGCTTAATTAAAATAATATAAGAAAACTTTGAAACTGTTAGATATTTATTTATTTGCCACCCATCATATCCAACGTCTTTGGCTGGCTTACAACAAAATGTTAGTAATGTATTCAACTAGTTTCTTCAGATGTAAATAAGCAGTCTTAATGGTAGATGACTAATAAAAATCTGAAATCTATATGAAAAATGCCTTGTCAGTGCCTTTCTAAGTGTCCAGGTTAGCCATATGAATTATTTAGTAATAATTACAAACATCATATAAGAGATTAATATTCTGATTTATGCATTGCAAAGAAACAACTCTGGCAATGAGCTTGGATTGTATGTTATGCAAACAAGCTCTCTCCATTGTAAGTATAAATTGCACTGTTGGAAAATACAAGCTAAGTATATTGTGGCTAAGTATAAATTGCACTGTTGGAAAATACAAGCTAAAACAATCCAATAAGTTTAAGTTCAAAGAATATTGAAATAGATACTTTGATTCAAATTCACATCACTGTATTATTATATGAGTTCCGCAATTATATGGTTTGTTTTATCTGTACTAGACTGTATCTTCTATTATAATAATTTGGCTAATTGAACATGCTGGGATGAATGGAGCTGGGATATGAATTGACTATATTTTCTTGAGTTGGTGTGAAAGCAAATAATTTAAGTTTAGTGGCACTAGTCATGTTCGTGCAAGTTATAATATAATTAGCAATATGAAACAGTATAGTCATTGTGTGGATTTAAAGCTAAATCTGATTCACATAAATCTTAAACTCTTGCAATGATTAAACTACTGATATATAATTACATTATCAGGTATGAAGTGCATTGGAGAACATTGTACTTAATTACTCCCACACAAACCAGAATATTTATTAAGCATGTTGTTCCAGTTTCAGCCCAGGCTCCCAATTCTGCCATAGCAGCTCAGACTGGAGTAGGAGTAGCTTCGACAGTGCATCTTAATCCTATGCAGCTGATGACAGTAGATGCATCCCACGCCCGTCATATACAGGGCATCCAGTCTACACCAATTGGTGCACAGGGGATACAGCCAGCACCCATCAGTGCTCAAGGAATACAGTCTACACCAATTGGAACCCAAGGCCTACATCCAGCTACACCAATTGGCACTCAAGGTCTTCAAACCACACCACTGGGGCCTCAGCAACCACAAACTGAAACCAAGACATCAGGTTTTTTATTTATTCTGATTTATTTGTGATGTATATATAGATATATTTTCCAGTAATTAGTTTTTTTGTAGATTGCAATATAAAATTTAAAAGCATAAAAGTAAGATGCAGACATTAACTCTAAAACAAAACCATCAACAATATAAAACCAAATTTCAATAAAATGTAATAGTATGCAAAGAATTTTGAAAGCATACCATTTAAGATGGCCTTCATTTAGTAGTAAAAAGACCATAATATAGGCCCCAGTTAAACATTTCTTTTTTTTCTGGTAGCCATCTGCTACTTGGATAGTATTTGTGTTATTAGGAAAACACATTCTGAATAACTGCTTTTTAAGAAGTTCTTTTGATTATGCTGCAATTTTTAAGGAAACATACAAAGGATTGCATTTAGACTGCTATTTTGTTGTCCGTACTAGCAACTTTATTGCAAAAGTTTTGGTGTCCTCAGGCAGGATAAAGTTTCTTCTTTCTTTCAACCTCAAAGAATAGAAATATGTATCACGTTTTTCTTTGAGGGAGGAGTTAACTACAATCTGAGTTATTTGGAGACTTACTGAAGGAGAATGCTATATTGAACATCATTAGATTTAATTCTGAAAAAGTATAGATAAGAGTACCCTATAGATTAAAAATATCAATATCTGTGGTGCAAACATGGATTATTTTAAGGAAAGCAAATTATAATTTTCAGATAATCACTTCAACTAAATTTCTATTCTTCTGACCACTTTCACTAGTGGTCTTGGCAGATGGAGCCACCATTATGGCCAATCCAATTAGCAATACATTCAACTCTGCTTCAGCTTCAACTACAGTGGTGCAAACTCACAGCCAGAGTGCCAATTCTAGCATATCAGCTCAGGGTTCATCCCCACGTCCAAGCATTCTCCGAAAGAAACCTACTACTGATGGGTAAGTAAAATTGCAGCTGCAGTAATATTTGTGCAAATATTTATAGTTATGATATGCTCATCACCATATTAGAAGTAAGTTTATTTTGTAACAGTTATTTCATCAACCATATTTCATATGGTTGATAATACTTACACTAATAAAGCCTAAAAGAAACTATAACAATCTTTTGTATATCTGATTGTATTTTTATCATATGAAGATCAAAGCTAGAAAAAGTATTTTTAAGTCTTTTTGTTGGTGCTGTCAAAATTGCAGGACAGTTTTGAATGAATGTTTTAGACTTGCAGAACAGAATAGTACATTACCTTTCTTGTTTTATCCCCACTGGAGAGCTACTATAATATTTTTAAGTAATTACAATGTTGATCTATACTCTTTACACAGATATTCGTGCTTATGAACAAAATTTCACAATAGTTAGCATGTTATTTTGCAGGCTGGCAGTGAGGAAAAGCCTAATTCCTCCTCAACCAACTGAGGTTGCTGGCACTCGTGTAGAAAGTTCTGTGAGAAGTGCAAGTGGATCACCAAGACCAACTAGGTAAGATTCCCCCCCTCCCTTAAAAAAAAATCTATTTTAGCTTTGCAAACAAAAACATATCTCATATAAATCACACAATGGTAAATGTTTAAAACAAATAATATAAGCAAATGTATGTATAAATGTTCACTGAGTAAGGTTTTAGCTTGTGTAAATCAAGGTAATGGGGCAAGGTTTTCTGCAATTTGAATTCTGCCTCAAATGAGCTCAATCCTTACCCATCCTAACTCCTTTAGGGGCTAAGCAGGGCATGAGTTGCTGAATCCATAATATTAATACTTCTTTAAGGAAGAGGGTAATGCCATCTGCTTTTTTAAAGGAGTGGTAGGGCATCTCTCTTTAGGAAGATACTCCTGGATGCCATTTCCACACATGGTTTTTAAGGAAAATTGCTGAGAAAATCATAAGAAATCATCTAGAAAGGATGAAAAAGGGAAATGGTTGTTTGGATCTTTCCAATCAGGATTCAGACCCCATCATGAGAAAGAAACTACTTCATCAGAACATAGATGTAGGGAATATATTCTGTCTTGGTCCTGTTAGACCTGTAGGTAATATTCAATTACAGCTTTCTACTGGACTAGCTGCAAGAGCTAGAAGTTAGGGCACTATTTTAGAACAGTTCTTCTACCCGAGTAGATTGCTTCAGTGGTGGTCATGGAGGCAGAGAGCTGAAATCCACAGAAGCTCCAGCATAAAGTTCCATAAGGCTTAAGGCTTTCCCCCATGCTGTTTAATTCTTAAATGAAACAAATGGTAGAAGTCATCCATTAGTTCAGGTGAGGTATCACCAGTATGTTGATCAAAGTCATGATAATATATTGCCATCATGAACGATACCAGAAATTTTGCACAGGTATCTGGAGGCTTGAGGATCTGGATGGGATGAAACAGGTTTGGAATAAACCCTCAGCAAACATTTAATAATAGGGTCTCCATAGTTATTCTGGACAGGGTTGCACTCCCCCAAGGAGGTGGTAGATGATTTGGGAGTCATCCTAGATCCATAGGAGGCTCTTATGAGAGAAATGCACAGAACCTGTGTTGGAGAAGGCTTCAAACTTTGTAGTGGGTTCATGGTGATTTAATTTCTACACTTATGTGACTTTGCTTGTTTCATCATGACCACTGTAAGTTTACTGTTGTAGGATCTTGAAGAAAGGATCTAACTTTTTAATGTGTGTGTTCTGTCTAGTGTTAAACCTAAACCAGAAATTCATGTGTCAATGGCCACTCCTGTGACAGTATCTGTGGAGGCAGTATCCATACAGAGTAATGAGCAACCTCCTGTCTCAGTTCCTACTTCTCAGCAACCACAATCTGCCATTCCAACAATCATTACGGCAGCTAGTCCACCTTCACAGCCCACAGCTGCTCTGTCAAGCATTCCAGGAACACTTCCAGCTCCTCCACCTACTTCAGCCACAGTTGTAACTGTTCCTCCACCTCCATCAACCATAAGTGGTATCCTCTCTACAGTATTGGGTCCTGTTGTACCAGAGATAAAAATAAAAGAGGAAGTGGAACCTTTGGATATAATGCGACCAGTTTCAGGTAGGGTTTTTTTATTTATTTATTTATAGAATCATAGGGCTGGAAAGTACCTTGGAGGTCTTCTATCACTGAAAACTTGGGGAAAAATTTCCTACACAGGTATTGTAATTGCCTATAATTGGAGTATCTGTTAAAAACATTGTTAATGTTTGTGCAACTATGAGACATGAATAAGGATGAACTCAACCGAACATAGGTTAGAGCCACTATTAAAAGTCTACCTCGTGGTGGTAAGGGTAGCAAAGCACCAGTACATCTCTGCCCTTATTTCAGCCTCAGACTACTGCCTTGCAGCTCTGCTTTAGGTAACCCAAGACCTCCTGATTAAGGGGGGTACTGTATGGAAGAATTTGTATAGTATCTGTGAGATAAATTCATTCCCAGTTGGATACTCATGTTGACACAAATCCAGAGATGTTGGGGTGGAATCTTGCCCAGTTATCTGAAAACCGTTTGAACCTATTTGGCCCCCCAAAATGGACAGGGCCTTAGCATTGCGAGCTTGGCCACCTGCTCTTTAGATCCATAGCACCCCTGGTTGGTTAAAGTGGTCTGAGGGGGAATCATGTGAATGAGCTCTGGTGGTGGTGAATTCTTCTCTGAGTGAAGGGGGTTATCCATTTATCTCTTAAAGAGGCTGTGGCTTGCCCTCTTCTTGAGCCATCACTGGACAATTTTTGGCCAGTATTTCACTTACTTTGGTGGAGAGAAGGTGGTGATAGAGGCAGTGGTTGAGCAACAGTTCCAGAGAATTTTGGAGGAAGCAGATTATCTGGATCATCCCAAAGGTGCTTTTTCCAAAAGGCAAATGGACTTGATTTTTTCTTTAAAAATGTTTCACTTCTCATCCAAAAAGCTTCTTCAGTTCTCAGAAATGGATGGGGAACAACAGGCTTCAACTAAACCCTGATTTGCTTTTGGAGGAAGATGGATGGCTATATTAATTTGATTAAATAAATAAGCAAATTATTGTTTTATGTTCAAGGTAAAAGGAAAACTGAGGCATCTTATTAATAAAGCTCCCTGAGGATCTTTTGTTTGTTTCTTCTACAGAAAAGAATTTTGCCTTACGTTACCCCAACTTTACATGTCAAATATTATCAATATTTTATTGTATTTATGAGGCTTGAAATTTTCGTAATTACTGTATGATTCTCAAATGTAATCAAAAAGGCTAATTGGTTTCTTAGTACAAGGCCAAACTGTTGAAAAGAACACTAAACAGAGTGACAGACCATTGTGAAGCCTTTAAGCCATTTTCAGAGAATAATTTTGCACAATATTCTAAAGGTTTGTGTCATATAGGACAAGTGATGCAGCACACTGCATTTTCTGAAAGAAAAAGCCAGAAAATCTGGAGTGTTTTGTAAACGCTATCTGAATTTTCTTAAACTTGTTTCTCTTTTTCCTTTCCAGCAGTCCCTCCACTGAGCACAAATAGCGTATCTCCATCTGTTACATTGCTGGCCAACAATCTCACAGTACCCCAAAGTGACTTGCCGCCAGGTGCTTCCCCAAGGAAAAAACCACGTAAGCAGCAACACATCATCTCTACAGAGGAAGGGGATATGATGGAGACCAATAGCACGGATGATGAGAAATCCACTACCAAAAACTTGCTGATAAAGGCAGAAAAGCGCAAATCACCTCCAAAAGAATATATAGGTGATTATTTGAATTCAGACACAAAACTTTCCTAGTTAGCCATCTCTCAAAACCATATCTATTCATCCACCCAAATACCACATTTCAGTAAAAGGGAAAAAGGATGCTTTATTTCCAAAAACCATTACATATTAAATATTTTTCCCAGATTAATGCTGGAACTAGCATTAAACAAAGCAGAACTGACCTCTGGTTTAAAAGTCAGTCATAGGATTACATTCATTTGTGTAGTTCATAATACAAACTTCTTAGCAAAGCCTGAATAATTATTCTTACAATTGTCTTAGATGAAGAAGGAGTGAGGTATGTGCCTGTACGTCCACGACCACCCATAACTCTGCTCCGTCACTATCGCAATCCATGGAAAGCAGCCTATCATCATTTCCAGCGATACAGTGATGTCAGAGTAAAAGGTATGCCTTCCACTACACGTTTTGTACTAGTGTATTGAAATGATGTATTAGCCATCAACAATGCATGCAAAAGCCTATTTGAAAGTATATAATATTTCAACTGTATATATAAGGTAATCTACATCATTTTTCTAGTTGCTATTAGGTACAGTAATTAGGTACAGTAATTGCTCTTTTTTTGTGCCCCAGTAACTCCTGACATTATTGCTCTGAAATTCATAGTAGCATTAAAAAAAATATGTGTGTCAGATCCATAATAAGCTTGATGCACTTATTTCACCAAAATTCACAGCTCCTCTAAACCCTAACCCTGATAGTCTTTGGCCAATGCAACCCATCTACCCCATCCCCAATTTTAAAAAATTGTCTCTTAATATAACTTTTTTAAATCTTACATAATTATTAGAACATCTCTGAGCTGAAAGTGGATCTTCACAGCTTTGCAACAGTTACATGATTTTTCTTGATGGCTAACACAAATAGAACAAATTGTATGGGGAAAAAATCAGACTTGTTTATGCTGCATTACATATTTGGATCATAATGTCTGACCTTTATATGTGTAGTGTGCCTACTGCCCTAAAGCAATTATATTATTCTAATAAATATTCACATAAAATACAACCCACTATCAATAATCATAACCAGTGCCAACATACATTCCCAATACATTTTTCATCAATTCTTCATTTGTTAAAATACCTGTCTAATAACCAGGTCTTAGCAAGTATTATGTTTCTTAATAGCAGTCTTACTTCTGGGAATATCCACATTAAGAGAATTCAGTACCTTCAGAGAATACTTGCCACCTAATCTGCTCCTGCTACACCTAATGGGGAGTAGAGACTCTCAGTATGCATTCTGTGCCAGCATATTCTACATGGAACAAGTAGTCTCACAAATACCCAGGTGCCAAACCATGGCATTTTATAAGTTATTACAAACATCTTGAATTTGTACCAGCCAAAGTTTCTAGCAAGCCCAAATTAGAGAAATTCAGTCTAGAGATAAAAAGGGCACAAGTGACTGTTGCTTATCAAAAGCTCTCGTCATCTCTCTATTCCAGAGGTTAATAAGTCTCCCAACGGAATTGCTCTCCAAATTGTTGGGAAATCCCCATGTTTTCTCTGGAACCCAACTTGATCAGACCATATGAATAGATCCTGTACAGTATCTCTACTGTGAAGTATTAAGTAGATCAGAGGTCCCCAACCTTTTGGGCACCAGGGACCGGTTACGTGGAGAGCGGTTTTTCCGCGGACCGGAGGGTGCATGGTTTTGTGTGCTGCCTGCATCCTATGGATGGGGCTTTGCTTGTTTGTGCGGACCGGTTGCTGGCATGCCACGGCCTGGTACTGCTCCACAGACCAGGGGTTGGGGACCCCTGAAGTAGATACAACAAGTGATACCCACCTTCTTGTGTAGGCTTGCACAATTTGTAGAAGGGAAAGGGTCACATTGATACATTAAAAATACCCAGTGTGTCAATCAGATGTTTCACAACTAACACGTGGCAGCACTGGACCTGAAGGCATTGGAGATGCTTAGCATGCCTTTGGGAGAGTGAGGGTTGCGAATTTATTGACCTTTTTAAAAAAAAAAAAAACACCGTCAGCAGGCTAACAGGGATGTTTGGCAGGCTGCATGCAGCCCACAGACCATATATTCTGTAGGCCTGTAGTAAATGTTGCATTACCTCCTGATATGGTACCAGAAATCCTAGTAGGCATATTTTGGCATCGACATCACTCAGTACTTTCAATAAACCAATTATTTATTTGTCCAATTTATATAGCCATCCATCCCACAAAATACATGACTCTGGATGGCATACAAGAAAGATAAAACTATTTTAAATTATTATTATTAAAAAACATTAACTATAAAAAAAGCTAAAAATAAGAAGTAACAGATTATGTTAATAATAACAGAGCCACCACACTACTTCACCAGTCCCCTGGTGTCCCCTACCAGCATCATGAAGTCTTGAGGGATCTTCAGAAGTGATAGAGCCAGCCTTAACTTTGGGGGGGAAATGTTCCACAACGTGGGCGCCTTAGCAGAAAAAACCCACTGCCTGAGGCCAGCAGCTCTCTAGATAATGAAACCCATAACATGCTCTCTCTGTTTGAAGTAGTAGGACAAGCAGATGAAATTGGGGAGAGGTGGTCCCTAAAATAACCCAGTCAACACCAGCACTTGAACTGGACTTGGAAACAAACTGATAATCAATGCAGTTTGCAAAGTGTAACAAGTGTTCTGCTAGAAACACATATAACTGTTCCCATTTCCACAGCTGAATTTTCCAGATACTCTTCAAAGATAGCCACAATTGGAGCCCATTCCAGTAGTCCAAGGAAGTAAGCAGGGCATAAGTGACCATGAGTGGCGTCTCACAATCTAGGACTGGCATAATTGGCACAGAAGACAGGTTGTGCAAAGAACTTCCTAACCATGATTGCCACCTCATCGAGTAGGAGTTATGAGTCCAGGAAGATCCCCAGATTGCACACATGGTCTGTTTGGGGCAGTGTAACCCCATCCAGCACCAAAGATGGCATAGTCCTAAAAGCAGAAAGCCCTAAAACTCAAAGCCATTCATTCTTGCCAGGTTTCAGTTGAAGCCTGCTGATCCCCATTCAAACCCTTATAATCTCCAGGCACCAGGATAAGACACCCATAGCATTGCTTAATTCACCAGGGGCAGATATACAATTGGGTATTTTCAGCATTCTGATGATATTTCACCTCTTAGTGACAGATCTCATCCAGCAGTCTCCTGATGTTGAATAAAAGAAGCGAGAGCACCAATCCCTGTAGCACCTCATATAGTAGGGGCCAAAGGAGAGACCTCTCCTCCCCAGTCACCACTAACTGGAATCAACCCTGGAGAAAGGGATTCAGCACAAAACTGTGCTACCTACCCCCTATCCTCTGAGTTGATGGTATCGAAAGCTGCTGAGAGGCAAAGTAAAACAAGGATGGATATACAACCACCATCCCACCCAAAAGGACGACCAATCATCCAACCTACCTTCCATTAACCCACTCATAGATCTACCACTTGCTTTATATTAGTCTTCTCCTTGTTTCCTCCTCTCCCATTTCCCTTGCTCTCAACCTAGGCAGTATTTCAGAGTCCTGTTGCTATCTTTTTTCCTTGGAGTGAGTGAGAGAATTTATATCATGCTGCACTCACATTATAACTCACTCCTCCAATGTAATCTTCAATTAATTCTTTTCTGTCTTTCATCTAATTCAGTCCACTGTCACAGTTGCTCTTCCATGTCTCTCTCTCTCTCTCTCTCTCTCTCTTTCACTTCTAATTTGTTGTAATCAAATTATTTCCACTCCTTTTTGGGTCTTAGTTAATACTCTGAATAGCAGAATTTTAAGCAATCTATCTAGGCATCCAGTTATTTATTGATCACTAAACAGCAGCATTCACAGATTCAGCAGCTCCAGCCAGTGGCTCTGTTTGAAGAAGCCCACATTTCAGATCTCCAGATGCTCCTCCCAGTGTACATGATCTCTGTGTCACATGATTCTGCCAACCTTGCCCATTGCCATAAGCCAGCGTTATCTTCTGTCCAACTCAACCAGCATGCGCTTCTTCATGAGTAACTGATTCATCTTTCAGCTCCAGATCCACTACCTTTCTTTCCATTGCATGCTGCCATTCTTCTTTATAATCAGAAATCAACATTCCCTAGCTAAAAGTTCCTATTTACGAACTTTGAAATTCTTACCATCTAGATTGAAATAACTTTCCCACTCATTTCCATCTGAATAGAGGTTTTGCTTTTGTTTAAAACATCTTCACATATTGAAATCAGAGTTTGATTTTTAAGGCTGTTCCATTCCAATACCTGAAGTTGACCATTAGATAATTAATGTATAAACTACTGTATACATACTTCTACTGGACAATTTGTCTCTCCTTTTATTCTGTAAAAATAAAAAAAACTCTACTTTCTTTTTTGCATCGTTATTTGCTTCCTTCTCATCTCTCATTCCTTCTAGAAGAGAAGAAAGCTATGCTACAAGAGATAGCTAATCAGAAAGGGGTATCTTGCCGTGCACAGGGATGGAAAGTCCATCTCTGTGCAGCACAGTTATTACAGCTGGTAAGTAGGAAAGTCATGTTGATTCTGTATAAAATAATTCCAGAACTGTTTTAGGAAGTTATTTGAAAAGTTGCATATAGAACCTATCATGAATTGTAATGACTTATCTCTTCAAAAATGATGCAGGTAAATTTGTATCACATAAACCTAAAACTTTAGTAAGGAAGGAGGTTTTGAGTCAGGCATAAATACTGATATTTTGTTCAAATACTCAAAACTTACCTCTGGTGCACTGGTTTAAAGAAATGGTATGGAGCCACTGATCTGAGGCAGCACTATTATATATTCCTGGTTGTTCCTATTGCAAGAGAGGTAGGTGCTTAAGCTTAGTGCCAAGCTTCAGTCTTTGTACAGTATTCCAGAGGTGTAGAAAGGAAAACCAAGATTTGGTTGTTATACATAGACAATAATTGGTTTTTAAAAAGTATCTGAAGCTTTAAACCAAATTAAGATTTTAATCTAAGCACTAAGTGGTAGTTATATGAGAATGAAGAACTAAAAGCAAACGTTTTACAGGCATTGGAGAAGGGTTGGGCCTATATGGAAGGGTAATATGGTGTTTCTACACTGTAGGTAGGTAGAGTCCATGTTTTCCCATTCAGTGAATTAGGGTGTTCCTTCTTCCTCTTTGAAACATATTGATGTCGTTATCAGTATCAAGATTTTGCTGCTGTTCTGCAAGCAATGAAATTGTATTGAGAATCTGTTGAAATCAGATAAACACCAAATTGGAATTTCTAATTTTGTACTCTGTGTTATGAAAAAGTGTGAATCTTAAATATTCTCAATATTTAATATTTTATAGACTAATCTGGAACATGATGTATATGAACGACTCACCTCCTTACAAGAAGGCATTATCCCCAAGAAAAAGGCAGCAACTGATGATGATTTGCATCAAATAAATGAATTGATACAGGTGTGCTTATTTTGCTAATTTTCTTTGGCCTCTGCTGTAACTGCAGAATAAAGCCTTGATTTTTCTAGATGAAACAACTGTGTAAAAGAAAGCTAATCAATACAAAATGTAAATTGGAGATTTTCATCTGGTTCCTTATTTTTCTTAGCAAACTGATTTAATTCATATTTCTTGGACTGTAAATCAAAACTGAACATCTTTGGATAGATGTTTAACATCTGAAAAATAAAACTGCATGTTCTCAACTGAAAGTTATTATAAAGAAATAATTTGGTATTATAAAGGTTTTTTTTAGCCCCTGATATTAGAACATATCAACCCATTTTAAATTCTTCCTTTTATCAGACAATATTGCATTCAAAGCATGGCATTACATAATATGATCCATCAATTTGTGTATGCTAAACTATTACATAGTTTTTGTGCTATGCATTTAGACATTCAGGCCACCCCTTCCCCTTTCTGGTGTCCATTTCCTGTTAAAACACCATTGAATCTTTCACCTACATTTTAAAAGAAGAAAGGGAATCTTTCTCAACTGAAGTTCCTTAGGCCTTACATAAAAATATCTGAAACTTCATTTTAGTGAAGGGCAGTGGGGGAGAGGATGCAGGGCTGCTGGACAGAATTATGGTGTTGGCATGTAGCTCCCTATACAATACCTGCCTTGTTATCATTTATCTTACTTTTGTCGTGTGCAATAATATTCACATTTTTTATAGGAACCAGTTGTATTAGAAAACTGTCAGCAAGAAGAACTCGGGAGGGGAGTTACATGAGAACATTGTTCTGAATGGTCCTTTCTGATATGCTATAGTAATACTTCAGTTCTTCAGCTTCTGTACTTTTTGGTGTTTCAAGATGATTGAAGATAAAATGCAGTACTTTGAAGTATTAATATTTTAAATTCAATGTGTTATATTTGTTGTATTTCAGGGAAATATGCAGAGATGTAAACTTGTAATGGATCAAATAAATGAAGCTCGAGAATCCATGCTAAAGGTCTTGGATCACAAAGAGCGCGTTCTGAAGCTCATTAACAAAAATGGAACTGTCAAGAAGGTATCCAAATTGAAGAGAAAAGAAAAAGTTTAGAAACAAAACTAAAAGGACTCTGAAAACAAAACATGTACAGAACAGTGTTAAAGTTCTTTTATTGGAGGTTTCTTATAAGAAGCAACATTTAAGTAAAAAAGACGAGAAAGATGATGAATTAAAACATGGAACCCAGTGACCTTAAGAGACTATTAATAATCTGTCAATGGAACAAAGATTTTTCTCAGGCTCGTCCCTGTTTAAACTCTTCAGTCTCATTTTGTTTAGCTCTCTTGATATGTCCCAGTGCCTACTAATTGGAACCATTGACGCAGGTGTGATAGTCCCCTTCCTTTCATCTTACAGTTTTAGACATTACTACACTGATTTGTACAATGGATTCCTGCAACAGACCTCAAGAGCCATCTTATCTTGAAGCAAACTGACATAAATTGAAAAAGTTGGGGAAATGACACTACTTCAACTAAACCCTGCCCATTCAGGCTCCTTATGAACTTGCAGTGGCTGAAGTAGCCTTCATAAACCAGTGCCCTTGCACTGGCAATTCTGCTATGTTTAGAATCATAAGTGGTTCTGCAGTCTCTAGCTGTCTATTTTTAAAATACATTTCAAAGTTATTTGTAGTGTTGTGAATTTTGTGCTGTGCCCATGTTGGTGCTCCAGGATATTGTTTTCAAATACAGCACAGTTCTTTCTGTAGCTGGTGTGATACTGTTCATTATATTGCATAAAATTGTGCTATATAACATCTGAAAACATAAATAAAGGATTTGGAGGATTTTGTATAAGAACAATGGTTATAATTGTGTGAAAAAATAGAAATGGAAAAAGAGAAGAGTCTGTATAACAGTATATATTTTCCTTCAAAGCTGTTAAGAACAGTGATAATACTCTTAATCCATCAAGATTACAGGTAATTTTTGATGACTTTTTTTCTGATTTTTAGAAGCCAATAGTTCTTTTAATCCAATCTCATAATTATTATGCTAAAATAAGATAAACAAAAATATCCAGATTGTATAAATTTGTCATTTTGACAGAAAGAATAAGAATCCAAACTTTATGGAAATTCTGCTCCTATTGATTTCAGTTAGGACTGCACAGAATAAGAAGATTATGCCAGTATTAAACAGAGCTCTGTTTACTTTTATCAAGAGTTTCCCATTATGCTCATGATCCAGTCTCATGAAGGTAATCCAAGATTATCATTCTCTAGATCTGTGTTTCAGTTTTAATTTTTCTTGTTGTACTGAAGCTTCAGGTTGCTCCAATTTTTAATAGTGGGGAAGAGAGACCAATCCACAAAAACTCAAGCACACACAACTCTTACTATTTCTAATTTATTTTCCAATAACATTGAATATCAGATAAGAAGAGTAACATCAAAATGGACATAAGAAAAAAATGTTCATATTTGGATAATAAAACCATGTCAACTCCTTCTACTGAAAAGATTAGCAAACCCCACAAATCAAAGAGGCTGCAGTATCTTTGTGACTCTGGAAACTTCTCCAATTTCAAATTCAAAAATTGACAGCACTGTATAGAGTCCTACCATAGAAATTTTGTGACACTTGACATCATTTAAAAACTTCCCCCTCTAAAACTCATAAAATAGAAAATTCTCTAAGATAATCCTACCTGCTATGGAACATGCTGTTATTAAATATGTTAAATGTTATTGTTAATCACCAATAATATGCCTGCCCTCGTTTTATTGTCGCAGATTCAACACTAAAAAGACAACCAAGACTTTTGAAAATGGAACAATTTAAGTGCTACATTATTCTCTGTTACACAATTCTAGTGTTCTACTTACAAAACAATTGTACTGTTGTCAGCTCAGCTAGGAAAGTATCTTAAAGAATAGATTTCCAAGGATCCCAAGTGATAGATTTATTGTAGCAAAATTAACAAAGATGCCACAAAAGAAATTCCAATGACTTATCTATAGCAAATGCAAACTCTAATGGGATAAAAGTTCAAATTCTTGCGCTTCTTATTTCCTGCCTGCGTGACGTAAAGGTTAGGTACCACTCTTTTGCACAAGATGGGTATTTTCTTTATAATGGACTGCTCTGGTATAAGGCTTTTTGCTTGTACTTGTGTAAGAGTTTGTGTAGCAGCTGTGACAGTTAAAAGTTGAGGTACAGCTTATCTATGCATTTATTTCTGTGTAAATATTTACAGAGCTATTTTAAAATACAAGCCATTTGAATTAGTGTAGAAAAGACCATACAATCATATAATAAAATCCCAAAGCCACATTTTCAGACCAACCTACTAGCTCTAAAAAGACAATTATAGAACCTTAAACTGAGGATTTCTTCTAATGTACAAGTTTCCTCAATTAACAATCAACAGCAATGAATACCTGAATTTTTATATGCTCTCAGCTCATGAGTCAACATATATACAATAAACCTGATTATGCATGCTGGATTCTATAGCATGCTGCCCATCCCTACAGCTCAAGACTACTTACATTGTAGGGCAACATCAAGGGTTCCTTGACATCTTTTTATATGAAATCAAAAATTACATTTGATTTCACAATTTTTATGTAAAAGGAAAAGGAAAAGTAATTCTAATAAGCAACTAAATTTATAAAAAATGACTTAAATTCAAGTAATTCTGCAAAGGTACTAAGATTCTGGTATGCAAACATGTCACTGGGGTCAAACTAATTTTTTCTATGTTACAGTGCAATTCTATGTATTTAGAAGCAAGATTCAGTAGAATTTTGTACATAAAATCAATAAGACTTTTTTAGGCTTGATCTAAATTTGCTTGCTCACAAGTGACAATGAATTCATCTGATTTATTTCTAAAAAAATATGTAAAGGATTGTGTTGTTAATAACTTATAGTCCTTCCTATTTGGATAGCCTTATAAATATAATAAAAGCAGTAATAATTATATTAAAGAGGATCAGATCTAGTAAGTATTGAGATGACAGACCACCAGGAAACCCCAGGATCATGGACAATGAAAAAGCATCCTGTAAGAAGGCAATCACAAATCACACCCATACTGATGTCAAGAAAACAGAAAAGACATAGCCATATATTCACTAGCAGTCAATTTGGGAATTCTTTGCTCTATTTTTCTAACACAATGATTCTCATGATCCCTAGGGGTGCTATAAGCAAATCTGAGGTGAAGTCACACATTTGGACGGACTTGCCAACAGAATGTTGCATCTGTGAATTTTATTCCAGAGCAAGATCAACTTTTTTGTAGTTTTGGGTCTGAGCACAAGCCTAAGGCACAGACATATCCCTTTCTTGCAAAAATGCACTACTCTTGTCAGAGAAGGGCAAGCCGCCGGCTGCAGATAGATCCAGTTCTGCTGGGGGGAAAAGAAGGATTTCTATGCCATCCATGAAAAAAACAACTTTTAGCCATGCTGTCCCAACCTGCTAGGTAGTAGATAATATATGTCCATTTCAAAAATGGAAGGGGAGCTTTGAAAGTACAAGAACCCCACTGAGACAACAGATTCTGCCCACCAGTCGGGCCTGTAGATGAACCTGCTGGACCATTTCCCAATCTAACCTAAAGTAGGTGCCCAGCTCTCCCCTCGTGACCAGTATTCCTAATTTTTTTGGTCAGGTCCACTACAAGCTTTAATCCTGCAGGTCAACTTGCAGGTTAGCCACAGTCCAGCCTTGAACTTTAGGGCCAAGATTATTAAGGACACAGCAAATTATTTGGAGAGAAGCCTACTTGACTCTGCACATATTCAAAGGAAGTGAACTTATTTCCCTCCCATTGTCATATGTTTAGTCAGGTAGATAGGCTGCAAAGGATGAAATGCTTCTGAGACAGAAAGGAGTCCCTAGGGAAGGAGCAATTTACATGGAGGAAGAGGAAGTGAGAAGATGACTGACTGACCCATAGATTGTCCCCAGAAACTTGTTTGTCCCAAAATCCATAATCCCAGAAGCAGAGTTGCAAGAGTAGCAAGCTGTCTTCTACAGAAATACAATGCATTGATATTCTATATAGGAGGTATAAAATGCATGAAAAACAATATATGGTGGTTTTTTTGCAGACTATGGACGCTTTACTCTTTCCCAAAATTGCCTCTTGAATCAGGATGCCTAATTTTATCTTGTGTTCTGGCATGCTGTGGTTTCACTCAAAGCCTCCAGCTTTGTATCATTTTCTCAAATAGAAGTACTGGACATGGGAATTGCGGCCCTTACCCACAGCAATCAAGCTTTACTATTTATCATTTTAGGTGGTCCTAGCAATGCAAAATCTGAAAACTCCTCCTTAAAATGCTGTGTCACAAACATCTGCAGTAGATTTTGCCTGCTCTACAATTCAATCTGCCAATACACTTACATTTGTCATTTAAATCTGCAGCCTTAAGCATACTTACTAAGGGAGGAAGTTTCTATGAGTTCAGCTGAACGTACATCTCAGTAAAAATGTGTAGTATTGTCAGCACCTTCATGAAAATAGCTGATTTAATTATCTGAAAAAAAAGACACTTACTTAGTCCTTATGTTTAATCAAATTTATCTTGAATCTTTAAATTTTGATTTTAAAATTTAAAGTACAAAGACATGATAACAAAGGTATGCTCTGTCATAGAAACGTTTTTTTCCAATTGTAGCATATGTCTGTGTAAGCTGGACCATTTGAAAATCTGAATCAATAAAAATGGGTGTCTTTCAATTGTAACTCTGGAGAAAATAAATGAAGTTACAGAAGGAGCAAATAATACTGAAATAAAATCAGACTGCTCAGTGGAAAAATAGTGAAGCTAAATCTTAATTATTCTGTAGAGAATGTCTTTTCGCAGAAACAAGTGTTATTGGGAAAGAACCTGGTTTTCAGAAAAATTGAAGTGTATACGTGTGTGTGAGTGTATCTATTTTATATTGCTATTTTAAAGTTTATATTAACCAGGCTGCAAATTTTAATTTCTTTTCTCCTTGGTTCAGTATGTGCAGCCTGAGCATGCCCTTAATATTTTGTCTTTTAATCAAAATTCTTTGTTTGTATATATCTTTCCTAATTATTCTGGTGTTATCAGTCAAGTTTTTGGATATTTGAATTCTAATTCTCTTGTACTGGTTAACAAATGCAATAAAGCTATTTCATGAATTTCAGAAAAATTGAAAACAATTGAAAAAGAAGTTGACAGGAAGAAAAAGTGGTTAATGTCACCAATCACCCAAGCATGAGCTTATAAGTACAAACAGTCCTGGCAAAACTATATTCATCAGATCACAAAAAGTCAAGATGTAACTGGATAACAAGTCTTAAATAGAAGAATATTATGTACACAGATGCATGACATTAATAATAGTCTACTATGTACTTAGATGCAGCATTATGTAAATGTTAGTTTATTGGCTGACCTCTGTTTTGAAATATTGCCAATAAGGGTCTGAGATTAGTAGCCAATAACAGCTTTGCAGAAAGTGAGGTATTTCAAAGCTACAAGGAAGTTCTCTTCCATTTGGTTCACCTTACTTTCCACAATTAGGTAAACTGTAGCTATACGTTACCTGCAATGTATATGTTGTAAAATTTTTGAAGAAGTCTAAAAGGCATATTGTTGCACGATTATTTTTTTAAGTCCCACTTTTGAGGTGTATATAATGCTATTAACCGCAGTCAATCTTGGTCCCGTGAGAAATTGGCCATATGCAAGAAAAGACATAGCCCCCTAGCGCCTAGCCGGAGCTTCTAAACCGGTAGTTTGGTTTCCTTTTTTTAAGAGTGCATTTGAAGTGGTGAGACTTTGGGCTGAAAAGTAATGCATTTCTAATTTATGTGATAGAATTAAAAAAAAGAAAAAAACCTGATCGATAGAACAGAGCGTTTTTGAATTGCAATATTAGTTTTTTTTTTTTTAAATCACATCGTTAGCTAGACGAATACAAAAGAGGCCAGAGCTTCTAAACATTGACCAGTTGTCCCGAAGTACTTTTCACGACCTATTTTCTTCGCCCTCGTGCTGTTAAAGACGTAACAAGCTTGTCCTAATCATCCTGAGGCTGCCAGTTCTTACCGGTGTACCGACAAAATAGCCTTTTGAGGAAATTCCAAACGAAAGCCTAACATACGCAATCAAGTCTAGTATCCGTTAAAAGGACGACCTTCTCCATTTCCCTTCGTTCTCTATAGTCGCCAGGGCTTCTCACGTGACCTTTTTAACGGCTCACTATGCGGTGGGTGGAAGTTCCTGTAATCTATGGTTCTTTTGGAGAAACTGTCCTCACTCTGTCTATGGTTTTCATGGGGCCGATGGGAGGTCGGTGTGCACATTCCTCTCCCATTACCTCACACTCAAAGAAGGGACCGCCGGGAAGGTGGAGGACCTGGGCTCTCCTGCCTTGCTTCAGCTCTGTTTAGCCGGCGGCGACTCCGCGATTCTTCGTCCGATTCTGCTGTGCGGTTCTTTCCCACAGCCTGTCTTGTCCTCCCTTCCCCTGCCCGGCTGGGTCCACTTCTCCAGCTCTCGCCCGCCCTGGCCCATGGCTCCATGAAGCGCGGGATAGTAGAGGTGGCGGCGGCGGCGGCGGCGGCGGCGGCGGGGAGGAGGCAAGAGCAGGAGGAGCGGCGGTGGCGGCGGCGGTGGTGGTGGCGACGGCGGTGGTTAGGTTGAAAAGTAATTGGAGTAGGGAACCGTCTTCGCGTCAAGGAAAGAAAAGGTGCGCGGTGTCAGGCTCTTTTTGGGCAGCCCCGTCCCTGGGGGAGGGGGGAGAGGCAGGCACAGAGTGTAGCCAGCCTTTCGGCTCACCTCAGATCTCACCGCAGACCGCTTGCCTCGCCTCTATCCCGCAGGCGAAGCTTCAGACCTTCATGTAAGCGCGCCCTCCTGTCTCCTGGCCTGCCGGCAAACTTGGAAGCTTTCCTTGCTGCCTCCCTTTCCTGCCAGGCCAGCGGGTCCTCTTAAGCAGCCTCCCTTCACGTTTGTTCTGGTCCACTGCCTCACTTAGGTCGGGGTCTTGAGTCTATTTGATTGCCAGTTTCTTAGCTAGCATGCGGTAGCCACATTAGGATCAAAACCCCGGTTGGAGCGGATCCAGCTCACTGGGTGACTTTGTCAAGCTTAATTTTTCTTGCTGCTTTCCTGTCATGTTAAATTATACAGTACGGTATTGGGGAAAAATGTATGAATGAAGAGAATCCAAGTTATATTTTTGCATTTGCTAAGATAATCTAGGTTGTTCCTTGTTCTGTACTGTACTGTATGTACAATAGTGCCTCTATACAGGAACATGCCCCACATCAGTACAATTGGTCCCTAATATGTTCTTAGAATTGCAGCTACAGTCAGCTAAACTCATTTACAGTATTCTACCTATTTTTTATTGGGGGGGGGTGTCAAGGGAAACTTAAGTGTGCATATAATTGTGCCTTAATTAGAAGTAAAAGTCACCACTTGAATGTTGGAAGAAATATGCTGAGGATTTTCTGAAAATTCTTGATTTCCTCTGTAGACATTTTTCTAATAAAGGTTATTTGTTATTCCAGGTCACTTTCTTTCCCAAATGCTAATATTTTTGTTCCACCAATCTTACATATTTCAGTGATAAGTTCATGTCCTTGTCCCTCCTTGTTCTTGGATATTTCTAATAATTTGTATTCTTCTACTTTACTTTTCTCATTTTTTTCTACAATGCCCTCCATCTATGCTATATATTAAAGAAAATTTGTTCCAGACATTGAGATAGAATTACTTTAAATCCATGTAGGAAATGTTTTGCAATGTATATTTAGTCACTTTTGCACGTCTGTTGATAGCTAACACTCTAATGGTATTCAACTACATCTAAAAATTTATGGGTTTTATTTCTTTTCAGATTTGAAAACAGGAATGGGCCGTGAGAAAAGGAAATTCATTCCAGAAATAAAATAGCTTCCCCTTCCACCTGTCCACTTCCTCCTTGGCAGTACAAGGTTTCTGCTTTCAGTAAGCATTTATCTGAAGCCTAATATACAAAAGCTTGTTGGTGTAAAAATGCAAATAGCATGTAAATGGTAATGCTAACATTTGTGACAGCTGTTGCTATTCCACACTCCAGCAAAGTGGGAAGGTCATCTTCTAGCTGTGCAATTTTTTCCTCTTATTTTCTTTCTCTCTCAAAAGGAATTGAATAGGTACTTAATTCTTAATCTTTTGGAGACTGATGTTTACAAATATTTAACATGAAGTGTCGTGTTAAATACCTGCATTGTGTATACACATTTTCAGAACTTTTGCACATAGTATTACTATACAGTTCTCTCACATAGTTGTAAACGGTATCAATTTAGCATAAACATAGATTTATAAATATATTGCATACTGAAGTTTTATTTAGCATATTACCTGCCAGTGTAGAAATATGTTTTTTTAATATTTTTACAAATTTTGCATATCTTTATCACATTTTGGGGTAATAATTTGTTTCAGTCTTGTTCAATAAAAGAGTTTGAGGCCTACAGCTAAGAATGCTTTTCTGCTCACATTATAATTTGAAATAAAGCTAGTTATGCTGCAGAAACAGCTCTTCTGCCAGAGATTGAAGTATTTATGTTATCATTTGGGATTCCCTGATCAAAGTTAGTGGTACCACATTGCCCAATTATAACTAAGGAAATAACACTTCCAAGAATGGATGCCCTCACTAATACAAAGATATCAAGATACCACCATTTTATTTCTAGAAGACAATGCAGGGTGGCTGCAAGGAAAGAAAATTTTTATTTGTCCTAATAAATAGCAGGTGTGGATAACCATCTGTCTTGATCCAGAATATTTTTTTAATAGGAACAGAAGCCTAAGTAAAAAGAAATATCATTCTTGGGTTTCTCTGACTATTATTTCCAAAAGTAGAAAGTAGGGATCTGCTCATTTTTAAATTTTTCAAGTTCAAATTTCACAATATGTCCTATTTCAAGTATGAAACATGCAGTTTCAAGCATTTTAGATCTCATTCTGGTTTTAGCTTGGAATACTTCCAAAACATTCAAGCAGCCAAGCTGTAGTCAAAACAACAGTTTTGCACTCCAGACAAGATATTAGTTGAAGCTTCACACTTGAAAGCTTCTTTCCTATCTCCCGTAACTTGCACAGCCCTAGAACTCCTGCCACTTTCCACTTACCGACTAGCATATCTCAGGATTACAGTGGCAACCAGGATTGCCCAGGATTGTCATTGCTAAGTGATGCGGTCATGTGACATCACACTTTATGACCACATCACTTAGCAACAGCAATCCCGGTCCCAATTGTAATAACTTGAGGACTACATAAGATGGTAGTACAACGATTTCTGATTAGTCCAGAATTGCTGATACATTTTTAAATTAACTAACTTTTGATGTCATGTAATCTCAATTTTTTTCTGTTTAATTTTCGGCTATGTCATATGCAAGTTTTCTTGTATAATACATTTGTTATAATATGAAATATGCTGTTTTATTACTGGAAAAAGTACTTTGTTATATATTTTTTCATTAATGAAATGACATATGTTGCATATTGTGTGTTTTATCAGGGTTCTACAGTGCTTCAGACAGTAGGTGCTGAATCAGGATGGGAAAAAGACGCTGTGTTCCTCCACTTGAGCCCAAGTTGGCAGCAGGCTGTTGTGGGGTAAAGAAACCCAAATTGTCTGGAAGTGGAACACATAGTCACGGGAATCAAGCCACAACTGTGCCAGTCTCTAGTTCAGGTCCTCTTCAGAACCACCAGCATGGAGATGGGGGCAGTGGAAGGGAGAATGTATCGGATTTGACTTTATGCCCTGGAAATTCTCCAATTACTCGAATGAATCCCACTTCAGGAGCATTGAGCCCACTTGCCCGGCCTAATGGAACTGCCAACAGCACCAAAAATCTAGTCGTGACAGCGGAGATGTGCTGCTATTGCTTTGATGTACTCTACTGTCATCTTTATGGTTTCCCTCAGCCACGACTTCCTCGATTTACCAATGATCCCTAGTGAGTAAATTTATGGGCATGGGAGGGAAACTGAATATCCATCCAAAAGGATAATGAAAGAGTTATTCAAAAAACAGGTTATCTTCTAAGAAATCTAAAATATTATGTCATTTTTGTAGATGGTTTAACATATAAAATGAAACTGTCTGCTATAAATAGAAAGCATGCATATATTGGTGTTTATGAGATACAACAACTCTGTGCAGTGGTAGTTGGAGAGCATTAGGATTTGGAGAGCTGAGGAAAGAAAGTCCAGCAGTAGACTAAATCAGCTATTCTTGTTTGTCCCCATCTTTTTCATTCTACTGGGCGCTGAGCATATTGAATA
Organism: Azemiops feae; assembly: GCA_023970755.1. Taxonomy (NCBI): domain Eukaryota; kingdom Metazoa; phylum Chordata; class Lepidosauria; order Squamata; family Viperidae; genus Azemiops; species Azemiops feae. The sequence goes on from JALGBA010000221.1 coordinate 559,282, forward strand.
TCACAGTATGAATAAGGCTTAATAATTAAGGTCTCAAAAAGCTGTAATTACAAATGATTTCAAGGAACCCAAAATTTTCCTTTCTCTAATTTTTTTACCCAAGGCATTAGTTGATTGGTCACTATTTCTGGTTAGTTTTTCACAAAAAGAATAGCTCAATTTGGTCAGCCTATCTTGGCTGAATAAGCTAATATATGTACAGAGTTTGTGCTATTTGCTCAACTCAATATTTTTTATTTCTTTATTTGCTCAATTTTTATAGCCACTCATCTCAGGAAATGACTGGGTTGCTTACAATTCAAAATATATATTACAATTACAATTTTTAAAAACATTTTAAAATAATAAAAATAATAAAACTGGTAGAAAATATGAAAACATCCAGTTCTTTGGATGTTCTTTGCGTGCATAAATGCAAATCAGAAATTTTCAGTTAACCATAGTTACTAAGATCAGAATAAACCAAAATCTTAAAATCAATTTTAATCCATATTTTTAAGATTCTGCACCTGATAATTAGCTAACATAAAGATTTCCAGCTTAAATAAAGTATAACTACAATTGTATAAGTAAAATTGTACAATTGTATTTAGGTCATTAAAAATTGAACTCACACGGAGTTTTAGCTGATTAACCCAATTTTCAATCATTTGGACATAGTCAGAATGAAAGTTGCATGCCCAAGACAACTTTGATTACATTCAGGAATTTGAAACCAAATATTTTTATCATAACATGATACAATAATGGAGTCTGCCCATCACAATTGTGATGTTTGTAAAGTTTACCCTAGTCGTTAAGTGAATCTGTGATAGTTAAGCAAACATCACGGTTTTAAAGCAAAACAATGCGGCTTTGGTGGAAATCAGAAGTAAATACTGTTTTTGGCAAAACTTTGTAAAATGTGATCACGTAACTGCAGAATGTTGCAAACCACCATAAATATGACCTGGTTGCTGAGTACCAGAAGTGCATTCACATGACTCGTGGCGGTCAGTTGTCAGAACTTCAGATTTGGATCATAAGTACCCACCAGGTACGTCCATTGGAACATCAAATGGTCACTAAGCAGCCAGTCGTAAGTTGAGGACTATCGATAGGCAGAAGGGTTATACTTTCTATAGAATAAATAATTTGAATTCAGAATACCTATTGAACAAAATTGAACTCCTATAACTGTGTTACTGGTACTGGGAAGTATACACTTGTAAGACCAGAAATATTTATATAGCACTAATAAAATATTGTGATAAAGATAGAGAAGAATGCAAATGATAGAGACCGAAGCTCTGCTAGAGTGTTTTTTAAAATTACTTACATATTTCATATTTATACAATAATAGTCTTTGTTTTTTGAGTGGAAAGGTACAAAATAGTTCAGGAGTGTTCTGTTCTACTGTTTAGGCTGTACTGAAGCTCTTCTGGACTATGCTGTTCTAGAGACAGTTACTAGTTTCTAAATGTAAATCTCCCAAATTGAAAGTAATCTGAAGCATGGTATTCCAAAATCCAGTTTCAGGGATTATTTTCCTGGAAACTACTGAACTTTCCCAGAATAGCACAATCTAGAGGGGGAACAGAAAGTTTGTGAGTTATCCAGAATGTTCTCTTCTTGAACCAAAGAGTATTACACATCCTTATTTTTGAGTATCCACTGACTTCTAGATTATTCATACTTACAGCATCCATGTAGAAAATGGAATGCAACAGTGACCTTGTTGCACTTCTGATGTGTATGATACATTTCCATGTCTTTTTCCTGCATCAGGAATCTAGATACAACAGCAATTTCTCATCATTGCCATTGGATTCATGATGGGAATCAAGGGAGGTTGATGAATTTGTCCTGATTCAGGATGTATCTTGCTTTTTTTTAAAAAGCAGAAAGTTTCTTAAAGGAATAAAATTTCATATGCAGTATAACTGAAATGGTCAGCACTGATTCCCTATATTGCTCATGTAGTTAGTTAAGAATCACTCTGAATTCAATTTATGTAAAACAAAATCAACTATACATGAAGTCGAGCTTGCCTCCCCATTAGAGCAAAAAGTAGTATGTTGAATGATGACAGTTTTGCATAGTTTCTTGCATATGTTTGGGAAGCATTGCTAGTTACCAAAGAAGTGGTATTGGGATAAAGTAATATAATCTAATAGAATGTACCATAGTATATATCCTACACTTATTAAAGACAAGCTTCTATCAAGAAAAATTGGAGAAATCAATATCAGATTCAAATATTAAAAGTGATGGTTTAAATAAACATATAGGATCAATTTATACTGTTTCCCAGTTTTGTGATTCATACATTTCCTGAAGCATAGTTTGTAATTAAAGATATGCAAGGTGACTTTGCACAATATTCTAGGATAAAATATGATTGGCTACTTCATGGTTTAATACATTGTGTTAAATAATCCACTGTGCTTAGTTTATGGTTTAAAGTGTTGTGTGAACCAAGCATTTTGGTTACTTCTGTAATCTTGGATTAATGTAGTGTTCAACTGTAGCTATAGTACTATCAATATGTGCCAGTGAACATTTTGCTCTATACAATTATAATTTTTAAAAGAATAGGAAAAAAATATGAATATATTAATAACTGGACATATTTTAATATTTAATAACTGGAAATACTTTAATAAAGTAGTATGGGATAGAGATGAACATGCTGAATGAAGACTGGGGAGACCTAGGTTCAAATCTACCGTCAGCCATGGAAGCTCACTGAGTGACTTTGTGCCATGTCCTTTTCTACCTAAACTCCCCATGAAGTTGTGAAAAATATTAAGAGAGGCAGTGTTATATATGGCATCTTGAACACTTGAAGGAGAAGTCAGGTATAAATGTAATAAATAACTAGAAGTCTAAATAGATTTTTATCCCATGGCAAAATATTTCTGTTATGTTTGTCTCATGAATAGATGAATGCTGGTGATACTTTGACAGTTTCTTAGCCCATGTGAAGCATGCTATATTGCATGTATTATCAGTTAAACTTACATCATTTGACTTCAGTAGTTGGATATTTTTTCTTGTAGTTTGTTTTCTCTGTGAAATGCTACTTGTATAATGTAAGGGTTGGAAGTTAACTTGGAGATTCATCCTTCTGGTGATGCACAAATCTAGTACTACAACATTGCCTACGGATGCTAACCCAGTCTCTATCTAAACACTGTCTCTGTTTAAACAATCCACCACTTCCTGAGGCAATCTGCTCAATGCTGAACAATTCTTACCATTTATTTATGTTCTAGTAAAATCTAAACACAACCCCCCCCCCCACTACTACCTGCTAAATTAAACCCATTTTTTTGTTTGTCCTGTTTTCTGGAACAGCTCTAAATTCTGTTCAATAGGACTGCTTTTCAGAGATTTGATGACATCTGCCTTGTCTCTGCAGTCTTTTCTTCTTAAGCTAAACATACCAAAACCTCCACCTGCTCCTCATAAGTATTTTTGTTTTTTGTTTTGCTTTCCAGGCCTTTTATCATCATACTGGTGGCTCCCATTGGGCATGTTCTACTTTGACCGTGTCTTTTCTAAAATATGTTCCTACAACTGGATGTAGTATTCTAGAAATAGTCTGATTAATGCAGAAGAGAGAGGAACAATAATTTATATTGATCCTGATATTCTACTTCCATTAATACAGTTTAGGATTGCTTTTTCTTGTTTCTTTTTTGGGAGCTGCACAACATTGTTGGGTCATATTCAGCTGGTAATCTGCTAAAACACCTAGATCCTTTTCATATGTATTACTACTGAATTTTTATATTATGTACTAAGGAATTTGCTGTCCCCCCATCTTCATGTCATGAGCAAATTTGATAATCATAGATACTAATCCTTTAGTCAAATTGCTTAAAAATATGTTGAACATCACAGGACTTAAAATGGGAGTTTTGCGGTACACCATTCAGAACTAATTTCTGAATGGCCTTAGTTGAACAGCACAGGATCTAACATGGAGTTACACTGGCCTTAGCTGAACAAAATACAATTCTGTAGAAACCATTTCAAATGGAACTTTAGATGGAGCCTAACTAAGATGCCAATCACTATGGTAGACGTGGTGGGAAAAGTAGGATTTACTGGAAGTTTCTTTTGCCAACTGATTTTGAGATTTACTCTTCTGAGTAAAAATGGTAATACATAAACATATCCTTATTACTATGATGTTCTGCCAATAGGATACTGTAAGAAGAACTGTGTTTCATCCTAATACTATTGCATCAGTGTAGCATTACACTGATAAAGGGGTTGGTGTGATTGGAAATGTCCTCTTATATTTAATGGAGAGCCAAAACAAAATTATGGCAGAATTCCTACGTTATGGTGTAGTTAAGATTTCAATTAATCCTGCCTTTAATCCCAGTGTATCTTTACCAGTATATAAACTCCACACAAGATTTCTGGCTGAAATATTAGGGTGTGCTCTTGTCTGTGTATGTGAGAGAAGGAGGGAGGGAAACAGTATGAGAATGAGAGAACATTTGCAACTGACCAAGGGGCTTTGTGGTGATGAGAAATACAGAAGAATACTTTCCGCAATAGTTCAACCTGCCCAGAGGACATGGCTGACATTTGTTAGAGAACTCCAAACAGCTACCTTACCCTAAGACATGTACGTTGATTATCAATGCTACTCCTACAATTGGGATAAAAGGACAAAGCATCTTGAACAGGTAAGCTATGTATGATGGAATGCCAAAGAGGCTTTGGGAATACAGAGTGGTAGCAAAACAGTTAAGGGAGGAGGAAATAGGGGCACTGTGAAGCAGATTGTTCAGTCCGGGGGAGGAGAGAAACATGAAAAAGATGACCTAGAATAACTACTTTAATTACAGTCCATACAAGCTATGAATTTACTTGGTAAACATTTCAATTTTGTTACATTACTCTACAAGCAATAAAGAACTTTTGAGGAATCTTTTCAGATTTTTGTTTCCTAAACTAGCTAGACTTATAGGGCTTGAAACCATACTTAAGAATACAGTTTCAATCAATATTCCCACCCCTCTGAATAAAAAATTAAAACTGCATTTTGACTAATTTTATCAGTAAATTGATATTTTCTTCTACAATATTTTGAGGCACCAAAAGTTTAGTGTGTGTGCTCCAATAGCCATGAAAACAGTAAATGCAAATACATAACTGTTAGTGAAGGCTAGATATTCTAAATCTTGCTGCTTTTAATCATATACTTATGATCCCTTTTGCCTCACAGCATCAAAACCTGAAATCGAGAATAAACATACAGAGGTTTTCTTCCCTGAAAAGTGGGTATTTAGGGTAAGATTTGATATACTATTTGAGCACCTACAGCAGTATTGAGTGGTTTCTTCACAAATAAGTACCATGTATTTAAATTCAGAGACTGCCTTACATCTGCTAATTGCTACTCTCTCTTTATATCTTTAGATTTCTACAAACTGTACTTACTAGATGTGGAGGGCTGGATATTTTCCATTCTTGGTGCCATGCAGACTACAAGGAAAATTTACAGCAAAACTAGACCAATGTGATTCCAATTATTCCACTGTGGTTGCCAATAGGTTCCATATTTCGGCAACCAGTTACATAACAAGTGAAGCAATGTTCTCTATGGAAGATTAGGCAAGAGTACCCACACCCACTACTATTATACAGTTTTCCACTTATAAAATGTGACAGGGTGGCTTGTAATCCCTTTTATGTGGTTTTATTTTATTTTAGAACTACAGCACTGTATATGCTACATGCAGAAGAGTGGGACATAATATTTAAAATAAAAATAAGGATTTCACTTTATTGCAGCACTTGTCTTTTTGTTAGTATAGATGGTAATGTTCACTTAACACCTCCTGGTTTCTATTGCTCAGAATGATACTGGGTAAAAAAAGAGATTTCTTACTATTAAGGTTTGGTGCATGGATGTTTCTGTCATCCAGCCACTTGAATTTTAGTTATACTAAGGAAATAGGCCCTTCAGCTTTCAACAGGAGGCCTGGTTTCTGGTTCTGTAAACAAGACAGTCATTTAACATTGACTGAGGAAGAAAAATACAAAGATATAATTTATTAATAGCAAGCTGTTGTATGCATGCCTATTTGGCATTCCCTTGATTACTTAATAAAACTTATCTATATCTGTCTGTGTGGACTTCTCCCAACTTCTTTTGTTGTGAGACTGCATTCAGACTTGAACTGAAAGCTATTGTATATGCAACTGCTATAATACAATAAAGATCTAATGTTCCTTTACAGCCTATGAATTAAAGGTATAAATGTCTGAACATATATATAGATAGTATATAGGGAATATATTTGATGATGGAGTAAGGAGTTGCTCTAGGCTAGTGTGGGTTCTAGTTCTGCCTACTATTTCATCCTTGTGTCTAACTTAATTTTAGCTATCAATGTATGCAGAAGATGAATTGGACCTTACTCTATCATTTCTCACAATAGGGCTTGAATTTATGTCTTCAGGTTTTTAGAGCCTCCTTGATAAATAATGTTTTTTCCATTCAGTAAATGAAAATTGCATATTAATTCTGAGAGACTCATACTTGCTAGATTTCTGCTACCTCAGTCTGCCATGATATATAATATCTGTGTTGGTAATCATGTTTTATTTGGTAGAATAAGGTGATTGGGGATAGTTTTCTATCACAGTGCAGAAGTTCCTGGTTAACCATGGCTGTTGGAATAAACCCTGCTTGGTGAGTTCACACAAAGCTCACTAAAATGAAACAAACACCATTATGGGTGAAGTTCTTTCATGCTTGGCTACTGTTGATGGGAAAGAGAACATTTCTCCATGTTAAGATTATTATAGGTTTGGCAGTGTGGCATGCAACAGTTTTTACTACTATATATGCGTTTTGCTTTTTTTTTTCAACTTTAGTGTCTCCTGTTTTTATTATGAGGATAGGGATCAAGTCATATATAAAAATATGCAGCAAAATCTAGAGCTACATGCTTTTGTTCCATAAATGAGGCTCTTTATGCAGTAAATAACATTGTCCAATAATGAGGAGGAATAATTGGAAATCTTCTGTTAACACTAAGGTTTGCAAAAGTAATGGAAAAGCTTCACTGAAAAAGTTCTTGAGAGGAGCAAGTGAATGATGCACATTGTCCATGCACAATGTATATGAAAACTCTTCATCTTAAAAGGGGGCAGATAAGGAGAGTAAGGGGAAATTACCTTGAAAAAGAAGATGTTAGTTATTATCCTGTACAAGAGCACTCTACATTGCAATGTTTTGTTACAGATTCCACTTGAAACTTAAATTTACAGTTTTTACAAGACAAGAGAGTATTCTAGGAGGCATGTTGTTGTTTTTTAAATCATACCCACCTATTTGCCTAAAAGTCCATTTGAAGAGTAGCTCTGAGTTCAAAACTTGTTTGCTACTTGGTAATGTGTCAATTGGCCTTAATGAAGATACTATACTGTTTGTTATTTTCTAACTGGATAACATAGCTATGTTCTATGCCTATATTTTAAAGTTAGCTTATTATAAAAAAAGATGCAGATTTTTATTTCTTTTAACCTTACTGTTGTTTTATATATATATATACAAGAGCCATCTCAGTGGATCTCTTTAATCCATGGCACTGATTATTAAATGTTCTACCAGTGGCTTACAATCCTAGCAGGATAGAATTCTTGGCTTCCAGCTTGGAACACCAAAACTACAGTGATGTAGTCAATACCAATTTTGAAGAAAAAAAAAAGAATCTCTATTTCTAACTATGCTTTGTTCCCATTGTAGGGATAACTGTAAATCAAATGAAACTCGAAGCAGAGAGGCTGAGAAGAGCATATTTACTTTGTTTACAATGTTAACCAAACAAAAAGCTAAGGGAGTCATCTGTAGTTTGAATTAAGAAACTTACGTGTTTTAAAAAATCTGCATATTCAACTGCAGGACACAGACAGAATCTAAATCGGAATCAAATATGTGATTCTGTAGCTATTTTGTTTTAGCCACTGTTTACTGTGACTTTTAATGGGATTATTGTTATCAAGGATTTCAGGTTCATATATTTAAAAATAGTTTATGTAACAATAACATTACAAATCGTAAGAGCTGATTTAAAATATTACAAATAGAAGATAAATGTTAATAGATTATTTGCTGATCAGATAAAGAAATGGAACAGCAGGCTTATTTTTCAGATAGACATGGCAGCTTTAATTTTCATCCAGATTTTTGTATGTTTGAATTAATTGTCTAGCAAACTAGGGTTTTGTAGCATTTTGTTTTTGCCATATTGTTAAAAATAGAAACAAAATTGAAAACTATACACTAAATAGCTACAACGAGCTTCAGATTTAGATCTGGAATACTTATTACAACTAGTTTAATTCCATTGATGATATTCTTAATCATTGGATATCAACAGAAGTGTAGCATACTGAAGAACTCAGAAACTAGGTCAGGAGGTAATTACAGAGGAGAACAGTTAAGATTTTATTTGAAAGCACATTAGACTAATATAAAATTAAAAATACAAATCTGATAGCCAACAAATTAAAAACAACCATATCATAATTACTATATTTTCTCAGATTATCTTTAAGAGTAAACTGCTCTGTTACAAAAACTAAATTTAATCTAAATTAGGCATGACATTATCCTGGCTTTAGAATTTCTTCATAAAAAATAATTCTTGAAGAATTTATTTAGATTTGGTTCAGAGGACTGCTTTAACACTTTGGCAATTCCAATTATCTGTCCTCTTAGGATAAGTATCCATAACAGAAGAACACTCTAAATTAGAATCATAATGGGGAGGGAGTATGAGAATCCCTCTAAAACGGATGGCATTGCTTCAAAAGGCATCTGATTTATATTTGCTTCACTTGCACAAGATCTGTCATGTAGTATTTAGTTTGGTCCTTAAATAAGGTTTCTGGCAGTACTGTAAGACATCATGGAATAGAGAAGTAGAGATAAAATTTTGTATGCATTAATTCATTTATCTTATAGTGCACTATAATTATGGCTTATTTCTTAAGTTCCATCACATATTATTACCGTTTAGAATCTATGTGTGAGAATACTTGAAACAGGATCAGATTGTTATAAAACTTCTATTATGCAGGCGACTTAAGAATTCTTAGGCATCGTGGAAGCATATTAATACAGATAAATATATTTGGAGAAAATGTGTTAAAAGGCTTTATTTTAAAAAAATATGGATAGCAAAGATAAGACTGTTAAACAACCTGTACTGCAGAAATCAGTACAAAATGCTGTGGATCCATGACATTTAGCACCCATATAATATGACTCTTGAAACAGGATCTTATTAGTCATTATAAAAGGCATAACCAGACTTCCTCAAAATACCAAGAGTCAAATCATTTAGGATTTTGTAAATCAAAAATAGCACTTTGCACTGGGGTTAGGAAAAAAAAACATAACCAATATAATTTTAAAATACAATTACTTAAGCAATTCCAATTCTACATTTACTAATAATTGGATACATGCAGAGTTTTCAAATTGCCTTTAAGAAAAGCTTCATGAAAACTCAAATAGTCTGAAAAATGTCTGGAATGGGACAACTCGCTGCAGCCAACTCATTGTGACCAAATTGCTACGGCCAACTCACCGTTGGACAACTCGCCACAGGACAATTTAACAATTCAATTTAATTATTTAAAATAAATAAAATTATTTTAATTTTTGTCATTCAAATTTCATTTTGTCCCTCCTTTTGCACCATTTCTTTAATAATTCTATTCCACCATTTCTTTGATATTAATGTAACTCTTGTCCTGCAGTGAGTTGTCCCATAGCGAGTTGGCTGCAGCTGGTTGGCCGTGGCGAGTTGGCTGCGGCAAATTGTCATAGACCCAAATATTTCAGGCTTGCATAATTCTTCTTTTTCTTTACCTGTGAGCTTTCAGATTCTTTCTTGCAAGTGATAATTTACTATTTTATACAGTGTTCAAGCTCAAACTAAAATACAAATGTAATTTGCTGTTGACTATAGCTCATTGTACCTGACTGAAACAGTGACCTACTTACGTTTTAGCACTAATTCCAAGCTGAAGCTTGTAATGTCTGTAAGCACAAAGTGTAGAAAAGAAAATGAAACACAAAGGTTTGTTTTCAGTCTTTAGGGAATTAGTGCATCAGGACTGCAAACTTCAAAAATGTTTTAGAAGTGCTCCTGCCCTATCTCTATTGATATAAAAATATTTTTAATATTTTCAGGCTACCCAGTGAATGTGAAGAAATGTTGTTGCTTTAAGGAATCCGCTCATTAAATTTAATATGAAAGCAACAGCATCTTTTTTCAGACTCACACAAATATCTAGAAGTATCCCTTCCCCAAGTTCAAAGCTAATATTTTAGACAAAAGAGTTTATTGTCCAGGAACAGATATTTTTCCTGGCAGCAGTTAAGTGGGTTGTCCAACTGTTCTGTGTTAACTGAACTTAACTTTATTTATCTGCATGGAGTCTAAAGTGCTCTTAGATATGCAATCAGTTATTTGATTGTCTGATCAGACTTTTTTAATGTATTTTATATCCAGAATAACAAAAATTCTTGTAATATTGGTCCATTTGTATTTAAGAATTAAGTTGTCACTTTTAAATTGTATCTCTTTTGACTAAGAGAAGGGGAAATTGTTAAGTAACAAAATGCTTTATATATAATGTGAACATTTTTTTCCTTTCATTCAAATGCGTGTAATATTTGGAGTCTGCCTGAACGAGTCCCTGCAGTTTTCTTGGCAAGGTTTCTTCAGAGGTGGTTGCCATTGCCTCCTTCCTAGGCTGAGAAAAAGTGACTGGCCCACAGTCACACACCTGGCTTTGGGCCTAAAATGGGACTAGAACTCAGAGTCTCCTGGTTTCTAGCCTGACGCCTTAACCTCTACAGCAATACAGACAATTAAATGAACACAGGATAGGATGGCTTCCATGAGGAAGAACATCATACTCCCAACCCTTCTGGAACCTGTTGTCTTGAGGAAAGAGCCATCATAAAATCTTGCTTCCGGACTGGAACACCAGTCAAGTACTAAACCATTACCAGAGCTATTAAAAGTCACTAGCAGAGCAGCAGGAAACCTGTGGCCTTTCAGATGTTGCTAAATAAAAACAGTCAACAGTATAGCTGGTAAAGAAAAAGTGAAGTTGGTAGCTGACATTTAACAAAATTTGTTTGGGCCTCGGATTCCCTGCCTTTCATTTGAACGCTTCAGAAGAATCAATAGGATTATGCTGCCTACCTATCCTGATTTAGATCATCTAAAAATATTGCCAAGTCCTGCCCAAAAAAGGAGCAATTTTCTCTCTTCTTGCACAGAAAGGAAGCAGGTACTCAATCTTCTGCATACTTAAGCCAAGTGAAATTATTAAATAATAGTCTTTGTATTGGTAACAGTATTATTAAAGTCTGTTTTTCAAATACTGCTACTGAATTCCTGTGCCTTCTTAAAAACAATATAACCTGTCATTTTAAGTACTTCTAAGATTTTGGAAAGTATAAAAGAAGGAAAGCAGTAATTTTCAACATTACTTCAGTGAAACAGGCATTGAAAGCTGCAAAAGACAGAAATTGATTTTTCATTATAAATTCAGTCATATTTTTTGTATTTTAATTTTTCTCAGCAAGAAGTATTTGAAGCTTTTGTGTTATGCATTTTCAGCCCACTCTTTGTGACATGGAAGACAGGCCGAGACAAACGACTTCGGGGCTGCATTGGAACTTTCTCTGCCATGAATCTTCACTCAGGACTCAGGGAATACACATTAACCAGGTAAAATCAACAGTGATCTCTCAGAAAACCAAGCCCGATTCATTTTGTATATATATATATATATTTATTTAGTTCTGCTTGTAGTATGTATAAATCTGTTCTGTTTCAAAGTGATGTAATTTTTTCTTAAATTTGACTAAATAATTCTTTGAATGTAGTAAACCTTCCAAATTATACTATCACGAGCTGCTTTATATAAGTTTGTGACCATGTTCTCTTTCCACTTTAGTGCACTTAAGGACAGCAGATTTCCACCCCTGACTCGTGAGGAGCTGCCTAAACTTTTCTGCTCTGTCTCCCTTCTCACTAATTTCGAGGATGCCACTAACTACTTGGACTGGGAGGTAAAACTGTGAATCTGAATTTTCTATCACTCTTTCGTGCCATTTGGATTCAGATCAATATTTTGTACTTTGTCTACATAGTAAGGGTAACTTATAATGATAGAATTTAAAGAATGAGATTTGAAAAAAGGGACAATTTGAAACTGAATTACTGAATAAATCACTTCAGTCCCTCTCAAATGATTATTACTTTGATACAAAAGCAGGACTCAATAGCTTCAGTGACCTTGAGAATGGTGCCAACACAAACATGGATTCCTCACAAGGACATCTATGAAATCAAAATCAAAATCAGAAGAATAGATGAAGCTAAGAGTAATTTATATGTGAGCTGATAGGCCTCCATAGGAATAAAGAATGCCAACTTCCTAGGAAAAGGTGCAGGAAGAACTGAGATTGGAGAAACAGAATGGTTCAGAACAAGAAAGTGAGTGAAATAGAGATGAATATTTTTCCCATATTTGTTTAGCAAATATGCTATAAGAATGGCAGGATTGGATGAGATAGCAGCTGAAATAAACATTAGAAGTCAAAACATGAGCCAATTGTGATATAGAAAATATATCATCATCTCTGAAAGTAAAGAAGAGAGGACAGCTCATTATAAAAATGAAAACGGCAAAATTAATGTTAAAGGGTGATATACAGCTTTGTTTTCTTAAGCTAAGGAATAAAGATGGGGATTTCACTGGAAAAAATAAAAAAAATGGTTCTAATGAGGAAGAACATTTAGAAATATACATATCTTTTATGATCTTGTCAATGACAACCGAAATTACAGTTAAAGCATTGGACACTGTAGAAAGTGAAAAGAAATGGGTACATTTAAATTAGGGATTTGGAAACAGTTATTAAGAATAACAGAGAGCAAGAATGATCAGTCAGTCACCTTTTACTCTTGGGTAATAAATACCAAGCAAAAATCACCTTGAGAAGCTGTCTTTGTGGCCAATAGGAGTTAATACATGAATTGGAGGCAAGGCAAGACTTTTTTCAGATTGATGTTTGAATAAGATCCATGGCAAGGGTAAATCCTTTTTCCCAGAAAATACCTCCCAGCTGACTTAATATTTCTATTTTTAGGTTGGAATCCATGGGATCAGAATTGAGTTCATCAATGAGAAAGGTGTCAAGCGCACAGCTACATACTTACCTGAAGTTGCTAAAGAACAAGGTGAGTGTGGAATAAAATGTAATTCTGTGTTAAGTAAAATGTGTGTAGATGAATGTAAATCATGAAGATGGCATAAACAGTGCTGAATAAAACCATTCCCCATCTTTGGTTGAAGTATTCAGAGGCTTTGACCTTAAATGGCTCAAAATAGCAATACGTTCAGTGTGTGGTGATTTTTTTTAAGACATATATTTTATTTTTATTTATTTGTTAGATTTACATGCTAATTTTTGTTTAGGAACAGGGTGGCAATCATGTTTTAAATGCTGCATTATTCATAACTGTTTGGATTTTTAAATATTTCAAACAGTGAAAACAGATTATGGTTTAAGTCAATGATTTATTTCGATGTTTTGCCCTGAAATATATTAAATTTCCTCAAATTATTTATTCCAGCATGCAGAGAATCACATTTTCTCTTCCTGCATGAAAAGACCAAAGTATAATTTAAACCTTTCAGGGAAATTTAGTAGATTTAAAATTTTAAATTTTAGCTACAGTATACTTCATTTAAAGCATGATTATATTTGTTTAATATATACCTAAAAGAGTATGAACCCCTCTAATATTAGAAGTGATAATTTTGGTTGTTTATTATTGAAATATGTATGTATGAAATTTTAATCATGTAGTATTCAATATTTACAGTTACTATTCTGTTTATCAGTAGCTATTTATCAGCAGCTTATCAATAACCTGAGTAACTTGAGCTTTCTTTTAAAGGGCTATATCTTTTTTAAATTAAGCTTGTATTTATAAGTCTGCTGCTATCATTTTCAAACAGATTGGGATCAGATTCAAACAATAGACTCCTTGCTCAGGAAAGGTGGTTTTAAGGCTCCAATTACCAATGACTTTAGGAAAACTATTAAACTTACCAGGTAAACTTTCTTGTTATTTTTGTATTAGTATTATCATTGCTTCTGTTTCTAATTGGAAGAGCATATTTCTGGAAATTGTTTTTTTCCATGCAAGTTTTTAAATTTTAAATTAGATGTTCCTGATCCTATAGTTCCTACCACCACCATACCTCATTCCCCAAATTGCCAACAATTTGGAATTATTAGAAATTATTTTACATTTCTTAATGTAGAAAAAAAGTGACATCTTGAGAAAGTAAAATCTGTGTTGTCTTTTTAATTTTTATTTTACCATTTTAACAGTATTAAACATTTATTTATTTATTCATTCATTCATTCATTCATTCATTCATTCATTCATTCATTCATTCAGTTTTTATAGCCGCCCATCTCAGTCAAGTGACTCTGGGCAGCTTACAGTTCTAAAACTATTAACACAGTTAAAACAATAAAAACATCCAAAGTATAAGTTCATACAGCAACCGAGATAATTAACTAACAGTAAAGCAAAGAAATAGAGCCTTTAGCACATTCCAAGCTCCAGACCCCTTATGAAAGGCCAGCAGGATTGGCACTATTGTAATCTCCGAGGGGAGAATATTCCAAAAAGTAGGGGCTATAGCAGGGGAGGCCCATCTTCTACTTCTCACCAGTCGATAATCTATGAATTAATTAGTGAGATCTTGCTTAATTTTTTCTACCCATTCGAAAACAAGATTTTTTTTCAATAATTAATAGTCTTTTTTTTTTTAAAGGCTATAAAATGGAAACATTAGGGAATATTTAGGCCTTGATATTTCTAGAAGTAAAGTATGATAATGTTAGGTAAACTAACCACATTATTTTAATAAGATGAAAATGAATTGCTTAATTTCATGAATTGTAAATGTCCTTTTCCATTGTTGCTCCTTTGTAATAGGTATTTAAGTCAGCTCTTGTATGAGAAGAGTAGGCAGAGGTGGAGGGCAGAGTTTATGTGTTTGTCTGTTTGTTAAATTTATTTGCTGTCCATCTCACCATCTGGCTAATCTAGGTAGTTTATAACAATAAAATGGGAAAAAATGATAAAGAATGTAAACATAACAATAGCAAATGAATAAAATAATAAAAATAACAAAGGAAGTACAATAATATAAAATTAAAAAGACGGGCAAAGGGGGAGCAGGAAGCGCAGGGGAGAGGTGGGGTCAGCTAATTAGTCCAGTAGCCACCTCTAATGATGTATTCCTCTATTGGGTTCCCAGGCCAACTCGCAAAGCCAGGTCTTCAGGCCCTTGCAGAAGGATAGGAGGGTGGGGCAAACCTTAACCTGGAGGGCAGGAAGTTCCAGAGAGCTGGTGCTACAGTAGAAAAGGCTCTTCTCCTAGATCCTGTCAGTCGGAGTTCCTTGACTGACAAGATTCTCAGCAGGGCTCCTGCCAGCACAGATAGGACAGGCTTGTCTTGGTGAGATGATGGCTCATCAAGTAATCTGGACCTATGGCCATGGAGAGCTTTAAAGGTCATAACCAACAACTTGAATTGCACTCAGAAGCAAACCAACAGCAGTGTAGCTCACAGAGCAGTGGTATAACATGGGTCATTCTATGTGCCCCATAGATTGTTCAGGCTGCTGCACTCTGTACCAGTGGAAGCTTCCAAATGGATTTTGAGGGTAGCCTCATGTAAAGTGCATTGCAGTAATTCAGACAATAGATGATTAGGGCTTGAGTGACTGAGCACAGGGAGTCCTGATCCAGGAAAGACTGCAGCTGGTGCACAAACCGAAGCTGTGCAAAGGCTGTCCTAATCAGGACCACCACCTGAACTTCAAGCAGGAGTTGCAAG
Source organism: Azemiops feae (assembly GCA_023970755.1). NCBI lineage: Eukaryota > Metazoa > Chordata > Lepidosauria > Squamata > Viperidae > Azemiops > Azemiops feae. The sequence goes on from JALGBA010000221.1 coordinate 575,262, forward strand.
TTCAGGAGAACCCCTAAATTACAAACTGAATCTGAATGGGGTAGGACAACCCCATTCAGACTCAAATGCTGAAGCTCCATTCACCCAAAGCCACTCGGTCTTGCTAGGATTCAATCATATAGCCTGTTATCCCCCATCCAGGCCCCAGCCCTCCAGACACCATGAGAGGATTGCGACAGCATCACTTGGGTCACAAGATGTGGAGTTAATATCAGCATATTGATGATATTTCAACCCATGGTGACAAATGATCTCACCCAGCGACTTCATGTAGATGTTAAACAGGAGTAGAGAGCGTACTAAGCCCTGCAGTACAGTGTAAGAGAGCAGCCAGGGGCTGGATCTCTCACTCCCTATCAACACTGATTGGGAGTGGCTTTGGAGAAAGGAGCTAAACTAGCACAGAACTGTGCCACCCAGTCCTAAGCTCTGTAGTTGGCCTAAAAGGATACCATGGTCAATGATCTCAAAGGCTGCTAAGAGGTCAAGGAGAATCAGGATGGTTGCACTACCATCATCCCACCCTCACTGGAGATCATCCATTAGTGTGACCAATGCAGTATCTGTCCCATAGCTGGGCCTGAAACCAGACTGAAAGGAGTCTAGAAAATCTGTTTCATCCAGGATCCTCTGAAGCTGCCAAGCATTTCTACCACTTTCCCTAAAAAAGGATACGTATATTATCAGCTTATAGTCATTATGTTCCCACTAACGGGGGATTCTTGTGTCATTTTAGTATTGAACTTCAACTGACTAGATTAATGTCAGGCATAAAGGATCAGGACATTACTTAAGTTGCAGTTCAGAAGATTTATTACTCAAGCCTATACACAAGAATCCAGTCAACTAAAGTTCAGTACCAAATTGGCATCAGATAAGCATCAGCAGAATTTATGAGGGATTTGACTTGGGCCGTTTGTGGGAACATAACTCTTAAGCTTATGATGCACTTAACTCTCTCCCAACTCTGTGGGCTCCTCTCCTAGAGCCATCGTTGCTTCTTGAGCTAGACAATGGCCTTAATATTAGTAATCATTGATAATCCATAAACGTATCTAGTTCCTTTTTCAGATGCTCTAAACTAGAATCCATCATCACATCTATCACATCTGTTGGTAGCTAATTTTACAGTCTAGCATTGTACACAATATGCCCATGCCCAGTTTCACTTGATTAGCTAATGTTCTGTTTTTCTATTTATAATTTCTGTACATGTGTGCTGGTTCTTCTTCACTTTTTCCTTCCCCACATGTTTACATTTTGAATCCAGTAGTGAGTGGAATACTAAATAGCAATAACACCTACCATACTAACATTGAGTATTATTGGTCACTACTGCCATTAGTGGATTTAGTTGAACTAAAAAGGAAGCACAAAGAAAAAGGTGGAGAAACAGATAGTAAAACTATTCAATTATAGTTGGAAGGTTCCTTCTATGATGTTCCCCTTATCAAGCATGCATCAATATTAAATTGGAAGTTATGTGAGCTTAAAATATTTTGATGTTAAGAGGAGTGGGAGGAGATGACCTCTTCTCAGTTCAGGTCCTGTTTCATTACAGAGAGCACATGGATCCCTCAACTCTTCCATGCATGTATAGCAGTTTGCTGCCTGGGGTTATAGCAGTTGACTTCTCCAACAACTTCGGCCAATCATGAGGTCCAGCCTCCAGTGAAACAGCAACATGCTCTCTCATTTCCCCGCTACACTCTCCACAGATGTACTGGCCAACAGTGACTGCACCACTGGGACCCTAGACACCAGAGGGGATGTTAGCTGCCCACTCTGATTACCCAGTCCCACAATCCCTTCATCAAGGCAGCAACCACCTCCAACCTTCCTAACTAGTTCAGTCAGGTAATTTCTCCCCACTCCCACTCATGACAATCTTCTCTTCCCAGAAGTTCATGGGAAAATCCAAAGCATTCCTAGGCAGGCTGCAGACTCTTTGAACCAGGCACATACTGTACCAGAAACTAACCATACCTCAGAGGCAGAATAAAAAGTAAGAAAGCCCATGTTGGGACTCCCCAACTATTCCAAGTCGTGGGAGTCAGAAAAACTACTAGACTGTTCCCCATTTCCCCTATCAGAATTCTTTCTGAGTCTTTGGTCGAGCAGCTAAGGCCAGAGTTGAAAAGTTAATTGAAGCAAGGGGGGGTTGGTTGCTGATTTCATTGGTTATTGTAGTATGCTTATCCTTGACTTGGTTATTGTTTTTACTCCATTGGTTTTATGATCAGCCATCTGTATCACCAATGCCCCTATCCTGAAAGGCACCTGTAGGATTTTCACATGGCTCTCTATGTCCTCCTTTACAAAGCATTACTGTATAAGCTTAAAGTGTATCTCAGCTAAAAGGTAACTCCATTACTTCATAAGAAGGGCTATGATCCCACTCTCGGGGATACCTCTGGAACGTTCCATTGGAGAATTGCCTGCTTCTGCTGTAAGAAAATGGTACATTGAATTTATATACACATCACATTTTCATATCCCTTGCACTTTCTGGTTTGTCATTCCAAAACCTGGAAGGAAATATCTCCTCACACCAGAAGCAACTTAAAGCCTTTTTCAGTTCTGCTTCCAGAGTGAGTGGAAGACCACTCCTATAGAAAAAGGGTGATAATAATATACCACTTTTTATTGGAATATAGATCTTTCATGTTATTTGAATACTTAACAATATAAAAACCCTTTCCTACAAAATTGATATTGTCTCAGTTAATTGGACTACAGCTTCCATAACTCTGAAGTTTATACCTGGCCGGTAGCAGAGTGAAGAAGTTAAATTAAGAGAACTGTATTGATAGAAAATTTAATAGGTTATTGCATCAACGTATAGCAATAGGATTTCAGTTTCACCTATGGCAAATTTGATCTGTTTGTTTTATTTATAAATATATTATTAAATTCCGTCATTTTTTCTTTCAGATACCGCAGTGAGAAGGTGACAATCAGTTATGCAGAATACATGGCTTCACGACAGCATTGTTTTCAAAATGGCACTCTTCATGCCCCACCCCTCTACAATCATTACTCCTGACACAAAGCTGCATGACCAGTCCCGCCCCCCAGCTGCCAGCTACGACATCATTGGAACAGATGCCTCCTCTTCCTGGTCCAGTTACTTCTATTACTGCACCATTTTATGATGCTAGCTTCCGTTGCCAAGTCTGCCTTCCAATTGATTATGGGTGGTGGGGGCTACAAAGTGAGTGCAACTGAATTTCAGAGGCCCAAGCTTACTTCATTTTTCAGAATGAGGGTTCATTTGGACTGAGTACCTGGGACCATTGCTGTTGGATAGAGAGAAACTTGAGGAATGGCAGTACCACTGCTCTGTCTCTGTATTAAATTGCACTGTGTTCATTTGAATTGTTAATTACAATGCCCCCTGATCAAGTAGGAGATTTCTTCTGGCAGTCTGGCAACGGAGTCCAACAAAAGATTTTTAGGTTATTTGTATTTTCTTTTTTTTTAATCTCTAATATTTATCTGCCATAAGCTAAGTAGTTCTAACATGTCCCAAGCAAACATGTTATGACTTGTTATAAGGATGGTATGTCTGGAAGTTCTCCTCCTTGCAAAAGATGGCAATTAATCAAAGATTTAAAAAGTAAAATAAAATTTACTGCAGATAAAATGCATTGCCTATTCATATCCAGAAGGTTTCAATTTATACACCTAGCTACTTTTGTTTATTTTATTTTATTGACACAAAAAGAAAGTAACTTACTAGATAAGGTACTGCATACAAGAAGGCAAACCACTAAGGGTTGTGTATGGAAGCAGCATAGGTTTCCTTGTATCCCAAAAGGATAATCTTTGGGGTTTTTGGGGTGTCTTACTTAAAGTTCAGGTAGTAGGATTTGCAAATGAATTGCAGCAGATCTTTTCCCACAAAGCTATCCTTATTGTAATAAAAAGAGTGAATTTTTGTTATTGAAAATATTCCATGAGGCCTGTGTTTTTCACAGGCAGCAGGGTTTTTTGCTAGTTTGGCACTAATAGGTAATAAAACACATTAAATGTTATCTGAAATGGGTTATCAGATCTGCATGTGTTCTTGCTGCACTGATGCTTTAGCCCTAAATAATATACAGTAATTGGAAATAAATTAATTTAAATTAATTGCATCCAGTTAACTGTACTTAGAATTGGAATCTAAACAATGTTATTTACCCACCAAGAAAATTTAACTGGGATCCAGGTTTTAATATCCTGTAGATTTTCAACTTTTCTATTGTTAATTGAATATGTAGGACACTGAACAGTAAACAATTTTTTTTTCAAAATATTCACTATCTCAATTTTCCTGTGTGAGTCATTAAGTGTTATCATATGAACAACAATATCCCCAAAGTTAATTCATAAAATGTAGCATTAATCATCTAAATGAAATGAAATGCAGGATTTCTGAAGAAAGTGATAATCATCTTGAAAAACAGGAACAATCAGATGATGAACTCAGCATAATGGCAATATGATACCATATTTCACTATATGGAACAACAGTTGCTTTTGTAAAAAAAAAATACCAAAAAGTATCTAGAAATTCCATTTGAATACAGGATAAAAATCTCCATATCTTTTGAACAAATTAACCTTATCAGGGTAAAACAGAAGAGTAAATGCAATCTCAAAGCAAAGCCTCTAAGGCCAAGCAGATGCCCCATTCTTGGAAAGAAGTATAAGTAAACATGAATTGCTTATATATTGAGGTAAACATTATTTGTCAACACTTAAACTGCTGGCTAGAAAATGGCAAATGTATGTACCTTCTTTGCAACAGGGCTACTTAAGAGAATCTAGGATTCGTTCAAACTGCATTGTTTTTCTTGCATTCTTCACATATTTCAGAAAAAAAATCACATAGTTTATTTAATTCTTGTAGAAGGAAGGAGTAAAAGAGGAATACACACTAACCATGCACAATATTGTTATAGCTTTTAGTTTTGCACTGGGATTATTCATTTGGATTACTGATTTTCCCTTCTGATTATGCTGAAAAGTAAATATATATGAAGGGACTTTTTCACAGTTTTCTCTTACTGAGAGTAAATTAGCCTTCTTACAAATTAAAGTGAATTGTTACTACTCTTACTGGTGCCCTCAACAGAAAAGAAACTGTAGAACGGGAGGGGAAAGTTAAGCTCCGGTCATGCCATCCATCTCTGCTCTCAAACAGTATTGAACTATAGGGCTACACAAATTACTATTAGTGTTCTATGTTAGAATTTCAATTTTAAAGATTTTTTTTAAAGCAAAAAGGAAAACAATGGTGCTAAACTTTCACCCCTGAGCACATTTGGTAAGACTGGTCATGCAAGCATATAGTGCCGTACAAATATTGCTTTTTTTTTTTAAAGAAAATGTTTGCCCTGTTACATGTAATCAGCAGCATATAGCATTAATTATTTGATTTTGTTTTAATGAGTGTAGGAGAGCTTAGGAGTCAGATGGGGGCCTTAATATTTTAAAAAACACTTTTAAGTGTGACAACTTATTTGGTCTAATTTTATTATTATAATGAAATAAGTCAAAATAGTTTTGGAGTGAGAGCTGGTCCCATTCCATGCCCCTGTTTCCATCTAATCTCCTAATCCATAGTAATGGAAATGCCTCTGTTAAAGTTGGATTGTGATTTTCTTTTAGTAAGTAAAACAGCAACAGGCAATGGAGCACACAGAACAGTAAGAGAAATGGATATAATTACATTGATCACAAATAGAGTTCAGTCACAGTATGGTATGTCAATGCTACAGGATGAATTGATCATGGATCTATATATTATATGCATAATAGTAATGTACTGTGATGAGCCCAAAAACTAATAAACACACAAAAGATATGGAAACCAACAAAAAAGCCAGAAGAACGCTGTCTTTTCAAGAGTCCTAAATGTTGTATTTTCTATCTGATTAAAGAGTGATGTAACTATACAGCGAACTTAGCAATAGTATTCTGGTATGATTGGGAAATGGCTCATCCTTAGCTACAAGCAAGTGCCTTTTGGTTTAGGAGAATTTATTGTAAGTGGTTGAGAATCTCCTTTGTTGCAGCCTAGGAACTCTTAAGGGATTTTTTTTTAGTTCCCATCCCTTCCAAGTAACAGCAGAGGATATCATTAATCATCAGAGGTTCACTGTTTTTAATATTTTTCAAGAGATTTTCTTTTCATAATAAATAGCAATCTCAATAGAGGCATTTCAATTCAAAAGATGTTACAGTCAACATGTTACATCTACCTATTCTGAATATTATTTTTAATTGCATATTTTAACCTTCCACATTTCAAGTTTTGCACATAACCCTTTTCCCTACTCATTTTAACATTGCAGTCTTCTCTGACTGAGTGCTGTTTTCTACTTTTTCCCCAATTCTAAAATGAATAATGCTTTGGTTAATTTAAGTTGTTCCTTTTAAAGAACCTCTTTAAACCTTCAGTGAAGAGATGTCAGACCAATTCTTTGTTATTACACTTGGTTGCCTCCTAGCTATATAACTTCTGAGTGTAAATCATTGAATTTTACCCTCTAATGAAGTATTGTAGAAAATAAATTGTAGTGGATACATTTCTATCTTGTCCCTTTTTTATTGGAGTCTGTCCGTTTTGACTTTTCACACAGAAATCTAATAATTCAAATTCTATTTCTAAAAAAAATAAATTGAACTCTAAGATGGTGGCAAAACCAGCATGAAATGGGTGGGAATCTTTAACAGTACTGTTGTTTTACAAGATAAATTCTCAGAAAGAATGAGATTGGACATTTTGTTAAAAATAATAATAATAAAGCCTTCATATTTGTTTGGCTGTGGTATTTTGTCTTGTGATCCATACAGAATATTGAGTAATAGGCCTTGTGTGTGTTTTTTCTTTTATAAACAAGAACAGGGTATTATTCCAGCAACACCAGAATTAATGCAAATTATTTTTAAAATAAGTCACTTAAGACAGTAAAATTTGCCCTTTTTAGTTTATCTAATACAGCATTGCCATAAAGCATTTTATATCAAATTAGAGCATGGAGTGTTAGAGGAATCTCCCTTTGGAAACTCAAAATTGTAAAAAGAGAAATGATTAGAGTGAACATAGACATTATACTGCAAAAGCAGTGGTCAATTTAATGATGATGAGTTGATGGTTTATTTTTCTGGAAACGATATTATCAGATGAAAAGGAGTTGCATTCTGTGTAAGCAAACAAGTGACTCAAATGTGTTGAGAATCACAGAGCATACAGTGATTGCATAATATCTATCCAAATTTGAAGCAAGCCACTCGACATCACCATACTACAAATCTATGCTCCAAGTATAGACTCAAACGTTGATGAAATTGAACTTTTTTACAGTGAGCTTCAATGTGCTCTCATGCAAATACCAAAAAAGAATATTTTGCATATTATGAGCGATTTCAATGCAAAAGTAGGCCAGGGAGAAATTGCAAGAAAAGTAGACAAGTTTGGGGTAGGTGAACGGAATGAAGATGGCGATCGCCTAGTGCAATTTTGCCAGGAAAATCATATCAGTAATGAACATATGATTTATTCAATTGAAGCGATGTTTATACACATGGACAGCACCAAATGGACAACATTGAAATCAGATAGACTTCATTTTATGCCAACGTTGGAAAGGTTCAGTTGCATCTGTTAAGATGCTTCCTGCCACTGATTGTAGCTCAGACCATCAGCTATTAGTGGCTAAACTGAAGTTCAAACTGCAAAGTGAAAAAGGTACTATCCCCCCCCCAAATTCAATGTGGACAACATGTCACCTATGTACATCATAGAACTTAAGAATAGTTGGAACCACTGAATCTAGAAGGGACAGATCCAAATGAACAGTGGCAAGAGATCCAAGGTAACATCATGGAAACTTCTGGAAAACATGTCATGTCAAAACCAAAGAGAACAAACAAGGGGCTATCTGATGGCACCATCAAAATAGCTGATCAGTGTAGAGCGGCCAAAGCGAAAGATAAAGACAAAGTTAAAAGGCTGAATGTAATTTTCCAAGTGGGCCAGGAAAGACAAAAACAGGCAGTGGGAGAAGTAGTGTGAACATCTGGAAGAAGCCAACAGGGAAGGGCATACTAAGTTCATGTTTGTTATAGTGAAAATGATGCGATCCAGCTTTTCAGCATGGCAAGGAATTGTTGAAGACTGCAGTGGGAATGTACTCAGTGACCAGCAGAAGATCAAGAACAGGTAGAAAATATATATAGAAGGACTCTAGCAGTTTGACTTACCATGAAGATAACAATAATGACAGCCCAATTAATAAAGAACCAAAAATCTTGAAAGAAGTAGGCCATGGAGAAATTGCTGAATTGGAAAGCCCCAGGTATTGATGGAATACCTGTGCAATTACTAAAACCAGTGCCAGTTAACATCATCACAGCCCTGTGTCAGAAATATGGTCCACATGTCAATGGCCTCACAACTTGAAAAGATCTGTTTTTATCCCATTAGTAAAGAAAGGTGGTGCCAGAGACTGCTTCAACTATTGCACGATTGCATTGATTTCTCATGTAAGCAAGTTTCTGTTAAAGATCATTGAACGACTTTGATCAAGAGTTACCTGATGTATAAGCTGGCTTTAGAAAGGGGCACAGCATTCAAGATCACACTGCCAATATTAGATGAATTATGGAATAGGCACATGAATATCAAAAGGATCTATATGTGTTTTATTGATTACAGAAAAGCTTTTGCCTGCGTAGAACATAATAAGCTATGGGCGGTTTTGTGTGATTTTGGTGTCCCAACCCACATGATCAGACTTACCAGATCATTGTACAGTGATCAGGAGGCAACAGTGAGAACACTATTGCAACACAAATTGAATCAGTCAGGGAGTTAGACAGGGATGTATTTTATCACCATTTTTGTTCAATCTGCTCAGGCAGAAAACCCTATACCTGCTACTTTCTCCTTTCAATTGGAGATATCAGGCAGGAATTGTATGACGCTTTCTGCAAGGAAAGCAAATCCTATGCATTGAACTGAACCTTCTAGCTTATACTAGAATATTAAACCTGCATGCAATAAAGATTATTTAGAACCTTGGGGGGGGGGAGAAGGCGAGAAAAGCAAGTTTCCAGAGCAAATTTCGTTTTTCACGGCAACTTATGTAATGATGGGGACTATCAAACCTGCAAAAAATTCAGAAACATGCATTTATCCATTCACTTCGCAATAAATCATACTGAAAGCAAAGAAATCAATTTAAGTAAACATTTATTAATTAGTCAACGAATAACCCTAAGATAACCTAGTAATCTTTTCTTTTGTGCTGACTTCTAATCATCCTCTCCATATTTTAGAATCTTCCTAATAAAATAAGATAAAAAAAGATGCAGAGCATTGCTCATATGTCTTTTATTAATTTTAAACTAAATTTCACTGAACCAAGGCTTTCAAATCCTGAATTTCCTTATGAGGAGGCGGGCTCTACGGAATACATCAGCTAATTTATTTGGGACAAGCACGCGCTTTGCGATACGAGCGCATTGAACTCAGGACCGCGCCCGCTTTTCTCTCAGGCCCACCTCCTCCGTCCCTCTGGGGTCAACGTCACGGGAGCGCTTTGTTCTGTCCCCTCCAGGGGGCGTCGGGACTAGTCGCCCATGTTTTTGCTCGTTTTTCGTATTTCCGGCCCGCTGCGCGTGTTCGGGGGCCAGATGAAACGATGGCGGTAGGTGGTACTGACATTCGCGCCGTAGATGTGGAAGAGGATGCATCTCAGCTTCTTTTTCCCAAGGGTGAGCGGCAGTCTTGGGGAGACTAAAGCAGCCGGAGAAGCTAAGAAAGGTTACCTAAGGGAGATTCCCGTGTATGGACGTTGAAGAACTAGACAGTGTTGAGGATCATTTAATAGTCTTTTCCCATCTGGTGTTCCTCAGAATTGTAAGGGCTCTGCGGCTGAGAATTTAAGAGTTGGCCTGGGGGGCACCAGATGGCTTGCAATCTAGTGTTATCCATATCAGATCTACAAAAAGACCTTGCTGTGCCTTTTAAAGGCCCGCTCTTCTCATTCCATGCTAGGTATGTGGGCTAGAAGCACCAGGGGTAGCAAATTTAAAGCTAAGTTCCCTGGCTTTTCCTGGGTGGGAGACTGCTTGAGATCCTTTTCTATATTTATCGTCATAATTCCATACATGATTATAATAAAGTAGTATCCTACTATCACTATTGTCCTACTACTACATACATGCAAAGGATAATTGACTGGCAACTAATTTGTGCAGGACTACATAACCTATACAAGTAGTCCTCCACTTACTAGTGATCATTCAAAGTTACAACGACACTGAAAAAAGTGACTTATGACCATTTTTCACACTAACACTCTTTGTGGCATCCCCATGATCATGCAATCAAAATTCAGATGCATGGCAACTGGTTCATACTTATGACTGTTGCTGTTTACCAAGGTCATGTGATCACCTTTTGCAACCTTTTGACAAGCAAAATCAGTGGGGAAGCCAGATTCACTTAACCATGTTACCAACTTATCAACTGCAGTGATTCACTTAACAACTGTGGCAAGAGGTTGTAAAATGGGGTAAAATTCACTTAACAAATGTCTCAACAGAAATTTTGGGCTCAATTGTCATAAGTCGAGGACTATATTTGGGGAATAATTTGAGCTATTACTCTTTTGGCAGCTGTTTCACTTATACATTCTAAGCATGTGTTACCAGTTCTAACAATAGATATATGCTTATCTAATTGAATTGAAACTTGTGAACATCAAGGTAATGTTTACAAATTCTATTCTTTAAAGTGACTGGGAATCATAAACCTTTCTGAATCTGCAGTAATATAAAAATGTATATGTGTATGTGCAATTGCTAATATAATATGAAACTTTGAAATTGATAGATGGATATATGAAAAGACTAAGGAAGATAATGTATCATAAATTTTACAATATGGTTTGTACATTGATATGTAGAAGATTATTGCAAGATTCATTGTAAGAAGTGATATGCTGCAGAATGAAGGTGATAAAAGCTACCTTGCTTATCATTTCAAGAAGAAATCACATTTTCAGTTCTTCCATATATGTAAAGGTTCCTGTGAGGTGACATACATATGTATAAGAAACAATAACTAGAGTCTTTCAAACTTATATTTGCTACACAGGGATTGATGGTTTGCTTTATTTCTGTTTGATGTGCAGATGCATTTAGGTAAAGAAGTTTTCACTCACAGCCTGAAACACTATTATGCTTTTGCCTTGCATATAGTCAAGACTTAATACCACTATTAATGTATCTTTCTTTCTTTTTAATCTATTTCCCTGGCACCTATATTTATATGCAGAATTTGAAACTGCTGAAACTCTTTTAAATTCAGAAGTGCACATGCTTCTGGAACATCGGAAACAGCAGAATGAGAGTGTAGAAGACGAACAAGAACTTTCTGAACTGTTTATGAAAACTTTGAATTATACAGGTCGCTTCAGCCGCTTCAAAAACCGGGAGACAATTGCTAGTGTCCGCAGGTGAGTTAGTTTTTTTTTAAAAAAATTTTTTAATTACGTAATAAGAGAGCTAATATGGTCTTTTTAAACTGAACAAGGATAAAATTTAGCACAAAGTTGTTTTTTACTATTTGATAAAATAAATATTCCTTGCCTAATGATGGTCGCTTAGTGATATTTTGTTATTACAAATGCCTCAGAAAGGATCTTTTTAGCCTGTAATGCACTTCTGACTGTCACACACACCACCAAGGGAAAATGATCGCAATCTGGGTGCCTGGCATCTTATGACCAGTTGCCAAATGCCCTGCAGTTACATGGTCACCACTTGCAATCTTCCCTGCTGACTTCAACATCAGTGGAGGAACTATCTTCCACATAAAGGGCCCTCCTAGCTGGTGACAGACTGAGGTTGTTGAAGTGAGGTAAGCCCACCAAGAGGCTGGCAGTCAGGGTGCTGGCAGCAAGAGGTAAAGATGCCCTGCACAGCCTGGCCAATAGCCTCTGTGATATAGAACTTGAGGCCATTTAGCGGAGGGGAAGAGAGGCAACAACAAAGGTCAGCTGGGGTGGCTTCAGTGGGTAGAGAGTGGTGGGAGAATACAGCAGCAGCAGCATACAGCATTATTCTTCTGTTGCAGTGAATAAGAACTGTTACTCTATTCCTAATCAGCCCAAAGTTAAAAATATAACTTTGTCTTAGGTATTGAGGAAACAAGTTGAAGCAATATGTTTACCACCTTGAATTGTACAAAATAAAGGTGGGTTATAAATATAATAAATACAAATAATATAAATAAAATATATAGATATTGGCCATAAATAGAAATGGACAGAATAATGGAACAAGTTTGGAACTTTACCGTCTTCCCCTTTGTTTTGTAATTGGTAAGAATATAGGAATTGAGGACAATATTCTAGATAGTTAATCAGAACAGAGGCAAAGTAAAAAAAAATTAAGTTAAAATGATGTAACTGTAATTGCTGTGTTATATAAAACCAATGTTAATATAGAAGTGTTATTTTTGATGCAAAGATTTTTTATATAAAATACACACGCATGCATACATATATTCTGGGTACTTGTGGATGTGTCCTTGAATTGCACTGTAGATTATATCATACTCTCACACGCATGATAGTAAAATTGCACTGAAAGTACGAGGTACTGTAAAAAGAATTTCTACTGCAGTACATCTTTTCAATTTTAAATTGTGGTTGTTTTTTTCTTGCAGCTTATTGCTCCAGAAGAAGCTCCATAAATTTGAACTAGCATGTTTAGCTAATCTGGGTCCTGAAACAGCTGAAGAAGCCAAAGCTTTAATTCCTAGGTGAGTTGCCCTAAGTAAAAGGGTAAGCTTGTCATGATTCAAGTAAATGTGATTCTCAAACATCAGAAAAAACGAACTGTCACAATCTCATCACCTAGTTAAAAAACAGAATTTAGACTTAAATATCCATTCTTCAGTCAAATACTGACAATTTTGGGGTCAAATATCATGATATTATGAAATTAAAAATAGTGACCCAATTGGAACAACAGCCTTTAAAATTGCTAAATTGTAATTTCTTAGCTATATTTATGTTCTGTTTTAATTAAAATTAGTTATAGGCTTGATTCTATCAAACAAAAAATAGGAAGAGGAAATCTGAATACACCCTTGTTTAAATATATTCCTTATTACTGTTTGAAGTTTCAACTAATTTGTTTTTATAATTTTATCACATTTTTTAATGATTAAGATATGTGTTTATAAACTAATAGCAAGGGGGGGGTGAGAAATTAGTATTTTTTTAGTCACATGTCTGGTCTAAATTGAATTAGTCTACCTTTAAATAATATTGAGAGAGAAAAATCCTCACATCTTATTGGTAGTTTCTTGCAATCCTCTGGAAACTGGTGCCTTGGAGTTCTTTTTCAGAGAGTTTATATATCGGAACTTTTTTATATAAACAGAAATACACTGCTTATTCTTATCTTTCAGCTTAGAGGGTCGGTTTGAAGATGAAGAGTTGCAGCAAATTCTTGATGACATTCAGACCAAACGAAGCTTTCAATATTAACATGAATTGCTAGATTCTTCTGAATTGTGTGGGGTTGGGAGGGGAATTGAGGATCTCATTCTTGTTTCTTTGTACTCCTTTTGAGGCCAACACCTATTAATATTAATATAGTATTTTGTATTCTGGCCAAGTTATGTTTCCCAGTTTTATGAACTTTTTAATGATGAAGAATTTAAACAGTTGAATGGCATGAATTGCAGAACTTAGGAAGGTTTTACCTGATTGGAAGTGAATATTAAACATAACTTCATCTTAGGAGTGCAAATAATATTTTTGGGTCCAGTAATACTAATTTGAATATGCCATGTGTAAAGTAGGATAAATATTACTATGTTTAATTTGAATTACTGTTTGAGAATTGTAGCAGTACAGTAGAATCAAAATAAACCTGTGGGGTTTTATTGTGCTGGTTCTTGAGACTCAGCTTTCTCCTTCAAAAATAAATGCAAATTAAAGTAAGATATTTTTAACTAAGATCTTGTGACTGTTCTTTTCATTGTTTTTATAAAGGTGGGAAAGGGGATTACTGATTATTAAATTATATCTAATGTTTTTACTATTGAAATACAGGTAGTTCTCAACTTATGATCACAACTGACCCCAAAATTTATGTTGCTAAGTGAGGCATTTATTGAGTTTTGCCCCATTTTACGACTTTTCTTGCCACAGTTGTTAAGTGAATCATTGCAGTTGTTAAATTAGTAACACAGTTATTAAGTGAATCTGGCTTCCCCATTGACTTTGCTTATGAGAAGGGTGCAAAGGATGATCACATGACCCCAGGATACTGCAGCCATCATAAATATGATCCAGTTGCCAAGCATCCGAATTTTGATCATGCTGCTACAAAGGTTGTAAGTGTGAAAAACGGTTATGTCACTTTTTTCAGTGCTGTTGTAACTTTGAACGTGCACTAAATGAACTGTTGTAAGTGGAGGACTACCTGTATTAAATATTTACAGTATATGCATTGCTATAAATACTTTGGATTCATGTGCATTTGAAATAAGATAATGTTTCTAGCTTTTTTAAAACTAAAGATTGGAAAGCATATTATTAAACGAGCAAGTTTAGTGCATGATCTATTTATTCATCACTTCTTAGTTCATAGAAATTATTTGCTTGAAATGCAGTTATTATAGAAGTTATCTTACACATTACAAACATAAATTGACTGCTATCAGCTATTAAAATTCATTCCTCCATCTTGCAATTCTTACAATACTATCTCCCAAGGCAGGCTGTAAACAAACTGTCAATAACTTTCTTCAAGTGTCAAATAACAACACTTATAGTAAGAGCGGATATTATTTAACACGGAACCTCCTTGCAACAATGAATGTAATTTTAATAATGGTGTCTCTACTCAATATTAAATAAAATTTTCCGTAACATTAAACACAATGGATGATTTTTACTTTGAGGTAGTAATATAATATCTAATGATTAACCCCAAAGATACTTTTTCACGAGGCAACGACTTTATTTTTCTTTGAAGACGTTTTGCTTCTCATTCAAGAAGCTTCTTCAGCTCTGACTGGTCAAAAAAATAAAATTAATCATTAATAATGATTAATTTTTCCGCAAATACTTTTATCCTCTTCCATGTAAGCATCTCGTTTGACAATAATTTGACAAATTACTATTTTTGTTGGCCAGTGATTAATTGACATTCAGCCATAACTATGTTCTTTCCCAGCTGGAACTGACTTTTTCAAACTACAAGCCTATATTGTTTGGGCTTTCTCTTTCCGTTCTTCAGTTTACATTAACGCTTCCTCTTCCGGAAAGCTAGCCGGAAGCTCTATCCCACCACTCCATGGTCGTCGCAAAAAGATGCCGTACCGTGCTTCTATCAAAGGGCGCATGCGTATCCTGAAGTCTTACCTCTGCCCGCCTACTTTTGGTTGGTGTACCTGATGACGCTCATCATGTGCACCGTCTTCAGTCGCTGCTGGGGAAGATGGCGGATTGTGGCAGAGACGGCTCGTGAGGCGGCAGCTTCCGGGATAAAATTGTTCGGGACGTCGAGGCCCCACGGTATAAAACTCCGTGAGCGGCTGTTTTTTGTGAGTGTTTCACATCAAGAAAATTGGGGAGTAGCCTGGAAGCGCCCAGTACGTCGGAAGATCCAAGCCGTTTCCGCCATTTTTAGGCCGCGAGGGCTGCTGCTGCTGCTAACTGGCGGCGAATGGGCTTGAGAGTGAAACCCGGAATAGGCGGACGTCGTGAATGGAAGAGGAGAAGCTAGATAAAAGCTACGAAGTGTAGCTCAATAAAAGCTGCAAGGCGTTCACTCTAAACGAGAGGTGAAATTTAGTGTCTGGAAGGAAACTGGGAAAAGCAAGCAAGTAGCCAACATCCTGTCCTTTTCCTTAGGACGTGATTATGTAGTCACATCCTAAGTTTAAGAGGTGGAGAATACTTATAGCGAAGGTTCTTCGGTCAAGATCAGTTGCTATACATGTATAATATGAGCCGAGTTTTCCTGTTCACATCTCGTCTCCATTGTGCGTTCTCTAGTCATTGTTTTAAAACGTGCAAACTTAATGTAGTTTGGGAGGTATTACACTGATAAACTTGCAGAGCTGCTACAAAGATTAGAGATTGGTAACATTGGAAGTTACTTTTATATTTCCAAAATCCTTACACAGTTTGCAGATATTACCATCTTCCTTTCAAAATATATGCATAGGATTTTTTATTACAAATCTTAGTTTTGAAAATATAAATTCATTCTGAATTTTGAATATTGAATATTAGTTTACAGTTTGTGCTAAAGGTTAATACATTCATTATAAAATGTGTAACTTCCCAGTACTCATGCTTACATATTCTTAGAAGCTAGGTCCTTATAGTAGAGTTAATAGAATTTTGATATCTTGTCTTTTCAATTGTGTGATTATGTATTGAAGTTCTCAGTGTATTTTTAAAAGTTATCATTTGTACCTAGTCTAGGTAGAAACCTGATGGGGGTCATTGCATTTTACTAGAATCTTGAGACCCTGCAATTAATCTTCAGATAAAACATAATTACACAAATGAAGTATTTACTACAGTACAAACAGTTCATAGCTATTAGCTTAGTCCTCAAACATCCTGGTCTTATGTTATTTCAAATAAAATGATTCAAAATATTTTGTATTTGAAGTAGAAGCTTTAATTTCACATATTTGTAAATTTGGCAAATAAATAGTCACATGTGAAAATAAGTTAACCAGGTAGAATTTGTATGAAGTTTCCTCAGAAAAGCTATTTTTCTTACATTAAATTTGAATATCAAACTAATTTGTGTGGCTTTCATAAGTAGTTTCCTGTGTGGAAATGTCCATGGAGATTCTCAGTCATCCAAGTTATGGTTGTCCCAAAAGTGCTTTTTCAAAAGACAACTGGACTTACTTTGTTTTTCTTTGGAGTTGTTTCGCTTCTCATCCAAGATATCTTTTTCAGTTCTGACTGAATGGTGGAGAATGGAAGGATTTATACTTATATTGGATGAGAATCAAAACATCTCCAAGGAAAAACAAAGTCCAGTGAAAAATCACCTTTAGGGCTTCCCGGTGGAAACAATGCTATATGGAGGGGACACATACAAAGTCAATGGGTACTTAGTTAAATCATAACTTTCAAATACAAAGTCAGTTATAGTTATGCTGCATCTTTTAGGCATTTAGAGAAAGTAGTAAACTAAATAGGCTAGGCTCAGACTCTATTTTTCATTGTAAAAATAACTCTTCATTTTGATAAAGAGCGTTGTAGGTTGTTTTGTTCATGGAAAAATAATATGAAATGCAGGGCTGTTTGTCTAGCAGATAATTTCGATAAGGTCATTTTTGCAATTTTCTCTTTTTATTGAAATGCCCTATACTGTTTCTTATCTGGTTCTAGATGATTCTCAGTCATCTACAATTGATTGGGAAGAAAAAAATGGCTAAAACTATTTCTTTTCTCTACTATGGTTAGTGGGTACTTATTCATAGGGCTGTATTTAAAAAAACACATAAGTCTAGATAATCCCTTTTATTCTACCTATAATTAATATGATAGTTGACTTTTCAGTATACCAGCCATTTAAAAGTTCATTTTGTCTTAATGTGACCCTGTAATAATATGTCTAGAAACAACTGAAATATAAGTCAGAGGAAATACTGTTTAATCTAGAAATTGTGTTCTGGCATTTTTTCCTAATCTTTGTGGATCACTTTTAAATATCGTAGGCATCTGAACTTAAATAATTACTTCTTTTAAGTACTGTAGAATTTCTGGGAACTATTGCTTAGAATCATGGCTCCTGAAAAGAAATTACGGAAGCTTAATAGCAAACCCACTGGTATTGGAAGCCATAAAAAGCCCTCTTTAACGAAGATGGGCGATTTAGAAATATGAAATATAAATAAATAAAAGTTGCACTCCGTAGATATGTGGGATTAACTGAAGTTTCTAAAGTTAAATGAGTTTGATTAACTTTTTCTGCAGACCTGGGATTCTTAATTGCTATATTTTTGCGCTAGGTTGAAAGTTTAGGAAAAGATATGCATATTTAAGTACATTGAGGATTAACATACAGTAAAGTGTTTCCAAGATTTTTAACTGCCATGCTGTAAAACTTGAAAAGCACACTTGCTAAAATTGCTTGTAAAACACTTCTGAAATAGAAATGGCTCCATCAGAGTGAAATTGAACTGCAGTTCTACTACCTCTGCCAGTAAAGTGATAAGAGCATATGAAGAATAATTCACTGTTTTTGATCTTGAAATCTAATAGCATGATAGTTATATTTGTATTTTAAGAATTGTCACCTAAAAAGTGAATTAAGAAGAGTGTATTTTTTCTGGTATTCTCTCTGTATCTTGAATAATTGGGGGGAGGGGGAAATTGGAATTTTTACATTATAGAAAATTTGCTTTAGATAATCATACATTGAGTGATAATAAAGAAAGCAATCCACAGACAATATGGGAGTGAAAAGAGCAGGATAGTACCCTGCTTAATTATTTTCCAAGGTTTGTTAAAAGGTCGATGCATTATTGAAAGTCCAGGAAAACACTTTTGAATTGCATTAGAAATTTGTTGAAAATTATAATTAATACTAGTACAATATAGCTGCCAACTTCATTGAGATGTTAGATATGTACTAATTGCCAGTTACACTTCTCAAATAATCAGAATCTTCCTCAAAACTCTGATCCTGAAAAATAGGGGCCTATATGGCTTGATAAAGCAATTTGTGTATACTGCTGGACTAGTATTAGGTGAGTAATAAGTTACTATAAAAACTAAAACCCAAACTAGATTTTGTGTCTTTGTAGTTTTGAAATTATTGCTTGCTGCTAAGATAAAACATTTTACATTATTATATTTTTCCTCAAATATATACCTTACTTTACAAAGCTATTAGTATACAAGAATGATTACAGCATGCAATTTCAAAATTTAAATTAAGAATTAGTCCTTGGACATACATATATGTACATAGTAGCTACCTTCAGACAAACAACAAATATGACTTCCAATTCTGGCTTTTGAGAAGAAGCCAACTTTTCCAGTTTAAACATAACAAATCATGAAAAGAGCCTGGTTTATTTAGATAGTCTTGCTGCTAAGGTGCAAAATGAACATTTTGGGGTGTATTTATAAATTCTGCTTGAATGTGATATAAACACATTGACTTCATAAGATTAAGAGTCTGACTTAATACGCCAACTGTCATAAGGTGAATAAGGCATATTCATCAAATATAAACTGAACTTTCAAAATTAGATGTTTGTTTTTAAAAAACCAAATTGCTCTATTTTGTTAAAATACAGAAAATGCATACCTTATCATTAATTCTCCATATCACTAATTCCCAGATTAATATCTATCTTGTGGAAATGTCTGCCAGCTATATAGAACCATTCATTCCATGTGACTGATTTCTCTGGGCCAGATGAAAATCTTTGCACAATTCTAAACTGTTACATTAAAGGGCCATTGAAAAGCAGGCATAGTATTTCGCTACATTGTCAAATATTTGAGATGGTGGGATTCTTCAGTCACTCATGCCCTAGTTATCTCACAGCTTCACTAGTGCAGTGTACATGTGACCACCCAGAATCTTCAAGTCATAGAGAACACAGTGGCATGGTTAATGATGGGCATTCTTTGATATGCTCATATAACACCTCTGCTTTGTGAGTTGCACTGATTGCCAGTTTGCTTCCAGTTGTGATTCAAGGTGCTGCTCACTATCTGTAAAGCCCTACATCTCATAGGGCATGGTTACTTGAAGAGCGACCTGTCTCCCATAATATTTGCCCAGCTGATCTGGTCTGGCAGGTCTGGCTGTTCTGGTTATTAAAAATAATAAAGGCGGGACACAAATAAAAATAATGCTATTTCTCAGGCTTCCAGAAGCACACCCCAACTGTTAGCCCCTGCCCTCTAAATGAGGTTCAAACAGACTCCACTCTGCTGGTGTTTCAAAAGGCCTCAAAGACCCGACTCTTCACCTAGGCCTTTGGTAAGTGTGATTGAAGCCCCATTTGCTGCATCTTAAGTTTACTATCTCTGCCATCTTTGTTCTTTTCTGTTTTCTGTTAATTGTTTTATTATGTGTAACAATTTGTTAACTAGCCAGGTTGGCAATTATTTCATTTTGTCAGATTGCTCCATCAGATTATGTATATTTCAAGTACACCTGGAAAGAGACTATTGTTGATTTAGATTTATTGTTTATTAAATATATTCAGATCAGGCGGTGGTAGGTTGTCTAGTACAGGTAGTCCTTGACTTACAACCACAATGGAGCTCAAAATTTCTGTTGCTAAGTGAGAACAGTTAAGTGAGTTTTACCCCATTTTATGACCTTTCTTGCTACAGTTGTTCAATGAATCACTGCAGTTGTTAAGTTATTAACATGGTTGTTAAGTGACTCTGGCTTCCCCATTGACTGCTGGTCAGAAAGTTGCAAAAGGTGATCACATGACCTCTGGGACATGGCAACCGTCATAAATACAAGTCAGTTGCCAAGCATCTAAATTTTGATCATATGATCATGGGGATGCTGCAGCAGCTGTAAGTGTGAAAAATGGTCATAAGTCACTTTTTTCAGTGCTGTTGTAACTTTGAAGTCACTAAACAAACTTGTAAGTTGAGGATTGCCTGTAGTGCACATCTTGTCTGCCTTGTGTTTGAGTTCATTCTCACAAAATAATGAAACTTGCAGTTTCATTATAGATAGATGAAGTAATTATGTCTTTGCTTGTGGTTTTCTCCCATAGGGGAGTTATTCTGTTAGGCAGATCAATTTAAACATTTTTAAAATGGATCAGCTATACTTAGATTGGGTTGTAAAATAGATAGTTTGCCCCAACAATATTATTACAACAATAATCCAAATGTTGGTGTTTAGGGTCAGGTTTGTGGATTCTCCTGCTTCTTTACCTGCTCATCTATATGGAAAAGCAAACATCAATCACTTTCCTGAGTTTTAAGAACATGTGGTTCTGTTGGTGGATCATTTATATGAGGCACTTCCTGTTCAGTTTTATATATAATACTTTGGTATCTTTTGCATTTACCAGTGGACCAGTTTAAAAAAACCCTCTGTTTTATCCTTATTTCACATAGACTGGAATGACAAACTGGCAAAACTCATCTTAATGTTTTTCATTAATTGTGTGTTGTCAAGTTGGTATTCTCAGCAACGATGTAGATAGATTTTCTCCAGGAGGATCTGTTCCCCAACCTGGTCTTTCAGGTTTTCCATCAGTTCACTCATTACTGTAAGTCCATCCATTTTGCTGCTGATCATCTTTCCTTTCATCTTTCCAAGCATCATAGATATATCCAGAGACCTAGGTCTTTGCATAATATGTCCAAAGCAAGATATTTTGAGTCTGGTTATTTGCATCTCAAGGGGGAACACTGGGTTGATTTGTTTAGTAATCCATTTGTTTGTTTTCTTGCTATCCATGGTATTCTCAGGGGTCTTCTCCAACACCCTAGCTCAAATTGTCAGTACTCTTTTTATCCTGATCTTCAGTTCCAGCTTTTGCTTCCATAGGGCATTACAGGAAGAACCATTGTCTGTATATTTCTGATGTTTGTAGGCTGTCAGAATACTTTTTCCTAAGGTCTTTGTTGCTTCTTTACCATGTGCTAATCTGTGTGTATTTCTTGGTTTCTTTACTGTTTGTAGATGAACCTTAAAGCTATTCACCATTTCAGTATCTTCATTGTCAATTTTAAGACTTGCTGTTATCTCTGTTGTTATTAGTTTGGTCTTTATATTTAAATTTATTTCTATTTTTCCCACTATGCTCCTTGACTTTCATTACCAGGTGTTGCAATCATTTAGAATAGATTTTTGGCTATCAGCAGTGTCATCGGCATTGTGCAGGTTATTGATGCCTCTTCCCTTAGTTTTAAAACTATGCTCAAACATAGCTAAAACTATGTGTTTCCTCCTAATTTCCCTCAATATATATTCAGTACATAGGTTGAATAAATAAAAAGATAATATACAGTCTTGTCTCACTTCTTTACCATGTACAATACAGATTGTCGCTTTCTTATTTGTATAGGTTTTGAATAAGCACATTGATATTTTTTGGGTTCCCATTTTTCTAAGCACATGCCACAGTTTGGTATAGTTGAAACAATCAAAAGCCTTTCTGTAATCAACAAAGCACATATCAGCTTCTTTTTGGTATTGTTTGGCTTTCAATTATCCAGACTGTATTAGCAGTAATGTCTCATGTTCTTTGGCTTTTGGAAAGCCAACTTGAACATTTGGCATCTCTTTCTGTGTAAAGCTCTACAGTAATCTGAACTGAAGGCTCCTCAGGAGTATTTTGCTAACGTGAAATTAAAGATGATACATGAGTTTCCACACTCAAAGTCTCTTGTTTAGTATTGTGTAGACTGACTCTCCATTCTCTTGACCACTGTGTCATCCTCCAGAATGGGTGGCATAGTTTGGTTAGAACAGTTACAGATACTTATTCTGTTGCGTGTCATATTTTTGTACTTATTCCATCAATTGCTATAGCTTTCTGACTTGGTAATGATTTAGCTATTGTTCTGATTTCGTCTTCTGTACTAGAAGTTCTGGAAGCAGAACTTCTAAGTTATTTTGGATGTGGACATTTCTACTTTACAGAATTTCAGTTATACTCCTATGTTTGACCTACTGGGATCAGTTACTTCTGTCCATTGCTGTCTTTTAGTATACAAGTTCAACTTGGAACCTCTTTCTGAGTTTATAAATCTTTTCAAAGACTTTCCTTGTCTGTTTCCATCTTCAGTGTCTTTACAAATGTTGTAATACTGCTTCTTGTCACTTCTGACAGCTTTTTGATTTTTTTATTCAGTTAGTTTCTGAAATGGTTAGTTCCTTATCATAGAGGCTCTTGATTCCCAAAGCACACTTTCTGATGTTCTTGAAAATGGTGGGTATATGGTCAAGATCATATCATGGAAACTGATAGGCTTTCTTTTTTAGCTTATCTTGGAACTTGCAAATGAGCAGTTTGTGATCTTTTCTAATGTCATACCCTGACCATGTATATGCTGTTATAATTTCCCTCTCTTTATACCAATAAATAAAGTCAGTTTTATTTTTCTCCATTTCATCTGGTGATGTCTATGCATATAGACATTACTTTGGTTGTTGAAATCTGTGTTAACAATGAAGAAA
Source organism: Azemiops feae (assembly GCA_023970755.1). Lineage (NCBI taxonomy): Eukaryota > Metazoa > Chordata > Lepidosauria > Squamata > Viperidae > Azemiops > Azemiops feae. The sequence continues at coordinate 598,506 of JALGBA010000221.1, forward strand.
TCATTGAATGGCCAAAATTGATAACTTGTTCTGCCTCATTTTAATTCCCTAAGCCATAAAGCCCAACTACATTTTTCTTAGTATTTCCAACTTTGGCAGTCCACTTTCCAAATCACAAGCAGCACATTTTTTTTTCATGTTTTATCAATTTCAAGTTGAACTTGACCATAAAACATCAACTTGTTCTCCTGCACTAATGTTGAGCATGAACATGGACAATTGTGATATTTAAAAATTTCCTGTGAAGTCTTAATATTCAGTCATTTCAGTGTACTCATGCCTAAGATGTCAATGTGCAAATAATTCATTTCATCTTACCTAAGTTCATGTTCAGTTTTGTTTCCCACTGTAATTTTATGTTTGCACCTTCAGATTTTCTTTTCCTGTATAGCAGCATCAACAAGTAGACATTCCAAATGGTTTAATATAGTGACATCATAAGCACATTAATACAAGATCCTCAGCTTGTTCTTAGTAATATGTTGAGTGCTATTTGACTTGATCATCTGAAACCATATTGTCAATTATGTTATATTTTTTATAAAAATATAACTTTTACTAGAGTTTTACAAATACTAAGTTAAGACTGATAAATCTTAAAAATATAAAAAGTAAACAAGTGCAAAAAGATAGAAAATAAGAAAAAACACGACTCCCCCTTTCTCTAGAGAAAAACAACTTCAGTAACTTAACTCTTCTCTAACATTTCATTAAAAATATTTTTCTTCCCATATCTCATTCCTTCTCAATAATTACATTATAAAAAGTCATCATTGAGTCCTAATAGCAGAGCTAATTCAGTTAAGAGCTAACAGAAATACTAACATATTTTAATCTGAATCTAATAAATCCATTTTGTACTCCAATTTAACATTTTCTCTAAGAAATAAAGCAAAAGAAATCTCTTGGCATTTATAAACAGATTTTTAAAGACTCATGGTTCAATCATGGTCAAAAAGAAATTCCATTAATAGCTGTCAGAAACTTGATTAAACAAGTCCACTTTTTATTTCTTTATTTTATTGGTTTTAATCCCATCAAATAATGTCCCACAAGCTTATTTCTTATTTCTTTTTGTCTCCTCTTAGGAACAGCTTCATTAGTTTAACACATCCTTTTTGCAAGTCCAAAATAAGAGTGCTCACCAAGTTGTTCTTCTTATTTCTGTTTCTTTTAATCATTAATACATCAGGTGGTTTCATTTGTAAATCCATTGTGGCATCTTTTTTCATATCACTCTTATGTTCTGGCATTTTAAAATCCGTGTTCAGATCCATAGTATCTTTTCTCTTATCACTTTCGTAATCTGGCATTTTTTAAAAATCCTAAGTCTTCATTTTATCCTATAAAATCTGTTTTTCTTCTGTATCCTCTTTTATAGTATCAGACAATCTTGTAATTTCTGAGTACCTTAAACTTGCTTGTTTTAGTTTAGCAGCTGGGATGACCTTCACTCCTTGGATGACCCTGTTTGATGCCTTCCTGGCATTCTTCATCATCCTTCCTAGAAATACCTCTGCCCCCTCATTATGGTAGGGGGAAGAGGTGTTGTCCATTTTACTTAGTCTTTTAAAAAGAGGCAATCACTGAAAGGAAGGGGGGGGGGAGATTCAGAAGTGGATGTCTGATCAGAAGGTGATAGACAGCCTGGCAAGCCACAACAAAATGCCTATGGGAGGCAATGACTAACGACACCTGTGGGGGGGGGGGAAGAAACTTGCCACAATGCATAATAGCAATTGATGGCAGGTATTTTTTTGCAGTGAAATGGAGCCAGCAAACTGAATAATACTATCTCAGCCAGTACGTTAGAAAACATTACAAGAGTCCTTGGTTAAGGACCGTTTATTAAGCTCCCACAATGGTTTAAGCATTTCATAGTATAATCGCCCTTTACAGCCTTCCCTGCCAGCTTTTCACAAGCAAAGTCAATAGGGAAGCCAGCAGGGAAGACTGCAAGTCACTACTTATAATGGAATGCGGGAATGACCTGGGAGAAAGAGGGGAAAAGATACTGCCTAAGCCAGGAAACAATAAAGCAAGAGGAGCAGGATACCCCATTGGTTAACGGTCAGAAAAAGAACTTAGAAAAGGACCTGCCCTAATGGATCAAGCAGTTAAAAGTGGCAGTAGGAAGTTTTGTACTTTCCGACTTGCAAGATTCTATTAATGTAACCTTAGAATAAAGTAGATACAGCTCATCTAATTGTGTTTCCTATCTCGTTTTACTCTGGAGGGATGATATTCCTACTGCCTTTTTTGCCAAGGAGTCCCACTATGGAATACGAGTTCCCAGGGATCTTGTACTCCATAGAGCACTCGCACTGAAGCATCCCTTCCCCAGCCTGCACGCATTTGCATAGCACCACAGCTCCCTCTCTCCAGCCTGTGCATATTCACCACAGCAATCCTCCCCACCTCACTTCGTAACACCTGCTCATTGGCTGCCACCTGGGATATGCAACTACTAGTCGACTTCCCCATTCATTTTATTTGTGGGAAGCCGGTAGGAGGTCACAATTGGAATCCCATGAAAATCTTTAATGTGCCCAAATTTTTGTTTAGTGAGAGGGATTGCTGTCACTAAGCAATGCACTCACATGATGTACTTTAAGTCTGCATTGCTTTAATGACTGAAATCTAGTCGTAATTACCATTGCTAAGCAAGACTACCTGTAGTTTTGATGACAGGCAGAATTGCTTTCCAAATGGGCTGAAAATGTATTCCTAATGTTGAAGGTCCCCTGCAGTTGAAGCCACAATTGATAGTTTATACTAAAACTAGGGTGGTTGCTCTAGTTTAGCTTACAGTAAGCTCCCAGCAAAACTATCCAAACAGGGAAATTCTGTTGGAAGCAGTATCAGTGCTTCATTCTTTTAATCATAGACTTGTTTTATATTTTGGCTTGTTAGAAGACCAGTAGTCTTAATTTATTAGGCATACTGCTAATAAGATTGGTAAGTAGTAATCGGGTTATCATGTAGCAGCAATCCTAATAAATTCTGGCATGCCAGGTGCTACATCTAAATTGTCCCATACAGCCCTTTAAATACTGTTTGTACTGTTAATATGTTTCAGCTAAAGGCATTGTGCCACTCCTCATTCAGGATAATGAATTCAGTAAATGAACAATTGAATGTGAAGTTTAATTCCTGAGGGAACTGGGCAGTTCAAAAATGTGAAAAATAAAACAATTGAGAAAAATCAGTTTAAAATAGTATTAATTGTTTACAAAGAAACACAGGCCTATTCTGGAAAATTGTCCTGTTAATTTCAGGATGAAATCCTAAGTAACAGACATGTCAAACTTGCGATGTCACGTGATGTTGCACGACGTACGGAACTTTTTCCCCATTGCTGGCAATGGGGTGGGCGCGGTTTCCTCATGACACGTCCGGCCCATGGGCCGGCAGTTTGACACTCCTGCTAAGTAACATCATTAAACAGGACAGTGAAGTTTTATTAAGAAATGTAGCATTTTTACACCACTAGCTTTTCTTGGGAAAAGTACATTTCCACACTTTATAGATTTAGTAATTCATTTTCTTCATAGATGCAGCCTTTGTAATTTAATCACTACAAAAGTAGATGGATATCTGCTGAGAAGAAGGAAGTGCTGCAAATGACTATAGATAAACTATAGCCTATAGATAGATAAGGGTGCTTTGATGTCTGAGTAAGGACATAAATAATACTAAATATATAGCACTGTGTGCGCATACACATAAAGGAGTTTTTTTTTTAGCTACTATAAAATTGCATTATTGATTATTAAAGACATTTATTAATTTCTGGCTTTGTTAACATAAAAACTACATATTGTTTTTGTTTATATTAAGTCATGGTATCTTTACATGAGTTTTGTAGCAAACTACAGTTCACTGGGTTCACAAACCAAAATCATACTTTACAAATCAGAACCAAATTACATTTTGCTTGGCAGGATACATAAACCTAATCCTGTAACTTTACTCAATGGCTTTGGGTAAACTGAGGGTTTAACCCACTCTTACAGTTCTTAAGAGGGAACTGAAAAATTTTGATTGATATTGTCAGGTCTAATTTTATCTATTAAAACGTATTTATTTGGAAGAATGCCAACGATTTCAGGAAGTTACAACTCCCAAGTATGCATGCTTAGGATGTAATCCCAAAATGCATGTCATTTTTATATTCAGAAGACTTCTTCTGTTTAGCCATTTACTATGCAGTCTAAAGCCCACTCGGTCTAAAAGGAGGAAGTGCAATAAAAAGACCTAAATGTTTATATATACATTAATTTGCTAGAAAATATATACTGATCCATCAAAAAAGTTATGATACATGTAGACATTTAAATTTCAGTTCAATAAAAACAAAAAATCAGGCTTAAAACTAAACTAATCATTTAAAAGAGGTTACATGGAATAGAAAAGAAATATAAACAATTCAGTAACTTATTGCCTTCTCTTAAAATATAGCAAATAATCTCTCTTTCCTATATCTAATCTCTTATCTATAAACATAACCTTAAAGCTTCCTCATTCAGTCCTTGTCAGCAAAAGTTCATTAAAATGGATATGTTACTAGAGGTAACAACATCTCTATTTTAACAAATAAGCCAACTTTATATTTCTGCCCTTTACTTTTAACACTCTAAAATGGCAAATGTGACTGGGCTATTAACTGCCACTCCTTTTTTTTTTTGTAATATTTTATTGATTTTCTAATTTTACATTTAAGTATTTAAAAAGCAACATGGTGGCTGGGTTAATCAATAATTCAATAACATACAAAAATCTTTAGTACAAATCTCAAACTTCCACATCAAATATTTCCTCTCCTTTTCCCTTAATATCTGCTGTCTCATATTTAAACTAATACAATTCTTATTATATCCATTAAGTAAAGATAGCATTGTTACATTTATCAATAAATTTTTAGCTTATACATATCCTAGTTACTTTAACATCCAATCTTTATAAACAGTCAATGTCCTGTAGTTAGTTTTTCCCAATTTTTAGTTTCCCGTCAATATTTATATTTAACATTTGATATTTATAATTTCCAAATTTTGGGTAACCAAAGTTTCCTTTATCACAATTCTTAACAAAGTCTATTATTCAAAATACATATCTTATTTATTTGAGTATATTCTATTTCCCACCATCTTACACTATCTAATTAATAATACAATATAACATTTCTTATTCAGCTAGTTTCTAAATGTCTTAAATTTAATGACCAAAATTTCCCCTATTTCAACATCAAATATTTCCTCTCTTTTTCTCTTGATATCTACTATCTCATATTTAAGCTAATACAGTTCTTATTATCTCAATTAAATAAAAACATATTACATTTATCAATAAAATTTTAGCTTATTACGTATCTTAATTACTTTTACATTCTATCTTTATAAACAATCAATGTCCTATTTATTTGTTTTCCCCAATTTTTAATTTCCCATCAATATTCAAATTCAACTTTTAGTATTCATACTTCCAAATTTTAAAGGACCAAAGTTTTCTTTATCTCAATTCATAACAAAATCTGGTATTCAAAATACACATCTTGTCTATTTAAGTATATTCTATTTTAATTAGTAATATAAAATCCTCACTGATAAATCAAAACCCCAATTTTCTTCAACCTTATTCTAGCTTTCTTCCTTTGCCATCTCGCCCTCCATGTCAGTGCTTTTAGGTCATCAAATAGATCTCCCTCTGTTATTATATATATTATTTGAAATAAAAGAAACCAGTCGCCATTTTTTGGGAAGGACTAATAAATTGTGTCTCTATTATTCCAGATCCCCATAATTGTCCTGGTATGCTTATCTTCCCTTCAGTCTGTTCTTCTTGCTCCTCAAGTTTCTTCTGGTTTATATAGAAAGTCTTTTCCATTTTCAATGTTGTCAGTCCCTTTTCTGGACTTTCCATTGACTGTATTTGTTGATCAGTTGAATCCTCTGTCATAGTATTTAATTGTTCCACTTCTTCTGTTACGTTTTGTGTAGTTGATTCTTTAGTTGTAGTCAAAATTTGAGTTCGTATATCTAAGCTGACATCTTGTTCTTTTCTGTAGCATCTTATTTCATCACAAGCTGAAAGAATGGTTTCATATATTGCTTTTAACATAAGGAGAATCTGTTCCTGGTCTTCATCCATATTCTCTTAGTAGTGTGTTAAATTAAGAGCTTTAAAGTCAGAGAATGAAAATAATTTTATAACTGAGTATAGAACACAGCTGAGTTTCTCACAGCTGATAATTGTCAAGGTTGAAAAAGTCTTATTTGTAGTCTGGGCTTCCAGCCAAGTCTCCTTTAGACAATAACAAGTTGTAATATCAAACTTAGCTACAAGATGTCACCAATGCCATTTATTTTTTGTAAATAAAACCCAAGGTCTTCGATAAGGATAAGAAATCTTTTGGTCCCCAAATTCTAGAAGCATATAAATCCAGTTAGACTAAGGTTATTCTTTCAGTGTTTTAACTCCCCTGGATAGTCAGTCACCGCTATTCTTAGAGGATGGGATAAAAGTTCCCATCCCTCTCTCCTCACAGGGGGGAAGAAACTTTGGGCAGCTTGGGATTAAAGAGAGGGTCAGATCTCACCCAGTCTCATCCGCGCTGCTTTGGAGTGCCTGGTGGTAAGTTTGACTTCGGCTGTCTGCAGCCTAGTGACGAGCCATATTTCTATGGCCGGTCTTTCATCCGCCGGTTTGGAGGGCTGCCCTGGATCAAGCGGAAGGACTACCGCCCTCCCGTGATCAAGCGGGGATCCCCTCCTTGCTGGTCGCCCCTGCAGGGCGACTTTCAACCCTTTCCAGGGTCCCCCAGCGGTGCGAAATCGAACGCGGAAGACGGAGCTTGCCTTCCAGCGGCCGCGGCAGCAAACCGGAAGTCTCCTAACTGCCACTCCTTGCATGCATGTGATACATTGAAAACAGGCAGGACCTCAATCACTGAGCACATTTTGTTAATATTTTGCATTTAACAGATATATGAGAGTATAACTAAGAAAAAAGAGAAAAGGAAAAAGGATCAAAAAATAGCAAAGACATTTGGAAGCTATATAAAATTGAATAAGTATTTACCAATTTCACATTAGATTAATATTGCAAATAATAAATTCTTTAGCACTTTGAAACCATTATTAAAATCAAATTAATATTCAATAATTAGCAAACAATTGTTAATCAGAGTAAACAACAGAAGTTTCTAATATGAAACTCCTTATCAGATGATGCAAGATATAATATTTTAAAGCCTTACATTAAGAGAAACCCAATTTCAGAAATGGTACAAGTCCATGTGTAAAATTAGAGTCCATAAATGATTTCTAAGTTAAATTCAGTATGTGATTTATATTTACATACATACATACATACATACATACGTACATACATACATACATGAAGTTATTTTTGACATTGGTGCATACTCACATAGCTTAGGCTGCCATTCTTCTCAGAAATGAAATAAAATGTTATCTTGATTACTTGAGAAAGACTTCACTGTCTCATATTTGTTATGTTTGCTTGATTTTGTTGCTTTGTTATAATTGCTTGGTTTTGTTCTGTTTTAGATTTTGCTAAGCAAAAGTCATCATGGCCACAGAGATTGGTTCTCCACCACGGTTTTTCCATATGCCAAAGTTTCAGCACCAGGCCCCTCGGCAATTATTTTATAAGAGACCAGATTTTGCTCAGCAGCAAGCAATGCAACAACTTACTTTTGATGGAAAGCGTATGAGAAAAGCAGTGAACCGAAAAACAATAGACTATAATCCTTCTGTTATCAAATATTTAGAGGTATGTTCAGAAATGCTTCATCTTCATCTGCAGTTCAAATACATAGTGCTTGAAATTCAGACTTAATGTAGAAAAGGAAAATAACTCTGCTACCAGATTTTAATTATTTCTTGTTAAAACGTCAAATCAAAAACCCTGCAAAAAGGATAAAATGTATTCCCTTCATCCCTTCAAAATTAACAAGGTTCTTTGAGCTAGAATAAGTCATCTGAAAGCCCAGACTTGCATGCAGTCCCCAGATTGCCTTTTTATAGCTCCTGTAGTTCTGTGACCACGTTTCCTGAAAGCCCTAAAGTAGCAACGACAGCAATGGAAACCCTAAATCTTAAAAGAATTATTTAAAAGAGAGAAGAAAGAAACACCAGTGCTTCCTTTAATTTTCCCATAAACCTGACTTAAATGGGAGACTATGAAGTTCTAGTTCTTTTGAGAAATTACTTCTGTTTCTCAATTATTCCATATTGACCAGTGCTCAGTTTTTTTTCTTTTCATTTTCAGAATAGAGTATGGCAAAGAGACCAACGGGATATGCGGGCAATTCAGCCTGATGGAGGATATTATAATGATGTGAGTATACTGTTTGTATCCATTATACAGTTATGTATAAATGCAATATTGCAGGCTAATTGGTAAAATGTGTGACTGGGCTCAAGATGTAATCATAAAAGTTGACCCTGCTTGGCTTCCATCAGGAATATATGTCCTTTTTAAGACTGAGAGCCATATATCACTATTAAGTGACAATGCAGTCCCAAATCTTGGTTGGCCAGAACAAAAACTACATTTAATTTGATCTTAAATTAAATCTTTACTTGCTATGTTTTTAATATATCATCCTTTCTGCCCTTTATTAATTGTAGTTTAAAAACAGCTTTTGGAAGTGCTTTGGATTTGCTGTCAGAGCTTTTGATTGGAGATGGATTTTTATATTTTCAGTAATAAAAGCTTATAAATATAACATTGCTATGTGAGAATTTTGTTGCTTTGGTTAAGCCAATATAACCTTCTTTTTTCTTCTAGCTGGTCCCACCTATAGGAATGTTGAATAACCCTATGAATGCTGTAACAACAAAATTTGTTAGGACTTCTACCAATAAAGTAAAATGTCCAGTTTTTGTTGTTAGAGTAAGTATAATATGAATACTATATGATTTATGTCAAATTGCTTAATATGTCAATCACTTTTATAGTCTGTTTTACATGACTCCATGTTTTGCTGAAACTGTTATTTTATTAAATTGAAGATATTGGTAATAGAGCATACAACAAAAATAGTGTTTGACTCTGGGTGTATAAATAAAAACAAAGCAACATAGACAGTTCTGAAAAATATAATTTTGAATATATATTATCTACCTCACAATAAAATCTGCAGTGGTGTTGCAACAATTTGTGTCCTAGCACGCCCTTAATTCATGTTCATTATTACAGTGGACACCTGAAGGAAGACGCTTGGTCACTGGGGCTTCTAGTGGAGAATTCACTTTATGGAATGGGCTTACCTTCAATTTTGAAACAATATTACAGGTAAATCAGTACATAAGTTGTGTGAACTGTAATTTTTCAGTAGTGTTGTGTTATAACATTTTTATGTGTATGGGAAATATTAAGTAAGAGTGAAATATTTCAAGTTTTATATTTTTTTACCATTAAGATTTTTATAAGATCCTTTGAATCATGTATTACTGTACTTCTAATATGAGAGACAGTTGCAGAATAATTGTTGACTACTGTATATAAATATATATCTGCACATGAATGTTTAGTTAAGTAGCACAAAATAATGTATGGATGTACATATGTTTTATTTTATTTTCCAAATGTGCTTACAATACTTGTAGTAAAAGTGTTTGTGGTGTCACCAAAGTAATTGTTGTTGAATTCTTCTTTCTCATTTTGCAGGCTCATGACAGTCCAGTAAGAGCTATGACATGGTCACACAATGATATGTGGATGTTGACAGCAGACCATGGGGGATATGTGAAGTATTGGCAGTCCAACATGAACAACGTCAAGATGTTCCAGGCACATAAGGAGGCGATTAGAGAGGCCAGGTTTATACACAATATACAATTTTATGTAGTTACTATTTCCATGATTAAACCGTTCTCTAAGTGTATTCTGGGTGCCAACATGCATGGGTATTGTCAGATTCTGGGAGATATCTCACACCATATGAACTTATTTTCTTTTGTTTCTATGATTTCACAGATTTGCTGGTATTTCTCTGAAATAGTGTTGTCCCAATATCTGCCTCTGCAATATGTTAGAGATGTATTTTTCTGCTGCATTTTGCATTGGTATTGGTTTCATTTATATATGGTCACAATGTGTATTAGATATTCTTTTTTATGCTATTGTGTAAGATGACTATTTCATTCCAAATAAAGAATTCAGTCTTTAAAAATATAATTGAATAAAATATAATCCAGAAATAAAAACAGCTCCATAGTTCTCACAATATTAGAAGGCAAAATAAAGTGAAGAACTGCTTGGCTTGGTGAGGCCAACATGTCCAGTAGTATGAAGGATCAACAGAGATTTCTACCTTCAGAAGTCATGTTTAATACTGAATGTGTTCTTCAGGTTTGGAATGTAAAGCTAATAAGACATCTTTAGGACATCTTCCTGGTTCAGTGTCAATACTCCGGTTGTCCAAACATATAAGTAGATGCATGTGAAGAATTTTAATATTCTAAGCAAGGAATACAGAAAAAGGATTAAAAAATATTAAACTCTGCCTGAAGAGGAACTGGAGAAACAAACCTACAACAGTATTCCCTTGGGTTTTGGTACTGTGCTATCCATTGGAGAAGATAATTATCCCTGAAGTACTTTCCACTGAACTTGTCACTTTCCATCTTGGTTCAATATTTCCTGGTAAAGTTTAACAAGAAGTGATTTCGTTTAATGTAGCTACAAAATGGATTTCTTCACATACACTTCAGTTCCACATATTTCAAGGGGACCACTGTTTAGCAATCCAAGTAGATTCTTCCCAAGTGACTAAAAAGGCAATGCTATCCATCCATAATTAAAATAACTCCATAAGCATTTGCACATCATATCTTCATATTTTATACCAAGCTTCACCATTTCTGAAGCTTCTTCCATTGTGGTGATATTTCACTGTAGCATTCAGTCTTATCCAAATGCTTTTTTAAAAATATATATATTGGTCTTACATGATTTTTAAATAATCAAACAGTATTAGCCCTTCCATTTGTCTTATTACAGGAAAACCATTGATGAAGAAGAATTATATCTTTTATTAATTTTTCTAGGATTCCTTTTTATATGGTTATTTCAACAGTAGTTAATGTTTACTTTCATCAGTTTTGCATTTTTAAATCAGTATAGCAGAAAACAATGATCCCTTCAGGCAAGGGTAAACATGACAAAGTTCTGCAAACATTATCTCCATTTAGTTGGGGAACCGAATTCAGGAATAACTACTTTGCTCCACAGATGTCTGTATGAGAACTCTTTTACAAATGGACTCAATTATACCAACAGGATGAAGTTTTTAATTTGCCATGCACAGTATGTTCAGATGCCTCCATCAATATATTTTTACACTTGAACTAAATTTTGCCCTAAGAAGTTTAGATGATCTGTTAAATGCTGACTTCTTTCCCCTGCTGTGTGTCTTCATGTAACAGTTTCTCACCTACGGATAATAAATTTGCTACATGCTCTGATGACGGCACTGTTAGAATCTGGGACTTTCTCCGTTGCCATGAGGAGAGAATTCTTCGAGGTATGTTTTCAAAAAAGTACTGATTGGGATATTTCAGAAAGGGAAAACTTTTTAGTTGCCCAATAAGAACTGTACAAATTTCTTTCCACTCCAAAGTGTGACACCACTTTCTTAATCCTTCAAAAAGTTATGTCACAAGAATTTCAAAATTCAGTACTATTCATAACCTAATTTTGTTGTCTCATTGGAGCTATTTGTACTGTGGTTATTTCTATCCTCAGCATTGTTGAAACATCTGTTTAGGAATTCAGACTGAATTATTGATCTAATGTTTCTGTATCCGGCTTTTATAAGTTATTCCAAAAGCAGTCACTCAAATAGATAATTATTTGCCTCTAATTTTTTGACACTTGCAATTTTTATAGTTTTACTTTTAAATATATCAGGTATATACCACCTTTGAGAAATAGAGCTTTTCAGCAAGTAAAAACCACACAAACACAGCCTATCTGGAATTCTTTGACTTTGCAACCTATGTGATCACTACACAGTTTTTGGGTATATAATATTTTACCAGTTAATAAAAGAAAGATAGCACATTTTTAAAAGAAAAAAATGTTTAAACAATATTCTTAGAATTATTAAGGATGTGAAAACAATTTTAAACCAAGAAGATAAAAAAGTTGTCATTCCACTGCTTTTATTTTCATTATATTTGCTACATTTAGCGCTGAAATGAACTTTAGATAAATTTCTACATAGTTTTAGACTTGGATTGGCAGATTGTAAGATGGAAGATAAATAGCAGCAACTATCCGAAGAGTTCTATTTTTCAGGAAATGCTTTGCATTGGGTTTGTTTTTGATATATCGTCGGCAAGACATTTTGAAATCCAATCTAAGAAAGTACCCCTATGGTGCTTTCAAAAATGCAAACATTTCCAAGGAATATTTATTGAAAAATATAAGGAATACATCCACATTCAGGTTTCTGAATTGTGAGAACTTTATATTTGCACATTTCAGATTCTGCACTTGTCTTATTTCCACTTTAATAGGTTATACATGTACTACATTTATTCAGTGTCTAAAACTAAAACAAAGGAAATATCTATTGCAATTCAAACACCTCATGATTAAAAAAATGGGAGCATTGAAAAGCAATCCAACTTCTTGCTCAGTGTTATCTCTTGTAGAGCGTAATGTGCTCTACATGAGGCTACCCTTGAAGACCACTTGGAAATTTCAACTGGTCCAGAATGCAGCAGCATGCACAATAATGGGGCCTCCTGTGTTTCCCCATATAACACCCCTTATGTGAGGGTACTGGCTTCCAGTTTCTTTCTGGGTGCAATTCAAGGTGCTAGTTATCACCTTCAAAGTCCTATATGGCACAGGCCAGGTGGTCTGCAGGACCACCTTTCCTTAAGAAGACCTACTTGTCCTACCAAGTCAGATAGGATGGACACGCTCCCTTCCCCTAAATATTACATCTTATGGGAACTAGGAAGCATGCTTTTTCTGTGGTAGTCCCTGAAATTCAGGAGGCCTCTACCCTCCTAGCTTTCCATAACGCTTTGAAGATCTGGATTTTCCCCCAAGTGCTGGGCTAAGATGAAGTGAATACACATCAGAAATTTCACTTGGCGCCACTTTTTTGTTTTAATATGTTTAGATTTTATAATTTTAATATGGCTTGATTGGGAAGGTTGATTATAGGATGGGTGGCTATGTAAAGGTTTTAAATAAATAAACTTCTATCTTTTGACAGTTTGAGGCTGTATTCATATTGTGAAATAAATAGAAGCAGTTACATTTAGCAGCCTTGTCATAGTATATTTATATGTGTATAAGCTCCATTAAGCTTGATTGAACTTAGATAAAATTGATAAAAACTGGAGTGAAAATATATTGGTTTGGATATTCAGTTACTCTTATATGGGGAAGGATGGAGTGCAGTTCTACTAAACTACATTTACAGTATTCTCTACTACATTGCACATCATTCCCAAAGAATTTCCAACTTTTCAACCACAGATTGAGAGATGTGGACCAATGATAGCAGCAGAAGAAAATCATTAGCAGATGGCACATAGCTTCATTTCCCCCTTATTCATTGTCTATGAACTCTTTATAAAGAATAAGTTTTATATTGAAGAAAATAACCTGAATATATTGAAGCCTATTTTCTTTGATATACTGATGTAAATCTGTATAGGCTTTGCAGTCATGGACTCTTCTTGTTCATGTGTTCAGCAGTCAATTGTTGCTGATTTTGGAGAAAATAGAGGAAGATGTGTTTGATATATTTGCCACCTTGAGATATTGCTGAGATATAAATAAATAAAATAAAAAATTAAGAATATATGAGTGCTTACAATAGTGCTCATTGGAAAAAAGAAATATATACTTTTCTCCCTGTCCTTTGCAATAGATAGAAAAGAGCTATTTTCTTTCATATTGTAAGCAACAAAGCCTTTAATCACTGTTTCATAGGAATTTTTTTTAAAAGACTTCATTTTCTACCATTCCAATCTATTGCAAGATGCCATAATTCTATTTTTATAATTTTGAAAACCTGTTCACCCAACCTGGAGAGTTACTATAACTGATCTGCAAAAACTTAGTTGGCCAGTAGTTGGCAGCAGAGAAATACAGAAAATGCTAACCCTTTCCTGCAGTTTTTTTTCATTTTTGAGCCCAAATGTAGCTGTAGTAGTCAATCACTCTGCTTAGGAAACAATTAGAAGACTATCCAGGTAAGCAAAATGTACTTATAACTGGCTGTAGTTTATGATTGTACTGTGAAAATCAGTGTTTACATAACTCCCATGCAGTTTAATAATTTAATAAGGGCGCTCCCTTAAGGTATTTAGTATACATCTGTTTTAAGAGCTTTCAGTTTTTATTTCAGTGGACTGAGTGGCCAGCAATGAAGATATATCTCGCAAACTTGTACTCCAAATACAGAAGATACTTCTTAAAATATAAACATTGATATCAGTTAAGCAGTTAGCATAGCAAAGATATATGAAAACTTAGAATAAACTGAAAGCCATTCTGTGACACTTAAGCATCATAGAAAAGACTGCCTACCATAGTATTAAAAAATGTGTTATGCTATTAATGATTCAGAATATGGTATACCTTATATTGTCTGTCTTTCCTCTTGATAATTCTAATATATAAACAATTTGTCAAAAGTAAAATAGCTTTCTATTAAAATAATTAAAGTTACCTACTATGGATATATCTAAACCATAGAGAATTCTAAAGAAATGAGATAAAAACAGCTTAGGAAACAGAGTGAACATAGGCAGCAGCATCCTGCTTATTGGAAAACAAGTATCTCTTGATAGGAGTTTGTCCTGATATGTGTGCTGCAATTCTCAAAGTGAATGTTTAGAACATTGAATATTGTTTTCCCATTCGTCAGAGATTATAATCTTTCAATGCCTCAGATGGTTTATCACTTTTTTTTCTAATTAGGTCATCAATAATAGTGGATAAGTTTCTTTGAAAGGCACAATGCCTACAACTTGCTATTTACCATCTCTTGCATGGACATCTTGACATTTGAAAAAGCCACTGTAAAAACACTTTTGGATTCCTATGCAACAATTAGTATCCCTTACAGGCAAATATAGAAGGAAGTACTTGAAATCAGAAAGTCTGAAAATAATAGATCATTTACTATTCATATTTTATGTTCCTGGGTTTAATGGAAATGTTTCCAATAAAATCTATATTGGAGAGTGAGAAATCATAAATTATACAAGTCTATAATCCAATATGAAATTATATTCTTTCAGTACTGTATTCTCTATGACTTCACTCACAATGTTTGTAAACTTGAGTAGGGTAAATAATGAAGCACTCCATGTAGCTAATTCTGGGAGAGGGGGGTTGTTTCCATTATCTGATATGTTATTTAGGTTTTTCTGATCGGAATAAACCTGGTTTATCTGGGATTTATATTATATAGAATATACTATTCTGTAGACAAAATTATATGAATTTGACTTAAATAGAGGCCACTATTTCAGATACAAGGCGGGAGGAAATTCAAGTGTTTTTCTTTATGTATTGATTAGATTAAGTGTTACCTTCCAAAGCTCTACTTTGTTTGATTGAGATGTCATTCATGACTTCATAAATATGAGATGACTAAAAGTTCTCTCACCATTTCCCTTCTTTATTTTTTCATGTACAAATGTAGAGCAATGAAACAATGACTTCATCATTACATCTAAATGAGAGAAGACTGGCTCCATAATTAACACACTTGGAAACATAAGCATAAGCACTGAAGTCCAAAACTATCATCCAAATTAATCCAATATTTACTAACATAGATAATTGTTAGCAAGCAAGTAGGTTGTTCTTGGTTGGAAAACCTTAATAGGGTTTCTGGCTTTAAACAAGAATCCATCTTTCCCTGAGTTTTTGATTTCTTTGAATCCAGTCCAACCTTTCCCTTTGATCTGAAGTCATGAAGTTTGCTATTTTATACTTTCACGCACACCTATAGGCTTTTCTTGTGTATATTTTAATTTAGTTTCTAAATTAGTCATGGTAAAGAGCTTGAAGCCAACAATACTTTATTGGAGGGACAAATTCATGAAATTTGTTGCTTTTCTTTTTTCATTTTCAGTACCATTGAAGTGCTGAAATGTTTTAGAAACTAAATATTCTAGAACATGTTAAAGATTCTCTTTGTGGTCAGGGCCACCCTTTTTTCATAATCCACTTTGTGGCTCAGGGCTAGAATAACAACTGGAAGAAGTAGCATGTAATTTTCTAGGCTTTAAATTTTTTTTCTAAGTTCATGGATTTTTTTAAAAAAACTAATATTGGTTTTGTACCTAAACAAACAGAAAATCATATTCTTTCTTACGTTATTCAAAGCTCAATGACTCAAGAAACATCACCAGGATTGTCTTTTAGTCAGTGCTGCGTTAAGTTCTTTCAAGCTCATGTTTGGATTATCAGTGATGGTATCTAACTATCTTGTCTTTTGTTGACATTTTTGTCTTCTTCATTTTTTCCAAATTCAAGCAGCTTTTACAATGACTGCCTTTCTGTTACAACACTAAAATTTTAGTTTCATTATTTGTACTTCAGTGAGCAGCCTGCATTTACTTCCATCTATTACAAATATAGTATTTATAATTCTTGCAGTTCAAGGTATTTTCATCAACTTTCTCCTGCACCATAATTCACAAATTCACAATTCATAGCCATCAATTTTTTTTCATTCAGCTTTTCTGATGGTCCAGCTTTGCAACTGAAAAAAAGCTATAGAGATGATATATTTTACTATTGTAAGCTGCCCAGAATTACCCAGTGGTAAGATGGGTGGCCAGTAAATTTAATACATACGTACATACATGCATACCTTGATTTTCATTGACTTGCCATTTGTTCTGAGTTTGCAAAGGGAGTGTGCAAAAAGCATACTTTGATAGCATACGTGTACCATCTTCTAGAAAGGTGTGTTTGAAAGAGAGTTCCCAAAGAACATTGTTGTTATAGCTTCTTCAGAAATTTGTAAGGACATGTGATTCCACTACTGTGATAATGTAGATTTATAGTTTTGAACCCGTCAGGTAAGAATGAAGCAGCTGGAAACATAAAATTGCAGCAATAACTAGTAGTACTTTTGAATTAAAAAGGACAGTTCCCCAGGTTTTCCTAGTATGACCCTACACTACATTAGATACTATCCACATTGTAGCTGTGCAGAATTTGATGATTTCTGTTAGACAGATCTAGATTTCATCAGTACATATAAGTGAACACACTAATATCTGGGTAATTTTCTCCAAATCATCAGTTTTTATATCATAGACTTTACATGTTATATATCATATAATGTAACTGTATGGCTGTGTTCACAAATCACAAATGAACCCACAGGCTATTCTACAATCTAAGTACTATATACTTGGTGATCTGATAACAGAGAATTGGAAAGTTCTTGTGAGACATCACTATTCTTGTGAGACATCAAACTGCTCTATTTGAGCGGGTTGAATGGAACATAGTTAAAAAAAACAAAATGTCCCAACTGGATTCTGAAACACTGTCTGCAAGATAAGGCGTACAGGTCTCTGATTACCTCTTGTGCCCAGAGAAATATAAAAGGGCAGAGGTTTAACTTCATGATAACTGCCATCCAGGTCTACATATCAGAGCTAAACAAGGAGAGAATTTGACTAACAATTGCTTTGATTACTGCTTAGATTTTGGGTTTCCCTTCTCGTGCCCCAACCATGATCGAGTTAGTGGATTTATATCGTATGCTTCTGACTGAAATAGCTTATACCATTCCTATCTGTTCAATCTGTATAGGTAATCTCTTGGTACTGTGCGCTGAGTATGATTTCATGTGTTACGGCAAGAGCTAAAATTGTTCAAGTGTGAGATATACATACTTCAAATTAAAATATGTTCGTGTATTTTTTATCAAGAGAAAAGAAATGCTTCTCATGTGTTGCCTTGAAAACAGTACAATCAGGTATTCAACCACTAGCAGTTAATTGTAGTTAAAAAGCATCTCACGTTCGATTTCCGGTTCCGGTTTGCGGCGCTGGCAGTCGTGCGAAGTCTTCTCCGCCGGCCGGTTTCCCTCTGCCGGTAGACCCTGGACAGGGTCTAAAGTCGCCCTGGAGGGGCGACTACTGCTGAGGAGGACTCTCGTCGACTGCGAAGGGAGCGGCAGCACCTTCCGCAGTCCGAGACAGCTCCTTTGGGCTGACGGGGAAAAGATCGGCCATTAACATGGCCGATCATTTAGCTGCTCCAGCCGAAAGTCACAAGAACACCTAAGCGAAAAGAACCACCGTGGAAGATCCGGGTGAGACCTTCCCTCTCTGTACCCTAACTACCTTCCTGTGAAAAGCCCCTGGAATTATTTCCCTACTTTAAGAGAGCGGCATTTGGATACTTGGGAAAATGAGCTCTGAGAAAAATAATTAATTTTTACTGACTATTTTTGTTGTTGGATTTCGGGGATCCTGAAAAAATCTCTATTATAGAATTTTATTGCTGTATTAACTTTTTAAGCTGGGGAATATTGTTATTCCTTTTACTTGTTTTTACTTTTTAACTGGACAAAACTTGGAATTTGGAAAAAAGATTTTACAGCTTACTGAGGGCATCTTGTGGTGAAAAACTGACATTGCAATTGTATTTTCCCTTTGATTTTGAGACTGGATTTGACCTTCAATTACTACAAAGGGAAAAGATAATGGATTTGAAACAGCTGGGTGGTGAAATTGCCTATTAGAGTTGTGGAGGCGGATGTTGGTTGACTGTTAATAAACATAGCCTCCACCAAAAAACTAAGAGATTATTTTACTACCGAAATGGAGTTTTACCCACAGCTGGGCTATGGACTTATACTAGAAAAAATCTTGGAACTTAAAGAACAAAGGATTTTTAGAATGAACATTAAAGATGATGCTCCAGAGCTAAAAATTGAACCTCAAATTTTGACTGATCAACTTATAGACCAAGGAATAACAGAGGAAGAACAGATCGACTCCAAAGAGGCCTGCATGCAACTACATATACAATTTAATGAGATGGAGGAATCTCATCCACAATCTATTTGTAAACTTATGCTGGGAAGAATTTACGAAACTACTGAGCAAGTGAATGCTAGAATAAATGCTTTTATTACAAAACTTCAAATTGACTTCCAGATTCCAACTGACTACCCCACAACTCAAATAATAATAGATGAGGAACAAATCAACATAGAAGAAGATATCATACGAGGCATTGAGAACTGTGACAACACAGATAAATCAACGAGTAACTACCACATTGAACAAAACTGATTATACAGTTCAGACAGTATTGGAAAAAAGAGAAGAGAAATATGATCAGACTGAATTGTTGAGAAATACGTATAATCAAATATTGAGATTTGATGATTTAGAGGCTCTTTTATGGAAACCTGCTTGGCACAAAAAGAAAGCTAGAATTAGATTTAAAAGTGAGAGTTAAAATTTTACCTGATGGGTTAAAAAGGCTTTTAGAGATTTTGACTGAGTTAATACTACTGAGATGAAAATTATTGATTTGATTATGGTTTGGAATTATAATATGGAAAAGGTTGTAAACAAGAAGTTAATAGAATAAGAAATAGAATATAGATGTGAAATGAAGTAAGGTATTTTTTGGAATAATATGTTTTTTAGGTATAATTATTATGATGGGATTTAAATTTTACGTAATGAGTTAAAAAGGTTTTTTAGAGATATGGATTGATTTACAAAATATATATTTGAAATAGAGTAGAATAAGAAATAAATATAGTTGGGAAGTATAAAAATATAATGGTTGGAATAATATGTATATTCTAGAAATAATTATTATTTTATGAAATAAGGGAAATTGGGAGACCCGAAGTGTAAATTATGTGTTTATTTAAGGCTAAATTGGAACATGGTAATTGTAAGTTAGTAAAGCTTAAAAACAGGATTTGACCTGATATAGGTGAAATATTATTGATATTTTGTTTGATTGATTAAATTCTATTTAGAAATGTATTAATTCGACTATGTTATATCAATTGAGGGAAATAGAGAGGGAACCTTTAAAGAATTAACCTGAATTATCTATGTATGATTATGCTTTTTGGAGGGGGGGATGATTGATTACCCTATCTCCACGATGATTCCTAAGCACTTTGATGTAAAACCTAAAAAAGCCAATAAAACTTGTTTAATAATAAAAAAAAAGCATCCCACTTTCGTGTGTTCTCCAAAAGTAAAACCACATATATTTTTTCAGCCTTAGTTTTTAAATATCCTGAGCTATCTGAAGACGTTATTCTAGTAACAAAATGGCATCCATCTATGAAACATCCCATAGGATCATGGGAGCCCTAGCAACTCAAGGGGTTGAGCAAGTGAAGTCCTATGACACAAACAATCTGTTCTCATAACATTAGATGCAATCCAAAGAAAAAAAACAATTTTGTTTAAGCAAATAGAAATTGACAAGCTTTCTGGATTAGCAGAATACCATTGCCTGTTTCATCTTCTGAAACCAGACAATTTGTTCATTATTATTAATTGCCTGAAATATAGGAAGCAGATTAAAACTAATTAAGTTGAGTGATTATACTTCCAATGGCAAGGCTGTGTCTGTATATAGTCTGATTCAGAAGATTCTTAATAGGAATGGTGCCAATTGATTCCCATTTCCTCCCATAGAATATGACCCAGAATTTTCTATAATGACCTGGAATTCTGCAACAGATACTAAGACTTGGCAATGTGGATATTATTATTCTTTGGTAAGGGGAGGTTTGAAGATCACTAATACTAGATCTGTACACTAGGAATTTATGCTTATGCAGCTCATTTTTAATTGGATTTGTTGATTATTTCACTTAAGGATATTGAAGTTAACAGGATACATTGCCAATTATCCAATTACATAGGTTGTGCCATCATCTGTGTTAACGTCAAATATTTTTATGCTTCCCTTAGAAACAAACTATGTAAAGGGTATGCTTGTAATGTTTTTTCTTCCTTTTTCACTTCAGTCAGTACTGTGCCATTCCAGTGTTTTCCATTTTATTTCTTCCCAGAACAAAAATGGATTTTTTTAAATGTTTCTTAATAATGAGTTTTGCTAATTTTGTTTTATCTCCTGGATAGAAGAATGGAGTAAAACCATGAAGATAATTACTGATAGCATCAAAAATGAAAATTTAGTTGATCAGGGTGAGCCGTTGATTGGGTGTCAATGAATTAAAACTCTATGGGGAAAATACAATAATGATAGAGAGCGTCAATGCTTGGATTTGGGTGGGCTTTCCGCTACTTGAAATTGGTTGGCTGTTTAGGTCAGGTTCTCTTTTTACTGAGGTTTATGATGTAGCATTGCTGGAAATTACTGAAGGATCACCAAAAGAAAAGTTACCAGAAAAAGGGAAAATGGTGTATAGAATCAGAACAGGAAAAGGTAAACATCTGCAAATAATCCTTGTTTTCAGAACTACCCTTTAACATTAACAGTGTTGATAGTTACTGTATCCCTTAATTTAGTGGTGGTGTTATTTAATGTCAAATTGGTCTGCAACAAAGTTAAGATTTTTAATTATTTAATTTAGCATGCATTTGGAGAACTCTGAGAATGAGTTCAGTAAGATTGTTCTGCATGCTAAAGTAAAAATTAAGCAGTTATACAGATCTGACAAATATTATAAATTTTGCTAGAGAATTCTATATCAGTTGTTCTTGACATTAAATTCAATATGAAGTCACTGTAAGTGAGTCAACATACCACTGTGGCTTCCATGTGAATCATGTAGTCATTGTCGTAAACCATCATGTAGAATGTAGCCTTTAGTCTTTTTTCATATAACATGATAGGTTTTACCAATCCAGTTGTCATTGTCAGGCCCTTACTTGGTCAAATGTGGTTTTATATCACTTATCTCCTGTCCTACAAAAGGGAGATGGACTCTACGACAGGGATCCCCAACCCCTGGTCCGCGGACCAGTACCGGTCCGTGGCATGCCAGCAACCGGTCCGCACAAACAAGGAAAGCCCCATCCGTGGGATGTAGGCAGCACACAAAACCACACACTCTCCAGTCCACGGAAAAGTCTTTCTCCACGGAACCGGTCCCTGGTGCCCAAAAG
Source organism: Azemiops feae (assembly GCA_023970755.1). NCBI lineage: Eukaryota > Metazoa > Chordata > Lepidosauria > Squamata > Viperidae > Azemiops > Azemiops feae. The sequence continues at coordinate 620,672 of JALGBA010000221.1, forward strand.
GTTGGGGACATCTGCTCTACGAGATATGAGACTTTTCTTAATTATGTCACTATGGAATAACAAAATATGGAGCAGGCAACAGGCATGAATGCTACTGAGTATCCTTCTGATATTGTGAACCTTGAGTAATTCTGCTTTTCTAAATAGCTTCAAGCTATGAAGCTAAGTGCAGGTGGCATCTAACTGAAGTTGACTGAGCTATTATTATTTCTTTTGTGATAATACAGACAAGAAAGAATGCTTCTTTTGTTGCCTCCATTATATTTTACATTTTCAGCAGAATTTTTTTCAGATTGTATATTGCCTGGAAAATGTTACTATTTAACCCTTGAAAATGTTGGTATCTCTTAGTGACCTGCTGTAAAACATGTTTCAAGGTATTTCTAAGAATAAATTATTTATCTTTATTGCTTTCAGATGTCCAATCTGCCATTCTGTTTATAACAAACAAAATATCATTTTCAGCTTTTATACTCTGAAGATATAAACAGTATGCTTATAACTGTTTTTTACTCTTACCTACTATTTTGATTGGAACTAGTTGGAAGAAGTTGCTAGAACAGTTCAGAAAGTAATGATTGTACCAATGTGTGAGGAGAATGCCCATTTATGCCTTGAGAAGAAAAAAACTTCCTGGATCCTGAAGCTTATAAATATTATTGTCTAAGGGTGAATATCCTAGGGAGAAGATGGTCAAGAAAATGGTATAAATCCAGTTACAGATGTTCTAGAAAAAAATACTGATTATTCAGATCTATTTTACTCTGAATTCTGATCTAATTGGGGTATCACATTGGTTACCTTAAAAACACTCTTTATTGGGAGAGAGACAAATGCATTGTCCTTTACTTGATTTTGGTACCTTTTTACCATAGTATTCTCATAGTATTGGTTCCTTGGATTGGGAGTTGAAGACATTTTTCCCACTTTAACTTAAAACCCTGTCCTCTAAGAAAGAGGAATTATGGGTTATTTCTTCCTCTGTAAGTTTTGCTGTGAGGAAAATTTTCCTTAAGCTGCTATTCGATCTCCAGTGCTATCTAATATTTATGAAAACACTGGGTATAGTCAGTCAAGGATCTGGGATATACTAACGTACCAGTGGCATCCATTTTGATTTCTTGAAATCAGAAGAAGTTGCATATGATGAAACAGCTGCTTAAACATAGCATGGTCAATGAGGCCTGTGATTGGTTCCTGCTTCCAGAAATTAGAGAAGTACTATTATGGACAGACACTTATCCAGAAGAAACAGGTTTGCATTTTGCGATGCTCTTGAATCTGTTATTGCAGTGAAAAGCCAGTTAATTTCTATATCTCCAAGCGCTACTACTAGCTTAGTCCTGTATGCTACTACTACACACATTCCTGGACAAAATTCACTTGACCTCTACAAGTCATTCATTGGATGCCCCCAAACAGGATTATTTTAACTTTGTTGAATTATTCTTGAGAGTTATCTAGAATCTAATTTTCAGGAGAAATATAAATCTAATTACTTAATTACATTCTGGTTTAGGGCTCATGCCCAAAGCACCCCCAAATTTTGAATTTGAATCACATTCTAAGATTCTATTCAGTACAGTTTAAACTTCTGCCTTCTTTGTGAGCAAGAACACTTCTTGTCTTTGTTGGATTACATTTCAATATGGTTGGCATCACCCACAGCAATATGATTAGCATAAATGTGTGTGATTCCCCAAAGTCGTCATCTAATGTTTCATGTATTTGTCAGTTAAACAAGATGAAGCTTTGAAGAAAAGTACAGACAATAACCTGTTTTCAAAGAGTTCTCCGCTACTTTTAAAATAATCTGCAGGCTCCATTAAAGAACAGTGAATTCAAGTTATATCCTATGTAAATATTCAGAGCATACTAGATCAGTCTAAAGAAAAAAGAAAAGAAAAGTGAGAAAAAGAAAGGAAAGAGAAAGAAGACAAAGAAAAAAAGAAAGAAAAAGAGAAAGAAAAACACAACTCCCTCCAGCTTCTTATACAAATCACCTGGAAAATTGAAGTGAGATTGAAAATGGATCGAAATTGTTAGCATTATCCAAAAACCTTTAGAATTAAGATGTCATGAAATATTCCAGCACCCAGACCAGGAATGGAATGGAATATTGAAGAATGGCTGGACATTATTCAAAATGAGGGGAAACTTTTTTAAAAAAAAGTCTCACCAGAGCCTCTTTTGAGTATGAAGGCCTTACAAAAGACATTCCTTAGAATTACTGATTCAAGCAACTGACTAGTCCAGTTGCTTACTGTTCGCCAGGATGAGCAAAACTCAAGCATACAGATGGTAGATAACACTTACCAAGATTTCTGTTTATATTTCAATAGTAGAAATTGAAAAATTTCATTGAAAAGTTATATTTGCTGAACTGGCATCAATAATAGCGTCCACAATGGTAAGATATTGGTCAATTTTATCTACAGACTCCTGTATAAATTGGTCTCAGTGGATTATTGTGGTCTTGTGAACCAGTGCTTTAGCCTCTTGATCCCTTCTTCAGAACAAGACTTATTGGATAACTATATGCAAATTCAAGGGTGTCAGAAAGGAACAATTGCTATTATCACTGCTACAACAAATGGGTTCTGGATAATGGTCAGTTGGATTATTTCTGACTTTTCTGACCAAAAAAGGAACACTTGGAAACAATTATGATGCCAATGCCCCGGGCATTCCTTATTTCCAGAGAACAAAGGCTTTAATTAAATTGGATTTGGATTCATCAGCTTTCATAGTTGCATTCTGCTATAAAGGTTCCCAGCTAATAAGTCTAAATTTTAACATATAGTGACTTGTAAATGCTATTAGATCTATAGAAAATTGCTTAGTTTTTTATCATAAACACATAGCATTTAAAACACAAAATTATCATTTGATGTTTCCTACTGAATAAATGCAACCATATGCCAGTTAGGATAGTTATATTGTACCAACAGAGTTGATTGATAGTATAATCACCATATTGATCTGTCATATTTATATGTCCCAATAACATTTTGATAACCATTGTAAATGCTGCACTACATGTGAGTTTCAGTTTGATTTTATCCCTTATGGTTGCTCAGAAATAGAAATATGCCATTGATGTAAATGTACAATACTGATGTTATCTTTACTTGGCTTAATATTCTGGCCATAAATAAATTTCTTGTTTGTTTCCTTATATTACAATGCGCTGGTTAATTTGTTATATCTTAAACTGGCCTATGTCTGGCTTGTTTTGTATCTTGTCAGAAACCTAGCAAAATGGCAGCTAAAAAAATAAACAATTTTTTAAAATTTGTTGTTTCTTGCCTTGCCTTTATTCAGAAATAATTTTCTGTATTATCTTCTTCCCCTCTTTAAATTCCTTAAATACTACATTTTACTGAATTCCCATGGTAATTTTAATATGGAACTATTATGGAACTTTTTAATTACTTTCTTATAAATCATACCAACATTGTGCAGATGTTTTATGAAAGAATTGCAATTAAGGACAGGAAAAGAAATTGTTTTAATCCTGTATTTTAGGACAAAATATATATGCACATTTCATTTTGGGACTATTTATTTTGGAAATCCATGAAAATCCAAAAATACTGTAGGTTGACATAGTTAACTACAAGGTGAGTAATTTTGCTTTTGATTTAAAAAATAGGAAGAAATAACTTGATTTTGATGGTCATATTTATATTTATTAAATTAAGATAAAATAATGTTTTTGTTTGGCATAGGGTCCCATCCATTTTTTTCATTGTAAAAATGTCAATCAAGAATTCTTTTGTTAAGCATAGTTTATCCTTACGAGGTTTTTTTCCCCACCCTTTTTCTTTTCCTAAGAAAGAAAGTTGCTTTGTCTTTTATATATATGGCTACATAAAGATTTCTCTTCAGTCGGAGTTCATTATAAGAATACTGATACAGCATATACAGGCTACAACTCAATATGTATTCCATCATTAGTATAAACTTCTAGACGTTTATACTAATGCTATATGAAACCTTAATGGTTTTATCAGAAAATATGTATGGATCTCTGCATTTGACACCGTGCATGTGTTTTAATAGAAATATAATGATGCTAATCATAAATGCATTAGCTCACACTACTGTATTATGTTATTTTGTAATAATTTATGGGAAATGATTATGTTCACCTAGTTTCTGTAAAAAAAGTGCAATGTTAAAGAATGAGAAATTATTTTCACAAAATTAAGGAAGTGACTTGAAGGAATGGAAAAAGTGATTTTATAAGAATTTTCCCATTTATATCAGAATATGAACTTTTGCCCTTTTAAAGTCCAGAATCAAGCCATATTTCACGCAACAATATTTGAAAATATTTATAATACTAGAAGAGAGACAGTTTGTTGTGGTGATTAATACACCAGGCTAGAAACCAAGAGACCAAGAATCTTAGTCCTGCCTTACATACAAACCCAACTGGTCACACATCCAGTCACACATCCATTTGAGGAAGGAGGCAGTGGCAAACCATTTCTGAAATCTTGCTAAGAAAACTGCAGGAACTTGTCCAGGCATTCACCAGGAGCAAACATTGACTTGAAGGTGTAGACACACAAACACACACACACGGTTTTCTATCCATGTTGATTGATAATTCAAACAATACTAAAAATTAATGGCCCCGTTATATTTTTTTTACTTTATTTACCTGATTTTAGACTAGTATCTATCCATTTTTGTTTGAGACGTATTCTATAGGATACCAATATAAAATCCTAAACAATAATAACAAAAAACAGGGAAAATATGCATTATGATCTGTTTTCCATCTTGAGAAAATATAATGCAAAATATTATACTTCTATTGCAAATATATTACTATCCAGGAGAAATAAAGCTGCATTCAATTGATTGTGACAACTGATTTGTAATATGCAAGCTCATCGTAATTATTATGAAATAACCCCACTAAATTCTTTATTCATCATTCTGTTATATTTCAAAAGATCTCATGTTTCCAAAAATGTCTTCGATTTAGGAAAACTGCATGGGAAGGGAGTTCTTGAATTAAAGTGCAATACAGAAAAAGCTTCACTAAGTACCTTTGACCAAACCTGATTCATTGATGTACGTTTGGAAAACTATTGATAAATAGGTCAGAATATGATCCATTATGTTCTATATTGGCCACAGTTAGAAGGATAAAAAGAATTCCGTGTACCTGCAGTGAATTTGCAATTAAGACAATCTAATGAAACTGCTTCACTTTTTTTCTGAGGGATGTTTAAAAAAAGATAATTGTCTTCAATTTGGTGTAGTGATAAAGGTCCTGGAGGCCATGAATTCTAGTCCTTCCTTGAAAGCTGACTGAGTGACTTTCGGCCATTGACTGTCACCTTATAGGGTGATTGTTATGGTATGGAAAAATGGAATTATGTATTCTGTCCTGAGTTATACAAATAAAGTGGGATGTAAATTTAATGATTTCTGTGATCATCTAATTTAGTTTTGATATTCTATAGTTACATAGAGAAATAGTTGCATTAATTCTCTGTGAAATGAAGTATTGCTGTTTGCTAGCTCTCTTGCTAATAAGGATTGTCAAAGATATATTGATATTTTCTAATAGAAAAAAAAACTTCGTTTGAAAACAAAGGCTAGAATCCAAAGATCTGTTTGTGCAGAAGATCATGCAATGTACGCTCAGTAGAGATCAACAATTCTGTCACTTCATCTTCAAACATTACTAACTGGGAAAGCCAAACTGTGTTGTCTTCAGAAACTCATTTAAGGGCAAGTGAACAGAGACTTTACGCTAGGAGTAGGATAATCTGTAACATGTATAAACACTCATTTTTAGAGAACATTGCTTCAATTAGCAGACTAGAATCTTAAGATGCAAGTAACAATTGGGTTCTTCCAGTTATCTTAATATTTTACATATTGAAGATCTTAAAGGTATATATTTTCACAAGTAGAGATTTTTGTTGCTTTCACAAGAATATCTGAGAACAAAATGTTTTACTTAATGCTATTTTAATTAACTGAAAAAGATAAGTTGTTCTGTAAAATATGATTTAATTTAAACCATGATTTGCTAAAATCTTGATTGTCTTAAATTGATCTGAGCTATTGGGTGATTTTTTCTTCTTGTTGTTATAAATAGGTGACAAATTTGGCATAAATTGGCAATTGCTCTTTTTATTATAGATTGATAGGTTTGTTTGCTGTTTTGCTTGTCCAATGGTTTGGTTTCTCCCACATGAGAAAAGTTAGTGTGAAATTTATAAGAAAATAAAAATATCAATTGTTCAATATTCATAATTTAATTTTAACTGAATACTTACAACTATCTGTAGTTTTCTCCTCTTTCACCCCACTTGTCACCACCTAGTTGGACCAAACTTCAGTGATACTCCCTGCTAGTTTAGTAATTCAAAGATTTTGTTTCCTATCTACACATTTCCTTTTATGTTTCCTTTCCTCACCACTTCCTATCTTGTACTCAAGGTAGTTTTCCTGAATTTTAAAACCAGACTGGGGGAAGTACTATAAATTCTTTTCCAAAAATAGTGCCAGGTTCTATATTAAAAAACATTTTGAATATTATGCTACTCTTTCGGCATAAATACCTATAGACAAACCAACCTTATTGGCAGAAGAAGCTTTGAAAATGCTTCTCAGAAGTTATTTTTATAATTTGAGTGGAAGACTAACTGATTTCATATATTATATTCTAGAATGGTAACCTGCCAGTTATTTCCTACAAAACAACAAGTTTTATAACTCATATAATTATATAAGGATCAAAGCCTAGTTCATCAGGCACATGCAATAGACTCTTGAGAAAAGATTATTGTATAATCCTATTTGTTTTAATGGTTATAATTTTATTTGTGTCCTACATAGCCAACTTTGGCTGACAGCATTTAGATGCAGTGTCTCTTCTAGCTGTTAGTATTTGATTATGTATTCTGGATTTTAGGCTGCAAAGTGGCAGAATAGTGAAGTTGATTAAGAAAAATTGATCCATTGGTTATCATTTTCCTTTATGAATAATGAAAGAAAATGATAACCAGTGGATCAGCCTAAAACCCAGAATACATAATCAAATACTAACAGCTAGAAGTATGAGTAATGAAAGCTTCTAATTTTTCTTTCCTTCTGTCTTGCTAAAGTATAATGTTAAATTGTTTGCTTTGGGGTTAGCTTAATGTGTCAATTGAAATATTATTATTTGTTAAAAAGGGTTATGGCATAGTATTATAAACCAGTTAGAGTAGTTCAACAAATCATGGTTCAATAATGCTATCCTTAGTAATTTTATTTTTGACATAAACTAAATGGTGAATTCAATGAGCATATTTGTATGGCCCCTTATAAATTAATATTGAGGCAGAAAATATGTCTCATGAAGTAAAACAATGTTTTGTCAGAATGTAGCCAGCTGGAATTAGGATAATATATAACCCAACACATAGCTGTCCCAAAGGTGCTTTTTCAAAAGACAATTGAACTTTCTTTGTTTTTTCTTGAAGATGTTTTGCTTCTCATCCAGGAAGCTTCTTCAGTTCTGACTGAATGGTGGAGAGTGGAAGGATTTATATTCCTTGCAGTCATCTCATTGTTAGCACTCTCTCTGAGAATTGTTGAGGCCACTTGGAGGTTTATCTGTGCCCTCACTGAATAGTGCAAATAGGTGTGGAACCTTCTCGGAACTGCCTCAACGACTCTCACACAGAGTGCTAACAATCAAATGAATGCAAGGAAAATAAATCCTCCCATTCACCACCATTCAGAACTGAAGAAGCATCTTGGATGAGAAACAAAACATCTTAAAGGAAAAACAAAATCCAGTTGCTTTTTGAAAAAGCACCTTTGAATAGAATAGAGCTGGAAGGGACCTTGAAGGTCTTCTAGTCCAGCCCCCCGCTCAAGCAGGGGAACCTATACCATCTCAGACAAGTGACTGTCTAGCCTCTTTTTAAAAATCTCCAGTGATGGAGCGCCCACGGTTTTTGGGGGCAAGCTATTCCACTGGTTAATTGTCCTCACTGTCAGGAAGTTTCTTCTTAATTCCAGTTTGCTTCTCTCTTTGATCAGTTTCCAACCATTGTTTCTTGTCCTGCCCTCTAGTGCTTTGGTGAATAATGTAACCCCCTCTTCTTTGTGGCAGCCCCTCAGATACTGGAACACTGCTATCATGTCTCCCCTATTTCTTCTTTTCTTTAGACTAGCCAAACCCAAGCCCTGCAGTCGTTCTTTGTATGTTTTAGTCTCCAGGCCTTTGATCATCTTAGTTGCTCTTCTCTGAATTTTTTCCAAACTCTCAACATCTTTTTTGTGATATGGTGACCAAAATTGGCTGCAGTATTCCAGGTGTGGTATTACTAGGGTTTTATAAAGCGATACTAATACCTCATGTGATCTTGATTTTGTGCCTCTGTTTATGCAACCCAGGATTGTATTAGCTTTTTTGGCTGCTGCTGCTGCACACTGCTGGCTCATATTCAAGTGATTATCCACTAGGACTCCAAGGTCCCTCTCACAGTTACTGTTTTTAAGCCAGGTCTTGCCCAATCTGTACTTGTACCTTTGATTTTTCTTGCCTAAATGTAAAACTTTGCTTTTCTCCACATTGAAACTCATTTTGTTGGATAGGGCCCATTGTTCAAGTTTGTGAAGATCTTTTTGGATCCTGAGTTTGTCTTCGGGGGTGTTGACTACTCCTGCCAGTTTGGTGTCATCTGCAAATTTGATGAGTTCCCCTTCAATTCCCTCATCTAAGTCATTGATGAAGATATTGAAGAGTACTGGGCCTAAGACGGAACCTTGTGGTGCCCACTGCTTACTTCTCTCCATGTGGATGTAGTGCCGTTGAGGACTACTCATTGAGTACGGTTTGCCAGCCAGCTACAGATCCATCTGGTGGTGATGTTGTCTATTCCACCTTTTTCTAGCTTACCAAGGAGTAGGTTGTGGTCTACTTTATGAAATGCCTTACTGAAGTCTAAGTATACTACGTCCACAGTATTTTGCTGGTCTATTAGTTTAGTCACTTTGTCAAAGAATGAAATAAGATTGGTTTGGCATGATCTGTTTTTAACAAACCTGTGCTGGCTACTAGTTATAACTTTGTTTGCTTCTAGTTGTTCGCAGATCTGTTTTTTGATTATCTTTGTTAGGATCTTCCCAGGTATTGATGTTAAACTGATTGGTCTGTAGTTTCTTGGGTCCGTTTTTTCCCCTCCTTTCTTGAAGATGGGAACCACATCAGCCCTTTTCCAATCCTCAGGTACTTCCCCGTTGCTCCAGGATTTTTGAAAGATATGGTGCAATGGTTCTGAGATAACATCTGCCCGCTCCTTCAGAACTCTGGGATGTAATCTGTCATGCCCTGGTGATTTATATTCATCAAGGTCGGATAGATGTTCTCTTACCATTTTCCTCTTATTTTAATTTTTGTTTCTAATTTGTCTTTTGCAGTGGTTTTTTTTGGTATGTTGGGCTATAGTTTCTTTTTGTATGAAGATTGATGCAAAGTATGAGTTAACCAGCTCTGTTTTATCCCTATTGCCTGTTATTTCTTTGCCATATTCTCTCTTTAGTGGACCTAGAGTTTCCTGGGCTTTTTTCTTGTTGTTAATATGTTGGAAGAAACTTTTTTTATTATCCATGATTTCTATTGTAAGTTTTTGTTCGTCCTGAGCCTTTGCTTTCCTGACTTCATCTTTGCATGTTCTGGCTGTCTGCTGATAATCGGCCTTAGTTATCTGCCCCTCTTTCCATTTTTTGTATTTATCCTTTTTGTCTTTCAGTTTGTCAGAGAGATCTTTGTGCAGCCATGCTGGTTTCTTCTTGAATTTCTTGTTTTTCTTTTTCAGTGGTATTGTGCTGGTCTGGGCTTTTATAATCACATTTTTCAGAGTTTCCCACGCCTCTTGGTTGTTTTCCCCTTTAGGATTTTCATCCATGGGATCTTTCCTAGGTTCTCTCTGAGTTTGTTAAAGTCAGCTCTTTTGAAGTTCAAGAGACTGGTTGGATTGTTTTCTGTTGCTAGTGTTTGCATTATATTAAATTCCAGTATGACGTGGTCACTTTCGCCCAAGGTTCCGGCAACTTCAACTCCCTCTGTCACTTCTTCTCTATTAGTTAGAATTAAATCCAGTGTGGCTTTACGTCTAGTTCCCTCCTCCACCTTTTGGATGACAAAGTTGTCGGCTAGGTTGGTTAGGAAACTGATCTCCCGCTCACTGTAGAGTTTGTCTCCCAGTTGATATCTGGATAGATGAAGTCTCCCATTACTACTGTGGTATGCTTCCTACGTACATTTGTTAACTGGTTGGCAAAGAGTTCATCTATTTCTTTTGATTGGTTGGGTGGCCTGTAATATACACCTATGGTAATGTCATTTTTTTTCTCTTTTATATTGACCCATATACATTCTGGAGAGATTTTATCTTGGATCATGTGCATTTCTGTAGATATGTAGTGTTCTCTTACATATAGTGCAACTCCCCCTCCTCTTTTTGTAGACCTGTTTCTTTTGAACAATTTGTATCCATCCATCAGTCCATTCCATTCATGGGTTTCGTCCCACCAGGCTTCTGTAATGCCAACTATGTCATACCCTTCCTCGTGTACTATTGCTTCTAGTTTGCCCTGTTGGTTCCCCAAGTTTTGAGCATTTGTATATAAGCATTTAAGACTTTTATGCCTGTTCGTGGGCATGTTTCCTGCATCTCCTGATTGTTGTTTGGGTTTTTCTTTTTTTATTGTCTCTGCCTACCTCATTGTTTGAATTGTTTTCTTGGGATTTATGATTGGTTTTGGGTTCTAGAGATTTTAAAGATTGGTCACCCTCCCCCCCCCCAGTTTCAGTTTAAAGCCTTCCTGATGAGTTGGGCCAGTCTTTTTCCGAGAACATTTTTTCCTGTTTTTGTGAGGTGCAGCCCATCCCTTGCCCTTCTCGTAGGTACAACCATGACCTGGATGACTGAGAATCTCCATAGACAAACAAATAGTTGTGTAGAATTTTCATTATCAAGCGATCATTATGATTTTTATTAAAATTTCCAAGATAGAAGGATTAAAAAACACTGTACAAACTAAGAAAAATATTTTAAAAAGTATAAAAAAGAAATTTAAAAGAAAGAAAATATAGTAAAGAAAGGGGAAAAGATATATAAAGAAATTACTTTCCCTTTCATAGCAAATACAAATAATTTCAATAGTTATCTCTTTCTCTGAAAATATAACAAAATATTGCTTCTTCCGATATCTTTTGTTTATCAACAAATCTTTAAATCTCATCATTCAGTCCTAGTTAAAAAAAGGGGTTACCAGAAACACTAACAAATATATTTTAATTTTGATCTAATAAAGCAATTTTATATTACTTCCCTTTGCTTTTAACATTGATCTTTAATTCCTTTGAATAGTGTCACAGAATTTAATTTGTCTCTTCTCAGAAACTCCTTCGAAACTTTAACACATCTCTTTTGTAAATCCAGAATAAAAAAATTATTGAAATCAAATTTCTGGTTTGTTATTTGTATATGCCTTTTAATTATTAAGACATCAGCTGGTTTCATTTGTAAGTTCAATGTAACATTCTTTATATCATTCTTGTAAGCTATAACTTAAATCCTTATTCAAATTAGAATCTTTCTTGTTTAGTACAGTCTGTTCCCCTTGTGTAGCCATTTTTATGATAGCAGACAATCTTAAGTGTAACTTCTAAGTGTATTGTCACCAAATATCTTCGAATTCTTTCAAAGTTAGAGTATTTTGCTCTATTCAGTATTGATGAGTCTCTTCTCTTTTAATGATAATCTTTTCTTCTTTCTGGTTCCCTTTCATGTTCAATCTTTAAAGTCCCATTTTATCTAATCAACAGCATTTTCCCACAGGAAGATTTGTTATACTTAATTTCAAAAATTCCCTTCTCACCACTACAGGTGGTATGTGTCTTTCTTAATCTTGGGTCCTCTACCAGAGGCTTAGGAGTTTGAAGGTTCTGTGCAGTATCTTAGCTGTTCCTGACACTACTATCTTCTGGACAGAGAACTCTGATGCTAGGAATTGTTGAAGCCACTCTCCCAATTTAGGATTAACACTTTGTTTGAAGAGGTTCAAGCTACGCAGAGTAGTAGCAAGGACAGGGATTGCCATGAGGGCTTGGTTGGTGTCTTCTAGCATTTTATCTGATGATACTTCTCCATGGAGCCTTGGTAAAAGGTCTCAAGGGTTGACTATAGCTAGTTTATCCATTTCATTCTTCCTTTCATTCATTCATTCATTCATTCAATCAATTTATGTGCCACCCATCTCACTATCAAGCGACTCTTAAACCTCATATCAGCTGCCGTGCTCTGTAATAGAGGGGGTGGCAGTGACGTTCCAACTTCAGATGTTGACTGCACATCCACTTGTTTTTTCAGGTCATCTTGAGTCTGGCATATAATATGTAGTTTGTATGTATAAAGTGGTGAGAGCAGCTTTCTCTTCACATGTTGAAGCATTGGATAACTAGCTGTTTTCTAGTGTAGATGCAGGTCTTCTATCCATCCATAATTCTCCCATACATTTCATATATCCTCTCTCATTAGGCCTACTGTTGTAGTAGCAATCCATCAATTCCAGGTTCTCTTGTCTCATCAATGTATGTTTGTTCCAATAACCTACTTATTGTCAGATTGTCCTGATCTCCCAAAACCTAATGTGGACTTCATTAATCTAGACAATGTTTAAGCCAGTATGACTCTCCTAGTTCATATCACTCTCATATCTGATGTAGGCAAGTGAAGCATTAGAAGGTCTTTGTCCAAGGACCCTTACTCGTAAGGTAGGTACCAGACGGGATTTGAACCTTAATCTCCCCTGTCAAAAGTGGCGTTAATCACTACGCTGTCCAACTTCTCTCTCTCTCTCTCTCTCTCTCTCTCTCTCTCTCTGTATCTCTCTCTCTCTCTCTATCTATCTATCTACCTACCTACCTACCTACCTACCTACCTACCTACATAACCTACAGGAAGGATTTGTGTAATTTTCAAAATTTCAAAAACTTCTTTCACCAAGGATTGATGGTATAATGGAACTTGCCGTTCTGGAGATTCTTAATCTCTAAAAAATGTTAAAAAGAGATTTCCAAAAATGATTAAGAAAGGAAGTACTCAAATCCTGTGTCTATAAAGTCACCAACCACAACTTGGGCAAAAATTGCAATCCCTTGGCACCCAGAGTTCTAAACTCCCTGGAAATTGTTGTGCTACAGTCTCCTCATGAGAAGCTACTGTCTGAAATGTTTGTGAGCAATCCCTCTTATCTGAAGAGGAATTCCAAGAAGCTGATCCATTTACTAGCTCTCTGTTAAGACACAGTTGTTGGCTTTGCTATCAGTGGAGGAGCTGTCTTTAGTTCAACTTTACTCCCCCGGAGGTTTAGCACCAAGCAGTCACGAGAGAAAATCATACTAAAATTATTCCCAACCTCTATCTGCTATTTTGGTCCTATATGGGAAGAAGGCATCTGTTTGTATGCTGAGGAAGGGAAAGGTTGTGAAAACTTTAGATCTGTAATTCCTGCAGTACTATGGTCTTGACTTCATCTGACTCATGCTAGTCACCCAGATTCTGGTTACTATGTTATTTTTTTAATGTTCACTACCTTTTTTTAAAAAAAAAACTATGCATTTTTATTTTGAATAATGGTGGTACCTTTTTTAGAAGGAAGTTACCTAATCGAAACATTTCTTGTAACTCATGATCAATCCTGCACATTGACTGGAAGGTATTTTGGCCCATTGTTCTTTACAGAACTTCTTCAGCTCATCAGTACAGGTAGTTGTCGACTTACAACAATTCATTTAGTGACCATTCAAAGTTATAATGGGACTGAAAAAAGTGACTTATGACCATTTTTCAGTTACAACCGTTGTAACATCCCCATGATCATGTGATCAAAATTGTCAACTGGTTCATACTTACGACCATTCCTGTGTCCAAAAGTCATGTCATCAACTTTTGCAATCTTTTGACAAGCAAAGTCAATGCGGAAGCCAGATTCACTTAACAACTGGGTTACTAACTTATCAACTGCAATGATTCACTTAACAGCTGTGGCAAAAAGGTTGTAAAATGGGGCAAAACTCAACAAATGTCTCACTTAACAACAGAAATTTTGGACTCAATTGTGGTTGTAAGTTGAGGACTCCTTGTATTTCTGCGTTGCCTTGTATGTGGTAATTAGTTTAGGTCATGTAACAATACTTCAGTTGGATTAAGATCAGGACTTTGAATTGGCCATTCCAAAATCCAAATTTACATTGTAGGATTATTTTAATGCTTTGCGACATACATTGCTTTAGGTTTCAGGTCATGAACAGATACATACTCCTATACAGTTTGCTAGTACAATCCAGAGTCCCTTGCCTCTTAATAATGGAGAACCATCTCGGTTTTGAAGTTGCAAAACAGCTCCAAACCTTGATAATTCTACTGTCTTGATTCATGGATAGAATGAGATACTTTTGCTGGAACTTAATTTTCTGCAAACATACAAATTCTCAATTCAATTCAGTGTGTTTGCTCTTGGAGTGATTTCTGTGGGGCAGTCATTGCTAGGAAAAGCAACATTTTGCATTTTGTCCATTTAGTTATTTGCCTCACTGAATTGACAGAGGCGATGGTTTTGTAGTCCTTTTCAGCTTTATCATCTGCAATCTTTTTTATGAGATCTGAGGGCCATGATTCACTTCTACACCTGTATCACGGAAACCAGTTTTCAGTGGTGGTAAAAACAATTTTTTAGTGTGTTTTGTAGAGAAAAGCTTCTCGGAACCAACCCTGAATATCATCTCATGGATTGGAACATCAAACTCAACTTAAGTCCCTTAACAGATCTGCAGACTGGCAGGCACATACTGTACTTGTTCCAGCAAAGACAGTGAATGTTGGTTTAATGTGTTAAATAAAGGCATGACATACATTGTTTTGTGTGTTGTTTGTTCAGCCAGAATTATTATTAATAGGTTTAGATTAAGCTGATGTGATTGTAGTTCTGTAGATATCAGATATTTCTACAGGGTTCACAAACTTTCCTTTATCACTGTATTGCTCTTTTACCTTTTTAAAGAAGGTAATTTACATTTTTTTAAAAATGGCCTTGCACTGATATAGATACAATTAGTAGAGACTACTAAAATCTGTGAAATCAATGAATCTATTTAGAAATTTCAATGGGTGAAAGTTAATTTTTTATTTATTTATTTATTCATTCACAAACTCTATTTTTGTGAATTTTCAAAGAGGGCAAACAAATCTTAACTGCTGATACTTGAACAGAGATTTCTACAACACTAATTACCAGGTTCTATAAAACTTTCTATAAAGCACCCACATTTTCTGTTACAGTAACGGTTACCAGACATAAGTTCCTATGACTTAATATGAGATGCAAGCATCTATTAACTACTCTGCTTTTGTGCTGAAAACATTATTATGTGTTGCACATTGCATTACCTTAAACAGCATGGTTGCTTCTATTGTCACTTAGGTAATTTTTAAAAAAAAAATTAATATTTGGAATATAGACATGTTCGTGCATTAATCAAATGCTGTATTTTCTGCATTAAGCATACATTCCTAATTAAATATAGGATAATATGTGAACATGCATCCATGTACCCACAGCTTCTAAAGGCAAGCCGTTCCACTGGTTAAGTGTCATCACTATTACAAAATTTCTCCTTAGTTCTAGGTTACTTCTATCCTTGGTTAGTTTGGTTCCCAATAACATACCAGGATGATATTGTTAGTATTATGCAAGAATGAAAGGAAATACATTTTGATGACTGTTTTTAGAAATATATTATTTGTTACTTGCTATAAATAATTAATATAATTGGCATCTTGGAGAAATGAATCACCATTTTGTTCCACTAGCAGCTAAGGGACTGTTCCGTTCTTTATTCTCTATTCTATATAAATAGCTCTTGAAATGCCCGTATTTAGGACATACTGAAACATTACTCATTTTACTATTGACACGTGTTCAAATTGCCTTTCCCAAATTATCTTAAACTATAGATCAGGCATAATTTAAAAAATGGAAAGCCTAACACAGGAAATCAGTCTCAACACCTACTATATTTCTGCTTAATACTATTTGCTTTGTATTTTTTTATTTCTGCATATTAAACATATTTAGGATGATTATCATTGTTTGTTACATAGTTAATCAGTATACATACCAATCAGTATATGTACTTAAGAATTTTGTAATAGGTTATTATTTATTATACTTACATGCTTCCCATCTTGCGGTTTGAGGAGACTCTGAGGGTTTATCATGAAATCTTTTAGTTGTCACTGGTTTATAAACTTCTTTAATGAATACACTAACTAATCCTTGGCCTGAGTACATAGAATAAATATTGTTTGTTTGTAGATCAAGCTTTGGCTTGATTTCTTCCTTTTCATATCAGTTTTGTATCAGTTTTGCTTGTAGATTTTATTGTAAAAATACAATATTTTTTACATTTTAATCAGCATAAAATAATTTCATTTTATATAACTATAAAACTAGTTCATTTTTATATCTGTGGTAATGTCCAAATGATTTTTTGCATTTACAATACAGTTATTCAGGACATTATTTATGAAAAGTGTTAAATTCTGGGGGGAAATTTCAACTGAAATTACCTTGTTTCTAAAAACAAATTTTGCTTTAGTAGAGTGTAGTGCTTAATTCTGCTAAATTTAATTTTATATAGTTTAAGATAGTTAAATTCCAAAGCTTTAAACATTTAGTTAAAGGGTTAAGTAAGCTGGGCTATTTTTTCTTGGAAAATAAAAGTCATAATACATATGACATATGTTTTCTAGAATATTTTTATAGAACTTACAATTAAAATACCTCCATAAGCTCCAAAGCAAATCAGTAAATCTCTATTAAGAAAATTGTAAAAAAGAAATGTTTTAACAAGAGTTCATAGTAGTCTGTGAATTCATACATACCATGTATATATGTCATATACTTCAGCAGAGCCCCAGTCAGGACCTTGTATTGTTTACAGAATTGTTGGGTGGGAGCATCTCACCATGCATGTGAACTTAGTGGGTGTGAGTTCCACTATACTTCTTCAATTTGTTTTCAGTCACTACAAAATTAGCACATTCCTCCTTGAGCTAATTGTCCTTCCGCCTTGCCAAAATCCTTTATTTTTTCATTCTTAATTTTATTTTCTCTAACCATTTCTCTATTTTTCATCAAAATTCCATGTTGTTCCTTCCCCCCTTTTTTCCCTCATGACATTGTTGTCATTTCAAGACATTAGTTAAAATATCCAGCTCCTACAGAATATACTCTGCATCATTAACTGCACTGAGGAAATCACCAGGGATTTTTAATAAAACTTCTAAGATGCCTGGCTCACCCCAATCCAATCAAACCCTTCATCCCCTATATTCGCTCTGGAAGCTATACATTTCTATAGTGGCCTTCTAAATTCTGTTATCAATTCCATTCTTAACAGACTTCTAAATTCATACTGTTCAGTCTCTAACTGTTCTGATTTGGGCATGGGAATCAATACAGTATTGGAATGGAAGATTCAGGACAGATTTATTTTGATACTTACTCCTTCCTCCCTCTTACCATTAGATTGGTTACAACAGATCTTCTTTAACTGTATTGTGACTGCTATCATAGTTAGTCACCAGTCCTGTTTCTAAAGACTGACCTAATTTTAGAACCCTGAAACTGATGTGGACTATGTCAGGGGTCCCCAACCCCCGGTCTGTGGATCAGTACCAGGCCACAGCATGACAGCAATCAGTCCACACAAACAAGCAAAGCCCCATCCATGGGATCCAGGCAGCACACAAAACCACGTACTCTCCGGTCTGTGGAAAATTCTTTCTCCACTGAACTGATCCCTGGTGCCCAAAAGATTAGGGACCTCTGGACTAGGTAATAGCTAAAGAGGCAGACTATTGTGCATATAAGCATTCTGCTCTGTATTCTTTTTTTGCCATCTAATCATGCCTTATTCCAGACCCAGCATGGCCTCTTACCAAAAATCACTATCTTCTCTCTGTCAGTAAGGCTTACATTCAATGAAGCCAGTTAGTATCAGTTATGAACATGAGATCTGTCCTATTAATCCTCTGCCTCCCCTGGAAAAGTTTGTGCTTCTTTTGATTTCTTCAGCAAACAGATATTTTTTAGGATGGCACACTTTTTTTGGCCTTGAAATTTAACAGCTCCCTCAGATGACAGAAGACCTGGTATACCAGTTAGTCCAACTGCATTTTGAATTTTTACAAAGCAAAGGGAAAGGATTCCATTTCTTATTCCAACATCTATCATCCAACTTTTATACACTTTCAAGCTCCATTCTGTATCCATGGACCAAGGATGCAGAAAATTAAACATGTTGGATATAAAAAAAGTCTTCAAACTTTGCTTCATCTATACCAGGGGTCCCCAACCCCCGGGCCATGGCCCATTACTGGGCTGCGGCCTGTTTGGAACTGGGCTGCATGAGCGGCTGGCCAGCCCATGCGCACACATCTCAACTTGCACAAGTGGCTGAGGTTGGATATCGTTGATCTATACTGTACTATGTATAGCATTATTTCATAGCCGAAGTTACCCCATTCCTATCTTATTTGCTAGAAGACAAGAAAATATTTAATTGTAGCAACTTTTTTTCAGTGTGGATAGATTATCCAATATAATAGTGATGATACCCTGGGCAAGATTTCAAAGCTTAGTACAACAATGTACAAATGGGGACTGCAGCAAACCTGCTTCGTCCTCTCTTGCTACCATCTATGGTCCCACTTCCAACTCAATCAAAAGGCCATCAGTCAATCATATGGAAGGTACATGTGCTCTTGCCTGCGATCACTAGTGTCTGAACCCAGTACAGGTAGTCCTCGATTTACAACCTTTTGTTTCATTCGAAGTTACAGTGGCTCTGAAATAAATGACTTACAACTGATCTCCACATTTACAACTGTGGCAGCATCCCCACAGTCACGTGATCAAGGCACTTGGCAACCAGCGTGTATTTGTGACAGTTGCAGCATCCCAGGGTCACATGATCACCATTTGCAACCTTCCTAGCTGGCTTCCGACAAGCAAAGTTAATGGGGGAACCCAAATTCACTTAACATTTGCACGATTCACTTAACAACTGCAGTGATTCACTTAACCATGGCAAAAATAGTCATAATAATGTGTGTCTTGCTTAACAATTGCCCTAGCTTAGCTACAGAAATTCTGGTCCCAATTGTGGTCATAAGTTGAGGACTACCTATGCAATATTTTTAGTTAGTTAGTTATAACCAGCCTTTATTATTTTTTAATACATAATTCTAGGCAGCATACTCCTTTCTCCTATTTTCTAGCAGAAATCATAACCCTGTGAGGTGAGTTGGCTGACAAAAAATGACTAGTCCAAAGTGGGATTAGAACTCTCAGTTTCCTGGTTTCTAGCTTGGTGCCTTAACCGCTAATCAGACTGGCTCTCAACATAGCGATAGACACCAGCTCAAGGGTCTGAGTAGTATTTTGTCCTTGATGTTTCTCCATAGTGCCTTTTAGGTGACTACCTACTTAGTAACAAGAGCTCAGTAACAAGGACTAAGTTTGCCTTGGTTCATGTTTCTAACATCCCATATACACCAATTGTGTATATATTTCTTGCAGTATTGACCTTTTCTTTCCACTTTGGACTCAGTAACGGTTGGATGTTCTTGTCTTGCCATGACTGTCTAATATATCATAGTCATCATGTTATACATATAAATGAGCATGTTTTGTTTTTACACAATTGTATTTTTTTGGAGAAAAAATCTATATTACAAGTTTGATAAACACATCTTTATAGATAGTGTTACCACATAACAGTTTATATTCTGCACATATATTTCAGTGCTTCCAAGCACAAACATGTTTTAGCTGATCAATTATGTTTAATTCTACTAATCTATTTTTATATTTCACTCCTTCTGTAGATCAGAATGAATGAATGCATCCCCAGCACTATTCACCATATCTCTTCATTATTTGTTTATTTATCAAATTTAGACACTGCCCATCTCACTAATTTATTTATTTATCAATCAAATTTATTGTCTGCCCATCTCACCACAGAGTAACTATACAAGTAATTCTGGAAGATTTATGGATACAAGAGATAAAACCATATAAAAGACAATTACAAATTGAAAAATTATCCTTGTCAGCTATCCTTGCTTCCACATTACCTGGAAATACATTTTTTCCTTTAACATTCTCTCAGTGAAAAAAATTAAACTGAAAAAAAAGTTGGATTTAAGCAAAACAACAATCAAGAACATACCTCCAAATGAATTGTACTAATAGAAAAAAAAGTAGGGACATGTAAGAATGGTCTTCACAGTCTTCATATTTGGATATTACTTAATCTATGTAGGCAGATTTCAAGCATGCAGTGCATGCAAAGAGATCTAAAAATATTTCTGAGGTAGGAAAAAACAACAACAAAACAATTCCCCCAACAAAGTGGAATGTGGATCCAAAAGCAAGAATAGAAAAACTTAGCTGACCACAGGCAACATTTGGAAGCTGTTATTTTTGCCCAAGGTTGTATTACAAAGAATTGACTGGAATGGTGTCCGAATTCCTACACTACCATAATCATTGCTTTTGTTATTTTGAATATGGTATGCAAGTTTATAAACAACATAAATATATGTTTTTTTCCTATCAGACAGAGGCTGTATTAGCCTCTGTTCATTTTTGTGTGCAACTATACATCCTCATTCAGCAGTAATGTGAAATCAGTTCATCAGATATAGTGTGTTTTTATTGAGCTTTTCCAATGATTTTGGATATGCTCTACACTTAGGACTTTTAGTATTTAGTAATACAGTATATACAGTATATAAAATAACCCTACATTGATCTTATATTCATTAATCCCTACATTATTGGAGATCAACATAATATTATAAAATATTTGAATTTAAAAGAAGTTTAAAAATAATTTTAGAAATTCAAATCATACCACATTACATCATTTGGTTAGAATGATTAGAAAAAGAATATGTTACAATCGTTCCCTAAATTTTGAACAACTATTTACATCTGCAATTACTTATTATATTTTAATAATGAAAAAATTTACTTGGGAATAAAGTTTTATATAATTTGAAAATTTACAAACTTGTTTAAAGCTTATTAAAACACCAGTGGAGCTTTTTCAGAGAAATTTGCTAATTCTGAATTTGGTTAGATTTTAATTCCTGTCATTGCTGTGTGAAACATGTAACTAACTAATTGATTTTGCACTGTTAAAAGGTCATGGTGCTGATGTCAAATGCGTTGACTGGCATCCAACAAAGGGGTTGGTGGTTTCTGGAAGTAAAGATAGCCAGCAGCCAATCAAATTCTGGGATCCAAAGACTGGCCAAAGCCTGGCTACCCTGTAAGTGTAGTTGTTGTGTAAGATTTTTGTGCTTTCAACTATGTACACTTCTTCAAATTCTTTGGAAAAAAAGTGGGGTACAATGCAGTCATAAATGTTTAATGTCCCTCTTGATCTTGCCTTCAGTAAATTACTAGTCTAATATTGCTCAACTATTAATGCCTCTTGTAGCCTGATTTTTAATATAGACTGACTTTATAATAGATAGAGGAAAATAAGACTTTGGAAGTCTATGACGGGTAGGCAACCTTGGCTCTTTTATGACTCGTGGACTTCAACTCCCAGAATTCCTGAGCCAGCCAAGCTGGCTCAGGAATTCTGGGAGTTGAAGTCCACGAGTCATAAAAGAGCCAAGGTTGCCTACCCCTATGATCTGATCTTCCATCTCCATAAAAGAGGATGATGGGATTACATTGGGACAAAGGTACGGAAAGGAAATTAATCTTTTTCTCCATGCCATTTTCTCAATATTCTATTTCTCATCCACTTACTAGCTGATATGTATGGAAAATACACTTGAAAATTTTGCTAAGGGTGGGCTTGCATTGGAAAATATGAGAGACAGGGATTAATCCCTATTCCCTAAGCACTATGGTCCCAACACAATCCTGTCCCTTCCAGGCTTATTTTTGTAAAAAAAAAAAAAAAAAGTAAAAACCTCTCAGGAACTTATTAGCACTTCTTAACTTCTGTGTCCCTTTTATGGCTGTGTGGAAAGAGTATGCTAAGGATGCTTGAATCAATCATCTGCTATTAAAAATGATGACAGCTATTACAATAGCAATGTTTTATGGGAGCATTTATATTTGGGGTTTTCATCTGCTTACTGCATATACTTTTTAGGAATTTTATCTCAAAAAGAAAGTTAATATGAGTTTCTACTCGCCCCTTTTCTGAGATTAGCAATTCTGACTTCTAGTAAAATAAAAACTTGAGCTGTTTGAATTAAATGCTAAACTCTAAATGAAACCGTAATTACATTTTGAGGGTCTGTCAGTTTTGTGTAATTGTTATCATATTACAATCTGTACTGTTATTCATTAATGCAATTTCTTCCAGACACGCTCATAAAAACACTGTGATGGAGGTCAAGCTGAATCTCAATGGCAATTGGCTGCTTACAGCATCTCGTGATCACCTTTGCAAACTTTTTGATATCAGAAATCTGAAAGAAGAACTACAGGTCTTCAGAGGTCATAAAAAAGAGGCCACAGGTTAAAAGTTACTTTTCTGTTGGTTGTTTTTGCTTAAGTCCATCCTAAATCATCAAACTGATGCAATTGTAATTCTAATTCATATGTTTATGCAGATTTATATGTTGTGAAATGTAATTGATGCTACAGTTTTGAATCATTTCACTTACCTCTGAGTAAAAAGAACATAGAACATTTAAACTCCAACGCATACTGTGATATTTCTCTAAATTTCCATTATGCTCATTGTTAATCCTTAACCTTCCCTGTCCTTCCCACATGCTGATTCCTGTTCTCCATGTTGGGCATCAAATCTCAAGATAGATACTGTCATTTATGATCTAGCACTGTGTTAGAAAACAGAAAACAAAAGTATATGCATTAATAGTGATTTTTTTAAATCGGTAATATAGCTGTGGCTTGGCATCCTGTTCATGAAGGTCTTTTTGCCAGCGGAGGATCTGATGGTTCTTTGCTGTTCTGGCATGTTGGGTAAGTATCTCATTCACCATCAAATGTGAAATTGCAGTAGACATTCAGCATAGTTTAATATAACTTTTTCAAGCTTCAAGATTTATGTTCCTAATTATTCTAAAAATCTAAGATAGCTTACTTGGTTTTTGGTGTCATCGGGTGTTAGATATATTTTTCTTGTAAATATTTCTATTTAAGCTTGGTACACATGGAAAGAATGTAAATTATATGTACAGATTCTGTAAAAACTGAAAAATTAAAAAAACCAGAACTCACAATTGAATAAACTTTTCAACTTTATTTTAAATCTGCAACAAGTGTTTGTATTCAACAGAAAAAGAACATGCATTGACCAAGATTGACCAACCTTAAGAAGTTGTATAGCAAATTTATTTGGAGGCTTGTTCCAAGATATTTTATTTATTTATTTAACTACTGCTTGCTATATGTTTCAGGGTTGAAAAGGAAGTGGGTGGTATGGAAATAGCCCATGAAGGAATGATTTGGAGCTTGGCTTGGCATCCTCTAGGACACATTCTGTGCTCAGGATCAAATGATCACACCAGGTATTTTGAGTGCACTCTTTTGATCCCAAGAACATTTCTCTCTTAATTAACAGCCATCATCATCATTATCATTATTGTTCTCTCTTTAATAAGAGATAAAAATAAGGCACATTTAATTTTATTAGGCTAGTGAAAAATAAAAATGGCAATTAGAAAAAAATTATAATTCATTTTGAATTATGGAGTCCCAGAGAAAAGGTAGCATACTTGCACATATATGTTTGGAACAATTATTTTTTTTATTAATTTTAGTTGAAATCATTCCAGTTATACATCTACTGTAATTAGCTACAAACATCTAATTATGACAATTTATATTTCTACTATAATTCAAAATAAAAGAAATTAGATTTAAAGAAAACATTGTCGTCTACATTGTTGTAATATCTGGGCCTCTTCTTACCAGATTAATAAAATAAGAAAATAGAAGTTTCTCACAACACTCTCAAAAACAGTAATGCAAATCCACATTTTTAGTATCATGTTTATTGAAGAATCTTATTTGCTCATGTTTAAATTTAGTCAGTTTATTACAGGTTACCCACATCTGTTTTTCATTTCCCTGATATTCATACTAAAGATGGTATATACATATTTTAATAAATGTATATTTTGGTATCTAAAGAAATGCATGTTATATAGCATGAGATGGCATAAATATCGTCTAAGAAGATAGGAAACACATTTTTAAGTTGATTAAATACCTACTCCTCCTCCTAAGGAATATATATTTTCCATCTGCTCTGTGTACAAGTAACTGACCATCCAATTCCATAAGCCATCATAGTTTGAAGTTGCAGAGTAGAAAAATGTAGAAACTAGTTCCATTCCCATTGGTGTGCTTCTTGTCTTTTTCCTTGAAGGATAGCAATGACTCATCTGATGGCTAACCCTGCTTCTGCAGCAGGAAAATACCTGACGGAGGAGGGGGAGGAAATTTAATCCTCATAACAGACAAAAGAGAACATATCATCATGTAGTTTTATTTTGACAGCAAATTCTGGACCCGGAATCGACCTGGAGATAAAATGCGAGACCGATATAACTTGAACTTACTTCCAGGAATGTCAGAAGATGGAGTAGAATATGGTAGTTATTTTTAGTCTATATAGCATATTATAATGGTTTACGGTAGAATTTGGATTTGAACTACGAAAACTCATTCAGATTCAAGTCCTTACTTGATATGGAAGAACCATTGGGTGATTTGGCACCACTTACTTTCAGTCCAGTTGTTATTGGACTGGATTGTTATTGTGGAGGGAAGGTGAAAGAAGGCCCATGGGATACCTTGAGCTCCCAGGGAAAAGATGACATACATGCATACATAAGGGCTGTGCGGCAATTCAGATTCAGAAGCGAGCATGCATGATCACAGACCCAATATTTATTCCACTCTTGTCATCTTAGTCCATCCAACATAGAATCTTGAGTAGGAAACATGCATTTTTTTCAGTCTCTCTCTCTCTCTCTCTCTCTCTCTCTCTCTCTCTCTCTCTCTCTCTCTCTCTCTCTCTCTCTCTCTCTCTCATAACCTCAATTGATACTGATGTTATAGGAAATAAATATTTTCAACATGTTCCAAGGCAAACATGTTTCACTTGATAATTGTATTTTTTCTTTCTAGATGACCTAGAACCCAATAGCCTTGCAGTGATTCCAGGGATGGGAATTCCTGAACAATTGAAACTAGCCATGGAACAGGAACAGATGGGTAAGAGAGAAATCATGCAGAAATAATACATTTTTGGAAATCCATTAATTGAACATAGTGAAATACTACTGCTGAATAAATATGGATGACATTGTATTGCCACATCTGAAAATGATTTCTTTCTGAATAATAGGAACTGAGGAAATTATTTCTTTATTTGTCATCTTATTTGGGTGGAAAAAATGTAAAATATAAAACTACAGAATTGACTGTTTCAACCTATTTTTGAAGGGAAAGATGAGACAAGTGAAATTGAAATGACTATCCCAGGATTGGACTGGGGTATGGAAGAGGTAATGCAAAAGGACCAAAAGAAAGTACCACAAAAAAAAGTTCCCTATGCAAAACCAATCCCTGCCCAGTTTCAACAGGTTAGTATGCCTTAAATATTTTTATTGAAATGAGTTTACTACTTTGTCACATTGGTGTCTAATAATTATTTCACATTCCAGTACCTATTAGAATGTAAAAGACAGATGCATACTAATGAATGAACTGTTTATAATATAAAAGACCTAGTTAAATTGAACATATGTACTTAATATGCAGTATTACTGATTTAGATCAATTGTCATTAGGCCTTTAGCTTCTTATATGGACAAAATAATGCAGTGGATTTCAATTCTGAAACTTCTTTCAACATTTTTCTGCCTACTTTGAAATTGTATATTTCAAAAAAAATCTTGCCTGCATTCTAACTTATTTTATCTGTTCAAAGTTTTCAGAACACACAAAATATATGGCATACAGATAATTGATAAATCCAGACTATTTTTGATTAATCATTGCATCTGTATCTTGCCCTTTCTCTTGACAGATGAGATAGTACACATGGAGGGGGCTTCATTTTAATTTCACAAAGGCAAGCTTGAAGCTGGGTCTCCCTGATCCAAGTCCAATGCCTTAATCCCTACCCCATTATCTCAAGTCCTAGGCCTCTTTGTATCTTATCATTGTAATTAAAATTTTAAAAGAGATGATTTTAAACAGTAAGAATCCACGTTCTTCCTCTAACTTAAGGCTGACATAATTTGGATTTTGCCAGAGTTCCCTCATCCATCATCATCCTTAGCATGGTGCCAATTTTAGAGACCCAGATACAATTTCTGTAGCCTTGCTACAGGGAAAGTATTGCAAGATAAAATTTGTAAAGATTTGCTAATCTTTCTCTCTCTTTTTTAATTAAGGAGCCCCCGAATCACCAGAAGGCTGTAATATTTTATTGTCTTTCACTATTTTCTTCAGCATTCAGTAATACATATCTAATCTCAGTAGAATAAATAATATCAGTATTAGTATACCCAAAGCTTTCATTATTCTATTTAGGCTTGGATGCAGAATAAAGTTCCTATCCCTTCACCAGCTGAGCCTCTGAATGACCGAAAGGAAGATCTTAAATTAGAGGAGAAAAAGAAGACCCAAGCAGAGATAGAGCAAGAAATGGCAGCACTTCAGTACACTAATCCACAGCTTCTAGAGGTATGTAAAATAAAGTAAGATTAGTCATTAGCATTCTTCAAAACATCTATATCATATTAAAGGAATGGGAAAACAGCGGTAAGGATACTGCTAGGATATACTGTGTTATCTTTGGAGGTATAATACATATAATATTTAAGCTGAAGAAAACAATTGCTATTATTTTGAGTTGATTGGATGAGAAAGTGTCCAGAAATATAGACAGAAGAAAAATAGAGTACTAAGCCATTAATACTTCATATATGGATAGTGCTCATTTATTGTATGTATAAATGAGTACTGTTCCTGGCAACTTCTTTTTGTTATGCTATAACATTGTAGTGTTCAGTCACATATTGTAATCTCTTGCCAGTCAGATTTTTTAATTTGTTCAGTTGAAGCAACAATTAAAAATAAAAACTACAAATAGAAATAGCTGTTTCCATTTGTTCCTAACAATTTTAGGCATATGTGTAACTACACTGCTTTTTTCCACAGCAACTGAAGATTGAGAGACTTGCACAGAAGCAAGCAGAACAAGGTCAACAGCAACCTCCTCCAGGAGGACCTGTTCATGGACCCCAACATTTTCCAGGACAAGGTCCAATGTCTCAGGTACCTCAAGGATTTCAGCAGGCCCATCCACCTCAGCAGATGCCAATGAATATGCCTCAGATTGGACCACCAGGGCCACAGGGACAGTTCAGGCCTCCAGGACCTCAAGGACAAATGGGACCTCAAGGTCTTTCTTTACACCAAGGAGGTGGTGGACCACAAGGGTTTGTTGGTCCTCAAGGACCTCCACAAGGACTTCCAAGACCTCAAGAACTTCATGGACATCAAGGAATGCAGAGACATCCTGGTCCTCATGGGCCCATGGGCCCTCCAGGTCCACCAGGTAATACTGGACCTCAGGGTCACTTAGGCCCACAAGGACCACCTGGGCCTCAAGGTCACTTAGGTCAACAAGTTCCACCTGCACCACAAGGCCATTTAGGTCCTCAGGGGCCACCTGGTGGTCAGGGACCACCTGGCCCAAGGGGGATACAAGGACCCCATGGAGTACAGGGAGCTCAAGGGATGCAGGGTCCTGTGTCCCAAGGACCTTTGATGGGACTTAATCCAAGAGGCATGCAAGGTCCTCCAGGACGAGAGACGCAGGGTCCTGGCCCACAGGGGATGATGATGGGTCATCCACCACAAGAAATTAGAGGACCTCATGGTTTGTTGGGGCATGGCCCCCAGGAGCTCAGAGGTCCTCCACCTCAGGGTTCAATGATGGGACCTCCGCAGGAATTGCGTGGGCCACCAGGTACACAAGGACAACAAGGACCTCCACAAGCTAATATGGTAGCACCTCAAGGAAATATGCAAGGGCCACCTGGGCCTCAAGGACAACAGAATCCTTCAAGGGGGCCCCATCCTTCCCAGGGTCCTCCACCTTTCCAGCAACAGAAAACTCCTTTACTTGGTGATGGTCCTCGAGCCCCGTTTGGTCAGGTATGTATGGGAGAGGTAGTTTTTCTTGCATAATAATCTGTTAGGAAGAAAATTCTATCAATTCAAAGTATATAATAAATGTATTCTATAAAGTAACTTAACTATCTGAGAGAGCAATAATTGGCTCATTAGGTCCAGTTGGAAACAGTGTATAAATATTGTTGTAACTTCAGTACTAACAAAGTTAACTGGAAATTAAGGGACATAGTTTAGGTTTCAAATCTGGATTTTAATAATGGACTTGCAAAAATTCTATTCAGGGCTATGTAAAAGCCCATTGCTAAGGAAATTCCAAATAATATTTTGTCTCACTGACCATGACAATACAATTTGCTGTTTTAAGCATTAAGAAAGAGAGTTAAACATCCAAAGGTTAGGAAAATCCAGAACTCTGTTCTTCAAGGGTTTTCTAATATTTCAGTAGTAATTGTTTAATTTATCTATGTCCAGATGAATCATTAGTATGTTTTTAAACTTGTTCAATACCGGTAGTCCTCACTTAATGATGCTAATTGTGACCAGCAACTTTGTTGCTAAGCAATGCGATTGTAAAGTGCAGTGTCACATTACAGCAGTTGCAGCAGTTCCACTCGCCATCATTAATTGAATCCGGCCTGGTTGCAGCACGGTCAAATGATCATCATTTGTTACTTTCTGCTGACTTCCCCTTTAACTTGGCTTGTTAGAGGCTGGCAGTGAAATAAAACGTCAATCATGTGACCATGAGACACTGCGACCATTGTAATTGCAAACCAGTTGCCAAGTGCCAATCACAGGACCATGGGGACACTGTGATGGCCCCAATTCCAAGGAACAGCTGTAAGTGCCCTTGTTCAGCATTATTGTAACTTCAAGCAGTCACTGAACAAAGTCTGCCTATATTTGCATGTTGTTTGTAAAGCAGTACATTAAAAGCTTCTGCAGTTTGAAAACAATATAGG
The DNA here is from genome assembly GCA_023970755.1 of Azemiops feae. NCBI lineage: Eukaryota > Metazoa > Chordata > Lepidosauria > Squamata > Viperidae > Azemiops > Azemiops feae. The sequence goes on from JALGBA010000221.1 coordinate 649,963, forward strand.
AGCTGGCATTTTTGTACTTCGTGTTATATACAGTATAGAAAAACAAAACTGATGGCAGAAAAAGATCTAGTGGTCCATTGAGTCTGCCCTTTGAATTTAATTTTTTCTTTTCTTTTTTATTTATTTCTTATTTTTATTTCTTATTTCTTATTTATTTTTATTTTATTATTTTTAATTTTTGTTGAATGATGAAGATCTGTTTATCCCAAGCATGTTTAAACTCAGTTGCTGATGATTGGTCCACTACCTCCACGGGAAATTGGTTCCAAGCTTACACTATTCTTTCTGTGAAGTAAATACTTTCTGACATCACAGGTAGTCCTCAACTTACAACAGTTTGTTTAGTGACCATTCAAAGTTACAACAGCACTGAAAAAAAGTGACTTATGACCATTTTTCACACTTATGACGCAGCATCTCTATGGTGACATAATCAAAATTCAGACACTTGGCATCTGATTCATATTTATGACAATTGCTTTGTCGCAGGGTCACATGATCGCCTTTTGTGTCCTTCTGACAAGCAAAATCAAAAGGGAAGCCAGATTCACTTAACAACAATGTTATTAACTTAACAACTGTGGTGATTAACTTAGCAACTGTGGCAAGAAAGATTGTAAAATGGGCAAAATTCACTTAACGTCTTGCTTAGCAATAGAAATTTTGGGCTCAATTGTGGTCGTAAGTCGAGGACTACCTGTACTTTTGAACTTAAGTCTCATGGATGTCTCTGATATTAAGTTAAATTTATTAAATCAATTTTAGGATTTGTTCATCTTATTTGATTACTTGGACAGGCCTGTACAACTTGTGGAGGGGAAAGGGACACACTGATAAATATCACAGGTTGCAAAAAAAATACCTAGCACACTGACCAGCTGTTCGACGGCTAGTGGAGCTGGCAATTATTATGCTACTTATTGGTGGTGCTTGGCAGTGATCTTTGGGGGTGTGTGTGTTAATTTATTGACTTCTTCAAAAAGTGCTGGTGTGCTGCACGAGGCTACTTGGCTTGTTGTACAGGCCAGCTCTAAAATGATGTACTGCTTGAGAACCATATTACCTTGTTGCATTATTCAAGAACAAGAAAAATAACGTCACTTTATTGTGACAGTATTTATTTACACAAACCCATACAGAATTAGGCAGTAGTGCTTATGGTGCTTATGAAATAGCATATATAAGTTAAAATTCTTGTTTCATTTAATCTCACTTAAATTAAACTTACAGGAAGGACAGAATCCTGGTCCTCCACCATTGATACCAGGATTGGGGCAGCATGGAGGACCAGGTCGTCATGGCCCTCACAACCAAGGACCTGTTTCTAGTAAAGGTAATGAAACACATGGTTGGATCAAAATGGATGACCAAAGCATTTCTAAAGTCTTATAGTAGGCAGGAGTAAATGACCTAGATTGTTCATATAATTTTCAAAACCATGAAAAATAATATATTGGTGCTTCTTGTGTGTATTCAAGGATATTCAAACATACAATATTTTTAATGGTGACCAGAAGTGTAGCAAATCTAATGATGCAAATACTTAAATTAGTGTTTCAACTAACTAGCTCTGAGCAATAGTTGAACAGCAGGATTATGAATGAAATTGTCTTCTGGAAAGCCTCTGATAACAAAATTTTATTATAATATCTCAATTACAACACATAATAAATGATGATAGGACAATAAGGTAACCAATAGAATGAAATAAATGAATATGCTATAGGCTATGTTTAAAGAAAAGTATTCCCATTATTTCAGTAAGAGATGTTGTGTGTGATTCTAACTGAAGTAGCTTAATTGGTCATATAACATGCATTGTAGCAGAAGTTTAATTGTGAATTGTGATTCCCTGGGGGGTTGGGAGCAAAGGTGAGCATGGTTCTAGGTGGCCTTCACTGAGCTGATTGCATTAGAGTCTAATAGGTGTCTTGGATGCAGTCTCAAAACAACTGGAGCATCACTTGAACACCGTATGCATTGACAAATTCATCAGTCAATTGCTAAAGGCAGCTTTATTTTTATCCTATATATATCTACTTTGTGAGATTTTGAGAAACAGACAGAATCATATGTAGCTTTTTGTCAACCCTTCAAAGCAGTCCAAAACAGAAAACCAAAATCATAAATACTAATGCTACTTCTATTGCAAGGTTGTCATAACAGAATCTTGCAAGTCTGAAAGTGCTCCCACTTTTCATTCCTGAAAACGAGGGAGGGTTAATTCTGAGATACTTTCTCAAATTACATTTCTGATGTGGTATCAGATTTTATTTATCGGACTATTGCCTAGGCCAGGGGTCTCCAACCTGTGGGCTGTGAACCGGTACCGGGCCATGGCCTCTTGGCCACCGGGCTGCAGGAATGGCTGGTGAGTGTGTGCACATGTATGTGCACCCCCACTTGGCTAGCGCTGCCATGCAGGTGCTAGCAGCCCTGTTTGCACATGTGCAGGGGCATTAGGTCCGCCACCAGCATCACACAGGTGCTAGCGGCCTGCTTGCACATGTGCGCGGGTGCTTGCACTGCCGTCGTGTGTGTGCCTGTTTGCGCATGGCGCACATACACACATTTCCCTGCTCCTCCCTTTCCCTCCAGGCCGCCAACCCGCAAAGGTTGGGGAGCTCTGGTCTAGGCTGCAGCTCTTCCTCCTGTCTCAAGGTTATTCTCCTCCTATTACACTTGCCTTTAATAGCTGAAAGCTTTTTCATAAAACTGCAAAAATACATGTTTAGTGGATTGAAAAAATATTTTAAATATTTCAGATATTTTTCATTTATTTTTAAGGTGATTCGCGTGGTCCACCAAATCATCAAGTTGGCCCACTCTCAGAAAGGCGACATGACCAGAATAGTGGTGGCCCAGATCACGGTCCTGAAAGAGGTCCCTTCCGAGGTGGTCAAGAATGGAATGATGGTAGAGACAGTAGGGGTATGCAAGACAGGAGGGCACCTCATTCAGATTTCCATGATGACTTTGATCGAACAGATGAATTTCGTGAAGACTTTCATCCAGACAAGCGATTTGGGCACCGTTTACGTGAATTTGAGGGAAGAGGAGGTCCACCTCAAGAAGAGAAATGGAGAAGAAGCGGTCCAGGTCCTCCTTTCCTTCCTGATCACAGGGAATTCAATGAAGGAGATAGTAGGGGTCCAAACCGTGGACCTCCTGGGTCATGGGATGGACGGAGATCTTCAGATGAGCGATTCTCTCATGATCCAGAGGAAACACGGTATCGAGGAAGAAGAGATGAAAAGTAAGAATTCTAATAATTTTATTAATTGAAAATTAGACAAAGTATTCTTTCTTGTTTTATATTTAAAGAAAAGTATTTAATTCTAATAATAAATCAGCTAATTTAAATATTTGTACATATTTAAATTCCTATGCATGTGTCTTATCAGATCATTACAGCACTTATATCTTAGTACTTATCTCTGTAGACACCAAATAAAGGAATTGGGAAACAGATTTATTAGGAATACAGATCAGTCCCTTTGGTTAGAATGCAAAGAACTATTTTAACTTAAAGTTAGAGGCCTAACAATCAGACCTTTGATTCTTTAATCTGTAAGACTCCTCCCTTTCTCTGCTAATGAAGTTGTATCAGCTGAATTTTGTAGAGTTCATAGTGGGAAAAAATGTGCAGTTAAACTGGCATCAGGCTGAAGGTTCTCCTTCAAACTACATTATTAATGGCATATGTAAATTTAAATTACAAATAGATTTTAGAATAAATCATTTTGAAAAAAATGCTTCCCTGAAATATTTTCTTGATTTTGAGGTGACTATAGATACATAAATAAAAATAATGCCATTACCAATAATTCAGCATTATTATAAACAATCCTATCTTCAGAATGTTGGAAAAAATGACCTCACTGAGATATTTACTTAAGTATAAACTGTACTCTTGTAGATATTGAGCTATATTTTATTAAAAACTGAATACTAAAATAGAAACATTTGTTTACAGCTTGGTAATGAAAAAGATATAATGACTGAAGCTTTAAGATTTCTTTGTACATTTTTTTCCATAGTCCCTCTCTGAAACAGCTGGCATGATTTAGGTTTACTAAGTGTATCAGTTCTAATAAGTGTCTCAGTTCTAACCACTGCAAGCTTTGTTTGATATAAGAAATGGAATAGCAATTAAGTTAGATAATATTGTTAATTGAGTTTAGTTCAAATAAAAAGTTCTTGCATATGAAATAGCAACTTTTTTTTAAAATATATTTTATTAGGTTTTCTATGGGTATGGGAAGGATAGGGATAGTATGGGTAAAGGATGGGGTTAGGGAATGGAATTAGGATAGGGATGGGAATAGGGATAGGAATAGGTTCAGTAGTGGGGTTACCCCCACATAAAAAATCCAAAGCTTAAACAAGCAGACTCTCGTCCGGGTACACATATTAAATAATAGTAGTTAATACAATACTAAACAATTATAATCATTAATACTGAAAATAGTCATAAAGTTAAGCTTATTAATTAAGTATATTTTAGCTCTAGCGTAATGCTAACCATTGATAAAAATTTTCCCATGTCCTAAAATACACTGAATCCTCTTTCTCTTTAATTTCCAACGTCAATCTATCCATTTCTGCACATTCTAAAATTTTCATAATTATAATCTGATCGTGTGGTAGATTTTCATTTTCCCAAAATTGGGCAAATACAATTCTCGCTGCTGTCAATACATGTAATATCAAATATTCATTCTCTTTACCATAATTAAGTCCTAGTATTCCTAGCAAAAATAATTCTGGCTTATATTCTATTTGTATTTTAGTCATATTTTCTAGCCATTTATGAATTTTAAACCAAAATTTCTTAGCTTTAGGACATATCCACCAAATATGATAATAAGTACCTGGTTTTTCTTTACATTTCCAACAAATATTCGATACCTTTTTAAACGTTTTCGCTAATCTAACTGGTGTCATATGCCATCTATAAAACATTTTATATAAATTCTCTTTATATGAAGCTGCTTTAGTAAGTTTGAGATTTCTCTCCCAAAGCTTTTCCCAATCTTCTAAGTCTATGGAATATCCAAAGTTTTTTGCCCACATTATCGTTTCTTTACTTGTTCTTCTTCCATCTTCCAATTTAGTAGAAATTTGTAAAGCTTCTTAATCAAATTTTCGTCTGTTTTCAAAAGTATTTTGTCAAATAGTGTCTGTTCTTTGTAAAAATCCCTCACTTTTACATTTTTTTCATATCTTGTTTGAATTTGCAGATAGGACCACCATGTTAAATCAATGCCTTGTTGATAAAGAGTTAGTCTGTCTTTAAGTTTTCCATCTTTATCCAAAATGTCTTTATAAGTAACAAGTTTATCATAGTTAATTAGATTTGGATAAGCAAATGCTTCCATTGTTGAAAGCCACTCTGGTATTTTCATATAAATTTTATGTTTGATTTTCTCCCACTCTTGAGAACAAAGCATTCCTTATGGCATGGCTTTGAAAATATCTATGTACTTTGTTTTTCTCATACCATAAGAACGCATGCCAACCCAATTGTAAATCATGTCCCTCTAAATAAAGAAGTTGTTTATTTCTCAATGTAATCCATTCTTTGAGCCAAAGCAAAATAGATGCTTGATAATAAGAGTCTCCAGTCCGGAAGTCCAAAGCCCCCTCTATCTTTTGTTTCTTGTAGTAGTTTAGTTTTAATTCGTGCTTTCTTCCCTTGCCATATAAATCTCAATATTGTTGAATTTAAGTTATCAAAAAATTTCTTACCCAGTTTAACAGGTACCATTTGAAATAGGAAAAGTATTTTTGGTAAAATGTTCATCTTCACAGTCGCTATTCTACCTAACAATGTCAGTTGAAAATTTTTCCACTTTTCCAAATCTACTTTTATTTGTTTCATTAGTTTTTCATAGTTATCTTCTTTTATTGTTGTATATTTTGATGTTAAATAAATACCTAAATATTTAACTTTTTTAGCCATTTGAAGATTTGATCTTTCTGCAAGTTGCTTTCTCTGTTTGTCTGTTAGGTTTTTTGTTAATACTTTAGTCTTTTCTTTATTTATCTTCAAGCCTGCTACTTCTCCAAATTCCTCTATTTTCTGTAGAAGTGTAGTAACTGTTTCCAATGGTTCCTCTATAATAAAAACTAGATCATCCGCAAAAGCCTGTAGTTTGTATTTCTGTTCTTTTATTTCCAATCCTTTAATTTCCGTATCTTGTCTAATGTCTCTGGCCAACACCTCCAATGTAAGAATGAATAACAGGGGGGATAGTGGACATCCCTGTCTTGTGCCTTTTTTGATATCAAAGCCATCTGTATATTCTCCATTTAAAAATATCTTTGCTGTTTGTTTATTATATATTGCTTGAATCGCGTTTATAAAGTTTTTACCAAAGTCCATTTCCATCAACTGTTGAAACATAAATTGCCAATTTAAATTTTCAAAAGCTTTTTGTGCATCAAGAAATATAAGTGCCATCTGTTTCCCTGGATGATTTTCATAATATTCTAAAACATTTAGAATAATCCTTAAATTGTTCTTTATCTGTCTTTTAGGCAAAAAGCCATTTTGGTCTGTATGAATAAATTCAGTCAGGAATTTCTTCAATCTTTCTGCCATTATTGAAGTAAAAATTTTATAATCCACATTTAATAACGATATTGGTCTATAGTTTTTAATTTGTGTAAGATCAGTATCTTCTTTAGGTATCAAAGTAATATTAGCTTCAGTCCACGAGTTTGGTATTTTTGTCTCTAAAAAAATTTCATTGCATAATTCTTTCAAAATCGGGCTTACTATATCTTGTAAAGCTACATAGACTTCTGCAGGGAACCCGTCAGGCCCCGGAGTTTTATCCTTCCTTTGTCTTTTTATTGCCTCTGTGATCTCCATCATTGTTATCTTCTCATTTAAAATATGTCGCATATTCTCTGGCACCTTTGGAAGATCAGCTCTAATTAAATAATCTTTTGTTGCCTCTTTAGAGACCACCTCTGCCTTATACAATGTCTCATAGTAGTCTTTAACAATTTTTTTCATCACATCATTATGGCAATATATCTCGCCTTTTGAGTCTTGTAGTTTACTTATCATTCTCTTTTCTCTTTCTTTCTTCAATCTATATGCAAGCCATCTTCCCGGTTTATTAGCATTTTCAAAAAAATTCTGTTTAGATCGTTTAATCTGTTGTGCCATCATATCCATCTCAGATAAGTTTAATTTATGTTTTATTAATTCCATTTGTGCCTTCAATTCCTTCTTTTGTGGGTCAGTTCGCAATTCAAATTCCAATTTTTTAATTTCTTCTTTCAGCCTCAACTGTACTTGTTTCTTTTCTTTGTTCATTTTGGCAGTATACGTTATAGCCAAACCTCTAAAATATGCTTTTGCCGTGTCCCATACATTTTGGAGAGAGGTTTCTTCTTTCTTATTTACTTTAAAGAAAAATTCCATTTGTTTTGTTGCTAATTGTAAAAATTCTTTCTCTTTCAATATGGATTTATTTAATGACCATCTTAATTGTTTCTTGATTCCTTTCCAGATCATTTTAATTGGATTAAGATCTGCCCAAATATTAGGTTCTATTTCAACCTCTTGTATTATAGTCTTCAAATTTTGAGACATCCATATCATATCAATTCTTGACCATGATTTATTCCGATTTGAGTAAAATGTATACTGTAACTTTTCCGGATTCATCTCTCTCCAAACATCTTGTAGAGACAATTCCTCCTTCATTTTTAAAAAGGTCTTTGGTAACACATTTCCTCCTTTTCCCCCTTGTTTGTAACTTTTATAATCTTGTATTGTATCAACTACTACATTAAAGTCTCCTAATATACAAAGATTTTGGTGATTTAAGTCTACTAGTTTATCATGTAATTGTTGGTAAAACTGATCTTGCTTCTCATTGAGTGCATATATTGCCACCATCAATATTTGTTTTTGATTCCATGTAATTTCTACTATTAATACTCTCCCCTCTTCATCAGCGTAAATTTGTTTTGGATTCAATTTTTCTTTTATATACAGAGCTATACCTCTTTTCTTTTGAAGTGCCAAAGAAGCATAAAGTTTACCCAATTTAGGTTGTTCTAAGATTCTAAAATGTTGTCTCTTAGTATGTGTCTCTTGCATACAAATTATATCCATTTTCAGTTTTTGTAATCTCGTAAATATTTTACTCCTTTTTGAAGAATTCAAACCATTTATGTTTATTGAAAAAATTCCAATCTCCTCCATAGCTTCAGTTATTTCTAGCTCTCAATCTTCTAGGCGAGGTTATCTGCCTCTGATCTTTCGGTCTCACATCTTCTTCTGTTTGAGTCTTTTTGGGTTCATCCTCTTCCATCTGTTTAGATGTTCCTGCAACGGTCATTTCCTCTTGCTTCTTAGGCTCCGATTCACCTCTTTCCAAAAAATCTCTATGATTGTTGAAAAATTCCTCTGCTTGAAGTGGTGTATTCAATCTGTATCTTTTCGTGTCCCAGAAAATTAACACTCCTTCTGGAATCAACCATCTGAAATTGACTCCTTTATTGAACAATTTCTTTGTTAAAAATTGATATTCTCTTCGGGCTTCTCTTATCCTTCTAGGAATTTGCTTAAGAACTACAAATTCTTTTTCTTTATATTTCATTGGTTGATCCCTTATTGCTCTCAAGATTTCATCTCTTGTGGATCTTTTAACAAATCTTATATGAATTTCCCTAGGGACTGTATTTTTTCTAGCATAGCTTGAATTGACTCTGAAGACCTGATCTATCTCTCTTTCCATTTGATCCTTTTCTGTTCCGAGCAGCTCCGCCAATAGTTCACTCATCAGATCCAACAGGTTCTCATCTTTCTCTTCTATAACATTTTGGAATCTTAAAAAGTATGATGATCTTTCCATCTCCACCACGGCCATGCTGTCTTCCAATTCTGCGTTTACTTGCGCCAATCTCTGATTCTCTCCTTGGAGGTATTCTAATTTCTGATCCACTTCCACCGACTTGTCTTCTATTTTTTGCATTCTTTGTTGGTTATCTATAATCGCCTGTTGGAAGGTTTCCAATTTTTGATCCATTTTTTGATCCATTTTAACGAGATCATTTTTCAAATCCTCAAAATTTTTATCTGACTCCTTTTTCAAATCTTTTATCTAGCTCCTTTTCCACATCCATTTTCATCTCTGCAATTGCTTGTAATATCGCTTGAATATCTTTTGATTGGGGTTCCACCTTTTCTTGTTGTAAAAATGTAGTAATTGGTTTTTGAGGGACAGGACTCGCCGATGATGAAGAAGGGGCAGAAGCTGCTTTTTTACTCCCCTTCGCCAAGTTTGAAGTCACCATCTTTTGGTTGTTCTGTTGTTTTGTAATCCACCAGGAGGCCCAATGGCCAATTGTAATCCACCAGATGGCCCGATGGCCAATTGTAATCCCTTACCCTCCTATTGTTAGAAGGGGAGGCCAAACATAATTCAGAAGGCAGGAAAAAAAATAGTTTCAAAAAAGAGACACGGGGTAGCAGAAAGCCCCCCTGATATTAAAAAAAAAAAAATTACCTAGAAGCAAAGCCCAAAAAACAAAATAAAAATAAAAAGTAAAAAAGCAATCCCAGATTGATAAAAATAGTAAAAAAGAAAACAGGAGGAGATCCAAAACAAAAAGAACAAAGATTAAAAATAACACAACAAAAAACAAGCCCAAAGGGAAAAAGAAAAAATAAGGAAAAACTATGTAGTAAAATTTGTCCAATTTATAATCCAACTAATTCAATTCTTGATGTTCAATTCTTCTTACAATAAACATTATACAGCCACAGACAGAAAGGGGGGGGGGGAAAAGGTCTCTTTGAATACCTTGTAGCAAGAGATAAGAATGTCTGGGCATTCAGCCAAGTGTCTGGGCGTTCAGCCAAACTTTTACTCTAAACAAACAGCAGCTGCCAGAGAACAAAAGGGGGAAAAAATGGCTACAATGTAACTTTCCCAGGCGTTAGACAGTGAGAAAAAAATTTAAAAAAGCAAAATAGAAAGTTATTCAGAGTAAATGAAAAAAAAAATTCTGAAGTTTAAAAAAAACCAGATTAAAACAAGAATGGCTTTCCTAATTAAATATATCCTTTCTCTTAAAAAGCAAATAAATTTCCTCGGTTTTAGGCTTTTAAAGACTTTGAAGTAAATCAAATTGTTCTTCTTTTTGTAGTAGAAGCTTAAATCGCCGCTTGTACGGGGGGGGGAGGAAAAAAACCCTCCTTCCTCCCTTCAGGCTTCCCGGTTTAATTAGAGACAGACTGTTTAAAAAGTATTTAGCGACAAAATCCACATTGCCGAAGTAAAGAAAGCAAAGTCTCACCCGGACCGGCTGCTTGTTGTCAAAATCAGCTGTTTCTCCGTCTCCGCAAGACAGCTGTTAATGGCAGAACGCATAAATGCGGTCCGCCTTTCTTCCGTTGGTTCCAGGGGCTGCTTTGAGTTCTGCGGGCCGGCTACTGCCGGCCCGTGTTCCTCAAAGATTCACCCTTCAGTGGCCACCTCTCCAGGGTGGCATTCGGCCCAAACGGACCCACCAGCAGAAGAATATCGGACCTAAGGAGCGTGCGATCGTCTCCCTAGGTCTAGTGTCAGCGACATCCCGGAAATCACTCCTGAAATAGCAACTTTTATACTATTGCTCTGTTGCACTGCTTCATGCTTATACTGTTGCAGAATTAGTAGAATACATTATAAAAACAGAAATAATTGGATTATCTTGTTCCCAGTTCTTATAGAAGTCAAGATATTTTATGCTTTCCCCTAATTTTTTTTTTCAACATTCACTCATTTAATTTCTTTTAGGCATACAGGAGCAAATTAAGGAATGCAGATTCAGAAACAAATAGAAACTTGGTGTTTGTGTTAGTAGCTACTGCATAGTAACTCTTACATATTCTGTTTGATGTTGTGGCCTCCTTAAGATCTTGCACAGTGCTCTGAGTAGATTTATGTTTGAACTGTTCATTTTGCCAAGTGCTTTGGAAACCACACAAATTCTTTAGTTTGGTTCACATGTGTATAGAAATCATGTTATGAGGTTCCAAGCTATGCAACAAGGAACCTGTGGCCTACAGCTACTTTTTCACTTTAGTTTTTCACTCACTCAACTCTCACGAAGCTGAGTATTCAAAAATTCACTTCTCTCTCTATACAACAATTTTTATTGATATAAACAAGGTATGGTTGGCATCAATGACACTTTGCTAATTTTGAATCTGGTTTGCAGTTCAGTTGCCATTATTTGTCAACAGATAACCCACTATAATTCTTACCTGTAATTTGCTTTTTTTATTAATCAGTCATAATACTGAACCTTTTTTCCCCTAATAGGCAGTGTGGTACCACAGTGGCCTTTCTTGTGATAATGAATGTCAGAGGCTAATAAAACTGCAATTAAGACAGAGAAAAAGGGAGCATAATACAAATGGAGTTTGAATGTTCACAAATTTGAATCCATTTTCATTAAGTTCTTTGCTGTAAATAGAAATTAGGCAATCCCCAAATGAGATTTAAAAGAATGTTAAAGATAAGTTTGTCCCCTTTCCACCATGGATAGATTAATTATTTACACTTTGTCCAGAGTTTTCAAACTCATGAGTACTTCATGAGGTTTTTTTTATCATATATGAATGTATTCAATTTGATTAGTTAATTGATTGGAACTCATATGAGCAAACACATTTGTTGTTGCAAAGTCACTTTGTGACTTTAACAAAAGTTCTGATTTCTGTCAGAGAATAAAAGTAAATAGTTGTTAATATCTACATTTGATTTTAGCCAAAAGGCTGAGAAGCCTTTCCAGTTTAATAATGTCATTCTGTGTAGCAATTGTAGTGTTTCAAAGTTTATTTTGTAAAGAAATTAAAATTTTAATTGAACATTACCTTGACAGCATGAACTTCTACATAATGCAATATTCCTACTTTGTTTGCTGAAGCTTTAGGAGAGGCACACCCTCAAGGCATGAAGGCCGAGGACCAAGAGGAAGAGACAGTTTTCCTGGACCTGATGATTTTGTGCCAGAAGAAAAGTTTGACTCGTCAGAGGAAAATGCAAGGGGAAGAGATCACAGTAGTCGGGGAAGAGGTCGGGGTACTCCAAGAGGTATAGTTCGTGTTCAATTGAAAATAACATATGATACGGTCCACATTATTCTAAGCCTTTTTTGTACTTTGTATTACGGTACTGTGCACTGTAATATCCCATATTTATTTTTTTTTAATGTAGGAGGACGAAAAGGTCTCCTTCCCACTCCAGATGAATTTCCTCATTTTGAAGGCCGAATGGATGGAAATCGAGAACCAGGTGAAAATTTTAAATTTGTGCTAGACTTGAGCACTATTGAATACTAGTGTTCATGCACTATTTTCCACTTGCTTGGAAGTAATACTGCTTTCACATACTTGATTTGAAAGGCAAATGCTATGCTATATCTCTTGCTTCCTTTCACTTACCAAAAGCTAGGCAGTCTGCTTAGATCATTCTAAAAAGTTTCTACCATGCACCTTCAAGTTCTGCTTCAGATTTCCATAAAGAGCTATCAGTCATTTCAGTTTACTTTTAAAAAGTTAAACAATATATTTTATTTCACTCTATCCCTTTTGACATCCAAATAGCTTGCTTTCCCTGTACTTGGAGTCATAAAGACAAGAAATATATTTCATTTTGTTGTTTCCCTTATAACTTTTTGAAAGACCAATCACCAATTATAAAAAGTGTTGGGTTTCAGTAATTATAGTTAAACAAGGATCAAGACTTGGTGCTATTGTTCACATAGACTCCCCTTACGTTTCTGAATGACTCACAGAACTTCTGATAACACTGGCAGTATACTCATACTCACTTTATATTCATAAAAAGTGAAAGGGAGCAAATACTTTTTCAAATAATTGTGTGTGTGCATGTGTAATTAAGAGTTGATAATAAATGATATCTAATTGAAAGGAATTTAAGCCATGCATCTCTGTCACACTGTCTGGATTTGGTTTGGTTTTTAACAAAAAAGGGTTTACAGAAAAATTTCTACTATGAAATTATTTACTTAGACTAAATTTCTCACCTCATTGTCTTTTGTCATGATCAGGTCCTCGCCAAGATCATCCTTCTCACGATGGACATTCTCCTGCAAATCGAGAACGTTCCTCCTCACTGCAAGGAATGGATATGGCCTCACTACCACCCCGCAAACGTCCTTGGCATGATGGACCGGGAACCTCTGACCACAGAGAAATGGAAATGCAAGCTGGGCATCCAGAGGAGAGAGGAAAAGGTAAATTACAATTCTTTGAGAAATTAAGTAGTATCATATATACTAACATATAATATGTGGATAAGCCAACCTTCAAATTCTTAACCAAAATGCCATGAAAATGCACCATCTGCAGATAAACCAACTCTCAAAATTCCCATTGTTTTCATTTTCACTATTGGCTTATTTCAGGTGGTGCATTTTTCATGATATTTTGGTTAAAATTTCAGGGTTGACTTATTAGCAAGTGTATGTGGGATATATGGATACTTTTAAAAAGTATGGTATTACCATATATACTCATGGATAGGCTCATCTACATAGAAGCCAAACCAATTTTGAGACTATAGTTTGGCACCTAAAATCTCAGCTTATCCATGAGTATATATAGTAAATGACAAAATGAGAAATGCTGGGAATGAGAGCTAGTTTGGTCTAGTGATTAAGGCACCAGACTAGAAAGCAATTTACCATGAGTTCAAGTCCCGCTTGGCCATGAAAGCCAGCTAGGTAACCTTGGACCAGTCACTCTCCCAATCCAACCCACCTTACAAGGTTGTTGTTGTGGGGAAAATAGAACAAGGAAGGTATATTGAATATGTTCACCACTTTGAGTTATTTGTAAAAAAAATAAGGGGACATAAATAAAAATACAATAAAAATGAATCTTAATAAAAATATTTAAAAACTATTACCTATTTTCTTTTTATTCTTTTTAAAAATTAAATCCATATGTAAAAGTTTGGGACTGCAAAACAATTTATTCCTACCAGTTCACTCCAATTTAGATTTATCTAAATAAATGAAAGTAAATTATATTTAGTTATTTCAGAAACTATCTCTCAGGGGTTCCGTAGGATTGATGCAATGACCAAATAAAAACCTTGTTACTGTAGTCTGCTTCTGTGTCACTTTTTGTTACTATTCCTTCATTGCTTAACCTCTATTTTTTCTCAGAAAGTATTTACTTTTGAGGCTGAGAATATAAAAATAAGAGTCATTCCCCACAAAATAATAATTTCATACTGATCCATAATAAATATATTAAAAATCAGTGAAGCCAAAAAATTCCTGTTTATCTCATACAGATTACATTTCCTGGAAAATTAAAACCCTGAAACTACCCAGTCTAACTGCCAAATATATTGTTGATTATAAATTAAATGTAGCATTAAAAAGGGGAGGGGGGATCTCCCTAGCATTACTGTTGCAGCACACTGAAGAAGCAGGTGTTTATAGCAGTTTCCTCGGTTCTTCATACTGTGCTAGAAATAACAATAACTGGGAAGGGTAGGTGAAAATAAAATGTTGAGGGACATTCAAATGAAAAGCTAAGACAGTTAGGTGATGCTACCCATTAGTTTGAAAGATGCTTCTGAATAGTGTACATCTTCTTTAATTTCCAAAGACTGTGATCTGACAAGGCATGTTGTACATCTTTCTTCAATAGCTATACATTCTAAATATATTTATTAGCCAGTACAGTAGCAGGACTGTATCAATAATTTTTTAAAAAATATTTGTCTCTGTCTCTCTCACACACAAAGATTCTGGGGTGGTAGAGTGTAAAAAACTGGGATGACATTCTTTGTATTTTCTATCAGAAAGATAACAATAACATGATCTAATTTCAGTTTGCCCTTTTTTATTGTAGGACGTGGAAAATCGGGACTTTCACAGAGAATGTCAAAATCTGGAAGATCCAGTTCTTTGGATGGAGAGCACCATGATGGATATCATAGAGAAGAATTTGGAGGACCTCCAGGAAACAATCCTTCTAGAGGAGGAAGGAGTGGGAGTAACTGGGGAAGAGGAAGTAACATGAACTCAAACCAGTCAAGGCGAGGAGGTTCTAGAGGTGGAGGAAGGGGTCGATAGAAGTGGACATGACTGGGGGAAAAAAACCAGTCTTTCCACTTGTTGCAGAATCATTGCAAAAATAATTCTGCAATCCTACAAACATGGACTCTAGATGGAGATAAGTGATTGTTCATTAGTTCCTAAGGTCTTTTCCAACATTAAACACCAGCTAATAATACCATCACAACAATCTTTGTTTCATTTCCACACCATCCCAATTCCTTGTCATATCCATATTTCTTAAATTGATATCTGAAGATAAAGCTGGGTGTTTTTTCTTTTTTTCTTTTTAGTGATGTGAGATATGGAACACATCCAGATTTCAGTTCATGTCAAGAACTTGTTTCTATATGTACAGTTGTCAGGAAAAGTTAAGTTGTTTTTGTATGAATACAGAATGCAATTTGTCCAAAAATTAACAAGAGTGTGTGATTTTTCTATACACGTTTTCACATATCATAGAGGAACCATCTCCTAAAATTTCTATGGACATTTTCTGTGTTGGATACATGCACTGCCACAGAACTAGCTATCACAGTTACTTACACAAAGTTTTTAAGCCTCACATGTTCAGTTAGCATGTTATAAAAATATATAAATGAAAATCACTTTTAATTACTAGGAATGTCTTTCCCTTACGTAACCAGAACGAGCAGAAGAGTTTCATGTACAGATTCCGAGTACTTCTTGGTCCATAGAGTGAGATATTTGTATATGGTACAATAAGGACATATAGTTAAAACATATGAACATTGTTCTGTGATCTGATAATTAATGATCAGTTCTGATTTATTCAGAAAAACATCCCAATATTCTGCCATTTGACCACTTTGAAATGCAATGGAAGACCTCAAATAAGAAAGAAATGTTAGCTAACCCCTAATGAAAACCTTTGAAGAGTCTGAATGGGCTTCTAAATTGAAGACTTGAATTTGTTGTTTCTGAAGCTATAATTTAACCAAACCATTTAACATTATTTTTTAAAATAGATGAACATAGCTTCAGAAATATCAAGAAAGAATACCTAACTATAGTCTGAATATCTAGACATAACCTAAAAAAGCCTTTACGTATTTTCCATATTTTTCTTAAAGGTGTAAGTACCGTTTCTTTCCATTATAGTACTGTATCTGTTTTACATTTATTTTACAATAAAATGTCCTCAAGTTGAGATGTTTATTATCCAGTATTCTGATTCTGAGACAATTTAAGCTTTATTTATCAAAAGTTGGTTTTACACATCACAATATGTTTTGTTTGGCTTACCATGATGTGCGAATCCATCATGATTTGGCATAAAAACAAGGCAGATAACTAGCCTAATATATATGATAGGATTTGTTATAAAATGTGTAAACAATTGCAGCCTAGAAATTTCTATATATTATGTACATAGTTGTTGAGCCATTAAAAGATCAATGTGATTTAGATAAGACGTTAATTTAAAAACCTAGCCTTGATAAGAATTTAAAATATTTTAGGGTCAGCTGTACAGTAAGCCAACCAACATATTCAAAACATAATGAACAAGGCAATCATACTCATTAGAAGTATGCAAAACAGGCATATTTCTTCATTTTTTGCAAGTCGTAAGAGTCACAAAATCAAAACAATGTTTGGTACCTACACACCACTTATTAATTACAGTTAAAGAAAAGTGAATTAAACCAACTTGTAAAGGAGTCCTAAATGTTTTTCTATGAGAAAAAATGACAAATTATACAAGTTTGTATAGAACAAGTACATATGATGTACAGATATTTCTCTATTTTTGGTAGATAAATTATAAAGCCTATTCTATTTTGAATATTTTTGATTTTTCCTTACCAAGTAGAGGACATCAATTAGCTTTGGGAATACCTATTCCTGTTCAGAAGTAAATTTGTCTCACCGCTGTAATGACAAATTCAATAGGATAGACTGCATTAATTTAAACAGAGTAGTTCTGTTTAAAATTAGGATCTATATCAATAAAATTTTCAGTTGATGCTTATACAAAAACTATAACTAGTGTTAGCCGTGTTTATGATTGTGATGCTTCCTTTCACTTAAAGTAAGGAGTGAATAAGCACAGACTAATAAAAAAGCAGGATGGTACCTTTTTTAAAACTTGTTTTCCTGTCTTCACTGTAGTTAAGAAGTCTAAATTCTGGGGTCTAGGCTAGGGCAAATCACTGGCCAACATGCTGCCACCAGCTTGCCACCTACACACAACTCCACACAGCCAACTTATCATGGGGACAATGCATGGTGACCAGGTGGGCAGAGCATGGTGGGGCGGGTGGAGGGGAGCTGGTAGCCAAGGTCTTCCCATTTTCATACGCCCTGCTGCTGCCACCTTGGCAGTGGCTCCAAGCCTGGCTTGGCAGTGGCAGTTTCGAGCACAGTGTGGCAGCGGCTGAGGCCAGCATGGCAGTGAGTGTGTGAATATGGGAAGCTCCCAGCCGCTGCTGCCTCCTCACTGGCTGCCCTGATGGCTCTGAGCTCTGCCTAGCTGCTCACTTGGCTCTCCCTCTGGCTGCCAGCCAGACATTTGTGGCGAGTTGTCACCACAGATAGTTGACTATGTGGAGTTTTCTTCCTGTGGCAAGTTTTGCTTTTCAGATTTATTTCATTAATACAATGCTCTCTCATTTTTCTTGCCCTAAACCAGCAGATATAAAACCTATTTTCATTCCAATAAAAAGTAACAGATCAAATTTAATATTAAGAAAATATAGAAAATAGTAAAAGTACAACATTTTAAATAAATTCTTGATAAATCCCAAGGGTTGAACATCACAGAAAAGTAGTTATCCTCATATGTGCAGGAATTTAAATAGTGAATGAAAAAAATGTAATTAGTAAATTGGTAATTTGGCACAACATACTTCCATGTTCTTTGAACTCAACATAAAAAGTAAAAACCCATCACATTTTAGACATTCTATTGAAAGTTTTTAAAATAACATTTTCCCCCATATGTCACACTAGGAAATAGAACAGCCTTTCTGGACTGGAGTTCTACAGAACTCTTAAGGTTGAAGTTGTAACAGTTCTGAGAGAGACTATAACTTAATTAAAAAAAAAAAACTTTGTATATATCACACAATGCTAGCATTTGCAATAATGGGAATTTTTATGTCACAACTCAGCTGCTGACCTGCCAGTTTGCTGTTGTAAAAGTTGTAAAATTGGATTGTACAGGTTAGAAGTGAATTGTATTGTGATGGTTTTGCATTTTTTATCATTTTTATGCAGGGATTCCTTGAGACCATTTCAAGAGTTCTTCCAGAATAAAAAATTGAGAAAAGCTGAAATAGAATAATATACTCCAAGTCTGTAGACTAATTTATATAGTAAAAATACATTTGGCTTGCAATCCTATAATCATTTTTTTGGGCATAAGCCTCACTTAAGTTTAAATAGAAAGGACTGCAAAGTTTATTTTATTGTACTTCTAAGACTTCAAATAATCTTTTAAATGATTGCATGAAAATTTGTTCCACATTTAAATATTTAGCAACTTTTTGATTTACAACTATTTTCTATTGCATGACATGCTAACACAAATCACTGACTCAAACACCAATTTAAATTAAAAATTACCATTTTATTAATCTGTAACTCACTACTTGATCCCTTCTTAATGCACGAATGTGGAAGTGCCACTAGACTTAGCCAGACTTGTTTTTGAATAAATTGTCTAGGGTGGAGGTCTGTAGATTTTTGGGGGGCTTAAATATAAGCATTTGCTTACAAGTTGTTCCTTTCACTAATAAAACATCTATGACATAAGACCTTTCTTATTCAATAATAGACATTTGGACAGTTATTGCATGTATTTAATCTGTTAGAAATTTTTTTTTAGAATGTGCTAGTTTATTAAGCATTTGAGTTTGAATTTTAAACATACTTCCCTAGATTTAATGCTTTTGACTTCAGAGAATACAACACATAAGAGGTATGCTTTACGGGCTACAATATGAAGAATGTACATTTGCACTGCAAAATTGTGACACCAACCCTGAATTTATATAGTTTGTAGATGTAGTAACAAGGCAAACTGGGTTGTTCTTACACTTTTAATGCCAGGAAAAGCAAAATAATTCGTAGATTCCTCTGGGTCCATTTCTCCTGCTGATTGTCCCTCAGGAAAAAAACAATCACTTGCCCTAATTTGGATTTGGGGCAAATTTTTCAGATAACCAGATCCAGACCCAGTTGAAACCTAGGAGGGGGCTGGTAGGAAAGCAAGAGAAGGCAGCCCTCTCCTGCTGATGTTGCACTGGCTGCTGATTTAGAGTTCAGAGGCTGCTCAGTGGGAAAGCTCTCCTGTTTAACTGGGCAACCCTCTCCCACATGCAGACAATATGTGCCTGGGACAAAGGTTTGGTGTATCTTTCAAGTTCCCCAAAAGATAGGTCACAGGCACCAAGATGCTTTGTACCTCTGACTAGTCCATTAGTAACCTCTGACTATCATTCTAGCACTCTTGAAAGATGTGAAGAGGGAAGAACTACATGAGAGAAACAAGAAATACAGCAAGGTATAAAGTGAGAGAAAGGGAGAGACAGTTAACACATGATTTTTTTTTAACGGGTTGTTCAGAAATACATTACAGGTGCAAAAGCATTGTTGGAATGCAGAAGAGTAGCATAAAGTAAAGGGGATGGGAATGATCAACAAGGCAAAACTTGAGAAATGGGATTCCAGAACATATACAGAAAACCTCTTCATGTGTATGGCTTTACATGCTAATTTCACCATAGAGATAATATTCTAAAAGAACACATCTCTAACAAATTATATACCTAACCTCATCTAACCCAAGTCTGTTCTGCGGTCCAGGACAAAATGGCCAAAAGGGCAATAACACTGACTGGAATGGAGAAGTTGCATTCACAGCAGTCCAAAGGCTAATAGCACCATCAATTAAATTGTTGACAAAGCATCCTAATCACATCCACCCCAGAATTGTGTCAGAAGAGGGCAAACACTTCAATAACGAATAAGTAAAAGAAATGTTAAGCTGCCTCTCCTATAGCCTGAGAGTGAGAGAAATCGTGAGGAACTGGAGGAACACACAGACTCTCTACAAAACCTTCGACTCCTTCTACCTGCCAATGTAGGCAGTTCAGTTTTAAGTCACATCTTTTATTTTGCTAGTACTTCTCAGGAGTCAAACAGCCACAGTGAGGCAACTGAATTATCTCCTTGTCTGTTGTCTCCTGGAATTCACAAAGTAGACGCAGAAGAAACTTTCTATTCAAGGATTCCTGGGATTCAGCCTGCATATCCTGCTCTGCGCGTTACTTTGAAAAGCGGCCCGGGGTGCCTCCTCGCGGAGCAGTCTTCCCAAGCCTGGGAGTTGGACTTCCGACGACAGGTTAACTCACACTGGAAGAGCTTTAGAAACACTTCGTCGCACGAAGCTACCCAGGAAGCTGCTGACATAGCGCAACCCGGCAGTACCGCCAGGTAAGGAGGAAAACAAGTAGGCGGCTCCGGCTCCCAGCTGGACCACAGCTCCCAGCACCGTGAGCAACGTACTTCGGAGCCCGAGAGCAGCGTACAGAGTTCCGCCCACGGAGCCCAAATACAGGATGGCCAGGCCGCGCCGGTCAGGATCGCCCAGTAACCGACTCGGCCCCTGCAAGAAACCAGCGGCTCCCAACGCAAAGCCCGAGCCCAAGGACCAGAGCAGTGCAAACTTCCGGAGCAGCAGGAGCGAGCCATAAAGCGCGGCCAGGCCGAAACACAATGCAGCCAGCAGCAGACACAGGGCACTTCCCACCAGTCTCTGCCAACGGGACACCCTTGTCGGTAGCCACGGATCCGGCTCCGGGTCGGCCGACGACGACCACGTTCCGGTCGCGGGGAAAGGGTTCATGCGCCGCAGCCAGACGCCCAAGCCCGAGCCAGTTTCTTCTGCCTCGTCCTGAGGAGGCGTCTGAGGAACTGACAAAACCGTCGAGGCACTGCCGCCGCCCTTGGACTGAGCTAAATATTCTTGCAGTTGTCGGTTCAGATCTGCCATCTTGGCGAGCAGTCTCGGGAACAGGCGGGAGGCGAAGACAGTAGATGGACGAGAAGGCTGCTCTTCGGCCCAGTGCTTCTGTAACGGTGGGACGTAGCCGCCTTCGCAAAGCACCCCCGCTAAGCAGACGGTTGGCCACCTTGGTTTGGTCTATTTAAAAAAAAAATCAGGCACCAACTTCAAACACGTGACCTTCGTTCAGGCAACTGCTTGCGTGCGTTCATACAAAGGTTCAGATGGGCGGAGAACGAATTTGCGCAGGTCCTGCCCCCGCCACTCTCCCACTTCCTCGCGGGCGCTTGAACGAGAATAGCATTTTCTAGACGCCCTTTGGACGGGCGACTTTATCTCATCCTTCCGGCTTCAAAGACATCAACTGCGCATTCGCAGAAGGCAGGAGAAACGGGGGCGGTGCTTCTGCACTGTTCATTCGCGGGAAAAGGTGTGATGGCCCCGTTTGGCTCTCGGTTGGCAATTGCTAGGGAGAGGGCAGAACTTGGAACTAGTAGTGAGTCTGGGCACTTTGTACAATGCTCTAAGATTGTTGTGCTGCTTGTTGATGATGTCAGATTACTTCACTATTACTCCATAGCGGGAACATTATGACCCCAGAGTAGGGGTTCTTTTCATTTTGATCACTACTTCATAATTTCAAAGTAAGAGGACAAAAAGACCTGAAAGACCAAGTTAGGGACAAACGGTCATGGGAAAAAATCTGTGTGGTCACTAGGAATTTAAAATGACTTGTTGGCAAATAATCAGTAATCAAAGTGACAAAAATTGGTGATCATTTCCCATTAGTAGTACATCTGTGGTGAGCATATTTTCTCTGGTACATCAACATTCAAAATAAAGCATTAGCAATTAAGCAGATCTTCCACCTGTAATTTCAAGCATTACCCCCAAACCTTTCACCATGTTTGCTGCTGACTGCACCTACATTTTTGGGAAAGAAGTCCAAACAAATGCGGAAAAACAAATTTTCAGTGACATGTTGCCCTTCGTGGTCTTGTATGCCTTAAGAAATTTATCAACCAGCTGAATCTAGTTTGGTGCTCTAGTTGCCAAAAAAATTCTCAACATCCTTGAATCCTTTGCAGATTATTTTCTCTGGTCCCATTAACAGATCTTTGAACCACTTGTCATTGATGGTGTATCTGATCTGTGGACCAATAAAAATGCCTTCCTTAATCTTGGTGTTATTCTTGGAAATATCTGTCCCAAATAATGAAAACCTTCACCTTGTTCATCACTCACAAAATTTTTCAGAGCTTTATGTGTGAACCAAAGGCAAAAATATTTTGGGAGGTCAACAAGTGGTTCATGTGCCAAATTTTTCTGTGCTGGAACCAATTTTTTTGAGAGTGCTCATTTATTTTTAATAAAATGCAATTCTCTTCCATGACTCCCATTTACCTAAGTAACAATAGTACCTCAGCTGCATTCTGAGCAGCAGAGCCATTACTTTTGAGTTCTCCACAATATTCCATTTGCACTTGGTGTATTGAATGTTTTTGTATGTTTCTTTCATGTATGCAGCATAGCCAACGAAGGGTCTATATCACCATTTTGTAAAAATAGAAGATTTCTATAAAACAGTATGAGATAGGTTAAGTTACAGGTTATTTTCGTGATTAGCAGCCAGAAATCTATAAGACACACCCAAAAGTGTTCAGGAAGCAAAATCCAGTAGAATAAGGTTGGGTTATTATTGCAGTGACTCTTAGGTATTATACTGTAACTGCAACAATAAACACACCTGATCTGTTTTGGTCGATCCCAGGGTCATTTACAACATACACTAGTTCCAGATGTCTATCTTCATAATATATTGATTATAGATATATGCCAATCCATGTATTACCGCAATGTTCTACCTCATGTTCTCAAATTCCCCACACTCATTCTTGAAAAACAGATCAAAATTTGTAGGATCCCTCAATCCCATGTGCTAGACATACATTCATTACACCTTTACTGGTAATGAAAATTATTTTTGTGATTTAAATTTCATAATTAAATTAATTATTGTATTAATTAATACTTAAATTAATAATTTAATAACTATTGTGAATAATATTATTGCACTAACTTTATCTCCTTAACATTTTGTCGCATTCTGACGAAATAGAATGCATGCATAAATCATTTTCTTTGTTTTACCTTGATATGACCAAGATTGACCCTAATGGGGAAGTATCACTGAAGATGGTTAATGGACCAATAGCAGATCCCCCTTCCCCTGTACATTCTGTGCCCTGTCTCCCCACCTTTTAGTCGTAACCTGTATTTTTATTGTGCTTATATATGTATATCCTTATGGTTTTATTGCTTTTAATGATGTAAGCTGCCTAGAGCCACCTGGAAGCAACATGGACTGCAAACAAATTTAATAAATAAGTGTATTCTGTAATAGTAGTTGTTGGGACATAAGAAATTAAATGAGAACCACTGAACTAAAAACATAACAGCTCTGGACAGACTTGAACACTGGGCACTATCTAACAAAATGAAATTCAATGGTGAAAAAAAGCAAGGTTCTACATTTAGGCAAGAAAAACCAAATGTACAGGTATAGTATATAGGGGGTACCTTGCTCAATAGCAGTAACTGTGAGAGGGACCTTGGAGTCCTAGTGGACAATCACTTAAATATGAGCCAGCAGTGTGCTGCAGCTGCCAAAAAGGCCAACACAGTGCTAGGCTGCATTAACAGAGGGATAGAATCAAGATCACGTGAAGTATAATACCACTTTACAATGCCTTGGTAAGGCCACACTTGGAATACTGCATCCAGTTTTGGTCACCACGATGTAAAAAAGATGTTGAGACTCTAGAAAGAGTACAGAGAAGAGCAACAAAGATGATTAGGGACTGGAGGCTAAAACATGTAAGGAACGGTTGCTGGATTGGTATGTCTAGTTTAATGAAGAGAAGGACGAGGGGGGACATGATAGCAGTGTTCCAATATCTCAGGGGCTGCCACAAAGAAGAGGGAGCGAAGCTATTTTCCAAGGCGCCTGAAAGC
Organism: Azemiops feae; assembly: GCA_023970755.1. Lineage (NCBI taxonomy): Eukaryota > Metazoa > Chordata > Lepidosauria > Squamata > Viperidae > Azemiops > Azemiops feae. Next base: position 674,126 of record JALGBA010000221.1, read on the forward strand.
AGGACAAGAAGCAATGGATGGAAACTAATCAAGGAGAGAAGCAACCTAGAACTAAGGAGAAACTTCCTGACAGTTAGAACAATTAACCAGTGGAACAACCTGCCTCCAGAAGCGGTGAATGCTCCAACACTGGAAGTTTTTAAGGAGACTGGACAGCCATTTGTCTGAAATGGTATAGGGTTTCCTGCCTGAGCAGGGGGTTGGACTAGATGACCTCCAAGGTCCCTTCCAACTTTATTATTATTATCTGTTGTACTTGCCTAGATTCACGTTTTGTGAGATGGGCAGCTTTACAAATTTGTATTGGGATATTAAGAATATTCCTAAAAAGATGGAGAAATACAATGGCCAGAGGCACAGAATGAGACTCGTACCGTGGATTTAACAGGACCTATTGGTCGCTCTAAAATCCTACAAGCTATTAAGAGTATATCTGGAATTGAACCCAACCCTATAGCGCAAGCAAGCCATAGCCGTACTGTAGCTGCGGTTTGCTTTTCACCGCCCGGCACTATGAAGTCCCACCGCACAGGACCGCCGCCCTCGCGATTTCATTATTTATTATTTCATTCCCTTTCTAGGAAAAATATGTGCCGGGCCGAGGGGCGGGAGGAAGATCAGGCCGCCTGTCCTGATCTAGAGGGGCGGCCCGCCACGGCAGCCAGCACCGGGCGGAGGACAAGACCAGGCGGGCTGCGGGGCGGCTGCATTCGGGATCAGGGCGCTCTAGCGCGTTCTTTGTCGCTCTGCCCACGACCCTCGCACCGAAGCTCGCTGGCCAAGAGCGCTTTGGACTCACGGCCGCCATGACGGGCAGGTAGGAGAAGAAACACAGCGAGGTCCACCGCAGTCGCCTGGAAGCTCGGTTGGGCTTCACTTGCCAGGGCGGACGGTGACTAAACGCCGAAACGGCCTCGGCTCCTTCTTCCACGGGACCGCTCGCGCTCCGCGACCGCTCCCCCCCGGGGGCTCAGTAGCTGCCCGGACTCGCCCTTCCGCGGGGCTTAAAAAGGAATTGTCGGGTTTTGCAATCGCGATCTTTGGGGGTGGGGGTATGAAACATAACTGCCAGCTGAAGGGAAAACTTCTTTGCCCGTTAACTTTTATACTACAACATATTTACTAAGGCGATGAACTTTCCCTCTTCTGGCTGAAACCGCTCATTTCTCTTATATGTGATGCGATCATTTTTGCTTTGTGAGGCCTTGCAGATATTGAAAACCAAATGCTTGTTGTCAACAGCAGATGGCAGCTCCTGTCTTTGGCTGATGGCAAAGAAGGAAAGCGGGCATCAATCCTGATATGTACTTAGATGGGAGACCATAGGGAAATCCAGTTTTTCAATCCTAGACTGGAAAATCAAAAAACTTCCTGAAAAAAGGCAATATTCTGCTGCTATAATCCCTGTGATCAAACAAGTCACATGTAAAATACACTTGCTACATGGGCTGGTTTTCTCTTAAACAATCTTTTTGCATGTCTTACTAGCTAAAAAACTATTATAGAATAGTGAAATACATCAAACAGGCACTTTACATAGGGAGGGTGAAAGCTTTTATCCTGTTGTTTGACTCTGTAGAAACCTGTTAAATCTTAGATGTTATTATTTGCCTCTCTGGACCATTAAACTTGTAGATGTTTTTCACCAGATATTGAATTGATTGTATGTTATTGTAAATTTGTGCTATAGTAAATTTACTAAATATCAAATAATTTTAAACAATAAAATACATGTCTATTGGGGAGAGTAAATGCTGTGCAAATGTATGTTAGAACAAGCAAAGCATTTAATGGCAAAACTAATAAAAATGCAGAATTATTCAAATAGATTGTTAAAAGAATTTCTCAGTAAAAATCTGTACAGGGTATTATAAGGTTCTGGGCAGATTTTGGTCTGGTTTTACTCTGCCTTTATTTGGAGCAACTCTTCTGTAAAGAGGTTCCAAATTGCATAAAAAGACAATTTGGAGAGCAGTTACTGAAAACATAAATATAGGTTAAATAAAAAATAATTTTATGCAATATTTCTAGTTAACCTTTTTACTATTCCTTAGAATGGGCTGCTGCTCGAGGACCCCGTATTTGAAGTCAAACTCCCCTTACTTGTTTTATGGATTTCCCCCCCAATCTTTTATAGATCATTTTCTTTTTATCAAATGGTCTGCAGCACTCTTTCTAATTCCTGATACCTTGTTTCTCTTACAAATATTGAAGGCTAAACTCTTTCACTCTTCAAGTGGGCAGCTGGGAGGATCTCTTGTGCTTCTGTTAAAATGAGCTTCCTTCCTTTTGTTTGAGATAAAGACATGCATACTGAGGAAATCTGCTGTTTGTGTGACATGCACCTGACATTTGGAGTTTTCTGAAGGCAACTATACTATATTAACTCTTACTATTATATTATTTGCTTACAATTCTGTTATTTATTATTGTTATTGGAAAAAATAAGCCTGCATTTTTGTTTTGTTTTGCATAAGTACATCAATCTTATCAAAAAAAATATAAACAATGAGGAATAGCAAGAAGAAATCATTAGAGACTGAAATGATGGGGCTCTATTAATCCAGTGGTGGACTCTTAGCCTTTTTTGTTTTGTTTTTTGAGAGTACAAATTATAGCATTCAGGTTATTCTGAACATTTCTTGCATGATTAAAGATATTAATTATATAGTACAAGTGTTCATGAACTATTTGGTATAAAATTGAGCTAAATTACAATGAAAATGCATAAATACTTACAAACAAAAAAAGGAAAGGTAAAGGTTTCCCCTGTCCAGTCGTGTCTATCTCCGTCTAAGGATCTTAAATTCATCTCCGTCTCTTAGCTGAGGGAGCCAGCATCATCCGAAGACATTTCCGTTGTCATGTGACCAGCATGACTATATACTCAGGCGCCCGGAACGTTGTTACCTTCCCATTGAAGTGGTACCTACTTCATGTTATCTACTCACATTTACATGCTTTCAAACTGCTAGGTGGGCAGGAACTGGGGCAAGTAATGGGAGTTCATCCCATTGCAGGGATCTTGGGTCTTGAACCTGGGCTGTCAGCTTTGCAACTGACAAGTTCAATGTCTTTCCAGCTGACAAGCTCAGTGTCTTTAACTGCTGAGCCATCACGGCCCTACAAGCAAATTAATAAATAAATGCCTATTATTATAAATTTTTCATTGTTAATGATTTAGTATTTCTGCTTTTGTTCTGATATAAATTATCACATCTTTTGAAACTACAGCCGCCAAAACAATTGTGAACCCACAATTAATGGATTATGACAGTAGGGCAGACTAGCAGAGAAGTAGCATAGATGAGTCATTACAAGTCCACAAAACCTACCTTAGGTAATAAATATAATAGAATCAAGTATTGGGGGAAACTTGACATTTTCCCTACTTAGATGAATCTTGATCATTTAATAAGATGACTGATGAGATTTAAGAGATAAAGACCCTCTGACTTAAGACATGTTATCAGGGCTATGTATGATAATAGCAAATTAGACAATGAACACTCATAGCATACCCAAGATCTTTCACTTCTAGATCTGTGAAAATAATTAGTCCAGAAATAGGAGAATTTTTCAGGCTTCTCCTGAACCTTTGGCAATGATCTAAAAGATTATTAGTAATACTGCTACCAATAATCTAAATAAATTCAATAGTTACATTTTTGGAGGTTGTTAAAAATAACTTTTTGTGTGCTTGCATATTGTTAGAGTTTGATACCTTATCTTACTCCAACTTGTTTCTGGTAAAGTTTTTATATATATATATACAAAAATCTGATTTAAAATACGATAATAAAAGTTAACAGAACAATGGACAAAGAGGACTGGATCACCAAAACAATTTAAACTTCAGAGTTATGACTCCAATTTGTGTAATATGATACTTTTTCCAAAGTGGGTGTAAAGAAAGCAATAGCTTGAGTCAGTAACCTTCTGAGTCCGAAGTCATGTACTGGGGGTAGGGAGGGTTTAGGAATGTAAAATATGTTTATTTACTGTGCTTCTTGATATTTTAGTAGAATGTGCTTTTTGGAGTGAGTTTCAAACCCACTCTGCTCCTTTCTAGCTCCTTTTTGCTCAAGTGGCATAAATTTTTTTAGATAGGGCATAAATAATGCAAAATTAGTTAAGGAGGACCGAAACTAAAGGATATGTTTTTATTACTATCATTGTTATTTACTGATGAAATATCTACTATTAAAATCTCTTAGCTATCTTTTCTGAGATGGCTACTCAATTTTTTTTATTTATAATTTATTAAACTAATAATTTATTATTATTTATCACATTTCTGTGATTTTTAATGAGGGAATTAAGGGGAATAAGGTTTTGAAATACGGTGTTTTAAATTTTCTGAACAAACGTAATAATTCTGAATTCATAACATTATTATTGGGATGGATTGAAGAAAGAAGGAAAGCAGACAAAGAATCTGTATAGTTCTTGAGAGATAGTAATGTATGAGAAGAATGGACGTCACTTCTTTTAATTAGCAAATACAAGAAGACAATTTTTCTGGAAGAAACCCATTTCCTGAACTTTCTGAGTTTGTACTTCAGAGTTGCTATTCGGTTATCCTCATGCAGTTTTCTTCCCTGCGGTAAGAACCATGGCTGGTGTGAGACTTCGGGGACTAACATCTTCCAAACTCTATCAACGCCGACAAGAGCGCCTGAGTGGCACAGTGTCACTATTGAATGATGAGAAAGAGAGGGCAACTGGGATATTGGGGTAGGTTATTTGGATACCTCCTCAGATTAACCGTTGCTGATATACTTAGAATGTTTGCTCTGACATACTTTGAAGCGGAAAGTAAGGAAAAACAGGTTTGGATTCCCCCCCTGTGCTTGAAGGAAGTGCTGCTTTGGCTCTGATAACATCAGTTCTGTATAAAAACAGGAAACCTGCTATGGAAACCTTCATCACTTGAAGTTAAAATAGGTTAGTGTAACTAGCACTGTATAAATAAACTTAAAAGATATCTCTTAGCTTACTTAGCAACAAGAACCAATTTATATTTTTTCCCTTCCAAAATAAGTTTACAATATTAATACTTTGTTTAATTTTTGTGTTCAGCATGCATGATCATACTGCAAAGAAATAGGAATTTTAATCCATTAAAGCAGGGCAAAATTTCCATATTTTCTGTCTTTAAAATATATGAAAAGCTCCCTTATAAAAATTTGATGATCTTTAGAAATTCTTTAGTTTTTTAAAAATATATTATTCTTTATGCATAGTTCAGATAAACATGTTTCATTTCTCCTTAATGGATAATTTGATGCATAGTGAGGCATTTATAACCATTGGCCAAACAGCAGTTTACTGCACAAAAGTGTAATATGCTGATTAAAATGTGAATATTTTAATGGTTTTTTAACACATGTGAAACTACTAGGTGAGGTCATCAGGAATTTGGGTGATGGTTGTTACCAGTATGCTAATGATACCTAAATCTATTCTTACTTTTTTTTTCTCTTAAGGAAATGGGGTGGTCTTCCAGACAAAGTATAGCTGTCAGTTTAAAATCCCACTTTAACTTTGAGTTGTTTGAGATAATACCTTTCTCTATACCAGGGGTCTTCAAACTTAGCCCTTTTATGGCTTTTGGACTTCAACTCCCAGAATTCCTCAGCCAGCGTGCCTGGCTGAGGAATTCTGGGAGTTGAAGTCCACAAGTCATAAAAGGGCCAAGTTTGAAGACCCCTGCTCTATACAATTCCCAGTATTAAAAATAATCAGAGACATCTGTCTTGGGTGCCTCCAGATTACCTAGTGATGGTTTAGGAATAAGCTTTTCTATCATTGCTCCTGAATTATAAAAAGCAGTCCATGTAGGTGTCAAGCATCTATTCCCTTAAGAGGGTTTCAAGGAAGCTATACCTCCCTGTTTTCAATCTTTTTAAATGATTTTAATAGTTTTACATTTTAATTTGACTTTTATCTTTTTATTATTTTTATGTTTTTTCCTTTAAATTTGGTTTGGTTTAATTTAAATTTTGATATAATTTTGGTCCAGAGGGATTTGATGGATTGGAACTATAGTCTAATACATAGAATATCCCTAAAAGGAGCTCATATAACAAAATGTTATGTCAGTATAACTTTATGGAAATAAAATGTTGCCTGATCCATCTCATTATACAAGAATAAAAAAAACCCTATGCTTACTAGGTACCTGTAGAAGAGCATTGGCTTTCTTGGTTTCTGGTCATTGACCTCTTGGCATGGTAACAATCTGGCCATATGTATAGCATAAACAAACCTACTTCCTCCCATCAAAGATCAGCTTGCTGAATTCTAAACCAGTTGCAGCCTATCAATCATCTTCAAGGCAGCCTCAAGGAAAGCTCAAGTTAAGATGTAAATGATAAGAAACTATTGTGAGATTATCCCAGTCCTCAAAGGGTCACGACTAGGTTCTCCTAACCTAGTTACATTCAAGGTAAGTTAGAGTTCTTTTATATAGTGATTTTCTTTCTTCCAGTGACTGTGAAATCATCTTACCCAGACCCTGGAATCATCTCTGAGATGATCTGTGATTGTCCTCGCTACAGTTGCTGAAAAGTCTGAGCCAATCAGTACTTCCTCCAGCTTGAAGGATTGGGAAGAAAGCAATGAATCTCTCTAGTACTCCATTTCTCCCTCACAGAGTTTCTCCACAGCATCCCTCTAACTCAGGGGTGTCAAACTGCCAGCCCACGGGCCGGATGCGTCATGCCAAAACCACGCCCACCCCATTGCTGGCAATGGGGAAAAAGTCACGATATGTCACGACACATCACATGACATCGCGGGTTTGACACCCATGCTCTAACTAAGCAGTTGGCCTGATTGCTTTTCATACATCTGCTACTGTTGTGTAGTCCTTTGGCTGGAAAATGCTAATTGGGCTGATATTCTGCAAAATGATATGAAACAGCTATATTGGCAGTTTTCAGAGGTCCTCATTTTCTGGCCTTTGACCTTGTCTGTATAGATTAAAGGTATAGCAGATCAAGCTACTTTCTGCCATATATTACTTGTAGCCTGGAATATACTATAAGGCAGTCAGGTTTGTAGTGCAGAAACGCTGGGTTTGTTTTTTAAACTCAAAGAGTAGAAATTGGACAGCCTCTACATTTGCTGCAAAAGCTGCAAGTAGAATCAAATTACCAAGACCTTAATGTATCTACGTACGAAGAATGTATATTTAGATATTTTTTCCAATGGATAAATAAAAGGTATAGAATTTGCAAGGATTGCTCATTTTTTTAATGAATGTTTGATATATTACATCTTTTAATATTTTACATGTTAGTATTATTTAAAATCTTAAGGTTTGTGGTGATCATATTCTGCACTTAGATTTAATTAATTTTTATTATGTATTTATCCATATTCCAAGATACTTTAGAAATAGAACACTCAGCAGTATCTACTAATTAACTGGCATTTTCATTTTTATAGAGTTAGTTGGATGGCTGTCTTTAACTTCAATAGAAGAGAATATCTGTGGCCCGGTTGATTTGTGAAGTTCTTGGTACTCTCTGAGCTTGGCTATTTGCTTGTAGACATTTAATTACCCAATTAGGTAATATCAGTATATGGTTTGCTGCCTGTTTGTATCCCATAGGTTGCCCTGTCAGTTTTGATGGTGATGTAGTATCCTCTTTGACTAGAATATTGTTTTTCCTGATTTTCCTGATTATTTGTCTGGTACTGATCCCTGCTTATATGAATGTTGACTGCTGGACTAATGAGTCAATAAACAGATTCTAGTCTTTTTGTTTCTTTCTTACTATTTTTGTCTCTTTTGAAAGGTGTGTAAATGTGGTTTATCTCTATGTGTCTATTGATGGTTGATTTATCTGAATGCCAAGCTGAATTCTGAATTGCCTAGCATTTTTGAATTTGGCTTAGTCTAAGATGCTAATAGTTTTCCAGTTGAAGTTATGATTGAGTCCACATGTTGTGAAATTAAGGAGTTTTTGATCATGTCTTCTAAAAGTTAGTTTGTGGATGTGCTCTGCTAGTTTTTTTCCAGCTTGACCTTGCATTTTATGTTGTAGATGACGCATGTTTTTTATTCTTGGGTTACTGGGTCATTTTGGTTTGCTTAAGACAGGGGTGTCAAACTGCCGGCCCACGGGCCGGATGCGTCATGCCGAAACCGCGCCCACACCATTGCCGGCAATGGAAAAAAAGTCACGATATTTCGCGACATATCATGTGACGTTGCGAGTTTGACACCCCTGGCTTATTGTTTCTGAGGTGTTTTTGATATATGGGAGTGTAGCAGATACTTTTTGATAAAGTTGTGTGGGTATCCATTTTGTTGGAAAATGTTTAACTCCTATCTTTAATTCCTAATGTCAGTTATGAAAGCTTGCTGCTGTTCTAATATAAGAAATCTTCAACTAATTTGACATTTTTAGCCTTTTGCAAGTAGGTGGCTATGTGGGATGGATGAGAAAATCCAGAAATGCTTGTAAGGTCAAAAGTAACATGAGGCATAATTATGGCTCTGACAAGATGCAGATCATGTTTTCCCTCATGGAAATTTAAACTTCTGTTTTTTGTAATCCATTAGCACTTAGTTTTTCACATAGTACTCATATGGAAATGACATTCATGACAATCTCTAACTCATTTTTATTTATTAATGCTCTTCTGATATTTTGGCAGTTCTTGCTTTGAACAGTTAGCATAAAAGTTGAAAGCATAGAAATATATTATGGATATATAGAATATATCCATAATATTTCCAATATACCATATTTTATTCCAACGGATCTCTGATCCATTATTTGTAATTCATTAATTTGAGAAAAAATAGTTCATGAATTCACAAATTATTTATAAAAAAAAAAGGGAGGGTAAAAAATACATTCAGAAATCATGTAGAAAAGTTAACAAGTAGTCACCTTCACAAACCATAGAAAAACTGACACATGTATAAAAATTCAAAAAAATTAAAACATTATTCTACATACATGCACAAAGAAAACCAGTAATGGAAGAGGTAGCTATATTAAGTCTATTGGAGCAAAACTAACACTATGTTGTTTTTTACAAACAAAAGAAAAAATAATTTTATAGAGAAAATAGCATTAGAGCTGAGTACCTAACCCAGTGCATTAATTGTAGAAAGCCTGATTTATAATGTATAGGAAAGATAATGATTATACTTAGTTTTGCTAAAAATGGAGATGATAATTTTCTAGCGATATTTATTTATTTATTAGCTTGTATCCCATCTTTCACTCAGGATCAAAAAGATGCTCCTTCCTCTTATTTAGCCCAACATCGTTCCTGTGAGAGAATTCTAACAGAACATTAAACGTAGGATATGTTTTCTGCCAGGCATCAAAAATTTGTGAAAATGTCTTAAGCATATAAAATATTCTAAAGGAAAGCAGATTAAATACCTTTAATTACGAGGTATTAATTGTCAGCAGAAAATCAGATTTCAAAAGTGAGGTTTATTCTTCCTAGATGTTCAGATGGCAAAAAGTACATTGTCACAGTTACATTTTGTGTACAAGCAATATCCTTTCTGAATCCTTTGGTCCTTCAAATGGTTATTTGTGCCTTGTGAACGTCAAGATTACTTAACTGCACTGTGTTAGAGTAAAGAGAAAAACCTTTAAGAAGCTTTTTTTTGGTGCAAACTGTAATTCTTAGGCTGCAAAATTGTGCACAGTTATAGAAAAATAACCACAGCCTGTTTATATCAAAAGATCTGCACTGGTTGCTAAAGATTTTTGAGGCTTACTTCAGAATTTTTAAGCCCTGAAGGCACAGACCGTTTGAGCCAGTTTATCAGAGAGATTGTCAGTTATCCTGTTACAAACCTGCCGGGAAAACCCGTTTAAAGGCACCACATGCAGAGACATCCTTGTTGAGCTTATAGCAAAGAGCTGATTGGGTTGAAATATGTCCCTAAAAAAATTGATCTGAACTCTTTCTAAAGGGCCAAAAATCTATCTGGGTCTCATTGGACATCAAATGATAGCTGCACTCTAACTTCAGAGTGCAGTTGGAAGGAATACAATTTAGTTGTTATTTTGATTTATCGCAATTTTAATCAAAATGTACAGATTACTTGGCAGACAGAGAAGAAAGGTAAAGATGAATGGTTTTCAATGCTTATAAAGGTGCCCCATTATCTAGCTTTGAATTCAGAAATTAAAGAGGTTCTGTTTAGAAGCCACTGGTAAAACACTTGTCTGAATTTCATCCATGACCTTCTACAAACGTTTCTATGAAGTCTCCAGGAGCTGAACATAAATGTGTGCTGAAAAAGCTTTACCTTGATCTATGCTGCTTTTTAAAAATAATTTAAAGGGCATCCCTAATAGCTACTACCACTTTGTTTAGGTTTTTCTGTGACTTTTTGATAAAACATAATTTAAATCCTAATATATTTATTATGATTGCTATAAATAATATTCTGTAGATGGCATAAAATAAGAGACAAGCAAATAGTTTACTTTCATTTGAGAGCTAGAAGACTATATCTTCAGATATAGCTCAGTGGATTGCTTTATAGTACAAGAGTCTATGTGTTTATTAAAAGCCCAATTATGAGTTTAATTTGCATTAAGAATGCATAGGATTGCATTCAGAGTCAGATAAACTGTTAATTGAAATGTATAATCACTAGTATAGTTCTGCACGGAGGCAAATTCCTTGTATGTCTAATCACACTTGGCCAAATAAAGCTACTCTACTCTACTCTATATAGGATCATTAAATATTTACCTTCTGATCATGTTTTTAATTGACACCTCAACTGTGCTTGAATATAAATAAAGGTATAAAAATAGAGTTTTATTTTTTATTAATGTAACTTAATGTAGTGGCTACACTTTGTATTTAGAAGAGGTATTTTTCATTTTTCTCTTTTGGTTCTCAGTAATATGTCAGATGCCCTCGCGAATGCTGTATGTGAACGCTGTCGAGCCCGTTTTGATCCCACTGAACGAATTGTAAACAGCAATGGAGAACTGTATCATGAAAACTGCTTTGTCTGTGCTCAGTGCTTTCGCCAGTTTCCAGATGGCCTCTTTTATGATGTGAGATTATTACACTTTTAATAGTTTGGAAAGTTACTTAGTTTTTTTCCTTCCAGACTGAAAAGCCTAACTCAACTATTTTCTATGGAGTATACAATTGTCTGAGTTCTGATCTCAGTGTTCCATTTCCCTTTTCTCCCCTATGTAATTTTTAATATCATCCAACTTTCAACAAGGTCTCACTTTCTTAGACAAGTAGCGAAAAGAGTTCAGCAGTCACCAGTTCAGGTACAATGTTAATCAGATTTCTTCAGCTTAGAATCTTGGACAAATATTGGAGTTAGAACTTTAAGTCTATGCTAAATTATAGTTTAGAGCTACATGTACATGCCAAACAATATCAGAAGATCATGGGATATTATCTATTGTACATTAAAAGTAAATCTCTTTATAGTCAGTAAAAAAAGGCATATTTAAAATCAGAAAGTATAACTAGCGAAGTGAGATAAGAGCACTGTTACAAAATATCTAATGAATGTTACAATTATAATAAATGCATTGAAATGCTATTGTGATTTGAAGGTGGGTTAATGTTTTGGAATGAACTTCCCAAAAGTAAGAATCAATAATGCAATACCCCTCAGATATTAATGAGAGAATTGTATTGCTTTGTGTTCACACTTTCTACAGTTGTTTGTATGGTGAATGTTTTATAAAGATATGTTTTCCTGCATATCTCTTTCAGTTTGAAGGGAGAAAATATTGTGAGCATGACTTCCAGATGCTATTTGCACCATGCTGTGGGGAATGTGGTAAGTTTTCCGCATAAATGATTGAAATCTAATTTTGTCTGTTTATTAATAATATTTGTAAACCATTTAATTATGAGATCCTGGGTGTTCTATAACCATTAACTTACTAAGGGTCCTGGGTGTTCTATAACCATTAACTTATTAAGGGGAGGCAGTAGAGAGCAAATTATGAAGAAAGTATTGTAATTTTTTGATAACTCCACTGGTCATAGGTAAGAACAAAAGTCATATATGGAAAATTATACATTTTTTAAAGAAAATCCTGACATTCAGAACTTTGTAGGGCAGTCTTTGTGGTTCAGTGAAATAGATATTAGTTCTGTATCTAACAAACCTGGATTTGTCTCAGTGGCCTTGAGCAAGTTAGTCTTACTCTTAGGTTTCTTATTATTGTAATAAAGCAGACTACAAAATGCTTTCAAAAAATTTTGCTACCTAACTACTACTATGGAATGCTAAGGAGCAGGGAGTCTTCTGAATTGAAATAAGGTTATGAAGTGTGGCATTTCTGTTTCAAGGTGAATTCATCATTGGCCGAGTCATCAAAGCAATGAACAATAATTGGCATCCTGAATGCTTTTGTTGTGAACTCTGTGATGTGGTTCTTGCTGATTTGGGTTTTGTGAAGAACGCTGGCAGGTAAGAATAGATAGAACTATGTCTGTATTTTATATGTTAAATGTTAGCAGTTGATGAGATAGTCTGGAGAACGAATGCATTGGCAGCCATTTTCAAAATGGTAATTCTTTTAGACGAAATGCTAGGAAGTAGCTAAGCGTCTGTATAAATACAGTTATATTAAGATGGATAATACTTACCAACAATGTTGTTGGATAGACAGAATTTTGTACCAATATAAACAAAATTGCTTTATTCTCCTTTTGAATGTATTTCCAGTTATGTAAGAAATATAACAGTTTTTAAATATACATTTTAAGTACAAATGAGACTATAAAGAATGTAAAAGTAAAAAACAATAAATGGAAAAATTATTTGGAAAAACAAAAACAAAATAGAATAGCCTCAAATACATGCAGCAACTTTCAGTTTTCTAACCTATTCTTAGCATTTATATTATTTTCCTTAATGAAAATCATTATTGGAAATTAAATGTTTTATTTGTTTGTAAATTCTCTGAATCTATCTTTATGTTTTATATTTGTTCTGTTATATTGGCTAAGAAAATTTACAATTTTTAAATTAAAAAGAATTTTTAGAAAAATTAAAGGCAGTCCTTGTGCCTTTCCTTTAGTAGATATTATGTATTTGTTGTCACAGCATACTTCAATTTAGAAAACAGTTAGAATTGAACTGCTAAAAGGCAAATGGGAGGATTCTACATTGTTTCAGCTAAACATTTAGCTTGTATGTGCATATGTTCTAAACATAATGGAAAACATCAAAACTTATAAGTTGCACAGTATAAAGTTGACTAGAATCTGATATGTAGAAAGATAATAAACATGATAGCACACACTTGTGATAGAACTGCAGTAAAGTTATATTGGCAAAGTAAAGCAGGTAGCAGTACAAGCGTAGTTGCTCCAGCTTCAGATAATCATTGTTCTAAGACACTATGGTAGATGCAGTCTACATGAAGTAGGGCTAAGTGCCCAGCTAGACTTACATCTTAAATTATTAAACTGAATTAAGTTAATGATTTGTAGCAAGCTGTCTAAGAATTCATTAACCATATTCAGTCATATAAGAATCTGCACATAAAATGTGATTTGTGCATTCACTGCTATTGAAAATGCTATCTACAGCCAAAGCTATAATTAAAAGGAACACTTTGTTCAAATATGATGTTTGTAATTTATTCATCTTGAGGTATAGCAAAAAGAATTCGCAGCTTTTGTATTCTTCTGCAACTATGGTGGGAGAATTATAAAGTTTGCATTGTAGATGTAAATAGCCATGTGGTGCAGTGGTTAGAATGCAATACTGCAGGCTACTTCTGCTGACTGCCGACTGCCAGCAGTTCAGCAATTCGATTCTGACCGGCTCAAGGTTGACTCAGCCTTCCATCCTTCCGAGGTCGGTAAAATGAGGACCCAGATTGTTGGGGGCAATATGCTGATTCTGTAAACCACTTAGAGAGGGCTGTAAAGCACATTGAAGTGGTATATAAGTCTAAGTGCTATTGCTAAATGTTAAACAACTTTGGGGTGAATTCCTGCCTGCCTTGTTATATTGTAGACTGCACAAAATAGGATTTGGACAGCTCCTGAATATTACTAAAACTTCTCTATTCACTGTTTGAATATATTAAGAGGTCTATTCTTTCATCATCTATGAAAATTTATTTTCTGGTGAAGTTACTAAACTTTTGTTCACTGAAATTTCAATCTATATCCTAATGGAATTATTACTTGCTACTCTTTGCTATGCAAAAATTATCACAAGATTCATAATTTCACACAACCTGATCTGATTCCTGAAATGATGATAAGGTAAAGCTGCCTCTTAATTTTCTGTAGAACCAGATTATGCTTATGAAAAATCTATTGGTGATATTTCCACTGACAGTAACACTCAAAAGAGTATTCCAGGAAATCAAAAGAACTATGTTTCCTGACAGTATCTGTAACTCTTATCTTTGTAATTCTCCTCACCCATCCATCCCCCAAAACCCTTAAAAATGCTAGGTAGAAGGCAAAAAAAAGGGAGATACTATCCATCCTGGCCAACAGGGAATAGAGGGCTTTGGAAATAGCACCATTTACCACCTCAGTCCCCCTTTCCGGTTAGGATTGTTGTATATGCTTTGTTTCCTTAACAATTAAGTATTAGATCTTGTGCTTTTGTAGAAAAGCTGTTCTGCTTTCTAGGAGATCAAATTGTGCTGGGCAGCAAACTTTTGTTAAGGAAGTACTTTGTTTTGGGGTATTTACAGTTCAGATTTAGCACTTAAAGAGCTGTCGTTTGTTTTCCCATCATAACTTGAAGGTAATCTTGCAACTCTTTTGCTGCAAAACAAATCACACAAGGCCTCTTGAAACTTTTCAGCAACAAAAAAATACATGATCGGATCTAGGGCACCATTTAAGCTGGTGAGGCATGAGGTAATGCGATTGCCAAGTGCCAGGATCCTCTGCGTTGCACAAGAAGTTTTCACACCATCATAATTGAGGATATAAATATAGCGGTTGACATGATAGGGCACAAAGCAGACCAAGAAGATCATAAGAACCATGATTATCATTTTGATGGCTTTTTCCTTCAGATGATTTTCAATGCGGTGCCCCTTCTTCAGGCTTCGTATGATCAGTAAATAGCAGGTTACTGTAGTAAAAAATGGAAAAGTGAATGCAACAGCCAGTGATACAAGAGCATGGCGTGATGCTTTCTCTCTGTAGAGTTGGAGGCAGATGGTGGTATTATTCATCTCAACTGTCTGCACACTGATCAAAAGAGGTGCCATGGCCACGGCAACTATAACCCACAGGAAGGCACAGGTCAAATGAGCATAGAGTGACCTGCGGAGTTTGAGGGACTTCACAGGATGCACGATAGCTAAGAAGCGATCTATGCTGATGCACATGAGGAAGTAGATGCTTGCATACATGTTGAGGTAGAAAAGAAACCCTGTGAGTCGGCAAGGGAGCTCTCCAAATGGCCAGTGATTGCCTGAAAAGTGGTAGACCAACCGAGTTGGCAAAATGAGCACAAAAGACAGATCGGCTACAGCAAGATGCATCAGGAAAACGTTGGCAGGGGTATCTGATTTTTGATCCCGAATGAAGAGCCAGAGTGCCAAAACATTGCCCAGAAAGGCTAGGATGAAATCGAGAAGGTAGAAAATAGCAAAAAGGATGTTTTCCATGTGACTCTCTTTGCCACATTGCTCTGAATTTGACAGGGAAATGTTGAATAACAGGCCTGAAGAGTCTGCTTGGCTGTTCATTCCTCACAACTGGTCTTCAATCTGAACCTGAAATACCAAATAAATAAACATGGATGAAAATATTACAATGCCAAGAAATCTGTGTTTTATTATTTATTATATGAACTAGCAAAATTTGCTGTTTGTTTTCCTTGCTATTGGATGTTGATTAGGTTTTGTCTGATAACCCTATCGCCAGATTTTTGAAAAAGCCACCTCCAGATAATCAGGAGATCCTCTAGAATTAGATGCATAAACAAAAACATTATATATGGGCATATGAATCCTGGCTATTCTTTTTATAAACTATGCATGCAAATTAGGTACAATTCTGGGAGAGGATGTTCTACTTCTAAATTTTTCGGTTAGCCATATTTCAATTAATTGCCCTACTTGTCATAAGTACACAACTCTAATTATCCCTATACATAACATGCAATATTATATTATGCTTGTGTGTGTGTGTGTGTGTGTGTGTACATTCAACTGCAGTTCCACAGAAGTGGTATATACTGTGCATTGCACGCACCATTTGCTTGATTCAAAGTGCTTTGTAGACAGATCTTTGTAAATAAAAGCGATATAAATACTGGAAAAACGTCTGTTCCTATGGTTAATCTCATCCAAGTCTTTAGATATAATGAAAAGCATAGAAATCATATAAATGAAAAATTCAGCATTATTTGGATATAATTCTAATATTCTTGGAACATAAACACTTTATACTAACAGCAAGTATTAATTTTGCAACTTGACCACAGAGTATTCCAGATACTTCAAAAAAATATAAAATAAAGGATTTCCTCTACAGCAAAAAGATAAATACTACTTTATATCTTAATGAAGCTTAACAAACATTCCCAAGTTCTAGTCATGCAGCAGATTGTCTTTTGTTTGTATTCAATTCTCTAGTTTATTAAGGGAATCATAACTATTTGTCTTAAAAAATACATTAGAAATCACAGCTACTTCTATTTTCTTAGAACAGCAAAGCTTTTCATTCTTCATCTAAAGTTATACTTTTATGAGTATTATGAACATTAAAAATAAACTTATATCAATTTGTTGTAACGGTGGTAATTCATTTATAAATGTAATATTTAATCAACAATCTTCCACCTATTATGTATATATTATAGTATATACTATAATCTAGTAATATTAAGTAGAACACCCAACTGTGTTCTTAACATTATAGGCAACAATTCTTGAACAGTAATAATAGAAACCGTTCGTTTGGAAACACCAATACAAATTAGCAGATGCTGTATTTTCTAGGCTAATAAATGTTGTTGACCCTGATACCAAAGCTCTTACCTCTTGCAGTTTGCTTGCAGTCTGATCAAGTTGTGATGAAAACCTTTGAGCTCCTTATGACACCAGCAAATTCAGAAAAGAGAACACAGCTGTAAGAAGTTCCATCAGAGGTTCACTTTAGGAAATTCAGTGAAAAGAGAGCTGCACTATATAGACTTCTGCTAGGTGTGATTGTCCTTTATCATCTTGCTCACAGAAGAGGGGGGAGATAACATGCCTGTTGTGAAAGACAGTCTTAATTCCAGCTAAACTGTTGGAGGAGGGAGTTACTAATTGTTATTGTATTTATGAATATTCCAATGTTTTCCCTGCTCATTAAAGCCTCTCTCTTTGGACCTCTGCCTTTTACACTGTGCCTTTGGAGTCCTCTGGCTGCCTTAGAGGTCTTGGAGAGTATTGCAGAAGGGGAGGGGAAATCTAGTGCTACAGACACAACAGGACATTTCAGAAAGGGATAATTCCATAATGGTGGGAATGCGAGTGAGAAGGACGGCTACCATAGTAACGGCTTTGTGATTCTAGGACCTCCCTTTGCTTTGCACTGGACAAGGATCTATAGGATAGTAGACAGGGCTTCCAAATGAGCTGGGCTGCTAATGGTTTATCAGTGGAAAGGGCTGAAGGCCCCTTATTCAGTAAAATGGGAGGGTATTCTTCTTAGGACACTTGCAGTAGGGTCTCTATGTCTTGCCCTGTATAATTAGACTTCATTCCACAGAGAGGAATAAAATTGATGCCTTTATCCTGAGAGCAACACAGCTGCATACTCCCATTTATAAAGGGACGCTGTCTGCTTTCTTTCTGTGAACTGTAGCTCTTGTCTTAGTATCTTCGGCTTTGGGGAGGAAGAGCAGAGAAGACTTGTGAAGCAAGTGTGCTAATAACATTCCTTTCCACTTATGCTGACTGGGCTTTCTATTGGGGGATTGTAAGGAACACAAGATCCACAGTGGCCTCATGGAACTGAGATTTATTATTAGCTCCTTTCTATTGATAAGGACCTAGAGGCCAAATGACCTTGCTTGGATCTTTCAGGAAGCCTGGGAGACTGTGCCATTAATTTGAGTTGCTTGGCTCTTTTCTAATCGATATTTGCACAGTTTATCAATTAGCTTTTCATGTTATCTGTGCATTCAGTCCCATAAATGAACAAAATGGAGCATGTTCTATATAGGGAAAATTGCAAAATTAAATGTAAATGCATTTGTGTGTACTTGTATATTTGAAATTTCCCGACTTTTTTTAAAACCATAAGTAGATGCACAAAAATTCCATTTGCTGAAGAAAATAATACTGACATTTACCTAAACCAGTTCAGTGTTGATGTAATTCATGCAATAACACACAAGTTCCAAACATGGTTTATTAATTAATGTTCTTATTGAGATTCAGAAGCTCTGAAGTCTAACAAGAAATTTGTTTGTAAATTACTGTTATTTGAATGATGTCTCTCAACATTTCTCTTTCCAACTGCATTTTAGACACCTTTGTCGGCCTTGCCACAATCGTGAGAAAGCCAAAGGCTTGGGCAAATATATTTGCCAGAAATGCCACTTGATAATTGATGAACAGCCTCTTATGTTCAGGAATGACTCCTATCATCCGGATCATTTCAGCTGCACCCACTGTGGGTATGTTGGCCATGTGCTAAGTCGTTATAAATCTCCTTTTACATAGTAAATTATTGAACTGAATCTCCTCTGAACATGAATTGCCTATTAAGAAGCTAGATGTAAAGTTTCCAAGGTACAAAATTAATTAGATAAACATTTCCAATAGAAAACCCTTCTGAGGTTTAATGGACAGTGGCTCAGTATTTCTGATTATTTCTGATTTCTAAAATACAAGTGATAAACCAAAGTCTATATTAAAAATAGTTCTTCCAAAGTATGTGTAAGAACGAATAATGAGGCAAAGGAAGTCTAAGGAGTATATTTATATTTAAGAACTTTTCCCCTTTTCATGTTTGGTAAGAGCCTGTTTTAGATTATGTAGTGACTATTAGCACATACTATCTGTGACAAATATTGGTCCCAAAGTCTTAACTACTAATGTTGTTGTATAGGAAGGAATTGACCGCTGATGCCAGGGAGCTGAAAGGAGAGCTCTACTGCCTGCCGTGTCATGATAAGATGGGCATTCCAATCTGTGGGGCTTGTCGGCGGCCTATTGAGGGTCGCGTGGTCAATGCTCTAGGAAAACAATGGCACGTTGAGGTGAGAACTTCCCCAATCTGCTGCTTGCTGGAAATCAATATTACCCTTCCATTTTTGATACAATGTCTTTTCCGGATTTAATAAACAGATATTGCCGCTGTTCTTCATACACAATACAGTTTTAAATGAAATCAATCTTTATTTTGCATTTAGCTAGATTTGTAGCCTGTCTTGTCCCAAATATATAAATAGTAAAAAATACATGAAACAATAATAGATGAAACTGTTTTCTGCCTTAAAAGATAAATTTATATATATATTAGGTCAGGAAAATTGTGACCCTCCAAGTGGTGTTGAACTGTTCCCAGGATGATCCATGATTAAGGATAGGAGGAGGATGAGTTCAGAAACATCTGAAAGACCACAATTATTATTATTATTTTTTAAATCCTGTTACTAAAATCTTACAATAAAAACTATGAATAGTCTTCCAACATTTCAAGACAGGATGGCTGTAATGAATCTCTCTTTGTCTTTTGAAAGATAAGTACTGTACAGCAAGTACAAATAAGTACAAATGATAATAGGACAGTCAGGGAGAAAAATTAACTCATCTTCGTCAATTATATCAAGATATTTCATAGCTTTATAGAATGTCAAATTAAAATGTGATTGAAAAGCAACTAGAATCAAAGGAAATGCTGCAACATATGTACAATATGATTCTGTCATTGATACTACATTAGAAGACATGTTTCTAGACCATAAGTTACTGGTTGTACTGACTTTTATATACTGTTTTAAATGATGTAATTCAAATTTTATGGTACAGTACATATTTGATGAATAGATCCAAGATATTTTTAATATTTTAAGAGAATATTATGAATATTCTGTTTTGATATGTTTTGATATCAAGGTATTTCATCTTAGTAGTGGTTGTGAGAATCCAGTGTAGAAATATTACTAAATAAAAAAGCAAATGTCTAAAGAAAAGACAATATTCCTACCTTATAACCAACAGATATTTATCTAGGATTGCTGGGGTAACAATGACTCAAAAGGTGCAATTGTGAACATGTTTAAAAGCACTAGAATTCAAGTTCAGCACAAATATGAGTGTTATTGAGAATGTTAGTTGCGTATGAAATTTGACATTCCACTACTAATTCTATATAATAAAGATGACATAGGATTTTGGAGTGAAACACAGCATATTTTATTGCAGAGTTTGATTCTGAAATATATAATTCCCATTTCTTCTTAACTATTTGGTATAATTTAGAAATCAGTATGCAGTAGCATAAAAATGAAATATATTCAAAGGTGGTACTTTCTTAGACCATTGTTTCTAGTCCAGCATTATTTGAAAGCATCAGCACTTCCACAACAACATCCCCTTGGAGGAGGTGACTATATACAAAACAATGAAATAATATGAGCTTGGTATCTCTGGTTTTGCTTTTTTCCCATACGAAACTCCATAACAAATGTTATGCCATGTTTGACATAACTTCTTTGATAATGACCCTTTGATATAACATGTCCTTTTCACTTTATAGCACTTTGTTTGTGCCAAATGTGAGAAGCCATTCCTAGGACACCGGCATTATGAGAAAAAGGGTCTGGCTTACTGTGAGACTCATTACAATCAGGTAAAGTCTACTGTCCTTTATAAGATATTTTGTTTCTCTTTTTATTTTATTTTTTATTTTTCTTCTTTTTCTTCTTTGACAGGGGAAACAAGGCATAATATTTGTCTGTAAGATACAAATTTTGAATGAAAGAATTTTTAAAAAGATAAAATTTAAAGATATGGTAGATATACTAGTCTTAATAAGTACTTAATGTCTAGGAATACTTTGCACTTGGGATGGAAATGCAAATCAAATTGTCTCTAGCTTGGCTAACCATAAATAGCCATTCATAAGTATGGAGCAGAATGAAGGGCAGAAAAAAGAGAAGTCAGTGCCAAGAGTTTCCTAGTTGGAATTTACTGGAAGAAAACATCATGTCTTGCAGTGGAAAATAAGGCATAATTTATTGTTTGTTGTAAGCTAGACTGCTGAAAGAAATAGATTATTTTTCACTGTGCTGTGCACAGTGCTCCTTATAAAGAAACAAAAAGGTGCTTTAAAAACAACCCAGGTTTCCACAGCTTTCTCAAAGGAAACTGATCAGTAGCACTGCTCAGTTACAAGAGAATCTGTAGTCTGGGGAAATTCTCTAGGAATCTTTCATTGCTCTATGGCAGTGGGCCCTAACCTTTTGGGCACCAGGAACCGCTTACGTGGAGAGAGGTTTTTCCGTGGACCAGAGGCGGCGTGGTTTCATGTGCTGCCTGCATCCCGCAAATGGGGCTTTGCTTGTTTGCGCGGCCTGGTTTCTGGCATGCTGCGGACCAGTGCTGGTCCATGGAGCAGGGGTTGGGTACTCCTGTTCTATGGTGCACCCCTGCACTGGAAGACCAGGATCTCAAAGAGGCTTGATGTCTTTTTAAAAAGGGCACATGGAGTTCCCTTTCCTCTCATTTCACATTGTGCAAACTCTTCAGAACTGCATTTCAGATTAGGGGTTGGAGTTGAGGGAAATCTTGCGTTGTTATCTCTTCATCCATTTTTCATTGCCTAGAGCACGGGTCGGCAACCCGCGGCTCCGGAGCCGCATGCGGCTCTTTGATGCCTTACCTGCGGCTCCGGAGCCTCCTCCGCCATTTTGGCGGGCGCGCGCGCGCATGCGCGGGCGGGTGCGGGGGGTGCGCGTGCGCAGGTGCGCATGCGCGAACGGCGCGTGCGCATGCGCAAACGATGCACGCGCATGCGCAAACGGCGCATGCGCGGGTGCGCGGGTGCGCATGCGCGGGTCCGCGCGCGCATGCGCGAACGCGCGGCTCCCAGCGTTTTTTTTTTTTAAGCTAAATGGGTCCGTGCGGCTCATCCGAAGTTTCGGATGGCCGACCCATGGCCTAGAGCTTTCTTTCCTCTACAATGCATTGATATTAGTGGGGCAAATAAACATTAGAAGTATTTAGTGTTTGGGAAGGTCAACCTAGAAATATTTTAAATATTCAACTAAATTAAAAATACAGCTTGTCACACTGATGGAATACTTTCTAATTATTATCAAGCACTTATCACCAATTGAAGGAGCCTTCCCATGTGATCAAAGGGCCCCTTAACTATGGAATGTATAATTGCTTAGTTTAATCTAAGGTCCTCTCAAACCTGAAAGAGATAAACTGTAGAACTGAAGTTAGATGAGTTCTTCCAAAGCAACAAGTATAATTCTTATTAATTTTTAGGTATAAACTGGAGAAAAAATAATCTGAACATTATGAAGGAAAACCCTTCAAGCGTGTAAATAAACTCTCCTTCCTTCATCAGATCCTCATCCTCTTTCTTATGGATAGATAAAATCAGAGCAACAGCTTTCAACTTCAAAAACGCGGTTAAATAAAGCAAAGATTTTGCTCTGATTGTGTACTTTAAAATTGTTTAAAATATGCAGTTTTTAGGAATTAAAACTTGATTCTTTTAAGTTCTGAAAGAAAAGCTGTGAAGGGACTGAAATTCAGAGCAATAACTGAGATCACTCTTCTAGAGGCACCAATGAATAAACTGTAAGGGCTGAAACATTCCTTCCTTTGAATGAAAATTATTGCTTTTGTTCTTTTTTATGCAGCTCTTTGGAGACGTCTGCTACAACTGCAGCCATGTGATCGAGGGGGATGGTAAGCTGTAGACTCTCAATACACCCATTGCAGCTCTGCATGCACAATTTTCAATGATTCTTTTCAAACCCTTCTACTGAATTTGGAACAACGCTATTCTGTGATAACATCCTATTCTTTACTATTTCTCACTAGTGGTATCTGCTCTCAACAAAGCTTGGTGTGTAAACTGCTTCTCCTGTTCTACCTGCAACATCAAGCTCACCTTGAAGTAAGTGGCCAGCAAAGACTAACTCAGAAGGGATTTTCATAAGAAAGGGATTGAAATAAAACAGTAATATCTTTAATGTGGTCCCACTACACCTGGAATACTGTGTCCGGTGCTGATATAACAGAACTGAGCATCTCAAATGCTTGGTGGGCTTGAATCATTTCTCTGAGTATGGGATGCTTTAGCTTGGAACAGAGGCTAACAGTAAAGTCTAAAAAGTCATTTATGCCATGAAGAAAGTGAAGAGGAAGACGTTTTATCACCCTCCCTTTTTCAAAACGTTAGGACCAGTATCACCCAGTGAAGTTGCCTGAAAGGAGATTTAGAATAGGCAAAGGAAAGCTATTAACCTATGGAATGTATTACCTCTAGACATGGTGATAGCTACTAACTTAAATAACTTTAAAAAGAAATGATAAATCCAGAGAGAATGAAGGGCTTTTAGTATTCAGTTGTATCTCTGATTTGAAATCAACCTCCCTCCAAATACTAGTTGCAGGAATAATAGCAGAAACAGATGTGTTTCCACCTCCTACTTGCAGTCATTTAGAGGATCTGGTTGACCACCAAGTAAAACCAAAACTCTGACCCAGCAGACCTATTCTTCTTGTGGGCCCAAAGGACCAACTACAAAGATTGCCACAATAACATAGCTGAAATAATTGGTTATCTGTCAAGAATACATTCTAACAGCAAAGGGGGGAAAAACCATGATTAATTAGAAAAACTCTATGTAAAGAGGTTTCCCTGGATAAGGCCAAAATAGCAGTCAATGAAATTTTTCTTTTAAATGTATAAGAATTACAGTATTAAGTTTGTCCTTCATAGCAAAGGGTCCTCTGCTGCTCCCAAGAGTGTAGAATCAATGGACCACAGGAGAAACATAAGAATTATAACAGAATTGGAAGGGACCTTGGAGGTCTTCTAATCCAACCCCCTGCTCAAGCAGGAAACCCTATACCATTTCAGACAAATGGTGACTTAAAAACCTCCAGATTTGGAGCACCACAACTTCTGGAGGCAAGTTGTTCCACTGATTAATTATTCTAAATGTCAGGAAATTTCTCCTTAGTTCTAGGTTGCTTCTCTCCTTGATTAATTTCCATCCGTTGCTTCTTGTGCTGACTTCAGGTGCTTTTGAGAATAGGTTGACCCTCTCTTCTTTGTGGCAGCCCCTTAGATATTGAAACATTGCTATCATGTCACACCTAGTCCTTCTTTTCATTAAACTAGTCATATTCCTGCAACTGTTTTTCATTTGTTCTAGCCTCCAGCCCCCTAATTATTACAAGAATTATTATTAAGTACATATAATAAAACTAAACATATCTAACAGTGTTACAGATACCAATAGGATCTTATGCTTGGATAGTCACTTAAGTATTCTATTTTAAACCATAGGTTGAACGAGGCACTTATTTGTATGTAGATTTACTACCAGGACTTTGGAGAATTTTGCCCCTTAAGAATAACTATAGGGTTACTATAGGGAAAATGTATTTCACATCTTCCCTACTTAGTTTTCAAGCCCAGCATGACTTTCTGAATAGAATTTATTGGTAATATATTTCTTCCAAAGGAATAAGTTTGTGGAATTTGACATGAAGCCAGTGTGCAAGAAATGCTATGAGAAGTTCCCTTTGGAGCTGAAGAAAAGGCTGAAGAAGTTGTCTGAGCTGACCTCCAAGAAAACACAACCCAAAGCTCTGGATCTGAATTCTGCTTAAACATGCCTCTGCTTCCTTCACACGGCACTCTTCTTCCCCAGTAGCAGTCATCCAAGACTGGTTAAAGGGCCCAAGACACACAGAACCTCACCAGTTGCATCTAGTAATCTAAATGTTTTCTGCTCAGGTATAGTGCGCAAAGTCTGGCCTTTGGGGGGGGGAGCTGCATACGTGAATATGCACTATTTTCCTTTTGTTGTAACTGTGTTTAGTGATTTTTTTTTCATTTTTCAGTATTAAGAGAGCCAGATTTATACTATATGTCATAGTATTCTATGAATTGTTAAAGAAAGATGTAGAAGTGGGAGATAGGTAACATTGTGCCCTTTGTGAACATTATCTTAAAATGGCAAGGGACTAATAATTAAATAGTGAACTAACAATTTCAGTTAAGCCATTATGACAACGTGATAAATCTACACGGGTTTTATTAGATGGCTGTCCATATCACTGTAATGGTGAAGCTTGATATGTTTTCTTTTACCAACCAAATATTTCAGCTGCTGAAACAGATACTAATGCTTAAGCTAAACTTCCTATCTATTATACATTTTCTCACATTAGAAAGAGCAGAAAATAAGACCTGAATGGACCAAAACAATTTAGCTAGAAACCTCTACTTTTTGAGATATGCTGTCTCAGGCAAACATAGCTAGAATCAGTGATTATTCTGTTAGCAAGAAGGTTTTGTGAATATCAGTTGGTGTAATCCATATGCTACACTTTACAATTGCTCTTCATTTCTTTATGATTCTGCTAATGCCATTCCAAATAACCTACACTGTATGGTATTATAGCAATACTTTGGGTTTTCCATTTTGAACCTAAATAGTCTGTTTTTGTAATATTGCACCATAGTACTTGTGTTCTTATGATCAGAACATGAAATGGAGCAGAATGATTAGTGCGGAGTAAGATGCTTATTTGGTAAACTTGGTTTCTCTTCAGTAATTATAGTAAAGATGTATATTATCTCCTACTTTGTTTATTATTAGCAATTGTGATTGGCATAAGAGAGGTCATTTTTTTATCTGAAATCATACTTTTCAGTATAATGGAAAAGGAAAAAATGCACAAGGACTAGCATATTTTTTTATAAATAGAGTAAGAGCAGTAAGCACATTCTCATTGAATTAATCACTTTCATCAAGACCTTCCTATGTGATCTAGTAATATATTTGAGTTTATGTGTCTGAAATGTCACATCCATTTAAGCAAAGTAAGCAAAGTACAGTAGTGGCCAAAATTGAGGAAACCTTTTGGGAAAAGTGTACAGTAGAAATGCCACCTTTGGTTAAGTTTCCACCAATTTTTCTTCTAATTTCTTTATAACTGTAGTCTTGCTCACTTAATAATTCTATTTTACATCACTTTCTGGGCAACCAGTCAACCCTTTGCACCATTACTTTAATTTTATTACGTTTTACAAGCTCACTAAATGAAAGAACACAAAAAAACCCAACCAACTTGATAGCGATCACATAACACACTGACAAATGTCCTCCTCTCAGCTTCAATACATGACGTCAACAACTGAATCCTACTGTGATCTGATTGGCTCATTGCCAAAACAAGATGACACCTGATTGGCTCTCTAAACACTCGTGCTCATTGGCTACAATCACATGAAGGAAAGCTATCTGATATCAACCTAAGCAAGTTGTGCTTCCTTTTTCTGGTTATTTGGCTATAACTTTTCATAGAATACAGTACAGATAATTGAACAAACTTTGTTGCATTACATTCTTGATTAAATTATCTTTCCATTGATATATAATTTTATGGTACTACTCCAAAAAAAGTGGTGTTATTAGCCATCAAACCTCAAAAATACACTTTTCCCAAAAGGTTTCCACAATTTTGGCCACTACTGTATTATGTTTATGCTGTCTGCTCAGTCTATTAAAATGCTGGCACAACACTTGCAACATCCTAGAGAAGTATATGAGCACTTGTGCTGCATTTTTGCTAGAGCAGCAGAACTGACTGATTACATTGCTGAAGAACAGTGCACAGGCATAAGCCAGAAATCAAAACACAGAACACATTAATACTTATATAGCGGTTTAGCTATATAAAATATATAAATGATAAATCAATTTATTGTAGTGATGTCATCCTCTGAGGTCATGTTAGATAAACATTCTTAATCCCTTACTAAAATAGCCTTTAATCGCCATAAAATAGACTAGAAGACTGAAGTTGAAGGATTTTTCCCTCCCCTCAGTGGTGCTATCACAGGTTTCAGCTATTCATGTCACCATCATAACCAGAAGCAAATCAAAACACCCTGCTGCATTATCCTACCCAGAAAAACATGAATTCTACCTATACAGCCTGATTCTTACAAATACTTACTCCATAGCATACACACAGATATAAACAAGTAGGTGCCATAATGGGACATGTTTCCAGCTCAAGTAATACAAATAGTTCTCAATTTACAAGCACAATTGAGCCTGGATTGTAACTCATTGTAGTCTTTTAAGCAAGGCACCCATGTGACCGCCTCTCTCAACAATTGCAATGCAAGTTCTTTCTGTTGCGGTCGATAAGCAACCGTGTGGGGTGGCCTTAGGGTGTGGAGGCCCAGTGCCCACCAGCACATGGAAATCTGCTACTGGCTGGGAGATGTCACTTGGCTAGGCCCACCTTGCTCCAGCTTGTACAAGGGCTCCATTTTCATAGTGATTCAGAAGGCTCCTTCTGCAAATTGCAAGACTCAAGAGAAGGAGTCTAAATTGTGCGTAGTGAGAACAATAACATTTGCTAGCATTTTCTTCTCTGGAGAGGAAAATGCTAGCAAAGCCAGAATTCTGAAAGGCTCTGAGACTCAGTGTTCTGAAACTTTCAGACCATTAGCAAAGCTGACTTTCTGAAAGGCTGTGAGCCTGAATGTTTCTTAGCATTTTTACCAGATTTGAGCTCCATTCCTCCAGTGTGGGGGAGGATTTCCCTTCCCTGCACAGAGGGCAGGAAAAGTCCCTCTGTGCACTGGAAGAATGGACCTCAAATCCTCCATTTGCAACCTTTCTTGCCAGCTTTCCCCATTGACTTTCTGAGGAAGCCGGCAAAGAAGATTGCAAATGGCAATCACATGATCACAGGGCACTTGGCAGTTGGTCATAAATGTAAACAGGTTGCCAAGTGTGCAAAATGCATCATGTGACAAGGATGAAAGTGGTGCAATGTTTTACAAGTGCTTGTAAAGTGTTTTTACAGGCAATAAAGTATACGTTCCATTTGCCATTGTGACTGAATGATTGTTAAACAAATAGTCATAAGTTGAAGACTATCTGTGGTAACTTCTTCAGTGATCATAAAGATATAAACATAACCAGTACATGACAGATTTTGCTGTTTAATGCAATCGAACAGTTTCATATTATTTTATTCAATATCTTGAATGTAGATGCACCATACTTGCTTGCACTATATTCTTAAAGTAAAATATTTTTTTCATATTTTATGTGCACTTCCTTTATATAAATTTATAAATGATTCCTGAAGTTAGCAAATAACTCTAATACTAAATGCACAATTACTAACCACTGTAACATACTAACCCATTATCCTGTGGTATTGTTCGCATTGCTAAATATATATATAATCTCAACTATTTAGACAATCCTTAACTATTAGCATGGTAAGCCACTTCAATGTGTAAGATTTGATGGAGTGCTTTCATTCAACATACTAATTATCTTTCAATGTATGGATGTAAAACTTTTAATAAAATGTGCACACATAATATTTTTACTCTGTACTTTTCTCTATCAAAAATTCCTGCTGGGTTAAAATATTGTAATTACTTTCTATAGTTGGAATGATAAGCACGGCTATGTATCTTTTAAACATAACATTAAAAACTATTTTACAAGTCACGTGTACGTAACTGTATTGCTTTTATTTCTATTAGGATTCTGCCTGTTTAATAGAAATCATTGTCATAGTGATATTTCATTCTAATGCATCTTTCTCCATAGATAATATTCAAATATTATGCAAAATATTTTCCTTTCCAGTAAAATATGCTTTCATTCAATTAGGACTGATTATATTATGGTTGGTTACACAATCAGCCAGATGTTTAGACTGGATTTTTATCACCTATCAAGTCCTTCCCAAGGACCTGGAATAGGCAGATGTTTGATGATGCTAAAGGTATGGTCACAGGATGTAAACTGTTCCAAGTAAAGTTACTTTTTGCAATTGATTGATGGTGATTTTATCAA
This sequence comes from Azemiops feae, assembly GCA_023970755.1. Taxonomy (NCBI): domain Eukaryota; kingdom Metazoa; phylum Chordata; class Lepidosauria; order Squamata; family Viperidae; genus Azemiops; species Azemiops feae. Next base: position 703,206 of record JALGBA010000221.1, read on the forward strand.
TGCCAATAGTGTTCAAGTGGTGCTCCAGATATTTTGGGATCTCATCCGATGTGTATTGGTACTATCTTGGGTTTTTTTGCCAGTTATTCTACTTCTACTTGCAGATCTTTATATTTTGTGATTTTCTCCAGTTGTTTTCTATTTCGTTGTTTCCAGGTACTGCAATGTCCACTATCTAGACTTTTCTTTCTTAAAACAATTGTTAAATCTGGGGTGTTATTATGTGGCATGTTCTTGTCTGTTTGAATTCTAAAGTTCCAGAACACTTTAATTTCTTTGTTTTCTCTTAGTTTACTTTGTGGTCCCACCAGTTCCTGCTTACAGGCATTTGCTGTCTGTTGCTGTCCCCAGTTCTGGCTTTATGTGCATTCGTTCTTAAGGCTTGGTCCTATGCAATCAGAATTAGCATCTCTGTCTCTTTCTTCAATGTTCTTGCTCTTAGCCATTGCCAGGAGTTGTTACTTACTTACCCTGCTCCTTTTTTGTGTACTGGCCATGTAATACTTTGCCGTCTTTTTCTGTTCTTCATTTGGTCTTTCCTGTAGGCCCATTGGGTCTCTCAGGTATTCAGTAAGCTTTCGTGGTATACTAGCTTCAATGCATCTTCTTCACTGTCCTTTAAATATTCTTCCAATACACATTTTTCTTCTTCAACTGTTTGATGTACTTAACAACATTCCACACCTGTATGTACTTCTTATTGAATAAAGTCTATTAACATCCCTGCGTGGATGAAGGGCATAATTTGTTACCATTATGTTTTTGGTCTTCATATCCAGGGCTTTTACTTCTGCTTGAGTCCAGTCCACTTATGCAGCTGTGTATCTAATGACTGGCATTGCTCAGGTGTTAATTGCCTTGATAGCATTTCCTCCACTGAGGAAAACTTTAAGCTCTTCTTTACTCTCATGATGTATTTAGTTCCAATCTTCTTGACTTCAGCATACATGAGGCATACAGCTTGAAGTATGCCCAAGTATTTGTAGAGATCTTATTCATCCAGACTCTTGATATTATTTCCATAGGGCAAGTTCATTTCTTCAGTTTTCACTATTTTTCCCCGTTGATGGTAACCAACAGCTACTGCAGTCCTTGTTGACCCTGGTGATAATTAATCCAGTACAGGTGTCTGTAAATTATGTCTCACCATATTGTTTATGAGAGAGACTCTTTATCTGATTCCTATGATGATGATTACTCATCTCTGCATAATATAACAGTAAGATTAGTTACATTGTAGTTACTAATAAGCATCCTGAATTTTTAAACTATGCTGCCTAATAATATCCCACAGGCCACCACATAATTTGTCTCCTCTTGATGGATCCAGCATTTCTTCCTAAACAAAAGTAATATGTTTTTCTATTAGAAATAGATATATTCCCAATTACAGCATTGATTTTTTTCAGTGTGGAATGTAGTACTGTTCTCCATAACTGTGAGAGTCTTCCAGATAAATTGCAGCATCTACTTCATGATAAATCTGTATGTAATTCATATCCACAACCTCTGATTAGGGCATAAAAAGTACATTCACTTTAAGTAACAACTTGTCCTACATTTTATTACCTAATATATCATACATTGATTGCTACAGCTATTTATTTGTTTTAACTTCTGTTCTGCCACAACCATCCTTTGATCTAGTCAGAATCATTAAGGAGTTTGATAAAAACAGATTATGATAGATTATTCAGGAATTTATTTGTTTATACAGTATTTGACTTAGTACCATATATTTCTGGAAGAAATGGAACTGCATGTATTATGTATTTGTGTTTAAAAATGGAGAAAATATTTGGAGCATATACTTAACATAAAACAAATATACAAAATATATTTAGTTGCAACATAATGTGGAATTTACATTTAGAATTCAGAAAATCTGCAGTATAGTCATTGTCATCTTGATCTTGCTAATTTCACAGCAAACAGTATCAGCAACAGACATAGCTCATAAAATATATTTATGCTTTTCATTTTTTTAAAAAAAAATATTTTTTAAAAATATGGAATTTCACTTACACAGAAATATTACTACTCTATCATACATAGGTCTAGGACAACTTGTGGCCAGCTTGGTGCGGCCATCTCACCGCCATCAGCTTGCCACCGCCATCAGCTTGCCGAGTTACCTCTGCCAACTCACTGCTGCCAAGTTGCTGCAGGACAACTCCACACGGCCAACTTGCTGGGGGACAACTCTCTGCGGATGGCCAAGAGAGCCGGGCAGGCGAGCAACGGATGGGCAAAGCACAAAGTGGTGGTGGCAGCCGGAGATTTCCCATTTTCATGCCTCTCACCACGCTCTTATTGCTGTTGCCAAGAGGCCAGAGACAGTGACGGATGTGTGTGTGTGTGTGAAAATGGGATAATCCTGGCAGCCACTGCCTCCCTGCTGCCGCAGCTGTCCCCAGCCTCTTTGGCCCAGAGTTCGGTGCCAGTGGCAGCAGCAATGGTGGGTGGGTGTGAAAATGGGAAGTCCCTGGCAGCTGCTGCCGCTCTGCGCTCTGTCCACCCACTTACTCGCCCGCCCACACGGCTCTCCCTCCATCAGCGGAGAGTTATCCTCCAGCGAGTTGGCCATGTGGAGTTGTCCTGCAGGCGACTTGGCAGCAGTGAATTGGCAGAGGCGACCTGGTGGTGAGCTGGCAGCAGTGAGTTGTCCCATTCCGGTCACACATATGCATATGACCATTAATTGCAGAACAGCATACCTTCATCTCAATTGACAAGAGATGATGTGACTACTTTGGCAGAATAACAGCCAACATGCTGGCTACTATCAATTGCTAAAAATACTTCAAGAACAGGTAAAAATACACTTATGATTTTCATAATATGAAATATCTTAGAAAAAAAATACCATTGTCTCCTCTTATACACAAAACATTGTAGTATCAACCATAGATATTAAGTTCCTTGTTCTTACACCAAACTATTCCAAGAAAATAATCATTTCCGCCAAAAGAATTGGTGGCAAAGGGCAAGAAGAACAAAGACTGTGTTTGGTCGGATCTACAGCTTTGTCAGAAATGATCTGACAAAGCATAATTTTAGGTATGTTTACATAGGCTGAAATTCCACTGTGGAAGCTTGTCGAATAGTATACAGATCATAGAAAGCAAGCAAAAAACTAAAATAGTATTAAAAAAAGGATACAACTGCAATTCTCTCAAACAATAAATACTATGTAAATTTACAGAACAATTTAAGCAGATTTCAGTCTTCATTCATAATAACATCATGCGAGCCTATTCCAGAAATAGGAAAGAGGGGGAGCAACACTGAATCCAGTGGCTTTTTTTTAATTTGGAGACTAGTAGGCATATACAGTATGACACAAATGCATGTTTTATCAAGTTCAGGTAGTCCTCAGAAAATGAAATCTTCAACTCATGAGCATGCTGTTTTCTTTCAATGTAATATATTTATAACTAAAAAATAGCAAACATCATTTTGCACTGCACTGCTGATGGCTAGAATACAGTAAGAATGTGATCAATACTTCCAAGGAAGGAGGTTATAATTATTAAAAAGATGGTAGTGTACAAAATCTTGATATGCTGATAGTACAACTTGTAGCCAAGCCAGATATGATGTAAGTTGCAGTCAGCTAAGACCACACTTATTTCTGGTATAGCAGCAATTGTATGGTTCTCTTCTCTTTGGTTAAAAAAAAAAAAAAGCAAAGTAACCAAATCCCATTTCTTTCAAGATAGCAAATATTGCAAATCTGGCACAACCTTTGCATGATGATAGTTGCATCTTCAGATTGGGATATTGGGCTTTTTCTGTTTGTTTACAATGTTCATTAGCAAATGAACATATGATGTCAACAAGTCATCCATTTTGTAACCCTTGGAAAAAAGCAAAACAATATTTATAGAGATAAACAGCATTTACATATTAATCAAAACAGACAAATCAAAAAAGAAACAAAAATACCAAAACACCTCCTCACCAGCAATCAACACCCAGATGAGCAGATTAGCACCAAGATTAACATTAGACCAACAGTCAAAGAAGCAAACAACAGCCCAATCAAGCAACCACCAAGACCACTTCCACCAACATTGACAGGACAAGCCACTAATATATAGAAAGAGAGCAAACTCCACTCCTTACTAGAATTGATATTACCTAGTTTGGTAATGAAACGTCTGCATGGTGAAAGAGCACCAAGGACACCACAGTTCAACCCTGAGCTAGAAATATTCTATCGGTAAAGCAATATCAAATCATCCCTTGGATAGAGTTACAAACATTTTTAATAGTTGAAAGAACATCTTTCCCTATCAATCGATGCAAGCATTGTGCTATTACTCCTACTTAAAATGTTATCTTTGCACAAGCCAGATTTTCTGTAAAGGCTAGTCATCTATTCCTCATAGAGTCATAAACTTAAATATCCTAAAACCAAGAGGAATTTATCCTTCTGACATTCTGGCCCAAGAAGAACATTTTTCCAATAAGACTTTAGGGGAAATAGGAGAAATTGTCGTGTTTCAGAATTTTTGTCTATAATGTAGAATTGGGAACTATTTTCCAGGCCTGAAACCAGATGAACTGAAAATTATTGATGACTACTTTCCAAAGATAAGATATTGACTGTTGTGGAAAACCTACCCCCCCCAATCATTGATTATTTCACAAAAAGGAACTAAACTAATTCCCAAAGACACCCCCACAGGAAGGATCTGCTTCAAGATCTGCTTCAATGTCTAAGTGTAGCTTCTACTTCTCTACAATGATTCACAAATATACCAGCACAGCTTTAGCACTTACATGAAATGCTACCCAAAAGAAACATCGAAAACTGTATATAGGAATGTGATGAATCAAACATTGTTTCTAGGAAATACAATAATAGACTTCCTGCTCCTTCATGAAATATGTTTAGGAAATGTAGAAATCGTGTAGGCTGACAAAGTTTTGCTGGCTGGAAATCAGGCATCTTTCTTTCTTCCTTTTTAGCAACCAAGGGACTATACAGTTAATCTTTGATTTACAACCACAATTGGGCCCAAAATTTCTGTTGCTAAGTAAGACAGTTGTTAAATGAGTTATGCCCCACTTTACGATCTTTCCTGCCACAACTGTTAAGTTAGTAACACAGTCATTAAGTGAATCTGGCTCCCCCACTGACTTTGCTTATCAGAAGGTCGCAAAAGGATCATATGACCCTGGGAGAATGCAACCGTCATACTGTAAATACACGCCAGTTGCCTAATATCTGAATTTTGATCACATGACCATGGAGATCCTGCAATGGTCATAAGTGTGAAAAACGGTCATAGGTTTTTTCAGTGCTATTGTAACTTTGAACAGTCACTAAATGAATTGTTGTAAGAACTACTTGTAGCTGGTCGGTTGTGATGCAATAAAACATTGGCTTGTCAGGCCAAATCTCATACATTTCTGGAGGATTGGGGAAAAGTACAGCTTACTTAAAGCTTTCATTTTTTTTCTTTCCTTTTATACAGAAAATTAGTAGAAATATTCTTCATAATTTGGTGAGATACCACCAAATTTTAGAGCTGAACAATAAAAAAAGGACTAAGTGCTATACTATATTATTTTCATTCTCCCTCTCTTTAATGCAAGATCTTAACAAACCTGAAAAGTTCTGTTTCTCTTACCAGAAATGTCTCACAAAGAATTCGATTTCCTCGTACCAGGTTCCCTATTGTCATGTGAAAATACGTGCTGCCACTGCTCCAGTTAGAAATTTTATTGAAAGGATAAAGAGCTAAGATCTCCTGTAGGACAACACAAATCATACATGTAAGACTGCTATAAAATGAAAAGATCACTTTAAAAAAAAAAAAAAAAAGGGACTTGTGACTATTTGGGGATATCAGATCAGATACTTCTAAGAAGCAATACTTTCCTGAGGTTTTTTTCACATTACTTTGCCAACATCTTTTGATTTAAAATTGATTATTTTTAGGGAGAGCTATCCCTAGACCAAATTCTTCTAATCATGGATTGACCTTCCTCAATTGTCACTATTACAATTCAGCTTAGAGGTTCCCTTTCTGGAAGCCATCTCATGACTAGCTTCATTTAGCAATAAGTTTATCTTTTCTAGCTTCACCAGACCTAAGTACAAAAATTTGTTATGATTGATTTTATTTTTCTCTGAAAGAAAGCATTCTGGAGAGCCAATCTGAGCAGTAAAGAAAATGATTCAGGCTTCAAAAATTGTTTTATCCAGTATATATTCTCAACAGAAATAACAGCAGAACTGATACATTCACAGCCATGGTCAAACAGTTATTTACTTGTAAAAGGTTTAGATTGTCTCAATCTCTCACAATTCTTTACCTAAGAAATGCATTTAATTAATTCTAGCATAAATCAATTGTGTGCATCTTTTCCAGATTATAATTTAAGGTTTTTAAAAAGATCTTTTACCTTAGTCTTTGAATGTATTATGGAAATCCCTTGCTTGTTGATAGCAATCAATACTATGTCAGGGAAATTTGGTTCTGATGTTTGCTAGTAAAATAGAAGAAGGCAGAATGTGGTTCACAGGGCTGTTTTTTCATATTGTAACATTAATTGTCATTCTGTTATTAAGCACTGGAATCACCAGAACTATGGAACAAATTACTGCAGGAATAGGGGTAGGTGAAAAACTGCTCTTGAGAGGCAACTGAAATTGAGAATGAGAATGAGTCCTCTTAGAATTTACAAAAGTGAGCAATCCGTAAGATATTTCTTTTAGACAAAAAACTTCAGATGGTGGCACTCCGACTCCCCCCCAGAGGCCTGGAACCATTGAACTGACCTTCACTTCAAAGAAGGCTGAACCAAATGTTGGCCAACGATATATGAACTTCAAGAAGGCAACTTTGGCCTCATCCACACTTTTTTGTCCAAGTTTGTTGACAGCAGAAATAATATTCTGTAATATAACATGAATCAAAACTAAATCAGTTTTTTTCCCCATTAGAATTGTTTTCTTGGGTAGGGACAAAGTAGTCTTTCCTTGTACCCATAATCATACAAACTGATTTACTTTAGAACTTTTCACTCCAGAATTAAAAATAACATATTTTGCTATAGACAAAAATGATGGCACTGAGCACTGTAAATTATTCCTTCAAATTAAACCTCCAAATAAGAAGTCAAAGAAATAAGTAAAGTGTGGCACCTGTAACAATTAAACAGAACTATAACAAATATAAGAATTGCAGTTTCTGAAATGATTGCTATCAGTGAGAAATTTTGCAAGAAGTAGACTAGATTTATTTGCAGATGAATCTTTGGGGTGGCATATAAATTATGGAAAATAAATAAATTATGGGAAATAAATCAGTAGCTTTACAATGCTGATCAAAAGAGGAAGACCAATGTAAGTTTTAAATAATATATAATACTAAAGTAATATAAGATCCTTTATACCCGTTTCCACTCCTCTGGAGATAGTATTGGAATCATGTTCTCAGGCACTAGTTCCTTTAGCATTTTAGGTATTGCAGCATATTGTGTTCGGTCACAGTTAAAACGAACTCTGAAAATCAGCCCAGCCAATTGGATAGCATCCTCTTTTGAGCACTTGTGATACCCTCGCAGATACTTTGGCAGTTCCTGAAACAAAGACCATCAGTACATTGACTCATGCTGGCTGAAAGCTACATGTAAAAAAGAGACGTTAGCACTGACTGAGATTATTTGCATATTTGAAATGATGTGTACCTAATGAAAACATGAAAATATTTGTCCTGTAGCATCTAGATCTTATTTCTAGAAAGAGTTTTGCAAGATTTTTGTTTTGCAATAAAACACCAAACTGGAAGTAGAAAACCTCTGGTTCAGACACATTCTGAAGGCTTGCTTTTTTGGTTAGCTCTGACTGTTCCAAAACATTATTTAAGATACCTGCAGTGTCAGCTGTAAAAAAATTTTTTTCATTTTTGTTCAGTTATCATGAGGAAGATTGATATTTTAATTTGATTAATTTCAGTTTTACCAATCCTATGTATACACCCAAGGGATCTATCTCATTGCTATCAATTATATTGTATAACCAGTATTCATACATGTTGTGAAATGTCTATATTATGACAATCATATATACAAATATATGCAAACAATAATTGATGCAAACATTCATTAAGATAATAGTCCAGCCTGCTAGTGATTATTTCACTGCTATCATCCATCCTGTTTACCTGATGATAATGAAAGATGCAATCAGCCTTCAAATCTTTCCCAGGTATCACATTCAGCCACAACTTTCTCATGAAATATACCTGATAATTCATAGTGGTGGGAAACACTAGAGAAGCAATGTCAGACATTTAAGTAAAACATTTCAAAGAGACATGTACAAGCACTTAAAATTCTTACTTCTATTCCTCATATCTCCTAAACACATAGATATAAACTACAACTGAACCAGAGCATGAGGAAAATAAGCTTTCTATAACAGCTGGGAAAAAGTTATATTATTTTTCAAGTCAATTATATTTTGGGTGATAAATATTCAATAAATCCATGTTTCTGCATAAATGTCTTAGCTATTTCAATACATTTTTTTCAAGAAGAGATGATCAACATGGAATTGCTAGCCAATTCCAAATGGGTTGAGATTGTCCATGATTCTACCAAAATGTTCAGCCAATATGATCATTAGCATTCTCAACCTTACGAGAGCTGCAGTTGGGAGAAAGCTGATGGAGCATACATGTGATGCGTCCTAATACAGTTTTAAGTTACTTTAAAGCAATTTTTCCTTATCACAAAAAGACATCTTCTATAAATTTAATAGCTAAATAACAAAGAATTCCATGGGAAATGGTTTGCTTCAATTTAATAGCTAAATAACCAAGAAATTTGTCTGCTTTATTTGTAACAGTAACTCAAAAGTCTGCAGAAGTCTGCAGAAAGAAACTTGAGGTTAGAAAGATTTCATTTTTATCTTGTTTTGTTTGTGATTATGTATTATACAAAAATATCTCAGATACTGCAAATCACCTTTAATAAAGCTAGGTCCCAAAAGAGCCCCTCCTCACTTCCCAATTTTATGTATCCCTTTACTGATAATCAGCTGCCATCCAGATCTTTGCAGTTCATCTATTGGGAATCCAATCAAAGCAACAGCTTGGATGTATTGAGTCAAGCTTATCTATTACAATATGCTTGATTTAGGGTGGCCTGGAAACCCCACAAGTAATATGTAACAGCACCCTCTAATCAGGTTACTGCTTCTCATACTAGAACTAAAATATAGTTATTATGACTAGAAGCCATATATATCCTTCAGCGAATTGTATGCATGTTTACCTGAAAGAAAGCCGAGGCACTTATTTCCAAATAGACATGCAAAACAGACATACACTGCAAATATTAATTTATATAAAAAGTAAAAAAAAAAGAGGGAATTGAATTGGAGAGTTTTTGCTGCTTTTTAAATGGAACCTAGTAATTTAAAAAGAAGCAGCCATTATAAGGGATAGTCACAATTCTCAGCAATTTTTCAGAAAAGATTGGATACATTTTTGGTGGTTATAGCTTGCAAGTAGTAAATCTTTACTATTTAAACTGAGACAGTTTTAGTTTTCTGCAGGGATTAATTCAAATTGCCGTGAAGGGATGCATCATGGCAATTTGAATTAATTTAGTAGTCTATGAGCTAATAAATACTATTAAACAATCCATGAGCCGCTGAGTCGTCCAAGAATTTCTATTGCCTTCACTGGAAAAGCTGGGATACATTCAGAGATGGATTATTTTCAAACAGATACATGTTGAACTATAGCACAGGAAATGCTTTATGACATTTTGTATCATTTCATAAACTCTTTTATATTTGTTTTATGTCATAAAATGTTTCATAAAATTGGCCAAATTTCAATTCATGAGAGTTATTGAGCCCAGATTCTGGACACTCTATAAGTTAGCCCATTTGAGGCATCTTGGTTCAAAAATTACTGCCTTATGATGCACTGTTTCGCCTAGTTAAAAGTTACAGGAACAAGAGTTTTAGTAGTATATAGATGGACTTACTCCCTACTATTCTAGTAACTATTTTGTAACAAGAATTATAAGCCATTGCGCTATACTGCAGAGCGAGGTTATTTTAATTTTAATTTTTTATTTATCAAATGTACTGTAGGTACTGCCTATTTCATTTTCAATAATTAAGAGAATATTGATCAATTTTATGAAAAATGGCTATGTTCTGAACTCTCAGGTGGATTATTTCCCTCTGATAAAGGCACAGATAGCGTCTAGGACTAGGTTAACGTCAACACCCCATATTTCATCTTTTCATGTCCATACCCTCTTTTCCTGGCCTATTCTTCCGAGTCCAGTCAGTCACCTGTCTCAAGGAGTCAAAGAAGTAATCTGCTTCATTCTGGCTGATCACCTAGAACAGACAATAAAAGGGAATTATTGAATTGAATTATTAATTCTCTGAGATAACATTCCAGAAGAACCAGCATAAGAAACTGTCAGCTGCCTTTCTGGAACAGTTAAAGATGCTTTCTTATATCAGGATCATTTCCCTCACACAAGCAGTCTGTTTCTGCTCTTACATCATTAACTGGATAATTTTTGTAGGTCCCCATTTAAGAGCAGCAACTCCACTTTTTCTGTATTGGAGCCAAACTTGCAGAATTAATGGAATTGAAGCTGTAGGTATGCATTGATTGATTGATTGATTGATTGATTAATTGATTGATCAAATTTATATAGCCACCCATCTCAGAAAAAGTTATTTTGAGAAGTGAACAACACTCAGATAAAACAACACATGTATAAAACAATCATTATAATAACTGTAAGTGGCCTCTTTTTAGTTTCAATGTATGAGGGAGTTTAAAATGTAACTTTTAACATAGAGATTAACTTAACTTGTTTATCTTCATGGACTTGATACACTGAATGTTATTGTTGCTTATTATATATTTTTCAAAATTGTCTAAAGCTAATAGTTGTCGGACTGAGTGGCAAATAAAAGTCACTGAATTAAAATAACATCAACATTAATCCCTTAGAATGTAACTCAAACAGAATAAAGAACAGAACTGAAAGAAAAACTGCCGAGCAGTGACAGAAGTGAGGCACAGTGGAGATAATACAGAATAAGATGACAAAACAGCCATTTGGATATATGAGGAATAAGAAGCAAAAATATTTTTAGACCCATCAAAACTTTCTAGTTCTCCAAATCTCTTCATCAGATAGAACTGATATACTCATGTCAAATTACCTTATCTGAAATCTTGATAAAGAGGCTAAATCCATCCAAGGAGCTCAATTCCATCTTGTTGCCAATCATCTGACATAGATCCCATACTTTTGTGTTTGTTCCTACATCAAAAACCTGGAACATAAGAACAGGAAACTAAAATGACTAGTTTGGAAGGAAAAAGAATAGGTGCAGCTTGCACAGGTGTACAGACTGCTAAAAGTAGGCTATCTGCCTGCTTGGCTGTTTGTTTCTGGAAAATAAAGCAAAATATATTTAAGAACACAATGTGATTATCAGATGGTGAAAAAAGCAACAGAAGATGACCATCACCGTTATCACCCCTTATGATTTGCTCAGGTGTGCCTAAATGGAACCCGATAGATAGATTAGATGATAGATAGATAGATAGATAGATAGATAGATAGATAGATAGATAGATAGATAGATAGATAGATAGATAGATAGATAGATAGATAGATAGATAGACAGATAGACAGATAGACAGATAGATAGATAGATAGATAGATAGATAGATAGATAGATAGATAGATAGATAGATAGATAGATAGATAGATAGATAGATAGATAGATAGATAGATAGATAGATAGATAGGGAGAGAGAGAGAGAGAGACAGACAGGCAGAGATAGGAAAAAAAAGAAAAGAGAAAGAAAAAGGAAGGAAAGAAAGAAAAAGAAAGAAAGAAAGATTATAGGCTGCCCATCTTACCTCAAGGTGACTCTATTACCTTCTGACTCACCATAACAGTTTCTCTCAATAGTCACTTCTTCCAAGCTGACTTTTTATTTTTCTCTCTTCCCCACCCATTCCACACAAGATGATGACATTTTTATCCCACCTTATATATAAAACTCAAGAGGACAAGGATACTTTACTCCTCCCTCCTATTCCCACCCTCCCACCCATAATAACAAATATTAAACTTGGGATATATATCAATATGAAAATAAAAGAACTTAACCTCACCTGCTCTGTCTCATTTGGAAAATGAACCTTGTGAGAAATCTTGGTGATATTATTCTGAATTGCATCCACTTCTACACTGTGTGGAGCCCACTTCCGACAGCCACTCCTGAAGAACAGAAATACAAATGACTCTTAGAACTACCTTTGATGGAGAAATTCTTAATGCTAGCACAAGAGAGTCAATTTTCACCAGCCTCACAGGAAAGGTAGTTGAGATGGGGGTAAAAATAGAGACAACTAAAGCTGAAGGTTTTTTAAAAAAAAAAAAAAAACCATAAGCACAGTTTCTACCCATGCATGCAATAAAATATCATATATATTTTGGACCAGAGAGTGAAGGGAGAGAAAACAAATTGCATTCACAAAAATACCTTAACAAAACCACTAAAGGATGAGGAGACTAAATTAATCTCTCTTCAGGAAAGGAAGATTGTCCTCTTCATAATGATTGTAGATTAGTTTATACATTATATAGACTTTATAGACCTGATTAGCATTCTGTAATTATTTAAAGAATAAAAAGCATGAGCCAATCACAGAGAATTAAAAACAACCTTGTACCTCATCACTTTTTGGATCCTATGTCTGCATTCCAACGCCAGGTTCTCCTTCATACGAGTCTCAGTGAACTTCTGAACATGTTTCAGAAATGATTTACTAGGTGGAAAAAGGCCTGTACAAAGCCACAGTAACTGCCAACCACTGTTCAGGCTATACCTGCCAATTTGATGAATAATTTCAAAATTTGCCTACAAATATCCAAAACCTAAGCCAAAAATTCTTCAGACTTAGAAATCTATTAGGCAACCTAGACTGATTTTATGATTTGTGCTTACTTTACAGTAATTTTTTGTTGTGAAACTCAAGGAGTTTCTGGAATCCAAATGCAGCCTCCCCCCACCCCCGACCCATAGATCAATATGTTTTTTGTTGTTGCAACCATATAAAATCTATCCTATTGAGAGAACTCCCAATTTAATGCTCCAAGTTGGCACATCCAGTGCCAGCCAAAATGGTCATGTCAATTTGAAATATTTGGTTGGAAATACTTTTTCGTTACCTGTTGTGGTTTTCTGTTAACTGTTTCAAGATCTGACAGTAGACCTCATCTTGCAGAGTATCCTCCTGGATTGCCACTAAAAATATCTGGTCAGTAAGTTCCACAGGAGATCTCTCTTGCTTTGAGGGATAATCTCCCATGTATTTCATAATGGGTGAGCAAAAAAATATAAGGAAAGATGTACCAAAAAAATAAGTAGAACTACAAACCAACTCAATACTCCTTCTGAATGCAGCAAGTAACTACTTAGTAAATGCTCTTTAGTAGAAGCTACATTTGACTATTAAGATAATGCTCTCTTACATACCTATCTTATACTAACTCATTTTGTTGCCCAAAACTTTTTGTTTTGCCCCAATTCTCTTAGCATAATTAATTTGTTTGCTCTGGCAATCACCATTAATGTAATTTTTCTCCTGGATTATCCAATTTGGTTACCTAAAATCTAGATCCACTCTTCATCCTCTTCTCAGTTTTCTGCACTCTGATAAATTAAACCATAACAAACATGTAAAGGTATTTACCTATCTGTTTCTTTAATTTTTTTAATTAAAAATAGTTCCAACTCAGGTACCAAAGCGTAGAAACCAGTTCAGAGAAAATAATTATATTCTGCCCATTACCAAATAAACTGACTTTAGCATGAAGGATATCAATGAAGGTCTGACAAGCAAAGTCCAAGAGGTCTGGATTAGAACACACCTTCTTTAGCAAAGGCCTTTTCAGGGGCTCCCTAGAATGAGCCCACAGATGACTCCGCCCTCGGGACTTGGGTAAAACAGCCTTGCTGATTGACTCCTTCTCAGGTACTCTGAAGAAACAAAAAACTGTTTCAAACCATAGTCTGATCAATACAGACAACTAATTTATATCTGTTGCTTACAGGCTAATATACCCTAGTTAGAATCTGGATCTTCCCTAAGATTCTCTAGCCCTACCATCACTTACCACTCAGAATTAGAATTAATTCATAAAGTAACAACAGGACAAAGCCATTTTCATATAGCAAAATCCTATGCCTCTCTGTTAACATCTATCAGAAAGAATCAAACAAATTTAAAAGTTGATATGGATATAAATCATGTTGTCAAATGGTGATTTTTTTTCTTACAAAAGGGGCCTTTAGGAGTGAGGGGAAACACTTGAATGTTTGAACTAGAATCCAGAAAATGTGCAACTCTATCAGGCTTTGAAATTAAAGAGCCAGTGCTTTTTTTGTAAAAAAAAAAAAAGGTGCCGGAACTCACACTTCTCATACAACCCACTTTGCCTACTCTACAAGGTTCCATCCAAAAAAGGTGCTGGAACTCCGTTCTGAGCGTTCTATGAGAAAAAAAGCCCTGTAAAGAGCTATATGTACTGGGATGGTCTGTTATGGACTGATGAAAGATCCAGAGAGCAACATAGGACTGAACTACAGATCAGTCTTTCTAATTTACAGACATGGCTGTAATGAATGGGGGTTGAAGATAGAAGAGGATCTGTCTGTCTCTTCAATATACGCACAGGGTGGCGAGGTGGCTGTGGCAAGGTGGTGCTGGCAAGTTGTTCCAATCAAGCTTGTATGTTCTACAGAGGAATATCCCATGTAAATGCAGTGAAGCAGCACCATTTTGCCCCCTCTAATGCCTTTTGGGTGCTGTGATTATTTAATGCTAATATTCCCTTGTAGCACTAATCAGCACTAAGTGCAGTCAGTATTATTTTATGAAAGCTAACTTTAAGATAGCACTTTAATATTGCTAGGCAGGAAAGCTCTTTCTGTACTTCACTTTATTTTTTGTACATTAGAAACAACAATTTATTTTAGTGATGTCCTTCACACAGAACAATCACACATGGACCAGATACCCTTTCTGAGCAGACCAGTATAGAAGGCAAAATAGAATTTAATAACTAATACAGATTTTAATGCAATACTCATTGATTCTTCCTCAGTTAGGCTTAAAAGGTGATAAAGGTATGCTTTTCAAGGAACTGTATAAATTGTATAAAACATAATAAAGTATACCTGAAGTGCTCATAGGAGAATTCTTCCAGAGTATATGGCTTCACATTTGCATTTTCTGCTTCAGGTTCTTCCACATGAGAGTTTAGAGATACTAACCTCCGTTGTTCAGGTGACATCATCAGCAAGCTCTGGAAAAATATGGTCATTTGAAAACACTCCACTTATTGCCATGGCAGCAACATTATATCAGAAATTAATTCCATGTATGGATTTTCAGGAAAAGATTTGTGAGCAGGACTTCTCTTTCTGCTAGGTTTGCTCAAACGTGTTTGTCAGAAAAAGACAAGCGTTTTTCTAATGTTAGAGGATTCATCCCAAAAAGGATTCTCAAAGGGGCTAATGCTGTACTTGAACAAGACCAATGGAACACATTATGAAATTTAGCAATTAATTATTATATATCTAAATATTTAGGCCAATGGACAATATTTTTATCTCATATAGATTCTGATAACAATCTTATAAGAATAATCACATTTATAACATTATATTAGTTACCTATAGATTACAGTAATTTTCTGTGCAGGCTTGATTATATAAAGCTATGCAGGAAAATTAGTACCAGGGCAAAGTTAACTTTTAAGACCAAAAAACTAAAAAAAAATGGGAATCTGTCTGAGCATCCACTGTTAAAGACAGAATTGAGGTCCCAAGTTAAAGGGAAAATTCCAAGTGGAGAGTAAAACATCCTTAAATCTGCTGTTAGAGAAAAGACTGCAATAGTTCAATATCCAAACATGTAAATTAGCACGTAGAAAGAACAGCTGAAACTATACAAAGATTTAGGGACCAAAGTCTATAAATGCCTAAAAAGACTGATATTCCACATATTGAAAAGAAAGGGACAATATCACTTATTACTTGGATTCATTAATCTCTTCAATCATTAGAAGCCTGTTTTCAAGTCATCGGTTTTGAAAAGATGCAGAGAAGAGGTTTAGGACTGATTACTATGCTTGTTGGATTGAGGCTGTCACAAGGGATTAGTCAAACATCATTAGAAGGAACAGCACAGCATCTAAACTGTAATCTGTTTTAATCTGGTCTCTGTAGGCATCAGGATGGCCTAAGATACCTCCCTTACTGCAGTTAAAAAGACTGCTCTGTGTGACTTTTTAAAAAAGAAATTCTTGTAATGAAAAAAATGAAGTGGGAATTTGGCTTAAGTATTCTTACAAATTAAATCTAGCTAGTGGCTGAAGTACTATGCTTTTTTGCCATCTGGCTAGAAAGGAACAAGATAAACTGAGTGGTAAAGAATATCTTAGAGGTTGACAAAGAGCTATTTTAGAAGAGTGCCCCTCAATCCTTCTTTTTTCCACTATTAGTTTACTATCTTTATTATTCAGGGGATAGAGTGGCAGTCATTTGTCAGAGTTAAGCATTGCATCTGCATTATTTGATCCTTACCAATATTTGACTGGAAGGCTTTGTAACTGTAGGGATGATATAGATGGTCTCTGATGACACAAGCCCAGAACCATTGGTTCGTTCATTTTGAGCAGGGATCCAGCCTTGATTTTCTCCTAGTCTTTTGTCTTGGGTTAAAATCAACAAGTCCCCCTTTTTGAAGGCCAAAATGGTAGTGTCACCTGGAAAATAAAAACTAAAGCATATTATTTCAGCTATTATACATCAAATATAAAATGAGTCCTCTTTCTGACAATGACAAAATACCATTATCTCTATTTTGTGTAAGCATAGATACTTCAGGCTATGTCATACAGTGGCTATAACATGTTTAATACCAGTGTTTTCTACCACTTCTTCATCTAGTAGAAAAAGATTGCATTATATTTTTTATTAGCATTACTTGGAAAAGAAATAGTTTGATGACCTTTTTCTCTGCAATTGATAGTGTACACCACTAGGAAAAGTCAAATTACACAAAGATAACAAGTAAGATACTCATGAATTCCCAAGAAAGAAACTGAAAAAAGCCTAAGTAGAACTTGGATAAGAGAACAATATCAACTGGCAGAAACTGGGAGAAAGAGCCCAAACCCAATTTTTTCTAGCCGATCTTGTTTCTTGAGAAAAGAGTGTAAAAACAATGTATAAACAAACTCTTTCAAAAGAGAGATTATGATAAGGATCTGATATATCTGTAGCTTCACCTTACTGTGTCTACCCCATATTACTTGGCCCAGTGGAGAATGGCATGAGAATGGATCCGCATATTGCACATGTTACTCTCTTTTTCTTCCTTTTTTTCTTTTCTCTTGCACTTTATATTCTTTTTCTTTTCAGGTTTAATTTGTACTGTCTTTTATTATTTTTAAATAAATATTGTTAATTGTTATGTCTTATAGCACAACATGCAGTTGAACTTTTTCCTCTCCATGCTATAGATTTTTTCTGTTGAACAACAGCAAAAAATAAACATATCTAAGTTACCTTGCAGCTTTTTGTCTTGTATTGCCACCGCGTAAAGTGATCGCTTTTTCAGTCCTTCCAGGAACATGACTATTAATTCTGCAATTGCAACACTATTGACAGATGTTAAGACAAACTCTTCACCACGCAGTGTGCTAAGGGTGCAGCTTTGCCCAAATGTCTTGACTCCCCTGTAGTCACAAAATATTTCAAAAGAAAATAGTTTGTAAAATGGCAAGAAAACAAAAATCTGATATCCTTCAGCTTCTAACATATGCAAGGAGTAAACATTTCTAAACATAGAAGTGTTCCAAATGGACAACCATTAGTGCTACCAAAAAACACCATATTGTATAGCTTTTCCTTCTTTATAGATATTTTTATACAGAAAAATAATAATATGGTAAGTAAACACAGGAGGGTATAAATGGAAACTCAGGAAGGCCAAAAATGGATACTGTGTAAAATCCTGTGAACAAAGCATATACTTGTATAATCAAAATAGTTGCAATGTTCCTAGAAGCTGAAATAGGATTACTGTGGTTAATTCAACTCCTTTATCTTTCTTTACAGAGATGAATTATATTGCATTAGATTCTCAACCCGGAGGACACAATACTTTTAAGAGCTAGAAAAATACTTTCTGAGTAAACAAACTCACTAGGTTTATTCCTTAGGGAAAGAAAACCATGAGGAAAATAGAAACTATTTCAGTTCTTATGACACAATAACAGAAGAATCAAATATAGACAATGATATGATAGCATTGTTCTAAATGTTGACAAAGAGCTCTTTCCAGTCCAGCAAGTCCAATAACAGTACCTGTTGGTATGGATGCCAGTAATTTCTGGAAAAGACAAGTCTAGAAGTCTTCTTTCAGTGTCATCTAGGAAATATACACCTTTCCAATTAATTGCCACAATGAAATGTTTCTTCGGCAGACTCGGCCCTGCAAGCACAATATAAATATTAGCCTTTCTCTACTTTTCACTATACTTCCTCCTACACAAAGTATGTTGCCATCACGGTACCTGAAAATTTAGTAACTTCAAAGAATCTAGAAAAGAGCAGAGGCCACTGATCACGGGCAAATTCTACCAGTTGCTCCTTTACACATTGAGGGGAAATCTGGTCCTGTGTGTAAGCCGCCTACAACATACAAGATATATATTGCAGTTCAGAGGGTATGTTTTTTGAATACAGTACATTGCACAAAGGCCCCAAAGTACCTCCGACAATCTTCACATATTTATTGTTTAATCAGCAAGTTACAGATAAAAAAAATTACAATGGAAATGAATTTAGGCATTCCATTCATACTTGACTTCACAGCTGCAATAGAAATAGAAGCTAATATTAATGTCAAATCCTACATCATTTGGATGTTCATACCTTAGCGTGAGCATATGTGATGAGGTTCACCCACTTCTCTTGGGATTTGGATCTTAGTAGCTTTACTGGGATACATTCTTGGAGAATACTTTGAACCAACTCATTTTGGATGGACTCTCCAAACTTGATATAACAGTATTTGGCTCCAATTTCCACCAAGTCCTCCTCCTATAACAATCAGATTAGTCAGTTTTCTGGAAGAGTTCTTAATCCACCTTCATTCCCTAGGCCTGATTAGTTAGACCAAACAAAAGACATATTACTACCAGGAGAAATAAGCTTAGAATTAAAAAAAAACACTTTCATGGCATGGGATCAGGATACTTGAGGGACCTTTCCATCCTACTGGGATTGGCCCGCCCCACCCATGCTGGCAGAGGAGACATGCTGCAGGTCCCATTGGCCAAGGTATCGAGCTGGCTGTATCTAGGAGAAGAGCCTTCTCTACTTTTGTGCCTGCCTTTTGGAATATTTTAACCCCCCTCCCCCCAGAGTGAGATTGGCTCCAAGCCTCCTGACCTGCCACAAGGACTTAAAGGCCTAGTTCTGCCAGCTGGCTTGGGGCTCCAATGGAGGGGTTTCACATGGAAGATGGTTGATAGATTAATAACAGATCCTCCCTCCCTCCTCCCCCTCCTCCCCCTCCTCCTTCCCTTCCCTTCCCATCTTTTAACTGGGCTCAGTAATTGAATCTTTACAGTATTTTATTTATGTCTTTTAGGTTTTGGATAGTTTTTATCTTTTTAAGATTGTAAGCCGCTCAGAGTTACCCTGTGGTAAGAAGGGCAGCCAATGAATTTTACAAAAAAACAGATAGTACATAGAGCAATGGGTTTAGAATGATAAATCATTCTTGGCAGAGATATGCTCTTAAAAAGTCACTTTTTCTCCAGGTGGCTTGGGCCTCATAGCCAGAGTACAAAAAAAATCTACCTTTTCACAGCAGTATTCTCCAAACCGGATGCCACGTATTATCTGATAATAGATGAGTTCAGTGCTGATGGGATCTTCTTTGGAGTTGTGCCAGGGGGTGAAGATCTCTTTTCTGAAGTAGAGACGCCAAGGAGTGTACTGTCCATGGCCACCCTTCTCTTTTTCCTGTTGTTCACACTGAGAAATGGCATCCATGATGTGATCCCGTCCACTGCCCAGTGACCAGACCTAAGCTCATTGTTAAGGAAAAAAATTCTGCTCAAATAAAGAAGTACAAATTGCCTTGAAAAACTTAATATAATAACAACTGAATGAAAATTGCTGAAAAGTTATTAAAAATTTTTAATAGCATTGTGTATAGCTGTGCATAAATAGGATGGCAAAAGGAAGAGATGGTCTCATATGTTCTTCCACATTAATTGTAGGGCAGGGTGAAATAATCAATTGACACAGATTGAGAAGTTACATTATATTAATATTCCTATGTATGTCTGGGTAAACAATGAAAAAAATGCCATCAAGAGGCTACCGGATTGCAGCAGGTTAAAAAAACTAATCTAATAAATTATATATATTCTGAAGTAATAAATAAATAAATTTCCTGGCACGTGTTTCTTTGTAAATTGCACTAACATTCATTACATATCTCAATTTTTTAAATTCCAAGAATCTCAACTGAAACTTGATTGTATTTGTCTTGAGACTAACCTGAAACTTTGCTGACTTAAATTCTGGCTAAAAGGAACATTCTGGGGCGAGTCCTTAGAATAACTTATACTTTTGGATAGTTACACCTCCTCCTTGAAAAAGCAAGTAGATTGTGGCCTATCCCCCTTAGCTGTATGCTCTGGGGGAAAAGATAAAGCCTTGGGAGACTCAAGCAGAGAAACCTGGACTAAGATATCCCAAAAGATAGTAAAAAATTGACATTTCCATTATTGCAAGTTTTTGGATGCTCCTTTTCTTATTCTGAAATAGTTTTATCACATCCTTCACACTCCATTGAAGGACATTTACTTTAGCATTATTTGATGCCTGTCTTCAATGACTACTACAGGTAAGTATCACCACATTCCTTATTAGAGTCACTTTTGTGAGGTTCAGTTTGTGACACATGGTCCCTATATCACAGATGGTGCCTTAATCTCATTGAAGTACTTAGCAGTAAGCTTTCTCAGCTAACACAGTAAGCGATCATAGATCAGCTGCGATAAAATCAAATGTCCTGAAATATCTAAGAAGGCCACAGAATTCTTACCCATAGCTGTGGTCTTTAGGCACGAATGGCTTTATTCTACAAGTAGATAAGTCCAGTGTTTTGTTTTTGTTTTGCTTCTCTATCCACTTACATTCACAGTTGTTGACTGCCTTGTGCCAAGGGACTTCTTGCCAATCTGTGTGCACATCTACTTTTTACATTTCTGTCAAGTTTTATTACCTACATCATACTGGTTTTGCTCTGCTGCAAATACTGTCTGTCTGTCTGTCTGTCTGTCTGTCTGTCTGTCTGTCTGTCTGTCTGTCTGTCTGTCTGTCTGTCTGTCTCTATCTATCTATCTATCTATCTATCTATCTATCTATCTATCTATCTATCTATCTATCTATCTATCTATCTATCTATCTATCTATCTATCTATCATTTCATTAATTTCTTTACTCTGTCAGTCTATGGCCATCTATTAAATAAATAATTCCAAGAACATTCACAACCTCAACATCCAAGGGGCCTTTATGTAAACATTGAGCAAATTGGAAAAAAAGTTCACTTAGAATGAGTGTGCAAAGAATGACTTACTTATGTAGCCTGACTAAAATGAACATAAAACACATAGTCAGCATGATAGCTACATGTATGAGAAAAATACCCACCCCTTTAGATCATGTGGGTTATTTTGCTCTCAAACAATGACATTCATATGATCAGATTAAATAGAAGAATACATGGGAAAAATCTTCTGGCTGCACCAATTAAAAAAGCAAAATACCAATTCTGATTATGTGAATTGCCTTCAGTTATAAAACCTCTAAGTGCTTTTTATGTGAGAAAAGGGTAAAGAGGCACGCTGGCTGAGGAATTCTGGGAGTTGAAGTCCACAAGTCATAAAAGGGCCAAGTTTGAAGACCCCTGATCTAGAGCCTTGGACTGGCAGCAAAAGAAAAGCCCAAATCATCCAGCCAAGTGTTTTCTGAAGTAATGTTCCCACTCTGGGACACAAAAATAATAAATTAGAAATGAAATTATTAAAAAAGTGTGCATTTCCAGTGCATTTATATTGGCATAACACATAACTTCATTTTACCTTATCATACAATGCAATGTAGAGAGAGAAGCCAAATGTGTCTTTCAAGTTCATTTGATCTGCTACCAGCTGGCAGATCTCCTTTGCAGTGGAGGCTGAATCTGCAAGCACTTTGGTACTGTTGCCATTCATCATGATTACACTAAGTGTAATTGGCTTCTTACTCTTGGTTGCCTAAAAAGCAAAGTTAAGTAAGTACTAAGAGATAGAAGTCTATTCCACACATGAAGAAGATTGAATCTCAACTTTTACAATATAGTGTATATAGATTACGTACATCTAGTTAGGAAAGGCTTTGTGAAACTGTTAGAATAGATTAATCAATATTTAACTTTTTCATGCCTTTTAGTGCCTTAATGCTAAAAATGTGGCAAATATCTATAGCTCAGTTATAGGATGAGGGTGGAGATTCATTCTCTGAGCTTGTGGGTTGGTTTCTGAACATTTCATTACCAGGCTAGGTAACATCTTCAGAGGAGTTTAGGGGATGTCAGTGTTCCTCTGTTTATAAAGGCTTTGTGTGGGCAGTAGATCTTGTGATGGGGATGTATGGGACTTGTGATGGGTCAGTGTGGGTTGCATCAAGTGAGGGTCTTATGATGGGTCAGTATGGATCACATCAGCAGCACCAACCCTCAACCAATACACGCAACCCCCCATGCCCCCACCCAGCACTTCACCTCCCAATGACCCTCACCTGATGTGATCTCCCCATCACAAGATCCATTACAAGACCCTCACCTGACATGACCCACACCTGACCCATCAGAAGACCCATCACAATGGCAATTCTAATCCAACATAGTTGGAGGATATCAGATTGGAAAAGATTAAATTAGTAGGGTTACCTATCCTGTCCTATCATACCATAGTTTTTGATATGAGAAAAGGGAAGATAAAATGTAATGTAATTTGGGTAATAGTTACCTGTAGCTCCATCCAGCTAGGTGGTTCAGATCGTGTTCCATTCATATAGGTTCGCCTCAACCTTTCAGAACAATATGGTGCATACAATAATGGTCCACACCGAATGAAATTTAGTAGATACTGCAGTAGTATGAAGTAAAATAAGTTATTTTGAAAGCATATATCCACATAGATTTGTTAGGATCTTCTATAACAGTAAGTAGAATATAATGAAAATGTTTATAGTCAATTCCATATTACTCTTTGCACTTTGAATATCATGTCTCCAGTTTTTGGGCACTCGGTCTCTAAAAGGTTCGCCATCACTGATCTAGCCCATGGTCCTAAATAAGACATATTTACCTCACATGCACAGAAAGAGTGCTTGCTGACTCCTCAGGCAACCATTTTAACTATGGCTTGACCAGCTGTCTCTGTGCAACTTGTGCAAAAAGTACCCCTGAATGGTGGCAGTAGTACGGCCTCTGGCCCCTACGCTGAAGATGTTTGTCACCCCAGGGCTAAAACTTTATTCTATGCATGATCCTCAATCACTAACTGAGGTAGCTTTCACTAGGAGCAAACAATTACAGAATCAGTACCTTCACAAACTGGTCTGAAGGGCAGAAAGAACCAAGGCAGAGTGACAATAAGATCCAACCTCTATGATAACTAGTTTTATTATTATTTGCAGTGAGTTGTTTGCAGATCTGGCAATAAATCTCATCCCTGTTATATAAAACAAATAAGCAGGCATTTTGTTATGTTTCAAGTTCATCATCTCAGAGGCTAGCGAACTTTTCTGGCCAGAGATTACATTTAATTACATTTTTTTTTAAAAGGACTGTGCTCTCAGTTGGACGCAGCAGGGATGAAGAGCCAAAAGGTTTGCCTTTCCTCCTTTTGGGAATGTAGGATTTAATGACATTCCTATTTTGCATAATAGGGGGGGAAAGGAAAATCGTAGAAGGGGAAAAAAAAAGATTTTAAAAACCCAAAACAAAACGAATAGAAAAATGCACAGTTGAAGAGATATTGTTCTAAGATTAAATGTAATCTTAGCTAAAATATTTTATGACTTTTGTTTAAAAATGCAACTGATGTAAAAATAAACAGCATATAGCATTATATTTAAAAATCTTGAAAATCAGCTCAAGAGCAATAGAAAAAACTTTGCTTCAAGCTTCTTGCAAAGAAAATAAAAAATGACATCGGCCATCAGAAGAAGTAATCTTCAGAGTTTTAATGTCAGACGTACAAGGAACAAGTGTCATAGCCACCAACCACATAATTAGTGATATCAGGAATACCACTGATAAAGCTAAATAGCTTTTTATATAGCCTTATTCCACACACATACACAATTACAATACCTGAAGGAAACCTGAGTTTTATTCAAGCCATTTTAGATGCACTTCTGGATCTGGATATGTGCATTTGCTATTGAAAATAAAGGTTTTATTTAATAAATGTAATACCTGATGGCAGGACGCAGGATAGCATTTCCAATGATAAACTGCACTTTTTCAAGGTTAGACATAGGCCTCTCAGACTCAGAGCATTCCTCCTGAAACATATCTTCCCCATCCATCAGCTGGCTTTTTATCTAAAATAAACACAAAACCATTCACCCTCTTTTGATTAGGATTATTTTAAAAGGCACCCAATCCATGCTAGAACGGAAAACCAGCTCAGCCCCTCCAACCTGGTGCGCTTTAAATGTTTGGACCAGACTAATCTCAAAACAAAGTAGGAAAGTCCTACTATAGGCAAGATATATGCTCCATTCATCTCATGTTGCTTTGGACATAAGATGTCTGTCTGTTCACCTGCAATCTACTTTGTTGACATTATTCTTTTTATATTCAAGATACAGGAGGAGAGGGAAACATCTGCATATGTCTGCTGCTCTCTCAGAAAGTTTTTGCCTTGCAATAAGCCACATACAAAGTATATTTTCAATAGGAGACTGTAATGCCTTTTGGATGGTGAGAAGAAAATATGGAACAAACCTTATCAGCCATTTTGGAGTTGCGCTTCAGTTTCACAGAAGAAATTACCTTGGAGAACTTGTTAACTTTTTTGCTGTCTACCTAGGTTATCCAATTTATGAAGAAAAAAAAGAGTTAGCTTGATTCTCCCAAACCGATAGAAACTGCTAAACAGAAGGGGAGCCATCATTCATAAGCATTTGGAAAGCAACTGTTTTCTCCTCTTTGTAGTGTCACTTAATTACCCATCAAGATATTACTGCTTATGTTACTATTTTTATATTATGATTTTATATTAGCATTTTAAGTTACTTGTCTTCAGAAATGGAATGGTGTAAACGCTGCAACAAATAATTGTGTCATGGTTCCGATAGATGAAACCATTTAAAAGAACTTCAAGGCAAGTTCCTTCATCTAAAATCTCTAAACTAAAATGTGGCAATGAAGACAAAATGAAAAATGGCTTCAATTCAGTTTGTCACAGCAAACTGTGACAACTATTTGACAAATTGGTTAAATAATAGCTATTAATTAATGGCTCCCTTGAGTCCAGAGTTTGACAAAATGTTATATTCTTTATTAGACTCAATAAATTTGTCATATAGAAAAATGTCACATTCTAAGACATTAATGCTCTACTAGCAGTATACAGTAAGCTTTAGAAAATTAACTAGTATAGTTAAAGAAATTTTAAAACTCAAAAACATTACAGAGTGAGAAGGATTTTTAGAAGACTGAATTTAAGAAAAAATTGTGGCAGCAAACCATTCTCATCTTATTTTACTGATGGAATGGAACTGGGTTTCTTAATGTACTATGGAATATACAGAAAGAATTGAACTGAGTCTGCTTCCTTTTTAGTAAGATTCATGCTGAGTCTTTCTAGTGTTTTGTAGACACTTTAGAATAACTTCCTGGCAGTGTTATAAATCATGCAAATGGAATGTAGTGCTTTCTTTTCACTAAACAGAGTGCTAATAAACTTTGACCCAATTTTCTGGCTAAACCAAAACAATAGCACAATTACGGACAGTTACCCTGTCCCTAGTAACTCTACTAGTTGAAATCAGTAAGCTCTAGCTCATGGGTGTCAAACTCGCCATGTCATGTGACGTGTTGCGACGTATTGCAACTTTTTTTGCATTGCCGGAGCTGGGGTGGGCACGGCCTCTGCATGATGCAACCGGCCCATGGGCCAGCAGCTATGGACAATTTGAACCCTGCAGTCAACAAATATTTGTAGCCTGTGAAGAGCTTGATAACGTTCATCTTTTCAGAGAGTTATCAAGCATCTGAAGTGTCATCTTGTGTGCCATGTACAAACCACAGACTCTGGGCTTCAGTGATTTTAGAAATGTTTGCTCTGTCTTTGGGACTTAAATGTTAATTTATTGTGACTTAACATTTAAGTCCCAAAGACAGAGCAAACATTTCTAAAATCACTGAAGCCCAGAGCCTATGGTTTGTACATGGCACACAAGATGACACTTCAGATGCTTGATATATCTCTGAAAAGATGAATGTTATCAAGCTCTTCACAGGCTACAAATACAGCTGCCTGTATTATGAACCACTGAACTACATGCTGTAGCACTTGCCCAGATCACAGATGTCAACCTACCAGGTGACATCAGACACCTCCCCTGATGCTATTTAGGCTTCTTGTCCTACTGGCTTCTGTAAGATCTTTTTAATTAAAATGATAGGAAGCTAGCATGCTGCAAAGCAAAATAGCATTATAAAGCATTCTAATTTTTCTATTTAAATAAGCTTATAGCAATGAAAAATATTTTTCTCTTACTATGTCTGGATGATAACTGCTTACAGGCTGAGGTTTGCTGTTCTTGCCAAAGCTGTCATAAATCTGGGTCTCCTTGGAACTTCTCTTGCTATTGATATTCTGCATTCTTTCTGGCAAATCACCCGTGAACTGCAAAATGATGGTCCATACAGCTAGGGATGCCTAATAAAAATAGATAGTAGACATACTGTCCTTGCAATTATAATGAATTTAAATAACAAATACTTATTAGCTGAATGAACAGAAATTAACATCCTTGGTTTTTGTACATCAGCACATGAATGTATTTAATTCCTATTGAACATTATGAGAATTAGTGCACCTCTATGTTTACCATACAGTTATAATAATAAACATGATGTGGTAAGAGAAACATTGGCAACTCATTCAGTAGATGATTTTACCATTTTGTCCAATCAAGTCAATTTTGTTACAATTTCACTGTTGCCTTATTTTGAGGCCAACATTTAGCAAAGAGAAAACTGCATGTGATTCACATTAAATACAATTACTGTACTTAATGCGTACTTCCCAAAATAAAATATGGAAACAAATATTAATAATTTATTGTATAAATTTTGCCAGGAAAAAATGGGCACAAATTTTGTCTGAAAATATTATAAGACATCTGGAATGTGCAAATTAGAGAAGGCTAATCTAAATTACACTTACGGTCTTACTGCATATTTGCCTTTATCTCAATTTTAGGTCTTTATCGTGTTTTATGAAGTAAGTTGCTAGGTGTTATTTTTAAAAAACTAAGCAGCAATGAACAAACATAATGTATCATAATGTGCCATTTCTAATGGATAACCCTTCAAGTTGCAAGAGAGATATGTTGCTTCAATATTTCTACATGCTTATGTTAAATATAGTTAATGTTTTCAAAATTGGCTGAACAAAAAGATTTTAAACTAACTGATAAACAAATAGTTCTAACTAGATAGTTTAGTAACAAATGAATACTTTAAAGCCTTCAGAGTCCAAATAGTGAGGTTAGTATTTTAGTTCACTGTACAGTTGACAGAGGAATAAGTTATGCAGAAGATTAACACTATAGCAGACTTTTCTATCAGGGTTTAAGCCTTTAGCTTTCTGCACAGATTTGTCCTTAAAAAGTGCTTGAAAACAATATCTTCTGAGGAATTCATCAGCCAAACAACAGAATATTCATTTTGGAAGTTACAAAGGCGGCTTATATGTTTCTGTGTGCTATGTGCTGATTTTTGCCTATAACATCCTGAAAAAATTGAGGACAAACTGCATTCCTCAATTGCAGCCACTTGTGTCTTTCAGCAATTAGACAAAATGAGAACGTGGGGATTAAAGCAGACAACTTTATACATGGCCATTGCATCAATTGTCTAGAACTCCTTGTCATGGTAGGTTAGGTTGGTTTCTTTGTTTCTGATCTTTATATTGTGTTAACTTTTTCATTGAGCTTGGAATGACAAATGTTCCCTGTTTTATAAATAAAGGATTAATTAAAATTGAAGTAAGATTGAACTGTTAATATTTGCACTTATTAGATGACTGAGAAAGACCAATTTATAGGAGATAAGGCCATGACCATCAATTGCTATAATAACATCTTCTAAATTTACTTTTTTTTTTTTTTTTGGCCTTTGAGGTAGTGTTAGCTCCTAGCAACTGCTTAGTCATTGCAGTTTTCTTGGCAAGATTATAAGAAATGGTTTGCTTTTTCTTTCTTCTTAGGGCTTCCTGAGAGACAGCAATTGACCCAAAGTCACCCAGCTGGCTTGGTGCCTAAAGTGACACTAAAACTCAGTCTCCTCGTTTCTAACCTGGTGCTTTAAAATATACATAGAATATACAATATACAAACACAATAAAAATCAACATAACCAAATACAATTATTATCCACATCACTGCATTGACATCCATTGCATAATATTCATTTCAGTAGGCAGCACCACATTTCAAATTATCAGAAAAAACGTAGTCTGATTCAGAACAACTTACTCTTCAGTCCCTGAAGGCTATGTAGCAAACAGTGTTTTAATTTCCCTGCTTATTATCAGGGAAAGAAAACTAGCTGTTTCAAATTTATTCCGAAGGCAATTTTTTAAACATTACTTCAAGGAACTGGGAGTTTTGCTTTTAAAAACACATTAAATTAAGATAAATAATTACCAAAATATTATCCTTTTCATCATGATAAAGCAAAGGGTGGCGCAGGGGACGTCTAATGTGTGTATAAGTGGCAGATCCCTGGAAGTAAGTTGCTGCAAATTTGGGGAAGGTGTATTGTGCCAAGTCATCTGACTCCTCATCCAGCTCTATGGTTATGGGGATCATATCCAGGTCTATCTCATTCAGTTTGTGCATCTGTGTTTTTTTCTCCAGGTCCTACAAGGTACAGAAATAGAAAAACAGTTTTATTTCCCTAGTGTTTTTAACCTGTTTTTTTGCCTAGATAGAACAAGGTGTTGAAACTGCAGGCAGAAAAGCTTTAAATAATGTCCTCTTCAGCATTCAGGGATTGCATTCCAGGGAAGAAATGGTAGATAGAAGACAATACCACAAAAAGGGAAGCCTATGACTACAGTGGAATGAAGGACCAGCAAGTAGGTCTCTCTGGACAAGTACTCCAGATAGCTGCTTCTTGTGAAGAGATTGACAGGCAGCAGTCTCCAGCAGGTTTATAGCTCTGGGAAATGAGAGAACAGCTATCTTTCTCAAATTGCTATGGCAACCTCAGAGATTTGACCTCTGAGAAATGTGGGTTCTCTGGCCAAGTTCATCATGACTCCCATTTTATTTATATATTCATAGAAAATAAAAGTGAATGGCTGAAATCTATTGCTCTGCTGTTGCAAGGTATTCACTGCCCAGAAATAGGACAACTGTAAGTTGAGGTGATGGATAAAGGAAGTAATGTGAAGCAACTTTATCAATTTGCTTTCTGGTAAAACAATATTTTTATTTTGGTCACAACCAGCAATGCAGCCATTTTCACGATATATTTTGAAAATTTCAAATGTGCTTATTAGTCCCCAAAATTACTTCACTGTTCAAGAAGCACAATCAGGAATATTAGCCTTATATTTATTACAAGTTTACATTAACAGAAGGTTGAAAGTCTGAAAGTACCCTTTGGTACTTCACTTTTACTCTCCAAAAATTAGGGAGGGTCCCTCCTAGATGCTTTTGCCACCCTTCTCCTTTGGACTCAGATTTTGTTTACCAGACTGTTGTCTAGGCTAGGTAATGTGCTCTTTCCCACATACCATTACAATAGACAATCAATTTAATTATTTCTCCACATCTTCTTACCTCAAAGCCCAAAGGAGCTTGGCCTTCTTGCCCCCCAATGAAAGAAGGCAAGAAACCAAATACTCTGTCCACCATTTCCTGGTCACTGATGACATCATACATTGATTCAGGTTTGTTTTCTTCAGATTCCTTTACTTTTAATTTCTTAGCATAATCTTTTGATTCTGGAATTACCAAACGTTCCTGTAAATAAATGGTAGGAATCCATTAAGCTGGACTTAGGGATTGAGTTACGACTTTATATGTACAAATTGCACTTTATAGCTACTCCTGCATCATCAGAACAAAGTAACAAAATTAGTTACTATTCAATGATTTGACACTGGAAAATTCAATAATAATTGTGTTCCTACCAATTTATTAAACATTGCTTCAAGGAACTGTTAACAGAAAGCTACAGTATTTCTTTATTTATTTTGGCCAGTGAAATGCTTCATCTAGTTAAGCAGAAGGAATCTCACTCAAGAGCTTCAGAACGGAGAACCTGAAATGTTGATATAGGTAAATGGGCAGAGAAATCTGAAGGTTGCAAAAATCAAGCACTAATGAACTAAGATATTTTCCTTTTCTTGCCTTTCATAGAGGAATGAGAGTACTGTTCTAGGGCTGGCTCAAAACCAAGATAAGCAGCATCCAGATTCAAAAGCCAGGCTGGAAACCTAAGAAAAGACTTGCAATCTAAGAACTAGTGAAGCTGAATGAGTTGGTATTTGGATTTAATCACACAGAAGATTATTTGAGTTTGGTGACTTTATTATACCTTGTTGTTTTTCCATCTCTGTCTCTATCTTCCTGGTTGAAGGAGTTGCTACTGAAATAATCCTTTCAGAAGTCAGTTTTATTTTATCTTTTTCCTCCTTTCCTTTTGTTCTTTCAACTTTTTTATTCTTTAACTAAACTAAACACACGATATAGACTTGATTCTTACTAACTGTGCGACTCCATTCTGAAAGGATTTTAATATCATCATATGTATTCCTTCTCCTGACTACTCCCAAGTCTACTCCCAAGTAACTCTGGTCCAGAAAGGATTTCTCTGTGGAAGAGTACCTGATGATAGCATTTACTAAATGGGCTCTCCTTAGGATCATGGGATATTGTAAAATTTGCAGAGGAAGAGGCTTCGAGGGTCCCACCTGAGGCAGTCAGACAGAACACACACCAACATCCTAAGCATGTGTGCCTTCAAGTGCATCCCATTACACCTTAAAACTCACTTTAAAGCAAAATATTGAGTTCACCCTTTTCAAGGAATTGTTGTAGAAGAAAACTTTACACATTTTATCTTCTATTAAAGAAAGAATTGAGATTATTCAGCAACTTAGGTATTGAAGGATTGTCATAGATAAGAGATAGGGCAAATTTTTTCAGATTTTTTTTTAGAAGACAAAACAAGAAGGAATAGGTTTTAACTGGAGGGGAGTAGATTTTGGTTGGACATTAGGACAAGTATTGGTGGAAATAGCTAATCACTGGCAAAACTGACTGCCTCAGGAAAGGGTGAATTCTCTTTCTCTGAAAAAATTAAGTAAATGCCTAATTGCCATCTGTCAGGGATGTATAATAGTGGATTGTTGCATTGACAATAATCTTAGGTAATTTTGACACGGTTATTTTTAAGCATTTATTTAACACAGAAACAGGCTGGCTATAACACTAATTTTAGCCATTCTGTTCTTATATCCTAGTTATGATTTTCCAGGCTCTCCACCTTAATTATAGTATACAAGCTACAAGTAGTCACTCTCTTTGGAAGCATTAGGTATTACATAGCTATTTTATTCTATCATCTTATCAAAATCACTCTTCTGCACAATTTTTATGGACAAGACTTGTGCTGTGATTCCTATTTCCATTCTTCTTTCCTACCTTCTTCATTGTGTGCAAACTCTTACGAACAAACATTCCCCTGGCATAAGCCTGTATCACACAAACAGCTTTCAGCTGCTCAGCAATTTTCTGGCGCATCAAGTAACCTCTGCACAATGCTTGAAACTTAATCACATTGCCACGGGCTTCTTCGTACTTCTTCATAAGCTGTTTGCTCCGGAAAAGGGCTTGCAGACGTTCAAATCCCAACACAAGCTATATGGGAGAAAGAACAGCCTGACTTTAATTATGGTGCGAAACATCTTCTGTTGCTGGACCTCAAGATTAAAGGCAAGCTCTTACCATTCTAAATTTTTTCCGAGCAAAGTGTCCTCTCCAGGCAGCCTGTATAACTACAGCACTATGTCTCTGTTTCAGAAACTCTTTCCTTTACAAAGAAAGAATAACAAAAAACACAACTAAGTTATTCCACAAAGAAAAAGAATATTAAAGGAGTGTTCAGAGCACGCTCAATGGAACAGGTGCTGGAGAACTGACTTATCCCAAAAAAACAAATCAGGAAAGTACCCTAATTATATCAAGACCAAGTGATTTCATTTTCTTTATGGAAACAATGACATGTGAACTCTCTCTTCTATGATGTGTACTGGAATTATCTTAAATAGACATGACCTACTCCAAGTGGTTTTTCCG
Source organism: Azemiops feae (assembly GCA_023970755.1). Lineage (NCBI taxonomy): Eukaryota > Metazoa > Chordata > Lepidosauria > Squamata > Viperidae > Azemiops > Azemiops feae. Next base: position 735,995 of record JALGBA010000221.1, read on the forward strand.
TTAAAACTAATGCTTTAATGTTCAATGTACCATGAATTTAGAGAGAAAAAAGTTCATGTGTCTAAATGAGTTAAAGTTATTTAGCATGTTAGGTATCTGCTGTGGCTCCATTATTGTGGACATGAAGGCTTGGGAAAAATAGTAGTAAATGACCGATTTAAATGCAGTGATCCTCTTGCTCTATGGATAGTGTTCCATTCATCACCATTTCCTATTTCTTTTCCAACTTTCCATGCTTACTGAAAATGCTGGACTATTTCTTTGTTTCTCTTTTACATTTTTAAAAAATTCATGAACCTTATCCTTTCATTTATTGTTAACCAAAGAGGGTAGACAACACATTGATTTGTTGGTTATGGGAGGGTCACATAACAGGAAGGAGTCCAAAAAGTCAAGATGGCATCCATAACCATGCAAACAAAGCCCACCCTTTTAACATGTGATGCAGTGAACATAAAAATGGGTGGGATTTCAATTGCCTGACAGTGGCTGTCATCTTGTCTTTTTGGACACCCCTCCCCCCATGGTCACTACTAGTTCTGGGCTTTCCTCATTCTTTTCCTTCATCCTTCCCATTCTGGAATGGAAGGCCAATGTTTTGCCTCTTAGGCTATAAACTACCATCTTTTTTCTCCCTCCTGCCCATTTTTACTCTATGAGGACCTTATTGCATCCTAGACAGGATTTTTCAAGCTTTTTCAGGCTGCCCAACTTGTTGAGTTTTAAAAATATTGGGAACCCCTGATCAAAAGTCAAAGCTCCGATCATGAAAAACTGGCTTCATTCAAGTGACTTTTTAATCTGTCACAGAACCTCATCCTGTTCTTGAGGAACCCAAGGACTGCATGGAACACAGTTTGAAAACCCTGATCTAAACCACGCACAACTGTGACTGTTAATAATTCACATTTGTCACTACCATTAAACATGTTTACCTGTCTTTGAATCCCCTCAACACCTTCTGAATTAGGATGGCTTTTTCTCTGAGTGCCTTGTCCCGCTGCACCTCCAGAACTGTATCGTGATAATCCTATTAAAGATTCAGGAAAAATAAAAGCCCACCTATTTGAGCAAAGGCTATAACAAAATAGATTAAATGGTTCTGTATACACAGTAGTAGCTGGACTTAATTGTTCTTCTTAACAATTCAATTTATTATTAAACCCACTGGAATTTGATCAGTGGTGCACTGATAAATATTTAAAAAAAACCGTTCTGATGGCTCTGCTGCTGCTCCCACACCACTAGCCTTAGACCAGCCAATTTGCATGCCATGCATAATGGCTCAGCTCACAAAATTCCAGAAACTTTAACAGTCAGCTTTTGCCAGCTAGTATAAGTCAATTCCACCGCATCACTGGGTTTGATTATATAGAAAGCATGAATCAGGATCAAGCTGCAAAACAAATATTTTAAAACAGAATAAATGGGGAGAAAAGAAAGACTTAGAAGGGAAAGGGAAGATTATTTCTTACTCCTCTTCTGTGCTGCACATACCACTGCTTATCTAGAAGGGAATAAAGTAATGAGCATATATGCACATTGGAGTATTTCACCATTCAAGTGTTCAGCTTTTTTTGTGTTCAAAAATATATATTACTGTATTGGTCATGAGCAGTTTATCTTACCTGTAAGAAAAAAAATTCAGAGGTATGGGTAGAAGTATATTTAAATGAGTTGTCTATATATTATGACTTCCACATCCTTTTTTTGACATCTAGGGAGCATTTATTTGATCAGAAATAGAATAATTATCTTATATCCTCAACGTTAATTTATACCCTGCATTTTTTATTCTGACTCCACCTATCTCTATTTTCCACTTGGATATTCTTTCTTTCCAGCATGGCCTTGGGTTTATCCCACAAAACAGAATGGGGCTCTGGGATCTATTTTTACCAAGAATTAAATTATCTGAATACTTCAAGTAAAAATACTTAAGATTATACCATCAGACTACATGCAATTAGACATTCCATAAACCACCCTGAATCCAATTGAATTTGTTTCTTGGAAACAGAAATAGGTTTGCACAGATAGTCATGTAAAGTATCTATTTGTGTCACTGTGTAACTTACTTTCAGAAAAACTTTGGTTTTGCCAATTTTCCAATCTTCATCTTCCATTACTTTCTTACAGATACAAGTGCAACTTTGACGAACATCATTTTTCAGCTGGGATAGAAGGTAATGATCACATTTAATTTAGGGTAAAAATACAAAGGCTACATGAGAAATATTTTATTTATTTATTCATCAAATTTATATGACTCTTAACAACTGGCATTTCAAACTGTGGCCATGCTTAGGAAGTACCTTTTTATACATTTTTTCATCTCTATTTGCAAATAATATCTCTAACATCAGAAATGAGATATAAACAAGTGCTATCATTAAAACATATAACAAATTACTACATGTAATACCTGCCCAAATTGGTAGTACTGTAATTCCTGCCTCTGATGTTTCATTATTCTAAGATTATCTGCAATCTTTTCTAATAAGCTGATTAAAGAAACCTTGTTAATTTACATCTTAATTGTTGATTATCTAAGATTTTCCAGTGTTAGCAATTACTGTTTTTTCCACAGATTTATGTTATCCACATACTTCAAAATGTTTGATAATCACCGTTCAATAAAAATAAAAGAAAGAAATTGCTAAGTACTAACGGAAAACTAAAAATAATCTGGGTCGGTCACCAGGACCAGAGGTTTTGTACTCTGAGCTTTTGGACTTGTGCTGGAGCCCCCACCCTCAGGGAACTTCTCTCTAGTGTGAGCTATTCTGAATTTATTTATGGTTATTTGTAGAATTTAATATTGATGCCGATACTGCACCTAATAAATGCTGTAAGAATAGATTTTAGAACAGATCAATCTGCTTTATTACCACTTATTATTATAAAAGAATAATTTAAAACAATAACCATTCTTGAAGGTATATAACAGGATACCTGTTCTCCAGCTGACACTGGCCGTAGGACTCTGTATCTGTGAAAGAAATCTGCAAAGCTATAGCGAATTGGATAGCCAGCTTTCCTAATCCGGATGGTTTCCATCATGCCAGAGTAGTACAGCTGTCGGATACAGAGTTCTCTATCAAATTGCTGAAAATGAAAGAAATGCCAAATTTACCACAGAAGCATAAACATTCTCTAGCTAACCAAATCCAGAGTTGATTTAATAAAAAATATTGTTTGAGGTTTTTAAAAATCATATTTTCAGGTAGGTCTATGTACAGGTAAACCACCTGGTCACACAGAGAAAGAAGCACAGTTCTGAAAGAAAGCAATCTTTGCATCAAATTTGACCTCTGATGATTTAATCAAGTCAGTTATCTTTGTTATCTTGGCAACAAAATGGCAATGGTTTGTTTCTGTCATTTTTCCACATCCCAGTCTGAACTATTGCCCTGCTATTGGTAGTCTCCCCTCTGAGTACTAACCAAGTCTTACCCTACTTAGCTTTTTGAGATCAGCCAAGCTCAGCTAGATGCTGCCCCTCATGAGGGCTAGTTAGTGTATCTGTTCATGTGTCATCTAAAGTAACATAAAATGAAGTTAATTGTTCCCTGCCTGGAAATTTTTTAATAAATGGTCTTCTCCCCTGAAAATAATTTACAATTTGCAGGGTATGAACAATCCAAAGGCAACAAGAAAAAGTTTGTTTTCAGCATTACTTTTATCCTGGATATGGTATGTCTTGAATATACCTGTGATATCTGACTTAAACTAACCAAGAATGGTCCAAGTGCAGAATAAACTTATTAAATTTTTAATAAATGTATTAAATTACTTCAATTTGCAATTTTTATTATACATATTTTCATGTGGTAATATCCTTTATATAAAGAAAATTTTAAATTGTGGTTAGGCCAAACAGTGTTTTTCAAACTTGGCACCTTTAAGATGTGTGGACTGGGAAGTTATCACAAAACATCTTCTGGGAGTATTTTTGGCACACAGACTAACATAGCTATGTCTTCTGGAAACTATTAAAAAATCTAAGAAGTACATTATTAATCAATTATATAATTCTTATAAAATTAGTTCCTCCCTCCTGAAACCATATAACATGACATATGAGGAGCATAATGAAAGTTTACCATGGGTTTCTTTTGGTCATTGGGTTTAAGGCAGCGGATAAAATAAGGCTGACAGCTATTCAAGATTTTCATCAACTGCTCCAGAGACTGTTTGAACTGTCCTGCTAGTGTAGGCAAGCGTTTGGCAGAATCTGATCCCTGTGGGCAGAAAGTACAGAAATGGCATAATTGTCAAATTACCATCAGCAAACAATTTATAGCAATGGTGCATATTCTTTACAGGAAAAAAATATGGGACATAGATAGTTGATTGCAAGTATACAAAGCTATTCTCCATATATTTACTTTGCAAGTTTAATAGTTCAATTTTTGCTCTGTATTAAAAGGAATTCAAAATGAACCTGATATATATACATGCAGCAAATCTTTTTTCTATCTTTCTTGAAATAACATTTCCAAGTAAAATATTCTAGATGTTTTGCTAATGAATACATCTTTACGGCTGCCCCTTTCTTTGTTTTGATTTCATATAAGCTTCCTGTTTGTCCACTGTATCCATGTAAGTGCTCAGAGGAGAAAGAAGCAGCATAAATTTCAGCTTTGCAGTACACAGCTTTGCAGTACACAGCTTTGGATCTTACCAATAATTTTGCAATCTTACAACTCTCATTGAACAAATACTCTCCCAAAACCGTAACACAAATTAGCTGACAGGTAAGTTGAACCCAAATGCACACACTGGAGAAGTTAGTTTGAGTTTTGCAAAAACAAATGTTTATTTATTTATAAACACACACACATGCACGTATGGATCATACTTTGAAAATAAAAGAGAATAGAAGTGCTAACAAGATATGGCCTAGGAAATATAGTCAGAATATAAAATCAGTGTTAAGAAGAGAGTCTTTAATTTATGTGAAAAGGAAGAGAGAAGAAACCCTGTATTATGAAAAGCAAACTGAAAAAAAAAATCCAATTTGTAGGATAAACTGTCATGATAGGAAAAGACAGAACAAAGCCTTGAACAATATTATAACTGAACACAAGCCAGAAAGAACAAGAAAAATATTTTAATCAAGTATGTTATCAAATAATCAAATATAATAAGCTATTAGAGTTTTTTTTAAGAACAAAACATCACATGTGAATTTACACTACAGTGACCATACTTTATTATAAAGGACAGTATTTCAGAAAGCTAAAGTCCTTTAGTTTAATTTACTATTTATTTTCTTGTTTTTCCTCTTGAATTTATTTATTTCAATTTTATAGCCACATATCTCACATTTGTGACTCTGGGCAGCTTATAATTAAAACATAAACAATACCAAGCACACAGAATAAAACAGCAATGCAAATAGTACAGGAAGTCCTTGACTTATGACTGTAATTGAACCTGGAAGTATAGTCATAAGTCATTGTGATCATAAACTGAGGCATCATGTAACTGGGCCCAAATTTTCCACATTTTTTTTCCCAGCAATCTTTAAGCAAATACCACAGTTAAGTGAATGTCACTGTCTTTAAGTGAATACATTTCCCCAAATAGGTGTTTTTTGCTGGAAATCAGAAGTAAACACTGGAAACAGATAAAAAAAATGTTACAAATTGCAGTCATGTGACCATGGAATGCTGCAACTGGCTGTAAAGGTCAGCCCCATTGCCAAGCATCCAAAATGCAACCAATGTAACTTTCAAAATGGGTCATATATAGCTCTGGGGTTTGGTTTATAAAGTTTATATTGTATTTAGTATAGGAAATGCAAGACAACACACAAAGTAACAAACTATTGAATTTATTATTCACAGAGGTGAATTTTGTTTTAAGATGTTATAAAGAACAGAGCCATATTCAGAAAAAGAAATGCCAAATGAATAAGCAGGCTTTAGAAAAGTCAGAAGGACATAAGTTCTGATATAAAATTAGATTTGCAGAGATCAAGAGAATATATCTGTTTGCCTTTTCTTTATTTCCTACATCAAAGTCTTTGTGTAGATCATACTGGACTGTGAAGGCTGAGGAATCTTTACTATAAAAAAGCTACTTTAAGGACTGAATTTGGAGAATCAGAGTGTTTCATAAAAGGGAATGGAGTGAGACAAGGATATATATTGTTGCCATATTGATTCAATTACATTGTGGCAGACTTGAAAGAGATCACACAGTGGAAATTAAAATTGCAGTTGAAACATTGAGATATGCAGATGACATCACTGTGTTAGTTGAAAGTAAGAAGAAAGTAAGTGAAAGTGAAAAATATGAGTTGATGTTAGACATTTAGAAGATAATCTTTACAGAAAATGGAAGTAATAGATAAATGTTTTCTTGGGCTCAGAAAATGAATGGTATGCTGGAAATAATTACATTTATAAACGGGACAAAGGCAATGGCAAAATAGATAGTATCTTGAAGTGTAAATATATTTCAAAGTTTAGAATATTTAAAGCGTGACAATAGAGCTGTGAAGGTTGGACAATGAGAAAAAACAGAAGAAAAACACTTTTACATTGTGGGTTTGGAGTACCATGGACTGCAAGTAGAATACCAATACTGCAAGAAAAACAGACAATGAGTCCTGGGCTTAATCAAGTTTTAATGTACTTTGAGGTGATATTTAACAAGCAGAAAATCATATATTTTGGCCAAGTTATATGATTAGTTGTTGTATTAGAAAAATGATTAAGTTAGGCCAGAAAAATTAAAAGAGGAAAGTGTATTCATTTATTTCATTACTCAGCAAGACTTATATGACAATCAAAATCACTGGGCGCTATCTAACAAAATGAAATTCAATGGTGAAAAAAGTAAGGTTCTACATTTAGGCAAGAAAAACCAAATGTACAGGTATAGTATAGAGGGTACCTTGCTCAATAGTAGTAACTGTGAGAGGGATCTCGGAGTCCTAGTGGACAATCACTTAAATATGAGCCAGCAGTGTGCTGCAGCTGCCAAAAAAGCCAACACAGTGCTAGGCTGCATTAACAGAGGGATAGAATCAAGATCACGTGAAGTATTAATACCACTTTACAATGCCTTGGTAAGGTCACACTTGGAATACTGCATCCAGTTTTGGTCACCACGATGTAAAAAAGACGTTGAGACTCTAGAAAGAGTACAGAGAAGAGCAACAAAGATGATTAGGGGACTGGAGGCTAAAACATATAAGGAACGGCTGCTGGAATTGGGTATGTCTAGTTTAATGAAGAGAAGGACGAGGGGGGACATGATAATAGTGTTCCAATATCTCAGGGACTGCCACAAAGAAGAGGGAGTCAAGCTATTTTCCAAAGCGCCTGAAGGCAGGACAAAAAGCAATGGATGGAAACTAATCAAGGAGAGAAGCAACATGGAACTAAGGAGAAACTTCCTGACAGTTAGAACAATTAACTAGTGGAACAACCTGCCTCCAGAAGCAGAGAATGCTCCAACACTGGAAGTTTTTAAGAAGAGACTGGACAGCCATTTGTCCGAAATGATATAGGGTTTCCTGCCTGAGCAGGGGGTTGGACTAGATGATCTCCAAGGTCCCTTCCAACTTTTATTATTATTATTATTATTATTATTATTATTATTATTATTATTATTATTATTATTATTATTATTATTATTATTATTATTATTATTATTATTATTATTATTATTATTATTGTTGTTATTATTATTGTTGTTGTTGTTGTTGTTGTTGTTGTTGTTGTTATTGATAAATATATGAGAAGATGCTGTGAAATCATTTTGCATGTGCAGAAAGAAGGGTGTGTGTTACTTCTCCTTAAATTTTGTGAGATATAAAATGCTAAATTATTACATAATCTTATAGGAAGCATGTGTGAACCCCACTATGAAAACCAAACAAAGAAATCCACACAAAGTTTAGTCACACAAAAACTAAAGCTATTTTTTTATTAACTTTGTCTATAATAACAAAGTCTTGTAAAGTCTGATAGTGCTTTATGCCCTCCCCTTATGTGAATTTGGAATACATCTTTTGCCCATTGCTCTTTCTTATTATGCACTTTAACCCATGTTTTTCCCTGTCACTTTGGTCATAGATCTGATCTATCTGTGTGATAGATCATCTTCCTTACTCTGCACAGAATAACAGAAAAGAATTTCATAATAGCCAAGATAAACATTGCCTTCATTCCCAAGATAAACAAACTGCACAGATCTGCACCTCTACAATGGGAATAACCACAATCCCAAGCATCCTCTATCCCCAAGTGTCACCAACTCTAATATTCCTTGCTACTAGAGCAAGGAAAAACTGATTGTGTAATCCAGTGGTGTCAAACTCGCAACATCACATGATGTGTCGCGATGTATCGTGACTTTTTTTCCATTGCTGGCAATGGAGTGGGTGCGGTTTCAGCATGACGCATCCGGCCTGCGGGCTGGCAGTTTGACACCCTTGGTGTAATCCTTCTCTTTCCTTTTCCCACTTGCCTTCAATTGCTGGAGCCTAGTGGTAATGTTGGAGGCTTAGCACCTGGTCTCTGCCATCCTGTCATCTGAAAGTTTTGCCTTGTGAACCAGAGACGTCAACTTATGCCCTGAGCAGTAACTGGCTTAAATTTGTTACATAAATCTATCAGAATTTACTAAGAAAATGGAAATACAAGTATCATCCATTCATCAGTCTAACCTTCAAGGAATCCTTTCCAAGGTGCTTAATGATCCCACGGCCAAAAGACAGCACATGCATACTTGTATCCACCTGAAAGATTTCTTTGAGGAATTTGTTTTTGGATGAATAAACAAGTTGCATTATGTCTGAGCTAAGCATATCACGATTTTTCTCAAGGAAACCTGTGGAGAAGAAACACAATAAATGTATTCTTTCCATTTGATGTTAATTGCATTTTCATGGTCATTTTATTAGGTTAAGCCTTTTCCTTGCACAGATAGCTAGTTTTCACCACTCCATTTAAACCAATTCTTTGCAATTGAAAGAAGTGTAGGGCTAGAAGTTCTAGATATTAGTCACTGAGCTAGCAAAAAAAAGTATACTGACATAGGTTGTATTGCCTATATTTTTGCCAACACATATTTTGCCACAGTTACAAGCCTTGAACATCATTCTGTCCTCACTTATTATAGACACTTAAAAAAAAAATGTTGAATTCCCGTGGTATTGTTTCCACTCTCACCAAGTATCTGACAATTAAAAAAGCAATGCCAATCACTCTCCCTTATGGGATGGGGCAGGTGAGTTTTGCTACCTATCATGTAACAATCTACTGATAGCAGGGGAGGGAAGGGTACAGGGTGAGAGTGCTCTTAATGTTCTTGTTTTGAGCAATCTCTACTCATGACACACCTGTTACCTGACAAATTCTCAGATGAGACTGAACCATAATATAAATATTGATCAAATACTTTTTAATGTCAAGGCCAAAAAGAGAGCAGTCAAATTTCCAATGAATAAAAAAGACAGAAGAAGTCCTTAAATCTTGGAATACATACATACATATATACATATATGGACACATTCTGATTTCTAAGTACTGCAGAAAGCAGATTTTCCATTTCTATATGGCTTTTTTCTGAGCTGTAATAAGGAAACTTATCTAGTCATGTGAAGTCTGTCATCTTCTGCCATAGACAGTTTCTAATTCCTAAATATGGAGTTAAATGTCTGGAGAGTCAAGATTTATTGTTGTGTCTGGCATGAAGCCCTCACAGCATCCTATGCTGCCAACACCCGAGCAGAGTGCCCCAATGGCCCCTGCTTCTCCCCCGCACTATGAAGATATAAGTAACTATGATGCATTGTACAAACAGAGGGTTTAGAAACTGCAGTTGTATGAGACTCCTGGGTGCTTAATGCAAGTAATAAAACCAGGAAGAAGTACAGCTGCACAAAGCCCCTTTGAGCTGACACTCCTGTAAGACAGAAGTAGTAATATGCAACTAGCACAACTCAGGTCTCTTTTCTGGTTTAAACCAATTTTCTGTGCAATACAAGGACTGGCACTCTTTTTAAAAATCAATAAACTCATGTTTTTAAGGAGCCTGCATGTGACCTGACAAGCGCTTCAGAAAGTGCCAGTCATGCACTATATGGGCAAATGCCTGTTTGTAATCCAGGTGTCCAGTCTGTTCTGCATCTCCAGCCAAACCAGTTCTGGTAGACAACAGCAATCAGAAAGAACAGAAATGCCCACAGCAGCCTCAAGAGGCCAACAGAAGCTATTTCAGAAGCAGATTCTGAAGCCTGCCCTTATCAACAACAAATACTCAGTGAAGTATGCCAGACCCTATTTGCAGAAAGAGTTGTGTCAGAGAAAGAGGAAAAACCTATTTTAAAACCAGCACTAGTAAGGGTTGTTTATACTCTTTATGCTCTTTCTGATACGGGCTGGTGAGACAAAGAAAATGTTATGAGGACATGGCAGAAAAAAGAGGTTGCTAGGACTGGAACAAGTGAAGAACCACCCAAGTTTCTTGTATTTGCTAGAACGTCTAATCATCATTGTTCCAAAACAACAATATTCAGATCAGGCTTTACAACAATGGCTTAAAGATGCTATAAATCACCAGTGGGGAGATAACTTAAGTAACAATGACTAAAACTATTTATAGTAAGATAATCTCCTTACTGGTATTGATCCTGGAACAAAAAATATCTATTAACCAATGGAAAAGAAGCTGAAACTCACCTTCTGACTGGTAATAAACAACACCAGCAAAATGGTTAATAGCAAAAATTGTATCATGGACATTCTTTGGAGGAATGTAGATTTTGCTTCTGCCATGGTGCAAATTGATTTTGTTTAGCATAGTGGTGTCTGTCCCCTGGGAACATTCAAAAACATGAGTTGAAGCAAAATGGATTCATTCTTTTTATGTTAATATGCTAAAAAGAGCAACAACAATAATAACAAATTTATGATAAAAGTAACAAGGGCCAAATCTAATCTATGATGAGGTATGGTGGATTCAAATGAAGTATCCTCACTTTGTTAATTAGTAGACAACTCATGGTCACTGGGTCTTCCTTTCAGAGATATTTCCTTACCTAAGCAGAAAAACAGAATGGCAATGGGCAGGCAAAAAAGCAGCAGGGCAGGACTGACTTCCTTCAAGGGCTACCTGTGAAGGTAGCCCTTGACTTACAATAATTCATTTAGTGACGGTTTGAAATTACAGTGGCACTGAAAAGTGACTTATGACCTATTTTCACACTTACGCCTGTTGCATCATCCCTGCGGTCATGTGATCAAAATTCTGATGCTTGGCAACTGACTCATATTTAGAATGGTTGCAGTGTCCCAGGGTCATGTGATATTTTGTGGCCTTCTGAGAGGCAAAGTCAATGGGGAAGCCAGATTCACTTAACAACTGTGTTACTAACTTAACAACTGCAATGATTCACTTAACAACTGTGACAAGGAAGGTTGTAAAATGGGAGCAAAATTCACTTAACAACTGTCTTGCTTAGCAATGGAAATTTTGGACTCAATTGTGATCATAAGTCGAGGACTACCTGTAGAGTGCAAATATATCACTCTTTTATGACACAGAGGTAGGAAGAAAGAACAGAATCTAGAAATAAAACTAAAACTAGTCAAATTAAAATAAAAAGATTTGTTTTGTTGACAACTAACCACTAGTTAGAACACAAAAGAAAAATGGTGTGATTATTTTACTTCTCTTTTCGGTTTTGAAATGCAATTGATTTCTGTTCAATGAAATATAGGTTATTTGCTACAACACCCAACAATCAGTAGTTTTAGGGCTGTTTCCAAAAGAGGCAGAGGAAGAGAGGTCCCGGGACTTATGGAGCAAAGAAACTGGATGAGGCTGTCAGCAGACCCAGAGGAAGGGAGAGAGGCTTTTGGAGGAGTTGGTGGTGGCGGCAGCGTGCTCCAGGGGCAAAAAGGAGCAAGGCCCCTTTAAGGAAAAGGTGGAAGAGACAGGATCAGAAAAAGGAAAGGAGGCGAGGTTGTCCTGCAGGAATACAAGCTAATTTGAGGGCTCCATTTCCATCTATCCTGTTTGCCATCGTTTGCTCCCTAGAGATTAAAATGGACGATCTGAAACTTGAGCTGGCCACGAACAAGGAGTGTATATCAGAGGTGGTGGCCCTTTGAGAGCTGTATGCAACGAAATTTCATTTTGATGTATGCCGATTGGTGTACATTCAAAGTGACAATAAAGTTGTTTATTATTATTATTATTATTATTATTATTATTATTATTATTATTATTATTATTATTATTATTATTATTATTAAACAAACGAACTAATGTACAGCACAGCTGCAGTTATAACTGAATACCTGGGATGCAAAATCAACAAAGAAGAAAAATAGTGCACCACAAAAATGGAAGGTTAGACTGGAAAATAAAATCAGCAAGTTAAGATCAGATGCAAGCAAGCTAGAACAGATGAAAGAAAAGAAGCTGAAGAAAAGAAGACCAAAGAAGACCTAATCAAGAAATACCACTTAGAAACAAGGAAGATCAAGGAAGCACTGGAAATAATAAAGCAGCAAATAACAGCTATAGCCAGGAAAATCAACAGATACAAAGCTCAAATTGCAAATTATAGGCAGAACCTCCAATTTCAATCCAATCAGAAACGTTTCTACCAATCCATCAATGGAGAAACTGCAATGAATCAGTCAATACCTGACAAGGAAGAAATAGTGCAGTTCTGGAAGCAGATATGGGATAACCCAAAGAAATACAACAAGGACGCGTCTTGGTTAAAAGAGGTGGATGTAAATAAAACAGAAGTTGAAATGAAAGTAGTAATAACAACAGAAATGATAGAAAAAAGAGCAAGAAAGATCAAAAATTGGTCAGCACCAGGTGAAGATGAACTGTATGGGTTTTGGTTGACACATCTAACTGTTCTATACCACTCATTGCCAAGCAGTTCAACAAGGAGGAGAAATTGAAAAGTGGCAAACAACTGGAAAACCTACCTAATAATGAAAAATCCAGCAAAAGGGGCAACACCAGGCAACTACAGGCCAATTACCTTCTTATCAAAAACTTTCAAATTGCTAACTGGTGTGGTAGCTGATGCAGTACAACAGCATCTAGTTGAAAACAATCTCTTTCCATCTGAGCAGAAAGGAAACCGCCCCAATAGCAGAGGAACAAAAGATCAACTCCTAATAGACAAAATGATCTTGGAAAACTGCAAGAAAAGGAAGACCAACCTGAATGTGGCATGGATTGACTACAAAAAGGCATTTGACTCTCTGCCACATGACTGGATAATCAAGTGCCTAGAAATAACAGGAGTCAGTAGAAACATCAGAAAATTTGTGCAAAGATCAATGGCACAATGGAAGACACAGTTGCAGGTCAATGGTGAAAGACTGGGAGAGGTTAATATCAAGAGAGGAATATTTCAAGGAGATTCATTATCACCACTACTATTTCTTATTGCCCTGTTTCCTCTGTCAACAATACTGAATAACTCAGGACATGGCTATCAAACATCAAAAACATCTGCCAGACTATCCCACCTCCTTTACATGGATGATCTGAAGCTGTATGGAAAAACATCATCTGAAATAGAATCGCTGCTCAACACTGTCCGTATATATAGCCAAGATATTGCAATGGCGTTTGGCTTGGACAAATGTGCCACACTTACTATCAAACAAGGAAAAATAGTGAAAACTGAAGGAATCAAGATGCCCCACGAAAATAACATTAAGAGTCTGGATGAGGAAGATTACTACAAATACTTGGGTATCCTTCAAGCTGACAACATCAAGCACACTGAAGTCAAGAAAAAGATTAGAGGTGAATACATCAAGAGAGTGAAGAAGATCTTAAAGTCCAAACTCAATGGAGGAAATACCATAAAGGCAATCAACACCTGGGCAATTCCAGTCATTAGATACACAGCTGGAATAGTGGACTGGACTCAAGCAGAACTAAAAGCAATGGATAGGAAGACCAGAAAAATAATGACAATGAATCATGCCCTTCATCCACGCAGTGACATTGACAGACTCTATCTACCAAGGCAAATAGGTGGGCGTGGAATGCTGCAAATACATCAGATGGTTGAAGAAGAAAAAATGGCTTTGGAAGAATATCTGAAGGACAGTGATGAAGATGCACTGAAATTAGTATACCAGGAAGGCTTACTGACTACTGGAGAGACCAAACTGGCCTACAAGAAAGACCAAATGAAGAACAGAATAGAGGCATGGGAAGACAAAGCACTACATGGCCAGTACATTAAAAAAAAATAGCTGGGAAAGCAGATAATAACAAGACCTGGCAATGGCTAAGAGCAGGAAAATTGAAGAAAGAGACCGAGGGACTAATTCTGGCTGCACAAGACCAAGCCTTAAGGACAAATGCATATAAAGTCAAAATTGAGAAGACAGCAACAGACAGTAAGTGCCGCCTATGCAAACATGCTGAAGAAACAGTGGACCACCTGGTAAGCTGCTGCAAGAAGATCGCACAGACTGACTACAAGCAGCGGCATGACAAAGTAGCAACAATGGTGCATTGGAAGATCTGCAAGAAATATCATTTGCCTGTAAGCAAGAACTGGTGGGATCATAAAATAGAGAAAGTCATAGAAAATGATAAAGTTAAACTGCTCTGGGACTTCAGAATTATTATTATTATTATTATTATTATTATTATTATTATTATTATTATTATTATTATTATTATTATTATTATTATTATTATTATTATTATTATTATTATTATTATTATTATTATTATTATTGTTATTGTTGTTGTTGTTGTTGTTGTTGTTGTTGTTGTTGTTGTTATTGTTGTTGTTGTTGTTGTTATTGTTGTTGTTGTTGTTATCTTTTATTCATTAGACATGAACCTCAGTCAACTGAACATTCAAACTGGCTGGCGCCGATGGTTGACATGGGTTGCTACCAGCATCCTAGGTGTCAACCAGGTACCTCCTTAAAATATAAGATGTTCTGAGTAGCGCAGTTTTTTGTAACATTGCTGAAGTTATTGCAGGAAGCTACAGTTTCTTGATGTATTTTGCAAAGTTTTTGGACCTAGTTCCCAGTGCCCCGATGACAATGGGTATCACAGTTACACGTTTCATCCATAATCGTGCAGTTTCGATGGCCAGGTTGCGATATTTTGTAATTTTTTCCAGTTCTTTTTCTTAGACTCTGGCATCTCCTGGTACAGCGATATCAATCAGCTGTACGCTTTGATTCTCTACAACTGCGATATCTGGCGTGTTGTGTACCAAATGGCGATCTGTCTGTATTCGAAAGTCCCACAAGATCTTCACCCTCTCATTCTCAACAACTTTTTCCACCCTATGTTCCCATGACTTTTCAGACACAGGCAAGTCGTATTTTTTGCACAATGCCCAGTGGATTAATTTAGCAACTTGGTCATGTCTAGCTTTGTAATCAGTTTGCGCAATTTTGCTGCACTCACATTATTATTATTATTATTATTATTATTATTATTATTATTATTATTATTATTATTATTATTATTATTATTATTATTATTATTATTATTATTATTGTTATTATTGTTATTATTGTTATTATTGTTATTATTGTTGTTGTTATTATTATTGTTGTTGTTCTTCTTCTTCTTCTTCTTCTTCTTCTTCTTATTATTATTATTATTATTATTATTATTATTATTATTATTATTATTATTATTATTATTATTATTATTATTATTATTATTATTATTATTATTATTATTATTATTATTTCCCACAGAAGCCTTAAGGAAAAATGATACTTACCTTGGGAAATCTGCTTTCCTCATCAATCAGTGAAACAATGTTCATGGGTTTGAGTACAATGACTTCCAAAGCGGCACAGTTATCCTTGAAGTCAATATGGTTCCAGGAGATTTGCTCAGCTAAGTATTCCTCCTGCTCCAGTTTGAAGATGTGGAGTACAAAGAATTGCTGGAGATGTTCATTGGCAAAGTTGATGCAAAACTGCTCAAAACTGTAGGGAGAGTTTTCATTGAAAATATGTTTCAAATGCCCCTCTCAAGAAATAAAAAAGCTACATGAATAAATACAAATATAAAATTCCAGGGATCCATCAAAAAAGTTTTGATATTAATGATACATGGTAACAACTGATACTGCATGGATTAAACTATAATAATTAATGGTGTAATATATATTGTGTATTTCACAACTGCCCCATTTGTAAGCTTGACTCTTGGACAATAGGAGATATCAATAAGTACTTAAAGTGTTTTGATGGCCAATAATTCAGACTTCCACAATCTGATATAATCCAGATGTTTTGGCTATCAATTCTGGCCAGCTGCCATTGCAGATCTAGACTGCAAGGCTATGGATTATAGTTGAAGGTTCTAGATCAGTATTTCTCAAACTTGACAATTTTAAGATGTGTGGACTTCAACTGCCAGAATTCCCCACTCAGCCATGCTGCTAAATTTGAGAAATACTGTTCTAGAAGGCAGCCAAAAGAAAAAGTGTTCTGCATTTCTTTGCTCCTATCTAGTGGTTGTTACAGAGATTTGCAGCCCGGGTCTGGAAACCATTGCTTGACTTCAGAATACATCTACCCTTGACTTATGACGACTATTGGGACTGGAATTTCCATCATAAATTGTTATGTTTATAAGCCGAGTTGGGCCTGGTTTTTATAACAATTTTTACAATGGTCATTAAGGGAATCCAGCTTCCACAATAGGGCTTTTTTGCCAGAAATTTTTGCTGCTACAACTGGTTGTAAATGTGAGTCAGTTTTGACAACCACCCAAATTGTGATCACGTGACCACGAAAATGGTGCAATGGTAGTGCGAATATAGGTTGTAAATAATTTGTTTTGAGGCTGTCATAACTTTGAATCATCATTAAACAAATGGACATATATCAAGGACTACCTGTAGCCCTCTTGTAAGACTAATTAGTCAGTTCTAGAGTTAACCTGAACTAGACAGTTGCAGTATTTTAACATGCCATTTATTATAAAGAAGGAATTATTATTATTGTTGTTGGTCACACAATCAGCCAGATGTTTATACTGGATTTGGCATTTTTGTCCATTTATCAAGTCCTTCCCATAGGCAGATGTTATTTAATAATATTAAAGGTATCAATGCAGGATAAAAACTGAAGTAAAGCTGTCTTTTGCAACTGACTAATGGTGATTTTGTCAATGCTGATGGTGTTCAAGTGGTGCTCCAGATGTTTTGTAATCACACCCAAGGTGCTTATTACTGTAGTTACTATCTTTGTTTTCTTTTGCCACAGTCATTCTATTTCTATCTGCGGGTCTTTGTATTTTGTTATTGTTTCTTGTTCTTTTTCTTCTGTTCTGCTGTTTCCAGGTTTGCAATGTTCACAATCCAGACTTTTTTTGTCTTTCTTATAATTAAAATTAATTTATTATTATGGTTTTATTATTATGGTTGGTTTCACAGTCAGCCAGATGTTTAGAGTGTATCTGGCATTTTTATCCACTGATTGAGTCCTTCCAAATGTTTTTGTTTAATAATATTAAAGGTATCCTAGTGGGATGTAAGCTTTTCCAGTGAAAGCTGCCTTTTGCAAATGATGGATTGTGATTGTATGAATGATGATGGTATTATTATTAGTGTCCAGCAGAAACATACAGGAGGGACTAAAAATCAGGCCCCATAGATCAATCACAATATGTTTTATTAATTTTTTTCAGAGAAAATGTTACTCTATTTAGCAATGTTGAAAAGTCATGTGTCAGACAAGTAAGGAAGTGTTTAGAAGAAAATAGCACCAATTTCAATATTAATTGCAATTTATATAATTAATTATCTATAGGTCCTGATTTTTAGTACAATACAACCTGTCATTTTTGAGTGGGATTCTTTATTGAAAGATAACTAATATCAGAATTTGATTATGACTTAAAGCATGTTAAGATTAATATCTGATTCAGTTTGAAGGTTCAATTTGGAAACTAATGTAAGTTATAAATCAGGTAATTGAATACACTAGAGCTCTACCGTATATATGTGATTTTATGGGAAAATGTACTCTATTAGACATCTCTTATTTATAATTTTCTCTGCTCCCCATTTTGTGGCTTCATCCATTTTTTTCTACTACAAAGAATTTAGTTAGTGCCACCAGTTATTATTTTTGAGTTGATAGCTATTTCCCTAAATTTCTCAAAAGAAATAAAACTAGACTATACCTGTTAGTGTTAAAGTTTTCAAAGCCAAATATATCCAGGAGCCCAATGGATTTGCACATATTTTTCTCATCTGGAGAAGGATTACAAATTGCATCATTGATCTTATTCACTATCCAGATGAAGAGGAATCCATAGATCCCCTAGGTTTAGAAAAGGAATAAAGAAAAGTTAGGGTTTTTATATAGTTTATTAAAATGTACATTCATACACTAAACACATAGAGCTTAAAAATATATTACACAGCTATCAAATAAAAGCCTATTCATGCATGCATTAGATACATTTGGAGAACCAATCAGGTCCAGAAACTTCTGTCATAGCAATGATACAAAATTTAGTTAGAAGGTAGCACATGACTGTCATATGAGCAGGCTAAAAAGTTTCTAATTAGAGGTGACATTAACTCTGCCATTCCAAAGTGGCAGATAGGACACTTATTATTTATTTATTTATAACATTTATAAGTCGCTCATCTTACCTCAAGGTGACTCTGGGCAGCTTATCCACGCCACCCAAAGTTTTTTATATAAGAACTGAATAATAGAGAGGGCAAGATGCATTCCTGTTTAACTTCCTTATTAGTAGAATAGGGTCAGGTCAATTTTCCACCATTTGACCTGCATTGCAGCCCCTTCATGCAACATCATACAGGTAGTTCTTGCTTAACAACAGTAGCTAGAACTGGCAATTCTATCACTATGTGACATGGCCATAAAGCACAATGACTGCGCTGACTTATGACAGCAATCGTGGCAGTTCTGGTTGCTGTTGTTAAGTGAGTTATTAAACATAATGTCATGTGATTATCATTTCAACCTCCTACTGACTTCCCCATTGACTTTACTCCTCAGAAGCTGGCAGTGAAGATTAGAAATGGCGATCACGTGACTGTGGGACACTGACATGGCCACATGTACAAGGACCAGTTGTAAGTGTTCTTGTTCAGCATTGTTGTAACTTTGAACACTCACTGAATGATTATTACATGAGGATTATCTGTAAGTAGTTACAAAAGCCAGAAATTGATGGAGAAGCTGCTAGTTTTTGTCACAATCTCTCATGAGGAATTAAATGAAATGTTGCTATGAAAACAGCATAAAGAGTATCTCCAGGAGTGATACATTAGTATATATCACAAAGAGGTGGAGGGGTGTGATACATTAATCAGAATGAGATTTTATGCAGTAAATAGTTCCACTAACTTCAAGAAAATGGCAGAAGCCACGGCTAAGCAGGGACAACTGAATCACTTTCTTTTGGTCTACATAGCTCTGAAGCATGAGGCTATTTGAGGCACAATTTTTACAGATCAAACAGAAGTATAAGAATCACATATATATTGACACTAAGGAGTCCTGTATATCCCTGAATATTTATTAATTGGTGATATTAACAAATTTTTATAACCATAATCCATTTCATCACATGAAATGAGAGCAGCACTGTTCCCTTGTGTTCATACAACATTTGAAGAGCAGTAGTTGGGTGAAAGAATCCTTGATAAACATGAGTGTCTTGTTGTAACAGAATATTTTGGTTTTCTATCTTTAAGCTTTGAAAACAAACATATTCTTGCAAAACATTGAAAAACAGGGCTGATCTCTTTTACCTTGACAAAGGCATCTCTCACATCGGCTGCTTGAGTCACACTTAGGGGCGTAGAGACACTTTCCCCTCGGATGATAATGGAATGGTTTGTAAGGCTCTTGGGGAGTTCTCTAGAATCCACCTGTGGGAATTGATATTGTACTAGATGATTTTATATAGACACAAAAGATTTATCAAAGAAGAATAGAGCTAGCTATATCTAATGAAGGGATAGAGAAATTTATTAATGGGACACAGAAGCAATACCATTTCTCAGTCAAACTTACTGCAAAACATTATTTGCAAGAATAAACTGAGAAGGGACTGTTTTAAATTCCTTGGAGTAATTGTAATAAATATAATAAATAAAACCAATACCTCTAGTAGTTTGGTTGCAGTGGAAAAATGTACAGAATCAAGAATATGAGAGCAGTCCAAATTTTCATATACAACACCTAATTGTAGAAAAACAGTAAGTCTTATTCAAAATAAGTAAAAAAAATGCAGCATTTGTTTGTTTTATTTCATTTAGGAGGAAGTTGTTTGGCTAAAGTAAAGGAAATTTCTAGTTTCTGGAAAACATTATATTGTTATCCTGTTCAATAATATTATGCATTATCCTGACCTGAAATTGGAAGTTGTTTTTAGGTTTTTTAAATACAAAAAGTAACACATTTAAATGTGGCAGTTAGTTAAACAATGGCACAACATTATGACACAGAGAATCTTCTGAAAAACATCTTCCCTCAAACACTGTTTAAAGACAGTGTTTAAAGATCTTAAGAGGTTCAGATATGAAAGAGTTAAAAGGAAAAAGCTAAATCTGATCTATCAATCAAATTGAATTTGTCAATTTATGTTATATGTCAAGCCCAGGAAAACCAAAAGTAAAAAGCCACTGAAGAAACTGAAAAATTTCCTTCCACAGGTGAACTTTTAAAAGGCAGAAAGTGCTCCATGTTCTTTTATTTGATAGGAAGAAAGGCATCTTTTCCTAAATGGGATCCAGATAAGTAAGCAAAGAAACCCAATCTGGAAGAGGATTGGAGAAACCAAGAAAAATGTAGCAATGAAGGGAAAAGTGAAAATAGATGCAGACCAGGATTTTTTAAATTTGTTTTATGAATGATCTTTGCTGCGCATTTGATTCTCTTGTTTCTATGTGTGAACCTGGCAAAGGAAGCAGTAGCTGAGAGAAACCATATCAAATTGGTGTTTAGGATGTTTCTTTTCCTTTATCCCTTTGTCCAGTTAATTCTCTACCCATAATATACATAATAAAAGCTTGATTTTATGAAAGGGCTTTAATTTCTTTTGCTCAGCTCAGCTCACCTAAGCTACAGCAGAGAAGTCAGAAGAGATGTATTACTTTCTTCCCCACAAGCAACTCAGCAGTGTACCAAAAAGGTTTTCTGTAAGAGTATAGGAAGGATATAGGGGAAATCTCATCCCAGTTCCTCGAATCAAAGTGCCACTGAACCTTGAAATCATCCTATCCTTCCTAATCCTAATTAATCTGTTCCCATATACAGTACAATGGCTGGTTTATTAGGAAATCAAGAGCACTGAGAAAAAGAAAAAAAGATGGGGGAAATGGCTGGCTGATACTTTTTTGTGCTTCCTTACTGGACAGCTGAAAAGGACAGTAGTCTACTCAAGTAACTCAGGAGGAAGGTGAGGTCACTGTGTAGTAAAACTGTGAAGGTTTGAGAAAGAAAATATTAGTTGCGTGAAAATGTCCCATATGTTTGCAAATATACACATGTATTAGGCTTACCTTCAAATTTTATATTTCCTAGATGCAAAATGGCTGCCAGCAATTTGCTTATGTTCCACTGCTCAGAATCAGAGAACATGAGAATTTTCATAGCTGAGCATATATGAGCATATTCCTTGGCATCATTACGACCTTCACAGAAAGTACATTTGCCCTGCAAATCAGCATAGAATAATGCAAGGCATCTCAAATACAACAGTACACATAATATAAAGGTAAAGGATCCCCTGTCTAGTCATGTCAGATTCTAGGGGGCAGTAACCATCTCTGTTTCTCAACCGACGGAATCAGCGTTGTCCAAAAACATTTCCTGTGGTTGTGTGGCCAGCATGACTACATGCTGAGGTGTCACTGAATTGTCACTGAATGAGTAGTTGATAAGCAAGGACTACCTATAGATAATTATCTTTTTCCCCTTCACAAAATAATATTAAAAGTCCTTTTAAAAATGCACTGGAGCACAGCTACACAATTTTGGTGTAATGTTTAGGACCTTAGAAAGTGCCATTCTATGGATACGTAGACAGTCACATATCCAGCTCTTGATTCCTTACCATAGTTAGGTAAGTATACTCTGAAGTAGTGCCAAGATTCAATGTTTTTTTCTGTTCCAGATTCATCCCCATTAACATGCAATAAAATATGTGATAGTTTCTTTCTTCAGGAGCCTAAAACAATAGAAACACCACAAAGATATTACTAACAGCAGAAACAGAAAAGCTGCCACAATGAAATAGTATTTCTTAATATATACATCTCTTTACCTGGCGACACACTCGAGACTTCTCCAGAAGGAACTGTTCTATTCGAGCTCCTTCTATTATACCATTTTGGTTGAAGTGAATGTCAATGTATTTCCCAAAGCGGCTTGAGTTATCATTTCGAATTGTTTTAGCATTACCAAATGCTGCAAGAGATGAGACAATATTGTGAAGCAAAATTAGAAAAATGTAACCTATGAAACAATGCTGAGGCTCAGAGGATAGAGATCCCCAACATCCTTTCCCAGAAGCACTCACGCCCTGGTCCCTCCTCCTGTTTTGGGATAGTAGCTTGTTAGTTCCTGCTGCCACCACACATTTTAGAGGAGACATCACACCTGATGTCTATGTCCTGAACCCGGCAGGCAAAAGATATAGGGATTTCACAATTTGTGCCCCCTCTCTGACATTTAAAAATGTAAAAGTCAAAATAGTTTCCAATAGTACCAACTCCTGCCAATGTAGCATACAGCCATGGTAATTAGAGGCTTCAGCTCCTCTTTCTATTCAGCACTTCGAAAATAAAACTAATTTAACAGGAGATCAACAGAATCAAACTTTTTTTAATAAAAATAAATATATAACCTCCTTTTTAACTTTAAAAATTAAAATGCAGTTTTCTTCTATGGTATGGAAGAAGATAAGCAGAGGGCTTCCCAGATCATTAATTAATTAAAGAAAAGTAATCTCCAAAAAAAACTGAAGAGGGATTCACAGAAAGATTCTAAAGGAAAAATTGTATTTTCATTAATGTAGTCTGATATATGAATAAAGGCTGACATTAAAACCCAGTTCAATAATTCTCACAGAGAAAGTTAGTGCAACACAGAAAAAAAGAAATCAAATCCTATTACAAATTCCTGGTTACGCATGTATATTTCTACATTTCTACTCTGAAATAAATGGTGTTCTGCTTTAATTTTCTGCGTTTAATCAAAAACTGTACAGGACAGTTGAAGTCCTATTCCTTTGCCAAGCCTCTCTCGATCAAAATCTTTATTTGCTTTTAAAAGACAAAAACTATCTCTAGTAGGAGGGACTGGGGTAATCCAACTGTTACTTGTGGCTTGTGGATTGTGGGTTAGTAGTCTGGCATGCAAATGACATTTACTACAACTATTTGAAGTAATTTAAAACACTGAATTTTTCTTTATAAAGCATTGTTAGCATCAAAAAAACACCACTGATTTTCTGCTATAAGAAGAACTGCAATTAGATTTGCACTTTAATACTAAAGAATGCCCTTATCAACATGCATTGTTCAAACATGTTGCAAAATATTTCTGTATTTGAAAACCTAAACCAGAGGAGCAGAATTTCTAGTGGAGTGAGGGCTACAGGGGAACATACAGAGAAAGTGGGAGGGATCATCAAGTAAGGAAATTAAGCATATACACCCATGCAGGCATACAAATACAGAACTCATAAGCATTGTAAAGTAAGGAAGATGGCTTTGATAGAAATATGCAAGAACCATTACCTAGGCAAAAAGGGCTCACAATGTGATAACATTTGAAAACAACTCAGACAGATACCTCTCTAATTCACTGGAGTATAAGGTGTGGGAAGTAAAGCATAGACTTGCAATTCTGTTTTTATAGCCAATCTCAGTAAAAGCAGTTTTAGTCCTTATGTGGATTTGATTTCCTGATCTGGTCTACCTAGTGTAAGGCTGACAAATATATACACATATAATACTTTCCATGCTTCCCAAGGTATGTTAGTATTATTAGCAGTAGCAGATGTATTAATACTAATACTATTACAGAAGGAAGGAAAGCTGGATCTGAGAGAAGGATTGGTAAGCAGAGAGCGACAGACAGAATAGCATTGAACGCTGGCGGAGGAATACTTTGCTGACATATCTGTAATGCAAGGATGGGCAGAGGACGACTGATCCCTGGCTGAAAGGGGGATGGGATAGATACGGAAAGGCTCGACCCAAAGCAGGAGGAGAGGCAGGGATATACAAAAGCACATTATGAGGTAAGAGATGATTTCTGGGATGGGGTGGTTCAAAAGTATTTTCAAGTACTTCCCTGATGGCCATAATTTCTGACTTGAAATGCTCTAAAGGAGGGAAAATCACCACCCTGCTCCTAAATATTCTAAGTTTAACAATAACAAAAAATAACTTCATCCTCGTTCCAAACAAAAGGAACTAGAACAACAGAGTCACTTTGTGGTCAGATGGCAACAAACAAAATAAATAATATAGAATAAATAAACAAAAACTGTCTGAAACTGACCATTTTATTCTTCCTCCTTTTGTGTGTGTCCCCCCCTTTTTTTTTCTTAACCTGGTTCAAAAACTAGAAGATTGAAATGAGGACTCTTTGATGGGGAAATGGAGCCATAGTGTCTCAAAACCAAACCAGACCAAACCAAACCAGACCAAACCAAACCACACCACAGTTTTACAGCATATTCAATTTAGAATAAATCAGCTCAGTCCTCCAACACTGTTGATGTCTGGAGTTATTTCAAATTGGCAAAAAAAAAAAAAATTCCTTGCAAGGAAGTGCCCTTGTACAATTGGCTTTCAAACTAGGAAATCCAGAGTCACCTTTTTTAGGAAAATGAAATGTGCTATAAAAGTAAGAATATTTTAAAAGGATGTAAAGCAAAGTTCTCAATATTTCGCCTTGCACACGTAGCCTACCTTCCAAAATGGGATTGGCTTCTAGAATCTGTTGCTCTATCCAGGAATGTTGACCACTAATAACAGCTAAGAACTGCAGCATTAATTTTGTGCTTTCAGTCTTCCCAGCTCCAGACTCTCCACTGGAATAAATTTTGTAAAACTGGTAAATCAGAAGTGTTAATCAAATAAATGTATTTATTCTTCCCACAATTCCCACTTTTTTAAAAAAAATAATATTGATTAAATTTTTGAGACAGAAAAGTTAATTTTATTTTCTGTTACAGCTGCATACTTCCAAAATAATTAATGAGAAGTGTTTTGGTATATGTGGGAGTGCAATCACAGAACTTTGCTTAAATACCCACATCTTTTTCAGGCTTCCATACAAGTCATGTGAGGTAACTACTTTAAAGATGTGCTCTGTTTGCACTCCCAAATATTCCCTAGTAACTTTTCAGAACCATTTACAAAGTCTCTATAATACTTCTTCTATTTCATTTCCTCCAAGCTATTTAAATATTTTATAGTACTAACACATTTTTTTCCATCACATTATGTGCCCCTTACCTAATGACAGAGCATTGATCTTTCTTATTCCTCATCATGTTGAAATAACAATTATCAGCAATGGCAAAGACATGAGGAGGCAGTTCCCCAATCCTCTTGTTGCAGTAGAGCTGGATTTGTTCCATGGTATACAGTGGCAGCACTTGATATGGATTGATGGCTACAAGAATAGAGCCTGTGTAGGTCTAAAAATGTTATGAATGCAAGAATCTTGGAATAAATTAGTGATGAGTTTTCAAATGAAGTATCAACATCTATCTCAAAATAAGTTATTGATAGGAATATTTACAATATCAAACAATATTCTTATCATCTTATTCCCCTTATAAATACATGAAATTATAGGTGACTATATTAGGAAAAGTAAAAACTGTAGAATGTAGAATGACTAAATATAAAGCTAAATCTAAATTAAATCACATTTCTTCAGAATAGTCAATATTTTTAGTAATAAAAATATTTTGAGTAATTAATGTATATGCTTTTATTATTATGTAGCAATGTCATTATAAATCTTACACTTTTATTGTTTATGTAAAAAGGATCTACATTTTTCTATACTTTTTGGAAGATTTGAATGAAGTGTGTGAAAGGCCTTGGAATACATCATATTTACAAAGTGTGTATACAGAAGATTCTTACAAACATATTAGTCTGTAGACATTTTGCTTGTTTTTAAAGCCATTTCTCTGTACATGATTTTATTTCTAAGCAATAAAAAATATATAATTCTCTCATTAGAAGGAATTTTTAAAAGTGAGGCTTCAGAATCTGTACTTGACTACATATTATTAATGAAGAATCAGTCTTACATAGATTTTGTTCTCTTTGTAGCGGATATATAGGTTGTGTACCATGCCAGCTTCATTCATCTCTTCAAGATGTATCATATCTTCCACTCCTTGGATGGAGGCCGGATGCATTGGTCGCATTGTGCTAATGTTTTGAGCTTTGATCCAGTACTCCTTAAATACAAGTGCATTTAACTGTCTGGATTTCATATACTAGCTTAGTTTGCTGTTGAAAATAATTCTTAAGACAATCTAGATTCAGGCCATAGATAACATTAGTATGCTTATTGAAAATGCAGCAATTAAAATCATGATACTGTACAGGGTTCTGGTTTGTCCTGTTACATTGCATAACACGTGTTTAATTTTGGCTGTGAATCTCAGAGCTTTGTAAAATCCAAAGATTTGACTCTATATCTGAATTCAAACTTATTTCCAGCTCTGGAATGCATAAGGGGCAAATATGAACAATGCTCCAACACACCACCTAAAGCTCTCGTCAAAGTGTATTTTTTTAAAATAAAAGAGAAGAAAATTATTAATACATAGGAAGTACTCCTATTAATCACTTTTAAATAAGTTGCATTACATTAATTGAAATAGAAGCTTAGATTAAATCACATTTACATTTTGACAGGAATCCCACTCACTTTTTAGAATTGAGCATCAGAACACCCCACTAAAAGTTCAAGTGTTGAGCCTTTAATAATTACAGATCTATCCAGCCCTTTAATTGGATGCAGAAGTTCATATACAAAAATTGGATAGACGAAAGTGTTTATTAGCCTACCTTGCCTTCATCATCCTCCAGCAAGAACCGTCCCGAGTTAGAGACCTTCACCACTGCCCCAATGGGCACATTAAACTCTTTGCCTGAATGGAATTCCAGCCATACATGATCACCCTAAGAGAAACAATAATCTATAAAAGATTTTTTGCTTTTCCTTGTTCTGACTTAACTATTTTTTTTTTTGCTTTATATGCTGCCAAATCCAACAGATTCATGGTTTTCAATCAAAATGAAAGCAGTTGCACATATAAGTCATATATAAGGAACAAAAAATTAAATAGAGTAGTTCTATTCATGCATATTAAATTCTTACAGCTTTTATCAGGAGAATTTTGTAGCACTTCCAAAAGTTATTTAATAATAAAAGCTAATGTTAGTATTTCAAAGAGGGAACATACTATTCCAGCAGTTCTTGTAGACAGAGAAGTGGAAAACTGACTATAGAATAACAGAAGGCAAACACTGGATTCTCCAATGGTGTAGAGTAAAGCTGAAGTTTACTCTTTCTAGTCCATTGAGTTTCAGGATACTGGGTTTGAAAACAAACTCTTTGGAGACAAACTAATATTCAAAATAAAGCGCCTAACCAAACAAGTAAATTATTCTGGAAGAAGCTGTTTGAGGTTTCTTCTCCTACCTAGTCTTATACCGATAGTCTTAAAGCTTCCAACTTCACCTGTGAACATATAAGCAACTCCTTAGTTGTGTAGTCTCTGACCTCTTCCTTTCCTCTGAGGATGACGAATCAAATATCTTCTCTACCTGGGCAATGATTTGAGTCATAGCCAGGGCATCGTAGAAGGGTGGAGTGTTCTTATCAGGGTAATCCGGCAAATGCTTTCTCTGTAAGTTTCCCAGTGTTGTCCTCTGGTAGCTGTCAACTTCCGCATCCTTCTTCTCCAATGCCCACACCTGCTCCTTCCTCTCACTAGCCTTTACGCTTAAGCTGTCAATGAGTCAATTTTAAGACTCATCTTAAATCCTAGTTCATGGCACTGGATGCATTGAAAGAACTTACTTTTCTACATCCCTTGCATGTGCGTAGAATAGGCAAGTAATGCTTTTCGGTATGATATGACATCTCTTTCATCAAGATGTTAGAGAAGAGCAGCCACGGCCTCACCATGAGCAATTCTCATCAATTTTGCGATACGATGATTACTGGAATGTAATTTTGGCAATCATTTGTTCTGTCAATATGGATTTTTTGCAGCTTATACAACAGAATCAATATATGTGAAAAGGTGAGAGTAACTATCTGCTTTGCTTGACTCTTGCCCCTTCTGACTGATTAAATCTGCCAGATTGTAAGGGAGGTTAAGGGAGGTGAACCTGCTTGAGGGTAGCATGTGATCCCTACCAGGTTATGACCTTTACTAAAAAAAGCCCTCCTTTAACTAGGAAGATTTTTGTAATTATAGATCAGTGTCAAATATTCAAGGCTTGATTAAAATGATCAAGAAACTGGTGGTTTTGCAATTCCAGATACATTTGGATGAAATAGATTTTCTGGACCTAGTTCATTTGGAGTTTTATCCAGGTTATGTTACCGAGACTGCTTTTGATATACAATCCTTATGTTGTAGGCCACATTTGCCTTCTTGTTCGTACCTTATTTGTTTTTGTTTACTCTTTTTAAAATTGTATTGCATTTTTTTTTCTCATTGTGATATTGTGAGATGCTCAGAATCATTCCAGAATCAGGCTGTGCCTAAATTGAACTAAATTAAATTAAATTAAATCTACACTGGAGCGGGGTTCCTACTAGTTCACCAGGACCTCTTGGTCCTTTTTTTTTTTTATACCATCAGTTATATTATCCTTCTGAGTCATCTGGTGGGGTTGGAACTTGGGGGACCTATTTTGTGGTGGTTGCAGTCATTTCTGTTGGAACACATTGTGATAGTTTAACATTGACCAATGGCTTTCCCAATGAATTGTAGGAGAATGCAGCAGACATTGTATGAAAATAAATTAGGTACTAATTATGGAAGCCAGAAAGACAAGTCACCACATACCAGGCATATAAGTGACTATGGATCATTCAGAGTTACCATCAATATTTGATGAGTTCAAGTTATTATTTAACTATGAGGAAGCAATCATGTCCTTGAATATCCCTCAATCTTGCTCTTGAACTGGATGAAATATAAGGATTAAGCTTAAATTCAGACAAGGATGAGGCTGCACTCTCCACAAAAGAGAAAGCTTGTTATTTCAGAGAGGTTCTTGATCCCCAGATGTCACTGAATTTAAAGAGACAACTGCGATGAAAAAGGAATTTGCACAGCTAAAACTACTGCACCAACACCAGCCCTCCTTGAGTCAGGCAGACTTGCTGAAAATTATTCATGCCTCGTTTCAATCATCTTCACTGCTGCAACACATTTTATATGGGGCTATTTTTGAAAAATATATGTGAAATTGGTAGAATATGGAGCAGACAGGCTGCTAACCAGAGCAAGGCACAAGGAAGACATCATGTCTATAACAGAAAGAGGTACACTGAGTGCCCACTGCTTATTGAGCACAATTTAAGATGTTGGTACTGACCTTTAAAGCCTCAAATGGCTTAGCACGGGACCAGTCCTCTCTCTAGGAATTACCCAATTACTTAGATCAGCAGGAAAGGCTATTTTGAAAATGCTCCCGACAGAAGCTTTTTGCTATGCAGGGTATGAAAAACATACTTCTCAGGGAGAGGTGCTTGGACCCTCACTTCCAGTATTTAGGTAAATGGCCAAAACATATTTTCTTCATCAAGTTTTTAACTGTACACTGAATTTAAATGTATTTATTATAATTCTGATTTTACTGTTGTTTTTTATTTTGTAAACCAAATAAAAAACCAAGTACTTTTATAAACAAACAGTGGAGTATTATGTTTAAAATTATATCTTTTGTAAAAGGGAGGATCAGTATAGGTGACATTTGTTTTAAACCCAAATACTTAATGCTGAAAGAAAAAAAATAGTCTAACAGGTTAACAAAATATCACTATTTAGCTCACAAGTGGGAGAAAGGTCTAAAAACTGAAAGCAATATAAAGGTTCAAATAGAATAATGATGTTCTTTTTCTTTGCTGGATTAATTGTTCTGGAAACTCTTTGTCCAATCAGGCAGCTGCGCCACAGTGTGCTATTTTTAAAAGATTTTCTAGTCTTCAGGATAGTACTTCTGCAGAGCCACCGGATGAAGGGGGAAGGCAAAGGCCTACCTTCAATAAATACAGGTAGTCCTCCACTTACAACCATTCATTTAGTGACCATCTGAAGTTACAACAGCATTGAAAAAAGTGACTAATGAACATTTTTCACACTTAAAATCATTGCAGCATCCCCGGGGTCACTAAAATTAAAATTTGGATGCTTGGCCACTGGCATATATTTATGAAGGTTGCAGCATCCCGCGTTCATGTGATCCCCTTTTGAGACCTTCTGAGAGGCAAAGTCAATGGGGCAGCCAGATTCACTTAACAACTGTGTTACTAACGTAACAACTGCAGTGATTTACTTAACAACGGTGGCGAGAAAGGTCATAAAATGGGGGTAAAGCTCACGTAACAACTGTCTTGCTTAGCAATGGAAATTTTGGGCTCAGTTGTAGTTGTAGGTTGAGAACTACCTATACATGTGACCTGAGTCTCAATTTCTTGTCAAGCCTAGTTTATATTTCAAACAGCATATTATTCAATGTCATACAAATGCAAATGTATATAGACTTACAGCTTGAAGTACAACCATCTTGTTTAAACAAGGTGATTATTTGCAGCCTGTTGGGGGAAAAACAAGGGATAGGGGTAAGAAATACAATAGAAGGATAAAATATTTTAACAAAAAACATGAACAAGAATCTGGAATCCATGAGTAAGTTACAAGTTTAGAGATAGGACTAGTATGCATTTTTCCTAAGAAAGACCAGAGAGGGTTAGACGACCCTGAAATAATGCCTGGGAAATTTATATAAATGAAAATTATTTTCCCCAAATCTAAATTATGTCATGTACGTAACTAGATCAGGTTGAAATAAGTTGATTTATCCTCTGCTTTAAAAGCAACTTGAGTCAAAAGTCAGATATTGCAAGTCCTTCTGAAACAGCTGACTGAAGGACCCTTGACACTATATTAACACCAATTCTTGGAGGTTCACTGAGAGGAATACTAGAACTGGAAGACAACATTTCAATTTTTTATTTATTTTTTGCTAAATTATAACATCTTTGGATGATTTGCAGCACGTCTTTCTTTCTTTCACTTCCATTCGAGAAATGATAATAATAAACATGGAGAAAGATGACATGTTTTATTAAAACATTTAAGGCAATTCAACACTCTTATACAGCCTAAGCTGCTTGCCTCCTGTGCAGCTCTCACCTGTTCCTTACGCCAACTTCAGAAGTTCCAGTCCAGATTGTAATGGTTGGCAATGGGACCAGGCTGGTGCTCAGTCCAAACTATAGCCATTGCAAGGTCAATTGGTTGCTTCTCTGCTTCTTGCTCTTCCCGGTTAGGCAGGAAAAGCAAACTTTGCAGGCAGTTCTTGTGTGAACTGATCTACCAATGCCTGTCTTTCCTTTTAGAGATTGTTAACTCACTAGTCCCTGTGCTATTCGTTTGCTTTCCAAGATGTTTGCACACATGAATGCCTTCACTCATCCCTTCCGCATTATCTCTATTGACTCTACTAAAACTACAGTCTAGTGGGTGGTTGTTTTTTTGTTTTGCCTTTTGGTACCATCATAATTCTGCAACAACATCCAAAGCAACAGGGGACAGTTGTTGTTTTTTTGTTTGTTTTGTTTTGATATTTCTCTGTAACACCTTAGAAAGTTTGTAGCAAGGAAGAATTCTTCATAGAAATAAAGTATTATTGTTCCTATAGTGCAACTTAAAGATGCTTTTAGAAAACAAAGAAAGGGAAAGAGAAGCTTTGCAGTACAGTGGGCAAGGGGTGGGAGAGCACAAGGAGCATTCTTTACTCACTTATTCTGTCTCTTTTCTAGGCAGAAACATAAAGAGAAATGCAAGGGGTGAATGGAACATGAGCTTCTGGGATAAAGGGCAGAGTACTGACTGTTATTGACCAGCAGAGAACATTACAGCCAAACAATCTAGAACAAGATGGCTGCCCAGGGCAGAAACCAGCCACTACAAATGAAGAAACATGCCAAACTCTGGGGCCAGATGGAGTTGGGGTGCTCCTAAAAGAAATGAAGTGCTGGAGACTGTCTCCTCTGAAGGACTTCAGGTATATCAGATCAGAAAACAGCAGTTCTGAAACATAGCTTGAAAGCATGGGTGTGGTATACATTTGCATTCATCCATTCCTGCATTGAGGAAGTGGCCAGTTGCTCGTCCGCAATTAGCCAAGAAGAAAGTACAGATCTGCCCTTCATGAAATACAAGGAGAAAACCTTACAACAGCAGAGAGAAGAAATCTACTTTCTAGTGCCATCTATTCTCCAGATGTTATTTGTTCAATGCCATCTATTCCTTTTCAAGAAGCAAAATATTCTTTTAAGAAGTATTATATACTACTCTCCGATATTTGCTCTGTGCAACAAAAATGCAAAATTATTTGATTTCTGCACTCCCCACAATCATATTTACTCCCCAAGATATTTTAATAATACCCTTATCAAATGTTATTTTTATATGATAAAGATTATTATGAGCAACATAAAAATATTTCCATTATCATTTTGATTACTACTGTCATAAGTTGTTGGGAGTTGTGATAGTGGCGGCCATGTGTCTTGGGCCCTTCCAGAAGATGCAATTCTTTGGCTCATCACACTCATCTTTGTCTAGCAAAATAACAAGGCAATTCTGCCTATTCTGCTCTTGCAAAGCGTAAGGTTTGTAATTGCTTTTTGAGAATTGAGACTTCTGAAATAATACTATGCTACAATCACCATGGTCGTAGTTACAACTTTAAACGAATTTATATTCTGAGAGTCACAAATGTAAAACATTTTTCTTAAAAAGCTGCTATGTATGCCCCATGTTTAAACAGAACAGTATCTTTTATCCTCAGGATTTATTCTAAATATTTATGCTAATTTTAATGGGACTTTGCAGAGATAGAGAGATATGGATACATCAGGGGGTGGAGCAGACTTCACCTTAAGGCCTTTGAATAAAATATAATTATGATAAAAATGCATTTCAGAAGCCACAAGATAAAATATGGATATATATCCAAACTTTTCTCTCATTATTTCACACTTAAAAGCTCTTATTTAGTAGAATAACTATTAACAAATAAATCAAGAATGAGTAAAAAAGCTCAAAGATTTTTTAAAATGTCTTTCTTGACCTAGAGTCTTGGGATTTGTTTTCCTCCAGGCCCATATATGTTAAAATGTTATCTTTTAAAAAAATAGTAATATTCAATTTAATTCCCATATATTTTGGGTTACAGAAGCTCATGGTCTGATCATAAAGTCTTAAATGCAGTGTATTTCATAATTCAAATATTTGTATTAAAAATTAACAAACACCCAAATTTAGAGGATTCAGTTTTAACTCTTAGTGTTAGATAAAACTTTATCCCAGCACTTGTACTTATTCTCAAAGCAAGCAGCTGATGCTCTACAATTAATAGACGAATAAAATACTTGATAGTAAGAGCCGTGTACAATGATGGTTTCCAAGTAACAATTTATCCATTTCTGAAATCATATTGTCTACAAGATTAAGTGAAGAAAAGACCAAAATCACATTACCTGCCCTAGAAGAGTAGATATAGCTTAATTCCTATTCTCCGTTTCAGAGAAATCATGTGTAGAAAACCCTGGCAAGGAAATCCTGGAAGAACGCTGTCATGAAAAAATATTCCTTCTATTCCATGAGGAAGTCAGGAAGTAACTGAAGTTCCTTTCATGGTTATTTATTATAGGACTTTGCCCCTAGTTCAGAGTATATTCCATTTTTGCAGTTGGTATTTTAATTAGGTGAGAGCAATCAATGACTGATTTTGTAGCACTCAGGGATTATCTTAGCTTCTCGCACAAACGAAGATTCACAACACATTAAAATTATTTCAGAAGAAAATTTGAAGCCTAGTTCTTATATATTATGATTCAAATGTGAGGGGGAAGGAAGTTTTTATTAAAAAACTTGGAAGATGCTCTTTGTTTCCTTGTATACATATTTTGCAGTATAGCTAGAAAATGGTAAAAAAGAGGAACTCCCCCCTCCACATCTACACCTTCTGATATTTATTTAATTATATTTTCCATCCCACCTTTATTACTTTATAAGTAACTCAAGGCAGCGAACAAATAATTGTTCTTCATCTTCCTATTTTCCTCACAACAACCAACCTGTAAGGTGAGGAGCTGAGACAGAATGACAGGCCCAAAGTCACCCAGCCCGTTTTTCATGCCTAAGGCAAGTCTAGAACTCACAGTCTCCTGGTTTCTAGATTAACAGTTTAACAATTACACCAAAATAGCTCTCTTTGGCAGAAGACAGAGGGAAGAGAAAACACCTTAAGGCTTTCAATATTCTCTTAGTATAGCCTGTTTCAGTATTTATTCTGGACTCCATTTCCTGACCTGGCTACCTTGAAGGACTCGCACTCCAAACAATGAAAAATAAAAGGGTAAAAAACTTGCAAACGTGAAAAATATTTCTACTCAATACCTTGCTTGCATTTGTACCATCCAAAATAAATCTGTGATAATAAGCAGTCCCAATCCAATACAGTGGATCAGCAGTACAGCAATTATTCCTGAATCACTGATGTACTGCATGTACAAGGGCAAAGTGAGTGGGTGGGAGTGCGGTAAGTGTAGTGGGAATAGCCTACAAGCTATTTGGAATCTTCTTTTATTTTTTTAGGGAATCAACAAATTGTTAGTACAAGAACAAGAAACCAATAAAGGTGAATATCTGTAGCTCAGGATTAAAATGAGGTGTCCCAAAGGTGCTTTTTCAGGAGGCAACTGGACTTTATTGTTTTTCTTTGAAGACATTTTGCTCCTCATCCAAAAAGCTTCTTCAGCTCTGACTGGATGGTGGGGAATGGAAGGATTTATATTCCTTGCAGACAGCTGGTCATTTGCATTCTTTTAGAGGGTCGTTAGGGTCATCTGGAGGATTATCTGTGTCCTCAGGGTCACTTGAGTAGTGCTAATTGGTGTGGAACCTTCTGGCTGCAGGATGTTTTGCCCTGTTCCTGTAGTCTGCAATGTTTACTGGAAATCTGTTCATATTCCTGCACCATTTGAGGGTGTTCATCCCAAAGTGCATACCTAATGTCTATGGAGATTCTCAGTCAAATGAGGGGTCCTTGCTACTCTCTGAGCTTGGTTGTGTTCTTTCAGGTTTCATTATCCAAACTAGGCAACATCATCAGTGCTTATGATGATGTTATCTAGCTTGGGTAATGAAACATCTGCAAAGAAACAACCAAGGTCAGAGAGCACCAAAGACCCCTTAAGATAAAAAAAAGCTCCACCCTGATGAACTCAGAAATAAATTGGGCTTTAAAGTAAGCATATTCAGTTACCCAGATTGTTGAAACATAGCCCCCCCCCCCCCATTATATCTAGTTAAAGACAATTCCGAGATTCTTGCTTCTTGGTTGTAAGAAATGCTCAGAGATTGACAGGTAAAAATATTATGTTGATCACTATTAGCACACCTGATATTTTGTAAGAGAAGACTACGAAAAACTAGTTGAATATAATAGTCATAATAACTTCAGTATTAAAAAAACTCATTGGTTATAAGCATTATCAGTTATGTTTTTATTTACCAGTTAACTTTTTCAAGCATTGATGAGGTAATAAAAAATCCATGGTTAACAATTGCCTTTCCAAAAGGGTCATTCATTCTTAATTTTCGCAAAGGAAGGAAGAAATACTTCTTTTGTGATGGTTCCTCCAAGGAATCACATGAAACACAAGAAAAAAGTCCTGGAATTAGCCCTATGTATTCATGAACAGCATCAGATTATGGCTTAATTTGTTTTTCTTCAAAACATTATGAATAAGAATACATACACAGTTTTAGATATTAGGTATGACTGAAATAATTAATCTCTTACAATTTTTAGTCAAGTGATAATACTATTTAAAACCCATTCCAAATGCCATATTATAGTTTGCTTTTTATACTATTTGCCTTTGTATTGTTTGCTTATATTCTCTACCTGTTTTTCATTCCTTTTATGTGTATGAAAAACACTAACCTCCTAGTATTAAATGGTGAAAATTCTAATTCAATTATTTCATTAGAATAATTGAAAAGCAAACTTGCATAGTAAAATGTCATGTTGCAATGAAATCAGCCCACAGTTTTATTAGGCAACTTTGTAGTATTGTATATATATTTGAAATTTTAATTACATACATATTAAAATTCACTTATACCACCATAAGTCAACTATATAACACTGAGCAACTTAATTATGCTGTTCTAAAGAACAAGTTTCTTTATGTCAACATATATGGATAGAACCTTTCAGGTGCTTCTTATTTAATAGCCCCCCCCCCCACTGGATTAAAGAATTAAAATAGCATAAAAGTCTTACACTGCTTTTCCTTCATTTGAGAAAATTAGTAATCTTGTAGATATTCTTCCGTCACATAGGCTAAGAAAGGGAATCAAACTGTTCCAATCACACCTCTGTGAGGTCTGCAATTCTGCAATCCTGGATATAATATTACTGCAGCTTAATGCTAACTTCAGATGACTGGCTATATACCTTTTGCCTTCTGCAACTTCCCATTAATCATTATATCCAATCAGAGTTCTTTCCAACGTCCTTGTCTGCTACAGTTAAATTTAAAAACCAATGGTAAGGGATATCGAGAAGGGAAAGAGAGGAAGGGAGAGATTAAAATAAAGATCACAGCGTTTTCCCTATAATCCCAAACATTATATCATTACCACATTCATGCATCTGTGAAAATAAAATCAAAATAGGTTACCATCTAAGTACCTGGACATAAATACTACCAAGTTAGGGCTTCTTACTCTGGATGTTATAAGTTCATCCTTTCCTGCTGGGCAATCTTATTACAACCTACGTGATCCATCCATCCCTCTTTTTGGGATCCAGCCAACAAAGCATTAAATGCATATATTGAACCTATTTGGTGTCAGGTCCTGGCTCATCTAACCTTAGCAAATATTCCTGGACATACCTGAAAGAAGCAATAAAGCTATAAATATACATGAGCTTATTAGATTGCTTTCTGGAATTAGATTCTGGAAAAACATTTTTTATTCTTACACATAAATAAATTATTGTAATATAGTCTCATTCTAGAATACATGCTCATGTAATTGATTTACACGTTACATAAGAAATGAGAATTCTTCAAAATAACAATAATAATGATTCCTGAGCATATAAGGTAGCTTTTTTTTTTTTTGCTTAAACATTGTTTTAGGGTGCTGCATCAGGTTATGTATGTTAGGAAAGCGTGTTGCAATGGATGGGTAGATGAGTAATCCAATCATTCCTAATAAGCTTTTGGGGCAATGGTTGAAATTCTAATAAAAACAGGAACAATTCACTGGGGATGTAATGTTTCTTGCACGAATTTCACTGCCAGAGCCTCTGGAGCAGTACAGACACAAACCTATCCTTGTTTCTACAAGAAGCTTTGCAAAATACCAGATATATCGGAAAGATGAAGCATATTATGAAAAAACTTATTTCCTTGTTAATAGATGAGTGTATTTATCCATTTCCTAAGTTAGATAGGGAAGAATATGAATTGAATTTTTCTGGTACTTTGCCAAAATACAAAAGATCTTTTTAGATTTGGATCTCAAAACTAACCATTTATATTAAATTGTAAACAAAATAGAGAAGCTGTAGTGTGTAGCCTGATGATTTGGCATATGAGACAATAGAATTTCCATACTTCCAAACATGTCTCTCCACAGTGCATTGTGAGAGTACTGTGTGGAGGTACACTCCTCCAAATTTAGCAATAAATTAGTTCACTGTAACCATGATTAATGGTTTGTTAAACAACCCCCCCACACACACACACATACACTTCCACTGGCTGGATTTATTCCGTATTCAGCAGGATGATGCCAAACATCTTTCTCCTTTCCACTAATGCCAGCATTTCAGCAGACATCTTGAACTACTGATTCAGATTAATAAATGTGGCTAATCCTGCTCCAGAAAATTATTTCAGATATTCATCTGTTTTCTTTAGCTCAACAATGACCAGCATATATAAAATGTGCACATAATGAATGTTCCTTGAATTTTTTGTTTTGTTTTTCAAGGTTTTTTTTACTCTTTTATTTGTTAGATTTATAGCCCAAATATTATACAGGAGCAAGGCAGGGTGCAAAGTATTTTCCTATTCCTCACAACAATCCATACAATACTACAGTTAAGAAGGATATGAGGCTGGAGTGATTCATTCCTGATGATGTAAGCACAACCTGAAATCTTTAATACATGCTCCATCTGAACTATGATTTATGAATGATGGCACTGAAAGGAAAGGGGGGAAAGATTTGATTTTGCATTATGCCCACCATTTTGATTTGATTTTGATTGGGAGCTTCCCAGAGTTCAATATAAGATGGGCTGCTCTATAAATGTTTTAAATAAATATTTTGGCACCT
Organism: Azemiops feae; assembly: GCA_023970755.1. Taxonomy (NCBI): domain Eukaryota; kingdom Metazoa; phylum Chordata; class Lepidosauria; order Squamata; family Viperidae; genus Azemiops; species Azemiops feae. Next base: position 774,731 of record JALGBA010000221.1, read on the forward strand.
CATCCATGGGTACCCCCTACTCCATGACTTGGAAGCACCATCATTGGAGCTATGTAGTGAAGTACTAAAGTACAATGGCTATAATCAGACAGAAGTAACTTGATAAGATGTCGACTCTATATTATGACCAAAGGCCTAAGTGAAAGTGAAAAGTCTCCACTGTTGCATTGTGGATAGATAACAACGTTCAGCAAAGCCTTATCACATAAGAGTGCTTTCCAGACAATGTCCCTAAGAGCCTGCCTGCATTTAGTAGGCATCACAATGTGCAACAGCCTTGTGTTATGATGTTGCAACAGCACATAAGGCTTGTGCAACCTAATATGTCAGCTGTTCAATTGTTGTGCCCAGAACTAGGAGATGGATTTTTCAGATTGCAGCAGTGATCTGGGTGCAAATAGGAGCTCCATACTGACATTGTGAAAAGAAATCATGGGTTAGGAAATTGTAACAGTGTCCACTGGGAAGTTGATACTTGCCTCCACAGGAGTCTGTTGATGCTTCAAAGCGTGCAGCAGCCATTCACTGAGGTGTGGCAGCAGACAAAACCAATGTAATGTGATATGCAAGTCACCCAAGACTGTACTCAGAATTAGTGGGGGAGGGGGTTGTCTTTTAGAAATGATGAAAAAAAGTTGAAGCTGTAAGGAGACTTGGCTATTCAGCAAACCAATGATTCAGATACCTGCCAATTGACAATGAAGTATTTCTAAGACATAATGATAAAATAATTTGGATTGGACTTCATGGTTCCCAGATCTGAAGATCACATCCTCGAGTAATTGGGAGTCAGGAGGCATATAAAATTTAATAAATAATACTGAAAATTCAACTCAACATACAAAGAGTAGTGGGGGGGACCGTGTATTATGTGTATTATGTAGTACATTGTATTAGCTTCAGTTTACTTAGGGATTTCACTGAAATGTTCCGTTTGACTAGGGCCCCTAAATGTTTGCAAACAACCGAATCTCGACACAAGGTGTACCACAAAATTGAACAGTGAATACCATAGTATGTATAAGGCCAAACAAATGTATTATGAGGATTCTTTGGTAAGAAGCATAAGTAATTGTGTGAAGTCAGAAAAGTTCTCCGAGAAAGCAAGCTTATGGTATATCAGGCTCTATTATACCTATGGGGCTGCATGCATATCTTGGAAGCAGAGGAAACCAGGCCAATGGTTTCCCTCCTGTAGAAAATTTGGTGTTACAGAATATGGAATTATATCTTTTTTATTTCCAAGAGGCCTGTCCAGCCTCGCCACCTGCAGAGGATGCACATTCTCTGCATCTGCTAAAATTATGGGGCACATTGAGCATCTGGAAGTCTCCTTTCATACTCCACCAGGAGTTTGAAAAACATCAACTTTAGTTGCTTGAACTTAGAAAAGTATTATTGAACTGTTCCCCTCTTCCCACTCTTAGATTTCAATAGATTCCACCTCTTGTTGGTATTTTTGGGAATGAATTAGTAGATGCAACATTAGATCGTTCATATGAAGATTGCCAGGTTCCTTTTGGACCAAGGTCAGGAATTGGGTTAAACATGAAACAAGAAACATCTGGCAGAAAGAATGGGATGTTGATATTACCGGCTGGAGGGTACATCCCTCTTGTTTACAGATTAGTGAGTTTCAGCTTTTTGCCGTTTCTGCAGAGCCCACCAGCTTTTGTTTTTAAGAGTTTTACCTGGACATTGCTCTGCAAGGGATACATTTATTTTTGGAAAGATGGATAATTAATGTGCAACAAGTAATCAATTATTGGGGGACTATGTTCAATTTTTTGCAGAACAAGTGTTTCTTTTTTATCTATTGGTTTTACTGTTGCATCACTGGTATTGGTCATTTAGCCAGTCATCATGTACAGATAGTCCTCAAGTTACAATGATTCATTCAGTGACCGTTTGAAGTTACATCGGTACTGAAAAAAGTTAACGATTGGTCCTCACACAACCATCATAGCATCCCTATGATCAAATGGTCAAAATTTGGGTGCTTGGCAACTGGCATGTATTTATGAAGGCTGCTGTGTCCCAGGGTCATATGGTCACTATTTGTGACCTTTCCATCCAGCTTCTGACAAGCAAAATCAATGTGTGAAGCAGATTCCCTTAATGATCACGATTCACTTAACAACCGCAGTGATTCGCTTAACAATTATGGCCAAAAAGGCCATAAAACTGGGTGCAACTCACTTAATAAGTGCCTTGCTTAGTAATGGAAATTCTGGTCCCAATTATGGTGATAAGTCAGAGACTGACCTGTATGGAAATTTCTTCAACCATCCCACTTCCATGAAATATTGTAATGTTATGTTGTTTTTTTAATGCAGTTAGTACTGTATTATCTTCCTGTCCTAGTATGCTATTTCACTAGATGTTCTCATACAGTCTGTTTAAACTTTTTAAAGACTTTTCCCTCCTCGAGATAAAGCCAGAGAGCTCTTTATGGGAAACAGCAAAGGGGGTGGGGGACAAATTTGTTGCAGTCTGAGTACTTTAGAAGGGGACGTCAGGCTGCAAATGCAAATCAATCTTTTTCTAACCTCAATTAATAACAATGGGCTACCCTATTAGGACTTTCATTTCATGCGTTAATATAATGCTAAATCTGCACGACAGCTAAATGGCATCAATAAGGTACAGGAAAATAAATCCTGCTGTTATCTAGTGGCTGGGCGGATTTTTGTAGCAAAGAACTTGTAGTCCTTTTTATCCAAGGCTGAAACGGGAATGGTCTGTACTCCGCCAAAACGGAGGCTAAAACTGTGATTAAAATTCTCGTTTAGAGAGCAAGCATGGCCGCTCGGCTTAACTGCCTGTATTTTTAAGAGGCGTGCGGCTTTTTGAACTCCCAGGCACAAAGTGGATTAAGCATAGGCAATCTACCAAGGCCATTGTGTTCCCCCCACGTGACAACACTCTGAAAATCAAGAGTACTAAACCTTGTTTTATCCTGCCGTTTTTTTCTTTTTATTAAAAAAAAACTTTCGCGGCTATCCCAGGAAGAATAAATGTTGCAGGATCCAATCTGGGTCGGTCACCGGGACCGGAGGATTTGTCTTCCGAGCTTTCGGACTCGTGCTGGAGCCCATCTTCAGGGAAGTGCTCTCAGCAGAGAGAAATTCGCTGAAGATGGCCCGTAGAGAGCAGTTCCCTGAAGATGGGCTCCAGCACGAGGGAGTCCGAAAGCTCGGAAGACAAAACCTCCGGTCCCGATGACCGACCCAGATTGGATCCTGCATTATCCTGCGAAAACGTATATTCGCCTTCATTCGTGAGAATAAATGATCATCCGTCTTCTCCGATCTACAGTAGTTCCCCAAAACATTGGTTCGATTCCAAGTCTCATAACCCGCCGAAAGGTATACCCCAAGCGCTACTCTTCCCCCTCCGTCCGAGAACCTCGAGCCGACGAGCTCAGCGGGGCCAACGCCCTTCATCTTGGAACGCTTCTGCGACGGCACAGGCCCTGCCACTCATCTCAAGCGGAAGAGCTCCTGGGTTCCGCTCCGGGAGGGGGCGGAGGCGCCATTTCAGACTTGCGGAACTGCCTAACTACGGCGCGAGGGTTGACGGGAAGGTCGTGGATACTGTTGCTTCCGGCTTAGAAACTGGAAGGTGATTCCCCCTCCCCCCTTTGCCTCCCTCCCCCTCCCCTATTCGATCCGGTGTCTGAGCTCCCCTTTGGCTCCCGCCGTCCCCATCGGAGCGCCCCCCCTCCGCTGTTCAGCCGGTTGTAGTGGGAGGCGGGGCTATGGAGACGGAGTATTACAGTGGGGAGCAGTCAGGTACAGTCGGAGGAGGCGGGAGGGTGAGCTCGGCTCTCGGCTGGTAGGATTTGGACTGTAGGTTTGTCTGGAGATTCTCAGTCATCCAGGTCATGGTTGTCCCAAAGGTGCTTTTTCAGCTCCGTTGCCTCTTGGAAAAACACCTTTAGGACGACTGTAGGGCTTGCATATAAGAGCAAGGGATTCACGAGCTTTCTTGCTGTATGGTTGTTCCGGCAACTGGGTGCGTAGCGTACCCGTTAGGCCCCATTGTGTTATGAATCTGTTGGTACCTGACCGTTGCCCGAGTTCCTAAGCCTTTCCTCAACCCGAGAGCCTCTAGATCAGTTGGGCTGCTGTTTCGGTAATCGTCAGGACGAAGCTGATGTATTTAATGAAGGTGATGCTGCCCGACAGGGAGAGATAAATTTGCCCAACCTACTTAACTGCGTGTCGTATTTTCTATGTTGTGTTTTGATAATAGGTATGTTTCAAAATATAGTTTCAAAACAAGAAGGAAAATAGATTTTGCCCTCCTATGATGTATGATGCTGTTAAACCTTCTGTGGGAGGACAAAAGAGTGAAACATTCTCCAGTCCACCAACTCCCTTCTTGAAACTTCTATTTAATTTTCTAATCAGTGAGGAAAGAAAAAGGAACAAAGATAAAATGTAATTCAATTTGTATGGCTAGAGCAGTGTGTTGAGATGTGTGTTATGGAGGTGCCCTTTGAATCCAGATCTTTGCACAGCCCAAATAACCAAACAATTTGGTTATTGTTTGTACTATTATTTATACTATTGAAGTCTTTAATTAACTGTGGAAAGCAAATATAATTTAAAAATAGAATGGAGAGCTATTATTTATTTACTAGATTTTTATCCCGCCTTTACTTCTGTATAAGTGATTTGAGTGGTGAACATACCTAATACTCCTTCCTCCACCTATTTTCTTCACCTGTGAGATTAGCTAAGAGAGAGTGACCAGCCCAATGTCACCCAGTTGGCTTTTATGGACTAGAACTCACTGTCTCCTGATTTCTAGTCCAGACTCTTTAATCACTATACCAAACTGGCTCTCAATTGACTATGTGTTTGAAAGGGATGCGTACAATTCACTTGATGAATAGATTTATCTTTTTTGTGTTAGCTTGTTTTTATTCTACTACACAGTGCAAAATTAGAATTAGTTTTGAGTTAGTAACATTTCCCCCAAAAAGGAAACGTTTTGTGGAGCAAATTCTTCAAGTAAAGTTTCCTCTTCTTTGTTTCATGTATAGTAATTATAGAATAGTGATGATGGCTTTTATTAACTTCCACGTATTTTAAACTACAGTTTATGTCAGCCTTAAACACCGTGACTAATGATGAGAAATACTGTAGTCAGTATGCTGAAGACAGTATGTTATATTTTCACTTTCATGTTTAGTGTAGAATAGAAATATACTGAAATGCAATTGAGAGAGAAATATATATTATTGCAGTCAGTGACCAGTCCATAAAGTATATTATATACATAACACGAATAGTAATTAATAAATTAATTAGGTAAGCAAATCAATCAAAATGTTGCTCTTCTTACATATTGCATGATATAATTTGGCCAACTTAAAGAATTGAGCCTGGAATAAGAGTTTAAAATAAAACTGATGAAAATGATCAAGAAATTTAGTTAACAGCTCACTATAGGTGTCAGCATAAAACAAACAATATAAGTTTGATGAGTTCAGTGGTTCCTCTATAAGGGCATAATTTGGATTTGAATGGGATAACCTTGTATCAGCCCTCTAAAATTACTGATAGAAGAGTGTTGAATTGTGTCAACATTAAGGCCATCCTTAGTTTTGGGACAGCAATTGGTTTAGATAACTGGCAGGTCCTTAAGGAGAAATATAAGGTTAGTTTGAATAATGATGTTTCTATGGCATTTTATTGTTTCTGTTGTATAATCATGCCCTAGCATAGATACTTAAATTTAGAAAAACCCAAAGAGTTCCAGTTCGTTGTGTGTTGCCTTAGTTCAAGGGGAAACAAAATTATTGGAAAGAACCCGAGGAGTTAGATCTTCTGGGGAAAAGAACAATTTAGTTCACTACCTGACAATTCATATCCAGGCACTGGATTCAATCTTACTGACACCATCCTCTCAATGTAGAATTACATATGGAACACTTGGAATATGCTCCTGAGGAACTTAGTCTGAACCCTTTCCAAGGGGGCAAAAGAGGTATGGATCTATCTGGGCACCAATTAATAATTGTGTTTGAATTTGTCCTGAGTGCGCTCAAAATGCAGCAAGAATAAGCAATGTCTGTTTACTGTAAAATAATTTTTGCAGGGCTGTAGTTGATTTTTGGGCTTTTACATGTAGATATGGCATAAAGTACAACACTAAGATATTTAAATAACTTAACCATTCAATTGGACGATTGTTTAATTTCCAGATATATTTTTTACGGTGTTTGGCAAACTTGATTTCTAAGGCTACTGTATTCAGTATTCAGCCAAAGCTCGCAATGCTGTCTTTAGACCAGTATAGGTCTGGAAGAGCAGAACTACTCCATGTGCTTAAAAACAGATTACTGTATATTGCTCTGCCTATTTTGAAGGATAATAGGAGAAATTGTTTATCTTGGCAACTAAAGGATTGATGTAATAATTGAATAATAATGGTTCCAGAATATATCTGTGCCAAACTCTTCTGTTAGCAGACATTTTCTTGATACAGTGATTCTGGGTGATGCATCTGACCTCTATAGCTGAGTTGTCCTATAATTTATAGATAAGCAGAAGGAAGCTTCTATCTATAAATAGAAAGGTTTTGAAGTTTATATGCTAGATTAGGCTGGGAAATTAAATCAAGGACTGCTATAAAATCAATGAACGCTGCATATAGCTTTGCACATGGTTTTTAAGTGATTCCCCCCCCAAGATGTTTCAGAACAAGAGAATAGTCAAAAGTAGAGTGTGCATTTTTAAATTTAACTTATTTCTTGACTAATAATGTATTTTCTCTAGGTCTAGCCAATACCAAAACTTAATGGATAGATATCTGGCATGTTATTTACTGATAACGCTGAGGAGACCGATAGTCTAGTAATCTAATGGAGTTCAGTACTTTTTTTTTGTAAATGGGAACTATTAGGCCAAGGCCCCAAAAATGCAATTGTATTGTTAACATTTTAACTCTTGTTAATTTCATTTTGATAAGCTGATTAGTTATGTCTTCCTTTTTAAATGGCCCGGAACATAAACTTTCTCAATGAATATTATATAAATAGTTGCCGCCCTACTCCTGTACCTTTCTACATTATTTGTATGGAATAATGTAATCTGTTTCCATGGTTCACTGAATATGTTTACAGTATTTCAGGATTGGTAATCTTGACTATGTTGAGTTTCTAGTTCCATGGTATTCCAGCCGCTGTCTGAAATTGAATGTCTAAACAAGTCTTAATTATGGAATATTTTAGTTCAAAGTTTTGTTTCCGTTATTTATATTTTTATTTATTTTAGCCATTTTTAAGGCTGCCGATTTAAAATGCATAGAGCATGAAAGGTCACAAGATACAATGAAAAAAACCTAAAACAACACTCAATGCTGTAATAAAAGCTGTTGTTAAAACTGAGGCTTCAACACCACTCTAACCCAAGATCTAATGAAAAAGCCAGGTTTTGGAACTCTTTAGAATACAGCCAGTGTGTAGGATAGACATACCTGAGCGTGAGAAGGTGTAGAATATAGAGGGCAACATCAGAAAAAGCCTGCTATCTGGGTCCCATCAGTTGACACTGCTTAAAGGTTGGGATCCAGAGCATGCCAACTTTGTCCAATTATGGAAGACAGATAATCCTTTAGATATCCAGACTCTATGCCACGAAAGATTTTATAGGTAACAACCAGCACTTTGAACTGTTAATTGAAACCTGTTGGTAACCAGCAGAGCTTACAGGGTTCATGGGCTTGACTAGATATATCCATGATTGCCCATGGCACTGCATTTCACACCAGATGCAGTTTCAAGTGGCTTTCAAGAACAGACCCTTGTAGAGCACATTGCGTGAGGTGACCAGAGTATGAGTAATTGTCCAAAGGCTTCTTGGTCTGGGTAAGGGATAATTGGCACATAAGATGGATTTATGCAATGTCTTAGCTGTAGTTGATGCAAAGCAGGAATGGTAAGTCCACATGTGAAGACCTCCAAATTTTCCATCAATTCTGAAGGGAAAAGTGCAGTATTACCCACATATTAACTCCAAAGTGGTGAATTACCTCGCTCAGCAGTCTCATATAGGTGTTAGATAAGGGGCAAGAATATAGAGATAATTAAAACTAGTACAGTATTCATTTGCATTGATATAATTGTTTCTATGTATTGAAAGTCATTGTCAACTTTCAATTTGATTTAAACAAATAATGTGTTACAGATGATGGTGGAGCCACACCAGTACAGGATGAGCGTGATTCAGGATCAGACATGGAAGATAACAGAAATGAACAACGCTCTGGATCAGAGAATGGAAGCATAGAACAACATTCAGAGGTAGTCATGAAATAAATTTTTAAATATTAACTGGAAACTATTCTGCCCATGGTTCCTATCTGTTTAACCAAAGGATTTCTTAAAAGTTAAAATTTAATTTATATGATCTTCTAAAAGTAAACTGCAAATTACAGTATTTCACTATAAAGCAATGTACATTTTTCAAAATGTACAAGGAAATAAACATTTTTGAAGATTTTGCATAAATTTCATGTGTACTGTATATTCCAACAAGATTTGCAATAACTTTCATTACTAATATACCTATTAATACTGTTAGTGAAGCATTTTGAAAAAGGATCCAGGCTGAAAAAGTAATTCGGGATTGAGCAGAATGTTGCCTTTGAAAATATTTCACTTAATATTTTCCTATATTATTTTAGTGGAAATAAGTGTTTGTTGATTTTATGTTGTATGAATGGAAGATTTTAACCTAATTGATTGCTAATATGCATTAATGATTTAGTACGTGCCTTTAAGTTGATGTCAAGTCTTAGTAACCACATAGTTAGATTTTCTTCAATATGATCTGTCTCTAACCTAATGATCTGTCCCTAACCTAATCTTTCAGGTCTTCCTACAGTGCACCCATCACCACCCATCAGTTTTCTTAACAGACCTAGCCTAATGACAAAGCACGTGTTTTTTTCATGAACGTGTAGGGGGTTCCCTTTTTAAGGAGGCTCCGTAAACTCCACAAACAAATGGAGACTCCTTAAAAAAATGGAGCCTCCTTAAAAAACAAAACAAAATTTTTAAAAAATACCTTGTTACAAAATAGCAGGAGTTTGCCACCAGGCTGTATCTGTAAGAAACTGATCCTATATCAGGCTGGGTGCCTCTGTCAGAAGCTACAAAAAACAGAGCATTAGTTGGGTGTTATTGGGACCAATGGAGGAGGCCAGGTCATGCAAGTCCTTTGGTGGGATTTCCCCTTGTTTGCTGGAGGCTCCAGACGGCCTGATCTCTCCATTTGCTGGAGTTTGGAAACTTTGGCTGGCCTCCCCTCCCCTCGCTTGCTAGGTGGGAAGGCAGCTGGAGACTTGGAAACTCCAGCTGGCTTGATCCTTTTCACTAGCTGGGAAGGAAGCTGAAGGACTGCAGGGACCCTGGCGAGAAGTGGGAGTACAGGGTGCCTGAGGTTGGGGTAGCCATGTGTAGGCCTTCCAAAGACTCTCCCATCCCTGAGGTACCCAGTGGTCCGTTTAATGACCCTCACATTCATTTAATGGTTGCATCAGGGAGAACAGGGAGTGGGGTTGTTAAGTGAAGCTGTTTTGCTTAACAACCATCATGTCATACAACCCCAATGGGTAGGCTCCATTACGGTCTTATTTTGAGGACTACCTGTACTTAATTTACAGTTAAATGCTAAACATCTCAACTGTAATACCTGTGATTGTTTTTGATTTAATTATATTCTTTGATTTGGTCTTCATTTACTTTCTGTGGCTTCCTTAATATTATTATTTCTATTTTTCCAGAATGAACTTAGTGATGGGGAAGATGACAGACAAACTCTAGAACATCCCATGACAGACTCAGAAAATGAAGATACACCGGGACAGAAACATAGTGATTCAGAAAACGAGGATGCCGTTAATCATAATGGCAGTGACTCAGAAAATGAAGGGGTTGATGGAGAGAAAGACAGTGACTCTGATATGGAAGATAATCCTGTTCAACCTGCCAGTGACTCGGAGAATGAGGATGCTGTAAATAATCAGGCCAGTGATTCTGAGACAGAGGAGCCTCTGAAGGGCCATGGCAGTGAATCTGAAAATGAGGAACCTCCGAAAAACACGGGCAGTGATTCTGAACATGAGAGTTTGCATAAAAGGCATGGAAGTGATTTAGAAAATGAAGAACCCCAGAAACATCCAGCCAGTGACTCGGAAATTGAGGAGCACCCAAAAAACCATGATCCTGATTCAGAAAATGAGACAGTGCAAAAACCTCTTGCCAGTGACTCTGAAAATGAGGAGCAAAAGGTCCAGTCCAGTGACTCTGAATGTGAAGATCCCCCCAGAAATAAAAAGAAAATAGAGGTAGGTGACAGTGATGGAGAAAATAAGAAGGAAGAGGAACTGGTGAATAGCGCCCAGCTTTCAGATAGTGATGTTGGAAAGAGACTACATGGCTTTGACAGTGAAGAAGAAGGAAGTCCCAAAAAACAGAAGATAGACAGTGATGAAGAAGATGGAAAAGAGGAGGAGAAATTGGCCAAAAGGAAAGCTGTTGTGCTCTCTGATAGTGAAGATGAAGAAAGAACACGTAAGGAAAAATGAATTTAGAAGTAATTTTCAGTCTATATATGCTGTGATTCCAAACTAAATGTGTGACATAACGTTTTGGCTCTGAAGTTTTATGTGTGATGTGTCTCACATCAGCATATTATCATTTGCATCATCCAGGTGACTAAAATGCATAAGCAATCTTTCCATTAGGGATTGCACATTCAGTAGAAATAAACATAGTGCAGAACAGGGGATAAATGTACAAATACATGTGTGATTCATTTTGATATGTCTAACAGTTATCACCTTTTCATACTTTGGAATAGACTAAATGTAACACTTCTTTAAAAGCTGAATCCTCAAAAGTTGGAGGAAAGGATCTGAAAAATTTCTCAAATTCTGTTGATATCAGTATGCCATTATTCTACCTTCTGAAGCATTGGGCCACCAAAGTACAAAGAACATGGTGAACCCCAGCTGCTAGAAGTTGTCCTCAGTACATCCATTGAAAAGTACATCAAAAGCAATTTAGTGTGTTCACTTAATTGTAGAGAAAAGTACTGGAACTATTGCATGTATTGCAACTTCCCTGTCTTCCCTAGATATATTTAATGGTATATTTGTACTTCTTCTGCTACCCATTTAGCACTTTTTGTTTTATCCATTCTTTCCATAAACTGATACTTTTTTTCCCTATGGGATAGGGGAAAGCAATAAGAGATATCAAAGTGGAAAGTGCAGATTTCTTTTAATGTTTGTGTATGGCAAATCATGTTTAAAAATGAAATTATGTTCAATCTTCAGTATGTCGATGATTCTCAGTTATCCAGTGTAGTTTTCTGGAAGTTGAATCATGGCAATTGGACTTCTTTCCTTTTTTGGTTTGAAACATTTCACTGCTTATCCAAGTGGCTTCTTCACTCTATTCTTGATTGTATTACAAATACTGCAGCAGTCCAAAATGAACTTTCTAAGGTGTGCGTGGTGGATGATTTCTCTTCATTAAAATGAAGAGAAAACAGATCTTTGCTTGATAACATCTTCCATGCTAAATGAAGTGGGCCATACAGTGGGCCATTATACTCCGCCCCCCCTCCCCCCAGACGGTTGCTATTTGACATTATAACATAGCAGGTTGAAAAATTTGCCGTAGAACAATTGATTAACAGGAAGTATGATAAAAATGAATTGGCAAAGATCTACAATGACCTTTCTGAAAAAAATCATGTTTTTAAGCAAACTATACAACAAAGATGTTAAAATGGGACCTTATTACTTCAGAGTGGTTACTGGAATTATTAATAAACTTAGGAGGACTTGCTGTTACTTGACATAAGTTTAATTTTTCTGCAGTTATCTTTGTAAATAATTCCTTTTGCTTTTAATGTTGAGATTTTTTTCACAACTAATTGATAATTATTTTGCTCCAAGTTGGCTCTGTTTTTGATTCAATTTATTTATTCATCTGTTAGCAGCTGCAAAAAAGGGCCGTGTTATCTCTGATGGTGATGAATCAGATAGTGATGCTACAACAGGGAAATATGAAAAGCAAAAAAAATCTATCGCTTCTGATAGCGAGGAAGATGATGACAAGGGTGACAGTGGAAAGAAGAAAGAAGAAAAAGATCTTTTTGGAAGTGACAGTGAGTCAGGAAATGAGCAAGAGTAAGTAATTTTAAGATTAAGTTCTGGAACAATATTGAATAGATAGGACAGTTTCTGGTTTATTGTACACTATCCAGTGGTGTTTTAAGTTGGGTTGCCATATAAATTCTTTAAATAAAAGTTGTGGTGTTAGGTAACATGCCCAGAAAATGGTTATGAATAACAGCTTGGTGGTTGTTGTTTTTTCAGAAACCTCATAGCAGATATATTTGGAGAATCTGGAGATGAGGAAGAAGAGGAATTTACAGTAAGTATATCATGAATTTATATTTTGTTCTTCCCATTCATCACTTCTTCCTATAATTTTGAGGGATCTGCCAATACACGTTTCTTTAAGTAACTTTCATCTTTCGTAAGTATGTTTCTTAGACTGTGATAACAAAATAGTATGCCATTTTCAAGTTCACTATTACGCTTTATTGGGAAAACATTTATTGGGTTTTTTTTCTGCTCCTGGATTTGAAAGGCAACCCCCCACTATATCTTAAAGTATAAAAAACATAAAAATGAATAAATAGCAATTAACACAAAATAAACAAAAAAAGAATAGCCTAACTAAATTTAAGTTGCTGGTGTTGAAGCCATGCTATTTGCTTTAATTAAAGAGATTAGCTGTATTTGCGTTTCTGAAGACCATTAGCAAGCTACTTCCATATTGTCAAAAAAACTACATAGGCATATCAGCTCTGCTTGAAGCAGGCTTATCTTTCTTTACCTTTTTATCATCTTGCCCGATGGAAATATTCTGGACACTTCCAAAATCCTGCATGCCATTTCATCACATTTGAATTGTATTAGTTTGTTAGCTTTATCAATTGCTGGATGTACAATCGATAACCCTAGCCAGCTGAAAATGTGATATCCTGGATGAAATATTAGTATGAACCTTGAAGGCTTTATATAAATTCCATGATTGATCTCCGTTAAGTATTCTTAAAAACACTGTTTATATAATGCATTATATAATATATATTATATTAAGTTATATTTAACCAACTTCTATTGTGTTTAACCCAAGGGATTTAACCAAGAGGATTTGGAAGAAGAGAAAGCAGAAAGAAAAGAAGTAGCAGAAGAATCAGATTCTGATGACAATATCAAAAGAGGAAGACAGTAAGTTTCTTATAATTTTACAAGAAACCAAATCGATATGATGTATATCAAATTATGTATCATATTTAAAAATCTTGCATTTTCTTCAGGCATTTCAACATAGCACGCATATTTCTCTTTCCCTCCCCAGTTTAAATATCTTTTTCTAATCCTAGTTCAAGTTTGAGGAACAGCCATATACTAAACTTTAGCAAAAAGTTTTAATTAGGGCAAATGTTTTTATTATTAGAATTCTACATTGCCATCTTCTATAAAGGAGGTAGAACTAGTCAGATGAGGATGTCAATACTTTCTCTAAATCAAACTTCTATTTCTGATATTAATCAAAGCCTCTACAAAGCCATCCATCCATACTCCTATACTGTATACTGGACAATGTACCCTTTGAAAGCCAGGCACTTTTCCATTATTTGTATTTTTGGTTTCATAGCCAGCTTGCTTTTATAGAACATTTGTTTAGGTTCCATGTGTTTCTGTGCAGTATAAGGCCTATGCAGATCCTTTAATATATCCCATGGGATTTAGGATAAAAAATGGAATTATAGTGGTAAAGTGGTAAAAATATAAAAATCACTTGGCTGTTTCATGCATTCTATATTGGGATTGATAGCACATAACTTTAATCCTAATTTACAGCTTGATACTGTTGCTTTTCCTGAATAATAAAACAGAACATTTCCATACCATTGCTTTTTGTAATTCTTGAGGGTGCTACCTTTTTCTTTAAATACCAGTACATTTATAATTTCAGGATTGTGGCCAATGTTCTAAATTCTACATCATAATTTTTAAGAGTAGATAAAGTGCTCTTTATTTTGTTGATAGATCTGTCCCAAATACATCATGTATTATATGTATTGGAACCATTCTTGCTTTAACTTGGTTAAGCTGTGACTATATCCTGTTAATCTTTGAATTTTGTGAAACACTGTCTTTCAGTATGGACTTCATGTCAGATTTTGATATGATGTTACAACGGAAAAAGAGCATGAGTGGCAAACGCCGGCGCAATCGTGATGGCGGGACATTCATTAGTGATGCCGACGATGTAGTCAGTGCCATGATCGTTAAGATGAATGAAGCCGCAGAGGTGTGTTTGTTGCTTTCCAAGGCTTGTAAGGATATAATTCACGCAAATGAAATTATTTTAAACTGGATTTCAGGAAAGTACTATGTTTGTCTCACTGAATTGAATACAGGTAGTCCTCAATTGACAGCAATTGAGATCAGACTTCTGTCATTAAGCAATGCAGTCACTGAGCCGTGCTTGGTTTTGCCCCTTTTCCTCTATAATCATTAAGCATATCCAGCTTTTCACATTGAGTTTGTTAGTTAGAAGCCTCCTGGAAAAGTCACAAATGATGATCGTGTGAGCCCGGGATACTGAAACTCTCGTAAATACGAGGACAATTTGGAAATAAACCTTCATTTGAGCATGTGCGAGAAATGGGCGGGGATAGCGATGCCCATCCTATGGCACCGTGCGCAGTAGTTCAGTAGGCAATGAAGAGTGGAAGGAGAAGGTTGTGTTGCAGTTGACTTATCCACTAGATCAATTGAAAATGAACCCTGCCATAGAAACTCCCGCCAAATGTGAAGTGCGTGCAGTAATACGATTCCTATGTGCGAAAAAACTTTCGGCAGCTGCGATTCATTGCGAACTAATGTTTATGGACCAAACGTGATGAGTGAAGGTGTCGAATGGTGTCGCATGTTTAAAAATGGACAAACTGACGTGCATGATGAGGCAAGGAGTGGCTGCCCATCTGTATTCAGCGATGAACTCATGCAGGAAATTGACAAAAAGGTCCGTGAAGTCTGTCGGTTCACAATATCTGCACTTTCTTTACACTTTCCCCAAATTTCTAGAGAGTGTTTTGTATGAGGTAATGACAGAAAATTTGGGATTCCACAAGTTCTGTGCTCATTGGTTACCAAAACTCCTTTCTGAGGAGCACAAAACACACCGAATGGGTTCTGCTTTGGACTTTCGCACGCGTTATGCCAAGGAAGGAGAACAATTTCTTAACAGAATTGTGACTGGTGATGAGATCTGGGTGTCATACGTGAACCCCTAAAGCAAACAGCAGTCAATGGCGTGGTGTCATACGCACTACTCAGAAACCCAAAACTCGGCAAATATTGTCTGCCAGAAAGGTTATGGCAACAGTATTCTGGGATGCCAAAGGCGTACTGCTAGTGAGGTTCATGGAGCATGATTCGACCATCAATTCAGAAGTCTACTGTGAAACGTTATGAAAATTCAGACGAGCCATCCATAACAAGCATCGGGGCATGCTGACTTCCGGTGTGGTGTTGGTTCACGATAATGCTCACCCGCACACTGCTAGACGCACCCAAGAACTTTTGAAGCAGTTCCGTTGGGATGTTTTTGATCACACACACCCCCCCCCCATAGGCCAGATTTGGCGCCAAGCAACTATTTGGAAATGTTTTAAGCATTTT
Organism: Azemiops feae; assembly: GCA_023970755.1. Classification (NCBI taxonomy): domain Eukaryota; kingdom Metazoa; phylum Chordata; class Lepidosauria; order Squamata; family Viperidae; genus Azemiops; species Azemiops feae. The sequence goes on from JALGBA010000221.1 coordinate 790,529, forward strand.
GCTTTTTTCTGCTTATGTTTAATGCCATGTATAATTTCTTGCAGGAGGATAGACAGTTGAATACACAGAAGAAACCAGCACTAAAGAAATTAACTTTGCTTCCAACTGTAGTCATGCATCTTAAAAAGTAAGCAAAACTCTGATTCTTTTTTCTGTACAATATTGGAAAAAAGAAGGTTTGATGTAGATGGTCATATGCTAAATCGTTATTTGTTTTTATCTAGGTAAGTAGATAGTGTAATTATCCTTTACTTTGTTTTATTATTTTAAAATGAGATGAATTTTTGAAGACATAACTTTCTGTTGAAAATAACGTATGACTTTTAAAGGTTTATTATACCTTGGAAGGTTTTATTAAAATCACTGAATTGCTAAAAGGTTTTAAAGGTGAATAAAACCTAACTTGATAAGAGTTTTTCAAATAACTTGTTTGAAGTGTAACCAATCTAGCTACAAATCTGTTGATAATATCAGTGAATCATTTCCTTGTAAATAACTAGGGTCCACATATCTATGCGCATTCAGATTATTTAGGTTTTTGCACCAAATTAGCCTATATCCTCTAAAAGTTGTTCTTCAAGTGTTGTATAGAATCATAGGATTCAATGAAAACTTAGAAGTCATCTAGTCCAACTACTTGTTTAAAATATGATCCATAGACTTCCGGTTGTGACGTCATCGTGGAGCGGGTGAAGGAACAGATCTCTGTTCCTAAATCCCGGAAATTTCTTCGCTAAGAGCCCGGTAAGGGCTTTACCGATCCCGGAGAGACCGGTAAATTAAAGAGGAAGCTTCAGAGAAGCCGGGTGGAAAGCAAACACCCGAGCAGACAGGAGCAGCACTCTTAAAATTGGCGGAGAAGAAGCCGGTCTTTAAGGCCGGCGGGAGCGATGGCGACAGCCTGAGAGGGAAGTGAAAAGTAGATCTGACAGCTTCGTACGGCAGAGGAGAAACCCCTGAAGGAGGTGAGGAATATTTGATAGAAGGCGCGGAAAAAGCAAAGCGATAAGGAGAGAGATACAGCGGCAACTGAAATTGAATAGAGCGGAGAAGGGAGCTTTAGAGCAGAACGAGAGCAGCGAGAAGAAGCAGAGAGCCCACAGTAAAGCTTATAAAACGTGAAAGGCTGGAATTTAAAAGCTGTAAGAAGCAGAGATTGAAACTAGAGAAAGGACTGGAGACGGCCAGAGGCAACAAAGGGTGATTAAGAGACTTTGAAAAAATCAACATAAGGATTAAAAGTTGAAGTGAGACAACGGAGAAACTTAATACCAACTACTGGATCTTATTTTTGAAGAACAAATAGCATTGAAATTTGAACCTTAACTGACATATATCTGGACAAAGTGACTAGTGGACGTTTTGGATTTATTGGATATACAGAAGAAGAAATAAGTTGACATTTGGTGGATCTGTGGACACATTAAACTGAGACAGAGAGAAAAAAGGCTGATGCAATATTGCAGCACCTGTTAACAAACAGGGATCATAGAGAGAAAGGTGAATATTTAAACAAGAGTGATAGTGAATGAAATTAAGAGTGGTGATAATATCTTGAGAATAGTATATGTATATAAATTGTGTGTAGTATTACAGAAATATACAAAAGAGGTGTTAAGAGTATTATAAATTATATTATATAATAGTGGGATAAGAAAAGGTATAACTCTATTTGTAATCTTATTTTGAAGGTTAACCCTTAACGTTATATAAAATTGATATATGCAAGTGTGGGAAAATATTATCCAAGTAATAAAAATGACAAGCACCACAGCAACAACTAAAATAAGTAAAAAAACAGCTATAAATCCCACACCTATAATGGCCTCTCCTATAGGTCAAAGAACGATAGGAACCATGTTGGGGAAAGAAAAAGAAAAAGTAGAATTGGCGATGAACCCACAGAGTATACAGACAATGTTACAAATGATGCAGGAAACAATGACGAAAACCCAAGAGGCAATAGCAAATAATCATGAAGAAACAAAAACTCACCACAAAGAAATCAAAAATGAAATTAAAAACATGAATGACAAGATAGAGAGTATACAACAAACAATGATGAAGAACGAACAAAGAATTCAAAAAGTTGAAACAAAAATAGATCAAGTTGATGGCAAAATAGAAAAGATGGATCAGATATCCAAACAAGCAAACAGAGAGCTGACCCAATCTATTACCTTCTTGGAATTGGAAAAAGCTGCGTTCTTCCTAAGATTTCAAAATATCGTAGAGGAAAAAGAAGAAGATTTGGGAGAGAAGATGGCGGAGATATTGGCCGAGATATTAGGAAAGGACAAACAGGACGCAAGAAGAGACATAGATGAAATTTATCGAGTATATACAAATTATGCACGTAGGCACAGATTGGCGAGAGAGGTACATATAAGGTTGACTAGAAGATCAATAAGGGATGAAATATATAAAAAAACAAGAGACAAACAGATAGTATATAAGGGTAAAGAAATAATTGTATTAAAGCAAATACCACGTAGAATACGAAATCAGAGACGAGAATACCAATTTCTAACAACCCAATTAACTAAATACAAAGTTATGTTTCGATGGTTAGTACCTGAAGGCATATTTGTAACATGGCAAGAAAAAAATATAAGATAGACACACTCGAGAAAGCGCAGGATTTTTATGAATGTCACTTTGCGCAGGGAGAAGAACAAGAAAGTAGGGAAGAGCCAGAGAGTAAAAGTCAGGAGGAAGACCTAATAGAAGAATTTGAACGAGAAAGAGAAAAGCAAAAGAAACAAGAAAGAGAAAGGTTAGAAAGAGAAGGAGCAAAAGGAAGGGTAATAGAGACAAGAAGCACAAAAAAACCAGATCAAGTAAAAAACGGGAGAGGCAATTAAGCTCTTTTCTGTAAACATTAATGGTTTAAACATACCAAGAAAAAGAGTACAAACGTTTAATAAATTAAGGAAATTGGATGCAGACGTGATATGTCTACAGGAAGTTCATATAAAAAAGGATTATAGAAAACTACTAGAGAATGTAAAATTAGGAACACTATACACAACACTAGCACAAAACAAGAAAGGAGGAATTGCTATATATGTTAAAGAAAAAATAAAATCAAAATTAATATATTCGGATGAAGAGGGGAGAATTTTAATGTTGGAAATAGAATTAGGGCAAAAACAAACTTTATTAACGGCAGTATATGCACCAAATAATAACCAACATGATTTTTTAAAAAAGGTACATAAGAAACTAGTGGATCTGGACTATGAAAATATTTGTATGATTGGGGATTTAAATGCAATAGTCGATGTTAAGAAAGACTATAAAAGTAGTAAAAAGAGCAAAAAGAAGAAAAACATATTACCAAAATCATTCTTCAACATGGTAACAGAACTCAACCTTCGGGATATATGGAGAGAGACACACAGATCAGACAAACAATACACATTTTATTCGTATCCGCATCAATCCTGGTCCAGGATCGATATGGCCTGGGTAACAACAGAAATACAGAACGGGATAGAGGAAATTGAAATAGGACTTAATGACTGGGCAGATCACAACCCAATAACAATAAAATGGAAAGGCCAGAAACAGAGAAAAAGATGGTCAATGAATCAAAGACTATGTAAAGACAAACAATATATACAGATGCTAGAAAAGGAACTGACATTATTTTTTCAGGTAAATAAAAAGGAAGAGACATCAACACAAAATTTGTGGGATACCACAAAAGCCTACATTCGAGGATTGACAATTGCATACAACTCTAAGAAAAATAAAGATAGGAGACTTCAACAAGAAAAACTGCAAGAAGAACTTAAAGAAACAGAAAGTGACCTACAGAAGGATCCACAAAACAAAAAGATAAAGGAAAAATGGAATATTATAAAACACAAGATTAATTTGACAACACAAAAAGAAATGGCACAGAAAATTAGGATGGCGAAACAAAATTACTTTGAAAACGCGAATAAAACCGGTCGATGGTTGGCCTATAAATTAAAAAAAGAAAAAGGTAAAAGAGCAATACATCAACTACAAGATGAAAGTGGAACAGTACAATATAGACGGGAAGAGAAAAAGAACATAATACAAAATTTCTTCTCAAAGCTATACTATCAGGAAGATATAGCAGATGATAAAGTTAAACAATATATAGAGGCAGCAAAAATGAGTAAAATCACTGAAGAACAAAAGGAAATGTTGAATAGACCAATAACCGCAATAGAACTAGAAACAGCATTGAAAAAACAAAAAAATAATAAATCACCAGGCCCAGATGGAATTCCGGTTGAGTTTTATAAAAATACACAAGAGTCACTACAATGGATAATGTTGGAGATTTGTAATGAGGTGCTGGAGGAGGCGAAGATGCCGCCATCTTGGACTGAAGCAATTATTACTCTCATCCCTAAGGAAGATTCAGACCTGCAACAAATTCAAAACTATAGGCCGATTTCTTTACTGAATACAGATTATAAGACATTTGCAACAATAATAGCAGAAAGGATTAAAAAAATCTTGAATAACTACATCCACCCAGACCAAAATGGATTTCTACCAGGACGACAGATAAAAAACAATATGAGGATAATAATGAACACCTTAGAATTTTATGAAGTCCACTCTGAAAGACAAGCTACACTGGTTTTCCTTGATGCCCAGAAGGCATTTGATAATTTGAACTGGAAATTTATTATAACACAACTGAACTACATGGAATTTGGGACAAAATTTGGAAAGATGGTTGAGAAAATATATACTAAACAAACAGCTAGGGTAATTATGAATGACGAAATGACAGAAAAAATTGAGATAACTAAAGGAGTAAGACAAGGGTGCCCACTCTCTCCTCTTCTATTTATTTTATCATTAGAAATACTCTTGACAAAAATCAGAGAGGATCAAGAAATAAAGGGTTTAAAAATTAAGAAGGAAGAATATAAGGTCCAAGCCTTCGCTGATGATTTGGTATTTATTTTGGAAGACCCATTAGAAACCGGCCCTAAATTAATTCAAAAAATAGAAGAATTTGGTGAGGTAGCCGGACTTAAGATTAATAAGAATAAATCCAAATTAATAACCAAAAATCTTACAAAGGCACAGGAAAGCGAATTGGAAGATAAAACAAAAATAAGTGTAACAAAAAAAATAAAATATTTAGGGATTTGGCTTACAGCGAAGTGCTCCTCAATTAAGGAGGATAATTATGATAAAATACTACACCAGATAAAAAAAGATTTAGAAAATTGGGAAAACCTACAAATTTCATTTTTAGGGAGGATTGCAACGATCAAAATGAATATATTGCCAAAAATATTATTCCTGTTCCAAGTAATTCCAATAAAACTAGGGAAAACATTCTTTCAAGAATTAAATAAATTGGTTACTAAATTTATATGGCAAAGGAAAAAACCTAGGATTAAATTAAAACTCTTGCAAGATACGAAAGATAAAGGGGGATTGGCATTACCAGAGTGGGAAATATATTACCAAGCATCAAGCCTAACTTGGCTAAAAGAATGGATGAAATTGGAAAATACTAGAATTTTAACACTTGAAGGACACGACTTGCAAGCGGGGTGGCATGCATTTCTATGGGACGAAAAATATAAAGTACATAGATACTTTCGAAGACATATAGTTAGGGATGCATTGCTACAGACTTGGGAAAAGATAAAACAAAAACATTACATAAGAATTCCAATGTGGCTATCCCCAACAGAAGCTCTGAAACACCCAAACCTACTGGACATAAATAAGATAATTAGATACAAGGAATTGGTAAATGAACAGGGAAATCTGAAAACAAAACAAGAATTGGAACAAGATGTAGGCAGAGAGATTGATTGGTGGACATACACACAAATCCAATCTAAATATACAGAGGACAAAAAATTATACGAAATACAAAAAGAATCGCAAGAATTGGATAAAATTATACATGGAACAGAAATAAAATTAATTAGTAATATATATAAATATCTACTGAGATACAAAATGGAAGATGAGGTTGTCAAAGACACAATGATTAGATGGGCAAAAAATTTCGGATACAACATAGAATTGGCGAAATGGGAAAAAATATGGGAAACAAACATAAAATTGACTATGTCTGCGGCATTCAAGGAAAACCAGTTGAAGATGTTTTACAGATGGCATCTTCCACCAGCAAAGCTTGCTAAGATGTTCCAGAACAACTCACCGACATGCTGGAAATGTAAAAAGGTACATGGAACATATTACCATCTATGGTGGACATGCCCCGTTGCAAAAAAATACTGGACTAAAATAAGAAGTTGGATGGTAGAAATAATAGATCAACCTGTAGATTGGAAACCAGAGATCTTTCTGCTGGGTATCTTAAATAGAAAATACAGTAAAGAAATACGGTACTTAATCTTACATATAACAACGGCAGCAAGAATAGTCTACGCACAGTTCTGGAAAAATGAGAATACACCATCAGAGGAAGAAGTGATAAGGAAAATCTTAGACTGTGCGGAGATGGACAAATTAACAAAAGAGATAAAAGAAAGGGAAGACACAGAGTACTATGTAATATGGAATAAGTGGTATGATTGGTTGGAGACTAGAAACAACAAATGAAAATAAATCCAGAAAGGTCAAGAAAGGGAAAATGTGTGTATAATAATGTATAATAATGTATAGTAATAATATGTATTATTCTTAATATGAAATATAGTATGAATGAAGAAAATGGAAATAAGAAACAATGGGACAACAAGGACAAATATTTTTTAAAAAAAGAAGAATAAAGGGGGAAAATGTAAATAACAGAAGATTACAGTTACGAAATTGCTGTTTAAAAAAAAAAAAAAGGAGTATACATTGTATGTTTATGTGTGTTATGTTTTGTTGTCTTAAAAAAAATAAAAATTTAAAAAAAAAAATAAAAAAAATAAAATATGATCCATAAGACTATCTCTGACAGATTGCAATACTGTCTGAATCCATGTCTTTTGAAGATATCCAGCAAAGGAGATATCTTTGGCAGACTGCTCCATTGGTTGACAGTTCATACAGTCAGGAGGTTTTAATCAAGCCTGTATTTTACTAGCAGTTTGTATAACGCCTTGCTAAGTTACATCCAGTATACTGTAATTGCAGCATTCCCTGATCCACTAATAATGTTATCCAAGAAGATGATATTAGTCTGGTGTCGTTTATGTTTAAAAAAAATATTTGCATGCTCCTGTTAATTGAATCGTATCTGTCATAAAGATGCTGCTTGTCTGTTCAAAGATCTTGCCCAATACAGAAATCAAACTAATAGATCAGAAGGGCAAATAGTTGTAACTGGAAGGTAGGTACATAGGTGATTTAAACATATTGAAAATGGTTTCCCATCCCGTCTTAATATTTTTGTCATTTTAAGCAATAGAATAAAGAAAGAAATTGATAGACTTCCAACAAATATGCCTTTTTCTTTACTTTTGAACTGCTAGTTGAACATTTTGCTTTCAATTTTTAGGCAGGACTTGAAGGAAACCTTCATTGACAGTGGTGTAATGTCAGCCATCAAAGAGTGGCTTTCTCCATTACCAGATCGGAGTCTTCCTGCTCTGAAAATTCGAGACGAGCTTTTGAAGATTTTGCAAGAGGTCAGCCTCCCATGCATGCAGAGTCAGCATAATTTATTTAGAAGACTTGTTTTGTATTCTGCTAAGATTAATATTTGAGAAATTAATAGGTACATAACAGTAAGATGAATCGTGATACCTGCATAGTTTCAGTACCGACAGAAGTACTTTCATTTTAAAACTAATACAATAATGAAGTATAGCTGCTCTGTGAAGCCAAATTCTATAAAAGTTAAGAAACCTTTGAAAATGAGGGAATCTCTGGATTTAAATGATTTCTAACAGATGCTTAATTTCTTGCACCTTATATGTGTGGAACTCCACAGCTCGCCTGAGCATCTGTTTCGTTCTACTTTTAAAAAAATCCTTCCTGATATATGCACCTAATATGCTTAGACTTTTGTTATCAAAACAAAGCTGAAGTTTAAGCAGACTATGGTTTTTCATCATTCTTTTTTGTAGTTACCTAGTGTGAGCCAAGAGACCTTAAAACACAGTGGGATTGGAAGAGCAGTGATGTATCTCTACAAACACCCAAAGGAATCACGGTCCAACAAGGATATGGCAGGAAAGCTAATTAGTAAGTAAACTAATACACTGTATGCTACTGAAAAATGAAATTCATTATAAAGTCCATCATCTGACAAAAATTAAAATAAAATAACATAAATTAAAATAATCTACCTCTCCCAGGTCTTTGGGAAGGACTTAATAAATGGATAAAAATGCCAAATCCTGTCTGAACATATAGTTGTGCGACAAGTTATACAAATAATAATTAAAAAATTCATTAATGAAAAAGAACAAAAAAAGACCAGACTTGACGAATCACTAGGTCAAAGAGCAGACTTGACGAATCACTAGGTCCTTTTTTCTACTCTCAGTTTTCTATGTTTCTAAAATAGAAAATGCTACCAAACATTCCTACTGTTGAATATGTGATGCAGTGCTTTGCAGTCTTATTTATTTGAATTGTATTTTCAATATTTTATTTTATTTTGAAAATCATTTTTATGTTTCATTTTGTTTGTGTTTGGGAATTCAGGTAAGTGTTGATAAATGCAGGCTTAAATATACATAAAACTTGTATATTTCAGTTCTTTAAACTCATTATTAAGTGAGGGGCCTAAACTACAGCTGTCTTAAATATATGTCAAGCTGGTATTGTGTTTTTATACATGTGCTGATTTTAACAGTAACTAAAATGTATATTTTTCAGCATTTATGATACTTTTAAAAGCTATATTTTCAGATTTAATTAAAGGAAACTGTAACTAAATTTGTTAAATTTAGTTTAACAAATTTGTTAAACTAATTTAGTTTTGTTCTAAGGATACTCATCCTTTGTTAATTTAAATGGACTAAAATCTCTGTTTAAGGTTAAACAGTTCAAGTGGCTGTCGGAAGTCAAGTTTCTTATTGGGTAGATACTGGGTATATGCTGTTTGGTTACTTTTACTTAATTAACTCTGTCCTCTTTTTTAAAATAAAACTAAACAGATGAATGGTCCCGGCCCATTTTTGGTTTAACATCAAACTATAAGGGAATGACCAGAGAAGAAAGAGAACAGAGAGATCTGGAGCAGATGCCTCAACGAAGGCGATTGAGCAGGTAAGTTTCTTATACGAATATATGATGCCTTTGGTGTTTCGACTCCAAAAGCTATGTAGTGATTTCAGTTATGTATAATTTAAACAGTAATCAAAAAAGTTGCTGCATGTAGTCTTCTAGAGACTCTTCCCTGGAATGTTTTGGAACTTGTCATTCAGTTTGTGAAAGTTTTGATCTTATGAAAGTACTATTTATTTTCAAAAACCTTTCATTTGCTTCTTCCTGAAGCATTCTTCCTTAGGAGCATTCTTGTTCCTGTGAGTTGCAATTTGCTGAACATGCTTTATGTGTTATATGTTTTTTTATTTTGATTTATAGGAAAGAGACTATTTTGATTATGATTTGTTTACTCATCTTTTGTAGTACTAACCATCCTTCTTTTGTTTTTGCAGCTCTGGTGGTCAGACACCCCGCAGGGACTTGGAGAAAGTATTAACAGGAGAGGAAAAGTATGTGGGACTGGTTCCTCAAATATCACTTTGATATCTCACAATCTCATTCTGTGGTTTGTAATGAAGAATTTTGAGCTTTTGTGGGACAAAAAAGCCAACTGATGAGATTGAGAGAGATTCTTAAACACCCTCATGTTATTTAGCAGTACCTTTGTTATATTTTTTAGAGCTCTCCGACCTGGTGATCCAGGATTTTGTGCTCGTGCCAGAGTTCCAATGCCCTCCAATAAGGATTATGTAGTGAGGCCAAAATGGAATGTGGAAATGGAGTCCTCTCGGGTAAGTGGCTAACGGAAAAGGAAGACATTCAGTAACATTGAAATTAGATCTCTTCTAAGTTAGGTGTTGCAGGATTCACTTAAATTGTTCTTCACTGCTCCGCTCCATCAGTATCGTTTCCATAGCTTCATCCATGTACTTCATATGCTTTAAGAGGCTACTATTCTGTCCATTGTGAAAATGCAACCTATATATTTATCAACCATTTTATATTGCTGCACTGGCTATGATCTTGGAGATATTTGCACGAACGGTTCTTTTTCAGTCCAATCCCATAATTATCCCACAAAGCTTGTAGATGACTTTCTTTGCGCCATCCTTTCTGTTCATCACAGTATGAAATGAAAACCATTCATCTCTTCCGACTTTTATTTTTTATATGTGAAACAAGGCAAAGAAAAAGAGTGTTAAGTGATTATGTTGTCTGTTATCAGTAGTCCATTCTTTAATTTCTAGCCCGGAACTCTTAAAAAAGGTATTAATCGTCTGGAAAAACACAAGAGGCGATTTGCTGAACAGAAACGTCTCAGTAAAGTGCATCGAGCTGTCAAGTTCAGCATTGAAGGCAACCGGCTACAGCATTGTAGCCTTATATTTCACTTGTCCCTGATCTAAGAGGTATCCCTGAAAGAAAGTGTGAGCTGTGCATGTGCTGTACTGCTTGCCATTGTTATCCATTTAGACAAAAGAGCATGTCTTCACCAACTCAGAGGTTTCATTAAAGCTTTCTGATCAGGGAAAATAACTAATACATTGGTTTTGTGTTTTTTGAGGTTTTCAGGGTTTTATGACTGAAAAATTAAAAAGAGTTGACATTTAAAACTAGGCTGCTTTTCAGCAAGGATACTAACAGCAATTTTATATACCATTTTCTTGTGGTGAGCTTTCCACATGCCCAACCTGTTGCTTTTACTGCAACCTAACAATTCTTACCAATCCAGCTCATACTAATTCCTGGTGAGTAGTCCAATGTCAGTTCTGCTTGTTTCTGGAGCTGTCTTGAGTCCTGTCTTTGGTCAGCTATCTTCCCCTAGGAGTCCTGGGAATTCACATCACAACTCAAGATCTTTTACATGATTTTGTAAAAGGTGTAATAAAGATTTTGTCCTAATATAAATTTTGAGATATTTTCTATGGATGATGCAGCATTTTGATTCTTGTTTTATTTTGTTCTATATGTTGTCATGAATGTGTAAGCTAAATTTGTAAAACATTTCTCATGAAACTGTTTAATAATATTCTTTGATTTGTCAGGTAGCTACTTATTATGTATACTAGGGACTTTAATGGTTTTGAATCCCATTCACATGCAGAAGTGGCATGGTGGCCTAGAGGTGCAGATCCTCGCCTCACAAATCAGGAGATTGAGATTTCAATCCTAGGCAGCGACCGATGTTTCTCTATCAGGGCCCAAAGAGAAAATATCTGCTGCGAACTCCACATAGGTGTCAGGAAGGGCATCAGGCCAGGAAACATGCAGCTCTATTCAGTCACCCGGACTCCACCGTGATAAAAGGGATTGCAGTGTCGTAAAAAGGAAAAAAAAATCTCATTCACACGCAGATTCAGGTGTTATTATTACTAATTTCAATAGACATTTCCAAGGGAAGCAGGAGAGAAAAATATAGCTGTTTAGGAGAAAGATTGCTCAACAGATAATGCCATCTCCTTTGAAGAGGACAGAAAATTGCCAGTTGAAAGAAATCCAATGGGTGGTGATGCATCATAAACATTTCCTTTTTCTCGTCCTCACTCTTATATTTTCCATATTGTACAGTATTTACCAAGCCAATCTGCAAAAGACTGCGGACTGAATAATCTTTTAAAGTAGATTTTTATTTGTTTTTATATACAACAAAAATCCAAATAAATCCAATACAGGAAAAATAACTTGGTTTTTAACATAGTATTAAACCTTGAGAACATAGGGTAATTATATCAGTAATCATTTCTTAAGTAGTGAATGAACATGTGCATTTATTATGAGAATAGCCAGAATTATACGTTAATCACAGAATCTTCTAAATACTTCTTGCTACCTTTAATGCTTACAAACAGGACTAAATGTTAAATTAAAAGAGGAAAATAAACCTTGCCTATGATATTAGAGGGGACATTTAATGGATTTCTTATAATGTTAATGTTCCTGTGAACTCTCCCTTTTGCATATTCCAGTGATGTATGGAATAGTTGTTTCCTTTCCGTCTCTTATGAATGAGGTCTATGTGAATAGCCAAGCTAATGCTTGAGTTTTAAATCCACGGTCTAGATTCCAAACTTCAGCAGTATATGAAGAATTGTGTCCATTTTTATAAAAAGCAACACTTTCTTTTGTATATCTTTAATGTATAGTACATCTCTAGACCACGGGTCGGCAACCCGCGGCGGCTCTGGAGCCGCATGCGGGTCTTTCAGCCTTCTACTGCAGCTTCAGTCCTCCTCCGCTATTTGCAGAGAGAGACAGAGACAGAGAGGCACTTGCGCTTCACTTCCCCCCCCCTCCTCCTGGTTGACCCTGCGCCTGGGCACCCCACCCCCTGGGAGAAGCGCGGCCAGGAAGTCCCTTTCCCGGGTTGGCCCCATCTGAGGCACACGTGGCCGGGGAGCCGCACGGGGCAGCCCCGGGATCCCCCCCTGGGAGCGGCCCGCCGGAACCTCTGCTGAGCGGGCCAGCCCTCCCGCAAGCTGCGGCCCCGAGGGAGCGCAGCCCCTGCGATCCTCAGCCGGCACTCCCATTGGCCCCGCTGGCTGGGAAGGTGCGCTGGAGTCCCGGTTGCCGGGAAGGCAATCAGCCCGCTCCTCTCCCATCGCCCGGAAGAGGTAAACAATTAGTCCCCAGTGCTGGGTTTTCCCCGCATGCAGGGCTTACATTGGTGGCGGAGACGCAGCAAGGGAGGGAGGGGGGGAGAGAGGGGGAGGAAAGAGAAAGAGAAAGGGAGATGAAAGAGGAAAGAGGAAGAGAGACGAAAGAGAGAGAGGGAGAGAAAATATGAATATATGTTGTCCTTACTGGACTTTTAGTAAAGAAAGTTCAATGAAATATTTTGATTTTTTTTAAAATTAAGAGATGAGGTATGGGGATAATTATGCTGTATTTAAAGATGGTAGATAAGCTACTAAAATTGTTTTCACCTGTTGGGATGAAGGAGAAAGGGTTTTTTCCCCCTCTTTCTCCTGCATAAAAATTTGTTTTCTTTGTAGCAGTTCATTGATTTCATAAATGCAACACACTATAGTTTTTTTATACATAGCATAAAGGTAAAAAAGGATATATGCAGTGTTATCTTCATTTTAGATGTCAAAAGGGTTTTGTGGCTCCCAGTGTTTTCCGTGAGAAATGGGTCCAAGTGGTTCTTTGAGTGTTTAAGGTTGCTGACCCCTGCTCTAGACGGTATTTGAAAATAAGCAATTGAGAGTCCCTCACAGTGTTACTAGTTTCTGTAATGAAAGATAGCAACTGCAACAAGGGATGGTATATATATGTTTTTGTGGTTTATAAACATCAAGATGTCATTGATGACTGTTCTAATACTAAATAAACATTTTTTTTCAAGTTCCAGGCAAGTTCCAAGAAAGGGGTCAGTCGCCTGGACAAACAGATGCGGAAGTTCACAGACATCAGGAAAAAAAGCAGAACATCCCATGCTGTAAAAATCAGCATCGAAGGCAATAAAATGCCATTGTGACCTTCTGCAGAATCACCTTTGATGTCTCCTGTATAGACTCTCAGAAGTTGTCTACATTTTTTTAAAGAACAAACTTTGGGGGTTTTAAGTGCATTTTCAAATTGTTGGTTCAGCTGATTGTAATACATGTAGAGTTATGAACCCTGGGACATTGTTCATTATGGTTTTATTTAACCCTGACTTTTCGTCTCCTTTGTACAGACAAAACCTTGTATTGCTGCAAATCTCATACATTAAAATCTGTTTCTGAGATGGGGTTTGTGTGATGTTTTGTGAATTGAATATGTATATAGAAGTTTTACTATTCTTAAGTCTCAAAGAATACAAGAGCTATGATTATATTTTTATAATTAGAAGAAAAGTGTGTTTGTCCTCTGTTTACATATGTAGATTTCTGTTAATTGACCAAATGACGCCATGATGAGGCACCTTTTTCTTTAAAAAAATACCATTTTTACTTTGGGACAAATATATCACATTTTAGAAGAGAAAGAACATATTAAACATTTGATATGCTTATATCATCGGGTTTAAGAATCTTCTGAAGCCTTATAATCTCATCTCTTCTATAAATGTATTGTCCTTTATTTTAATGCTCATATTATAGAGTCAGCCAGATGTTCAGACTGGATTTTATCCATATATCAAATCCTCAAGAATCTGGGATAGGCAGCTGTTAATATTGATGGTGTTAGAGGTATTATCACAGGATATAAGCTGTTCCAAACAAAGCTGCCTTTTGCAATTGCCTGATGGCGATTATTAAAACGGAACCATCTGGAGTCAATATGCTTAGGATCACAATAGGAATATGGATTTATTGAAATTCCTGCGATCTGTTTTGCTCTCTAATGGCATTCTGCTGAGCTGATACTCAAAATTAGGCATCCACTTATAAGAACAATGATGAGAACACAGGAAAGGAATATGCTGTTTATTAAGAATGAATATGAATTTAAACACAAGAGCTTAGAACTACCATAGATAGTGGTAAAGTAAAAGAAATAAAATATATGCCGTATATTTTTCTTTAAATACCCTAAGGTAGGATTTGAACTCACAGCTTTTCAGATTCTAGTCTGATACTTAGCCACTACACCAAATTGGCTCTCTTCAATCATATTAGTCTGCAATCATTAAAGAATGTGATGTGAGGAGGTTCAGTGGGAGGGAGTTCTTTAACTCCCACTTCAGGGAACAATGATAGCAATCTATAATTGTATTACTGTTGGATGGAACATGCTATTCAATTATTCAAGCACCTGGAGGCCCTCACTGAAAGTTCTTGGTTTTCTAGCCTATATCCAGATTTATTTTGTCATTAGTTTTGTAGATGCTGCCTTACAGTTCAATTGTAAAAATCCTAAAGGATCTTTCCCCTTTGCTAAAATGTCCTTAAAAGATTGCAAGGCTATTATATCAATTTGCAGTAGAATATTTTCTTAAATTAATAAACTATGCAGCAGCTAGACTAATACGTGGGAGATAAATGAGGCTTTTAGAAATAAAAGGGTGTTGTAGAGAGAGGAAGTGGATGTAAACAAATGTCTTCTAAGGATTAAAAATGAAACCTGTTTCTTTTTGTAATCCTCTTGGTTCACAATTTTAATAATTAAAATGAAATATGTTTTCATTTATCTGTTCAGCTGTAAATAATGCTCAAAAGCTTTATTTTTGCTTACATTAGACTATGACTAATTCTGATCCAATCCTGGCTATATTTGGGAACATGACTTGAAGAAGGTGAAACATTCCTTTCTTGAGATCTTTCCCCTCACTGTTTGCTTAAATCATATAAAAGATGATGTTCTGTAGATCTGTTTTCCATGTTGAAAGAGGAGCTTGTAGCTCAGATACATACACTTGATCGGCTTGGGCTGGTGATGTTATCAAGCACCTGCCATTCTGGCAATCCTTGTAGTTTGCTGTTGGCACTACTGTTCTGACCTCTAGCTGCACGATGCAATACTGACATTCTTACAGCTATGAGGCATAAAAGCATATCCTTAGGCATACTGATTCAAAAGTAATAAGGTGAAGCATATTTTATTCAAATTTAATTAATGGAATAAAATCAAATTGTTTAATCTTTTCTTTCACTTGGCCCTACCCGCTTTATGGAATGCAAGTCACAGCACATCATTCAAGTATAATTCAGTTCTGTGCCTGAGACTTCCTCCATATTCAGTATGTCTCTAAATACTATCCATCAGAGAACAAGTGAGTGGAGAAGAAGTATAACCTTGGGCTTTGGGGGGGGGGGGAAGGGAGAATACCCCTTATGTATTTACATTTGACCTCTATGGGAGAGGTTTAAAGAGATTTGGCATTCCTGTTGCAAATGTTCCTAGTTGGAAGCACTGGGAGGCACTGTCTCTGTTTCAGATAACTGATGCATTATATTACACAATTCGGAATCTGAAGTCTATGCCTTGTATAATCTTTAGGAGTCAGCCCAAGGCTATATATAAGTGTTTAAAAACTGCTGAATATTTACAGATTTATTTTCCATGTTCTAGAAACAAATCTGTCCACCAATCTGTACTGCTGAATGATCGTGATCTGGCACTAAAATTGCCAGCACAATCTGGGGGATGGATATGGAGACCTCAAATTAGCATAGTGTGCTTACCTAAACATTGCAATTCTTACTTTCAAAAGCAATCATACCATATTTGTATATTTTGAAAGTTTTATTGTTTAACTCAATTTCACTGGCTGCTTTATATCCCTTTTTACTCCTTGGATTGTTGCAATCATTGACTTAGATCATTATTTAGATGCAGGGAATGGATTGACAGAAGCAGCTCCTGTATCCATTATTCTGAAAATAACGAGAGACAACTAACCAGGTCAATTAAAAACCTGCAGTTGTATGCTTTTGTGGTTGTTGTTGGTTTTTTGGGTCAACACAAAAAGTTATTCAAGGGTAACAGTAACTAAACATGGCAAGTTGTGCAGCTGCAGGTTTTTCATCTTTGGCTATTTTATAGTTGAAACATATTTTGTGAATCCATGACAATGATTTGTAAGTCTGATCAGTCATCAAATTATGCATGTTCGTATGAGCACGAATTGAATGTTTGGCTCTTCCTTTTCCACCATAGCCTACTGCACTCTGCAGGATCACACAACCCCATGGCCTTTGTGGGGGTGGGGGGGAGGAGGGGGGAAGATTTCAAGGGAGGATCAGAATGATGAAAGCAGAGTTGTAGAATCACTCTGCAAGCCCCACCTTTTTTTAACCCATATATTGTTCAAACATATGAAAGACACAGCTTGTGGTAGGACAGTGTGATGCTATTTTTGACAGAATCTTTGAAGCCCTTTGCAAGGGTTGAAAAATCACTTTGGGAAGGGGGTGCTGAAGCAGTATTTCTACCTATCCAGTTGCTTATGCTTAAATCTGAATTGGATACTGATAGATTTATAGAACAATTCTGTTTCTGTACAAAGAAAATGGCAACTTAATTGCTTACTTCAGTTAAGAGCAGCTATAGGAAACAAATCTGCAATGTGATCTGACTAATCAAGTTATTAAATACTACCAAATGCACAAAAATATATATTTTATACAGATTGGTTTTCAGTGCAGGCTATGCAAAAAAACTTCCAGAATTAGTTTCGATTACTTCCTTTATCCATGAAATATAATTGGGTACTAGAGTATAAGCTCCATATTTTCCGACTTCAGCACAACCTTCTCCCCAGCTGACAATCCCCAAGAGATACCAAGTATTGTGATAAGATACAGCAAATGGTCCACCACTATCTCCTTTGCAAGCGTCCTGCCCTTCCACATCATAGCCTGCACAAAACATGCTGTCCGTAATGAGCTTCTTGGTTGACTGCCGACAGGTCTCCATGCTCACAATGGGCAGCCTAACTTTCATGAGAAAGCGAGTTAACCTACCCTTAGCATGAGTTGCACCCCATCCGCTAACTGTTCCATGAGCTACGTCTTCAATCAGCAAAGTAGCTAGGTTAGGACGAGGAAGGCAGATGGGAAGTACATTCTGGGTAAAAATCACATCGCTAGTCAATTGGACCAAAGCAATGTCATTGTTGTAGTTCTGTGAGTTATACTGAGGATGTCTCCAGTAGTGCCGTACTCTCACTTTTTGTTCATCTCGTTCTCGCTGATGTTTGTCAAAGTCTCCTGAAAAGCAAATGAAAGTGTGAAAACAAACAAAAACCAAGCAGTGCTGAGAGTAGAAAACAAGGAAAGTGAGAAAGAAAGAAAAAGAATAGCCTTAGATCCAGGTAGAAATACTGCAAGTTGGTTATAGAAATACTGATTCTGTACATTAAAAATGCTTGTAAAGTATGCAGATTTTTTTCCCTCAGGCCCTTCAAAAACAAGGGGGCTTCTAGATGAAGCTGTCATTGTGCAACTGCCCTACTGCATTTAGAGAACTCTGTGGGAAATTGAAATGACATTGTCTTCTATTAGTAACATTATCATTGTTCTTCCACTGGTGCTTCCAATTTTTTACTATTTTTTTAAAGGAAGAATGGTATATACTACCATTCTACTATTAGCCCAAGGTGTTGGCCTAGCCCTAGAACAAGCCAGGTGATTTCTCTGAAATAATATATGAAAACTGAAAAAGTAGAATGACTGTGGCAAAAGAAGGCAAAGATAGTACCAATAGTAACAGGAGGCTTGGGAACAATCCCAAAACATCTGGAGCACCACTTGAACACCATCAGCCTTGACAAAATTACCATCAGTCAATTGCAAAAGGCAGCTTTACTTGGAACAGTTTATATCCAGCAATGGTATCTTTAACACCAAAGTCACTGAGAGTGACTTGGGCAGCCATGTAAATTTTCATAAATAAATAAACTCACCATAAAACAACATCTGCCTATCTCTAGTCCTTGGAAAGGACTCGCTAGGTAGATTAAAAATCAAGTTTCTGGCCAACTGTGATCAACCATAATAATCCAGTCAAAATATTTGGCTGATTGTGTGACCAACCATAATAATTTATTAAATGTATACGTTGCCCAACTCCCAGAGACTCAGGGCAGTTTACAATTGTTAAACATTTAAAAACAAAGAACAATGTAAAAACCATCAAAACAGAAGTAAACAAAAAAAATGATAATAATGAAAATAAACCCAGAGGGGAACAAAAAGAAAGAAAAAGGCTTTAAAGTAGCAATTCTCTCCAAAGGCCTGAACAAATCAGGTGATCTGCAAATCAAGTACACCTCCATAATATACTCAGGCTGGTAAATAATCAGGATACAGTATCATTTTATAAAATTAATTAAAATATATCAATGTTTCTCAATCTCAGCCTTAAGATGTGTTGACTTCCTGGATGAACAATTATGGGAGTTGAAGTGTTGGGGCTGAGAAACACTGAGGTATATGTTTGCTTACTTCTGTAATTGCAAAGGTTAGAAATTCATTCATTTATTATTTATTTATGTGGTGCCAGGACAGGAGAGTCTACTGCTTCTTCTAGAATACATTGTGGGAAAAATCAAGCATTACAACACTGTAATTTTGTTTGTGTCTCTCTACAACTTACCCACTGTAACTTGATGTGGGGTAACGGTATCAAAACAGTGCGCTGCAGTAAGTACCCACTGACTACTGATCAAGCTGCCCCCACAAAAACCGTAACCTCTATTATTTTGAATCAGTACCTAGGAAGAAAAAGAATAATCAATTGTTCTCTAACCCCAGCTGCAAATCTGTATGAATTTCCTACATTCTCATTTCAATTATTTAGCATTGAATCAGAGGTTAATCGTCATACACAAAAATACAATGATTTGAAGCAACACATTTCTTCATATGCCCAGAATAGTATTGCAAGCTTCCTTTTCCCAATATTTATACAAAAGGACAGCATATACTGTACAGTCAGTTGTCCTCCCTTGGGAGGCAAAGGTATCATTTAAGGACATATCTGGACAAATTTTAGAGGTCCTGTTGGCACTGTGCTTGTTGAAAGGAGACGTTCATGGCCTGAGGCTCCAAGCCTACATGCAATTCTCCACAGCCTTAAGGAGGCCCAGATCTCTGCAAAAGATGCTGCTAAATATCTTGAATGACATAGAAGGAGTTAATTATGAACTTCCAACTTCTGTGTTCTGTCTTTCTTTGCTTTTTGGAATTTATCTCCTAGCTTGCCACTCAGAATTAACTTCCATTGAAAAGATTGCACCCTGCTGTTTCATAAAGGAACCTTACCCTTCAATTCTAACAATGTAAAATGAGGTTATTTTATCAAACACTTTAAGTGCAGAAGTGTTACCTGCCAAGGACATGCTCCTGGGCGGCAAAAAGATCCCCCACTTATTCTGGGGTCTTCATTTGTGTAGTTGGTGTTTGACCATCTGAGTAAATCCTCTTCTGTGAAATTTCCTTCTAGCTTTTCCATGTCATCTTCAGTTTCTCCTGTGAGATTCAACCATCCTGAGGAAGCCCAACTTAACATCTGATTCCAATTGGTCATGTTTTCATGAGCATTCGTTTCATTTTGCGTGATTCGTCCTCCCTCATAAGAACGTGTGGATCGCTTAATCAGCCCACAAGGGAAGCGATCTGAAATCAGGGAGATTAAACCACTGAGTTTAAGGAAAGTTGCTTAAGCATGTTTTGAATAGCTTAAACATTAATAGACATATGAAGACTTAGTGCTAATGAAGACAGCACTAAGACTCATCTTACGACTCTGCAATTCTTCAGATTTGAAGGACAAAACATGAAAATAGAGCCCATCATCTGCAAATCCTTAAACCAGAAATGTATTTCTCAGCAGCTGCATGAGGAGCTGTACACAGTTTACATGAAAAAAATAATGCTCTTATTTTATATGCTTTCTTTGTTATTGAGTCATTGAAAAAAAATGCATAAAACAGTAATGCACCTTTTTTGTTTATATACTATATTTTTATTCTTTTTTTTACTTTCTCAAGATGTGGAAAAATTAGTTAAAATTTAAAAGTAATTTAACATAGTTACAATAAAAATGAATGATTCAATAAGACTTCTAAAATCATAGATTTAAAAGCTACAAACTCTTTAAAGTTTGTGAACATCCAACAGTAATATCACCTGGACAGAAATTGGAAACTGTATTAGCAAAAGTCCTGCATGAATAGAGAGTCTTAACTGGTACAGAAACATACAACGCCTGATGCCAATTGTAATTAACTAGGGAGTTCAAGATCTAGAGGATTTGTATCAAGAATTGTAGCTTTCATGTCACCACGTAGCAAATCACTGGCAGAAGTGGCACCTTGCCACTAGAATGTTGATGATGGCCTTATACTTATTAGGGTGGGCACTAACTTGTAAGTCATACAGGGCAATATAAGTTATAACAATTACCTTGATTTTGACTTGATTGGAAACTTGTAACCAGTGCTTCTACTTCAGAATAGGCGTAGTGTGTCTGTGGCTTTCTGTGTCAATCTAGATGTAGAATTTTGTACTAGTTACAACTTCCAGACCAACCTCAAGGCTCCCCTCACATGTAGCACATTGAATAATGCGTGGTTTTGCCTATCTAGAAACTAATGAATTTTTTGAAAAGTTTGAAAAAGGCATTCTTTGCCATTGAGTTGGAAGGATGTTTTGGATATATAGGAGCCAAGGGCTAGAGAGAACTCATGACTGAATGGAATGTAACCTCTTTGTATAAGCCCAGGCTTTGTTCAAAGATACTTTTATTTATTCAGCACAAGAAGTTGTTTATAGAAAAGAACAGCAGATAAGGAGAAATGGCTAATGTAGCAAGAGTTATTACAACAAGTAGATGGAGAATTTAAGATGAAGTGAAGAGAACAATTGGAAGACATTTCAATTGTTTTCATATGCTCAGTTAAAAGAAAGGTTTAATATGGATAAAAAGATAA
Source organism: Azemiops feae (assembly GCA_023970755.1). Taxonomy (NCBI): domain Eukaryota; kingdom Metazoa; phylum Chordata; class Lepidosauria; order Squamata; family Viperidae; genus Azemiops; species Azemiops feae. The sequence goes on from JALGBA010000221.1 coordinate 812,025, forward strand.
TTGGAATTGAAAAACACAAAACAGGATTTGAAATTGAGCTATATATAAAGGATGAGCATGCAATAGCAAAAAGGTTTTTGCTAAGATTTGAAACCGAAGAACAAGTTAAAGACTGCATGACAAAATGGACTATTAATTTTGGGTATAATATACAGATGGACACTTGGAAGACAGCGTGGGTAACTGTACTTAATTGCCATTGTGTCCTAATTTATTCCGCTGAAAGAAGAAAAAAAGTTATATGATGATTTATGGGCTTGAGGATTTAAAAAGATGTGAACTAAGTGAGGAGGTGAAAGAATTTATGTAACATTTAAGAGGGGGAGAAGATTATAAGAATATAATTATCTGTTGAAGAGAAGGTTGAAAGTCATTAGATTTCATAACTTCATTTTCTTTCTTTTCCTTTTTCCTTTCTTTTTTTAGATTTGTCTTTTATTTTGTATAAAATTCTCAATATATACTGCACACATAAATAAATAAAAACCTGTAACTTGTCAAACACTAGGAAAAATCAAAGTATGATTGATGGATCAAAGTACCAATAGCCAGCCAGAATATGAACATCTAATAATTGCTAGATACCGCTGTTAATTGTCTTCTTAACTGTAACAATATTCCATGACAAGATGGATGCAAAACAGTTGGTCAGAGGCGAATATTTTTAGGTTATAAAACAAGAGATGAACCCCTCCCAGTGTTGTTCTGTTCCATAACTGCAATTTTATAACTGCCTTTTGCCTACTAATTCTCTTGCTATCTTTTCTACATTGGGAAATCTTGTGGAATCAAGGAAGAACAAATTAAATTATGGTAAATATCTAATTACGGATTTAGGTAACCTCCCTGCTTGCATTGGTTGGGGAAAATGTCTGATCAGTCTTGGTACCTCTAATTACTTATAAAACTAATTAAATAACATCCCTAAATATATTTAAGTAGATAATCCTGACCTGCCACCGCTCACTTATGTCAGCTGGGAAAAATAAATTCAATATTTAAAGCATTGACCAAGTGTTATTCTACATATAAAGAGGAAATTTGGTCCAATTTTTTTCAACATAATATTTCATGATCTGTGCATCTAAAGTAGACAATATGTTGCTCTTCATGCTGACTGGTTGGAAATTCTGGAACCATAACATCAACCCATTTAGGGAAAACCAGACTGAAAAGGGCTGCTGGAACATTTAGTTTCTAATCCCACATTTTTAAACCAGTAAAATGAGTCATTACCTGAAGGGGTACAACTCTTCCCGTCTTCTTTTAGTGTATATCCTGCTGCGCAGGAGCAGGTCACACGAAGTGAATGTTCGGTATCTTGGCAGTATTGCTCACAATATCCATTTTTGTACCAGCATTCAAATTTCTCTGCATTGAAGACAGGGATGAAGGTCCTTGAGTCATTACTACTTACTCTCTCCAACAGACTATAATCCTATAACAATAGACTATCACTAGTGGGAACCCAAATCACAAGTTATCATTTTTTAAATTAATAGAGGGACCTTCAAGTTATACTTGGGCCTCTGTGTGTGTGTAATGTGTGTGTGTGTCTTTGAATCAGTCCATGCAGTTTTCTTGGTAATGTTTTTTTGGCAGTGGTTGCCACTGCTGTCTCCCTAAGGATAAAAGAGACAGTGAGCGGCTCAATATCACCCAGCTGGCATTATACTTAAGACAGGACTAGAACTCACATATCCTGGTTTCTAGCCTAGTGCTTTTAAGTACTAGACCAAATTGACTCCCCAAACTGCATCCAGTTTTGGTCACCACGATGTAAAAAAGACGTTGAGACTCTAGAAAGAGTACAGAGAAGAGCAACAAAGATGATTAGGGGACTGGAGGCTAAAGCATATAAGGAACGGCTGCTGGAATTGGGTATATCTAGTTTAATGAAGAGAAGGACGAGGGGGGACATGATAGCAATGTTCCAATATCTCAGCTGCCACAAAGAAGAGGGAGTCAAGCTATTCTCCAAAGCGCCTGAAGGCAGGACAAGAAGCAACGGATGAAAACTAATCAAAGAGAGAAGCAACCTAGAACTAAGGAGAAACTTCCTGACAGTTAGAACAATTAACCAGTGGAACAACCTGCCTCCAGAAGCGGTGAATGCTCCAACACTGGAAGTTTTAAAGAAGAGACTGGACAGCCATTTGTCTGAAATGGTATAGGGTTTCCTGCCTGAGCAGGGGGTTGGACTAGATGACCTCCAAGGTCCCTTCCAACATCATCATCATCATCATCATCATCATCATCATCATCATCATTCATTATTATTATTATTATTATTATTATTATTATTATTATTATTATTATTATTATTATTATTATTATTATTATTATTATTATTATTATTATTATTATTATTATTATATAAAAAGGAAATACATTTCTATAGCAGTAACTTCTGACTCTGTGGTATGCACTAGGGAATTCAGCCTGTCCTCCTTTGGGAGGAGATAGATTAATCACACAATAAATATTTATTTTTGAAAAAGAATGTGATCATTCCTTTTTAACTTTAACTTTTAACTTTAAATAGTTACATGCAATACATGCAATAATAATGGAGGAAATAAAAATACTGACTTAGTTAAATCACAGAGAGCACTTTAAGTTACTCTTCAAGAGAAAAATGTAGAGATAAAGATAAGAATAGAGTAGAGTAGAGTAGAGTAGAGTAGAGTAGAGTAGGGTAGGGTAGGGTAGGGTAGGGTAGGGTAGGGTAGGGTAGAGTAGAGTAGAGTAGAGTAGAGTAGAGTAGAGTAGAATAGAATAGAATAGAATAGAATAGAATAGAATAGAATAGAATAGAATAGAATAGAATAGAATAGAATAGAATAGAATAGAATAGAATAGAATAGAATAGAATAGAATAGAATAGAAATGGAAGGGACCTTGGAGGTCTTCTAATCCAACCCCCTACTCAGGCAGGAAACCCTATACCATTTCGGACAAATGGCTGTCCAGTCTCTTCTTTAAAAGTTCCAGTGTTGCAGCATTCACAACTTCTGGAGGCAGGTTGTTCCACTGATTAATTGTTCTAACTGTCAGGAAATTTCTCCTTAGTTCTAGGTTGCTTCTCTCCTTGATTAGTTTCCATCCCTTGCTTCTTGTCCTGCCTTCAGGCGCTTTGGAGAATAGCTTGACTCCCTCTTCTTTGTGGCAGCCCCTGAGATATTGGAACACTGCTATCATGTCCCCCCTCGTCCTTCTCTTCATTAAACTAGACATACCCAGTTCCAGCAACCGTTCTCTGACCATCTTTGTTGCTTTCCTCTAGAGTCAAAACTTCGAAAACACACCAAGACTGACCTTGTACGAGATCATAAATAACAGAGGCAATAAACTGGACTTAAACACACAGCACAAAAAATTAAGCTCAATGCAGCTCTTAACAAACATTTGTCTATTCTTTTAGAGAATAGCTACTTCTTGGAATAATTTTTCCTCTGTGCCAATTTGTTACCTAGCAACTCCTCCTTCCTGCAAATTTCCTGAGTTTGGAAGAGGTTCTTATCTCTCTCTTTTCCTCCTTCTTGGCACACCACTCCTTGTTTGTCTGCCTTCCACCAAAGAACTCCCTGCACAAAATAATGTTTCCACTCAGAGAGGAAGGGGGCAGTGGGGATCTCTCTTTTGCAGTGTGCTAAAGCAGAGGTCCCCAACCTTTTGGGCACCAGGGACTGGTTCCATGGAGAGAGGTTTTTCCACGGACCGGAGGCTGCATGGTTTTGTGTGCTGCCTGCATCCCGTGGATAGGACTTTGCTTCTTTGTGCGGACCGGTTGCTGGCATGCTGCGGCCCAGTACAGGTCCACAGACCAGGGGTTGGAGACCCCTATGCTAAAGTAAGCATCTCTGCTCAGGAAGCCCTTGCTTGAGACGAAGCAACTTTATCTGGGAAGCAACTGTAAATCCTGCATGCTATTATAAGAGCATATCTTTGAAAAAGAGTCCACATCCAGACACAAGGTTATCCATTTGAGGCTGCCCTTTTAGTTGATGTAGTTGTGTGCAGAAAGAACTCTGCAGCAAATCAAATCCAACATATGGGTGCAGGAAACACACATGCGCGTGCACACACACACACACACACACACCCCTTTATTTTCCCATGAGTTATTATTTTAATTTTGCACCTAAGCGTAGGTGTTTCGTATGGTTTGACATTTTATTTATTTTCTTGGATTACTGTTTTGCATCATCCTTACACAGAAGTTGTCAGATAATATATATTAATCTAAATAATTATATTGTAGTTCATATGATTCAAGAAAAAAAATTGGTATTAGTATCTATCTTCTCCACCATGACAAGAAATCTACCAAGCTATGGTGACCAGCATGTGAAAATAGGCCTGAGGTTTCCTCCCAATTTGGAAAGGAAAGATATGTCCACTGCCTTCTTCTCTAACTCAACAACAGGAGAAGCCTACTATTTGCTTGATTCATGCAACAGAAAGTCAAAAGAGGTTAACATGATTTCTCTTAAGTTTATTTCTACCCTGGGCAGCACTGGAGCTTCAAACAGCCAGCAGAGGAGGGAATTCTTTGCCTCCCCCAATTCTATTCTGAATTATGAAACCCTCTCTCCAACCACAACTTGTTTGTTTGTTTATATTTTGTATTTCTTAACTGCTCATCTCTCTCTGGGTGGTGTACAAAATAATCAATAAATTCCAAGATGGGGGGGTTAATAGTTGTTAATATAGGCGGAGGCTTCTCATGAGGTTGGCTGGCCCCACAGTTGTGTGGGCCTTTCTCCCACACAAAGCCGCACAGGCAAGTTTTGACCTCTTTGCAGAAGGTCAAAAGATTTGGGGCTTTCCTCACCTCTGAGGGCAGTGCAGGGGCAAAGGCAGAAAAGGCCCTCTTTCTAGACCCTGCAAACTCAAAATTATTTGACTATTGGGGTCTGCAGCATACCTTTGTTGCCTGAACGAGGGGGACAGGATGATATGAGGGGGCAAAGCCAGTTCTGTAGGTAGCCTGGCCCTATGACATGTAGTGCTTTACAGGTAATAACCAACCCCTTGACTTGGACCTGGAAGCAATCTGGCACCCAGTGCAGTTTGTGGAGTAAATATGTTATATGTACCTTTCTTTGCTCACCCAGTATGACTTGCACAGTTGCATTCTGCACCAGTTGAAGCCTCTGGATACTTTTCAGAGATGGCCCATGTTATGTACTGGGCCTTGCTGAAGTCATTCAGCAAGGCTCATAAAGTCTGTAGAGAGGCTGGGCCTTGCTGAGTCATTCAGCAAGGCTCAGGAAGACTGGAAACAAGTTGCAGAGACCCGGACAGACCACATGTCTGCCCGGCACCGTTGCAGAGACCCGGACAGACCACGTGTCTGCCTGGGACCCAGACAGGCTGTCTCCAGCCTCGTGCGCATGCACGAGGCGGGAGAATAGCCTGCATCGATTGGCTGAGCATTCCCTTGCTAGGGAATATAAGAAGGAGTGGCCAGTGTGGCCAGTAGTTGTAGTTAGTTGCTTGATTCTGTGTTAGTTCTGTTCAATCTCTCTCTATGCTTCTGTTCAGCAAATGACTTTAATAAAGAACATCTTTTGCACCAACTGCTTCGTCTTCATGTCTGCCTTGCGAACAGAACATTGGCAACGAGGATGGGATTCGCCGTATGGAATCCTGAAGAAGCAGAAGTAGGCCTACTCACCTAAAGGCCTGATGAGCGGAGAAGTTCGGCGTCCGGTGGAAGCGACTGCCTGCCAGCATGAAGATGCTGGAGATGAGCTCGGCTTCAAGGGACCCCTTCTCACGCCTTGAAGTGGAAGGAATCGAGGAGAAGCCACCACTTGCCAGTATGAAGACGCTGGAAGTGGGCTCGGCTGTGTGGGACCCCTTCTCCGAGAAGTACGGCATCCAGGAGAAGCAACCACCTGCCAGTACGAATACGCTGGAGGTGGGCTTTTGGCTTCGTGGGACCCCTTCTCCGAGAAGCGCGGCGTCCTGGAGAAGCAGCTGCCTGCCAGTACGCAAACGCTGGAGGTGGGCTTGGCTTCGTGGGACTCATTCCCATTCCTTCCTCCTTCCTTGCGGCGAGAGACGTGGACGAGGCTATCGGGCACAGCAATGTCCAAGCTGGGCTGTCTTGCCGAGGCCGACACTTCGCGACCAAGAACCCGCCAGCTGCAGTCCCCGTCCATTAAGAAGTCGTGTGATAGGCCTCCGGAGACGAATCCGAGGACAGACTTCAACCATTGGCGGCAAGAAGACTGCAAGAGCGCAGAGGACAGACGCCTGCACCCTTTCGGTGTTTCGGCTGTGGAGGTCGCCCCAGGAGAGCCGACTGCCGTTCTCCTTCTACGGTTGCCGGGCATGTGGCAGTCAAGGCCACATCACATCAGCCTGCATGGGTCGTCCAAAGAACAGGTCCCCTGAATTGCCTCTGAAAGGTACCAAGGTCCCCAGCCAAAATAGGGTGGGTTTTTGCGCGTCCAGGAGGGGGGTGTTCAAGACAGGAACCCATAGGCCCCTTAAGAAAAAGCTGCGCATAGATGTGAAGCTGCAGAGAGTTCCCCTGGCCAGGGAGCTGGACGCAGGGTCCGCTTTTCCTATTATTGCTGCAGACACCTTTAATACAGGTTGTCCCAGGAGTGGCTCACGAGTTCAGCTCAGGCCCTCCAAGTCTTTCCTCCCTGACCTTCAGGCTTCACGAGTCAGTGTGCAGGGGAAGGCCATGCTAAGAGTTCAGCGTAAGGAATGCGATGGCCGCCATTCCACTGTCCATATTGGCCAAAGTTCTTTGCTGAGGTTGTTTGCAACCAACAAACAAACCCCACATATCATCTCTCCTAGAATGCTGAGATGGTCAAGTTTCTTGGTAGCGTATGATTACACCCTGGTTCACAAACCAGGCACTGAGATGGGCCACACTGCTGGCCTGAATAGGTTACCTCTTAAGCAAATAGAGGCAGACCCTGCTCCTGCTGTACATATTCTGTCTATTCAGGACTTACCAGAATCTCCCCTCAATGCTAGGGATGTGGCTGCAGAAACTGCCACTGATCACACGCTTGCACGCGTGCTGACATGTGTTGTCAGGATGGCCTGACACGTGTCCTGGTACTGATTTCCAGAGTTTCTGGCGCAGGAAGCACGAATTGTCCACATTCAAGGGGTGTATCCTGTGGGGCAACCGAGTAGTTATCCCGGCCTCATTGAGGACTAGAGTCTTGCTCTCTCTTCATGAGGGACATCCGGAATAGTGAGGATGAAGGCGCTTGTGCGCAGCCATCTTTGGTGGCCTGGACTTGATAAGGACATCGAGGTCCAGGGATGTCAAGTGTGCCAGCAATCACGGCCAGATATGCCCCAGGTCCCTGTACATAGGTGGGAGGAGACACACTCCATGGTCACATGTACATATAGATTATGCTGGGCCCTTTCAGGGGCAATTCTTCCTCCTCCTTGTGGATAGCCATTCCAAGTGGCTAGAGGTCGTTCCTGTGTCCTCCACCACTACTGCCAGGACCATCCAGGTGCTCAGAGGGATCTTCGCTTCCCATGGCCTTCCTGATGTTCTAATATCAGACAATGGTCCACAATTACCTCTTCTGAGTTTCAGGCATTTCTCCAAGCCAACATGATCCGGCATGCCACATCTGCTCCTTTTCATCCTGCCACCAACGGTCAGGCTGAACGCATGGTGCGCACCACAAAAGACACATGCAAGAGAATCACTCAAGGACCCTGGCATCATCAGGTTAGCTGATTTTCTAATTGCACACCGCACCACACCTTGCACAGCTACAGGAAGAGCCCAGCTGAATTCCGCTGGGGTCGCAGACGCATTACAAAGCTGGACAGGCTGCACCCAGACCGGGTGGCTTCACAGGTGTCACGGCTGCAGGCACCTCGGGGACTCCAAGTGGTTTCATCAATAAAGGGGTTACCTTAACACTTGGTTGTATGTATCATGTTACTGTGAAGGAAAACCATCTCCTTATTGTACCAAAGAGAATGCCTATGTTGTACATGTGTTAGTCACTGTAAAGAGTCACATCACTGAAGTCATGAGGAAAACAAGGGTTTCAATATTGCAGAATGTATGATTCCAACTTAGTCTGTAGTATTGTGTACCAACCATTGCTAAGGCTACAGATGCTAAACCCTGCATGGAATCCTCATGTAAGAACTTCTGCAAATTTTGTACATTCTCATCATGCTCCTATGTTCAGGATGTGAAAGCAATTGGGACACATTCTATTCACAGTGCATTCATTCAATGGGAGGAATCCAAGTCCCTTTCCATCTTGTGGCTTATTTCAACGCCACATCGACCAGTTGTGCTGGCGGTTTTCAGGGCACGGTTCCTCCCCTGGCTCCGCTCTCAGGGGGGAGGGGGACCCCAATTATGATTGGGGGATCACAGTCTCCCCACAAGGGCGCATCTTCTACTGCTCCGATGGGGGTCTTGCCACGGAAGGCTCCTGACTCTGGCAGAGGTCCCTGGCTAGGGACAGCTCCAGATGGGGGGGGGGGCTTGCCATGGACAGCTCCTGACTTGGGCAGAGGTCCCTGGCTAGGGACAAATCCCCGTACATGGGCCACTCAGGGTACTCCTGCTGCTGGTCTTGGGCTCGAGGGACAATGCTCCCAAGAGGAGTCCCAGGGAATTGCGGGGAAATCCACCCCACCGAGGGACTGGGGGAACTCAACCCCTCCAAGGAACTCTGGTGTTGGGTCTAGCGGATCCAGCCAGTCAGCTGTCAGGGGGAACCCCTGAGTTGTCTGGGGAAAATAGCCCTGGGGTGTTTGCGTAACACCTAACAGGCATTCCAGGCACCTATGCCTATGGCAACACCTACCTTGAAGATTACAACTCAACACCTACCTCGAAGATTACAACTTTAATTAAACCCAGTCTGTTTCCACGCAGCAAAATGGGTTAAGAGCCCTCCAAGCAGTTACAGCAGATGTGAGGTCTCTAAGGTGCTCATATTGTCAACAAAGTGAAATATACCCAGGAACTGGGGGTTGTAAGGTAAAGACTGTTTGAACAAAGGCCAACCGGCCTGCTATGAGGTTGTTGTGTGTGTTAAGTGTTAAACAACGTGTATGTATTGTTTAATCCAAGAGGGGAGGGGTGTTATGTACTGGGCCTTGCTGAAGTCATTCAGCAAGGCTCAGAAAGTCTGTAGAGAGGCTGGGCCTTGCTGAGTCATTCAGCAAGGCTCAGGAAGACTGGAAACAAGTTGCAGAGACCCAGACAGACCACATGTCTGCCCGGGACCATTGCAGAGACCCGGACAGACCATGTGTCTGCCTGGGACCCAGACAGGCTGTCTCCAGCCTTGGGCGCATGCGCGAGGCGGGAGAATAGCCTGCATCGATTGGCTGAGCATTCCCTTGCTAGGGAATATAAGAAGGAGTGGCCAGTGTGGCCAGTAGTTGTAGTTAGTTGCTTGATTCTGTGTTAGTTCTGTTCAATCTCTCTCTATGCTTCTGTTCAGCAAATGACTTTAATAAAGAACATCTTTTGCACCAACTGCCTCGTCTTCATGTCTGTCTTGCGAACGGAACAGCCCATTTAGGGTATATTGCAATAGTCCAAATGGGAGATGACCAGGGTATAGAGCGTCACCCTGTCCTGGAAGGGGCATAACTGGTGCACAAGGCAGAGTTGGGCGAAGGCTGTTCTTGCCATGGCTGGCATTTGCTCTTTGAGCAGGAGCTATGGGTCCAAGAGGACCCCTAGGTTATCCACTGGGTCTGTGTGTGATAGTGTAATCCTATCCAGGGCCAGAGATGACTTTTGGATACAGAGGGGCCCACACCCAGCCACTCCATCTAATCAGCTACTTCAAGCAATTTTTGGGAAGAATGGAGTTATATATTTTTAAAGTTATTTATAAAAAGATTTTTGAAATTTATGTTGGAATGAAAACAGATATTATAATTTACATTTGGAAATGGAAAGGAGAAGTTAGGAAGTAGTTGTTATGGTAACTGAATTAAACCTGAGTCCAAATTCTGAGTGATAAGACATTTGAAAGAAAAAAGAATATTATTATTCAAAATAATAAGATTGGTTCATTTAGTAATAGCTTTGATGCTTCTCTACAGCACAACACATAAACAAAAATTGCACCACAGGATAATTCTACAGCCACCAATATCCTTATCTCACACTGTAAAGCAAAGCATAAAGTAACATTCACCAGAAACCTAACTCTAAATACACCCAAATGCCAATAGGAATGTATTAACCTAAATGTTACTGGTTTTAAAATGGAGGAAAGGGACAGAAGTTCGTCACCAACAGTGACCAAAACTTTTGCTCTGCCAGAATGATGCTCAAATAATAGACATTCAAAAGTCAAGGTGAGACCTCTGAAATTAGTCCTCTTCCTTGATAATACCTGATGCATCTTAAGTTTGAAGCAAATCCTTTGACAAATCGGGGACCAGGCTATTATTTTGGTTCTCTGATCCCAACTACATGACAGCTTTTCCTGACACATGTCCTCTCTAAGCTACCCTTTTATTCACCGCGCTAGTATGACTTTGGGCCAACAAAGTGTCACCAGGTTAGGAAAGCTTCCACAAAATGTTACAACAACAGCAGGTAGGCGAATGTTATTCTCCACTCACCTATTTCACACTGATTTCCTCCATACCTTGGGGGACACGTACAGGAATATGTGTAGTGGCTGACTTTACATATTCCACCATTTTTACATGTATTTTCTTTACAGGGGTTGGAATCTGTTTGGAAAAAGAGATTTGATGATAGAAATCAAATCCAGATAAGTATTTGAAATAATTTCTTATTTATGCATTAAAGTATCTTTCTACCCACTTCAGTTTCAATAACACATTACATAATCCAAAATATTAAAATAATAAATAACAACAAAAATAATAATGTCAATAAAATAAGACATGAGAATACAGTAGATTAATGGACAATGGAGGAAAACTATTAACAGTTCATTATATGAATAATACATTAAAATAATTCTATCAAGTAAATAAAATTCTTGCCAGAACAAAAGCAAAATCTTCAATAGATTTCAAATGTATTGAAAAGTTAGCATAGGTGTTTATAACAATTATTTGTGCAGAATACACAGAATATGAGCAAAATTTTTACCTTTGTAATCGAACCAAAACTCCATCTGCAAAATAAATAAAAAATAAAAACAGGTGATTAGGCCAAAGCACCCTTATAAATTAACTTAAACAATTCAACGTAAATAATTAAGACACATATGATTTAAAATCAACCTGGTTCTATAGAAAAGTTTTGGATAGAAGGTGGATCTGGCTCTCTGATTTGCATAGATTATGAGGATTTGCATCATGAATATACAAATACATATGGTACCCATTTCTCAATTATTCTAACCTATATACATATATATACATATACATATTCATATACATATACACATACACATACACATACACATACACATACACATACACATACACATACATATACATATATTCATATACATATACACATACATATACATCTGCATATGCATAAGTATAAGTATACGTATACGTATACAAGATTATAAAACTAAAAGCTCTAAAAGGCCTGAATTTTTTTTTAAGACTGAACAGTCCTTTGTTGATTGTATTACAGAAACGGCCTGTAGTAACTTAAACAGCAGTTTGCTCCAAAGTAAGACTCTACTTACTAGCTGCTATTAATTTATTATTTACTTATTAATGCTGTTAAGTGTGCCTGTATCTGCAGGAGGTATCTGGTTCAAATGATTCTCCTTCAGCCTCAATTATGTCACTGAAACTAAAAAACGAGTGTAATTAAGCATAGCAAGATTAGTCTGAGCACTGTTCAGGTTTGGCATTTGAAGCAAATTGCTGAGTGCAGAATTTTTTTCTTAGGTTAAGACTTTTGAACCAGTCTTCTATTAAAAAATAATATAGTTTCCACAACCTTGAAGCTAATCCAGACTGATACAGATTATTATACTCTGTTGTATTAATGCTTTGCCTCCTCATTTCCTTGTTATATAACACAGCTGACCGGTTCAAAGAGGGTTTGGGCTATAAAAAATATTCCCACACCTCTTTAGTGTGTGACATCCTGTAAGACCTGTAGGAGGTGAAGGACGAATGACAAGAAATCATGATTTCAGCTGGAGAAGTATGTATACAACTCCATTTTAAATACGTGAGGATTTTTTGCTGACTCTAAAGAACTAGAAATATTTATTCCAGCCACTGAAAGCCAAAAGATTGCCCTTGTATTTTACTTATTTATTCAGTTTGTATCCCTTCTCAAACCAGTGAATCTGAGTAGCAGACAAACATTGTATGTGTAATTCTTGTATTTATTGATTTTAACGTACCAAATTATTGCTAATTTTAAATGTTTTAACAATAACTATAGTGGTATCCGAGAACCAGTTTGGTATAGTAGTTAAGGCACCATGCTGGAAACGAGGAGCCTGTGAGTTCTAGTTCTGCCTTATCACAACGCTGTCTGGATGACTTTAGGCCAGTCACTTTCTCTCAGCCCTAGGAAGGAGGCAATGGCAAACCATTTCTGAAAAACTCTTGCCAAGAAAACTAAAAGGACTTGTCCAGGCAGTTACCAGGTGTCAACACTGACTTGAAAGCACAAACAACAATAACAATAAAACAAACAAAACAGTAGTTTCCATGAATGTGCCTATTTTGAGGAACCAGCAGTTTCTATGGGATATTTCGATAGACGCACTTTCCTCTTACACTTGCACGAAATAGTCAGATGTCCCTACAATTCCATTGCTCACCGTTTTCTCCTTTGACTTGAAAATCTCTTTTGCCTCCTCAAATGAACACTGTTCCTCTCTGCATTCTCTCTCCAAATTTCCTGGGAGAATCTCCTCCAAGAAAGTGTTAGCACGTTTCTGAATCCTCAGAACCTGGTTTGCCTTCTCTTTTTTCACAAATACTGTAGATAAAGAGTAATATATCACTAAGAATTCCAATTTCTTCAATTCAGGGTAAAATATATATTTATATTCACACTGAACATACTGCATATACAGAATACTGCAGGGCTAAACTGGGGGACATGTTTGAACATTTCTCCTGGGCTTAAATAGGGGGGGGGGGAGATCCATAAATGAGATATATTTAAAAACATGTGACTGTGTTTCATCTTCAAAATTCATCTCAAAACAACACTTATTAAATTAAAATAGCATTGTTTTTAAAGTAACAATCAGAAACATATGAGTTTAAATATTAACTATGGTTGTTAATACATGATCCATATTGTGATTGTTGGTAATGAATAATAGGTACCTGATAACGAATGTGAAAAGAGGATGAAGCAGCAGATTAGGAAAATCCAGGTTGGCCCCAAGAAAATTCTGGCCATTGTATATCCAAAGTGAATAGTAGAATATGCTGATTTGGAGACAGTCACCTATACATAGGAAACAAGACTAAACAAAATATTCCTCAAGTACTGAGATGAGAAAGAGAGAACTAGACAATAAGAATTATGTGTATATGGGGAATAGTTGAGAAGGCTACAGATCTAGAAATAAAGGGAACGGAAGCCAAATTTATTTTGTGGCCATTTGGATAGCGCCTAAAACCAGAATTAAATGTACTGGAATAATAACTCAGATATTTTGCTCTTAAGGGAAAAATTAGCATGTTGAGGAAGATAGAAATATCTGTTTTTATCACTGATCTGATGCACTAGCAATGGCTATATATTCAACGTGTCCAAGCGAAGAAACATCTGAAGAATAGTAGTGCAAGCAGATAAGGCTCACTTCCTTTTAATCCCCTATTAAAACTGATGTTTTAACTGAAGCACCCTATAGGAACAGATGGTATTTCATTTTATTTTGACAGCTGTTCATTATGCTCATTTCATCAAACAACAATTGGCATCCAATAACAGAAACTTTGTCGCTCAGGAAACCAGGTACATGTTAAAGGAAGAAAATAAAGAAAAAAAACAGGCAGCTTTAAAGGAAACAGTCTCTGATTTGTTGCAGCAAATTAGAAATGTTGTCTTCTCTTACCTGATTAGGATGGGGAAAGTGCAGAACAGCTACAAAAGCTAGGAAAGAAAGCTATTGAAAATTATATGTTGATGATTAAACTATTGCAAATATTGACATGGAAGTTCTGGTCTCAGGATACTATGGCAAAAAAACCCCTCCCCCACCGCAGCCCAAACATTTTAAAGCTAAACAGATTCTTTTTCCTTGCTTGTGGCCTCTTTTTTTTATATAATCCTCACATTTTCATAGAATTTGGGATGGGGGTGTTGTGTATCAACCTTAATTCAGGGTATTGTTAATAGCGGGCAGTTAGTATGTTAGTTCAAATCAGCAACTGTCTGTGTCTTTAGTTTCGCGCCTGTAATTTAGGCGCGAGTGGTTGCTTTAATGTGATTGGCCACCGCCTAGTGGCGGTCTGTATAAATAAGTGTCAAGCGGCTGCTAGAGCCGCTTCTGTGTGGAATCAATAAACTTGCTGTTACTTTCACTCTCGCGTCTTCAATGCCTCACTTTTCCCGGAACATAATAGTGGCGACGAAGGTGGGATTATGCTGCTAAGGAAGAAAGAGCTGGAGGACTAAGAGCTATAGTCACTAAGGGGTAAGACCAGGCATCAGCGCCCTGGTAGGAAAGATGTTCCCCCCCTTCTGCCTGCCAGCAAGCAACGCTGGAGGCATCACAATCCTAAGGGATCCGTCCCTAGGATACCCACAGGAGCCCTTAGCAGCATAAGGCATTGGAACGCACTAACAGCCGGCATGGCCAGAGTTGGAAAGTTGTCAGAATTTGACATCTCGCATCCAGAACAGTGGAGTTCGTATGTCTCCAGGGTCGAAAACTACCTGAGGGCAAATCAAATCAGAAATGATGGGCTCAAGGCTGCAACGTTGCTGTGCGTATGTGGTCAAGCCACGTTTGATATAGTGGAGAATCTAGTCGCTCCCGCTACATTAGAGTCAGTCACCTTCGCTGACTTAAAAAGAAGGCTCAAGGAGCATTTTCAGCCAAAGCTGTCCATCATCGCGTGGAGACACAGGTTTGAACAGAGGGAGCAGCAGCCCGGGGAGTCTGCTGCTGAATTCGTGGCTGCCCTGCGACAGGCGTCCAGGCTCTGCGAATTCCCCGATTTAGAAGATCGGCTCAGGGACCGACTGGTATGTGGCCTGAGAAGCAGGGACCTACAGCAGAAGCTGTTCACAAAAGAGTCCCTGACATTCCAAGATGCCCTGAAAGAGGTGATGACAGAAGAAGCCGCAGGGGGAGCCGTCAAGGTTTTACATCCCTCAAAGAACTCTCCCATCCAAACAGCGGTTCACCACAAAGAATCTGAGAGAGCAGAAGACCCTGACGAGGACATTGAGGTCAATAGGGTGCAGAAACTCCCAGAGAGAAGGCAGCGACTGGCTGACAAGGCAGCCTTCTTCTCTAGATATCAGGGCTGTGGAGGACGGCATCAGCGCTCTGAATGCAGGTTTCGTACGGCTGTGTGCCGGGCATGTGGCAAACAGGGCCACATTGCAGGCATCTGTAAAGGTCGACAGAGGGAATCTCCACCTGAAGACTTCCCCAGGAGAGGTAACGGGGCCCCAGGGCAAAATAGAGTAGGATATTGCTCCGGAAGGAGAAGCATTCTCAGAACTGGAGCCCATCGCCCCTTAAAAGAAAAGCTTAGACTAAAGGTCAAGCTACAAGGCGTTCCATTCACCATGGAACTGGACACTGGGTCAGCTGTATCTATAATGTCTTACAAGACTTTTAATTATGTTTGCAGAAATGGCGGGAAACGAGTCAGGCTCAAGCCGTCCGATTTAATTTTGACAGACTTTCAAAATTCCCGCGTAGCGGTGAAAGGAGAAGCTACGGTTAAAGTGAAATTCAAAGAGTTTGAGGGTCCCCTCAACATCATGGTGGTGGAAGGCCAGCGCACAAGCCTCATCGGCCTAGACTGGTTTGATGCCCTGGGCATAAGAGTGACAGGCATCAACAGAACCCAAACAGCGGATCTGGCAACTGTCTGCCAGGAATTTGCTGACGTATGCAGCCCCAACTTAGGGAAGTACAAAGGAGCACCAATTGCTCTCCACCTTGATCCAACCGTAACCCCAATCAGGGTAAAGCCTCGTAGAGTGCCTTTTGCCCTTAAGCATAAAATTGATGCAGAGTTAGATAAGCTGGTTCAACAGGGAGTGTTGCAGCCAGTTGACAGCAGTGTGTGGGAAACCCCCATAGTCACACCGGTTAAGTCCAACGGGGAGGTGTGCATCTGCGCTGATTATAAGTGCACTATTAATAAGGCACTGCAACAGCATGCGTATCCAGTACCTGTATTTAGCCACATCCTGGCATCATTACAAGGGGGTCGCTTGTTTGTGAAGCTAGACCTGGCTCAAGCTTATTAACAGCTGCCAGTAGATGATGCCTCAGCTGAGGCACAAACTATAGTAACCCATAGAGGGGCACTCAAGGTTCGTCGCCTGCAGTTTGGGGTCAGTGTAGCCCCAGGGCTCTTTCAGTGCGTGATGGAGCGCACGTTAAAAAACATTCCAGGGGTGTGCCCGTATTTCGACGACGTGCTAATTGCTGGGGACTCAGCAGAAAAATTAGCAGAACGTCTAAGGGCTGTTCTTCAGCGCTTCCGCAAAGCGGGGCTGAAGCTAAAAAGGGACAAATGCCAAATTGGAGTGAGCTCAACAGAGTTCCTTGGTTTCAGGATTGATGCTGCTGGAATACACCCAGCAGAATCTAAGCTTAAGGCTATTCTGCAGGCTCCCCGACCCAAGTCTAAGGGGGAACTGCAAGCATTTTTGGGGCTACTTAATTTCTATCATGCCTTCCTTCCCCACAAGGCAGCATTAGCAGAGCCTCTGCACAGGCTCTTGGATAAAGGGGCACCCTGGAAGTAGACTAGCATCCACGAGAAAAGCTTCACAGCAGTCAAATCACTGCTGTCTTCAGACTCTGTGTTAACACACTTTAATGAAAAGCTGCCTATCAGCATTGCTTGTGATGCTTCATCATATGGGATTGGAGCAGTTTTGAGCCATTTAATGGCTGATGGGAGCCAAGCTCCCATAGCATATTATTCAAGGACACTTTCCCCCGCGGAAAGAAACTATGCCCAAATAGACAAAGAGGCACTAGCCATAGTGGCAGGAATAAAGAAATTCCATGATTTCCTTTATGGTCACCCATTTACGGTCTTTACAGACCACAAGCCGCTTCTAGATCTGTTCACTGCAGACAAACAAACCCCTCAGATCCTGTCTCCAAGGATGCTGAGGTGGTCAATTTTTATGGCAGCCTACAATTACAGGCTTGTCCATAAGCCAGGCAAGGAAATGGGCCACGCTGATGCACTCAGCAGGTTGCCTCTGCCTGAGTCAGGACCAGACCCTGCACCTGCTGCACGCATCCTGTCAATTCAGGATCTGCCAGTCTCCCCTACACGCAGGGAATGTGGCTGCTGAAACAGCCACAGACAAAACACTCAGCGGTATTTTGAACTGGGTGCTGAGGGGGTGGCCAGGAACAAGTCCTGGGACAGAATTTCAGAGCTTTTTCAAACAACAAGATGAGCTATCTGCATTCAAGGGATGCATTCTATGGGGTAGCAGGGTAATAGTCCCACACACATTAAGAGCCAGAGTCTTAGAATCTCTGCATGAGGGTCATCCTGGAATAGTCAGGATGAAGGCATTCGCGAGAAGCTACCTGTGGTGGCCAGGGTTGGACAAGGAGATAGAAGCTCAAATGAATGGATGCCAGGTTTGCCAACAGACCAGACCTGAGATGCCTCAAGCCCCAGTACATCGCTGGGAAACAACACAAAAACTCTGGTCTAGGATTCACATAGACTACGCAGGACCCTTCCAAGGACAGGTGTTCCTCATTGTAGTGGACAGTTTCTCCAAGTGGCTGGAGGTAGCACCTGTCCCTACTATGACTACTGCCAGGACCATCCAGGAACTGCGCAGGATCTTTGCAACACACGGCTTACCTGATGTGATAGTATCTGATAATGGGGCACAATTTACGGCGGCTGACTTCCAGTCCTTCTTGAGGACTAACATAATAAGACATGCTACCTCAGCCCCGTTTCACCCGGCCTCGAACGGCCAAGCAGAAAGGATGGTCAGGATGACCAAGGAAGCACTCAGGAGAATTACCAAAGGCGATTGGCATCACAGGTTGGCAGACTTTCTGCTCTGCCAACATACAACTCCGTGCACGTCAATGGGTCGATGCCCAGCAGAACTGCGATGGGGACGTCGGCTGACTACAAAGCTGAACCGTCTCCATCCAGACCGAGCAGTGACTGAGACGGCACAGCCCCAAACCCCGAGGAGCTTGCAAGTCAGCGACCGTGTTTGGGAGAGAAACTACGGTCAAGGGGCACCGTGGGTGGTAGCTGTGGTTGGTAAGGTGTCAGGACCACTTTCTTACGAAGTGGCAGCATATTGAGGGTACGTATGTATACTCCATGTGAATATAGAAAACAAATAGAATAACAGTTCTAAAAGAATACTGTAGGAGTTATGCCAAATAGCCATGGGCTTCACCCCACAAACTCTCTATAATAGTGCCTATTCAAGGATAACAAACACCAAAAAGAGAACTCCATTATGCAAGCAACAACTCTCACTGGCTTGCATTCAATTTGAACTTGTTCTCTCCCATCTAGACCTTCACAGGCTCCAGGCACTAGGACATAGTAATAGCAGCACCTCTGCACAACTCAGGGTAATAATTTATGCTTTGATATCATCAGCATACTAATGATATCCTATTCTAAATTGTTGGATGACCTTTCCCAATAGTTTCACATACTGTAAATGTTAACAATCAAGAGGGTGAGGACTGATTCCTGTGGTACCTGGTAAATGATGGGTCACTTGCCCAATCTTTTCTACAATAGATTGAAACTATTCATAGAGAATGGAGAAGAAGCACTGCAAAACTCTTCCTCAATCCCTAACCACCACAGAAGGTCCAATAAGATAATATGATTGATGGTGTTAAAGTCTGCAATAAGGGAGGAGAAGTATGTATGTCTTACCTCCTTTATCACCACATTATAGACACGAACATGGACATAGATTCATTTATGGTTGAGTTGGCTTTTCGTCTTTCTTCACTACCACTCCAGACATCACCTTTCAGAGGGACTTAGTAAACTAAGGCACCAACTGGAAATGGCATCCAGAAAGAAGCTACTCATGGGCAATAGAATGAAGTTCCAGTTTGCATCCTGATACCCAGTTTTGAGCTGAACTGTCTATCAAACAGTTGGGAAAGTCCCCAATTGTTCTCTTGAAACCAAGATTGTTGTAAATCCAGGATTGTCATAGAAAAACTTTTGCTGCATTTGACCAAAATGAATTTGCCAACATTTTTTGCAAAGAATCTGTGATACATAAAATAGTGAGACTATTGTAGAAAAGCAACACAAAGCAGAGTCACTTGTATGTTCTGTTTTTATTTATCATTAGCATAATAATTTTATGATTTCATTTTCTGACTGATCCAGTCAAGATATGAGCTGATCTTAGTGTAGATTCCAAAATTATTAGGATCCCCACAGCCTTCTCCCCAACTCACTAATCCAAGTAGGAACCAGGTGTTCTTGAATTTTACAACCATAGGACCACCACTGTCTCCATGACAAGAATCTCGTATATCTCCAGGTATCCCTGCACAGAACATGTTATCTGTTAAAGAATTCCACATAGAATGGATACAGTCATTCCGTGATGCTACAGGGATTTCAATAAAATTGAGAACAGAAGAGAAATTCTTCTTACTATTCGCACTCTGGCTTCCCCAGCCTGTTACTATTGTTTGAATCCCTTCTGTCATCAACTGTTGATTTGCCAGGTTTTGGGTAGGCAGGCAAATGGGTATAATATACTTATTGACAACAACTGGGTGGGATAGATGTAGTATTGCAATATCATTATCATAGGTGTCTGAAGAGTAATTTTCATGAGAGAATATCTTGTCAGCAATGATAGTTATCTCACTTTCATCTATTCGCCGTCGGTGATATTTCCCTGTAACGTAAAAATTTGGAAATATTATTTTCTTGAAAGTAAGCCAAGTCTATCTTTCTCCAAACAGTTAAAAAAGACATTTAATAAAGGTTGTACTTTCTCCCTGAATATTAGAATACGCAAACTCCGAACTATAATAGGAATAAATAGCTATTCAATTATAATACAGATTTGCATGTAGGAAAATTGCCTACTATATTTATTGTTCTTGTTAACTCAAAAATCAGATACAAAAGGAAAAAAGGAAAGGAAGGAGAAAATATGCGTATAATGGAATTGGATGGAGAAAATTAGAACAGAGGTGGGTAGACTGAAGACCATTCATTCTGTATAGCTTGTTGGTTGAAGAGGATAAGTCAGGAGATGCAAGAAAACATTTTATACACATTTCACTTTTTCAAACCAAAACATCAGCTACAGGCTTCTAGTCAAGAGATGAAGTATGTGAATGCCAGATATTTTTAAAAAATTAAGAAAAGCCTGCATGGAACAGATAATAGGTTTCTCTAATCCAGGGGTGTCAAACTTGCAACGTCACGTGACGTGTCACGACGTATCGCGACTTTTTTGCCATTGCTGGCAATGGGGTGGGCGCGGTTTCGCCATGATGCATCCAGCCCGCAGGCCGGCAGTTTGACACCCCTGCTCTAATCTAACCCAGCATTTTCTTCCTATTGTGACCAAAGAGTGGCCCTGGGTAGTCCCCAGTTTCCTATTTGTGTTTTTCAACAGCTGGCACTGAGTGATAGACAGACTCCATAATAGTTAATTACATCAACAACTTTGTCAAATTCCCCGCTTTCAAGCCATCAAAATTAATATGGACAGCATTATATCTTCATAGTTTAAAAAGAAGCGGTATCAACATCCTCTTTTATCAGTCTTTTATCTTTCACCACTGAGCTTCATTAAATAATCTCAGGTAGTAATACTGAGAGAAAAGGAGAAAAACTCCTAGTCCAGTTTATTACATTGTGTGTATAGGTAGTCCTCGACTTACTACAGTTCATTTAGTGACCGTTCGCAGTTACAACCAGACTGAAAAAAGTGACTTGTGATATTTCTTCACATGATCATTGCAGCATCCCCATAGTCACCTAATCAAAATTCAGACCCTTGAGCAACTGACTCATATTTACAACGGTTGCAGTATCCCAGGATCATGGGATCACTTTTTGTGACCTTTTTGACAAGCAAAGTCAATGGGGAAGCTAGATTCACTTAACAACCATATCATTCACTTAACAACGGCACTAATACACTTAACAAACTGTGGCAAGAAAGGTTATAAAATGCGGCAGCATTCACTTGGCTCCTGTCTCATTTAGCAATGGAACTTTTGGGCTCCACTGTGGTCGTAAGTCCTAAAACTCCCAAATATTCCTTTCCTCAGATTGGAAATATTCCAACCTTTTGATTATTTCTCTTGCCTTTTCTGGGCTTTTCAAGATTTGTTGAGTAACACATAGAAAAACAAAAAAATCATATTTGTAACAGGTCCCCCCTTGTAATGCAATCCAATCGCAATCAAAATTAACAAGTAAAAGCTAACAATAATTAGTTACGTGGAAGAAATAAATTCAGTCTGCACCATTAAATAACCACAATCACAGTAAAAATAACTCACAAAACTGTAAGACTCTAACTCTATAAATCTAATAAAATTTCAGTTTCCTCTTAATAAAAGAATGAACTTGCCACACAACTAACACAGCAGATCCTTCCAGACCCCAAATGCCTTTCCCTGGTATATATAAAACTATACATTTGGAAATACATTTGTTTCTATAGAACGGGTCAACAAATTGTGGATGGAATAGTGAAATAGGCACGGGAGGTATGCTTTTGGTTTAATTACTTTTATTTATATCTATTTAAGAGTTCAATCCAGTGGTGGGATTCAGTTGGTTTGCACCAGTTCGGCAAAACCGGTAGCTAATTTTTTGTTGCCCAGGCCCAGAACAGACTTTCGGAAGCGGCATCCACACAGAGAACCGGTTGTTCATGTATTTGAATCCCACCACTGGTTCAATCCAAATTTATCAGAACAATTCTCCAGATGCTGCGCTGTGTCCCAAATGCACTTCTGCGCCTGGAGGCAGGATTGATAAAAGTCGAAGCAAGAATCTGTATAGTTTCCTTAAACATGTGTCTAAGGCTTAATTGCTTTCCTCAAGACCTTGCTCCATTAATTCTTCAGGATAAATTCTCCTCTTCATGGATCAAGGCAGTCGAGTCTAACCTTGCCAAACTAGGCTTCTTGTCAGCCTCAATTCTCAAATTGGACTACGACCAAGCAAAACAAACCTTGCATCAAAGGGTAGAGGACATTGAGAGGCAAGCGGACTTAGGTATAGCTCCGCTGTTTCTGGCTCCAGACTCTATTAGATATGTGGTTACACCTGCCAGGTATCTTAGTCAGTTGGAGCCAGTAAACCACCGGAAAGCATTCTCGCTTGCACGGTGCCATGCATTTCCATTGGCTGTCCTGTACGGCAAGTATAAAAAGACACCATTGGCTGAAAGACTCTGCTCCTGTGGCTCAGAAGAGGTGGAGACCATTGGACACATACTCCTTCGATGTTCTTTCTATAGAGCTATTCAGAAAAACCATATCCTCCTCATAATTGATAGGTATCCTGGTCGTTTGGAAAGTATTTATCTCCAGTGGCTGCTTACGGACGAGCAGGCAGTGATCACGGCGCAGGTGGCTAGATTCTGCGCAGCAGCATTGGGGATTTGCCAGAAACATAAATAAACATTTTAGATCTTTTTAATAATCTTTTATAATTTTTATCCAGCATTAGACTATACTCAACGTATTTTTATTGTCAGGCCAGTATGATTCAGTTTTTCTGAAGGTAGCTAGGTTTTGTTATACTGTCTGTAAAACTAGGCAGACCTTGGTCACCCATTGATTACATCATTAATTGTAATATATTGCTATGTCTTCTTGTGTTGGTTCTGCTTAGTTTTGTTTTATTTGAACATTTAATTTATGTGTTGGCCTTTGGCTGTAATAATAAATTGAATTGAATTGAATTATATCTATTTTCACATGTTCCATCAAGCGAGTCGCTATACAACCAAGTTCATGATCAGCAATTATCAGCTTAGATCCCTTCAACCTATAGGTGAAATTAAGGGTTTTCTAAAATTGTTGTTCCAATGTGTATCACTGTTTCATTATATTTTTTATTTAAATTTAAAAAACTATTATAATTAACAGTTGAGCCCAAAATGTCCATTGCGAAGCAGGGACTTAAGTGAGTTGTGCCTCATTTTACATCCTTTTTTGCCCCGGTAGTTAAGTGAATCACTGCAGTTGTTAAGTGGATCATGTGGTCATTCAGTGAATCAGGCTTTCCTCCATTGACTTTGCTTGTCAGAAGCTGGCTGGGAAGGTTACAAATGATGATTACATGATCCCAGGACAGGGCAACAGTCAGAAATACATGTCAGTTGCCAAGCACCTGAATTTTGATCACATGATTATTGGGTTGCTGCAATAATCATAAATGTGAAAACTGGTCATAAGTCACTTTTTTCAAGGTTGTTGTAACTGTGAATGGTCACTAAACGAATGGTTGTAAGTTGAGAACTACCTATAAATCCTTTGGTCCTGCTCTTAGATTAAAAAAAAAAAATCCCATAAGCTTGTTTTCAACTCTTGTAAACAGATGATGTAAGCATCTATTAAGGAACTTCCCCTGGCAGGATTAAGGAGTTTGCCTTTTCCACCGTGGTCTCTGCCTGTGGAACATTCTACCACTGGAGGTAAGATCTGCTCTTACTCTCTTGGTCTTCTGGAAGGGCCTGGTTTTGCTGGTTGGCTTAGAGTCCTGATGGGAGCACTCTTTGCTGGAGATGGTTGATGGGGTAAGAGGAAGACCTCACTTCTGTGCCACCTGTCCCTTGATTCTAATTTTTATACAATTCTTTTTATTTTAATTGCTTTTATATTTATTTTTATCTTCTGAAAACCACCCAGAGTCACTTTATTAGTGAGATGGATGTTTTATAAATTCAATAAACAAATAATAAAATCATTGAAGAAACACTCTTCTAATTATGCCCTTGAAACTCAGATCTCAGACCCTAGGTCTAGGATCAAGAAGTAGAAATGTGAATAGGCTGCGTACTTAGGAGCCTAAAGCAAATAGTCTCCTTAGGAGAATGCTGTTTCTCCCAATAGATCAAATCTGATTGATGACTAGGTGCCTCCAGCATTTAAGCCTCTACCTGAAAACAGGATGATGATTAATAGAACAAATTTTGTGTTCTGGGAAACCTTGATCTCATACCTTCTTATCTCTGAATATGCTACTGGTAAGATACCTTTGTTTTTCTTAAATTTTATTGAGACTGGAATCATAGCTCTGATGTCAACTGTAAATGCTTGTGCCTGTTCATGGCCTTGGATTTTTATTGTCAGTTACCTTGCCTCACAGGCAAGATTTAACAAAGTTTAAATTTTAATTTCTTGTTACTAAGAGTTATTTCTGGAAAGATCAGTTGAGACATACCGGTAGAATCTTTTTAGAAGAACATTATTTTAGTTTGGCTCTCAATCAATCAATCAGAATAGAGCTGGAAGGAACATGAAGGTCTTCTAGTCCAACCCCCTGCTCAAGCAAGAGACCCTATAACATTTCAGATAGGTGGTTGTCCAGTCTTTTCTTAAAAACCTCCATTGATGAAGCACCTACGACTTCTGAAGGCAAGCTGTTCCACTGGTTAATTGTTCTCACTCTTAGGAAGTTTCCCCTTAATTCCAGGTTGCTTCTCTCTTTGATTAGTTTCCATCCATTGTTTCTTGTCTTGCCTTCTGGTGCTTTGGAAAATAAGTTGACCCCCTCCTCTTGTGGCAGCCCTTCAAATACTGGAATACTGCTATCATATCCCCCCTAGTCCTTCTTTTCTCTAGACTAGCCATGCAAACTTGATGGCTTTATCTATCCAGAGTTAGGAATTCAGAAATCTCTACAAAAATAGGCATTATACCAATGTTTCTCAACCTCAACAACTTTAAGATGGAATTGATATCCACACATTTTAAGTTGGTGAGATTGAGAAACACCGCATTATACAGGGTAAAAGACTTATTGACACATGCCATATTAAAAAAGAATACAGGCATTAGGGTTTTCCTTACCAAGGATCAGTTTGATTCTCGATTCTCGAATCACACAATGTGCAGCTGTCAATACCCAAGCAGGATGAATGAGAACACCACCACATTTAAATTCTCCTGCACTATTGCCCAACATAACCTGCAATGGAAGGAGGAAAAGGCTGTTAAATCTGTTCCCTTGCCCATGCCGTTCTGTATACTGCTCTGCTGGTGATCATAGAATCTGAATTTACCAAATTGTTAGGTCAAATGCAATAGCCCTTGGATGTTTTGCTGGTTAGGATATTCTGAATGGAATGGAAATCATTGGGAAAAATACTGTAGGAACTGCATAAAATTAAATTTACATTTCTTCTGATGTACTTATCTTTCCAATTGGTATTGAAGTTGTCACTTTTATGCTCAGCAAACTGTTTGAATATATTATATTACAGTAACTCAAATGGAATTATTAATTTGGTGACAGCTCAGGCTGAGCGCTTGTCATCTGCTCTGAAAATTCTTTAGTGTCTTGAAATAATTCTAAAATGGAGTTGCAGGTGAGGATTCAAAGTGCTGTCAGCCCTAATTTTAAATTACAGTTGCTTCTGCATTGCCCAGTTTATGTCCTTTTATTAAAATGCAGTGACTGTATATCCCAATCCCAGGATGAGAGTCCTGAGAATTCCATTCTTAGACATCTGTGTGGCGTAAGCTTAAGTGAAGCTGGCATGTTGTTCAACAAAGCAATTTGGAAAAAACCAGGTCTCCTTAACTGGTTATAGTAACTAGAATCCATTATACAATGCATCAGCTCCAAATCCTCTTTTTTTGTAGACTTCAGACTTCAGCAATCCCTCTGACTATGGTTGTTGAAAGGTTACAGCATAGCTTCCTACCATTTTGAAGTGGAAAACTATACTGTAAGTCCTAACATAAGGAATATCACAATTTAAAAAAACACCCAAAATTCAGTCCTACTCATTCATGTGATATATGTCATCCACTTCCTCTTTGTAGCCGTTAAGTCATCTTCCCATTCTTAAATATGTTCCCTAGATGCCTAAAAGTTTTCCAATCTGGTATATTCGAAGCCTTTTGCTTTGACATGACAGTATTTGTCAAGAAAATATAATGAACAGTATCTGATGTTGTAGACACTGAAATAAAAAGGACTTACAGGCTAATACATGGGATAAAACAGATGCCCATTTCACACAAAGATCAAAACTTCTACAAAATGAAGATTTCATTACTACATACTTGCCAAGGGCTATCTCCTCTTTTTCCAGGATTACCCCCAATTATTTTTGCAACCTTTAATTTGGATTCCATAACTCTCCCACAGGAATAGTCCACTGCAAAAAAAGGAAGGAAAAAAAAGTCTGAAATACCACTATAATACCTTAACAATTATCCCAATATTCAACCAAGATTTTTCAGCTGGTTTATATTTTGCCTCTTTCTAAAGGTTTTCTAATTCCTATAAGCTGCCCTCTCAATTTCTCATTTACTCAAATAGTGGGAAATGTTCTCCCAATTATTTTGGCTTTTATAAGGGAAATTAAGTATTTTTATACTTATATGACTGTGAAGTTGTATTTTATTTATTTGTAGTAAATGTTCAGTAATACCTGAATATTTTCATGAGTAGAAAAGAGAAGTCTGGAAAACTGGATGCTTTTTATTTCAGAACTGTCTCTTTAACTCCAAGTTTGCTAGGGTACAGATTTCCTAATTGTCCTGTTTAGCCACTAGGAATTGCTGAAATCCAGCAATGGAATTACATGTAGGATGTTCTGAGATGGTAATATTTGGCAAACCATTATCCATTTCTCAGGTTCCAAGAAGCTCATAACAACATTTATGCCGGGTTATTACAGGTGGAAACCTTATTTCATTCAAAAATGTTTTCCTGTCCCAAGTATAAAGTGGCACGTTACAGTTAATTCATTGAGTAACTGTCACACTGAACCTTCTTTAATTGTCTTCTTTCAAGTTTCTATAGATTCTATGTTGAATCTGAGAATTCTAGTAATCTCAGCATATTGGGGAGGGGTGGAGAAATAGTTTGGAAATGACGGTTTGACTCAGACTGAAGAGTGCTGTTTCATCCTTATTTACTTGGAATTAAATCCTCCTGTTCTTAAGGAAACATACTTCATAGTAAGTATATTTAGAATTACATCTTAAACATTACTAAAATCAATGGAATTTCAAAGGTATTTGATTCATGCCTTTCTTTGCCAACAGAACATGCCTTCTGCTGGTAATTTGTATGATGCAAAGTCACCCATCTCTAATTCAATGTATCGTCATACCAAGAAAATCCCAATAAAAATGTTTGTCTTATTCATGGAGTTTCCAAAGCCATGTTTGCTTACGCAGTACCTAGGACTGATATTTATTCCATACAGTTCCCACCCCTCCAGTTAACGAGCGGCTGTCAGAGTCACAATTGAAGGCCCCTGAATGCACAGCTGCCATCCTACCAGGATCATAATTCATAACCTTGAGGTTTCTTAATGCAAGAACCTTGTCTTGCTGAGGATTCATTTGTATTTCTTAACAATAGCAATCGGACTTAGACTTATATACCGCTTCACAATGCTTTACAGCCCTCTCTCGTCTAAGCGGTTTACAGAGTCAGCCTATTGCCCCCAACAATCTGGGTCCTCATTTTACCAACCTTAGAAGGATAGAAGGCTGAGTCAACCTTGAGCCGTGAGACTCGAACTGCCAAACTGCTGGCAGCCAGGAGTCAGCAGAAGTAGCCTGCAGTACAGCATTCTAACCACTGCACAACCAGGGCTCTTAACAACCTACATAACAGGTTCTCAGGAGATACTTTTGTAGCACTTTCTAAGTAGAAAAGTTAAAATAAATTTTTTAAAATAAAATATAAAATGGATTGTGGAAGAACACCAGTTTCTTTTTAGAAATAAGGGATGTAGGAAATTTTATTCAATGCACAATCCATGACAGCTCAGTTGGCAGAACATTAAGCCACTAGAACTGCTTGCAAAATTGATCATGGATTTTGCTCTTTGCTCCCTGTGTTTTTGTCACACAGGGAGGTGTGGACTCAGTTAGGGTTTTCTCACTTTTTTTCAGAAGAATTCCAACTTACTTTTTCACAAATATTTAAAAGTCTTAGAGAAACAGCCAGCTGGCATTCTGGAAAAAAATCCATTATGTGATTTTTGGTGAGCCTAAATGCATTTTTTTTGAACAAGGCTGATTCACAGAAACAGTATATAATGCTTGTCCCTCAGTAAAATAAACAGCAATATTTCTGTAGTGTACTGAATAATATTCTCATGAATATTATGTTCTAAGCAATAAAAGAATGGTAAATTTTAAAAATCACACTGAAAAATCTAACACACTTTAAATAATGTTTACATAAATGTATGTTTGCCTGATCATCTCTTTACCTGAAGGTGCACAAGAAGTATGATTATCCATCAGGTGGTAGTCCAAAGCACAGCTGCAGTAACGGTATTGTTTATTGTTTCCTTCACTCTCACGGCAGAAATGTTCACAGCCACCATTGGCAATGGAGCAGTTAATGTAGATGACCTCTGGGCAGCAAAAATACAATGGAATGACATGTTCTTATGACAAAAAATTAATTAATCATTATGGATCAGTTAATATCATATATCCTTTCCCTATAAAGTTATGTGGTGGCACAAAAGTTAGAATGCAGTTTTGTAGGCACACTCTATCCACATACCAGAACTTCAATCCTGACAGGTTCAAGGTTGACTCAGCCTTCTATATTTCCGAGGTCAGTAAAATGAGGCCCCAGATTCTTGGGGGCAATATGCTGGCTCCATAAACCCCTTAGAGAGGGCTGTAAAGCACTGTGAAGCGGTATATAAGTCTAAGTGCTATTGCTATTGCAATGTGAAAAATGAAATTGGCAAAATCATGTGTCTAGCAAATCACAATCTTCTGACCTAGACTCTACAACTAGTGGTAAATGTGACAGTTGTAAATGTGACTACAAGTCATGTCCTTTTTCCAAAGTCATCATAACTTTGAACTATTGTTAAATGAATGGTTGTAAGTTAAGGGCTACCTGTATTAACATCCCATACATTTATGATTATAAATTAATCTTGCTGAATGGAAGTTGGTAACAAGGGCTGCATTGGAGATGCCATCACATATGCACATTATATAGTTGTAAGTAATCGATCAGAGTTGTTTGAGATAAGATAAGGGACCCATGGTATAATATCAGTGATAATAAATCTGAGTATCAAAAGTAGCATTACCATTTTGGCAGAATCGTCCCTCCCAGCCTTTGTTACATATGCAGTCAAACCGCCCAATGCCATCCTTACAGAGTCCATTCAAACATGGGCTGGAAACACACATATCTCCATCTTAAAAAAAAGCATCAGAAAATCCAGATCATACAGATCTTCACAGTATTTATTTAACACTTGATGTATTTCTATTCATGTTTACTCCAAGAGCTCAAAGTACCTTAAATGGAAACGTTCTTTCATTTTGTCCCCACAACGATAACCCTGTAATTAACTTAGCTGAGAAGTAGTGACTAGCCACTTGGTGACTTTTTGTGACTGAGGATGGA
Source organism: Azemiops feae (assembly GCA_023970755.1). Taxonomy (NCBI): domain Eukaryota; kingdom Metazoa; phylum Chordata; class Lepidosauria; order Squamata; family Viperidae; genus Azemiops; species Azemiops feae. The sequence goes on from JALGBA010000221.1 coordinate 841,815, forward strand.
CTTGAACCTGGATATCTCCCCTTCTAATCTGACTCCTTAGTATGTACAGAATGCAGTTCCTCTTTCTCTCAGCCACACAAATTCTTCCCTTTGTTATGATTCACTTCTTTTGAGTTAATGAGGTTCAGAAGATATTAGGAAAAAGAGGTGTGGAACTTGTTTGGAATTTAATCCTTGTTTGGAATTTAATCCTTTTTTCAAGATTATAGCAAAATACAGATATTTGTTTAGGCAGACAGGGATATATTCATTACTATATATTCTATATTCATTTCATGTGTACAGAGATGAGTAGGTATCAGGTTTGTGGATGAGAAATGAAGATCATATATAAACAGAGGCATAGAATCAAGATCACGCGAAGTATTAGTACCGCTTTATGAAACCTTAGTGACACCACACCTGGAATACTGCAACCAATTTTAGTCACCATACTACAAAAAAGATGTTGAGACTTCGGAAAAAGTTCAGAGAAGAGCAACTAAGATGATCCAAGCCCTGGAAACTAAAACATATGAAGAACGGCTGCAGGACTTGGGTTTGTCTAGTCTAAAGAAAAGAAGAAATAGGGGAGACATGATAGCAGTATTCCAGTATTTGAGAGGCTGCCACAAAGAAGAGGGGGTCAAATTATTCTCCAAAGCACCAGAGGGCAGGACAAGAAACAATGATTGGAAATTGATCAAAGAGAGAAGCCATCTGGAATTAAGATGAAAGTTCCTAACAGTGAGGACAATTAACCAGTGGAACAGCTTGCCTTCAGAAATCGTGGGCGCTCCATCACTGGAGGTTTTTAAGAAGAGACTGGACAGTCACTTGTCTGAGATGGTATAGGTTCTCCTGCTTGAGTGGGGGGCTGGACTAGAAGACCTCCAAGGTTCTATTCTATTCTATTCTATTCTATTCTATTCTATTCTATTCTATTCTATTCTATTCTATTCTATTCTATTCTATTCTATTCTATTCTATTCTATTCTATTCTATTCTATTCTATTCCTTTAACAAAATCTATTTCAGGCTATTCCAATATTTCTATATACTAGGATAGGAGGAATAAAATAGTTGTTGCTCTTGTTAAACCAATAGGTACTTACTTTGTTATAATTATAATTACTGAGTATGCTACCAGCAGATCTACCTTTAGCTCACCCTGTAACTTTTCTAGCACAAACCATAGAAAGGTATCTACTTAAATTAACACACAAGCCCTTTCCAAGTGGAATCACTATTCATGAAGAAACCTGGAAGGGAAAATGGTTTGGTTTTCTCTTGCTGGAAAGCTGAATGTTAGAGAGCTGTAAAATACTTAGCTGCTCATAAATTCATCTGATATATGTAAATCGCTAAATTGTAATGGGATGAAAAATCATTCTTTTGCATTTTTTATCATATTCTTTTTATTTGTATTGCTATTGCAAGACTTCACTCTGCAGATTTCTTTTTTTTGTTGATCAGTGTTATTGCTTGGCACTCAAACTGAGGAATTAAAAACAGGTCTACCATATGCCGATAGCAAAATATCTAGATAATCACCCATATGTCAGGAAAGAAAGAAATATTTAATTCTTTTCTATTATGTAGTTATTTTGTTTTCTGCAACTCAGATATTATAGCCCTAACCTAAGAAGAATTGGGATAGTTGACTGTCACATTAACAGCACAAACAGCTTCTTTTTTCTTGGTGAACAAAATTTTGTTTGCATTATTTGAGTTAATTTAGACTAGCTGTTTTCTTAGTGCTAGATTTATTGTGGAGTCACAAGGCTATAACAATAAATACTCAATTAACTGAAAGTTTCATCGCAATCTAGCCATTTATTTATTTATTTAAGAAAATTAAGAAATTTATATGGCCATTTAACTCAACCAATATGAGTTGTGAGTATTGTGGGTGCTCACAATAATGAAAAAAACCACACCAAGAATTCAATTAAAATAAAAAGAAGCCATAATAGGAGATCAGGAACTCACAATTATTATCTTCCTCCAGACAGACGGAGGAACCCATGCCACAAAGGGATTTAAAAGTAATAACCAACATCTTGAACTGACAACTTTGAAAACCAATACAGCTCATATAACTGAGGTATTACATGGACCACCCTAAGGGTCCCAAGAACTGTCCACACAGCTGCTTTCTGTGCCAGTTGTAGCTTCCAAATACTCTTCAAAGGTAGCCCTATGTAGAGAGTGTTTCAATAGTTCAGATGTGAGATGATCAGGGTGTGAGTGACTGTTTGCAGGGACTCATAATCCAGGAAAGGGTGCAACTAGCACACAACATGAATTTTCCAAAGGCCTAGGTCATGAATGATAGTAAGCAAGGCTTCCTAATCAGGAACAGGCATGATTGGCACTGAGGGCTGTGTGTGAAATCTCTGCCACTTGCAAGGATTGAAAAATAGCTTGTTGTGATATCAGGGGGGCCTAAGACCCACTGTTATTCAGCTTTGATGGAACTGAGTTGAAACCAGTTCTTCCCTGAAAAGGGAAAGAATTACTTCTCTCAATAACATAAAATCGAGCAAGTAATATTAACTAATGGAACACAACTAATAAGAATGGAGTAAATACATAATGAAGAGGAGAGAAGATATAAAAATGGTCACTAGCAATACTCAATACATCTTTACTCACCAACATATTTTGCCCAGAAAGTTAACTGAAAAGAAAAAATAATAATTTAAAACTCTAAAAATCTGTTCTATAAGTAGCCATATTGTATAGCATCAACATTTTGCAGATTGTTTCACAATCTGAAAATGACAGAATGAACAATTATTCAGAGTCATTTATCCATCATATCCGCTATCATCTGTCCAGCACAATGAAAATATAACAAATGTTTCCAATATTTGCTTAAGCAGTGATGTTATTGTTTTGACATAAACTCAACTGCCAATGCAATGGGCATTACAAATAGTAAAAGTGGACTTAATTGGATGTGATGGTACACCCATATAAATCATCCAATTTTAATCAAATTCCCCAATAATCAACCAAGGCCAAGAGAAGCCAAAACAAATAAGAAGTCAAAGTGTTTGTTTTGATAGCAAATGTTAGAAGTGATAATTTGGTAGTGTACAGTCTAATCCCACCAAAGAGTAGTCCCACCAGCTGCTTGGGGTAGAGAACATCTTGGGTCAGATTACTAAATTAGGATGTTTCTTTCTGCTCTTGAGCTTATTCTGCTCTTTCAACTGGATAATGAAGCTTCACTCTATTTCCCAATCTTTCAAAGTAACTTACAGTTTTTTCCATGGTTTCAAATATTTCACTAGCTTCTTCAAAATCACACTGTTCTTCTAAACATTCTCTTTCCAAGGAACCTGTCTTTAATTCTTCCAAGAAAGAATTTGCGCGCTTTTGAATCTTCAGGACACGATTGGCTTCTTGGCTGCTGTAAAACACTTGGGAATGGGGCATATGGAGTATTTATGGTATTTTTATCTTACTAGTTTCAGAAACATATTTGTGTTATATTATTTTACCTGATATGAGAAATAATTTTTGAAGTGAGAAAAAACATGCTTTGGAATTAACTAATGAAGCCAATGGAGATTATAATTATTGCTCCTAGTGCTATTCTGTAAAATCCAAACTATGTTAATGAAATGTAAACTCTTATGTTGCAACACCTATTTTTTCAAAGTGAGGTAAATTGTGTAATTCTGCATGTACTTGTTTTCACATCAAGATGATGGTAAAATATGCCCCATACTTCCAGTGTGTAACTAGGAATAATTGGAAAAAGGATTGTATTGTACAGAATCCAAATGACATTGGGTTTTCAATTATGCTTAGAGACTGTGCAGTGGCTGGCAGAATATAATGTTTAACCTGATGTTCAAAGGGATGACATACCTGAGGCTTCATATCCATTAAGCAATATGAAGGCAGCTGAAAACGCCAGAAGAGAAATGATTCTACCCATTGCACAACCGATTCCACAACTATGAGAACAACCACCAAAAAAAATGGTGATTCGTTTTAGAGAAATACATGCTTTTATATATTTTCAAGATTATATATTTAAGAAAGCACAGGCTGATACTTGATTCTTACAGTAGGGCCTCCAAAGTCTCCTGCATAGTTTAACATTACTCTTAGGTTTTTCACCATATATTGGCCTTGGAAGTAACGTCTTCCCATCTACCACTTCTGTCTCTTTATCTAATTAACTAGTTGGCAACTTTCTGTTTATTTGACAATTCAATTTAAGGTGTTTTTAAAATTTCTGTTCAAAATCTAGTCACTGCATGTTTAAGTGAACCCAAACCCAATCCAAAACCAAAACAAAGCATACACAAGATAACAGAACTAAACTAAATGTATTGTCAATTCTCTTTTAAACTTTCCCTGATGATAGTCTGCATTTCTTATCCCTCTTTGCATTTGATTTAGGTAAAAATATTGTTTAGGATTTTAAATAAAATATATGAACAGCAAAAAAGACTTACTGACCTCCCTGGCTGAATCACAGTAGTCTATTCTTCCACCATTGAATGCAGAGGACACTAGTTAATCCATAACCTCAAATATTTACTCAGGAGATACACTCTGACAGCCTTTCTTTCAGTTAAACAAAAAATGGCTCCTGTGGGATTCTACATGTAGAAAAGAAAATCAGGAATGGTTTGCTTTTTAACATGTGCTTTTCTTTCTGATTTTCTTCTCTACTTATTGTTTAGGTAAGCAATGGCTAATGAAAATAAATGTGGCTTTTTTCTATAAATTAAACTCTATTTCAGCTTTTCTATAAATTCAACCCTACTTCGGGTTTATTGCTTTAACAAAGATGTTTAGCTTAAATATTGGATATTTGAAAAGTGAATCAAAGTCATTCATGAAACTTTCCACATGTGATAGTATGAGATATCACTGTTTCATTTGTTGCCCTCACTTGTGTCATTGCTTTTTTAAGCCCTGCCCCCCTTCAACAGATATACTAAGAAACAGGACAGTGTGCAAGGTCTTTTGACTAACACCTTCTAATTTTATACTTGGGACCCTCTAAAATTCTTAAGATTGCCTACCAACAATTTCAAGTTAAAGTGATCACCGGAGAGCACCACAGAGCTATAGTTCTTTGCTCCTTACACCGATTATCTGAGTTTTTAGTGACATTCTGCCAGTAAGCAATCGTCTTAATCTAACATCAGATTTGTCAATGCTTCAGCTCCTAGAATTCCACTACCTTTTTTCTGCGAGAGGTTAATTAGAAGATGTTATCTCTTACCTCCACTTAACTTTTTATTTTAATTAGCATTGGCACTTTTCTTATTTTTGTGACTTTCAAGGTTTTTTGATTCAGGCTAATTTCTTGTCCTTTACAGCTTACTTAGTCCAGCCTCCCTGCAGTGCTAGAATGAAACATCTGTTCCATGTCTTCAAGGTGCTACTTAATGTGATTAAAAAAAATAAATTCATCATCTATGTCATGTCAAAGTCAATTAATCCTGTGGGCAATTCATTGACCAATTTTGGAAGGATGCAAAAGCATCCCGCGGACCAAACAAGAGCATGTTAAATTCAAACCCATGCAATGTAATGAAGGCTTACTCCTTTCTATCACTTTCAACAACAGCCGCAAGTACTCTTTGGTCACATCCAGTATGAAAATAAACCAAGTTACCCTATTTATTCCAGAAAGTTATCAATGCAAGATAGCGGAATTAGTCAAACTCTTTCTTACGCTCCCCACCTTCCAAGGCTTGAGATCAAGACTTGAGGAGATTGTGAGAGGGCCATATCATGCCTGCCGCCCTTCAGTTTTCTTTCTGGCTTTATGTTGCCAAGGGGTTATTGAGTAATGAGTAGTATCCAAGAAAAAAAAAGGATAAAAAGGAAGTAGAAAATGTTGCTCAAAATTAATAGATGCTAAGGCTGCAGGTGTACATAGTGTCATCACAGAAATGGTAGAATGGTTTATCTGAGTACAATTTCTTTAATATGGAGACTGTTTTATGGGGCTGGCTAGGGAACCCTGGAAACTGAAGTCCACACATATTAAAGTTGCTGAGGTTGAGAAACACTGATCCAGAAAGCACCAGTTTGGTAAAGGCTACTTAACAAACTGTTTTATCCTCATTCCCCATAACAATTCACTGCTTTCAGATACTTTGTCATATTTCTCCATTATCAAAATTTGAATTTATTGTTAAAGGCTTTCTTAAGTGGTTCCATGGTATTCTGTTGCTCCCTGGAATTAATCTACATGAGAAATTCAGAAAGCTCTAGCCTTATTTTGAATGACATCCTACCCAGCCAATCAGATGTGGTGCTTAGTGTTGTGATGTTATCTATTACCATGATGCAATTTATTTTAAATAAAAATTCCAATATGAGGTTATGTAAAGGTAGAAACAATGTATCTGTAGTTATGAAAAGCAAATGGCAGCCAGCAGGATGTGAAAACTGAGATTTGGGAATTATAGTAATTACAAATTAATGTTGCAGGTGTCTTTGTCATCTGTAATGTTTAATGCAGTGGCAATGGATATATCATTGGAAGATCTCAAGGATCAGGTTAGATACAAACTATCATGGAGAATATCCATCAATGTCTTGACTACTTATTATGTGCCATCAAGTCAGCAAATCAAAATCTTTAGTAACAAAATATTTCTGTGAATACAACTTACCGTAAATGCTGAGACAAAAAGGCACTTGACAGTGGTGATTCTGCTTTAATAGCTTATTTGGTTAGATTTTGTTCTACACATCCTTAAAATTATTTGTCTTATGATTTTATGACAAGAGGCCAAGGAGAGTATGTTAGTCTACTTTTATTCAGCATAAGCTAGAAGTAAATGAAGGTGCAAACAAAACAGATTTTGCATAAAACTATTCTAGCAATCAGTTGGAACAGGAATCCAGTACACTACACTACATGTAAACAATGCTATAAATTCCCTGAATACATATATATGTATTATATCTGTATCGGCCAGTATGGTATAGCCTTCCAATGAAATTGAAACACTGAGTAAGCCTGCAACTTCAGAAACTTTTCACTGCTTATGAGATGCACATAATCACCATGCTTTCCCAGAAATATCCTTTGTTTTAAACAAGAAATAAGGAGAATATTTGATGCAATCCATTGAGAGAAAATCAACAGGCTTTCCTTCCAGAATCAAGAATCTACAATCCATGCCTCAGGCTGTCTTTTCTGGCTACGATGGAAGCCTTAGTTATGTGAGGGACCAGGATCCCTTGCTAGATTATATTACTGATCCTTTACCAATGAGCAATTTGTGTCAGCCATTATGCAATAAAAGGACAAACCAAAATGGGCATTAAAGTGAAGCACATTGGCTTATTCAGGTGAAAATATTAGAATCCTGAAAGCAGATGACATTATTAGATACACTGGGCCTGAGGAGTCATGTCCCATTAAGTCTCTCAGGAAGTTCAAGAATATGAACTGGAATCAATTAAACAACTCCTAATAATCATAACCTCAGTACTTTGGCCTATTTCCTCTTTCCAGGTATGTTATGAAACAAGAATGTAATTGTTCTAGTTAAAATGATGCAGTGATGGGTGTCTTATAACATTCAGACAACCAAGTTTAATTATGTGACTAGTTTCTCACCATGAGCTAAGAAATGGCATCATTGTTTGCAAGAATAGGAGCTTGTTTATTACCTTAGTTCCCACGATAGACCAAATGGCTTGGTTTTGGCTGAAATTGCATGAATCCAACATGCTAAGCCAGTTTGTTAAATTATGGCCTTAGCATGCCAATAGCACCCATAAACTTGTGCATTGTTTTTAGATTTTGTACCATACTACTAAAATAAATAAATTATATTATGTATGATTCAGTCCATAGCAGAACTAAAACAACAATTATAAAAAAAGCCCTCAGTACTGAGTAGGTGAACGTGAATCTCCATGCAAGTATTTGGAGAGGAACACCTCGCAAGTCTTAATGTTATCAACAATGTATCTTATTCGTTTTTAACCACAAGAGAGGAGAAAAAACACATTTTATTTATCAGACACTTGGAGTTTGAGACTTAGAAAAATAACCTGTGATATTCTCATATACTGTGCTGTATTATAAGGACTAAAGTTAGGAATGTAGTACTGTAACTCCAGCTTTTTCTCTCTCTCAGGTTTTAGAGTGGAGACCATTCATTAAGGCACCTTTGTGTTTCTAAACAAATTATGGTTGCTAGGATGCCTGGAGGCTGTAATCCAAAATGTGATATTAAAGTGCCCTGTTCAGGATTTTTTGAAATATTTGTTCCTCTTCTAATTTAAGATGTCTAAAAAAGAAGAGTAAAAGACAATTTCTCTATAGGAAAAAAAAGTACAGAGAATTATCTAGGAAAATATATGAAAATCTGCAACTGCAATTGTCAGACATAGAAAATCATGTCAGTCATCTGAAATAAAATTCCCATTTTAACAGTGAAATTCACTATAATCTGGCTATGAACAATTAATAAGATTGGCTTTATAAAATTTTTCTCCTAACAAACTACTCCTTGAATGTGTTTACAGTTATTATGGATCTTTATTCTTCTTCTTAAAACCAAACTTACACTTTTCTGTTGTTTTACTTTGTTTGTTGTATTTTTAAAATACTTTGTGTTCTTCATCTCAATAATAAAGCAAATTATAAAATTACATTTACCAACTTTAAGCTAATCTACTTTGTGTGGTATTTTAAGGATAAATATTTCTTAATTTCTTAGATGAAAAATAGATACACATCTAATGAAATGCATATCATTAAGTACAACATATTAAGGACTACAACTATGGTTTCAGGCAGTTTCTCTCTCTCTTGTTCTCTCTCTCTCCAGGTTCTGCCTCTGCCCATAAATTGGTGGGCATTACAGATGCCATTCAAGTATAGTTATACTGCCAAGATCCTTCATAATTTTAAGGTCAGTTTTACTTAATACATTTGTATTTCTATCACTACTAATAAGGCATATTAAACACTATTTCTCTAATTACTATAGCAACAAATCAATTATTTACAGCAAGATCAGAAAGAGACTGTCTTTATATACAACATTATATTTACAACAATCAACTGCAAAATATGTACAAACAAGAGATGCTTTCACGGTAATGACAGTATAAATTAAATAATAAATAGCATGTTTATATTCTTAAGGCACAAATACCTTCTTCCCAAGACTGTACAGGACTTAAATGTTTCCCTATGCTTTTGTCTGATCACTGCAATAGTTATAAATCCCCTGTAGAACAGTTTTCATGGTTAACAATAAACACATCAAATGACTTATAAAAACAACTTGTTTTTTACAACACAAATATCTGTTAAGATACAAGTTTTGTGTAAACAGTCTTTACCATTCATACTATATTCACTTTTAAATAATACTCAAATAATTTCAAAATAATACAGGTATTGGAGGTTTTCAAGGGACAACCAGCAATGTGTGCATTTTAGTTCCTATTGGAGAAGTAAAATCAGTGGGATTTTACTTTGTGAGAAACCATTGCCGAAAATGTGAATAATTTCACTCAACTTAAACATAATAAACAGTTTGGTGGGAATCCTATGCATGCAACGAGGATTTATTTCTTAAATAACCAAGCATGGAAGTGTACTGCACATTGCTGTAGTTGACAAATACCTACAATGAATTCAAAAGCGGTCTTTCAGGAGCAAAACATTTAAACAGATTAAAGCAACACAAATAGATTTTATCCAGTTAACTGTCCCTGCCAATGGAATCCCTTTGATAAGTATAACTAGGGACAGGGACAATTCTTTCATCTGCAGTCTGTGCTATGTCCTTAAAATCTCACTGTTAAACAGTATGGTTTCCTGGAACAACTTTGGTGAGTACAGGAATTTGGTTGCAAACTATATTCTGCAGAAAAGGCCATTTACGTAGATCTTTATTTAAAAACTAAAAAAAACCTGGATCACCCAGAAAAAATGGTCTTATTCTTGCAGAGCAGAAACCTGCATATCATTATCAATACTGCAATTTTTATATCAAAAGCCATTTTAAAGACAACAGACTATCTAGAACAGATTAGGTGTTGCAGAGGTAACAATTTATTATACCTGTTTCTTCCATACTGGTTTTATAGGTTTTTGATATGGTTAGATGATTAATCGATAAAATTTGTTGGTGGTTGTAAATTCAGGAATTTTATTTACACCTGAAATGTTAATGTTTTTTTCATATTTCACAGTATGTTATTAAAATACAATCTCTGACTTCTGACATTGGCACTTGCTAGGGTAAATTCTTTTTCTTATATTTCACCACGTTCTCTGAAATTTAATGGACCAATTCAAATGTTATGGGTCACATTTTAATGAAGTGCCAAGAAATATTAGCTTGAGCAATCCAACAGTGTATTTTTGCCCTCAAAACGTAACACCTTATGCTTTTTTATAAAACAAAAAATACAATAAAACTAGAAACCTTAAACTGCCAAATCGAAAGCTCTGGTATATCATGGCACTTTTTAACACTTCTTTTCTTCCTTAGGAAAAAAATAACCAGCTTCAAATAAACAATACTAGATACCCCAAATACCATATAAGACAGATTAACAACACATATTGTCAATCTGATGCAGTTATACTGTTCATAAAATTTGAAATTCAGGACTTCCATTATGTAGAAAGGAATTTAAGTAAATAAGTCAACAAAAAAGAGGCCAAGATAGAAAATTATCCTTACTAATTAATACCTTGGGATGTGATGGTATAATACAAGTTTAAAAGCTAATTTATTATGAGAACTCAAATTATGACAGAACTCTGCAAATGCAGATCTTGAAAGAGTGATGACTCCCAACTTCGGCATAGAATAAAAAATAAAATAAAATGCCTGGTTAAGTCAAAAGAGAAAGTTAGGCTGTTCAAGATAAGAACAATTTAGTCAAGCATTCCTGATTTCACATGATTTTTAAGAGAAACACATAGCAAGCGCTATAATTCTTCTATGGTTAAAGTTTAGAAATTCATCCCTTTTTACTGCATTTTTTCCTAAAATTATATATTGATTTTACTCCCTGAGGTGTTCAGTGGGAAATGGAAGAAATTGCCATGTTTATCATCAACGATAAAGTGCTGTTTTCTACTTGATTGTGACATGTTTTCATTAGAATCATAGCAAGAATTTTTTTTAAAAAAACTGGAGAATTAATTTTCCGGTGTATATGCATTGAACAACAGTATTGTTAAGGATCAGCATATTCTGCTATCTTGGAGCATTTCTGGGTCCTTCCCATGTTTCTCCAGGAACTGATGCTTTAAAGAAAAATATTAGCATCCATGAATATTACACAGTAGAACCAGAAAAGAACAAGGCAGATTTAGACAAGTAGTTATATGCATTTCTGGCACAAAAAAAGACTGTCGGGAAAATGCATGATAAAAGTGTCTCTTCCTAATTTAAGTCCTATGGCAGTTATTACAAAGGCTATATATTAACTGTATAATTGGTGAATTAATTTTTTAAAGTTTCCTAAATAGTAGATTTACAAATGCCCTTTTTTCATTCTCAACATCTAATTTTATCATTGTGCATGCTTGAAAAACAGGTGTTTTCATTACTTTTAATGCCTGTCACAATTCTTAAATCATAAAGTCCTTAGCATTGACTTTGGTGACTTAACTTTCCCTCAAAGTTGTGGATCCACAGACTGGTTTATCAATATTGACTGACAGGAATCAAGGAAGATGCTTTGCATCAAGAGTATCCAAGTTTGAATAAAGGACACTGAGATTGAGGAAGCCAAGTAACACCTAGTCTAGCAAAGTGTGACTTGTAGAGTAGATTGCACTCTATGCCATATCAGAACAGTAGCACCATAAAAAGCTGGATGTGAGCTCTGAACACTGATACTATTTGGCTGTTCCACAGGGACAACAGAAATAGGTGCCCTGTCAGCTTTCAATTGTGCAGAGATCAGGAGGAATGGTAGAAACAGGCTCCCAAAACAGTGGTTAAGCCTCGGTGACAGGAATATTCTTGCTCAATTCCTTGATCCCATGTAATATTCTCTTCATGTGACCCACTTTGGTCACTCCTAGATCCTGGGGAAAAAAATGACAAGGATAAACTTAGGTCATGAAAAATTAGCCAACTGTAGAATACATATTAGTTGAATCTTCCCAAAAATGAGAATAAAGCAGAAGCATCTCAGAAACCAAATGATAAAGCCACAATGCTTGAGAAAAAAAGCTATATTACAGAATATGCTTGAACTAGACATTATTCAGAGGCACAGATTTATCAGTCAGGCAAACTGCACAGGAATGACTAGGAATACAAAAAGCTTAATTCAAAAAGCGACCAAGTGACACACACAAAAAATTATTACATATAAATGAGCCAAGGAAACATGCAATTTCAACACAAATAAAAGCCACACTTTTTATAAAGTATCCCTAGATACTTTTATGTTCATATTCTATTTTCAAAGGAATCATATCTTCCCAATGTTAGATAAATCTTAGCAGATTATGTTTAGTGTCAAGCCCTACACAGATAGTCAAAGTCAAAGAAGAACTACACAGACTCAATAAAGTATTTTTAATGCTAATCCAGGGATAAATACATAACCTTGGAAATTACAAAATAAGTTACCAATCCTCATTTATATGAGTTTATTAAGGCAGAGTTTATTTGAATGATTTGATCCACTTCTTCCCAGATTTCTTGTTACCTGAGTTGAATTGCTGTTCATAAGATAACCTGCCAATGGATTTACTTCCATCTCTTGGGGTTTATGGCTACTCCCCCTTCTATTACTTTCCCTTTTTCCCAACCATTCTCATATTTGGATCTAGTCTTGATTCCTGTTATATTTGTAGCTTTGCTGCCACTGCTTGATAGTAATAAGAAGCATACGTCTACAAGAGAATTTTATGATGGTATTCATTGTCCACAAAGCTTTGAATCCATCCAGAACTGGTGCGACAGTCATATTGACAGCTGTACTTGCCTGAATCCTATTATCAGTGGGGCTGAATTCTGCATGGAACCAAAATTCATTTGTCTTGTACTAGCCTAAAACTATATTCCGGCTAGAATAGCATACATTTCCTCATAGCAATAATTAAAATATGGCTACTACTTAATAAAAACATATATTTTATCAAGGAATTATACAGGAATGGTATATTTCAAGCAGTTGATTCTAGGAGATACAGTAATGCTGAATTTCAGATATACTCTCTATAACCTTAGGTTTGGTGTGGGTATTTCACCAAGAGTCTCTTTTTTCCTAACCTAAAAACAAATAAATTATTCTGTCTAAAGCCACCTAGAATGGAGAGTATGCAGACCAGCTCCAAGCACAGTCAGCAGAGGCTGCCATGTAAATGCAAATGGCTATTTTGATGAGTTCTTTATGAAAGTACCTTGAGATCTCTCCGTTCCAGATGCAGGAGCTCAGAGCCCCGGATGTCATGCCGGATGAAGATATCTTTATACTCACAAAGACTGAGATGTTCAAGCCAGGCTGCAACCTCCTCTGTTCCCCAGAGGTGAACTGTCAGAGATGGAAAAGCAGGGATGTTGAGAACCCCAAAGCCCAGAAGGAAAGGTAATGAAAAAGATGATCAGCAGCAAAGACCAAAGTAGCACAAAAGTGAAAGGCAAAACTGTACTAACATATCTTAGAAAGAATAATTCACCGATTCCAAAATAAGGAAAAGCTAAAAAGTTAGAGACACTGACTTAAATGGAGGCTATAATAATTAGACCATATTTTTTCTGAGATCAAGGAAGTAAGTTGCCAATAGCTTGCATTTTCAGATCAGGGCCACATGGTTTTACTCAAAAGCAAATACTAATAAGTTTGGATGTTTGCAATACTAAGAAGGGCCTACCTATATTAATAAAATTTATTCAGGAAAAAAAATGATGTAAAATGTAGGGGATTTGTTTATTCATTTACTTTTGTCATCAAAACAGACCAACATTGATATGATGTAAAATTCCACCTTTTAAAATGTGTGTTCTAAATTTTTAGCCCAAACATATTTGGTTAATCCTGACACAAAGTTCAGTCTGAACTTCCTTTGCTGTATGAAAATTCTACAAGCCTATGTTCCAAATCTTGTTATCCACATACTGTTTTGGAGATGACTTTTTCCATAGGACATTTTGGTAATCAGTTCTTAAAGAGTTTAATCTCTGAGACTCATCCTTTGATAGCTTCTGACAGGGAAATCCATGTTCAAATACATGCATTAAATAATCATGTGTCTGAAGTTGGATTAAAGAAGAAATTATTAGATTTCTACATTTCATTTAGATTTGTTATTAAGCAAGAAATAAACGGCTGTGAATCTTTGTAAAAGGCTTAGTCATAACTCATCTTGGATTTAGACACTTGTATCACAATTTAATAAAGATTTAAATCCAATCAGTAATTTTTCTTTAATATAATGGTTCATGAATAGAGGAAACTTAAGAACTGATGGTCTTTCTAGTTCCTTATATCAAGGAAATAGACATTGTGAACAAAGTCTTATTGCATGCATCTGTACCAAGAAATCCTTTGCATCTACCAAGCAAATCAACATATCTATATGGGCACTATTTTGTTTAGGGAGAAAAAAATGTCTGGACAAAAATACCCAGCTATCCAACCTTTCTACTAGCCTCTAAATAAGAGAAGAGGATAAGAGAATCTAAAAAGCTAAAGGCAAAAGAGAGAACGCTGAAATGTCAGAAAACTAGTGGGAAGATAAATGATCTTATTAGCGCCATAGAACACTGAGAGATATAAGCAAACAAATCAACTAATACAAAATTGGGAAAAGATTGCCCTGATTCCATTTCAACTTTGATTTGAAAATTTTTAAATATCATACCAACAATGAAAATTAAACCTCAGGATGCACCAATGAAGATGCAGAATCCCAAGACAAGATATGAGACTTGATTAAAGTCTGGGAGAGAATCAATGAGAGAAAATCAATAACCAAATCTGGGAACATTAGCAGGGGAGGTTTGGAGTTATGCAGGCTTGGGTTCAACAATCACTTCAGTTTTTAAAATTTCAAGATTTCCAATAAACTTCTCTGGCCATCCAAAAATGTACAATATTTCAAAGTCCTAAGTTCTATTTGCAGTGTGTTCTTAGTTTCTGTATTTTAGAATATTCAGTCTAGTAGTATGATACAGCTACAAATACAGTAATCTGCTCCAGGAAAGCCCTGTTTTAATATAAAGGAAAAATAGATAGGGAATATTAAGGGAATCGGAAGGGAGACATTGTTTCTTGTAGAAATGACATCTAAATCCATGGGCACATTTGGATATATAGGGATGTGAAAAAAGGCAAAGTGGAAATGCAAAGGCAGATGGTACCCGGCAATCCCAAGCTACTGCTTGTCTCCTTATTCTTGTTGTTTTTATCCTTTTTAAATTTCACCAGACGAAATTTGCCACTTCGGCTGCGTTTAGAATAATCCAGCATTTGGTTCTATAGAAAAGAGAAACCACAATATTTTTTGTAGACTTTCAATTATATAGGATTCCCCCCCCCCCCAATGTTCATTCATTTTATCAGACTCTTCTGATAAAATTCACCAGTATAATTATTTAATTAATCTTAATTTAATTTAGCACATTGCAGGGGTATTTGACCTAGGAAAGTAAACAATCCTTCCTTCCTTCCTTCCTTCCTTCCTTCCTTCCTTCCTTCCTTCCTTCCTTCCTTCCTTCCTTCCTATTCATTCATTCATTCATTCATTCACTCTCACTCACTCACTCACTCATTCATTCATTCATTCAATTTATTGGCCGCCCATCTTACCATAAAGTAACTCTGGGCGGCTTACAGTGATAAAAAATATATCTACATTAAAACTTAAATAAAGATTAAAATCTATGGACATCTGGGGAGGGTGGGGGTGGAATGGGGGGAGGTGGGATCTGTTGTTACTTGATCAACCACCTCCATTGTGCTGTTCCCCCACTGGGGTTCTAAAACACTCCAAGAACACCACTTTCCAACAGGCACGGATCTAGATACTCCCTCTAACAAGTTACCTCTTCATCACTGGGCTCCATGAGTTGCCACAGCCATGGGATATCTGCTAGTTTCCTTATGTGAAAGTCCATATCTGTCAGTGCAGCTTGGAGCTGTTCCTTCTGGGGAGGATCCAACTGCTACATCAGAAATGAAAATATGAAGACACAGTTAAGAGCTGTAATCTGAACAGAGACTTGTCTAACCTGTAATAGAACTACCATAAAGTACATTCATATCACACTTTATTCTGTTTTATTGTTTAAATATTCTACTCTAATGTTCAGACAATATGGCATAGAAACAATATGGAAAAAAACAAAGATCTAATAAAAGAAAAGCTGATCTTTGCCCATAATAAAGTTTTTTTTGAGAGAAAAGAAAAATATACCAAATCCGGCTTACCCCAACCATTCAATGCAACACTTCATACCTTCCTACCCTTATAAAACATCCTTGCTTTCTCCACAGCAATTTCATACTGCATACATTATCTTTTGCTCCTTAAACTTTTAATCTATGGACAAATAACTACTTTGCACAAATCCTACTTCAGGCAATTGTACCTTGATGTGAAAAATAAATCTTAATAGAGTTATTGTCCAAGAATACAGCAATCCTTTTGCTCTTTGCTTTGCATCAGTTTTGCATCTACTAATTAACTGATTTCATTAAATTCAAGAGGCCAGCATTATGAGCTTTACAACAAGTTAGATCTTACATTATTTAATTATTTAAATCTGATTTTAGAAAAGGATTCTGCTAATGCAGCATTTATAATGGATCTTGTGAAAATTAATATTAAATGGTCATTCTCTACAGCTGAGTTTCCTTTTCTGAATTCACTTAACATGCTTGAATAGCATGAGATCAATTTAGTAACATTTTGTTTAGAAATTAAAACCTCTAAAAGCTAAGCTGTGAAGAAGTGTAAAGAATAGTTCCCTGTGCAAGCACCAATTGAAGAGCTATATATTATGTTGCAGCCTTGCTCCATCACCTTTATAAAGCCTCTGCCCAATTATAAACAGATCCTATGTTTACAAAGCGGTGGATGATCTCATGCTAGAAATACTGTCACATTATTGTCACATTGCTTCCTTCCAGGCTGTTGGCAGGGTTTGTGCTCGACTTTCAGTTGTGAACAATTCCTGGAATTATGTCGCAAGTGCAAACATTTCAGTGAAAGAGGCCAAAATGGACTTTATAATGTCAAGTGATTTTTTGGGGAATACAGAATTTATAACGGAAGCAAGGAGAAGAGCAAGGGAGCCGGATCCAAGGACAGATCAGACAGGTACTCATTCACACATCTTTTAACCATTAACTTTATGAGGGATGCACAGCCAACATCAAAATAATAAACCTAGTATTTACAAAGAGGAGGGAGATAAGTGTTGTCCTGTGTTAAAGGCTAGTAGTGTACTTCAATAATGAAGCAAAATATTCTTAGTGAGGACAAATAAAATAAATAACACAACCAAAGAGAAATATTTCACACTATTTATTTCTTACCAGGGCCATTTTTCCAGCCAGAAGAAGTTCTGTTTCATTGTGCAAGGCTTTAACATTATTTACCATTTCTAGTACAAGGTTGCAATTCAGGCCCTGTAGAAAGATTGCATGTGTAAGGACTCGAAGCTGCAAATCCAATAGTGCAATATAGGACAGTCAAAATGCACTGGAAATGTACCTCTGTAGACTTGGATTTTGCATACACTTTGTCCATAGATTTGGAGCTAGCATTGACAGCATGAGCAAGTTCTTGTTCCATATCCGGGTACGCCTGGGCTATTTCTCGGATGCTGTAGGAAAATGTAAGAGAATAGGTGAAATGTAGAAGAACAACCTTTCTAGGATGTCTTATTCTGGTGCTATCTTCTCTACTGGTGGCAGGAAAGGGCCTCACCTGTGAATCAGAGCTCCGGCTGCTCTACAAAACTGATTGATATGAGTTGATTCTTCCTCAGATATAATCTCAGGATGCAGTGTGAAAGAGGGAGGTCTGGTCAGCTCACACTTCTGTTTGTCTTCCCAAGACTTTAGGGTATTCTCAAATGCCTAAGGGGGAGAGGAGAGGGAGAAGAGGCCATTTGCTTTTTAGAAGAAAATATACTTTTGTGTGTGTGTGTGTGTGTGTGTGTGTGTATACTATTTTTCCTTATAAAATTTATATAATAAAAATTACATCCAAATCTTTGGGCATGTTTGGAAATTAAGATGGAGTTAGTTTTATTTTGCTGAAAAAATAACAGAGTGATAGGACATCTGAATGACTAACAAAGTATTATTAATATGAGCTTTTGTGGGGGGAAAAGCCCACTTCATCAAATGCTTGAATCTGTAACCCTAAGTCACAGAAATATATGTTGTGGATAAGGAAATTCACAAAGTGAAGTGGGATGTCTAACACGTATTCTTGTTAGGTGGATTCTCTCACCCTGTCTCTGGTTAATGTTTGTGCCCTGTTTTTATGAACAATCCAAATATATCCCGGGGGTTGAATCCAAGCCTCTCCATCAACTTGCACAGGGACTCCCTCATCTCCCAGGATTGCAATCTTCACAGTTCGGCACTAAAAACAGAGTATCTAGTGTTAATTGCATCCTAAAATTGTAAAAGCAACTTACAAAACAATGTCTGCTTTATGCTACCCCAGATATATTTCATATGTCCAATATAAATAAAAGATTTCCCCAAAAATGGTATTACTGTTCATAGTAACTATATGAATTTCTAATATCTAGCTAAAATAGAGCATTATTTAGAAACCAACCTATGTTGAACTTTGTTGATTACTATCTTTATTAACCCTTTAACCTTTAACATAGAACTGTCAGGTTTAACTTTTATATAATACTCAATTCTCTATAGTCCTCTCAAAGGAAATCATCTTACGGATAAAAATAAGCCTAGTAAACACCTGGGCTATCCGATGATGTTGAAGATTAATTACACGAGAGACAGCCATCTGCATACTTCCAAACACTGCAACCACTTCTAGGATCTTATCATCAAAAGAAGGAGCTGTAAATGTCTACAATAACACAGAGAATTAAACAAATTAGAGTTGCTTCAAGTATAATGGATTCCTTTTGCACCCAATCATGACAAACAAGCAAGCAATATACAGACATGTTGTACTTTAAAGAGCATACATGCATTATAATTCTACAGAAAATGGAACAAAATACTAATATATTCTTCATTCTTAAAGTAAAATATAAAATGACAAATGCAAAAGAAACAGATTTTATTTTTCATGTCACCACTGGTGACTTCATCTTACTTCTAGTAAAAAAAAAAAAATTAAAACCATAGAAAGGTGAAAAATATTCTTATGAGTTCAAGAAATTATGAAAAGATGGAAACTTCAGTGGAAAAGTGCTTTGTTTCAGTATTTGTTTCAAAAAATGTGTAAAAAAAAGATGAGGAATACTTACATCATCTTCTTTAGTTCCTCCCCAGAAGTTTGTGCCTCCTGCATAGCTGCGGATGTTGAGAACAGCAATTCCTTGAAGACTGGGCAAAGGGATTGGACGCCCATCACACTATACGATATAAAGCCAATTTTATGTAATGTTTCAAACACAGATTCATATATTTGATTAGTAAACCACCTTTAAAATGCTAGACAGTATAGGCAATTGCTCAGAATTAATTTGGGAAATTAATTTTCCCAAAATTCATTTCTACACATTCCATATACTATTACTGCAAAGCCCTCTTCTACTGATGAAAGGAAAATAACTATAATTAATTTTTTTAAAGAAATATCTTAATGTTTCTCACCAATGAGCTGGTTCCTGTGTAGACATTAGTATTTGCTTAAATAAGAACCTGAAATTTACCTCTTTCCTCATCTTTTTATCAAAATAAAACCATGTAGAGGAATTCATTGCAATCTTTTTTAAAAATCTAAAGTTATTTCTAAATAACTTGTACTATGGATACATGAAAATGAATTAAAGATCCAGTATATTTTTTTTTATAATGTGAATGGGTCCATCAATTTTAACAGGGTGATTTCATTTAATATAATTTTGCATTAAAATATACAAATGATTTGTAACGCTCAGCAAATTCAACAATTCCGCATTTGTATCAATAAGCATCAGTGAAATAGAGCAAAAAGTTAGGTGGTGCAGAATATTTAAACAGCACTTCATAAAGTGTCAAAATGCATTTCCTCAAAACATTGAGGCAGCTGAGCCCTCAAGAAGTTTCAGGCTGGCTGTTTTGGGGTCTTTCTCAGTATCTGTGCATCCACAGCTACTCTGTTTAACCAACGGTCTCAGTGGAAATGTTGTCCATGCAGCCTAGGAAGGCCTCTAAAACAGCTATGCTGAGCTTTGTAAAGAACATGGCTGTTTCCAGAAAGGCACTCCATTCACGCAGGCATGCTTTGCAAAATCCTAATTAACAGAAAATTATTTGCAATTTTTGGGCACTCAAGTATGCTTAAAAGATGTCTTATAGCATGAAAATCATGAACCATAGCACAAAATAAAAAAGTTCATCTGTTCACTTCAAATAATAGTTCAAACTAGCTAGGGCTATTTTAAATACATTACCTCTAACAAAACCTTCTGTTCTAAGTTTTTGTAAGTTCTATGTAGCAGCTCTTTTGTCCCAAGAACTCCGTACCACATCATATTTTTTGTACGACTTCTGATAATGGAAAATAGAAGTAAAATTAAATATATCAAAATTATCACTAAAAATGGCACCAATAATTATACAACAATAAGTATTAAAGGAAGCGTAGATTTATATTTGCAGTTAATAGATGAAAAGTTTAAAACTATCTAAAATAGATTGCAGTACCTGCATTTCTCTGGATGTTCATCACGCTTGTTGTTGAAATCCAAAGAAATCTTTGCATCCAAGCCAATTCCAAAATAATTATTCATGACACATTTCTCTATGTAACAATCACTGCAAGATGAATTATATCATAAACAAGTTGTTTTCATGTGATGGAATAATTTAGCATCCTCTCTATTTTCTATCCATTTGCAACACAGTATGTATGTATATATGTATGTATGTATGTATGTATGTATTTACGTACTTACTTACATACATACTTATTTAACTTATATTCTACCCATCTCACTATTACAGTAACTCTGGGTGGCATTCTATACTCTCTCTCTCTCTCTCTCTCTCCGCCTCCCTCCCTCTCTCTGAATAAACAACAATATATGAATTTGTTCTTGGAGATATCAGAAACATGGTTAGCCAACAATTGAACAATAAAGAGAAATATAGTGAACAGTGCTGGTGTAGACTACATCCTCTAGTCTAGCTTAACTCCTGCTTCTAATTTCTTTTGCTTACTCTTTCTTATTCTTTTTCTGAGCTCAAGCTGAATGTTGTAATGGCTATGTATCTATATATGCACATAATTAAAATACATTTTCAGCCTTTTTTGTACTCCAGCTAGTAAGAAATAATAAATATATAACACCCTCATTTTAACTTACATAGTGAGAGAATCTATTTTCTTTATTGCTAACTAAACACTTACAGATTTTCTGGCTCAGGGTTAAATGGATCTGCGTTGATCAACAACCGACTGATGACAGAACCTCCTGGTAGAGAACCAGATATCCCAGCACGGAGATCTGCCAAAAGAATGCAGAAGTTACAGGAAATACTATACAAGTTAAGAAGTGTGGCAGAACAAAGCAGATTTATCAATTAATTTTACCCTCAAAATCAACAGGCAATATTACATGTAAGCATGAAACATCATCTCACGTTTCTACTATTGTTGAAAGGTAAAGGAGAAACACAACTTGATTTTTTTAATAAAAAAAACTAAGTTTAGTATAGTCCTACACAGAAAGAGATTCAAGCACATTTTCAGCACACACAAAAGAGATTCCAACACTTTTTCCTGTGTTTTCCCTGTATCATCCAGCAGAAAGCTGTAAATGATTTCCACATATCTTTGGAAGCAAAGTTTGTTTCCCTGTTTTAAAACATTGTCTTAATTTAAAACAGCACAATATGGTGTTAATTGTGCCTATATTTAACAAGGATGATTTTTAATGTATGCAAAACAACTATAATGGCTGATACATTTTCTGGGCCTACAGTTTTGGAGAAAATTCAGAGAAGAGCAACTAAGATGATCAAAGGCCTGGAGACTAAAACATACGAAGAACGGCTGCAGGACTTGGGTTTGGCTAATCTAAAGAAAAGAAGAAATAGGGGAGACATGATAGCAGTATTCCAGTATTTGACGGACTGCCACAAAGAAGAGGGGGTCACTTTGTTCACCAGAGCACCAGAGGGCAGGACGAGAAATAATGGTTGGAAACTGATCAAAGAGAGAAGCAACCTGGAATTAAGGAGAAACGTCCTGACACTGAGGACAATTAACCAGTGGAACAGCTTGCCTCCAGAAATCGTGGGTGCTCCATCACTGGAGATTTTCAAGAAGAGACTGGACAGTCACTTGTCTGAGATGGTATAGGTTCTCCTGCTTGAGCAGGGGGCTGGACTAGAAGACCTCCAAGGTTCTGTTCTGTTCTGTTCTGTTGTTCTGTTCTACTCTACTCTACTCTAATGATTGGTTATTTGATTTTGTGTGATCACCACTGACTATCTGAAACAATGTGAAATATAATGGAAAAACATTCATTTATATAATGATGCAATCCTATTTCAATTAGATGGGAAGAGTGCTATTGAACTCACTGGGATAGATGATCTTTGCATTCAACATTGGCAAGCTCTCCCGGTTTCCTGCCTGTGGAGGAAGAGAGGCAGAGCTTCCTACTGATATACTTCCTTTACTTATTAGTCTTTCACAAGGAGACTTGATTACTGAAAAACATAAAAAAGACCATAGAAACTACAGCATACTAGTGATACTACAATTATAATATATAATAATAATATATTATTTTCATCTATTTGTCCTGATATTTGATCCTCATTTTCTTGGTATGATCAAACCACTTCTATATTCACCACACATTCATTCTTGACTCCATCTCTTCTTGTTTTACAACCTCAGAAGCAATATGTTGGTGCTGGCAGCTTGCTTGGCAAACAGCTGATGTATTTCCCATTGTGTTCCTGTTCACTATACTCTTTTCTAATCCCTTCATGTCCAATCTCTCTACTCTGCTGGGGAATGGGCAGAGGAGACATTTCCTACAGAAATTGTTTGGTGAAATCCTTTGTTTTTGAGGAGCGAGAGAAGAAGGGCTGCGGTTGGCACATGAAAGGGGGAGAAGGGCAAGGAAGAGAGGAGCGTGCAGATTTTTTCACTGTCTTGTTTTGCGGACTTGGGCAGTGTGGTGCAGTGGGATGGGATTGGTGAGGGAAGTAGAAGGGATTCCAATAAAGCATATTACAGAAGGGGGGAATCCTTAGTCCCATATGAGTGCTGGAAGGTAGGGAGAGGGAAGCAGGGATTTTTAGTCCTACTTGGCCATGGGGGAGACCAAATGTCTGCCTCAGAGAGATGCCCATCAACTTCTGTGCATTTTCTCCTGGTTGGCCCCAGATCTGAAGGGCCCTGACCACAAAAACATCAGTTCCTACAGGCTACTCACAAAATGCAGCTGTCCAGAGTACCTGTGGGCAATCTATGATAGATTTGCCATATGGCTATCTATCTCTTTTGCAAAGCTGTCCCAGCTCCTTGAAATACATCTAGTTCACAGTGAATCCTCACCAGAAATTCTTTTCTTTTTGAGTAAACAGCAAAAGGTAATTAAAAGTTTGATTTTGGAAAGTTACAAACAAATCCAAAAGGGTTTGAAATAAGATTTTGAAATCATTAATAAGAATCCTTCCCATGTCATTTTGAATTCTTAAAAAAACCCACAATAGCAATAGCATTTAGACTTATATACCACTTCACAGTGCTTTATATCCCTCTGTAATCAGTTTACAGAGTCAGCTTATTGCCCCCAACAATCTGGGTCCTCATTTTACCGACCTCGGAAGGATGGAAGGCTGAGTCAACCTTGAGCCGGTGAGAATCGAACTGCTGAACGGCTGGCAGTCGGCAATCAGCAGAATTAGCCTGCCATATTGCGTTCTAACCACTGCGCCACCACGGCTCTTAAGATGGTACTATGAAGGTTGAACACTAGAGCTAACCAGAAAGAATTAAAGATTGCAACTAAAGGAGAGGAACACTTAAATTTAATACAGAACAGAGCAAAATGCTTTAACATTGGATATACTGAAGTACAGATACCCCTTGACTTACGACCATTCATTTAACAACAGTCTGAAATTATGAGGGCCATAGAATGGGTGTTTCATGGCCTGTAAAGTACCTCTGGCCATTGAAAAATGTTGTAGCATACCACCCCAGCAGTCACATTTGCAATCTGATTGCTTGGCAACCTGTTCGCACTTATGACCAGTTGCCAAGTGCCCTGTGATCATGATCACCTCCTGCAATATTTTCTGCTGGAAAGTTAAAGAGGAAGTCAACAGGGAAAGTTGCAAGCTGCTGCTCTTGCCGCAGAGTTGAGATTCTCTCCTGGCAAGCAGCTCTTTGAGAGAGAAAGGACTTCCTGCTGGGAGATAATTTTAGCTCCCTATGGAGCTGAAATTACACCTCCAGCTACAGGCAGCCCTTCAAGAGTGAAAGGGCTATCTACCACCTGAGGGAAGAAGAACTCCTCTAGCAGGTTGCAGAAATAGAGTTCAGATCCTGAAGATCTAAGCTCCATTCCTACAGCCTTTTGGAAGAGTTCCCTTCTATGTAGCTCTTTTGTTCTATTAATAATCTTTTATAATAATCTTTTATAAAATATGTCAAGTAGGCTCTGGAAAGATGCTTATATAAGGAAACTGGAGATAAATAACCTGGTCCACATAAGAGGTTTACCTTTCCGGTGGCTTCTCCCTTTTGGAAATCCATAGTTGCCAATGTGTGAAGACTGTAAATTGATTTTGTTCTCATTCCTTAGATCCTTTCCTTCTTCAGGGGTGGAAAAATCCAGAAGAAAGCTTGCCTGTTCTTGGGTTTGAGCATTCTGTTCATCAACAGCTACAAAGTAAAACAGAAACAGAGTCAGGTATCTTTGCTCATGCTGTACCGAGGGAACTAGCCAAGCAAAATAATATTTTCATCAAGGTAGAAACTCAAGTTAGCTTTACCGGATGGGAGAATGCTCAAATCACTGGCTATCTTGCTTTTATAATTTCCTTTTAAAAATACTCCCTAAAATAAAGATCAGGTTGCTTATTATTTTTTGGTTATTATATATGGATTATGTTCCTACAAAGAAAATATATTCAAAATTTTCTACTGCTGAGAAACATTTTTAGGCAGAAAATGCAATTTGCAATGTGCATTCCAACTTTTATCATCAGTTTGCTTTAAAATTATCCTAGGCTGCTATGAGTAATAGGCACAGAAGAAAAAGAATGGATGAATGCACAAATGACTAGTTGTACCACAATTACAGTTAAGCAAATTGTTCTTTTCTGTGATCAATGCTATAATTGAAAAGCAAGCTTACCTCTCAGTAATTCACGTACTACATTTTAATAGAGAGTAGTTGTAAAAGTCATGTTCATAGAACATCAATCTGAGTTCTAATATTGAGAGAAAAATGCTTTATGGGTCTATGTCATTGCCTGGGTTGGATCTAGAGTTTGCAGCAAAAGATGATAGAGATTTTTAAAAAAAATGCTGAATTTGGCTGGAGTCCTTCAGGTGACAGCTGTTTTATTATTTTATATGCAACAACTTCTATTATTCTATTTGCTAACCTCTGAAGTGAAACTGGTGGTCCATAGTTCAAGTCTAAGCAACAAAGAAACAGTTGCTGCAATTGAAAGAATGATATCAAGACCAAATGCTGCACATGGACATTTAAGGAATGGAGGGTTCTTTCTAAGGAGTTAATAGCAGACCAAAGAAAAAAGGTAGGTGAAAAGCTAAGTTGGTTCAAATTTAACTGAGAAATACTGCTGGTAAATATGTAGTGCAGTGTAAAGTTATTCTTGTGAAATGTATAGTATGGTGGAGTGGGACATATTACCAGCAGCAACAACTATAGGTAATGGTGAAAGATTTCATCCCCATTCTATTCAAGAATATACATCAGTTGGAAAGGTAGTCAATGTTCCCTCAGGAAAGGGAGGAGATAATAGAATATATAGCAGTGGCACCAGAAGTAGCCTTTTAGTGATGAGAGGGAAAAAATATAAACATTTGTATTTTATAAAAATATAAAAGGGTGTTTGCTTTCAAGAATAAATAAATGTATCTTCCAGAGATTGAATATATTATTTCAATCTGGAATATAACTTTCTGTACCGTACACTGATAATATAAGGCCCCATTGCTGAAAGTTGTTCTAAACAATCATGTGATAGAACATCTAGCCACAAGAGGACACTTAAGAGCAGTTTACAGAATTATTTTGGAAATGCAAACAAGTGAGGGAAACTTCTGGCATACCTCTAATAGAAGGGAGAAAGGAAAGTGGTTTAAAAAAATGAACACTGGAAATGGGCTTCTATAGATACCCAGCACAAATACAGAAGCTCTTTAAGTATCTGGACTGAAGTAGCATATCTGAAAGATCCTTTTAACTAAAGCATCATAAATTGAAGCATCCTTTTGAAACTCTACACAGCACTTTGGGAATCCAAATAAAAGATATTTTAGGAGGAAAAGGTTCTCTTTTTTAAGCCTTCTTTTTTTTATAGAAAAAACACTATGTAAGACTGGCTTATGACTAGTAATATAATGCAGTTATACATTTATTTATTTATTTATTTATTTATTTATCAATCAATCAATCAATCAATCAATCAATCAATCAATCAATCAATCACCAGGTCCAAATGCCACATTACCAAGAATTTCAATATTAGCAATTAATTATTTATAGCATTTGATTCTACAGGAAAGCTTAAAATGGATACAAAAAGTGCAACTATTTACTATTGCTTCCACTTGCATAATTTTAATGTTATTGTTTTCTCTTATTAGTTATTGATCTTATTGCTATTATGATTTTTTTTTTAAATATTTATGTACTTTATCATTATATATTGGAATCTGCCTTGAAAAATCCTTAAAAGGCTGCTTAGTAATAAATAAATGAAATACAACTATGCTGAATCTTCCGACAAAAAAGTAGTCATTAAAACCAGTGCCACCATTCTCAGCAAATTACACACATTTTATAAATTATTGTCTGAAGACACTGGAGGGTGCTTACTTGACAAATGTGAAACAAGACCCACTAAAAGCAAATGAGCGTTGCCTTGTTAGAACTTCTGAAGGTCTTCAAGAGTTGGTAAATATGAAGACATGATGCTTTGGTCTAAACTGGACATTGTGACATTAGATGGATAGTCTAAATTTTCTTTGAAATTAATTAGGTGCTTTAGAATAATATAATTTTAAGAACACAGCACTTCTATTTTAAGAATACAGCACTTAAATCTCAAGTCTATAGAAAGATAATAAAGAGAGGTATTTCTTTCAGGCAGTGGCTGAATTACCTTTTTCTGCATGCTCAATAATTTGACGAATGGCTTTTTTCAGACTGTTGGCTCTCAACATTAGCTGTTCACGTGGTCTAAATATCTGAGTACGAGCAATACAGGATGACCCTGCTGACAGCTCAGTAGAAGTATCACAAGCCATGCCAGAACCATCACCATCTTCTGTTTCTTCTGCAATGGTGGGAGGTGGGTTTGGCAAAGATGATGAAGCTTGAGATTCTTCATTCAGTGTCTTCAAAAGTGAGTCCAGCTTCTCTTTCAAAACAGAGCACTACAAGTAGAAAGAAAAATGTGTACAGTGATTGTATAGTATGGGTCTAGGTGTGTATGAGAGAGAGAAACTGAAATGTCTTTTTCCAAATACCTTTCTGGCCATGACTTCTGACTCCTCTGAACATTCTGGTGCTCTTTCATATGCTTTCCCTACTCGAGCTACAAAATCTTTCACCGTTTCACAAAGCACCCTAAAGAAGGCAGAAGAAATATGCAGTAATCTGTTCTCATTCACAACATCTAGCTTCTATTAGGTCAGCTTCCTTCTTAGTACTTACTTGGCTGATGAGATGACTACGGAGTGTTGGTCAGATGTCAAAATTTTGGATAAATGAGCAGCCACAGAGTCTTCATAGAAAAGTATCTGTTGTACCTTGTGAAAGCAGACATAGAAAATTGTATTATTTCTGCCAATAATGCAAAGCACAAAATTAGAACTAATTTGTACATGCTCAATAAAGACGGAGTCAGGATTTCAATTTATTCTATGGGGAACATTACACAAGATAGCACAACTGTCAAATCCTGGCTGAAAAGCCCTACAAAGTAAAACACCGGAGACATAGTGATCTCTAATGTAAACTTTATTAGGCATAGCATATCAGTAGATAGAAGGAAAGCTGGCTCTGGCAATATGGCGGGAAACAGATAATTAAAAGAGTAAAACTTTCCCTCCCTCTCTGACAGTTCAGGTCACATTGTCCAATTAATCTTCCAGCAATTGTTATGAGAAGAAACCTTCCGCTCTCCAAAACATCTCTTCAGCAACTTTGGCTCTCACACTGATAGGGAACACCTGTGGATCCCAAGCTCTTCCCTCCCCCCTCGCAACTGTAGGCAAGCTAGAAGCAATATGGCAGTCCTAATAACAATAAATCTTCATAGCTTGACAACAACTTGATAGAAAAGTGAAAAAGGGGGCAGGTTACAAATATTTTAAAATAATCAAAATAAAAGTTATCGCATATTCATACAAGGGACATGACTGCAGTAAAACAAGAATGGGGAACATGTGAATCTTTAGATGTAACTATATTGTGATTTGACAATTTTGGAATTCTGAAAACTGAAAGATCTAACTTTACCTTCTCCTACTTTAAACTTCAAATCTCTGTTAAATGGTTGTTTGAACCTCTGTGAATACTTTTTACCTACATAAAGCACCATATCCCTCTTTAGTGCTCTAAAGTTTATATATTTTAATGCTCTTTCATGTCATATGAATACTTGCTTTATTTTATTTATTACCTCAGTTTTCCAGCTTAATTGTCTTTCTTTACACTTTCTCCTGTTTAATAATTACCTACCTCAGAACTTTCACTGAAATCTTCAAGAACTGTAGTAGCTGATGTTTGAGGAGGGAGTTTTGTTTCATATACCATAATGCTCCATCTAGTAAAAAAGATTTATTACACCAATTACTACAAATCAGATTCTGTATACTATTAAAAATGAATAGCAGATACAGTTCATTTTGATCTTTTATTGATTCAAGTGCAAAATGTGTGAGTTCAGGATCAGTAAGCATGAATATTCATAGGCACATATATGTATACCTACATATACATAACATACATTTATACACACGTATTATATTCATGCAGAGTAAGCACTAAAGTTCATTTTCCCTACATCCAGTAAAATGGCCTTAAATTACTAGCAAAAAATAACAGTAATATTTACCCAGAGCAATTCCTACTACGCTTAAGAAATTCTGAATACACAAGAGATGTTAATCATAATTATTGTTCATAGTATATAATTACGTAAGTATTGACTGCTACAGAAATCAGAAAATTTTAAATACTGTACTAAAAATAGTTAATGCTTCTCAATTTAACATTTAATGCATAATTATTAAGTAGTATATGACTAATATTGTTACAGAGCAAGACATATAACCTGATAAAATTTTCAGACTTTACTATTTTGAATATTATCATTTATAATACCTAAGTAAATCAACTAATGCACATTAAAATTATAAATCAAACAAATTAGAATAATACTTTCTTTAAAAATATCCCTTCCAGGATTAAACTTGAACACATTCTGCCAATTTGTAAAAGGCAGAGATATAATTTTTTAGCTTGGAATATAAGAGCATTTACTTAAAACATCTTAGCCATTTTCAGGACTGCAGCAATGCAACTGATCCTCCTACATAACCAAGCTTTGTTAAGACACTTTTAAAATTTAACGCATATAAACATAATGCATATATGCCAACAATAATGAAAGTCAGATTCCATCAGATAATAAAGAAAGATATTCAATCTTTTATATATAAAACTGTACCTCTAGGCCAGGGGTCTTCAAACCTGGCCCTTTTATGACTTGTGGACTTCAACTCCCAGGCACACTGGCTGAGGAATTCTGGGAGTTGAAGTCCACAAGTCATAAAAGGGCCAAGTTTGAAGACCCCTGCTCTAGGCCTTTTATATTAATTTATGTAAAAGGATGTTCTTAAGTCTTCCAAAGTGGCTGATCTTTGTGTGGTGTTAAGTTCAGATTCAGAGTGAAAACTAGGGGCGGTGAATGGCAATACATAATGTCATTTACCTATCAAGCATTTTGGTACTGGCCCTTTCCAGCTTTTCCAATATTTGAGGAAGTTGAGTATCATCATCACAAGCAGATCCCCAACCTAGCACACGTGCAAGGTCATTGCCGGTACCTAGAGGCAAGACACCCAACTGGCACTACATATAGGAAAGGAAAAATAAAAACATAGCATAACCAAAAGAGCTTCACTGAAAACAGTCACAAAAGAGAAACACTGAAGAAACTCATTCTAATTTCATTAATGCAGAAAGATGCATGAAATAAAATTACACAATAAAAAGATTAATGTGTCATTCATACTATATCGACATTTTTCCAGGTTCTCCCTGCCAGCTCAAGCTTCCTCAGTGAATATCTGATTTGTGCACTCCCTTTACACATATGGTATTTATTAACATGGTTTTTTTGCATCATTCTTTTAACAGATTTGTTCAAAAGGGCTTATTTGAAGTCTTTTTCATCATCTTTTCAATCCTCACTTGGGATTGAATTGTATAACTTTTATTTAAAAACTTTTCAAACTATCTAAAGTTTTTGTTTTCCTTTTTTACAGGCCTGGCAACAACCAAAACAAAGCCGCTATTTCTTAATAGTGGTGGATGGTGAACTAATTTTAATTATGCATGTTATTAAGAATGCTTTTAATCTCTGGTGAAAGATTAACATTTTAGTTTTACTGCTATGATGTTTTGCCATCATAATTAATTATCATAAATAATTGTGCTTAATTAGCAGTATCTTCTAAGAAAATAGCCATTTTAAGGCTAATGAAATAGCAGCCCAGGAATCATTTCAAATATGTCAGGACAGAACTCCATTTGGCAGGCTGTTTATGCACAGCTAATTAACAATGTGGGACTTCCCAATTTTATCAGGAAAGTGCGACTAAGGGTTGGGAATTGCAATGATCTAAAAAGTTCCTTATGGTGACCAACTCTGTATAAATTGCTAGTTGTACAGGACAGTACCTTTGAACTTTCAAGGGTTTATCACCAAGTCCCACACAAATTAATGAACAAATTGCTGCATCCCATGTTAAAATTGAAAACCCCATATTTGTCATATAAACTTTCAAGTTCAAATACTTCATTATTTTTCATAACATTTTGGCATGAATCATGTTTGCCCTTTGGGGGGATTTATCCTTTTTCACTTAGGGATAAACACTGTGGGATTAGAAAGGCACCTGTTTATGGAGACTGAGGCTATCAATTTCAGAGAGTACCCATCCAACGCTTCCATCCCCACCACACACAAGAATTCGGAAAGTGTCGAATTTCTGAAATAAACGTAAACTGCAAAGGGGAAAAAAATTACCATTAAACATATTATTCAAATTTGAGAATGCTAGGAATTAAAATCCACTGTATGCATTTTCTGCACAGCAATAATACAAAATATTTATTGGATTTTTAATTAATCTGAATAAGTTTCAAGTTACAGGGTCATATAATGAACATAGTACAGTTCTTTATTAAGCAGATACATCTTCTAAAAAAACAGTTTTGTGCATTTCAACACACAAATGATGTTATGTAGCTTTGTAAAGGAGAAGTTATTTTTATGCCAGATGTGAATGGAATAAATATACATTGGACAACTGCTCAGTGAATAAGCACTTGCTTTGCATGCAGAAGATGTTAAGTTAAAGTCTCTCGGTGGCAAATTTTACAGTACTAGGCTGGATAAATAAATAATTTGATATGTTTTAAAATATTCATAAATATGAAATAATTCTTATTCAAAAACGTAATTAAATATCAATTAAAACAATCAAATATAAGGAAATGACAACAGTTCTGAGAAGACTTCCTTTATGTTGTATCGTCCATACCTATTGATAAGATATACTCACTAAAATAACCTAAGTAATAATGGCAGTGCAATGTTTCATAGGAACAAATTTTGATATATGAAGGTAAGCTCAATATAAATGTGGACAAAACAGAAACACTGTTTTGTTTTGAGCCTGAACCAAACACGTTGCATTTCAGAAGTTCAGTCAAACCATTTTAGGAGGATTGTGATTTGGCAGAAGTACCAGGTTTCAGCCAATAAAAAAATCTGGAAGGTTGCTGTGACAGAGTAGGGCAGTGATGGCGAACCTTTTAGAGACCGAGTGCCCAAAAACCGCCTCGCCCGTGCCCCGTCCCCGCGTCTCCTGCCCGCAGGGCCACCCACCACCTCCACGGCCCGCCACAGCAGATCACCCAGGCGGCCCAGCAGCGTCATGGTGGCCACGCCCTCTGTCTGCGCCCCGCAGCATCATCTGTACGCAATGGGGCCCGAGGGTAGAGTCTTGTCTCCGCTGCCCGGCTGCCATGTTCTTGGCTGCGCTGCTCTGCACAAGCTGCGCCCGGGGCAACTCTCTTCCGGGGGGGCTGCTGGTGAGGGGGCCACAGGGGGTGGAGGGGCTGGGGCGACGGCGTGCGTGCCCACAGAGAGGGTTCTGAGTGCCGCCTCTGGCACCCGTGCCATAGGTTCGTCACCACTGGAGTAGGGCAATGCTGTTGCACTTACCCTCTTTTCTCTTCCATTGTCTCTTCCCAATCCTCACTATTCACTCTTAGCCAGCATCCATTTGTTCTCCTATTCTCACCTACCAACCCCCTCAATTTCCCAGCAATCATTTTTTCCTATCTCTTCTGAACTATGTGACATCACTCAATAGTCCTAAAAAAATTTCTGCTCCTACACTGCTGAAAAACGTTGGTCCGTAATACAACTCCATCTCCAGATCAAACATACATGCACTTTACCTGTATGCCCACACCAAAACCAATGTTTCAAACTGTTCCAAATTGGTTATTCTGAGCAGAAGATAAGAATGGTTAATTTTCATAAATAGAATGCAATTTGCCTACCCAAGATGAGGTCCTCCATTCATAAGATCAAAGACTTGTGCAGGATTTAACAGTTGTTTAAATCTTCGAAGGAACTTTACACCCTGGTTGTCTCCACTTTTTGAGTTGACAAAGACCAACAAAGGGCTTGTACAAGAAGGAGGACAAGTGGCTTTCCAAAAACCTGGAGGAAAAAACAATGATTGAGGAAGATTAGTAATTATACATTTACAGAAGTTTAATTATAATTATTGTTTTATGATTATGGCCTCACCTAATAAAACAAACTGATTTTTAATTTTTTTTTCAAAAGTAATTAGTTTGAAACAGAAGTATATAAAATGCAGATCAGATTTGGAATAAAATGCAAATCTTTTTTAAGGGTCCAGAAAGCCAGAATATTCTATTTCTTCTTAGGAATATTCTATTTCTTTCTTCCCATCACCAGGTGTTCCAGTTCTTTCATCTAACTGTAGCTCAGTATGCCATGACCAATAAATATGTTCAGTCATCAGAGAATACTTCTTAATTTCTGCTCTTGTTCTTCCCCTGGGACAACACTGACAAATAGTAGCAACTATAATGACTTACCATCAGAATCAATGCTGTTGAGAGCTGTGGGAGGGATGACAGACACTTTACAAAGGCCAAGGGGGCATTTTGTTGGTAATAAGTCTCTGCATGAGGTATGTACCTGTAACAATAAAATCACACCCACTAAATTTTGTAGTGCCTGGTTTCTGACTTTTCATTTGCTTTTCTAATATTTTTCCCACACAATAATACAGACATAAAATATTAAGAAATGTATTATGTTTAAGATTTGCAGTGATACATCTAACATTGTTCTGTATTAAGTTGTTCATAATTAAGGTATGCCTTGCCAAAACACAAGACAGCCTATTAAGACAAGGCCATAGTTCAGTTTCAAATTCCAAATGTGAAAGAATTCAAGAATATTTATTACTTTTTCAAATGGGATTTTTTTAACAAGGCACTTGTAAACAAGCCAACCGTTTACCAAATCTCCTTTATTCAATGTAAGAAAATTCTTGGTGCAGCTTGACACTTAGTAAAGTATTTTTACGTATTAATGGATTTCTCCTGGTCATCATTTTCCACATTTTATTAAGAATGGCATTTTCTCATAACTACTTAGAAGAATGGTATTTGGCAAAAAAGAAAAAAAAACTTGAAATCCTTCCTCAACTTATGAAAATACACCTGTAATATATACCAAAGGAGAGCTGAATCGCTCAACAATGCACCATAATTACTTACCATGGCTTTGCACCAAAGACAACGCCAGTCTTGCAAGCGTAGGACACTGCCACATGTTTTATCACACACTGTACATTTGGCACTCACAGGTAGGTTTCCCTCCAGCCACTGGTGTGGCATTGAAATCTATGCAACCAGAATTTATTTTTTTAACAAGACAGGTTTAAGAGCCATTACAATATAAACAGATATTTCTTCACATGCAGAACACAGAAATCCCTTATTTTATAACACTTTCAATATAGCATATATTCATGTAGTTTGGAATACAGATCTGCCTTCTTAAATGCCTAAAATAGTTCTGGTGGATTACATCAAGATTGTAGGATAGCAGTGCGTATATCCAGGCAGATTTTTACAAATCCAACTGTCAGCTTACCAGTTCATCTTATGGGTTCCCAAGAAAACTAAATAATCAAATGTAGCTTCTTCTTTTCCTGAAATTTCTCTTATGCTGCTATTTAGAGAAAATGAGAAACAAAGTACTCTTCGCCTGCTTCTTAACATATTCAAATATTAGTGCAACTTACAGAAATCTATCTATCTCCCTCCCTCCCTCTCCCCCTCCCTCCCTCCCTCCCTCCCTCTCTCTCCCTAAGCCAGGAGTCTCACAAATATGACAGGTTGTATTTCTGCTAGGGTTTAAAGAAGGTAGTAAGCAGCAGCAGAGATTTTACTTGAAGCTCTTTTTTACAGTAGTATCAGAAAAGTATTTCTATACCACAACTTATATATCTGCTAGGGGGCTCAAAGAACGTGAAAAATCTTTTTTCAGTCTCGCTACTTCTAGAATTAACTATGGTTTACTGTTTAGTCACAGATGAATGAAAACAGATCTCACCTCTTCTTCAAGGCTTATTGAATTCCAAAAGACTTGGAAAGAGCCAGGCAAAATATTCTTCAAATGTCTGTTTGGCATTTCTTTGATTATTGGCTTGAGATATTTCCATCATCTCAAGATCACCAAAAATTTCTAACCTCAGCAGTAGCTCATTTTTAAATAAACAGCATACAATAGTTTCTGAACTGGGAGCATTATAGAAATGTTAGGAAAAAAATAAATACTCCTGCGCAGGGCTTTTTTTCTCATAGAACGCTCAGAACGGAGTTCCGGCACCTTTTTTGGATGGAACCTTGTAAGGTAGGCAAGGCGGGTTGTATAACGTGTGTGAGTTCCGCCCCCCTTTTTTTTTTTACAAAAAAAGCACTGCTCCTGTGCTCCAGAAAATTAAAAATATACCTCATTGAAACCTTCAGAGTATCTTAGCAGGGAAGCCCCCTATTCAGTGTGCTTTCAATATCTTTGGTAAAAATCACCCTTTGAAAAATGTTTTTACATACCCCATCTTCCTCTTCAATGATATCCTTCCCAATGGATGCCAGCGTTGTCCATTTGCAGTTATTAGTTGCCCGGACAGCACATCTCTTGTGAGCCTTAAATTTGCACACTAACAAAAAAAAAAGTGTCTATGTATTGGGGAAAGCACATAATGAATTAATGTGTGAGAAATTGTATTTCCCATCTTTTCCATTCCTCATTTTTGGTGTCTGTTTTTGTTTGCTTATTTTTGTTTTTTGGTGTCTTACGTACCGGCAGAATCAGTAATTCATAAACTGGAAGCACATATAGAATCAAACAGGTTTTACTCTGTACTATATAATAATAATAATAATAATAAAGTTGGAAGGGACCTTGGAGGTCATCGAGTCCAACCCCCTGCTCAGGCAGGAAACCCTATACCATTTCAGACAAATGGCTGTCCAGTCTCTTCTTAAAAACTTCCAGTGTTGGAGCATCACCGCTTCTGGAGGCAGGTTGTTCCACTGGTTAATTGTTCTAACTGTCAGGAAGTTTCTCCTCAGTTCCAGGTTGCTTCTTTCCTTGACTAGTTTCCATCCATTACTTCTTGTCCTGCCCTCAGGCGCCTTGGAGAATAGCTTGACTCTCTCTTCTTTGTGGCAACCCCTGAGGATATTGGAATACTGCTATCATGTCACCCCTAGTCCTTCTTTTCATTAAACTAGACATACCAATTCCAGCAAACGTCCTGATATGCTTAGCCTCCAGCCCTAATCATCTTTGTTGCCCTTCTCTGCACTCTTTCTAGAGTCTCAACATCTTTTTTACATCGTGGTGGACCAAAACTGGATGCAGTATTCAAGTGTGGCCTTACCAAGGCAATTGTAAGTGGTATTAATACTTCACGTGATCTTGCTTCTATCCCTCTGTTAATGCAGCCAAGCACTGTGTTGGCTTTTTGGCAGCTGCAGCACACTGCGGGCTCATATTTAAGTGATTGTCCACTAGGACTCCCGAGATCCCTCTCACAGTTACTACTATTGAGAAAGGTACCCCCTATACTATACCGGTTTGGTTTTCTTGCATAAATGTAGAACCTTACTTTTTTCACCATTGAATTTCATTTTAGATAGCGCCCAATGTTCAAGTCTGTTCAGGGTCTCCTGTATCTTAAGCCTGTCTTCTGGAGTGTTGGCTATTCCTGCCAGCTGTGTCATCGCAAATTTGATGATTCCCCATCTATCCCCTCGTCCAAATCGTTGATGAAGATGTTGAGAGCACTGGCCCCAGAACAGAGCCTGGGGCACCCCACTGCAACTTCCCTCCATGTAGATCCGTTCCATTGAGGACCACACGCTTGAGTACGGCCGTCAGCCAGCTACGAATCCATCTGGTGGTGATGCTGTCTAACCCACATTTTTCTATCTTATCAAGTAGTAGGTTGTGATCTACTTTATCAAATGCCTTACTGAAGTCCAGTAAATTATATCCACAGCATTCCTCTGATCCACTAATTTTGTCACTTGGTCAAAGAATGCAATAAGGTTTGTCTGGCATGATCTGTTTTTGACAAACCCATGTTGGCTTTTAGTAGTCATTTTGTTTGCCTCTAGGTGTTCGCTGATTCGTTGTTTGATTATCTTTTCCAGAATCTTCCCAGGTATTGAGGTCAGGCTGATAGATCTGTAATTTCCTGGGTCCATTTTTTTCCCTTTTTTGAAGATGGGAACTATATCAGCTCTTTTCCAGTCCTCGGTTAATTCCCAGTGCTCCAGGATCTTTGAAAAATATAGTTCAATGGTTCTGAGATCACATCTGCCAGTTCCTTGAGAACCCTGGGGTGTAATCCATCTGGTCCTGGTGATTTGAACTCGTCTAGGCTGGACAGGTGCTCACTTACCGTTTTCTTGCCTATCTTAACTTGCATTTCTATTCTGTTTTTTATGGTAGGTTGGTCTGTTTTTTCCCTTTGTGTAAAGACAGATGCAAAAAATGAGTTAAATAGTTAAATAGTTCTGCTTTCTCCCTGTTGCTCGTCACTATTTAACTTGGCTGTAGTTATTTATTTTTTTTTAAGTTTTATGAGCCTCATTTGTCAAATATCAGGATATGAAATCAAATACTTCACTTTATTCTATTAAAACTCCTTTGACTATTATTATCTACCTAATGGATAATAGATTTTATAAGTTATTGTAAGCCCATAATTTCATGTGCCAAGCAATATATTATAAAGAAAATATTTACCTTCACAGGAGAGTCCATGAGATGTGACCCCAGATAATGCCTCTCGACACACATTGCAGTATGTTGGACGTGCATGTGAGCAAGCATACCAGTTATGCATTCCTGAAAAATGGTCCATACTGTACTGGGTAGACTGCAAATTAAATTCCATCTGGTCCTGGTGATTTGAACTCGTCTAGGCTGGACAGGTGCTCACTTACCGTTTTCTTGCCTATCTTAACTTGCATTTCTATTCTGTTTTTTATGGTAGGTTGGTCTGTTTTTTCCCTTTGTGTAAAGACAGATGCAAAAAATGAGTTAAATAGTTAAATAGTTCTGCTTTCTCCCTGTTGCTTGTCACTATATAACTTGGCTGTAGTTATTTATTTTTTTGTAAGTTTTATGAGCCTCATTTGTCAAATATCAGGATATGAAATCAAATACTTCACTTTATTCTATTAAAACTCCTTTGACTATTATTATCTACCTAATGGATAATAGATTTTATAAGTTATTGTAAGCCCATAATTTCATGTGCCAAGCAATATATTATAAAGAAAATATTTACCTTCACAGGAGAGTCCATGAGATGTGACCCCAGATAATGCCTCTCGACACACATTGCAGTATGTTGGACGTGCATGTGAGCAAGCATACCAGTTATGCATTCCTGAAAAATGGTCCATACTGTATTGGGTAGACTGCAAATTAAATTCAAACAAACCCTAAGATTATTTAAAAATAAATGTAACATAAAATAAAATACTCATTTTAATTTTATAAATCTAGTTTTGTGTCAATACAAAGTATATTAAATACATAGAAATTGAGGATGCCATCTCATATTCAAGTAAGGAGAAAAAGGTAAATAAACTGAAGAGTACAGTGGGGATCAAATGGATTCTTCCAACCTATGCATTATAAAGATTAATGAGAGAGCAAGAAATGGCCACCCCAATGAATTTTTAATTAGGATACTAGTGCATAATCTTTGAATTTGGCTTGGCTGATAAACTTTAACAGTAGCCACTAGAAACAAGAGACTGTTGAAACTTATAACTTCTGTATGGGAACTTTCAATGTTTTCTTTAATAATAGGGAACAACCTATCAATATAATGTTATAAGATAAGATTACATACCTGCTGATTTGAACAATATTATCTGTAGATTATATATTATAGAATTATAATATATAGTATATATAATATATTATATATTATAGAGCTCTATAAATTATCAACATTTACTATTGAAAATTTATTCTTTAGAGCTACTGGGAAGTAGTAATTGCTTAATAGGACATGTAAACTTTTTTTCAAATTAATTGTTAAAAAGAAAAATATGCTCGAAAGGTGCATGAAATATATTTCACATTCATAGTTTTCTAAATGCACTGCAGTTTTATAGCAGAAAATTATCTCAAAAGACAACAAGGCAAAATATTTTTTCTCAGATTAAAAAACCACTACAGTATTACTCTTTTAAAAGAATCAGTATTTATTCTCACTGAAAGATGTGAATTACATTTTTTTTAAAGGAAAAACCTGCAATGTGGCTCCAAAACTGTTTCCTGAGAGAAGGCAAAGAAATATATATTCGGGGCTTAGTTTCTCCTTACCCTGCCACTATGGGTGAAGGTTGGAGTTGGAAAGGCAGGAAACAATCCTGGTATGACAGAACCATTGTGTAGTCAAAGGCCAGATTGTGCAAAAAGCCAGGCCAGATGAGAAACATATTCTAAAACATTTGTTTAAAAGGCTAATAACAGAAAGAGGCTTAGGATTTAAATACTGAGGCATTTAGGTGACCTGCACTGCTCCACACTTTTGAGTTTTTACAAATTGTAAAGATCTGGTGGGTTCTCCTAGGCCAGGGGTAGGCAACCTTGGCTCTTTTATGACTCGTGGACTTCAACTCCCAGAATTCCTGAGCCAGCTGTGCTGGCTCAGGAATTCTGGGAGTTGAAGTCCACGAGTCATAAAAGAGCCAAGGTTGCCTACCCCTGTCCTAGGCCCTTGGTTAGGATGATTCATGTGTGGAATGCTGTCCCCAAATGGGCTATTCGATTTTATACACTTCTGTTTGTCACAGCCGTGAGGCCCAAGAAGACAATACGGCTACATCTGGTTGTTGTCACCCATTTAGCACCACTGGGGGAGCATGTATAGCTTAAGGAATGCTTTAGGACGGTGACTGAGCCTATTTGGTTTTTGATTCTGTATTCCAGTCAGCTGCGTTCTTCTTTTTCTTATTTTTTTAAATTGTAAGTCACCCAGAGACCCTGAAGAATTGAACAACCTCAAAAACTGAATGAATGAATGAATGAATGAACGAACACTGCATACAGTATGTACAACCTGGATGCTGTTCTTCATTTTATTAAGACTGCTTATATCTGCAACAAAAACTCTTTTCTAGTCAAGTCTTTGAATTCCTGTGGTTTCATCAGATTCAAGGGAAATTATTGTTGGCAAACTTTGTGACAACAGAACTATTAAATTTGGCTTTTAGTTACATATTACATATTGGTTAGTTTGTGTATATTTATTTAGTTTTTTGTATTTTGACTTCTTTTGATAAAATATGTATTAGTAACTTATTTCTGGATTTACCTTGGTGAGCTATTAATACAGTAGTAAGTCTTCTAAATATACAGTCTATTGGAAAAGCCTATCACATTAATAATAATATGTAATACAGGTAGTCCTCAACTTACAACAATTCATTTAGTAACCATTCAAAGTTACAATGGCACCGAAAAAAGTGACTTATAAGTGACTTATTTTGCACACTTAACCCTTGCAGCCTCCCCATGGTCACATGATCAAAATTCAGACATTTGGCAATTGATTTATATTTATGATGGTTGCAGTTGTCCCAGAGTCATGTGATCACCTTTTGCCACCTTCTGACAAGCAGTCAATCGAGAAGCCAGATTCACTTAATAATCATGTTACTAAGTTAGTGACAACCTGCAGTGATTCACTTAACAACTATGGCAAGAAAGGTCATAAAATGAGGCAAAATTCACTTAACAAATGTCTGACTTAGCAACAAAATTTTAGGCTCCATTGTGGTCGTACGTCAAGGACTATCTGTATATTTATACTAATAAACGAATAGGCCTTTTATCTACACCATCATACACTTCCGTATGTCTTTTATAGGCATCAGAAATATAGTGAGCCTCCATGCTGAAAAAGATAATTTACCATTGTTGTAATCTATTCTCCTTCTGAATACACTTATGACAACTGACCTCAAAGAATACTATCATAACTGATGAAACATACAGCACATAAGAATAAGAAGCAATAAATATCATGATGCACTGTTCCATTATGTAAGAAATGGATCCATATTTTTATCTAACATTACCTCAAAATGTTCACGATTCTGTACAATTTTTAGTGCAGCAATCCAGTCTTCCATTTCTTTTCTGTTATCAGCACATAAGATGAGTTTTCGACATGGGGTAATAACCTGTAAGATAAGAAAATTGTGTCCAAACCCCAGAAATACTAAAAGAGAAAGGAAACAACAAAGACCTACCTCATTAGGGTTTCAATTTTCAAAACGACAGACTACTTTATCATAGGCAATAGATTCTGGAGAGATAAAGTATGCTATGATACTCTAGGATAACACTTTTTATATTGTTTATGGGAAACTGTTCAGAGTGATTCTGGATAAATGTG
This sequence comes from Azemiops feae, assembly GCA_023970755.1. Classification (NCBI taxonomy): domain Eukaryota; kingdom Metazoa; phylum Chordata; class Lepidosauria; order Squamata; family Viperidae; genus Azemiops; species Azemiops feae. The sequence goes on from JALGBA010000221.1 coordinate 883,528, forward strand.
TCAGTGCAACATATAATTATAGTATATGATTAGAGATACAAGTGAGTAGAGATATCCTACTGCACACATTCATTTTCACCGCCCCCCCAAATTCTGTATCCACACACATACATACATAATACTTTCACTCAAACTCACCACAGTCTCCAAGACATGAAGACACATTTACGTACTACAATTAGAGTTTAAAACAATCTCTGAGGAAACAAAGTAGGCTGTTTTAAAGGTTTACATGAAAAGAGTTAAAACTCAAAGAGATTCTCTTGAGGACAGAAACAATAACAACTACAAAAACCCCAAGACCACCTCTTCTCCAACTTTTCACTGCTTTAAACATTCTCCATTCATTGTAATGTAGCAGCAGGATACGTTCCCAACCACTATTATCACCATAGGCATGCAATTTGCCTTGCTTCAATTGATAAACCTCTCCTTTTCAAACAAAATATTTGCATTCCCATGTTGGAGAAATGAATGCACTTCTTCAGCTTTTGAAATATGTGCCATGCAATTTTCAATATATACACAAATAAATAATACTATGTGTTTTATAGATACATATACAAAGAGGGGTCTATGAAAGTAATGAGCTACAGTACAATATAATTCCTCATTTGTGTGACGTATATCTAATATGGCCTAAGAGATTCTGGCCAGATCGGTTCTAAAATCAGAACCGATTTTATCTAACATACACATGTACAAACTTTATAGAAACATACTAATATTCATTCTCTGCTTTCTGTTTTACTTACCGGTCATCCGAAATGTAACAGAACAATTACTCTACTGTGGCTTTTGCAAACAACTGGGAGTCACAAACCTTGCTTATCTAGGGAAAAAGGCAAGGCATCTGATCTACCAATAAATCCTGAACCATCTTTTGCCTATCTCTGAAGTAAAGAGCACAAGAACAATACATTATTTGCCACATTAATGTTTAAAGTATATTAACTATAAAAGCCAGTAGAAGCCAAGCAATCTAGTGTACTGAGCCATACATTAAATAAGCTATATGCTCAACCCTATAAAGACCAAAGGATTTCTCAACCAGATAAAGACCAAAGGAGCTCCCAAATAATAGATAATAAATATGAAAGTACGGGCAGAAAGTAGCATTCTGTGAGGCATACATCGAGATAATCTGCCACAAAAAGACAAAGGTAGAATAAAATTAGCACACAATTAGATTAAATTATTACAATTATTAAATTATTACAATTAGAATTTGTAATATTTACCCGACAGAGCACTCCTGACAGAAAACAGCAATGGTTCCTTGAATGCGTAACATTTTCCCTGTATTTACAATTTATAAAAATCTCTAATTTCTAGTTTTTGTAAGATAAATCTATGACAATATTTAGCAATATTTAAAGGTAGGATTTATCCCAGAATCCACTAATCTGGGACTCAGTAGTTTGAGTCACCATGACCAACTTAATTTGGAAGTAAAATTATAGCTATAAAAGGCAAATTGTGCCTTTTCTCAATCTGAATTAAATTAGTATCTATTTCCTATTAGGTGTTAATGAAGATACATTGAAACAATTAAAGGAATAGGTCAAATAATGAAAAGAAATGAGATGGAAAATCATGCAGAATATGTTAAATACAGTAGTCTGGATTCCCAGGAGAGAGGGGGTACATTCCAGAACACTAAGAAGCAACTCAGTTCAGATAGTTTGTGTAACAGAAAGAGGGTGAAGACAGAACCTTCCTAATAGTTTTCAGAGTATATGCTAGATCTAGATAGCTGAATACTTCATTTTGGCAAGATTCTGTCTATAGCACGGGTCGGCAACCCGCGGCTCCGGAGCCGCATGCGGCTCTTTGAGGCATTACCTGCGGCTCCGGAGCCTCCTCCGCCATTTGGGGGAGCGCATGCGCAGGCGGGTGCGCGGGGGTGCGCGAACGGGTGCGCATGCGCGAACAGGTGCGCATGCGCGAACGGGTGCTCGCGCATGCACGAACGGGCGCGGCTCCCAGGGTTTTTTTTTTTTTAGGCCAAACGGGTCCGTGCGGCTCGTTCGACGTTTCAGGTGGCCGACCCATGGTCTATAGGAATGGAATAATAAAGAAATCTGCTTGGAAGTATCACCATGTGTTTCCCCATTTTTTGGATCTGACAAAAAATAGATTGTTCCCAGTGTAAAATTATTAATGCACACTGTAGAGCACTAAGAGGCAGAACCAAGGGATTTCTAAAAGGTATGGCCTGAAACAAGGTATCATCATCTCAGGCCTACTAAATCCCAACACAAGCCATAGCCAAAAATTAGGAACTGTACATATACCAAACAGGTAAATCAAGATAGTAAGCCATCCAGCAGACTGACCACCAAATCAAACACAAGCATGCTGTCAAAAAAGGAGTGTATAGGACAAATTTTCCTGGAGGGTTACTTAATAGACAGGAAATGTTACAGATGAGATTAACCTCAAATGCAATCTGTGAATCCATGACAGGACATAAAAATAAACACGTACCCTTTATCGCTACTAGTCCCCCTTTACAGCAGACATCATACAGATACAGGAAACATACAGACAAAAATATCCTGCAAAATAAATACACAAAAAGGTTGATCTAATTAAGCAATCCCAAAATTAGAATGCATACATAGAAACAACAGTCTATATACAGACAGCTGAATTCCAATATGTTCTATAATAAGAGCCTATTATTTTGTTGGCTAGGAATTATGAAGATTGTAGTCCAAGTCATTTGAATGGCACCAAATTACAAAAAAAGCATATGAAAATAACTAGATCAACCTTTATGTGTTTATAATGTACAAAAAATTGTCATCTATCCATCTATATATCATGACAGAAACATATCAGATTCATGACAGAAACATATCAGATTCAAACTCATTGTCTTCTTGTCTTTCACTATCACACACACAACGTATTTACTAATGCATGTGGAAAAACCAGTATGAAGCACAGAAAATAAAATATAAGAATACAAAACATAAAACAATTATCATATTGCTTCCATGCTGAACTAGCTTATTGAGGATAATATGCATATTAAGCCAAAACACAAAGGCTGTTTTAGATTGAAGGCCACCACCATCTGACACAAATTTTCTGTATACTGACATTCTACCTCAGGTCAATCTCAATAAATATATACAATAATCAAATTCTTCATATCATTGCTAATCTCATTAAAATAAACATAAGCTCTTAAAAAATTGAGGAAAAAAGAATAAGAGCAAAATGAATAAATTTTCTTATTTCAAAATGCTAAATTAATCTCTATGTTCCCCATTTTGCTTTTATTATCATTAAAACAATCTCTTTTTTAAATTCATTTCAATAGAGAAAGAAATTTAAGATTTATTGTCTCATTTTGATTGTCAAAAGAAATTTTTATCCACTGTGTTACTAGAGCTTTCCCAACATTTGTCAACTGCTCTGAACATTTTCCAAAAAACAAAACAAAACAAGGGCTTTGGTAAAACATGTAGTAAAATGTCCCTTTTTTGAGATAAATATCACAATGACCAAGAGACAGAAAAACAAATTAATGCCACATTGGCTGGATCTAAATTAGCTTAAAATATGTAGAAACATACTTCAAACAAACTTTGAGGTAGTCAAAATGAATCTGCTAAATATAGCTATCCTGATGCAGCCGGCTTCTGAAAACAGCCAACTCTGTGTGTGACAGAGACTGATAACTATAGCTGTTTCCTCTTTACTCACATCCTGCTTGAATACAGCTTTGTATATTATTTGTCAGTTTGGAAGTTCAGAACTTTAAAAACAACAAGCTATAAGTAGAATGTAAAATAAAATGCAATTCTGCAGATAAAATTGACTAATAACTTTGGGTTTAACAGCCACATAATTCATGTCAAAATTAGACCTATGCACTTCTGTTATTTCAGTTACTATGCAGGTCCCATTTAATTTTTTTTATCAGTGAGGACATAAGGAAAATCAAGAAATTCTCACTAGCACAATTATAAAATAAAAGATTTGATGGGATAAACATATCATCAGAGTAGAAACTAAAGGGTAGATGGAAGCCCCTAATATAAAGCTAACAATTTAATTAAACATAGCATTAAAAATATATCCATTTCACAAAAGGAAAACAGAGAATGACAACTGCTGAGGCTCAAATATCTAAGAAACTTATCACAAAGAAAAGAATCCAAATGATAAATCACAGATTTGAGTCCAAAAAACACATAAAGAATGGAATTAAAATCAATTCATAGAGTAAAAACTGATGATTTGGAGAAAAATCCTAAAACTAATCAAATAAACAGAGGCAAAACTAATCTTGCCCTCCCATGGAAAAATAAATACATTTTGAAGAATTTGTCCAAAGCACAAAAAAACAAGTTGTCTCAAAATAAACTTTTCAGAACTAAGAACTATTTCTTAGTAGTTAAGAACTTCTACTTCCTACAATTGCTCACATATAGAGGCAAAAGCCCACAGTTATTTCTTTCCTCCTTCTACTCTTTTTAAAAAGAAAATTTAATTGGCTGGCTGGGCATGTAAAAAAATGAATTTCCAATCTACTTCTTTCTTTTTCAGAGAATATGCTTGATTCATTTGACGATCAGGGGAATGCTATAGAATGGAAGGAATGAAGGCACAGCATCACAATTAAGCTTCAGGACACATAAAAAATGAAATAGAAGGAGTACATGATTCAGCAGGTAAGTGTAGAGTTGATGGGATACTGTGGTATCCACAGATACAGATCAGTGATACAGATCACTGATCTTAAGCTTACTGTATCTAAATAATGTAAAATGTATGCTTTTATTACAATTGTCAAATATATTCTCTAGTATAATGCAGAAGTTGGGACAGTTGCTGACTTGTAACCAGATATAATTTTCTAAAATATGATGCCAATGAACAGTGATGTACAAGATATTTGAAAGTAATTCCCAAACCTGTACAATTTTATATAAAATTAACAATAAACAGAACACTATAATCCACTATAATATAATTATAAAACACTATAATATAAAAATTATATTATATACACTATTATAAAACACTATAATATAAAAATAAATAGGCAATTGTAAATCATTTTCCTACAAGACCTTCATCAAAATGAAAAAACTACTATAAAAACATCCAAAATATACTTTGAGAGTTGTATGTGAAATAAACTTTAAGTACAGAATTTAATATTTTTACAAGCTGTATCTTTCATTAATCATTTAATATCTTTTGCAAGAAACTTCAACTTACTATGGTATTTAATTATTTTTTCTAGACTCTTGTTTAAAACTCTCAAAATATTTCACAGCTCATCATCTCAGTTATGGTTTATAGTTATTTCTGTAAAGTGAGAATTGGTAACTTTCTTTATATGAAATGTAAAGAAATATATTATCTAGAATACAAAGATCATCTATTAGATAATATAAGCCAAGAATATGTAGAACCATCTGTTTCTTCCTCTTTTTGACACTACCTCCTCTGTCCATCAGATACATAAACACATACGTATTTTCTTTTATTCCCTCAACTTCTCTTCCCAGGGATCTGAATTGACCACTTAGACATACTAGGTTTTTGAGGTAAAGCTTAGGATGTCAGTGAGCCAATTTCCACTACAGAACAATGGGAATTATTTCCTTTCTGAAATACCAGCCTGTATTTAGCACTGACTGCTTGATATCTGTACAAATTTAATAGGAAAGAAAAAAGAACAAGTTGGCAATAGAAAGTCCTTGTGTGTGTGTGTGTGTGTGTGTGTGTATCAGTGCAAATCAATATTCGGGGGGGGGGAGGAAGACTACACAAATTGGCAAATAGATTCTGGACTGCCCTTAATTTTACTAGAAAAGAATTAAACTATTATTTAAGGTAGCTATTTTGCTTCTACTACTATGAATAAGCAAAGACACTTTCTTTATCCACAGGGATAAGAATGTGATCTGATTGACATGCCTCATCATAATGTTAGAACTGCTCTCTGGTATGTATACCTACAATAACGTTAAACATACCTAGTGCAGCAATGCAGATTTCATGTTATATACTATTTCATTTTTCTTCCAAAGATTACTTAAAACATAAGCAAACTTGCAAAACTGGCTTGACCTGAAAACATAACAAGACAAAGACAAAGAACTGTTTGAAAAGGAAGTAATGAGGGTTCTAAAACATTACCTTTAGCTCTTTGAAAAACTGTCTGCAGCTCACCTTAACTCGTTCAAATAAAATGTGAGACTATGTAGCAGAAAGTGAAACAACTTTCTGATTGCTTCCTAGTTAATATTTATCATTCAGCCTCACCCATAGATAAGTCTATATTCCATATTTGTTCTCTCTGCCTTGTTAACTTTTCTTATTTTGCAGTAAAACTGCTGACATGAGACTGCATTCTCTGGGAAAAGAGTCCTCTCCCAGCTCAGGGTCAAATTCCTTTCTCTAGCTCTAAGATAATTTTAAACAAACCAGAGTTGTAACAAATCTAATAAAAGATTCATACAGTAATTGGAAAAGTGCAAAACAAATAGTCTCTTTCTAATCCAAACCTAAAAAAACTAAAATATGAATTAGAATCCCTAAGCATATTCCTCATTTTGAAACTTAAGTTTCAGTAATGCAGCCAAATCAGTTTCATTTTCTTATGGATTTAAATCTGACATATTCCTTTTCAATTAGTTACATGAGTAACCAGCACTTCTTCCTGAAGAGATCCTGTGTCTTAATGGATTAGAATAATACTCCTAAAAATTACAAATACACACAAAATTCATTTGTTATATAAGTCACCACAGCCTTCAGGATGGAAGCCTCATGCCCTCCAGACACTTTGATCTTCAGCTTCAGCAATTTTTTACCATTGTCCATTCTGGCTGATGGAGTTCAAATCTAAAATAGCTGAAGGATATTAGATTGACTATCCAGAAAACTTCTCAAGAGATTTAGGTAAGAATATACCAATCTTGTAAGACTGCAATATATTCTATTATTTCAGCTTTAAAAAAATGGCAACTGCAAGAAGGACTTTGTAGACCATATCTGCATTATCTTTATAGATCACAGATTAGGAAACACAGTTTACCAGTATTCATTTATTGAAGTGGATTCTGAATTGTTTGTTATATAAATTGCCATCACAAATGTCAACCTATGATATCTATATCACTGGTTTTAGATGTTAAAATGGCAGCCTGACGTCCTTGAAAGAAGTATAATATAATATAGGATAAAAGGAATAGAGAGATAAGCCAAGTGACCCAAATAGGAAATGTAATATAACAATCAGTTCTTGCTCTATTTGCAGCTTTGCAAAATAAATTACACAGATATGCCAAGAACAAAAGAACAGCACAGAGTTCAGTGCTCCTGTTTAACATATGGAAACAAACCTTTTGAATATAGCTTCTTTTCAAATAAAGCAAAATATACTTGGTTCCTCAAGCAATGTTAATCTCCAAGTTCCAATTTAAGTGTCAATATATTTCCTACGTCATCATTACTCATCTGAGTACATTACAGATAACAAGTAAAAAGCAAAATTGAATAATGCATAAGTCCAAAATTAAACAGGATTGTAACAGTCTTTAGAAAAAAGTACCTCGATGATTAAAAAACAAATATGCAATAAGCAGATTCTCTCTCCAAAGATTAATTACATCCAAGAAACTGAAATTAAGAATCTCTATATACATGTTTCTTTAGGAACAGGCTATTATCAATAAATCCATAAACATGGGGTCTAGATGTCCATTCACTTTAAAAAAATAAATAGCATTTTTAATGTAAAATCATTTAATTAAAATACTAAATGCAAAAAGTAAATAGTAACAATTCAACCAGATTAAAACAGTATTACATAAGAACTAAATTAAAGATTTCTTGAAAACAAAAATATCTATTTTTTAATGAAAACCAAAGGTGATCTCTGAGATCTGTTTAGATATTTATAAGACAGCACCACTGAAAAGACATCATATTTTATTGACTCCCATTAACTGATATTTATATACCAATATAAGTATCCTAATTCCATGAATATTAGGAATTAGGATTTGGTCCCTAACAACAAAAGCCATTGTTCATTCTATTGATGTGCAGACCTGGCTATATCAACTGTAAAACATCCTGTCTCATTCACAGATAATATGTCTTTTTTATGTGACTAGTCCCCGTATCTTTGTGCTTCAAAATCTGATTGCGTCTTGAAACACTTTACTGAACACAAACATCTAATGAATTGATTTACAAACTCACAAGGTTTTTTTAGTACAAGCTATGGTTTGGAAATACTTTACTACTAGTACTATTTTTCAATTGAGAAGCAATCTTACTGGCATTTAACAGGGAATAAATCCTATTGTTTAACATGATAGTATAAGGAAAATAGGAGGCATAAGTATTAATTAAGATCATTGTGTTAAGTTACATATACATAAAATACAGAATAAAAATGTAACAACTACAACAACAACAATGATTTTCAGTAACTGGACCAGTCTATAGTACTATAATACCTCTCTGGAAGAGGAACAGGGAAGCATATAACATAGGGGTTCACAAATAAATTTTGTGGTGCTATAACTCCTAAAATGCTATATAAATGTGTGTGATCCCCATCACGAGTAAAATTAATTATTTCATTGGGTTAGTGATGGTCAAGAAATAAATATCTTTGATAAATATGTATTATTATAAGAGAATATATATAGCTCAGGGTTGAACTGTAGAGTCCTTGGTGATCTCTGAAAACCAACCAAGCTCGGAGAGCACCAAGGACTCCACAATAAATATATTAAAACTTATATATATTATGTACAATGGAACTATGATGTTTATAAAATTAAAACTTTCTTATTAGAAAGGAACAATACAAAACTATATTAAAAATAAGACTGTGCTTGCTCAGTTTTGTACACTTTCTGGAATCTGGGTTTCTTTTTTACATTTATAAGACTAACTAGGAGAATTTGGAGTTTACTGCTTTATATTATTCATAAAATAAAAAAATAAAATAAAATAAATAAAACAAAATAAAGCAAAATTAAATTAAAATAAAAATAAGAAGGGATATGATTCACAGTTTGGGAATCTCCAGCATACTATGTTTTTTTCTTGTTTCAAAGAATAAATTCAATATTAAGTAGCAAAATGGGTATTTTACTCTCAAGGAAATATACCCACCATCTACCACTAATGTAAGAAAGTGCCAGAAGTATTGTTTAGTACCTTAAATACTGAGAAAATAGCAAGAAGAAACAGAGAAAATATTATAGCAGAAATCATTTTAAATATTTTAAATGTTATAGTTAGTAACAGCATAAGTGCCAAAATTGTTTACTTACTGTTTATTCTGCGGATAGAACTCTTATTCCAGAGTGCCTACTATCTGATAAACAATTTTAAAGATATCAAAATTTACAGAAATATTTTAATTCATTTATATGAGGAAATTAGGTGTTACATTATAATAAGACCGCAAACTTTAGATCTGCTCTTCAATTCTTTCTATGCTGGAAAATATGACATTTCTAATTGTATCTCTGGAAGCAATATTCTCTCTCATGTACTTTCGGTCCTAAAATGCATTCATTTATGCCCCAATACAGACTAGAGTAACACAGTGAAATCCATCACTGTTATCACTACAAAGTAACAGAAAGAACCTGATCAACTTACTCTAAAATATCTGATTCCTGATGGATTCTAATAATAAAGAGCATGCGGTCTTCAGTAAGTTTCAGTCCATTTCCCTTTTCTTACATAAAATCATAATATCACCATCACTGTTTTTCTACTCCATGTCCCTGAGTTTGTGTCTTCTTTCCTTTAAAGCAAGTAAGTTATTAAAAATTCGGAGCAAAAACTAATAGGAATATTTCTTCCCTCAACCAAATTCTGGGAATTCTGATTCAAACTGATTAGCTGTATACTGAAAGAAAAGCAGGGGCAGAAATCTCCTGCTCACAGAAAACTCAGGACACAGGCACTGCTGTGAAAACATGTTGTTTCCGGTCTGCCGTAAAGTCAAGAGGTACTTCCTAGAAGAGGGTGCATGAAGACTTCCAGAGATGAACTCCACCCCTACCAGCAATGCAGACTTCAGTTGTAGAGGTAACAAACATAGTGGACAAGAGATTCTGCCTGCTCACATACTACCGGCCTTCATCTGTGGCTGGGAACATTTCCCCTGGATTTTCCCTAACCTCCGAGGTAGCAAATATAGACTCGGTCTTGATATTTCATGAAAGTAATTCAGAACAGATGAAAATGACATTCTTAGTGGACAAAAGGCTATTGACGTATTTCCTCAGTTTTATTTTAAAATAATGATTTAATGGGAACAGAAAAAGTTAATATCCATTTTATGCAAAGTGGATACATATTACAGCTGTTTATGCTTTAAGAGTAATATTAACTATAGAAAGTGGCTTCTTTAATAAAAAGCTTATTCATAAAGTTAATACAAATCTTAAAGCAGTATCTTTTTTTTCAGCTCAGGTGGAGGCTTGAAAAAAGTCAGGATGCTTTAATGAATAACTGGTTTGTCCTTGTATAAGACTGAAACCTCTTCTGAATAGTTTTTGAATAATGCATTACTCTAGTACATATTTTATGCCTATATCTCTATACATATAGATCTCTAATGCGTAGCAACACAGAGAAGAATTTCTTTTAAAATTCCACGAAGCACATAGAAAGCATATTTTGTATTTTACTTATATCCTATCTTATTTTCTCTCAGGAAACTATCAGTTTTCAGGCAGAGAAAACTTTCTATTATCAAAGAAATATATGCTTGCATGCAAGTCAAAAGTTTTATTTATGTATTAAATTTGTCCAACTCCATAGCAATTCCTGGCAATGTACAGCAATAAAAAGAGTACAGTATTAAAACAATATAATGAAGAAAAAAGAACAGTGGTGTCATGATATAGCCACAGAATATAAAACCTGGCATACATATCTCCATAGGAGGCCTACCACTCACCCTAGCCCAACCCTGGAGGAAAAGCCATGTTTTTTAAGACCATCAGAATGAGGATTTATACGACTGTCTGAAGGGGATGCTTTTCTAGAGGGCAAGCAATGTGAAAGAGAAAGCCAACAATATTTGATCAATGGAGACTGAAATCAAATATATGTTATTTAAAACATCTGCTTAGCCACCCACCTTAAAACACATTTTGGTTGGCTTATAACCAAGAATAAATAACAATAAGAACAAAAAACAATAACAGGAAAAAAGAACAAAAAAACCTGGTACCTCAGTCATACTTCCTTGATTCAATCTACAATCTGACCTCACCATATGCCAAGTCAGAAGATAAAAGTTGGAGACCTATTGGATCTGGGAGAGGGGATGTTCCATAAGGCAGGGACTACAATGGAGAAGGCTTGCTTATGAGAGCAAGATGGCAATGTTTAAGGGAAGGGACCAGGAGCATGCCCACCCTATCTACTCTGGTGGGATAGGCAGATACTTCATGGAGAGGTTATTTTGCAGATAACCTAAATTTAATTAAAAAGAAAACTTGAGCAAAAATTGTCCTTACCAACTTCATTATTATGGGATTATTTAAGTGGCACCAATGTGCTTAGAACTTTATATTCCAACAGTAACAAGATAGGGCTCAGTATCAGTATGCATTGACTCTAGTCAGTTTAAGGAGAATTATCTTATATACTCAAGATGCTTATGCAATTTCACAGGCTTTTTTGTCTGTGCTTTTTCTTCCTAAGGAAGCCATCCCACATTTTTCATGGTATTTGGGTTAGAAAAAAAATCCTAAAATAGAAAAAGCACAGACAAAAGACTAGCTTTTAGACAGTGAAATCAATTCCCTAATACTCTTCAGGTAGAATCAATTTTATTATCTTTAGAAAGGGAGGGAGCTGGGAAAATGTATTATTTAGCTAGTCAGATAGTATGTAGATATTCCTTTTAAAGTTTTATTTATTTTTAAATAATGATTGCACATCTCTGAGATTATGCATATAATAGTCAATGACTTGTAACTGTATCTCATTTTGTTTTGCATTTTAGCTGATTTTATTGGGTTGTTTTTTGTAATTGATTATCCCATAGGTATAATATGGATAATACCGTACTGTATTATCCATATCATATGAATAATTGGGTTTGGCTTATCTGCGGATGGGCATATCCATGAATATATACAATGACACTTTTTAAAGGTACCTGTTTTTCCTGCATGTACTTGCTATAAACCTATCCAGAAATAAGATGACCCTTGATTTTTTTTAACCAAAATACCATGAAAAATGTGGGAAGGCTTATCCATGGATTATGCATGCTATTTTGATTAAAAACTCAAGGCTTACTTATCTGCAGATAGTCTTATACACAAGTATGTAATGATGTATTATTCATTGTATCTTGAACTGTTTGTTTCTCATGTTATATCAAGAAAGGTTGATAACTCATGGATATAGAAATATTCTGAGCTATTTTCCAGCTCTTCACAAATTTACTCCCGTTCTTTCTCCTGATACCAGGTAGACATGTTATATGCTTATGTTGTGATGATGCCTTTATAGCAAACTTTTAAACTACAAATAACTAATCATTTATTAAATTTTAAAATCTAAGCAAGAGACCTTCATATTTGCTAGAGACTATAACCAAACTGAACTCAAAATTATAAAGAAAATGATAGATTGTAATAAACTAAGCTGATGGACTCTTCTTTTTCTGTCCACAATTTTAAACACTCCCAGTAATGATAATTATCAGCAGCAGAACTGTATTGATTCAACAGGAAATTCAACCAAAATGAACTCTAGAAAGCTTTTAAACCAACATGTCTCATTTCTAAAAGCATACCTAAAATAGTATGCCTTTTCTGTTCAGTGTATCTTCAAAGTATACAGATAACAGAGCTACAGAAAAACAAATTAAGAAGAAAATGCTACTCATCAAAGAGAAAACTATAGGTTATATAAAAACTAGCAAAGAAACTCAGGGGTATTGCTAATGAAACAGTAACAAAAATAGCCCTGTCTTTTATTTGTTAGGCAGTTTTATAGGAGGTACTAACAATATTTATTTTCCAAGCTGAAAACTATGATTTTATTTCTTTTTATATAAGGTATATAATGGAATCATTGTATGCAGTGATTTTAAGGGATCATGGAGCTCATCTAGTCTATTCCTTTCCTAGTGAAACAACCCATTGTTACAGCATTCTGGACCAGCCTCTCTTTAAGTATCTCCAGCAAAGGAGAATTCACTGCTTCATTGTTAAACAGCTTTTATTGTTGGAAGCAATCTCTTGATGTTCAGCTGAAAGCTAGTTCCTTCCAATTTAAAACTATCATTTTTTTGTCTTATATTCTGAAACAATTCTGGCAAGTTATGTCCCATTTTACACATGAAAGAAAGCCCTTCAGATACTTGAAGATAACCACCATATCTCCCCAAGGCCTTCTCTTCTCTAGGCTAAACATATCAACTGTCTCCAACTGTTCTTCCAGTCTTTCCTTCCAGGAACTTATTATTATAGTTGTTCTCCTCTGGACATGTTCCATTTGTCAATGTCCTTCCTAAAATGTGCTGCATAGAAACAGATACTAAAATGTTATGTTATTCCCAAAGCTTGAAATAATATCCTGTACAGTAAAATACTTTGGCTAGCTGGAGAACTTGGGAATTCATGTAAATATAAAATGAGAAACAGTCATTTTTACAAATTACTTTCTATTCTTTTTAAATAAAATAATTATATAAACATGTAGGACCATGGTACTGCAAGAATGTATAGAAACAGACTTCAAAATTGAATTTTTGATCCATAATATTCTTACAACATATTTTGGCAAGTTTTCATCACTCTGGTGAACCACCAGTTCCATTCTTCAAATCATATTCTTTAAAAAGTATGCATTCCCATGGCACAGTATAAGTATCATATTTAAGAATAAGAAATAAAACATCCAATAAATATAGAAACAGAATGAATTAACGTAATAACTTATTAGCTTGCAGAATGGGAATTTGAACATAATAAACTGGCCTGAAAAAAAAAATGTTACTGACTTATACCAATTATATTTTGCCATACCCAGATATCAACAAATCCACAATATTAAAACCAATTAGAGTTGTTATGCACATTTCTTTATAATCCAAGCAACAGAATTATACATCACTATTTCATAGAGAAAGATATAATCCTTCAACAAAGTTGAACATTAGTAATTTCAGTACTTTCTGCCCAGGTTTTTAACTCCCCCTTTTGACCTTCCTTTGCTTTTTATTTTATGCTATCCCAAGTAAGGATAATAAAACAAAGATATGCTTTATTATGATATAGATTGCAAGAAATCTTACCGTGAAACTATTGTTGACATTTTTAGTGCTAGATTCTGCCACACTGGCATCTGTCAGATCCACCTCATCAAAAATAATTGACTGGAAAAATTTTAAAAAGGTAAGAATTAATTCAAGAACAAAAAGAAAGTCTAATACACAAAATTTGGAGATTAAAATAACTATTATGGGTAATTTCTTCACAGGAGATTTTCTTGCCTATTAACCAGAATGAGGATAGCTAAATCTTTTAGAAGTGGCTGATGGACTGGATGAATGGCAACATAACCTGTCCAGATGGTGCAATTAGGGCCTATGCGCTATGATAGTATTGACAGTCTAAATCCATCTTCCCCAAACAGGTTTTATGAGTCAAAATGCCATATAAAATCAGAAAAGCATATTGCTGCCTATACACAGGATTATACTGGGTATAATGGCTTTATACTTCTACTGCTCCACTATCTCTTTTGTCCATCAGCAGACATTTCATCTGCCCTGTTGTTGTTACTGTGGAAACTGTCTCTTGAAAGTTCCTTACACACAAAACAGATCTCAGGCGTTGAAAAAGAACTGCTCTAGTAGGTTTTGCAGTTGGGAAAGGATGTCAATAGAGGGAACTTGAGATGAAGACAGAGCCATGGGGGCGCAGTGGTTAGAATGCAGTACTGCAGGCTACTTCTGCTGACTGCCAGCTGCCAGCAGTTCAGCAGTTCAATTCTCACCAGCTCAAGGTTGATTCAGCCTTCCATCCTTCCGAGGTTGGTAAAATGAGGACCCAGATTGTTGTGGGCAATATGCTGACTCTGTAAACTGCTTAGAAATGGCTGCAAAGCACTATGAAATGGTATATAAGTCTAAGTGCTATTGCTATAAAAATCTGAAGTCCATCTGCCCAACTGCCCATAACTGCTCTTCTGAGCAATGGAAGATGGGTACTTCTCAAAGCTATATCTGTCTCTCAACTTGAACCAATCACCATACAAGAAAGGGTGGGACTTCCAATGGAAGAGGTGCACCAAATGACTCCTTGCACTAAGGCTGTATATTTTAAAAATTATTCATAAATACTTTAGGCCTCTTTAACTTACTTTTAGCTAAAACAGTATAACATTTTCCAGGCTTCCATAAAAGCTTGTAAAAAGATGCCACTGTTTTAAGGAATCCATTTATTAAAATTAGTGTAACTATTAAGATCTGGAACAGATCTTATGCTCAAGTACCTAGACGGATCTAATTTCTAACAGATCTCCTCACTTATAAAAATACAAGCTCTTCATATCTAGAAGCATTTTTATTGACAAACACACTTCAAAACAAAAAATCTTAAAGTTGTATTCTGAATCTCTATATGACACAAGGTCAAAACTTGAACAGAAGCTCACTAGAATTCTCCACTCCAATCTATTGCTATATAAAGTCCTGACACAGCCAGGCAACCTATTTCAACTGGAGAGTTCTCCGCATATCTAGAAGATACTGACAGCTCAACCTTTCCAGGTAAATATGCAAGTAACCAATTATAATAAATTCAAGGTGTCTTCATTATAATTAATTTGTCTGAAAACTAATTTTTGTCAAGAGGAGATTGTGAAAGAAAGCCAAGTGAATAAAGTTATTGCTCTTAATGACTACTCTAAGTTATCAAGTGCTTCCAATATCCAGGATGAGAAAAATTCTGTATTAGATTCAGCTTTATTATATAAAGTAAAACTTGAAGGCATCTAGGCCTATTGCACAGAGGTGGAATTCCCAATAAAATACAATTTTATACCATATATATCCTATTTTTTCTGATTTAATGTTGTCCAGATTTTGCAGTATCTCCAAAGACTGAAATTAATGAAATGCACATCATGTTAGGAGCATTTCAATATTATTGTTTTAAAAGTAACTGTATTCCCTAATGATAATAAAAACAAAATATGTGATCCTATTTTAATATTTATAGTTAATGGGATAATAACATACCTTAGCAGTTTTGGCGTAGTACAAAGTTCGTCCTCTCAATTTGAAATATCGCCTTTTCCACCGCTGGAAGGAATTGGTTTGCTTCATCAACATGCCCTCTTTGATAATAGTCTGAAAGCCAAAAAAATTCAATAATGTTTTACATACAGCCCATTTATCTGTACTACTTGCTCCTCTCCCATAACAAAAAGAAGTATTGCTGAGGTTTATAAAAATATTATTTGACTGCCCTCTGCTGGAAATACTTAACAGATATTTGAACTGTAAATCTTTTCTATATCCAAACACAAGAAACAATTGCTTCTGTGTATAGAAGACATTATGATGCTGTGAGAATACAGTTCTTTCAGCAAAAATTATCTTATCAAACTTTCATCATAATACCAAACTGTAAAAAAAAACTCGGGCTAAGGCCAGCCTAAACTCTGATGTCACTTGTTTGAATAAAGTTAGCACACAGAAGGATACCTCATGTAAAGCTATCAGCATTTGATTGCCACAAGAAACAAGCTGCATATTTAAGAAATGAGGAGGACAGCAATAAAAAAGCAAAGAGGCAATCTATCCAGCATATGTGTGTGTGTGTGTGTGTGTGTGTTCTGATTGGGTGGAGGTGTGTTCTGATTGGTTAGGGGCTTGGCTGTGCTCTGATTGGATGGGGGTTGGCTGTGCTCTGATTGGATGGGTGTGTGTTCTGTTTGGGTGGGGGCTTTGTTGTGCTCGGATTAGTCTGAGTTGCAGCGGGATTTGAGATGGAGAGCTGCATTGCTGTTGTTTGGCTTCGCGTTCGTGGTCGTGCCATATCATCAAGGTGGGTGTCAGTTTGCTTCATGTATGGATTGGAGGGGTTTGAAATGGCTAATGATACAGCTGTGGTCTGGTTTCTGGTTTGTGGTCGTGCCTCATCATCGGTGTGGGTTTGGGTTGTAGATAGATAGATAGATAGATGTACAGCTACAAAGCCAACACGCCACATCCCCCCTCCAGTATTTATAGAAGGACGGCAGCTCCGATCACGCTTTGCTCGCACTAGCACGAAGCCGAAGACACCAGCCTGAAGATGGCGAGTGGGACCTCATCAAAATGTCGCCAAGACACTCTCAATCTTACACGGAAAAAGACCCGAATACCCCAAGACCTGCATACCTGTACCCGTGAAAATCTACGAAAACAAATATATATATTCCTCCACAGCTAGCCACATTCACACATATCCTCCATACCCCATTCAAACAATATGCATATCCAGCTATAATGATATTTTTATCTGCATTCATGTAGTCACTTTTAATTAAATAAGAAACTTAGCTTAATGGAAAAAAGTCAATAAATACCGGAGGATAGGTAAATCTTTAAAACATGAAAGTTTTCAAACCAAATACAATGGATCTGGCATTAACTGACCAACGGAGAACTTCTATCAGCAGTAAGTGGCACAATACCTAATTTAAATGCTTCACTTAACACTCTCTTCTTACCAATTCAAGCAGTTCAGCATAGAAACCAATAATTTAAAAAGATACTGAAGGAATTCAATAACCTATTTTGTTAGTTCATTCTTTATTTGAAAATAAAAATACAACATGTATGAAAGATAGCAGTGCTTTCAATTTAAAATGAGGCATCACCATTATACTTAACAATGAATGTAATCACTAAGATCAATAATATAAATCTTATTATATCATTCTACTAAGTTCATGTCCTACCATATGAAACAATCTATATTTATTTATAGTTATATAGTTTGAAGATTCTTTAAAAATCATTTAATTAGTTAAAATTCACAAAAATAACTAGGCCCAAACTATTTTCTCTAGCTAGATATTCCACACATACTCACCTATTTTAATCTGTTATTGCACATCCAGGTCTCCAACACTTAAAAGTACCCTTTAATAGAGGGATAAATTATCTAAAGTGCCTGTTCTTCCTAATTGCTGCAAATTTTCATGTTTTCCCTTGCTGTTTTCTTAGTAATCATGGGGGGAAAAACAGTACACAATCATCACTTCTAATTTGTTTACAGAAGAATATAAATTCTAGTTTTATTAAATTAAAACCAAATCAGAAGTCTTAAGAGGAAAAAAAGAATCACATCTGCCTTCTAAGTCAAGATAACCTAAACTAAAACAGTGAAATATTATCATAACTAATTTACTGTTAATGGCATTAAATGAGACAAAAAATTAAATTTCCTATCTTTATCAGTGATGAAATGGGAAAAATGCATTCACACCTTTCAGGGACAAAATATAGAAGAGTTAGCAAACAGAGTTTGCTTAGTTGACCTTAGCTGATCTCAAAGAAGCTAAGCATATTCAGGCCTGGTTGTATTCAGAGCAATGGCTGTGAACTGAACTGGAAAGTTAAAAAAAAAACCCTTCAGAAAAAGGCAATGCTGAATGATTTTTTATAAGAAAACAGTAACAATTAATCAGTGGAACAACCTGCCTCCAGAAGTTGTGAATGCTCCAGCACTGGAAGTTTTTAAGAAGACATTGGACAACCATTTGTCTGAAATGGTATAGGGTTTCCTGCCTGAGCAGGGGGGGGGGGTTGGACTAGAAGACCTCCAAGGTCCATTCCTCCAACATCATCATCATCATCATTCTATTACTGTATACTCATAGGCACCAGTTCAACATGAGACACTACCTTATTTTCTAGGATAACCACTGTCAGATGGAATCCATTATTATAATCCTCAAAATTATATAATAAAAAGAGTACTTTAAAGCACTAAAAATGGATGTCATTGAGCCTGACTGCTATTAATTTCCCACACACCCATGTATTTTTCAAGGCAATAGCACAGAAATCATTTGCTTCTACACTTTTATATGATTTTTTTCTGACATCTCAGTTTAGCCTACAATCTTGATATCGCCTGGTAATCTCCCACTATCTATCAACCAATAGGGCTGTGCAGAGCTTTTGATTAGATTTAAAAGAGAATCTTAGAAGCATAATATCTTTGTGCAATTCTTGAAAGCAACAGCTGCTAGAGGATTCCAGGAAAAGCCATTGCTGCTTTAAAGAGTTGCTTACATGTGCTTTATTCTCATTCTGAAGCATCTTTTTAATTTGATGCACTGTGTAATAAATAATAAAGTCCAAATCTGCTTAGTGTATGAAGATTAGCTATGCTCTGTTAGATGCTGCCCCCTAGCTGGACTCTACTAAAGCAAGGCACTACAGAACTGACATACAAAAATCTCTTAATTTAAGAATGTTTTCAACTCTTCACAGGATGTGTATCTTCAAAAATCAGCGAGGTGTTTTTTTTTTGAGACATAGCCATATGTATTTTTCCTATAACCCTATAACTAAAACAGACAAAAAGAGCAGCTACCCTGACTACTATAAAGTTACCCACATCATCATGAAGTCACCTATTAGGATCTTTCATAAATTATATATGCAATTCATATTACAATTTGCAACAAATCAGCAATAGGGATTCTGCAGAATTTCAACCAGCAAAATGCATAAATGAGCCAGTAGATGAAGTTGAAATTAACAGTTATATTTTCCTAAACAAAATTTGCCTAATTATAACAAGAATCAAGTATTTTTCAGACAAATTTTAATAATTGCTTCCTCCCCAAATAAAGTAAAAAAGCTATGTTTTCGATGAAAACAATAGAAAAATATGTATTATTACAAGTATTTAAAACAGGCGAAACATAATCAAAGCTTGAATGCTAAAAAAGATTAATAGATATTTTGTATCCTACTACTACTTCATTCTGTTTACTTTAAATTTATGTCAACCCATGTTTCCCAGCCAGCCAGGGTGTTTATTCACATCTACAGAACAAACTCACCTGTGCAAATGTTGAGTACTCTTCCATCTCTTTTAAATATTGGCTTTTTAAAAACAACAACTGCTACCTCCCCTTAATTAAAAATAAACCAGGAGATTTTCCAGTATTAGAATATTTACAGGACCTCCATAAGTGAATGACTTTGACATGAAAAACTAGTAGAAATGATGCCACTGGGATTGGGCTGCCTCTTTCAAAACACAGATGCTGCTGGGGAAGAAAAATGAACTTGTAGTTTACAGCTGCCCATCTCTGCAAGAGAGCTGCTGTTCTATTTATAGCCAGGCAGCTTAGAAAAGACTTTGGTGGGTTTGGGCGGAAAAGGCTGGAGATAAGATCAAGATGACTTTATATAGCATTTTCTTTTTCTTTTTCTTTATATATATATATATTGCTCCTTTTCTGTAGTTTGTTCATATTCCAGTTAGCAGTTTTCGGTCCTTTCAATTCTAGGGAATGCTTTTTGAGCAGTGAGTTGAGGTAAAAGCAAAGTAGCAGTTTTCTTCTCCCTAAACAATCTTTAAAAGAAATAGGACTCCATATTCACAGCATATTTTTAGGTATCACATGTGGGCAGTTATCCACAGTAAATGGCTAAAGAGAAGAAACCTATTATTCAGCCTCCTCACTCAAAAATGAGCAAGCACTATTATAAGAATTTCTACGTGCTCTCAGTAGCTATCAGCTAGTCATAGGAAATGATGCATTTTAGTTACTTTGGTAGCCAATGCAAGCACCAATTAAAAGTTAAAATCATTATCAAGAATTTGCATTTCACCAACACTACTTGGGTCCCAAAGAATGCAATGAGTTACCCACATAAGAATGAATAATTGTTAAAAATCATGCTGTGTCTTCTTTCCTTTTCACAACTAAGAACATTGTATTAAGTACTATAGTTAAGTGAAGATGTAACTCTAGACTGCCCAAGTAATAATAGTTTCCTTTTCAGATGAAAAAGAAGGAAATAATGTTTATTTTTAAAAGCCCTCCTGGTTAAATGATCTGCTCTAGGAGATAATAAATGAGAAATCATTTATATTTACAACCTGGCCATTGTGTAGATCCAAGTAATCTGTGGCTAGATCCAAGTAACAGTGATTTGCCTGGTTCAGCAAATAACATTAATGAGGCATAAAACAACATATTATGAAATATATGCACAATGTTGTTACTAATGGATAATAATTTAGGATAATCTCATCAAATGATCCTCCTATAAGTTCTGTAATATCCTCTAATAAAGGAGAAAAAAAATCATTTTGGAGAAAATATATTTCTGTAATGTCTTCTGAGTAAGGAGAAAAATAACCCTTTTGAAAAAGAGCTCAAGAAAAGAAAATGTTCTTGCTTCCTGAATATTGTTACTGTACCTCTCCTCTGCAGCTGCAAAATTTTTCCTTCAAAATTTTATCTCTTTTCAATAATGAATACAATGTACAGTAGCAACATCTATTAGTATCTGAGCAAAAGCCATTTCTTCACATAGATGAGCAAAACGTCATCCCCTGAATTTAGGAATCTGAATGCCAAGCAGATGAAAACAAAATAAAAAAAAAACCCGTAAAGCAACTGTGCATATGTTTTACTTACTGGTGTTGGAAATTTAATTCAAACTGTAAGTCTTTGCAAATGGAGAGCACAAACTACATTGTGTCTGAACCCTATTGTTTCTATTTTCTGCAAAGTATGGGTGAGAAGAAGTAGAACAATCTGAAAAAATCTGGAACATATATATGGCTCTGTGTGTCATTTTGGTAACCCTGCACAAAAGCTCACATACATCAGTTAAAAAATAAAATTCCTTACAGTAATACCTTAATTTCTATTTTCTGCTAAGAACCTACTATTTTTTACATTCTGGATATATTCTGGATTCCTATTGTTCTTCACCACATCCTGTTGCCATATGATCCACAGGTAAACTGTGCTGCTTGAAGTATAGCAAAAAAATTACAGATAACTAAGTTTGTAATAAATTTATTTGTGCACCAGTGGTGAAAAGTAACACGAAAGTAAAATAGCAAAATAATAGATTGTAAAGTATTATTCAAAATGATTAAGAATTTATTTAGGCTAAATTGCAAGAAAAAATTCCTCTGCCCTGTATGTTCGGTAGTTTATAACGCTTATCATGACTAAAACTTCTACAATCCTGCAAGATAATTTATCATTTATTTTCTTTCCAGTGGTCAATAAGATTGTCTTTTCTAAACAGAACAGAATTCAATCTACATCTATTATTGCAATCTAATTATAATATTCAGTGATTCAACATATGACCTACATGGAAAATATCCCAGTTTGACTCTCCAATAGATGGTCTAGAAAAGATCCCTGTCCAAATAAAGCTGGATAGTCCAATGTTTTGATTTTCTATATTCTAAATCTTTAATGCATAACATACTTTCCACTAGATAATAATGCATGTGGCAACAACGATATTGATATCTTCCAGGGTCCATACCAAAATTTTATTTTATTTTTTTAAAATGTACGTTACAACAAGCAAAACACGGAGATGCTAGTGATATCATTATTTCAATGAATATAAGTCTTACATAGACCAGAAGCATTTTAAGAAACTAAAAAGTGCATCAGTAGTGATGGCTGCATGTCTTGTTTGAGAATCTATCAATCTTCTCAGAAATTAGACAAACATAACCAATCAGAAACCGGCAGACAGTGCTAGGACTTTTTCTAGCACTATGACTTGATTTACTCACAATCCTAAATAGTTTCAGTGAACCAAAATATTTGGGGAGCTCTGCTCTGTACCTTTGGAATTAAAATTAATCGAAGCTTATGGACAAATACTCAAAAGCACATCTTTGATACAATGCATCTGTACGATCATTTGTGAGAAACAAATCCTGAAAGCCACAGGATTTTAGCATTTGAGTGGCTGTGAACTGAATGAGTACAGCTGTAGTAATGGCTCTCTTGGATGCTAGCTTGGACAAGGAGGAGCAGCTGGCTTCAGAGTTATCCGAGGGAGGCAATGTTGAGGACTAGGAGCCTGAGATGGCTTCAGTGGGCAACTTGGGGAGCCAAAGTCAGAAATGGCAAAGATGGGCAAACAAGGCAAAGCTGCTCAGGAGGCACCGGGACACGAAGTTAGAACCACTGGGTAAACAGCAGGTTATGCAGACTGGGCAGGAGATGCACCTGCAACCAGTCAACACTAACGAAGAGTTGCTGCCCCCACTCAATTCACAGACACGCAGGGCTGAGCAGAGAGAGGAGCAATAGAGATCAATGAGGCTACTCGTGAGGAGGTAGCCTTGCCTTTCTCAATGAGGTGCACAGAGTGGTGCCCATTTAACCAGGTGTTAGAACTTAGTCGGTGTTGGAGACCGGAATCTGATTTCCTGTGTTTGTCCTAAAGACCTCATCCTGCCTTATCATGTCTTGAATCTTGTGATATTGGTTTTGTTATGCCTTTGTGATGCCGTCATTGTGCTTTTGTCTTGTCCGGATGTGACCCTGCATCTAGCCTTGCCATCTTGGCTCCCCCGTCCCTTGCCTTGCAACCCTTGGAGCAGAAGGAACTGCAGCTGATCTCACTTGATATTTTGAACTTTGCTATATAGTTGGCCTAAGACTCTTCCCCCCCCCTTTTTTTATTAGTTTATAACTAAATAATAGGAAAAATAGGGGAGGGAAAAGGGAAGAGAAAAGTGTAGAAAAGAAGGGAAAAAGAAAGAAAAGGCATTGACTTCTGACTCCCTTTGGTGCAGAAGAATAAGATAGTAACATCAAACCTCAACTTTTTACTTTTACATAATAGTATAAAATAGCCATTTCTATAACAACAATCTATGTAATTAGTAAAACCCCAAATCAAAGTTTCCTTTCCCCCCCCCCTCAAGCACAAAATCTAGAAGCGGTTTCCAAGTAGAAACAAAAGTACTTGTGTTTTTTTTTTATCAAAGCAATCAATTTATTCATCTCTGCTAACTCCATCAGCTTTTGCAGCCATTCATCCATTGTGGGGATTGAAGCATCCTTCCGTTTTTGTGCATAAAGTAATCTTGCTGCCATCAACATATATATCAAAGTTCCAAAAAAATTTCCAAGTCTTTTTCCATTAAACCCAAAAGAAAAATTTCTAGTTTTATCTTTATGTTCACTTTAAGAATCTTCTGTATTAGACTATGAATCCTACTCCAATATTTCTTTGCTTTATCAAACATGTCCACCATAAATGATAAAAAGTCTCTTCTTTACATTTTATTTCCAACATTCATTTGAAATACCTTTATATATTTTTAATAACTTATCTGGTGTTAAATACCAATGATACATCATCTTATTAAAAAATTCTTTTAAATTGTAATTTAATGTAAATTTTAAACCTTTCATCTCCAGTTGTTCAAGCTTTACATTATATCCAAAGTTCCTTGCCCACTGAATCATACAATGCTTTACATATTCACTTTCCAAATTCAAATTCAATAACGTTTTATAACAATGATGTGTTTATCACTACCACACAATAGGATTTCCAATTCATTTTTAACAAAGTCAAACCCATAACTCTTTTTGTCTAAATATGTTGTAAATATGTAACCACTGGCAAAAAAGTTCTTCTGATTCTAGCTCTTCCTTAGACTTGAAGATAGGATCACCAGAATGAAAAGATATTATTTTACCATAAGTCTACCAGTCCGGCTTCACCACCATTTCTTTTGTAAAAAAAAAGCTTCCTGGGGGGACACCCAACGAGGCATCTTCGTAGAAAACCTTGTTTCATATGTATTCCAATCTCTTAGAAGATTGGCACGACTAACAAAGTGGTTGTTGAAATCAACATTTACTTTAACCTTGTCATACCATAAATAACCGTGCCATCCAAATATTAATTCATGACTTTCTAAATCAAGTAGCCTCTTATTCTGCAGATTCACCCACTCTTTTAACCAGACCAAACAACAAGCATCTAAACAGAGTTTCAAATCTGACAAACCCCAAACCCTCTTTCCTTAACATCCTGCAGTAGTTTATATCTAATTCTTGACTCTTGAGGGAACTTTGTCACACCTTAAAACGGGTCTTGCTGTAAGGACGTTTTACATGCATGGTGAGGCCTGGTGAATGATTGGGGTTAGTTGTACTAATAAACACATTTAACTCCCTCCCATGTGCATGTGCTCATGGACAATAGCTATTATAAACAAGGAAACTAATATTAGGGATGGGATGACAAATTAAAAGCACCACAGTAATATGCAGAATAATCAAAGTATTTGAGGAAGAACTGAAGCTCTGACTAAGAAAGTATGTAACACATGTTGTGCTTTTTAAAATTACTTTCTACAACTTTACTTACTGTTTTCATTCCTGGAACAAAAAAACCCACACATGGTTGAAGTACTGCTAGTTAAACTTTTGTCTTACTCTATGACTCAAGTCAATTGTGCTTCCTTAAAAATGTAATATGGCATTATGTTTTATAATGTTATTGCCTCTCTCAAACATAAAAATCTCATTATACTATATAGTATAAATACCCAGGAGGAGAATATTTGCTTTGTGAATGTGAATAAGAAACAGAAATGAAATAGAAAAGTTAAGACCAAACATATTTCAGCCTTTAAGAAGCTTAATGTTTTCTTGCCAATATATGAGATACAAGGGAAACATTTTCTTAGCACATGAGATTTATTGCAATGAACACTTAAGATCTAACTCGCTGATAAATTCAAGAGACCAAGTTCTTGGCTACAGAACTAACACTTACTATAATACCATAAAACTCTCCAAAGCTTATAACCATTCAAAAGAATTAGAAGAACAATCCTATAGTGACTGGGAGGAAATTGGATTAGGAAAACAAATCCTATACTCATGGTTCATTGGAATACTGAATATTTCTCATTGATCTAAAGAAATGTTTCAAACTCAAATCACAAATGCCACAGGGGAACTAGCCCATTAGCCTGAGGGCTGCAACACCGAAGCCTTTTCATCTAATGGTAGAAAACTTACTTTTTGATACTCACATTTCAGTCTATAATCTGTACGTTACAGATGTTGTTGAACTACAACTCTCATTCAGACTGGCAAGGTTGAGATTGGATATAACAGTTCAGCACCATTAAAATAGCCATAAGCTATCTGTTTGCCCACAGGCCAAATTTCAAAAAGAAGATTCAATTTCCAAAAAAAGACACATTAATTTCAAATCCCCACCCCATTGAGTGTCTGTCAAACTTCCAAGTCTTTTGTTACCAGAAGCAAAAGTGGAACTACTACAGGATCTCTCCCCCCAGACCCCTTCTTCACACTTTTTACAGATATTCCCAGCCAAGGCTGTTGCAGATCTAGCCTTTTGCTTCTTAATTCCACAGATAGCCCCCAAGAGACTTTCCAGTTCTCAACTTGCAAAAAACAACCTGCATATCTGAAAAACCTGCATATCTGCAAAAACAATCCCTCCCCCCACCCACCCATTATAAAATTACACCAGAATCCCTTTTACCAAGACAGGACTTCTGATTCTTGCTTACCTTCCTGTGTTCACATTTTTTCTTAATTTCCAGAAAAGGAATCATTTTCACAAGGTAACTTTGTTCCCCTGAAATACCAATATGAAATGTGTGAAGGGGAAATCAAAGCAGCACACTTTGTTACTCCTCCTAGCTCATGTTCTTCAAGGAGAAGGTGAAGGATTGAAGAGATGGCTAAAGTGCTGCCAACTCAAAGCTGGTTGATGTTGCAGCCTTTGTGGCTTCACATGACCTTATTTCTTTCCCCCCCATTATGGTATGTAGGGAAGGTACTGTTTTAATTAGCAGCTAACCTGCAGGCAGTAGTTTCCTTAAACAAACAAAAACAAACAAACGAACAAAAAAGAGAATGCCAGTTACCTATGTTCAAGCAGCTGAGTTCACTCTCCAGAAACCTCACCTGTCCTGACGACCACCAAAAAAAACCTGAATCTCCCCTCAAATTTGCTTGAAAAGCTCTTCTGCATAGATTAGTACAACTACACTTCTATTTATTTTTTTCCAGTGCTACTGCTAAATAAGATTGTTGCAATCTACAAAAAAATGACCTGGAGAGTTGCGTGTTTAAAATCTCTATTCAAGAGGACCTAGTGCACCTTTCTGTATCTTAAAGAGCTGGCTTTATATGATTAATGGCTACATGTTACATATATGTTTTCAAAAAAATTTTTTTTTGCGAAGATCAAAGTGTCTTACCCCCAATATGTAACAGAATACAGATTAAAATGCTTAACTGCACAACTGCTTCTACTCTGTTCATTTTTTCTGGAATGACCTTACTGTCCAGTCACCTTTAATGGGAAATCCTTAAAACAGTGTTTCCCCATTTTTGTTATTCCGCTCTTTTCTACTTTTCTGCCTTATATTTATTCAGACATGATTTGTAGTCATTTTATTTTAAACACAATAGCAGCATCAGTCTACACAGTGTAGAGATGCATCACATTATTACATCATTTAAGAGGAATTCTTCCTTTTTAAATGAATTGGGAGGTGGGGTGATAAACTCACACATACCTATTAGCAACTTCTTAAGTAAACATAATATTCATTAGATTATTCCTTTTTAAGAGAATGAAACATAAGAAAATGAATCAAAGTTAAAAGATTTGAATCACTTTGTGGTGAGATGGGCAGCAAACAAATTTAATAAATAAAAATATTTTATACCAGCACTATTCATTATTACCCTCCATATTTTCTATCCTATGCAGTCAATTCTTCTTTCAATAAACATTTATTTCTCACAACAGACCATAACTATTACCTTTCCATCAATATTTGCTCAAATTAAAATTTCTCCATTTTTCAGATCTTTAGTAAACATTTTATGAAGGTACACAAAATTTATCTATTTATTCTATTTTTTGCTATTTATGTATCACTTGCAATTGTTCACTTGTAACTCCATTTCCCCTGTCAAGCAATTATCTGGATCTAAGATCCATTAATTGTTAGAGCCACACTCCCTGTTGCCTCATATAATTATCTTTCTCTCACCCTGTAACAATATAATATCTACATACAAAATAAATGTATGTTCATATCTTGAACCAACACATTGCATTCCTTATCTATTACTTATAAATACTATACATTAAACTATCAAGGATACATTGCATATCCTCGTCTTAAACCATTTTTGAATTCATTTATTCTCATGTATGCTTTACTTCAATTGTATACAACTCTTAGAGCATTCAGCTACCATCTTTTGTATATTCATCAAAACATACCATAATTCAAGACAATTCACTTAATCATATATTTCCTCTGTAAATCAAAAAAAGTACAATAAACTTTACTTTATAACAAAATTTCCACTCTATTCCTAGCAGATCTCTCTTTTTTCCTCAAGTCTACTTTCCATTCACTTGAACAATTTTTTACTTTCTCTTCCTGCAGTCCCTGTACTGTGCTTTTATTCATCTACAGTAATTACTTTCACTTCTTTTCATTTTTTCCATGTCCATTTTGTTCCCAAATTTACTGTTGACCCTTGACAAAAATGATTGGTGTTACATTCATAACCATTCATTACTCTTGTAACCTTCATTCATTCAGTCTTTCATCATAAATAAATCAAATCAACCACTCCTTAAATGTATGTTTTTTTACAGTTTATATGTATAAATAGATTTATGCTCACACCATGCACATCAAATAAACAAGATTTTTTTTCTAAGCAGATACTTACTAGTCATAATTCTCATTCATTCTTAGGTCTTCAAATGGCCAGATCGTTATTTTGTATGCTTGCATCTCACTCCTACTCATCCATTCATATTGCTTAACAGATTTTTTTTTGTCCTGGATTGCATTCATTGAGAAAGTCTAGCTTTTTTTTCATTATCACCATTATCACTCACACCTAATATGCAACTATCACTAACTATGGATTTCTAGTTTTTTACGTACCCATAAAAACCTAAATTGATATCAATTCATACCTAGTGAAACTTTAGTTCTTTCATTCATATTTAAAATGCACTTCATTTCCATACATGCATCTCTACTCCATAAAATGAACAAGCAACATCCAAGTCAGCATAAATACATAACTTTAATCTACAAATATTCATGCAAATTTACTCAAAACTGGCTTGTCAGAGAATCTCTATGATAAAAATGAATGTTTTATCAAGAATTATTTTTTGTTTCAGACAATACCTGTAATCTTCAACAGACAATATACAAAAATTGTTATGGACAATGGGACTAATGAGTAAGGAAGAACAGAAAATGCTATTAAAATGCTTGCTTTATTCTACTTCCATTTAAATAAGAAGCAATGTTT
Source organism: Azemiops feae (assembly GCA_023970755.1). Classification (NCBI taxonomy): domain Eukaryota; kingdom Metazoa; phylum Chordata; class Lepidosauria; order Squamata; family Viperidae; genus Azemiops; species Azemiops feae. The sequence continues at coordinate 912,958 of JALGBA010000221.1, forward strand.
TAACAATATTAGAAACTTTGTTGTTACAGTGAAGTCCTGTCACTATTATGCCGAGTCATATAAGATGCCCATTTTCTGCATCACAATGCATGAAAGCTACACTGCAGATAGTAAGGAAAATGGCTGTGTCTGCATATGCATGCAGAAACAGCTGGGAGCAGCTTCCAGATAGTCATGTGAGTCTGGAAAAAAATATTGTTACTTTGTATGTTTAGCATACACTACTGTGTATTCTTCCAAAGGATTTACACAGTCCTATAACATATGTTCCAATCATGCTATTTCTTTCACTTTTCATTGGATGAATGTAAGGAAAGCAGAAGCAATAAGGGTTGGATTAAAAGTCACAAAACATTGTGACTGATAGTTCTGAAATCTTGATTTGCCTTGGGAATGATACTTATCTTAGCTAAAGATTTTCAAGCAGATTAAAGCAATGGAAGCTTAATGGCTATATATAATTTCTGTTTATACTCCTTGTACTTAAAATGTTTATATTCACATACCACAAGCAAAGTGTTTGGGTTTTGTTACAGTTATATTGACGTAGGAAATGATGCAAAACATAGTAAGTGATTCATAGTTGGATTCTGCCTTATTTGAACGCTCTAAAAATATGGCATTAATCAAAGTATTAATTAAAGTATTCTCATCTGAGGAAATTGCCATACCACAGTGTTCTCCCTCAGCAATGCTTGCGTCCTAAAATTGCACTCATGAGACTGATATACCCTTTTTTTCATAATTGTAAGGGAATTGTTTTATCACAGTTTAAATGTATTGTTTAAACACTATCAATATATTTAAGGAGGGAAATTTTCAAATATTGGTGGTTCAGTTTTATCTGATTTCCTAGGAATCAAGTAATTAGGAAACATTTGCTATAATGTATAATGCACTGCCAGGAACTCTAAACTGGCATCCAAATGAAAAGAAAAACTACATACCAATATTATAAGGTGGGCTTGGAAAATGTTTTATGAAGCTTCCACCATCTCTGTTATGTTTTATACTTTTTATGAATTATCGACCAGACAAATTAATCAAGTTACCCAATGTTTACTATAGATATGACTATTGCATTACAAATTAATATTTTCCCCTATGTGAAATATAAGCCTTTTTCCAGAGTTCATTTGTCACATACCCTCACCTGAAAGAAAAGTTTTTTTATAGCTAATATTCCTGGATTTCTCTATTTTATTTATATAGAAATTGAGAAGCCTAGAATAACCCTTCTCAGTCCTCAACTAAAGATTATACAATATATACTTGAGTTGTTTTGTTGGAAACAAGTGTACGTTCAACGTACTTCAGACCATATAAGGACTACATTGTTCCTGCATTCAATCTGTGCAGCCTCCCTGCCCATTTGTGTTGCAGATTGAAACAATGACCAGGAAACAGATATTCTGAAACACCTGAAAAAGTTGTCAGGTGAAGAAATCCTTTCCTCAACCAAAGAAAAAAATAGAATTCAGAACAAGAAACTCATGGCAGCTTCTAGGCAGCCTTCCCTCAGCCTGGATCCATGGAAGCAGCAGAGGGACTATTCTGGTGAAAAGAACCTGGTAAGATAGACCAGACCAGTCTACAAGGCAAGACCTGGAAAGATATCTGACACCACTGTTGGAGTTTAGGAAGCAGACTAACTGAGCTGTACAAGCCTGCTTGGGATACCTGCCAAAGGAGTAAAGGGCTGCAAAAATCCTGGGTCCCACAATTGCCTCTAATAGCAAAAGACCAGTGGAAGGAGATCAGGACAAAAATGTGTCTTCTTTGGAAACTGAAGCTTCCATCTGAAAGACAACTTGTCTGCAACAACCAACCTGTGCCACTTGTAATAATGCTCAATTACAGCACCCAATATCTCTCACCTTTGATTAAACTGGCTGGATCTGTTAGGAGTGGCCATTCATCAACATCTGGACAGCCAGATGATTTAAATGTAATTATTCAGAGTTAATTTCTTTTGCATCAATGTATAAAAAGACTTCAGTGACTTACTCCCTCCCCCCATGGTCTTATTCACATGTGGTACTTGTAACAGATTGGATTTAAGAACCCAGATATAATTCTGGTGTGAAATCAGAAATTCATTGCTATAATTCTCCCTAATAGGGAAAGGCAGCTAAATTTATCTTTTGCCATTTAAGATAATCATAGACCTTTTGCCAAAAAAGTGATAGTTTTATTCATACTTATAAGAACGTGAAGTGCTGAATTCAAACCAGAAAATATAACACTTCTCCCTCTTTCCAAGAAGCTTACCTTTTTACAGTTGTGTTATAAAAATGCTGGCAGAAGGTCCAGGAAGATTGTGCGATACTACTTTCTAAACTCTGGACATCCTGAACCAAAACAGTTATATAGTGTGCATTTGTGAACAGTATGTGTATTATGTATGACTAATAGAATTCAGTTCTGTCAGGCAGTGACCAAGTCTTTACCTCTAACAAATTGGCCATTGAGAAGTGGCAGTCACTAGTGCTCCTAGGTAGAATCTTCAGGAGACTTGGACTTATATGCTGTAACTAAATACACCATTGCTTCCCAATGATGGAGACTGCATATAAGTTTCTTAACTTTTAAAACAGTGGGAAGATCAATTATTGGGTTCACTATCTTTTTCCCTTTGGAAAAAAAGAGGTTACTATTTGCTGTTCTGCCCCCTAGAAAGGGAGGAAACAAATTATTTTCTCCCAGACATCACTCCCATCTAAGGTAAAGGTAAAAGTTTTCTCTGTCTAGTCATTTCTGATTCTAGGAGGCGGCGTTCATCTCCATTTCTTAGCTGAGGGAACCAGTGTGTCAAAAGCCCTTTCTGTGGACATGTGGCCAGCATGACTATATGCCGAGACACACAGAATGTGGTTATCTTTCCACTGAAAGGGTACCTATTTATCTACTTGCATTTGCATGTTTTTGAATTGCTAAGTGGGCAGGAGCTGGGACAAGTAACAGGAACTAACCCCATTGTGTGTGGAGCTCGAGTCTCGAACCCAGGCTGCCAGCTTTCCAGCTGAAAAGCTCAGTGTCTTTCCAGTTGACAAGCTCAGCTGAGCCATCACCCCCCTCTTCCCATCTATTCTTCTGCATCTTATATATATATTATTATTGTCTTGAACTAGTTACCAAAGGGTTACACAGTTCTTTGTTACTGGTCAGGATGTGCCTAGTTGACTGTTCCATATTTTAGACAGATTCTCTGAAAAAGCCTTGACTGAATAAGCAACCAGATACAGAGGAGCCAGTCAGTAAGGACAAGTTAGCCTACCGAACTCAGTTTAATTTATCCTGATTAAACCAATAATAAAGTTTGGCACAAAATGAGAGCATTTAAAGCACTCGTCAGATCAAAGTATCACATCATCCAGACGAAAAAAAATAGTAGAAACTTCTGCTTAGCTGTGCTCCCTCTGGAAGTAACTGCTGTTGCCACTGAATTCACCAGACCACTATGCTGCCTAAAGGGGGAGTCTGCATGCAAGATCATAGATGAGCAAGCTAAAGGGAGGATTCTTTATGCCAAAAACTGGTTTCCCATGGAGAATGTGAGAATAGCTTGGTTTCAACATAGAGTGATTTCACAGTTTAACTAGTGCTTCTAGAACAAACCACAGAAGCCCACGCAGTACCGTATGCTATGGCTTACAAACCACAATGGCTAGATTTCCGTATTTTGCTAAGCCAAAATCCAACGAATGAGTTAGAAGCAAGTATGAGCCCTGCCAGCGGGGATGGGGCCTTCTTGATCCACTCCCGATTTCAACATTTCCCAAACCTCGAGAGAATTGAGGCTGCGGTGCCCGGGCTCTCCCCCTTTGTGCACGGTGCAGGGACGAGCCGCAGCGCCGAGCGTCCTTCCCGAGAGAAAGCGCATCTGCTTCTGGCCGCCACCTCCACCGCCCATCGGCTTAGGCAAAGCCGCAGCCCCTGCCGCACAAGCGGCTGTCACCTTCACCGGCTCACCTGGGCTCCTTCTCTGCCTGCATGACCCTGTGGATCCGTTACGGAGAACGGGTGAAAGGATGAGGCTTGGAAGGATGAGGCTCCCACAAGGGAACAAGGGAACGGAGGCTCCCCCAACCCCGCGCCAGGTCTTGGGACTGGTGGGGAAGGGGAGGACTGGAGGGGGGAGGACGGAGCGAGGGGCGCCGAAGGAAGTCTTCCCCTTGCCTACCACCCCGGTTTACGGCTGGGGGCCGGCTCGTCGGTGGGGGCTGGAAGGGAGAACCGAGCTGGGAGGTTGCAGGCCCCGCGTTTTCTGCCTGGAAAGGGCAGAGTGGGAATGAAATGGAGGATGGGAAGCCTCGGGAGGGGGGGAGGCAACCCTCGCCTCTGCTCCCCTCAAGGCCCGACCCTCGTAGGTCTCACCTTCTGGCGGATCTGGCCGGAGGTAGAGACCTTGCGGATGAGCTTCTGTGGCGAACCGGATTCTTGCTCCGGCTCACTGTCCGACGACTCTTCTGCCGTCGCCGTAGGGGCAGCGGCGGTGGCCCCGGCCTGGGGCTGCGAGGCTCCCGCCGCCGCCACCGCCGCCGCCGCCGCCGCCATGCTGCACGGTGAGGAGCAGGGCTGGCAGCGCCACCTAGCGCCTCAAGCGGCGCCGTGCAAGCGCCTGCCCTGCGTGGGCTCAGCAGCAGCGGAGAGAAGCCGGCAGGCTGGTTGGCGGGCCGTGTCCACGACTGCCCTCTGGCGGACTGACATCGCATTGGCCTAAAGCAGCCGCCCACTCAGTGAGTGGGAGCTCGAGATTTCTGTTTCGCACGTGAATAAACGCTCGGAATTTTCAGTTCGATGACTAAAGCACTTAGAGTCTGAGTGAGGCAGAGTAATTAATCTACACCTTTAACTCAGTGTTTATTTCTCTGCCATGATTCTCTACTTCGGTAACTTGAAATGATTCAAATTATTCAGCGAGGGCACAACTCTGGCATTCACTGAAAGCAAGTTTAGATCAGATTGCTTGCTTGACTACACAATTACTGACCTTGTGAAGTGGATTCATTCAGGGCACCTCCACACTTGTTCTTTAGTTCTATTATAGTTCAGTTTTATCATAGTTTCTAATATACTGCTGGAGTAAATCCACTGAGTTTTCAATCTTGTGGAATCACAAAGGTCCAGACTTCATACTGGGAAAGAACTGTCACACAGAACAATTTCCAATGGGGCCAATATATGGGGCCAATATATGCCATCTATCCATGCTCATGTCCATGCTTTTAAGCTGTAACTTTTGAGTTGAGTTTCAAGTCAATGTTGACCCTTAAACTCAAAAGCATGCAAGCTACTCGGAGCTCTCATTCTTCCCCCTCTCAAATCAGCTTTATTTCTTTATTATTTTAAAAGCACACATTTCTTATGCGAATTTATGAACCAGATAAATAACTATAACAGCAATAAGTACATTACTATGGTTTTGAGGTCTGAGTCAAAGACATCCCCCAAACAAATGCAAATATTACTATGCAGGTTCATCCAACATCTTAGCCCAAATTTTGTAGGTCTTTAAGGCCTTACAGAAGGTCAGCCAAGTCCCATGACAGAGTATCCTGAGTATACTACGGTAAGTCCCACTAGATGACAGTGCCTCATAGAGCGGACATGAAGGATGCCTACTCTGTTGGATCTGTTGATATAGGCAGAAACAGTTGGAGATAGATGGTTCCAGAAATAAACTGGATTCAGGCCATGAAGGGCTTTTCAGATGGTTACCAGTAGCTTGTATTGCTGGAAGACTATTGGAAATGCAGTCTGAGAAGCAGTGATGACACACGGGCAGACCAGGGTGTCCTCAAAACTGTCCATTCTGCTGTATTGTAGCAGAACAATTGAGGCATCTCAATACTGTTTAAAGGCAGCCTCTGTAGAATATATTGTAATAATCTAAATGGGAGGAAACTAATGTATGAATGACTATGTATAGGGCCTCCGTTATAAAAAAAGAGACAGTTGGTACCCAACATAGATTTATGTAAAAGCCCTTTTGGCCAAAGTAACAACTTGCTCTTTGAGCAGAAGCTGTGAGTCAAAGAGGATGTCCAAGTTGCACACCAACTCTGCCTTAGTGAGTACAAGCCCACTCAGACTTAAGAATGTAAAATCTCCAAATTCCAGATGGCTCAAAACCCACAGCTACGTCTTCTGATCAGCAGCCACTTAAAAGAACAAGCCTGCCAAATTCTCTCACCTTCTTCCTATACTATATCAGCTCAGACATTTTGATGTAAACACTTGAACAACCTATAATACTTTTTTTTTATAAAAAAAATCCATGCTTTGGTGCTGTAATATAGAGAATGTGCGACAGTGGTTAAGAAATGTTGCTTAACCTGACAGAAAATGTACTGTTGCATTATGTGTGCATCCAACAGAGAGGTCTGATCCATCCTGACTTCCTTGCCACATATACTTGCAAGATATTCATGTTTGTCGAAGAACATTTGCTAGTTGCCTATTCACATTACAATTTTATATGAACATATAAAATGATATATAAAGTTGCATTAGAATTTTTCCTTATATTTTCTTTTTCAAGTAAAAGGCATGATTAGGATAAACAAAAACTGTAATTCAGCAATACAGATACGCTGATTCCTATTCATGTTCCTTCAACCCAGTTCCTGCTGGAATGCTGTAGTTCAACTGTTATGTATAATCCCTCATTCAGCAGGAAGAGGGATGATAGTAGTTGACATCCAATACAACTGGAATTCACAAAATTGAAGGAAACTGCTTATAAATTTCCTGGCTATGTAAAAACAGTTTATAATTTGATAATAGAATGGGATCTACTTACCCTACTGCAGCTAAATATAATGGTTTTACTTTATCTCCAGGGCTCAGTGAACTGCTTTCAAAGATGATAGGGGAACTAAATGATGTTGTGTGAAACCCTTATGTATTATTTTTGACAAATTCTGGGGAAATGGTGAAGTGTTCAAACGGGAAAATCCACCAAATTGCAAACCAAGCAGTTTGTCATCAATATCTGGAAAGATTTTAGAACAGGTGATAAAGCAAACCTTGAAAGTAAACTGGTGCTTATGAGAAATTTGTAAGAACAAATCTTCCTTAATTAATTTAATCTCATTTGTTTATTGGATAAATTCTTTAATAATTGGAAGATATAGGCAGGGAAATATCTTAATTGGTAGTGATACTTGTGAAGATGATAGTAGATTGCTAACCGTATACAATCCAACATATTTAATTTCATTGCAAAAAAAGCAAATACAATTAGTGGCTGATCTACAAAAATATAATTTCTAAATCAAGAAAATTAATTGTGCCACTTTTTCAGACCCACCTCAGGTATAATGTTGTGTTCAGAGATACTGGAGCATGCTCAGAGAAGAGCAACAAAGATGATCAGGTAGCTAGAGATTAGGTCCTATGAACATAAATGGGAAAAGCTGGATATATTTATCCTTGAGAAAAAAATGATTGAGAGGGGAAAATAATTGGCCTTTTGAAGGTGAACATTAGAAAAATAGAGCAGTTTGACAGTGGAACACCTGTTTGGAGAAGAGGCAAACAGTGAGATGGACTCACTGCTAAATAACCATTCTGGAGTTCTACATTTGTAGTGAGGCAACAAGTTTAAGTAGAAAGACAAGAGCCACACATCAACTCAATTTAACTATTCTGTTTCTAAACAAATACAAAAGTTATTGCCTCTGCTAATTTCATCCCTTTTTCCTCTTTCATTCAGTATTTGGACACTCCATTTTGCTGTCTTCTGCAGAGGCTTCATCTTTCAGTTGCTGCCGAGCAAACTCCTCAAACATCAGGTCATCTTGGCCACTAAGGAAAAGATAAGGACTCTTTGAATATCACAGTTTCCTAATATTTGATATTAGGAAGATCACTCTTTTCTTTTGCCATGTTTAAATGTATAATTTGTCTACTCCAGGAAGTGGGGAATGGATTGCAGAATTGTGGGCACATCCATAAGTTCTGCAAAAGGGGGAGGGAGAGAGAGAGAGAGAGAGAGAGAGAGAGAGAGAAGATTCTATTTTTGCTTGGACTGACTTGGATGCCCAGAAAGACCAAAACCTTGTTTGTCTATTCAAAGACTTAGATACATAACAACTAAAGCTTTTCAAAATAAATTTACCTAGTTATAGGCAATGGTTATCAAGCTATATGTTCAATTTTATGCGTACGGTTTATGCACTAGGTTCTTTGAGGTGCACTTTGAAACTGTTGAGTACATACATGTTTTGACATCCTATTCAATGAAGCAATAGAGCTACAGATTGCCTCGGCTTATGGCCACAATTGGGACCACAATTTCTGTTGCTAAGCAAAGCACTTGTTAAGTGATCCGCACCCAATTTTATGACCTTTTTTTGTTACATTTGTTAAGCAAACTGCAGCAATAGTTGCAATTGTTAAGTGAATCACCTGGCTTCCCCCACTGACTTTGCTTGTCAGAGCTGGCTGAGAAGGTTGCAAATGGCTATCATATGACCCGGGATGTTGCAACTGTGACAAATACATGCTGGTTGTTGAAGGCCACAATTTATGTTATGTTATGTTATGTTTATGTTATGTTATGTTATGTTTGTTATGTTATTTGGGAAGTTCCACTAAATTCAGAGAAATTTCACTCTACTATATCTGAAAAATTTAAGTTCCCACTATTCATCACAGGTAATTCAGAAAGCTTTGTCCTTCATGATATTGAATCAATCTTATTAGCTTCATTCTCAACTTCATGTAAATACTTAAGAGCAGAATAGGAAGAGAAAACTAGTGAAATAATTCTTACCTTTCCTTTTCTGTAATCATAATTATATATGGAAAAAAGAGAAAGAGAAAGAGAGAGGCTTATCTAAATATGCTTCCACAAATATCTGAAGTTAAGAACAAAAACGTAAAGCACCCAAGTGCCAATGTGGGTGAAAAGGAGGTTACAATACAACAAAAGACAGGCACTAGCAATTTATTCTGAGTCCCAGACACCAGTTGGTTTCATATTGCGTGACTGATATATTACTATGATGGTCTCACAGTAACAGCCAGAAGTCAACATTACTGGAACATGGAGTTCTTTTTAGTTAGTCATCAATGTTGATTTAAACAGGCTGATCACAGCAGGACTCTCTTTGGAGTTCTTAAAGCCAGCCAATCAACTGCCAGGTAAAGATAGGCAGGAGGTAAAAAGCATAGTACATCGTTTTGTGTGTTTTTGACTCAGTAAATTGTCTTTAAAACATCCAGAAACTGACATTTTGCATGGACTTAAGTACATTCAACCATCTGTCACAGTCAAAATGTTTCTGTCTTGGAGATGGGGACCATTAACAAGTCTCAAATCACCAGGCGCTTGCTGTCACTCTTTGGCTTAGTTTAGAGATGTCCTAATAATAAGGTTAAAACAAAAGGAAGTGAGGTTGAAAATGCAAATAGTGTTTGCCTTTTCAGTAATTTCTGTGGAAGATTCTGTGAAAGAGCATGCTTGCTTAAAAAAAAAAAAATCTTGCAGCCAGTTAATTTTATAATAATGTTATTTTTAACTTCTATAACTTTAATAAGAGTAGAACATAAACATTTGCTTGTCCTTTTCTGTTTGATGTAAGTATGATCTTTCCTCTAGTTGCCAAAGAAATTGTTCACTTTCAGGCCCCTCTAATTATTTTTTCATTTTTTTTTCTGGTCAAAGGGAAAATCTTCTAAATTTCCACAGAACAAGAGGGCTATCACATCACCAAAGTATCACTAGCAATAAGAGGAAAATAAAACAAGGGCAAGAAGAAACCCTTTGTATGCAACCGACCTGCTGTATTGGGCTCTTCTTGCATGGGGTGCATCAGACGGAAGGGCATCTCCATGCTCACATCACTTTGGGAACAGGAAAAAAGAGAGGCGATTCAGGATTCCACAGTTCCAAAGCAAAGTCTGATCATTTCTTAGACACCACTCCTATATCTTTTCTCCTAATTTTTCACCAGTGTTTGAAAATGTAAACTGGATTACAGTATTATAGATTGGAAGTAATCCAAATGTAAATAAATAAGCAAACTTATATTTTTACCCACTATCACAGCTGCCTAAGATTTTAAGTTTGCTTTGTTATAATTGTAGCCTAGGATATGTGAAATAGGCCTATTGAATCTATTTTTTAATTTTTAAATCACAGATAACATCCTGAAGCTGAAAAATGAAAAACATCAAAATTATTATGTAAAACTCCAGGCGTGTGACCCATAAAAATTAGCAATAAGTCTGAATGGCTTGCTTTTAAATACCCTGATATGGAATTCCAAATAGGAAAATCCAATATCAAAATCATTGTTGTGGTGAGTTATAGGCAAAATTTGCTCATCTGTCAGGAAGTGTGCCTCACATTTTGTAGAATGTTTGCCTTTTAAATGGTATGTCTTGTCAGTTACCTAGTTAACTAGTTAGCTTACATATTAGTGTTTAAAAAATAAAAAATAGAAATAGCAAACTTAGAAAATGAGTACGCACTACACATTAGGGAGGGGGAAGTAAACTCTGACATATTTCAAACAAAAAACCCCCATCAGAGAACAGGTTTTAGAGGCTTAGCAGTGGGAGGGAGAGGAAGTTTCATTCTCCGAAAAATCTGAAAATTGAAATGGATGTTTCAGGAGAGAAGAATGTTTACAAAGAGAAAATCTCAAAGATTTACCTAGAAGTGAAATCTCCCAGCAGGCTAAAATATAAACAACATTAACTGTACAATGAAATTAAAATATTCCATAGCACATATTCTTAAGCTCAGAGAGCATCAAGAACTCCACAGTTCAACCCTAAACTACACATTTTCTCTTCTATCGGTACATATTCCTAAGCTGATCAGGCATTAAAAGTTGTATATGCAACCCCCAACGGTGAATTGCTTTTTAGAACAATCCAATATTTCCACCATTCAGGTGTTCCTCAGTTATATTTAGATGCATATTCTATCCTCTGTTTTACAATGCAAGACACATACAAAGTACATTTTCCACTTAATCTCCAAATTTCGTTTTTATGAATAGGCTATAAAGAAATACTGAATGACCCCAATCATCTAGCTGCTAAATGCTGATGATTCTGTGTCTCTTTGGTCTTACTTCAGTACCTGATCCATTATACCATGTATTGGCCACCATGTTTGAAATACCTAAACTCACAATTCAATCACATCTGGGTACCACCCTACAAACTGCAGATTTGTGTAGTACCTCTTGCTAATAATCATGCAAGTATACTAAAGCTATTTGATCTGGCTTCATAATACATATTGCTTTAAATAATAATATCCAGACAAATTTAGAGCAACGAGTGACATACAGTGGTACCTTGGTACTCAATTGTTTCAAAACTCATCAAATCTGGTACTCCACATTTTGACGCGAAAATGTTGTTACAGTACTCGTTTGTTTGGTCTTGACATGCTATGATAGGAAAAGGGAGAAAGCTGTGGAGAATGGACAGGAAGTTGGCCACGCTGGGAAGGTCACTGCAAAAGGAAGAGGGGGACAACCACAGAGGATGGACAGGAACTCAACCATGTTGGAAAGGTCTCTGACATAAGAAGAGAGACAGATATGAAGTGGTTCTTGGCTAAAAACAAAGGGTCATGTGATAAGTCACGTGGTTTGTTTGGCACTCATTATTTTAAGTACACATTGCGCGTCCCCAAACTAATTAACAACAAGTACCAAAGTACTACTGTAATTTATTGAACTTGAAAAGACTGTTTAAAATTGCTCATGCAATCTACTACACATTAACTCCCTCCTTTATCTTCATTTCATAAAAGACAATAATATCAAAAACACTTGTAATTATAGCATACAAACTCTGATTGCTCTTACCCTGAGGCAGTAAGCTTCACCTTGATCTTGTAAGCAACCAGGATCCCTAGAACTGTCCGGTCTATTCCATCTTTTATACTGTTGGGATTTTTTTTAAAAAAATATTGTGTCATTGCACATTTGCTAAAAAATACTATGCTTCCTTAGTATAGCTGTCTCAATTAGGATAACATATTCTCACATTCCATGTTAATATTTCTACATTTTAAAGAACTTATTCTGGAAAGATCCAGGCTTAGTTCACTTAAGTATATTAGATCCACCTACAGTTGCATTTACTGCTTAACACAGCATTCACCACTGTGCTGCTTTTGGATTTGAAATAAAAATTTATTTATAATTCATATGTCTATAAAACTACTCACATTGTAAATATTAACAGGAAATATTAACAGGAAATTGACCGTTAAAATCCTAAAATATTTGAGGGGTGTAATAAGGGGGTGAAGGGAAAATGGCTGAATACAAAATTAAACAAAAGTGTTTTTCTATACTTCCTCTTCAGTTCCAGTTAGTGTTCCATTTTGGACTTACATAGTAGTAGAAGCCAGGTTAGTGTCTTCATCCTTTAGTTTCCCATCTAATGCTATGCCTTTCTTCACTCGATTGTTTGCCAACAAAGGAAGAACAGTCATTGTCTTTGTAAGCTTGCTGTTTGGTTGGACCTTTTCCCTGAAGAAGAAATAATGCAATTTTAAATCTATTCTGGAAGAATGAATTTTGGCTGTTCTTTCCCAGCCAATCTTGGCCAAGTCAGACATAGCTTCAGAGATACTGTTGAGGGAGGACAAAGCAGACCTTTTAATTCTGAAGAACAAAATCTTAGTAGATCCAGAAAGAAATAAAAAAAACCCATCCAATGCTGTATTCACACATTCTGTAGTTCGTTCTGCTCTGGATTGGTATAATGAATGGATTCAGCCACTGCTTTATACCTAATGTATAACTTAGCATTATATATGTAAGTATATATGTATGAATCAGGGCATTTTGGCTTATTCAGTATAATGGTTAAAACAAACCATGGGAAGAGATAATATAGTTAGAGCCATCATATCTAGGCTGCAAAAATTCAGATAACCATGAAATGACAGCAAAGAGTTAGAGCTTTCTGTATTCTTTGCTGCCATTCCTTGGTCATCTGGGGATTTACAGCCCAGTTATAGTAGCCCTAGATATGTGAAGTCAGTTAATATAAAGTTTTTAATCTCTACATTCCAGAGTGAAACAGTTAAAAGAGTGCAACAGAAAACAATAACAATAACAACAAATCAAAGGAGCCTAAAGCACAGTGCACTTACTCTGACTCTTCAAGAGCCACTGTCTTGGTATAGAAGTCACTGGAGTATAATATCACATTGGCAACTTGTTCCACTGAAGAGGAAATGAAATAGCAAATTATCAAATAACAGAAAGAAGAATGGGATCTGGGATATTTTTAAGCATTGCCTGAATAAGGATAGTTATTCAGGATCAATGATATTATGCAGCTATTGCTTCTTTTTGTGATTCAAACACACCTTTCTTACAGAATGTAGGTATGTAGGAAGCACATCACAATAGTAATTACCCTGACATCAACTGGGAGACAAACTCTGCACCAAGTGGAAAATCAAACAGATTCCTGACAAACCTAGCAGACAACTTTGTCTCCCAAAAAGTAGAGAAGGGAACTAGCCATATTGGACCTAATTCTCACTAACAGGGATGAAATGATAGAAGTGTTGAAGCCACAGGAACCTTGGGGGGGGGGGGAGTGATCATGCAATATTGGAATTCAACATTATGCAAGCACAAGCAATAGAACATAGACAAACTAGAGTCTTTGACTTCAAGAGAGCTAATTTCAATAAACTTAGAGAGAGCTTGGGAAGGATTCCATGGATGAGAATCCTCAAGGGGAAAACAACTCAAGAAGCTTGGGAAATTTTGAAAAGTGAGATAATAAAAGCCCAGTCTAGTACAATACCAACGAAGAAGAAAAATAACAGCTCTTAAAAGAAACCAGCATGGCTGCACAAAGAACTCTCTGATAAATTGAAAGACAAAAAGGACATGTATAACAAGTGGAAAGAGGGGCACATAACTAAGGCAGAATAGAATAGCCCGAGCCTGCAAAGATGAAGTGAGGAAAGTTAAGGCTCAAAATGAACTAAGACTTGCAACAAAAGTCAAAAATAACAAAAAAAGCTTCTTTCAACATGTAAAAAACAAGAAAAAAGTCAAGGAAATTAGTGGGAGAAAGTAGAAAGAAGGTGACAAGCAACAGGGAGAAAGCAGAACTATTTAATTCGTTTTTTGCATCCGTCTTTACACAAAGGGAAAAAACAGCCCAACCTATCAAAAACAGTACCGTAAAAAACAGATTAGAAACACAAGTTAAGATAGGCAAGAAAATGGTAAGTGAGCACCTGTCCAGCCTAGACGAGTTCAAATCACCAGGACCAGATGGATTACACCCCAAGGTTCTCAAGGAACTGGCAGATGTGATCTCAGAACCATTGAACTATATCTTTCAAAGATCCTGGAGCACTGGGGAACTACCGGAGGACTGGAAAAGAGCTGGTGTAGTTCCTATCTTCAAAAAAGGGGAAAAAAATGGACCCAGGAAATTACAGACCTATCAGCCTGACCTCAATACCTGGGAAGATTCTGGAAAAGATAATCAAACAACGAATCAGCAAACACCTAGAGGCAAACAAAGTCATTACCAAAAGCCAACATGGGTTTGTCAAAAACAGATCATGCCAGACAAATCTTATTGCATTCTTTGACCAGGTAACAAAATTAGTGGACCAGAGGAATACTGTGGATATAATTTATTTGGACTTCAGTAAGGCATTTGATAAAGTAGATCACAACCTACTACTTGATAAGATAGAAAAATGTGGGTTAGACAGCATCACCAGCAGATGGATTCGTAGCTGGCTGACCGGCCGTATTCAGCGTGTAGTCCTCAATGGAACTGCATCTACATGGAGGAAAGTGAATAGTAGGGTGCCCCAGGGCTCTGTCCTGGGCCCAGTGCTCTTCAACATCTTCATCAATGATTTGGATGAGGGGATAGATGGGGAACTCATCAGATTTGCAGACGACACCAAGCTGGCAGGAATAGCCAACACTCCAAAAGACAGGCTTAAGATACAGGAGGATCTGGACAGACTTGAACACTGGGCACTATCTAACAAAATGAAATTCAATGGTGAAAAAAGTAAGGTCTACATTTAGGCAAGGAAAACCAAATGTACAGGTATAGTGCTCCTCCGTCCATAGTTCTTCAGGCACTCTGTCTATCAGATCTAATTCCTTAAATCTATTTGTCACCTCTACTGTATATTCATCAGGGATATGATTTAGTTCATACTTGAGTGGCCTAGTATTTTTCCCTACTCAAGATCACATGAAGTGTTAATACCACTTTACAATGGCTTGGTAAGGCCACACTTGGAATACTGCATCCAGTTTTGGTCACCACGATGTAAAAAAGATGTTGAGACTCTAGAATGAGTACAGAGAAGAGCAACAAAGATGATCAGGGGACTGGAGGCTAAAACATACAAGGAACGGTTGCTGGAATTGGGTATGTCTAGTAAGTTTAATGAAGAGAGAAGGATGAGGGGGGACATGATAGCAGTGTTCCAATATCTTAGGGGTTGCCACACAGAAGAGGGAGTCAAGCTATTCTCCAAAGCACCTGAAGGCAGAACAAGAAGCAATGGATGGAAACTAACCAAAGAGAGAAGCAACCTAGAACTAAGGAGAAACTTCCTGACAGTTAGAACAATTAACCAGTGGAACAACCTGCCTCCAGAAGCCGTGAATGCTCCAACACTGGAAGTCTTTAAGAAGAGATTGGACAGCCATTTGTCTGAAATGGTATAGGGTTTCCTGCCTGAGCAGGGGGTTGGACTAGAGGATCTCCAAGGTCCTTCCAACTTTTTTATTATTATTATTATTATTATTATTATTATTATTATTATTATTATTATTATTATTATTATTATTATTATTATTATTATTATTATTATTATTATTATTATTATTATTATTATTATTATTATTACATTTTGCTTTGCAGAATGGGCATAACATCTAGCATTTAGATGACACTGGCCGATCTTAAAACAAAAAAACCGGATAGGAAATCACCAGGAAAACCCAGGTCATCTTCATCAGGATGGAGGCAGAGAGAAACTACTTTCATATTATTACTAAATACTCTACAGAGTTGGGCTCAAGTCAGGGGAATTTTTTTATCTTTTTAAATGCAATGTAAATAGCAGTTCTTATAAATTTGACTCTGTCAAGTAGACCAGAATAGGAAACCAAAGTTATAAATGCTAATACTTTTATAATACAGTAACAGAATCCTCAAGAGAATGAGGGAGGGTCAAGTATGAGATGCTTTCTCAAGTTACATTTCTGCTTCAGACTTTGGTTGCAACTCTTCCTCCTGTTTCTCAGGATAACTCTTACCGCCCATGTGGATAACATGTGGTTATTATAGCTCTTTCAATCACGGTGCTTTATTAAGCCAATAATAAAGATGGGTACAGAATGTTAATTGCAATCTAACAGACTAGGAAAAAAACAAGAGGCCTACATCTGACTTGTTTGTCAAAATGAGTATTATACCTGACACGCTGATCTTCTTAACTGTTTTTTCTGTATCATTGATCACTGTCACTGTAACAGGGATTGGTTCACCATGATAAAACACCTGGAAGAATTGGATTAGTTTAGCAAAAAGTTCATTGCACAGTGTTGTCTACATGCAGTTTTGTGAAGTAGCATAGTCAGAAACAAAATGATTGTGTCTTGTCTATGTTTCTTGAATTTACTAATTTATCATATTAGTAAGTCAAGAACACCTCACCTCTTTGCTGAGGCAAGCTTTCAAGTGCAATGGCTTCTTGGACAGGAAAAACTGCCAGGTGGTCTCTGCGTGAGGCTGGGGTCCTGCTACTTCTGGAGCATATTGGACTTTGCGTATAAGCAGGCGTACAGAATGTCTAAGGATAGAAATTGGGTTTAATTCAAAACATAAGTAATTAAACTCTAAACCATTGTTAATAATTATGGAAGCCACAAAAACCAAAAAGATGAAGAAGACGGCATCTGAGTACCAGCACTGATTGACAGCTATTGTTGTAGGATCCCTAGTTACAGGACAGCACACTCGTGAGTTGTGTGTGAAGTAACAGCAATGTTGCTGATCTTTCTGTTCAGCAGGAAATGGGGCATATTGACTTCCTTTTTGCTCATACATTTTGAAGGCTGTATCTCATACAATAAAGAAGTTAAGATGGAAAATGTATAAAAAAGAGTAAATAATAAAGGGGCTAGAACAAGGCATTTTATCCAGTATGTTTCCTTTTTAGAAATGACATGTTTCATCTTTTTTTATATTCATCTCCTGATTCTGATAGTTGAATATAAAATAAGATTTATCTTTTCTATGTTTCTCAACTTTTCCAGTTTCAGTCAAATTCTTTTTCAAAGAAACAAGATATTACCTCTTGAGAATCCGTTCTTCTGGATCTTCTGTAGAGAAAGCTTTGACCTCAAAGTCCACTCCGCAGCACTATAAGGAAAAGGAGGGAATGACAAACAGTTGAAATTCTTGTTGCTGAATGTATTAAACATCTGTGTATGAAAGAACTCACCTTTTGAAATTCAAAATCTGCCCATCCGAAATTTCAACATAAAACTCATTCTTAATGTTTTCTTGTATGTATGTATGTATGTTATTTTTCTAATTATATTTTTTGTATATCTTTAAAAAAACAAATGGCAGTCCACTACTTTCCATACAAACCTTATTGGTCTGTGATACAATTGGGAAAAACTGTTTGAGGATTATTTTCTTATTTTATTCCACCATCATTGTTCAGGAGAACAAGGAAAGGCATAGTTCTCTCATACATACAAACATATTTGCTCACTCACAACAATATTATTTATTTCTATGGTTTTGAATTATTTTAATAAATACCGGTGTTCTTTTGAGCCCAAACCAAACATATGCCTTCCCCTTTGAAAAGATTTGAAAACTTTTCAATCAGAAATAAAATAATTGAAGCTTTGTATGGTGGCTTAAATATTAAGATATTTTCCTTTAGGTCTGAAAATACAGCAGAATTTTTAAGGAAAACTGATCCTTCAGATATTTTTTTGTAGAGGTTTGTATTGTGCAATAATTCTTGGAGATTTACAGAGGGCTGAGATAAGAGTTAGACATTGTCACTCCCATTTTTCCCTAGTAATTATCTGGATCTTTTTCTTAACATTAAAAACCCTTTAAGGATGAAAAGATGAAACTAATGCAATGTCTTTTGAATAGCAGCACAAAGAGCTGTGTATTTAAAAGCACTTCTTGCTCTTTGTATTTTATTCCATATGACCACATCTTACTTAGTTTGTTCCTTAATACAAAATAATGCAATGCATGCCCTCTGTTCTCACCTTTTCAACTTCATGGGGAGCTGGCTGCAGACACACGGAGCAAGGCAGATAGTCTGGAAACTGTAAGGGAACAAAAAATAAAGCATGTAAAGCATTCTGATTGCAATGGCTTTCACTGCCACAGCAGTGCTAGCAAAGATGGAGCAGGAGGAGGAGGAGGAGGAGGAGGAAGAGGAAGAGGACAACCCCCCTTCATATAACTTTCCAAAAATGCCTTATGGAATTTTTTACTAGTGATTTACTACAGAGTCATTTATCATCAGCCAGACATCACTGTGGTGATAGATCACTAATGAAGACAAGTTTTACTTTGCTTGAATGAGGCCTGGCTGAAACTATAAATCAAGAAACAACCTTCAATGTTCTGTTTTTTGAAAAGCTGTTTAAAAATCTAGGTGCTCTTAAACTCAGGTGTTATTCTTAAATATTTGGAAAGTACTAATCTCAGTCACAGAGCGATTCTAAGTGGTGTACAGTTGAAACATAAAATTATACTTTTATTTTCAATAGCTCAATATTATTAGACATATAATGGATAGCCTTCCCAATACTTGCTGGGATATAATAGGAAGAATAGTCCAACTCATCTGGAAGGCATCAGGCCAGGGAAGGCTACTATGGGAAGAAATTATTTTTTTTAATTAGGGATGAATAGATATCTCTGAACCTAGGTTGCATATACACAGAAATCCTCTAAGCACCCATATAATAATTGCAAATTGGGAAATGAACCAAAAATGAATAATGGTACAGAATACTCACAGTTAACACAAAGGGGTATGCATTTTTCCCCAGTTTATTTATCAGGCTTTCCTGCAAAGTAGTGAGGGGTCCTGGTTTGTCTAGTGATGGATAAATCTGTACTCTGTGAAAGTACAGATCCTTTCTAAAAGTCAGGCCTATTATGTCAATATCTTCTTGCCCATATCGAAAGGCACATGTGAGTGTCACATATACTAGAAAAAGCATACAGAAAGTATTATGGATACCGAATGTTAAAATCATCTATAAACAACATTAGTTGTGTAGAAAAGTCTCTACTCATCAGTTTAAAGTAACAATTTACAAGCTAGGTCCTTTCAGTAAGAAAAACTAGACTGTGTTTGCCCATATCAACAAAAGCTGGTTAGAAAAAGCCAGTTTTATTTTCTGGCTGCAGTTACTGGTTGCTTTTTCTTAAGCAAAACTTCAGGATGAGGAAAAGGCAAGGGAGAAGAAAGGATATAATTTGTAATTAGCAGCTCAGTGATAGAGCATATACTTTGCCAGATAATATCTCCAGAAAAGCTTTGAAAGAGCCTTGTTTGCAACCACAGAGGGTAGCTGCTATTCTATGCCAAATAAAAGATGAATTGACCAATTGACCTTCTCAACAAGAAAACAACATAATTGTATATAAGTGTGTCCACTTGAAAACTACCCGTGTTTTCCCCAAAAAAGACCTATCCCTAAAATAAGCCCTAGCTATGTGTCTGTCCCACCGTTTGGTTGCACGAGGTGGGACGAGGCACACGTGTAAAAATCAAGTTAGGTTGGGGGTGGAGGGTGGAGCTGCCCCATGCGCCCCACTTACCTCAGGGTCCCCGTAGCCAGGCCTCCCAAGTCCAGACACCTGCCTCGTCTCGCAATGGCGGCACCAGCAGCCCCATCCAGTAGGAGGCTGTGTGGCTGCTGGCCCATTACTTCTGGTTGTTGGTGGCCACTCGTGGCCGGAGGCCACATGGCACATCGCACTGGTGCTGCCGCTCATGGCAGGAGGCCCCGTGGCATGTTGCACTGGTGCCGCCGCTCATGGCAGGAGACCATGTGGCACATTATGCAAGTGCTATCACTTGCAGCAGGATACCACGTGACACGTCATGCCGGTACCACCGCTCAGGCGTGCCATGGCGCAATGCGCCACATGGCTTCCTGCTATGAGTGGCGGCACTGACGCGCTACGCCACATGGCCTCCTGCCACAAGCAGCCGCGAGTGGCCTCAGAAGACATCGGGTGGCGGCACAAAAGGTGTCAGGGCATGGGAGGCCTGGCTGCGGTGGTCCTGAGGTAAATGGGGTAAGACATCCCCTGAAAATAAGACCTAGTGCCTGTTTTGGAGGCAAAAAAAATATAAGACCGGGTCTTATTTTCGGGGAAACACAGGTAGTTAGAAGCTGGAATGAGTTGCAGGCCATCTACCTCAGTGTGACAGTGAGTGGCAGAATGGGTTTAGTGGCTGTATTTGATTTAATTAGGATCTATCTATCTAGCATCTATCACTATTGTCATTTAAATCACTTTATTAAAGACTGACCTATTTTATATCATGTTTCCCCGAAAGTAAGACCTACCCCAAAAGTAAGCCCTAGCTTGGGCCTAATATAAGCCGTACCCCAAAAATAAGCCCTAGATTTAGGGCAAGGCACACACCTACAAATCAAGCTAGGGGGGGTGGGGGGTGGAGCTGCCCCATGTGCCCAGCACCCCCTTACCGTTGCAACCAGGCCTCACATGAATCGACACCTGCCTTGCTGGCCCACTTCTTCTGTGGCGTCCCCGGCCTGCATTTTGCCATCAAAGGCCTTCAGGAAATGCCTCTGCAGCTGAGTATAGCACTCCGGATTCCACCTGGCCTGCATTTCGCCGTCAGAGGCCTTCTGGAAAGGCCTAAGCAGCTGAGAACCAAGCTACAGATTCAATCCGTAGCTCGGTTCTCAGTTGCAGAAGCCTTTCCAGAAGGCATCTGATGGTGAAATGCAGGCCGGGGGCGCTGCCCACATCAATTCAGAGCTCCATTCTCAGCTGCAGAGGCATTTCCTTTGACCACAGAAGAAGTGGGCCGGCTGGGCAGGGCTGTCAGTGCCGCCGCTGTGAGGTGAGACCGTGGAAAAGACACACCCCAAAAATAAGACCTGGTGCCTCTTTTGGAGGCAAAAAAAATAAGACCAGGTCTTATTTCGGGGAAACACTGTATATTAAGTTAAATCATGATAAATGAATAAAAATTTGTTGTATCAGCCATAGTTGGCTGGTTCGCTGATAATGCTGACAATAAATGTTATAAACTACAATATTGGAATAAAATGGATAACTCTGGCAGTCTTATTATCATTATCAGTAATATAAGACTTCCAGATCTGTGGGTAAATTCCAGATGACCATTAGATGACAGCATAGAGTTTAGAAACATGTTCTAACTCTTCACTGCCAACTAGGGGCGGTCTGGTGTTTGGCAGAGAGGAAATCTAATTTATTACTGTCTAACAAAATATTGATTAAAATAACATTTGAGGCTAGAATGGTTATAGATATTTTTCATAGCATATTTCTTATGCACCTTCAGAAATACAAGTCATCATCAGCTTTGGCTGACAGAGTCAATTGACACAAATCCAGAGTCATTCTAATTTTAAATCATATTAATAATACTTTAAGCACTTTAAGAAGTGATTAAGTGTTCTGACCTTTTTTCTCCTTCACAATATCAGGATCCACCAATACAACACCATCTACATTGAAGAAGAGATAATAATAAACCACTCAATTTACCAAAAAGATCAAAGTGGAAACTTGCAACTTGGACTCACCCACAGGTTCCACATATTCCACATGATCAATGAAATCTCGCTTTCCTAAGTAGATTGTAACCTAAAGGATGGAATGATTGAACAAAACTACAGTTTAATAAATCAGTTTAAGGATGCTATACCATTGCTGTTGGTATAAAAGAAAAAGTAAAAATGGCAGTTTAGATCTTTCTTTATTTGATACATTTATAGTGGGAGTTTGCGCTACAAATTCAGTATGGCTAATTGTGTGAATAAAAATAGTAACTTAACCAGTTGAAAAAGACTCCTTAATAAGTTGCAAGTTGATTTGAATAAAATTTTGGTTATCCAGATGTGAAACTGGAAGGGAAGGGAACTCTTATATTTAAAACAGCTATACATAAAAACATTTTGATAGTTGAGTTTGTCTAGCCCAGAATGGTTGTATCTTGTAAATCATTTGTTTTACTTTTGCATCAGAAGTATTTTCCTTTAAAGTACAAAGAGCGCACAATGGGGGTTGATTATGCATTTGACAAGACAAAAGAAGCTACTTGAGTGGATTGACTGGAACACATTTTACTTTCTACTTGGGGCCAAGCTGCATGGGAGATTAAATGTATATGTATTATATTAATGTATCAATACATTTCAGAATTGTTGTTGAGAGTCACTGCAACTACAACATATGGAAAAGTTTAATATTTCTCTTCCTGGACAAAATTGAGATGAGGATAGATGGCCTATGCCTGTATTCCTACTAACAAGCTTTAATTGACTCCAATTGTTATGAAAATAGCTCCCTTCTACATCTACTTAGTGTTTTCAAACTTTATAATTTTAAGATGTGTAAATTTCAATTCTAGGAATTTGCCAGCCAGCATGCTACTTTCTACTGCAATTTAAAAGAGTGTTTCTCAGCTTCAGCAATTTTAAGATGTGTGGATTTCAACTTCCACAATTTTCCCATGCTGGGTGGGGGCGGTGGGGAAGTCTGGGAGTTCAAATCTATACAATCTATACAGTTCTGAGGCTGAGAAACACTGCTGTAAAATATTATTTGCTGTTATATAATTTCATGTGGTCCTGTCAGTTTGGACTGCTGCATTTTATTTCATTACCTGACTGAAGAAGTTCATTGATTACTTTGCAAAAGAAAGATTGTCTCCTCACATCATTTCGAAAATATTTCTTCAAGAAAGATTTTTGCTGTTATAATGTTATATTAATGGTGTGGTGGTTAAAGTGCTGGGCTGTATTTAAGATGCTGATTATTACCTGTTTAAATCTTAATTATTCTTAATTATTATTTTTCTTTCTCTGACCTTATTTTTCCTTGGACTTTAAAAAATTAAATCATGGCACACCATTTTATTTTTTCTTCAGTCACTTGGGGTACAGGAGTTATTTTTTAAAAAATATATATGCCAGGAAAAATAGGGAGTAAGGGAAATGAATGTAGCTCGGAGAACACTGCAGGAAAATTATTTAGTGGGAGGACACAGTAGCTATAGTGCACACTGAATCCTTTTCAGGATATTGACAAACAGTCTGGACAGGTTTTTAAAAAAACTGGTTTGGACTTAAAACTGCCTGAACAGCTTAATAATGCAATGCAGATACAGTATGTCCTTAGTATCACTACAGTTTGATCTTTAAAGAGGCGAGGAGATATCAAGACCCTATCTGGTTTCAGTCTCACATTCTTACAGCTACATCATAGTTTAATGCTTAATACTTACAGCTTTGTCATGTGATATCTTCCTGTAGATAACATGCCTTTTAGTGGGTCTGACACACTTCACAGAGATGTCAGAAACTGAATGATGCCTTGAAGCATCAGTGCAGCTCATCTTTCAACTTACGTCACCTGGTAAGGATCAAATGGTCCTATATCCAAAAAAATTTAGACCAGCACCAGTTAATGAATAGTCAAACTGTAAGATCTACAAACAATGAATTTGAATTTAAACATTTTAAATAATATTGTCTGAGGCATCATACAATAACCTACTAACCCAAATTTAGGAAGTTGCCCATTGGATTAGCCCACTAAAGCAGGGGTCCCCAACCCCTGATCCGTGGACCGGCACCAGTCCACGGCATGCCAGAAACCGGGCTGCATAAACAAGAAAAACTCCATCTGCACATGTGTGGGATGCAGGCAGCATGAGAAACCATACACACCCTCCGGTCCACGGAAAAGCCTCTCCCCACGGAACCGGTCCCTGGAGCCCAAAAGGTTGGGGACCGCTGCTCTAAAGGTCTGGACTTTAACTAATTTTATTTTCTTTCAGAATTGTTCATTTCTGTGGATCCTGTCAGCTGGCGGGATCCAGAAAAAGAGCCTTCTCTGATGAGACCCCTGCCCTTTAGAACATCTCACCCCCTGGGGTGAGATTGGCTCCCACCCTCCTGACGAGATGGTTGATCAACTAATAGCAATTCCCTCCTCCTCTCCCCCGCCCCATATATTTCGCTCCCTTCTTCTCCATCTTTAGTAATAACTGGTATTTTATTTCAATTTTAATCTAATTTTGCACACATACATACACATATATAAAATTGTGTTTATATTGTAAGCTGCCTAAAGTTGCTTTGCGGCGAGATGGATGGCAAACAAATTTAATAAATAATAAATAAAAAAATTGTATTTGAAAAGCAACACAATGAGGAAGAGCTGTCAGGAAGAGCTTGGTACATAAACACTTCCTTTCTTCTGTTCCGTCCATTTTTACTTTCAGAAATATTGTGTTCTTGATATCAGTATAAATAAACTATGTCATATACTGTGAAGATTTCATAGTTATTTAATACAGGTAGTCTTCTACTTAGGACCACAATTGAGCCCAAAATTTCCATGGCTAAGCAAGGCAGTTGTTATGTGAGTTTTGCCCCATTTTATGATGTTTTATGCCACAGTTGTTAAGCGAATCACTGCAGTGAATCATGAGGTCATTAAACAAATCAGGTTTCTTCCATTGACTTTGCTTGTCAGAATCTGGCTGGGAAGGTTACAAAATGGTGATCGCATGATCCTGGGATAGTGCAACTGTCATAAATACATAAATACAGTTGCCAAGCACCGAATTTTGATCATGTGACCATGGGGATGCTCGTGTGAAAAACAGTCATAAATCACTTTTTTCAGTGCCATAGTAACTAAATGAATGATTGTAAATTGAGGACTACCTGTATATTGATTTGCAATTCTTTAATCTTTTTTTTACAATGCGAAGTTTCTACAAAGGTCATTATCATGTTTTAGCTTTCTCCATAAGGAGAAGCCATTGGAGCCTTGCAACATGCTATAATTGTCATTTCTTTTACTAATACATAAGCAGGACATAGCTAATCCCAGTTCAGTATCCCAGTTCAGTTTCTCCTAGAAAGATTCCCAATTTATTTTTTATTTATTTGTATCCCAGCTTTACTTTTTTTGCAAATAACTCAAAGCATCGAGCATATCCAACACAACTTCTGCCTTCTATTTTCCCCACAACAACAACCCTGTGAGGCGAGTTGGGCTGAGAGAAAGACAGAACAAGAACTGACAGTCTCCCTCCTTCTAGTCCGGTGCCTTAATCTTTAGACCAAACTTGTATGCTTGCCACAATTTTTCAAACGATTGTTAGGGGGGAAAAAATCAAAGAACCATGAAATTTCTCCTCAATGTCTTTCTCTGTTTAAAAGCTGATGTCCATTTGGTTTGCCCTGTCAAACTCCAATTAATTCAGATGCAATCCTATATGAGACAATATATATTTTCAGTTCTAAATTACTTCACTTCAAACCAAATCATAATGATTTAAATTATTTATTTGGGGATTTACTGCAGACTAGGTAGTTGTGTAGCATCCCATATTTCTGCTTATTTCCCTTACCTTACAAAAAGTTCTATATGAGAAATACAAAACTCAAAGCAACAATTTTCATCACATTATCTTTCAATAATAGCCAATTATATATATAAAATAATAACACACTATTACCATACTTTACTGTTTTAGGTTGTTTAAAAAACAACAACTTATCTCACCTTTTTCCTATAGTGTAGAAGCTATTAGCAAAATTTATTTTTCAATTATTAATATTCTTTTTCAATGACTACGTACAATTCAGTTCATTGTTATGCTGATAAAAATGGATTCCTGCTGTTCACCTTAGTCTTGAGAATGCAGATCAAGGATGAACCATCAATGCATTTTCAAAATGTTTTCTGCACTTAGAATGACATGTTAGCTCTCATTTTCCCAAGGTGGAAGCAATATTGTTGAATAAATGACAAGATTTCTTGTGCAATTCTGAAATATGTTCCATTCTATATGCTTAGCATTAAGATCGATGCACTGGATAAATTAGGAACAAGAAAGGTATAGAGTAACCATATGCACATTCTCTTAGGAATTACGTTTCGCTTCATTCAACAGGTCATCGTGATACATAAGGTGCCTAGGGCTGCAGTCTTTAAGTGGCCAAATCTGCAAGAAAAAAGAAATGTACCTGTAAATGTTCCAAATTCCCCAGCAATTCCAGAAAACAGAAAGTTTCAGGAGCTGTAAAATAAGAATCTATTCCAAATAACAAATTTGCATCACCCAAGCAGGGAAAAAAGTTTGATCTTCCTGCTGCAGATGAAGTATTACTTCTTTTAGAATCTAGACTGGCAATTTGTAGGCGCTCTGAAAATCAGATTTGGTGCTTAGGCGGAGCCAAGTTTCCATCATTGAACCCAAGGCCAAAATATTTTATGTGGATTATCAGCTTGTGCTAGGTATTATAAGGGTCCTAAATTTCTCAGTGTCAACATTTCCAATTTCATAAAGTACAAAGGCAACAGACAGAAGATTTAATGAGGTTATTGAAAGCAGCTTTATTTTAAACCTCTTCCTCATCTTGTCCTTATTAGGGCTGAGACTCATCCTAGTCTATTAAGGAGCTAAAGCATTGTTCATTATGCT
The DNA here is from genome assembly GCA_023970755.1 of Azemiops feae. Lineage (NCBI taxonomy): Eukaryota > Metazoa > Chordata > Lepidosauria > Squamata > Viperidae > Azemiops > Azemiops feae. Next base: position 939,755 of record JALGBA010000221.1, read on the forward strand.
TGTGTAACACAATACATCCTTTTGTGCACATTCTTCAGACTTGCATATGTATCACTGACAGGAACCACTTCTCTAGTTGAAAAATAAAAATACGGCATACTCCATTTAATCCTCCAAGGAAAGATTGAAGGCAAACGAGGTCCAGGCAGAAGAAGAACATTATGGCTTCAAAATCTAAGGGACTGGTTTGGACAAAACTCAGCAGCACTTTTTCGTGCGGCTGCTGATAAAAACAGGATCGCCAACATGATCGCCAACGTCCGATAACGGATATGGCAGAAGAAGAAGAAGAAGTTGAAAAATCCTACAATTTTTCTACGAATAGGATTTTAAACATCCAGTTGTCCAATTATAACAAAGTCCATCACGACAGACTGGTGTATCATTCCAGATCTAGTCCTGTCACCTTTTCACAGGACACTGTGAACACATACTAATTTTCAAGCTGAGTCTAAAAATGACCCAGGTTTTATGGAATTAGAAAGGACAAGATTGTAATCCCTTTGAAGGAAAGACCCGATTTAGTAAGGCTCTTGGTAGAGTATACCAGCTACAAACCTACCTGGACAGATACTTTCAGTGATCCTATTTTAGTAATCTCACATTTAGGTTATTGCAGTGCATTCTACAAAGAATTAACTTCAATGTGATCTCGAAGCTGCAACTGGTGGTACAGAATGAACCAAGATTGTTAAGTGGAGCAATTAAATAGGACTGGATACTTATTATGAAAGAGCGGCACTGCTTGCCTTTGAGCTCCTGAGCCTTATTTAAAGTGACGATATGTAATACGTCCATCCCTATAAAACCTTAAATGACTCAGGACCCAGCCTTTTGGCAAATATTTTTAAAAGATTTCAAATATCAATAACTTGGTGGATTCCGCAGAATATTTGGGTCCTTAGTTTCGTCTAAACAACTAATAGCTGTTGGGCACAAAACATCCAGGTCCACATGTGAAGGTTCAACTGCCTATGCACAGGGATATTTTCCACTAAGGGTTAATACCTGCTAGGAGTTAGATAAGAGTCAATAGAATTCAAGGAGGGGGGGTTGGACTTGGTTTGTTTGTGGCCATGTAGAGATTCTAGGCTGATCCCTCTTTTAACTGCACCCCCAGATTCTGCTACTCCTTCCCTTACATCTACAATATAGCTATTTCGCTATGTTTGTTGTTGCTCCCTTTTGCACCTCCCCCCCATTTATATTTATTTTCTTTTATGTGCTGCTTCAGTGCCTTACCATTCTCCCTTTGAAGGTTAGCAATCATCTGAATGACTAACAATGCCATTTACTCAAAATTCCACCACATTCACGGCTCTTTATATACAGAGAAACATGCTTAAAATTACAGAATACAAAACCACATACATATACCTACATAATGAATAATGAAACAATAAAATAATAAACCATCAATCCAAACAGCAGTAACACCATCATCCAACTGGGACTCCAGTACCCCAAAGGCTCAGACAAATAGCCTAGTCTGGACAAGGTTAACCAGCAACTCGGAGAAACAAGGAGGGTCAGGGCCAATTATATGACACAAGGAAGGTCAGTCTTATCAATCTTTAACAGAGACAACCAGCACCTGGAATTGCACCTGGAAGCCCATTTGGAGTCAGTGCAGCTGGTATATTCAGTTACCATTTGGAGGCAAATATGTGTATGTTTTTACTTTTGTTCTCACCATTTACCTAAGAGAAGACAAACTGAGTTATAGAGTCAAGGTTCCATATCTATAGATATCAGTTTCTTTTCTCTACGATTTAAGGTAAATTGAATTTTTTGGGAATGTTAAACTTGAGAGTGAAGTTAAATTGTATTAATGAAGAAAAGGTTAAAAATGAAGAAAATATGCTTTCTTCATTAGTTTTGCATTACCTAGCTAGCCTGAGGACAAATCTTGGGGAAGTAAGAAGCTTGCACCCTTTTTTATATCACTTTCATTGCTCTGGAAAATGTCAACGCTGTAAACATTGGATGTTCCCGCTCTGACAACTGATGAAAATGCAGCCATTTTCGCTTTGCTTTTAACATGCTTTTTCTTCTATTTAGAAATCAGGTGCAGAAGGGGGGTTGGGATGAATGCTTGAGCTCAGCTAGCCATAATAATAATGCTGCTTTGTGGGAAATCAAGGACGAACTGATAACGGTTTGGCAGGCTGAGGAGCTGGAGAGAAAGCCCACGTTTCAGGCTAATTGGAGAGCGTGATTTATGACTGTTTATTGGGGGTGGAAATTGCAATTTGTTACTTTGTATCCAGGGGAAGGGATTTTAGTAGTGCCGATACTTTGTTTCCTGAATAAAATGTTCTTTAAGGAAGAATTCTTGCCTTGAAGCTCTTTTGATGGGTTTCATCTATCGGAACCATAACAGCCACATTGTGGATTTTCTATTTCATGGAAAGCACTTGTATTGTTTTGTATCATTCAGGGTATCTGACTAAACATACTTAATGTGTTACACAAGACCTACAGCATTCTTCTATAGAACCTAAGCATAATCTTGGATAAGCCTTCATCTCACTGATTCAGCATTAGAATCTGTCATAAGCATATATCCTTGAGGTGTCAGAAGATATCTTTGTCAGATGGACAGATGAAAACATTTTTACATACAGGGCATTAAATTGTTTCAAACAGATGCAAAAAGTTTGACTAGTACTAAAATCATATCAGTTACCTTGTTTATGAAGAGACTCAAGACATAATTTCCTGAATTTCTTTCTGTAGAGAGTTGCTGCAATTCTTATAACTAAAGCATGGTCCAGAGCAGTGATGGTGAACCTGGTACAAATGTGAAAGGTGACACGCCACAATGTTTTAGGTGACACACTAGCATTCACCAAAACCCAGCAACTATTTTAGAAAGCACATCCTTTTCTTGCATGATTTTTGGAGGCTGCAGAAACTGTATGAGAATGGGTGTGCTCTTGCACAGCCTCTGGATCCTCTGAAGATTGCATGGGAATGAAGCATTTTCATCTGGCTTTCAGAGGTTGCCGAAGAACATTCTCTGAAGCTGCTTCAAGAATGAAAGCCTTGTGTGAACCAGAGCAGCCTCGGGTAGGCACCAGGGGTGTCAACAGAAAAAGAACACTGCCTTATGAAACACCCAGCCAGGCAGGAAAAGGTCTCAAGCAGGGAATTAGCTTTGAATCAATGCGCAGACACAAAAGATCCTGAACTGATCCCCCAAAAGGCCCATAGAGCCTTTTCTATCTGATCCCAAGAGAAGACAAGCAGTCTAGAAAGATTCCTGTATATTAGGCAAAATATAATATAGTCGGCTTGAACTCTATACATTTGGATCTGATTGCTTGTGCATGACAGATCCCGGGAAGCACTGTATCACAAAGGACTTTTTAACACAATCAGGTATGTTTACTATTGGATCTGCTGTGCTCAAATTCATTCATATTAAGTATGTGGAAATAGCCAGTTTGCCTTTCATCAGGAAAGCATCATCAGATTTAGAAAGGCTTAGGGTAACCCAAGTTGGAGGTAATGTTAAGACTGTAGTAAACCACCAGAGAAAATAAAATTAAATATTTAATAACATGCACATATATAATCCCCGTTAGCCCAAGGAGCTGCTGATAATAGTTCTACAAAGGAATTATTAAATGTCATTTGCACCTGTATAAATGTCTGGTTTGGCACAGCAACCAAACAAGACAGACATAGACTTCAACGGAGTTAGAACTGCAGAAAAAACAATTGCTACCAGCCTGCCTTCCATTGAGGACCTGTATACTGTACGAGCAAGAAAGAGGGCTGTGAAAATATCAGACCCCTCATATCCTGGACATAAACTATTTCAACTTCGTCCCTCAAGACGACACTATAGGGCATTGCAAACCAGAACTAGACATGAGTTTTTTCCCCCATGGCGTCACTCTGCTTAACAACTAATTCCTACAACACTGTCAAACTACTTAGTAAAACTGTATTACTATGATACTCATCTTTCCTACCTATCATCTTATGACTATCTTTGTTGCTTGTATCTTACAATTTATAGTATTTAGTATCCTAGTATGATTTATGTTGTTTGCTTAGCTAGTATTCTATCACTGTTACATCTTATGATTTATGATGAAGTGTTGTATTTTATGATTTATGATGAATGTATTTCATGTTGTTTATGATCATGAATATCACTATTACCTGTATCTACAGAGAGCTTATGCACCAGAGACAAATTCCTTGTGTGTCCAATCACACTTGGCCAATAAAAAATTCTAATTCTAATATGAAGTATTTAGTTGATGATCTGTCTTCTTCACAAATACATTTTCTGATGTGATGCCGATATCAGAGGTGAACTGCAAGCAGTAGCAATGGCTTTGCCTCCTAATGATGGTAAAGAAACTATAGTAGAATGTCAATCTTGTTGCTGATATGCATATCCTAGATCAGGGGTAGGCAACCTTGGTTCTTTTATGACTCATGGACTTCAACTCCCAGAATCCTGATCCAGCATGGATTCCATTGAGTGTCAACTGGTTCTAGTGTTTTCGGAAGGGAAAACAGCTTCTCTTTGTCCATTATTATGCACAATTTTGTACACCTCAATCATATCCCCTCTCTTTTGCCTCTTTTCTAGACTAAAAAGCCCCAAATGTTGCAACCTTTCCTTATAGGGAAGCAGTTCGAGTCCCGTGATCATCTTAGTTGCCCTCCTCTGAACGACCTTTAACTCCATTATATCCTCTTTGAGGTTGCGGCAACCAGAACATATTCCTGATGTGGTCACACCACTGATTTACCTTACAATGTTGGCATTCTATTTTCAAAACTGTTTCTGATTATCCCTACTGTGCTGTTGGCCTTTTTTAAAACAGTCAATGCATTATTCCTTCTGCCCCAGCATCTCATTGTAGGTTTTGCAAATATATTTGCAGCTGAAACTTTATAGAGAGCTTTTAGTATTCTCTTCAAACTGCTTTTCATTCCTATGCCTGTATCCAAAGCAGATAAAAAATAAAGAAAAAGCAATGCAAATTTAGAAGCAGGATATTGGTTTATTTATAATCAGTCAAGTACTAGTGGACAGATTAGTACAATAAATAAAGTTTGTCCCATGTACTTTCCATTTTCCTCTGCATAAGTTGTCAACATGAAGGGATCTAATGAAAACCCCAGACCCAAAAGAATCCTGTACACCTGCCCTCCAATACAAGCAATACAAAATAAGTTGTGGAAGGAAGAAAAATTAAAGTGCAAATTAAAAGGCAATTTAATGCTGGTGGCTTGTATCACAGCCCACTGAATGTGGAAAAGTATTTGGCTGATAAATGTTCAATGCCACAAGTTCTCCTCAAACATATTGTGCATTTAACCACCGAAGGATACAGACTCCCAAGCCTCCTCCATGGCAGGGAGGGAGAGAGAGAGAGAGAGCTCCAACAAAGGAAGAATATTGCACATTTAAGTCAGAGGCAAATGATACGGATTTGCCAGCACCAGGACATTCAGCTTCAGGTGTTTGTTTTCTTTCATGTCCTTTACCCTCAATATAAAACTGCAAGATAGCAGAAGTTGCTGCGGATTTGGTTTTTGTGCGGAAGTCATGCTATCATACATTCTTCATTACAGTAGAACTTCTTGTTGTATCCCACAATTAAAACCCAAAATGTACTGGGTCAAATTAAAATGCTTCTGTATCACTGCTATCTGGATAACCTTTGGAGGATACAATGTCTGTTTTTTCAATCGATTCTGTCTGGCACAAATTCTGTCTGGTACAAGAAGCTGTGATTTGCTAAGTACTAGAAGACCCATAGATGCAACTGCCAAATTCATGGCTTACTCAAATAAGATTACACTTCAGATCCCACCATTCCATGTCTTAGGATCCTTCACCTCGTCTCTTAGCTAGCTCAGAGAAGACACATGTATGAATACATGCATAAAGTCAGGACATACAGGAACTTTTGCTACAGCACTCAACAGTGAAATGCCATAGAATAGTGTTTCAGGAGTGTTGCTATCTGGTATAAGAAACTTTTCAGTGTGCAAATGGTACATTTTAAAAATGACCGGTTCCACACCCAAACCTTTATGAAAGTTAGATAGCAGCAACATACTGTAACCAGGATCCGCTTTTCTTCCTGATGGATGCATCAATAATTCTTTGCTAAAGGCAAACTTATGCACTTGGCAAATAAACTCTTGGATGAGAGCCAGATATGGGACTTCTCTCCTCTCTAGACAGACGCAGATCACTGCCTTCCCATGCATTTTTTGGCAAGCTAGTATTTTGCACTTTTAAGTCAAAATTCAGACCACAGCACAGCCTTGTTTCCTTTGTCCACACTGACCACATGGGCTCCAGATGGTGACCATGCTACAGCATTGATGGGGGTGCTGAAACAAAAAAGATGACATAAATGTTATTAGATCCCTGAAAGGTACAAAATTTGAGTTAAGGAAGAAATGCTGCTCAATCTCCACAGAACTATTTTTGAAGATTATTGCTATTTACTAAGTAGAACGAGAAACATTTGGCTCAAAGATGTGTTGACATGGACCTCTTCATATTCTCCAGCAATGTTCTGAGCACTTAACATTAGCCTTGCAGTCTGGGAATAATAGCCCCCAATATATGTAGGGAGCATCAGCTTCAGGAAGGCTCCCTTGTAGGCTAGTTTCTGCTCCAAAATATAGAAGGCTCAGATTTTAACAGCATTATCTTGACTCACCTGTGATGCTTGGAAAGTGTCTTTTCTACTTTTCCAGTGAGCACACTCCATATATAAAGTGATCCATCTGCTGAGCCAGCCACAACATAATTTCCATCAGGGCTGAAAAATCACAAATTTGGAGCAGAGAAAAAATGTGTTACTGCTGTTTGTAGTACAATGCTTCATTAGTTGATGGAAATCTCCCAAAAGTCTAGAAGAGACTTTTGACCAAATGGAATGAATATATTTAACTATAATACACTGCAAAGTTGACACTAAATTCGTTTCCCTCCTACCTAAAACACTAAAAATAAGTGCAAAATGAATACCTACAACCACAACAACTGATTAGAAGGTCTGAATTTCCTTTTCTTCTGATCAGTGGGAACAGAATGTAATTCTGTTCTTGAAGTTTCATATAAATACAAAATAACTTCATCTAATCTAATATGCTAAGCAAGTACCTCAATATACTGTATACTGTATACAAATAATAAAAAAAAAACAGACCCAAGTTTTGGTAGTTCAGCTTCTCACCTGAATACAACTCTAGTCCAATCAGACCCACATTTAAATCCTGGAGCACTGGAAGAAAAAGCCCACCACAAATGTTAAATGTATCTTTTCAATTCATTTTATAGGCAGCTACAAAAAGACATCTTAGCCACACAAACCTGAAAATTAACAATCAAACCAATCAGGCCTTTTTCTTTATTAAGCACAAACATCTACATTAGGATGTCATGGACAGTCAACAAAGATATTTTTCAAGAACAGGCTGCTTATTACCATTAAATGTCAACAGGACAAGCTTTGAATTCCTGGCTTTTGACAAAAGATAAGAAATCTACAACTCACTTGCAGAGCCATATTCACCTGAATGTCTGTTTGACAGCATTGATTCTGAGATCAATAATTTTCAACAGATCATCACGAGAACAAGTAAGAAGCTCTGTTCTCTCAGGGTTGAGATCTAGAGCTGTAATCCTTCCCAGCAATTCCATTTCCTGTACCACACTTTGAGTTCTAAAAACGAAATATAACACAACATTTCCTTGATGATACTTAGCTTGGTGGCATACAAGAAGCCTCATTAAAATGTTACAGTGGATAAAGGGAGTAATCAGTAGCATAATTTATGTGCTAATTAGGTTAAGTGATATACTGCTTTGCAGCTTAGAACAAAAAGAGTGTTTAAATCTAGCCTTTTTAAAACAGCAATAGGTAAATTTACTTTAGAACACTAGCATTCTTGTGGCAGTCACTGAAGAAAAGTATTTTTCCCCATTGGCCCCAAGTACATTATATTCTTCACCAGAGTACTGAATCCTACTCAGCTTCCTAAAAGCTGAATGTGAAGGTATTAGTCCTTAAACTACCTGTATTGTTGAGATTTCCTAGGTTTGGAAGCAGGACCATTTCTCTGACCAGGTTCTTTTGAGCCAGGTGAACCAAAAGTCAAACAGTGTGGCTTTAGGTGTTCTTTATGTATCTCTCCTCAGGTCTGACTAATACATGGCTTTTCAAAGTGCATGAGTTCACACTGGAAGACTATCGCTCTTCATTAGAAACATGTAAAATCTTTTGCAGTCAAAAGGTTCTGAATCGAAACCTGGTTCTGATCTTACTGGAATCATTCTGATATCAAAATGGTCTCTCCCAATTTCAGAAGGAAGTTGCACTCACCTAATATCCCAAAAGCGAATTTTCTTATCAAAGTGTCCACTCATTACACACTGTTCTGTGCAGACAAGATCATTGCAGCTGGAGCCCGCAAATACCGTCTTTATACCTTTAAAAAGATGAAGTTACTAATCATGTAATTGAATCCACAATCTTTCTTCCATAAAAGCCTGCTAAAATTGTTTATTTAAACTAATGTTGGCAAGAGAGATTTTACTGTATATTCCTCCTTACTAGATCTCATTGAATTTTATGGCAGATTTTGAAGAAATTGCAATCAGAGCAAAATTCTGGAGAAATTCTTATGGAGGAGTATACCTGTGTGGTTTTGAGTTAGACAAGGGATGGAGGAGAAGATGCTTTCACCGTATTGCATTTCCACGAAAAGATTCGTTGGCTTTGTATGCTTACATTCAATTTCAAATCCCGAGAAAAGCATATTCTGTTAAGATATTGGTGCAGAATTGCTTCTTCAATTGCAGAATTCAGAGAAACCATCCATAAAAAACTTCTGTCTATATTTAGAAGAGAATTTTGAAAGCTATTTCTCTAATTTATAGATCAAAAACTACCCTATGTCTTTATTTGGTTTACTTTGAAAGAACTAAAATAACTATGAATATGAACATAAGCAAGCTAGGTATTCATCCCCATCAATTTTTTGAAGCACAAGGGGGCAGGGGAGAGAGGACAGAGATAAAGAGCAATTTTCTCACTTTTTAAGAATGACTGGCAACATATTAGATTGGTCCATCCCTTCTGATATTCTGAAAGGCCCTTAAGATCATGTGACCAGGCCTGAGGCTCCCATGGAACTGGATACTTGTTTAGATACCTCCATTGCTCAGGGGGTCATTTGTATGCTTCCTTCACTTATGCTTGTATCTTGGATTTTTAAGATATTCATTAATTAACTATGGTTTTTATATTTCTATTTGCTGTTCCGGTTCTTGTACTTTTGGTTTTATCTATTGTTATGCACTGTCCAGAGTCACTTTTGCAGCTATATCAATCAGATTAATAAATAAAAAATTTTTTTTCTTTTATACTTGGTAGCAGTGGCTAGCTGGTAGCTAATGGGTTCTCTGGGTGTGGAGAAAATGGGTGCCATTCAGAGCAAAAAAAAATTAAGATTTTTTTCCTATCCTTATTATTTTTATAAGTAGCTCAAGGCAACTAACATATCTAATACTTCTTTCTTCTCTTATTTTTCCCACAACAACCAACCTATGAAGTGAATTGGGCTGAAAGAGTGACTATTTTATTGAATAAATGTTTAAAATTTCAATTTTATATAAGGTTTAAAAGTTAAAAAGTCCTTAATCTACACCCTTCTAGATTGTAAGGAAGCCCAGAGAAATAGCAGTAGATGGACCCCCGTGAGCTAGCTGGAAGCTGCACAACGACTTTATTTATCTGTTTATCAAAACTTAAATGCCACCCATCTCACCAGAACAACTCTAGGCAGCTTACAGACATTGAATAAAATATAGAATAAAATATTAAAATAATATTTTAAATTCAAAAATTCAATTCAAATAAAATTAAGCAGGACGGAGAGGGAGGGCACAAAGTGCACCTAGAGACGAGGTGGGATGTTCTCTACTCCAGTGTTTCTCATAAGATGGGTGGACTTCAACTCCCAGAATTCCCCTGCTCTACTCCATTAGCCACCTCCCTCGGTCTTCTGATCTAGGCTAAGATTCAGGGTCCCTGGGGGCTTTTGCCATCTATTTATATTTTTCTTACAGGACAGGAAGTATAAACAATCACACCTAGAGATAGCTTGATGACACAACTTCAGACAATTGGTCCACTGCTAGGGATATTTTTAAGTAACACACGCACTCCTAGCACATAACATCTGGGATAGTCTGATGATTTACTTTATAAACAACCCAGATAAATGTCTTTGCTAAAAAATATCTGTACATGCTGTCCTCTTTATTTTAATTATTACAAGTAGCAATCTAGATAAAAGATCAGTTATTTATAATGAAGCAATCTACAAAGCTTGCTAAGCTGTTTCTTCCATGAACTTGCAAGGAATTTGCAATACAAAGCTTGCAAGTTATACACAAATTATACACTTATATGTGCAGAAGGAAAAAGGGGCTCACCCCACTAACTGCTCACCAATCTTTTGCGGTGCCACTATATCAAATCATTAAAAGTATGAACACTATTATAAACACAATTTAGAATCTTCTACAAAACTTGAAGTCACAAAATCTGGGGGGGAAAAGCATCAACAGGTGAGTCCACTTCCTCAACTGCTTAAAGATTTAGCAGCTCTTGCAGTATGTCACATAGTATAAGGTTAGTCTTTGCTGACAGCAGCACTGTTTAATATAAATCTTTATTAGGAGCATCTATTTCAAAAGGAAGAAGTCAATCTCAGCCCAATAGCAGGAAATATATTTTTCTTAAACCAGCAAACTTTTCTGGTTGTGAAAACACTCAATACAAAACTGTGGATCACAGAAATATTTGCAGAGACATACAAACAAACATACCTGCACACTTTATGCATGGATAGCATTTGGATCAATGTTAATATTAGCAGAATGGTAAATAGAAATGAGCTGAGCGAGATGATAGCTACCACTTCTGCCTATCTGCATTATTAGGAGGAAAGCTACTAACCAAATGGGAGAATGCCAATTGCTGTAACAGCAAACTTAGCCTAGATCTACAATGGCATAGAGAATCCGTGTTATGTGCAAGAAGAAGAAATCAACTTATCACTTAAAATATTTTAATAAGATCATATAAATACTAAGAGAAGAAACTTATTAAGAATTATTCTGGGTAAGAGTAATAGGCAATCAAACAATATAAGATCTTTTAAATGCTGGTATCTGGTTGCGTCTTTTTATAGCAGCAGATTAGCCATTTTTCTCCAATGACTGATATGGCTTCAAAGTCAAGAAAATTTAGAAACCAAAACCTATTTCACTTATTAGAAATTCATTTTCTTAACATCAGTCAGTGGTGACTACCCAGATGACACTTGGGGCAACAGTAAAATGTTTAGTTCCACTGATCAATGGAATGAGTCTTTAGTAACATTCCTCATTTTCAGTGTCCTACCCCAAGGGAAGAAGCCAGCTTTGAATCCATATACATATCAGAAGATTTAACAGAACAGCAATTTTGAATGCTTTGAGAGGTAATCAGTCAATGAGTGTTCTTCTTGTCCCTTTGATGCATGTGGGAAACTGTGAAACGGCTTCCTTACAGACTTTGCTGCGCAGGTCCCATAGCTTGAGTGTTCTGTCATGACTCCCAGATACAATGCGAGCTTTGTCCAGAAGGAATTTGGCTGATAAAACCTTTCCACTATGCCCCGTGAGCGTGTGCTAGAGAAATTGACATTAGGTAAGAAAACAAATTTTTACACTCACTATTCAATAGTTTAACAAAAATAGAATTTTAAACAATTACTTAGCCTTCATTCTACACTGAGAACTAAGAAATGGCCTTTCTATACAAGTATGAGCACTAGTTTTGGTATCTGAAATAGATATCCAAAAGGTTGCATATACAGGTAGTCCTTGACTTAGTAACAATTCATTGAGTAATTGTTGAAAGGCACAATGGCACTGAAAAAAGTGACTTATGACTGTTTTTCACACTTATGACTGTTGCAGCATCCCCATGGTTACATGATCAACATTCAAATGCTTGGCAACCGATTCGTATTTATGAGGGTTGCAGTGACCTGGCTCATGTGATCACCTTTTGTGACCGTCTGACAAGCAAAGTCAATAGGGAAGCTAGATTCATTAACAATCATGTTACTAATTTAACAACTGCAATGATTAACTGAACAACAGTAGCAAAAAAGGTTGTAAAATAGGGCAAAACTCACTTAAAAATGTCTCACTTAGCAAAATAAATTTGCAGCTCAAATGTGGTCGTAAGCTGAAACTGCCTGTATTTTTTCTTTCATTAGTGTTATATTTAACAATGGAGCACAGGTATGGTTGGCAAATGAAACCTACAATTATCTATGCTGGGAATATACAACAAGATATGGCTCACTGTTATGTCCTGTTTCCATTTGTTTCCTAGGAATATTTGGTTGACCATCTTCAGAAAACCATTATCTGGACTCTGACCAATCAGTGAAGTTCTACAATTTTAAACAGAGAAGTCCTTTCCAAGTTCCTATAATTTAATACAGGTAGTCCCTGACTTCCAAGCATTTATTTAGTGCCCATTCAAAATTAAAATGACTTACGATCTCTGCCCTAAGTTACAGCCTCTACAGTCCCCCCTCCCCCCATCACGTGAACAAAATTTGGGCATTTGACAATCCAACTGTCTTTACACCATTCCCAGGATGCTGCAGCAGTGTCCCAACTATCTCACCCCACTGGGTCCCTGCAGTCCCAAACCCTTCTTCCCACCCCCAAAATGACATCCACTTCCGGGATGGCACCACGTGGTCGCCACTGTGTAGGAAGGCTGTGTGGTAGAGAAGCTGCTTGCTGAAGGAGATCTATCAAAAAGGTAAGTGGCCAAGCTGTGATTGGGGATGGGAAGTAGGGTGTTGGAAACAGTGTGGCGGAAAGCTGGCCCAAGGCCAGTGCAGACTCAGTGAGGCAGGAAAGAAGGCCTAAGGCCTGCAGGAATCCAGGGTGGGAAGCGGAGAATGGGCTGCCTGAGGGGATATGGGAGTCCCTGAAAGGCTTGGGAAGCTGGGGGAGGTGCTGCAGTGTAGGCTTGGGCCTGCACTAGATCAGAGGCAGAGCAAAGATTGGGGTCGTTAAGTGAGGTGATCATGTGCGTGCTTTTCTTAATAACTATCATGACGTGATGAAATGGGCAGGCTCCATTATGGACATAAGTCAAGGACTATCTGTATTTACTATGAAATAAAGTTCAATATACAGAAGATCACTAGCAAATCTAGTAACAGTTCATAATCTATGGCAGAGCAGTTCATGCAGTTTGCTAATGTTTAATGCAGGGTTCTCAGGGATTGAAACTAAAGCTGTCTGCGTGTAAAACATGCTCCTACCTTCTTAGCTATGGTAAAAAAAAGAGTGGATTAGAGAAGGAAAGTAATGAATATGGAATATACTTTTGTTTACCAAACCAGTTTCAAAAGTTTGGCAACCTAGTGCTGTTACTATCCATTTTTATAGTGTTTAGTTAAAATATATGCCAAGTTATTAAATTATATAATTCTTCCAGAATCATATAAAAATACTTAATATCTGTTTCCAAATAGTATGTTCAAATCACTTTGTGTTGGAAATATCAAACAAGTTATATAAATAAAATAGGTAAAAGACAATTAAAGGACAACTCAAATTTTAATATATTGAGTGTTAACATCTATTATCACACTCAATTTCTAACATCTTTTTTATAGCTATAAACCTTGTCAGAATCAGGCACATGTGCCATGGCTTGGAAGAAATACTCACCCGTAACCGATGATCATCCATTGTCCAGATCCTACTGGCATAGTCATTTGAAGCCGCTAATAAGCAGGAACCCTATGGAAATGATTTTTAAAATGTTTTCTACAATAACCATTTTTACAATCTACAATTTCTAAGTAATTTTGTTTCACATTATTTTATGCTCTTATCTCAATCTATGCCATTGCCTAATCTTATCACTTCATTTTAGGTATATTAACAGGTTTTTCAAGCTTCATTACCTTTACATATTCTCCCCTTCTTGTCTACCCTGATTCCATTTTTTTTCTTCCATTATCTTCCCATTTATTTCCCTCATCCATTCTTTCTCCCATTCCTAATTCTTCTGTTGATAGTGTCCTGTGCAGATGTTTTGCTTCATTAAGAGGTCTCAGTTTAAAAAGCTGAGATCATATACCCATTTACTTGCCTCCACCACTTAAAACTCCTTTATTGTTTTATGTTGGATAACAATTTCAGCGGTGTCTACTCAATACTCTACAAGGACACAAACTGAATATATCACAATGTATCAGCAAATACTCTCCCACACATAGCATTTCTATAGCTTGATGGAAGAGTAACTGCTGGGAGTTAGATGGTTAGGGAAGCAATATTCTGGGCAAATCAGACCTTTTACTATTCATCACTGACCTCAGCAAAACATTGTTGCCCTGTCTTGTAGTAGTACAGACTTAAGTTATATGCTTCGGCATTATTAAAAAATAACCTGCTCAGGGTTAAAATATATATACCATCTATATTTACAGGCAACAGGCCTAACTTTTTCAGGTACTTCCAAAAGAAAAAAAAGAATAAAATATTGTGTTACTAAAAAGATGACAATTTTATACCACTTCTCAGCAATTGCTTAATTTTCCAGATGATCTGTCTTTTAATGTACATTGGTATTACTCAAGGAAGAGGATGGGCATATTGGAAACTATGGGTTTAGAAAATTTTGAAATCAGACATAAAATTAAAACCCAAGGCCTTTCTTTTAGGGAGGGCAAATAAGCAATTAAGGAAAAAAAAGCGTGAAATTTTGTTTTTATATGTGACATCAGTGGCAAGGTTACTATCTGTCCAAAAATGGAAAGAAGAAAATACGCCTACAATGGAAGAATTTTATTTATTTATTTGTATTGCACTTTTCTTATTTTTACAAATAACTCAAGGTGACAAACATATGCAACAACATTCCTCTTCCTATTTTCCCACAATAACCACCCTGTGAGGTAGTTGGATTCAGAAGATGTGATTGGCCCAAGATCACCCAACTGGCTTTCATGGCTAAGGAGGGATTAGAACTCTGCTTTCGAGCCTGGTGCCTTAACCACTAAACCAAACTGGCTTTTGAAAGTAATGGAGCCAGTTGAGATGGTGAAATTGACTGTTTTGCTTAGACACAATAATTTGATGAAATTTCTTTTGACTTTTGAGACCACTGTTAGCTTACAAATCAAGGGGAAAAAATCAACTGTTGACTTTGGAATTTGAGGATTGGATTGAATTAAAGAAATATTGTAGCTTTTTAAATATAGAATTATTCATATTTTACCATTCATTTACCTTTGGGATTAAAATCAAGAGAATAATATTTTACGAATATGGTTATTTAAAAAAGTTGATTATTGGTGTTTTAAGCTATCAATATCTAGCACATCTCTTTTGATATTTCCAGAAGCACAGTCAATATATATTGATACCAAGCAAACTGCACTGTGCAGCAATTCAATCCTATTTCTTTATTTATTTTTATATCGACTGTTCTTCTGGAAATGCCATAAATGATGTGCTAGTGAAGCAGAGCAGAACGTATTTGCAAAAAAAAAAATACATCCATACTCACAGCATTATCAAACTCTACACTAGTAATCCCTGCATTACTGCCAGATAGGGCGGCTTTAAATTCACACTTATCTGTAATACAAAAGAAAAGAGTTAGGAGGCAAGAAAAAGCATGAATGCACGTCAGTTTCATTCAATTAGCTAAGAAACATATCTCAAAGATATAAACCACAGAACTGATCATTTAGAATTAGTAATATGTCATTTCTATTTCTTGATTCATAAAACTGATTTATATGTAAGGCAGGCTGTAAGGCTCAGTTCTGATTACTCTATCTTATGATGCTACTCTTCAGAATTTGGGCACAGAACATTCTTTTTCCCAACCTAGGTATTTCACTACATCCTTCTAATGGAAATGGTAGGGATTATCAAACCAAGATTGTGCTGCATCAGTAAACCCATATATCTTTTATTGCAGGGGTGTCAATCTGCCGGCCCACGGGCCAGATGCGTCATGGCGAAACCACACCCACCCCATTGCCGGCAATGGAAAAAAAGGTGCAATATGTCGCGACACGTCACGTGATGTTGCAAGTCTGACACTCCTGTTCTATTGTCTGAACAGTTTTGGAAAAGATATTTTATCCCTCCAATGCATTAAGGGATTTATTTGGGGATTCCTACATTAATTTCTTAGTTCAGAATTGTAGCTACCTTTTAAAGATATCAACTATAGAATCAAACTTGTAAGCAAAAAAAGCATGTGTCCATGAATTAAAACCTCTTGTCTTTTTTATCTATATTTCTTTAAAGGACTTACCACCAAAAACTTCCCAAATTTTGACTCTCCGGTCTAAGCCTCCTGTTGCTAATAAACGAGATCCAGGGCTGAATTGGACTGCATTAACCTCCCCATCATGTGCATCCTAAGAAGATGAAAAACAACACAGAGACAACAATTATTGATGATTTCAGGACCCAGATCTGTCAGCCTCTAGCAGCATACATAAAAAAAAAACTGAACGAGACTCTAAGAAAGTAACAAAAAAAAAAAGTCTATCAACTCTTGAGTTTTTCAGTATACATTTCCTGTTTAAAGCTATCTATAAGAAACTTTATGACACCCAGTTTGGTTTAGTAGTAAGACATCTGGTTAGAAATCAGGGCACTGTGAGTTCAATCCTGCCTTCGGTATGAAGCCAGTTGGGTGACTTTGGGCCAGTCACTTTCTCTCAGTTCTAGGCAGAGAGCAATGACAAACCACTTCTAAAAATGTTGCCAAGAAGACTGCAAGGACCTGTCTAGGCAAGTTGGAAATGACTGAATGAAAGAAAAAAAAGAAACTAAATACATGTACAACCAAAACTCCCCCCCCCCCACCTTTAAATCCCAAACAAAGGCCTAGGAACTGTTTTTTGGCATCAGAGTTCTACTCCTAAAATGCTGCATTCAGCTAAATACTGAAGAAGTGATAAAAGCTACATGTTGAAAAGCAGTCAAGAAAAGAATGGGATATTAGTAAAACAGTAAATCTGACTGTTAATATATCTGAATGAAAAGAAAAATAATTTTGCATTTATAAGGTTAAAAGGTAAAGGTTTCCCCTGCCCAGTCGTGTCTGACTCTAGGGGGCAGTGTTCATCTCCGTTTCTTAGCCAAGGGAGCCAGTGTCCTTCAAAAACTTTTCTATTGTCATCATGTGGCCAGCATGATTATACACCGAACGGAACGCTGTTACTTCCCTCCAAAGTGGTACCTATTTACCTACTGGCATTTGCATGCTTTCAAACTGCTAGGTGGGCAGGAGCTGGGGAAGTAACGGGAGCTCACCCTGTCGCACAGCACTCGGGTCTTGAACTCAGGCTATCAGCTTTCCAGCTGACAAGCTCAGCCTCTTTAGTGGCTGAGCCACCGCGTCCCTTTTATAAGGTAAAACAATTACTAAATTTGTATTTATGTCTCTATGTTTGTGTGCATTTTTGCTAGATTATGTTTAGTACTTGTACATTATGAAGTGATTTTACACTGTTTAGGATTAAATGCTCACATTATAGAAATGTATTTGTTGTGTGTTGATTCCATGTCATTCCTAAATCTATTCCATATATATATACGGTCATTTGATTTAAATAACTTTATGCATTTAATTAAAAAAAATTACTACAGAAGTTAAAAGTAGAAAAGTGATACCGAGTCAGAAAAAAATATATGCAGGAAATAAAGAGGTCTCAGCTTGAAAACTAAAGATCATGCACGTTAAGAACACATTCCAGAACTGCCAGCTCCTTGACTGGTTTTGTTGGGAGAGAGTCAACTCTTAAGTGCTTTCGACTGCAAGCAACATGAACTGACGATACCCACATAATGTCAGCAGCTTCATAACATCTGTCAGCATTACTGGAGCATGGATGGAAGAAAGAAAAGAAAACTGTTGGGAGCTCTGGAAGTTGTGGATGTGCAATTTCACTAGTGCAATCAGACCTTTCTGTAATCATCATTGACCTCAGTATTTATTAGAATTTCTCAGGTTTTGGCTGGTTTAGAAAGACCCCATTTCTTGTTGCAAAAGCCACACTACAATTCTTTCCAAAGTCACAAAAGCCCCTTGGGCTTGCCATGCCAGGAACATATAGCATCTGATCAGAAAAACAAAGGAACGGTTGACTGAACATGAAGTAAAACTTGAAGCACTTTACATGTTTACACTGCAAAGTATCACACAAAAGTAAATAGGAAAACTACTCAGTAAAACGTATTAAATTTTTAAGATAATGCATCCTAGACATACTTACAAAGACACACACTGCTATGTTGGGTAGTCGGACCTCTCTGCTTGCAGTAGGATGTACATCAGTATTATCTTGAGGGATAGGACATGAGGATAAAGAACGCCTCCTGAGAAAGGTTACATCAATATGCAAATAAGTATACAGAGGAAATTAGCGATGTCTCCAGATTATAGGCAGGGGGATGACCTCAACTACACAATAGATAAGAATGGAAAGAAAGGCAAGGAGTCTTAAAACAAATTCAAGTATTCAACAAAAACAGGGAATCAATACCCAGAAATGGTTGTGCATATTAGGGACTCCTCTATAGCCTTTGCATCTAGTTTCTCGTGTGAACCCAATCAACTGCATAAAAACTCCTTATGCCAGAATGAGGGGAAATTTATCACCATTACAACTGAATCCCAAATTAGAAATGTTTGAGGTGAGGAACACCAATATTTATTTATTTGTTAAATATCTACTACTATTTTAAATGCTTTTTCCTATACAAGGTAAATCCTATTTAGTTGCAAAGATACATAACCTATGATTAATGCCTAATTTAAAACTCACATTTCATTATTAACAGAGAGCTTATACATAACACAAAAAAATAACTAAAATGATTGGGCACAGCAATCATGTAGATTATGTCCAGCATTTCTTCCCTAAGTTGTTATACCTCAAGCATCCACAATATCTATGTATTATTTAACTAGAATGTCTTTTCAATGCTACAGAAACAACATGAGACAATTATTCAGCAACCCTCATCACATGCTAAATTAAGTGTGAATAATTTCAAGCAAATTTTCACCTGGCAGTATCAGAAGAGTGATGTCCCAAAAGGGGAGACTCAGACAGACTGGAGGGAAAGATCAGAGGTCAGCACACAGCAGAAGTAAGGAATTGAACACAAAAGAAAAGGAGAGATAGGAGCTAGAAGAAGGCTTGACATAAGAAAAATTGTTTGCATGCCTAGTATCACTGAAGTGCTGCTATATATTGAACTAATATGTAATGAAAAGGTAAATGCATAACAACCTACCCAAAGATATTAGTGATAGAATCCAGAAGGCCTCCAGTGGGCTGGGAGAGTCGCTTACTAAAGAGAAGGGGAGGACAGTTTTCAAGGAAATCAAAACACACAAGCCCATAACTCTCAATTTTGAAGCCCCACATTCAGCAAGGAAAGCAAATGATAACAGGACAGTAGAAAAAGCCACCAACTTGGTTCTAAGTCAAAAGCTTGCACAAACAATTACGAACTGAATACTGTTGTTATATGAGCAGGAAGAAAAAGGTTCCTGGAATTTTGAGAATAAAATTAAAGGTGTATTTATATGAAGGCAGAGCATATTCTCAAGCATTCTCATGACTAATGTGATGGTTGGCCCATAATGGCCTTTAACAGGAAAAGTAAACATTTTTGCTGTTAAGCCAGTTTAAATGGAAAGACTTTTAAGTTCTGCATGTTTTGTTTGCAGATTCAATTACAATATAGAGTTGGAAAGAAATTTGTCTAAGAATCTATTATTTGCAGCTGTCACCAACATTAGATGAGCCAACTGTCCAAAAAGGAAACTTTTTATAAAGCCTACAGTGTTAACTAGCATAGCCCTTAACATTTGCAACCTTTGTAATTTTGATCTTGTTAATATTTACAGAGGATTTGAGTCTCCCTTTACTACTGCCATGACATGGCTCTGCCATAAACAAACTGAGAATGTTGGTATAAACCCAGCTCTTGAAAGCTGAGGGGCCATTTCCTAACTGATAGAGCACATTTAAATTCAAGGCCGCAAAAGCTTTATTTACATTGCTCTTTCCAGTGTCAGGAATAAACACTGCTATGATAAAAAGCAGATGTGGAGAGAAAAGGAGAGACTCCTTCCCTATATTTATTTGTGAGTCCTACAGTTTCAAAACATTCCTAGATAATGATACTGAAAAAGACATTTCCACAAAAAAATCAGTAGAAATAAGATCACAAAACTATAACTATTGGAGTGTTTCCTATAGGCATAATTCACTAGCTAATTTTCCCATTTGTATCCCATTAAAAATACTGTAAATGGTAGCTAAAAACATCAGCTGTGCAATTTTCATTTTATTACAATAGGGCATATAGCTGATAAATTATTTTCATACTGGCATCTGTTATCCATTAATTTATCATTCATCTATCCAGGGAATAATTTTCTCAATATGTTTGCTTCTCGAATGAACTTCCTGAATCAAATCAAGAATACCTATGAATTTTTTTCCCACCTGAAAATATTTCATGAAACTCTTTGAAAAACATGTTTTCAAACATCTCTGCTCACATACTACCTTGATGTCCGTGTGACAGCACGAACTGGAGATGTGTCCTCAGCTGGATCGGAGGTTTCATCAGCAAGGACTTCAATATCATCATCTCTGAAGAATGACAGATCATTCCTTGAATGTTCAAGAAGATCAGGCATTTCATATTAAACAGCCCTCTTCCCCTACTACTTCAAATACAGAATTTCACTACCATTTTTAATAGCACAATAACTGAATAACAGAATTAGCTATGCCATGGCTGTATTTTATTTGCCTTTTACAATTTTTAATCATATTTAATAGTTTGTAAAATGAAATTATTTAATTTGTTTGAATGTGACTTGTTTGCACAGTTAAAATATAACTATTTCTAAACAATTTGACAAAGGAGAATAGGATTTTTTTTTACCCATGGAATTCCAGCAAAGGTTGCATTCATGCTATTGAATAGTACTTGTGATTTCAGCATTTCCCCCCCTTACTATTCCCTGGGATGGGATGAAAGTTAACTCTCAGCTCTTCAACAGAGACAATCAAAAAGCCAAAAAGGAAACAAAAAGACCAAAGCACCTCCTCACTAGCAATCAAGACCCAGATGAGCAGAGATTAATACCAAGGTTAGCATTAGACCAAGAAGCAAACAATACCTCAACCAACTCAGACAAACAAGCAAACAGTAAACGACAGCCAAAGGAACCATCAAGACACTCCCACAAATACTGACAGGGAAGCCATTGGTATATAAAATGAGATCAAACCCCACTCCCTACTAGCATTGATGATATTACCTAGTTTGATAATGAACTGTCTGCAAGAAAACAACAAAGCTCAGCGACACCAAGGACTCCACAATCTCAGCTTTAAGGCTGGTGCAGTTCCTGGTCATTTTTAAGACTGTCAAAGTAACAAGGTGGGTTTGGATGCAAGCAGTGGTGGGATTCAAATATGTGAACAACCTGTTTCTCTGTGTGGATGCCACTTTTGGAAGTCCATTCTGGGCCTGGACAACAAAAAATTAGCTACCGGTTCTGCCGAACTGGTGCAAACTGGCTGAATCCCACCACTGGATCCAAGGTAGTAACAAGAAGCCCCCTCCAAGCATTATCTGGCTGCAGATACCTAGAATACTCATTCAGCAGCAAATATTTTAAAGTTATTACCAAATATTTGTAGTTATTCTTTATATGGGAGTGCCCTCTTGTAAAATCAATCATAATAAATTCACGAAATTAAGTTAGGGTCAGGTGCAAAGAATCAGTATCATGTTAAATATTGCTTAATCCTACACTAATGTCATCACTAAATTGGCACTAGATTAGAATTAACAGAATTCAAAGGGGGGGGGGGCTGGACTTGGATCGTTGAGGGAACGTAATGATTCCACATTGATTCCTCTCTTGACTTAATCCCCAGGCTCTGCCTTTTCCTCTTCTATAGATAGGCAGGAATAAACTTGCTGTACTTTGAAATAATTTTAGAACTGTATCAATGCACTTAAAAAAATAAACTTAAAAATAAAAATAAACTTAAAAATAAACTCAAATAATTAATTCTTAGCCCAAACAAATTCACTTAGTAAACAAAGCAATAAGCTTAAGTGAAGCAAACCTAGATAAGTTCTGTATAGAGTATTTCTAAACTAAACAGTCAGACACAATTGTTTAAAGGAAAATGTTTATGGCTGGTTAATCTGATGTATTGCTAATCAGTTCTTAATTCCCAGATCCTTTCACTTGATGTAGCCATTGAATTTGTAAGGAGCGTATTAAGCTCAGAAGGCCAAGATAAGACAGCAAAATAAAGAAAAACAATCTGAGTCAACAGAGAACCAATAAAACTGTTGCAAATTGTAAATCTAAAGTCAGTAAATATCAAACGTTACAAAAATTAAGTTATATAAAAATAATAATTAAAGTATTGCTGAAAAGATAAAATCAGAATTTTAGCTTGGCAGAAAAAATCTTACCCTATTAGGGTTCTGTTAAAAAAGAAGATGAAAACATCCATGAAGGTGAAGGTATAAAATCCAGGCTTGCCCATCCAAAGCTGCTGCTAATAAATAAATGTGCTCTTCTACTTCTGATTCTTAACAATTTTCTAAGAACACATACTATCACAGTTGGGAAAGGGGAAGATAATTCCTCTCACCCATCTAAAAAAATAGTCACCATCTTTACCTCCATTCCCCAGTTTTGTTGCTAGTAAAATTAGGATTATCTGACCACACGGTTTATATTAGAATGCCAATGAATAGTAAGAAGACAAACAAGCATGCAGCTTGGATAACTAATTTTTATATTTTCAGCCTGGAAATGGAAATAATGTAGTCATTAGGAAGTAGTTAGACTGATGAATGCTTACTGTTCAATTGGCAGTGGTTCTTTAGCAGCTTCTGCTAGTTCTTTCTGAAGCCGAGCTTGCCTTCTCCTAACAGAGAAGAAAAATATTAGGAAATATGTGTCAACTGTGTAACATTTATCAATATTTATTTGAACAGTTGTATTCAAAGTATGAAGGAACTGGTAATTAGGAGAAATTATTGCCTTAAGCTCCTTGGCACAGAAATCCCAGTGGTTAGACTTGTTGCCTCAAAAAATGTATCTGTATCTTGACACTAGCAAAATGTAAAGTTCATCAGAATATACTGGATCTCATGTCTCTAGGCCCAAGTGAAAACTTAACTGCCCAGAAATGTTTATCTTAAGTAGGTTGTTTTAAGATGCCTTGAAGTAATTCTGTAATTCTTAAATAAAATAGCTCTAATCCAGGGGTCCCCAACCCCCGGTCCGTGGCATGCCACCAACCGGTCCGCAACAAGAAGCAAAGCCTCATCCACGGGATGCAGGCAGCACACAAAACTACGCCCCCTCTGGTCTGCAGAAAAACCTCTCTCCACATTAACTGGTCCCTGGTGCCCGAAAGGTTGGGGACCTCTGCTCTAATCAGTGCATCATATGTTAAAAGCTGTCCCTATACTGACATATTGTGAATCATCAGATATTATTTCCATCACAGAAACTGATGCTAATTCTAGATTGAGTTTACTAATTTAGATATAATAGCTACTCCTTATTATGAAAAAACACACCAGGAAAAAATGAGGCTATTTCAATGGGCATAATCGGAGTATTAAGAGCTAACATTTAATAATTTTATAGTCAAACCAAGTCTAAACCTTATGTCAAAATGTTAAGAACATAAGGATTTAAAGACTAGACCTCAGAAGCTGGTTTAGCTCAAAATCCAAGCCAAGTCAAAGCCTGGTTAATAACTGGATAAAATATCAAGAAATATCACATCAGACTAGGAAATTGAAAAACATTCCCAGAAAGGCAACAGAAAACCATTTTTATACTGTATGGATGAAAGTTCAGCTCAACTTGAAGAAACCTCTACCATTAAAGGATTCAAAACCACATCCAAAGGCTCTGTTAACTAAAAGAAAAAGACATACAGGGCACATGCATGGGGAGAAAGAAAGAAGAAACGTTGAGGATGGGTTCTAATACAGATTTAGTTTGAACTCACACGGTTACATGGAAAAATACCACCATACCTTAAATCTTTCTCATTTTCTGCATTGAGCCGATTAGCTTCTTGAGCCTTTTCTGCCATCCAGCGGGTTACCAGCTCTTGGTTATCTTCAGTGGTTTTTCTTAATTTTTCTTCAAGAGCAGTAAAGGTGATTTGGAGAGCATCATATTCATCCTTAAGAGTCTGATTAGCTCGTTCGAGATCTTGAAGCTTGTTGCATAAATCATGACACTCTGTCTCCAGTTCAGATATCTTCTGTAAATATTCTGCAATTCTTCAATAGAAGCAACTAATATAATGAAAATCTGAAGCTAGCTAGGACTAAGATAAAGTTCTATTGGTAATAAATGGATTTTACTCACTTGACATTATTTATTTGTATTTCTTTGTCCTTCAGTTGTATTTGATTGTTTAGGTCAATCACAGATTGAGCCAACTACAAAAAAGGAGAAAAATGATCAATATCAATGAATATTAACATTAATAATGTTAACTATGTTAACAAAAAACCACAATTCTTAACATAGACAGTAGTTTTTGTGTCTCTTTCAGTGCATGCATTTTATTAAGAATGTATCTTATATCTCTCAATCATAAGCAAGATATGGTATATTCATTTGGCAGATTCACAGACCCATATGGAACCAACTTAACAATCAATATATACAAAAATGAAAAGACAATCATGACTACATAATGTAGCTGAAAGGTACCATAAGTTGTAACTTAATTTCTAAACACAGAATCTTAAAAGAAGTAGGCATCATAATTCATTTTCCAGGTTTCTAGCAACAGACAAAGCAAGACATCACAAAAGCAAAGTATCTTAATTAAAAATGGAATACATGCTGCATTGTCTACAATAATAAATATTGTTTTTTTATTACAGTAAAAGCAACAGAAAAGGTGAAAGACTGACTGCTTACTATAAAAAGTTATTTTGGAGATATATTTTTATTGTTGTGAAACTTATGGGATAAACAAATAAATAACAGCATGCACATTGTACTCCTGCAAGTAAGCACAATTTTTTCCTAACCTCGCCCCGTTTCTTGTGCAGCTCTGTCAATTCCTCTTGATGTTTAATCCTTAATTGAGCTACTTCTTGAAGATGAGCATCATTTCTTGCACCATCATGTCCTGGGCTGAATTTTCCAAAGGAACAGTAGGTAAGATGCCGAGTATGTCTATTTAATCATACAGATGTTCAACCTACAGATACTCTTCAGGTTAAAATGGCAATTGTGGGAAGCCACAACGAATGTCGGCAATTGCAATCACATGACAACAGGGACACTGCAATGGCTGGAATTCTCAGGGCTGGTTGTAAGTACCATTTGTTCAATGCCAGTGTAACTTTGAACTGTCGCAGAATGGTCGTTAAGGAAGGACCTATACTAAACAAGAACATCTCCATATATTGATATTCCACTGACATTTCATTGAAATTACATTAAGCAATTCCCATTCCTCTTGATACTGTATGCTACTGATCTGTATGTAAAAGAATGAAGTCTCTTTTTAAGGACCATTTGGATGTTTGGTGGGAGGAGGGCTTATCTATCATTCCAAATGTCCAAAAATATGAAATTATTCAATACGCTATTAACATTTTATTAATATTATAATTTGTATGAATTTATATATTCACATGACATTACATAATTTGGTGTAATTTGCATCATTTGCATAACTTATCACCATGTAGTCCTTGACCTACGACCACAATTTGGATCAGAATTTCTACTGTTAACAAGGTAGTTGTTAAGTGAGTCACTGTACTTGTTAAGTGAATTATGTGGTCATTAAGTGAATCTGGCTTCCCCCATTGACTTTGCTTGTTGGAAGCGTTAGGAAGGTTGCAAATAGCAATCACATGACCTCAAGATGCTGCAATGATTGTAAATATATATATATATATATTGGTTGCCAAGCACCTGGGGATAATGTGACAATGTGAAAACTGATCATAAGTCACTTATTTCAGTGCCATTGTAACTTCAGACAATCACTAAATGAATAGTTGTAACATGAGTATTACCTGTATAAATTGTACGTATGTTATAAAATTAAGATTACATTAACATAATAAAGCATGTACAACATGTACAGCACAAACACAAAGTTCTGCAGTAGCTATTAATAGTAAAAAAAATTGTGATGAATATTACACAGGAGAGCAAAATGCTCTGTTATATTGTTGGTTTTAAAGAAGCCACAATAACTGTCACTAGAATTGATACAAGTACCTGATCTCATGCCGGCTTGGTAAATCATACTTTTCCACCTGTAGTTTGTCAGCCAGCACTGAATGGAAATCTGACTTCTCCAAGAGCTTGTTATCTAACAGGCCGAAATATTTAATTTAAAAAAAAAGGGAAAAGAACATTATTAATTGTGCAGTCGATTAATAAGTTTGCTATGCCATTATACTCTTTGAACTGAGGCAAACATTTTCACAGAAATTATACCTATTTCAGACAAGCTCTTGTATTGCAGTGAAAACATGCCTAACCAAGACTACATTCTCTCACAGTACAAATAATAGGATTATGAGTTCAGATTTATTCAACTAGGCTTCTGTAAATGAATGAGTCATTTAATAAGACATTGTTCTACTTTATAATCTGGTATTTTGAATAACAGAATCAGGAAGGAGGTTCTCTGATGTAGTCACAAAAGATTGTTTGAGATTGCAAAACCTCTTTCTCACCAAATGGGTGCTGGCCTGACAGCAAATATCTCAAGCAATCAAGTAATTCTCCTTATGCTACTGAACTAATGAGAAGGTTCCTTGCCACTGAGCAGAACACAAACAAGAAGTATTCAAAGTTCAGGGTTGGAATCTATATTTTATTACAACCCCAAATCCATAAAAATGGGCCAGTTTGGTGTAGTGCTTAAAGCATCGGGCCAGACTCCAGATCACATGTTCTAGTTGTGTTTTAGCATGAAGCTAAAGTCCTAGGAAGGAGGCAATGACAAATTACTTCTGAAATTCTTGCCAAACTCTTGAGTCAAAGGAACACACACACATACAAATATGAAATATAATATGCAAATAGCATTATGCCTCATTGGAGTGAATACTTTCTCATCTTTGTTTATATAACACATTAACCCACAGGTAACTGAATTCACCAATTATGTGAACCTGGCCTAAAAAATTTATGTTTATAAATTTAAGTTTATAAATTTATGTTCAGTTCATGAAGATGAAATTAGTAACACACAACTCCTTTTTTTCATACAATATATCATTCCTGCTTTTTTCTTTTGAGGTTTATTTTCTGGAATCTATTGAAGAAAAATTGTATTCAATTCAATTGTATTGCAAGACAGTTAATTAGGAAATGTTGCTAGTTTACCGAAACTTTATTGAAGTTTACTGAAACTTTACTGAAACTGGCCCAGACTCATCAACCAAACTAATTAAACTTCAGTAGTAACTTATCAGTAGATCCCTTATCTAGTCGAGCAATCACAATATTTATAATTGAATTCATTGGCAATTCTGGCCTGCTAGTTAAAGTGAGGATTTTCAGATGATTCTTCCGAAAGCTCTTACATTGCAAGATTATCTCTTCAAAGGCCTGTCTTTGTAACCGGTCTCGACGCTTCAGTTCATCCAGGATATGTCGCTTCCAGGTGGGGAAGCTCGATGTCTTAAGCCCAACAGACATGTTGCCGGAGATCTGGGACGTTACACCCTGCCCCAAACCCAAGTCATCTGGCTGCGGGTTTCCCCTATGACAGAGTTGGTGTAGAACTGGATCCAGGACTCTAAAGAATATAATAACGATAACAATGCAGTAGCAGACAAGTCAGGCAGCCCGATCGGGATTGAGAAAGAAACAGGAATTCGAGAAGACCAGGAGAATGAAAAGGGACCAGAAGATTGGGAGGCGTCCAGTCATCCTGGCTGCCGGACCCACCCAGGAACAGACCCAAGACCGACGGGCACAACTTACCGCTGAGCATCAAGGAGAAAGGGTGGCAGTTGGAAGGCCTTCACCTGGAAGGCCCCTCCGCGCACCCCTCGATCGGGCCGCAGCCCCCATCCATTTCCGCGACAGTCTTTCAGAGTTCCCCTTGGTCCGAGAGAGATGGCGTCACTAGCGGGCTTTCTCTTCCTGAGTCGCAGGCTAATTACATTAGGCTCCAACCTCAGTGCCTGATTCACAAGACCGCCCTTCCTGCAGAATGTGGATTACGCGTTTAACGATCGCGCATCGCTAAATCAGTTACTACCTCGCCGGTCCATCCTTGCGAGTGCCCTTCTTGTTAAATGCGGGCTGCACGGCAATCGTAAAGGCAAAAGCGGGGTAGAAAATGGCTGCAGACGAGGCTAGTCAG
Source organism: Azemiops feae (assembly GCA_023970755.1). Taxonomy (NCBI): domain Eukaryota; kingdom Metazoa; phylum Chordata; class Lepidosauria; order Squamata; family Viperidae; genus Azemiops; species Azemiops feae. Next base: position 968,336 of record JALGBA010000221.1, read on the forward strand.
GGCTCCCTGGATATACGCCATTTTAGGCAAGGATGCTGGGAAGAGGCGCCTTTGCTGCGCGCCACTTTGGGCGGAGAATTGTGGCATAGTTGCTCTCGGCTACACAGATCGATAATTAGGATAGGATAGGATAGGATAGAGGTGCAAGGGACCTTGGAGATCTTCTAGTCCAGCCCCCTGCTCGAGCAGGAGAACCTGTATTATATCAGACAAGTAACCGTCTAGTCCAGGGGTAGGGAACCTTGGCTCTTTTATGACTTGTGGACTCAATACCCAGAATTCCTGAACCAGCCATGCTGACTCAGGAATTCTGGGAGTTGAAGTCCACAAGTCATAAAAGGGCCAAGGTTCCCTACCCCTGGTCTAGTCTCTTCTTAAAAACCTCCTCTTTGGAATACATACTCTGGGCTGAGCTTCAACTCAAGTGAACCGGGGACGACGTTATCTTTCCCCTCCCCTCCCACGCTGTACTCAGTCCAACTTCTCTGCCAGCAGACACTGTAGATCAATATGTCTCAACCTTGGCGACTTTAAAGATGCGCTGGCTGAGGAATTCTGGGAGTTGAAGTACGCACAACTTAAAGCCGTCAAGGTTAAGAAATAGTGAAGTAACCTAGAGTGATACAAATCTTAGTTCTGTGTTATAATTGGGCCGAGCTTGCATCCTCCGTATGTTTTCTTCAACTCCGGTTGGCATTTATCCAGTGCGAACGATGATAACGGATCGCGCAACTCGGCTTTGAGGAAAGAGCTACTGCCCATCATTTCAGTTTATTTGGTTTTCCTCTTATGGCAGTGGAAAATAATTTGTTTCCATTCAAAATGGGGTGATTTTAACAAAGCCTGCTCCCGGACTCCAGCAAAAGAAAGTGTTAGTTGTAATTTTATGTTGGCTTTACAGAATGAAGTAGAAATAGGTGGTAGAAAACAATATGCTCCAAATATCTATTGCTGTGATCTTTATTTTCCAGTAGCTATTTTAGAAAAATTAATTAAATATTTTATGTTTTGAAGACTTTTGAGGGATTGTTTTGGTTTGAGCTTTCTTCCTTACCATTACAGGTGGTCCTAGACTTACAACAGTTCATTTAATGACTGTTCAAAGTCACAACGGCACTGAAAAAAGTGACTTATGACCATTGCAGCTTCCCCATGGTCATGTGATTTACATTTGGATGCTTGATAACTGACTCACATTTATGACGGTTGAGTGTCCTGGAGTGATGTGATCCCCTTTTGTGACCTTCTGACAAGCAAAGTCAATGGGGAAACCAGATTCACTTAACAACCGTGTTACTAATTTAAGAACTGCAGTGGTTCACTTAACAGATGTGGCGAGAAAAATCATAAAATGGGGCAAAACTCACTTAAAAAATTCTCACTTAGCAACATAAATTTTGGGCTCCATTGTGGTCGTACGTTGAGGACTAGCTGTATAGAATTTCACATGTGTGTACATAGGTGAATCTTGTCTGATAAATAACCTTCCTGTGCAGGCCAGTTCCATCCATCCATCCATCCAATCTCTGCACACTTTCTTCAGTAGTCATACAGCATTCTCACAGCCTAGGGATTACTAGGCAGGAAATTTTCATAAGTTGTATTCATGTGAAACTTTATTGTACTAAACTGTAATGTTCATATTAAGCAAACATGCACTGTACATAACTTTTACACTCATCTTTATATTTTCCAGGTCTGGACCTCAGATGAACACCATTTTGAAGATTTAGAAATTAGGTTTATCATTGGTTACAAGGTCATTTTCTAATTTTTCAAGATAAAACAGTTTTGGTCCTAGCTAATGAGTAAATGACTTATTTGTTTGCATGTTTATACCATTTATATCACTCCGTTTTCTAAAGCTCTTAGTAACTTGCATTATTAATACAATAAGATTAAAATAAATCAGTGCAATTATAATTAAACAATTTGATTTGCCACCATTTGGGGGTAGCATAATCTTATTCATCTCCAAATGCCTTTCTGAAGAGACATGACTTTACAGCTCTTTTAAAAAGGAGGGGGTGATTCAGATATTCCGGAATAAGCTCTTCCAAAGTAGGGCCACCACTAAGAAGGTTTGAATCTGGTGTCCCTGAGGATGGTATTCCAGAGGTGATGAGAACCTCAGCAAATCTGTTCTCCCATATCTAATTGGACTGGCAAATTCAACTTGGAAAAAGGTATCACAAACATATCCTACAGCATGTATAGTAGAGCTTCACAAGTAATAACTAACATCTTGACTTATACCTGGAAGCAAACTGGTGGCTCCAAGTAGTGCATGTTGCAGTAATTCAGTTGTGAGGTGACAAGGGCATGAGTAGGCATAAAGCCTCCTGAGCTATAAAAGGATGTAAACTAGTGCACAAGATGTAGTATTCAATGGCCCAGTTGTAATGGCTTCCATCGGTTTTCATGCAGCTTCAGGTATCAGCCCTGCTAGGTAGGTCAGGTCAGCAAACACATTCCACAAAAAATACTAAAGCTCTCTCAGCTTCAGGTAGGTATCAAACAACAGAAAAGTCCAGGCCCTACAGTAGTCCATGATGGAGTGACCCAAGGTTCAACTCACCAGAATTGGAAAAAAAAGAGCCATTTACAAAGGAGAATAATAAAGTAATAAATGTCTGCTTCTTCATACATTACAACTTAGCTAGTTGTGTGGAACAGACTAATAATAATAATGTGTGTATTTAAAATTTATAAAACAACAAGCTTCATTGTGAGAGGAAAAGATGACTTTAAGGATGACTCAATCAGTCATATATGGTGCTGAAAAATCAGGTGCACTGAGCATTAGACTGTACAGTATCATAAAAGGATCTACTGTATTGATTTCAATATTTTGGGCTCTTGAGTATTGAAAACTGAAGCAAAAGATCTTGAAGTAGAACAATTGGTGTGGTAGCTTTTGTAGGAATTAATGGTGCTTCTAATTTTTAATAGGCAGGGAAAGAGCCAAGAAACATGACTCAGAGTTAAAAATAGCTCTCCTGAGAGCACAACAAAAGCTTTGTCACTGTCTTGCACAGTAGAGCCAGAGTAAGTGACAGAATAATGAGTATTTAGTGCAATAAACAGCTAATATATGAATACCACTGAGCATAGTGTATACTGCTTTACAGGAGTTTCGACTACCACTGGCTTTTAACTACTTTTAGTCTGAAATGTAAAAAAAACAAAAAAACCCTCAAGCCTCCTTCCTATAATTCTGCAACTAAGACAGTACAAATTGTCTCTGATGGGTAACGAGTTATGAGGAGATAAGCCCAACCTATAAATGTAAGTCATATAGTATGATGAGAATGAAGAGAATCTAAATCACTATTAAATTTGACCAGAGCCATCTAGTTCCAAAATGTAGTGTAATGCTGAAACAAATGATTTGTTTCTCATTCCTTCCTGAGAGGCATGCAACCTGGCCAAAGGCTGCACTTTTAAAAGTGGTTAGAGAAAGAAAAGATAATTTTGATTAAATTAATAGTAATTCACCATGACAGCATCTAGCTAACATCTTGAAAAATAAACATTATTGTACCTAATAAGTTCTTGGATGGGAAATCACCAGGAAATATCAGTAAATACCAATGGTAGGCTAAACTGGAAAATTAAAAAAAAAACAGTGGCCAAACATTTCCATATGCTTGTCAAAAAAAAAATGAAATGGGTTCTAGGAATCAAGCTCTACTCAAGGAACATTTTACTTTTATATAATTATGTCCTGTCTCTTCTGTCACATTAACAATCAAAATTGGGAAAGAACTTTTGAAGGATCCTGGTGGTTACAGTTATGATGTGGGAGAAGTTGTATACTCCTGGCCTATACTTTTCTGGACTGTTCAAATGCAATCACAGCTGTCAACTGTTTTCAATGTAATTTATCCAATTAGTAAGGCTACCCAGTTCAAAATAATTGTTAGGTCTTAAAAGAGATTGGTTCAAGAAACACATACTAGCAATTCTTAAAACTTAAAAGTCAAGACCTGTTGAAATAAAAGATTCTACCACTATTCTGGTGAAGGAATTCACGGAGTAAGTGTGGAACAATATACCTTAATGTTGTTGAGGTTGAGAAATAACTGCTCTAAACCCATACAATTTAATAACACTGTGTATCTGAATTGGAATAGCAAAATTTTAATTCTGCAGTGAGTACTTTTAAATATTCTCTTAATATAGTAATATCTCTGCTGGAAAAAGAAAGTGTAAATATATCTCAGGCCATGTTAAAAGTAGCTGGGAGCAATTCTGCTACTATTACCACCAGCAGCTTTTGGCAGATTTTCAGAGAAAGGAATTGTTGGATATGAAGAAAATAACTTTTTTTTGTGGATGCCTTTTGCCATTAAGCTTTTACTAGGGCACAGATAGATGGTTGTTGCTTTGGGGGCATGAATAATGGAATATATATTTTTTTAAATGTAAGTAATCAACAAATTACAAATTACTCAATCTTAACTGAATTCTTAGATATACTGTACGTTAAAAGATGGGGAGAGTGTTATGGCTGAAATAAAAGCATCTCCCTGTGAACTTGCAGAGACCAGGTTCAGATTCCCTGTTTGCATACACCCACCATACTCGAGGAACTATTCCGTTCACAGAACAAAGTCCCTTGCTTGCTTGCTTGTTGAAAAGGAAGAAACATTGGTCATTTTTAACAAAACGAAATTCACTAGAGGCAGTAGAGATGCCGCCCCCTGCCGTTCTCTAATGCAGTTTTTTCAACTCTGGCTAATGCCTGGAGAATTCTGAGAATTGAAGTCCACACATCTTAAAATTGCCAAGGCTGAGATTTAGTGGTCAAAGGCAAACCTAATAAGGAAGAGGCAACAATATACAATACCTGTGCAAAACTGCAGACGTTATTTAACTGCAGAGGCTAGTCATTTAAGAACTTGTGCCTAATCCCATCATCATTCCTCCCCTCATTAACAAGAGACAAGGCTATTTCCAGCATTGCTGCTGCTTCTAAAAAAATAAACTCTTCCATAACAAAGCAACAGCTCTTGTTACACAATCAAACTTGTCTGGCTTTCTCTATATGGACACAAGGTCTTGACTGAAAATTGGAGGCCTAGAATTTCCAGCTCTACAATTCAAATTCTTATAAAATATTTTATCTTTTTGTTGTTTGCTGTTCCCCTCTATACTTGCTTATATATACAAGCTAAAATGTTTATTTTCTTTTTTTTTAAAAAAGTACATGAATGCTGCATTTGTTTATTATCCAATCAGATCACAATAAATAATTAAAGATACCAAGTCTGTCTCCTTAATTAAAATATTGAGGATGAGACTGATTTGGGTTGTTAGCCACAACAAAAAATAAAGAACAAGGAGAATTAAAATTAAGCATAATTGTATGAGACTTTGTCATAAAGTTGCAGATAATTTTGGATGAGTGAATATATCACAGCTGTTGCAATTTGAATTGTAAATGTGCAAAAAGGATAAATTAGCAAGAAATATTTTTTTTGCAATTTAGCAAAGTACATCTGTTCACAGCAATTTATAGTACAGATTCATCTGTTGTCTTCTGTCCTGTGTTGTATATTGTCAAATTAAATATGCCAGTATATGGCTGAAATTCTAACTTTACAGGATAATTTATTCCTCTAAAGTCCATCTAGCACTCTTAAATCTTCAACATATTTTTAATAGGTCTTCCTGCCATGGATAAGTTTAACACCAACAATCAGTTTGGCTTTTTCTGTGGCAGGATCCATTGTATAGAAACAATTACCACTTAAGTTACAGTAGATTTCTTCTGCATTAAACTTCAGGTACATCTTAAAATTTATTTATTTTCATAAAACTCTTAATATTACTGTTTTAACATTCATGTTTGATATCAGTTCCTATTTAATTTGTTTTTACAGTGTTTTTAATGTTTCTTATATGCTGCCTAGCAACGTTAAGGGAGCAAGTTGGTATACCATGGTCTATAGAATTTATAAATGGGTAAAATCTCACTCTTCTTCAAGTTCATAATGGTATTTCTAAATCATTCATCGCTAGAAGCAAAAGGAAAGTTGTAATTGTGGCTCCTCGGATGTTGCCAAGTGCAAGTCCTAATATCCCTCACTATTTGCTATACCAAGCATTCAGAAGTACTTCACAAAATGCCTCTCTTCAAAACAACTACCTCGCAATACTTGCAGAGATGCCCACAAGGTCAAAAAAGTCATGGCAGTGCTTAAGGCAGAGTGAAAGAAGCTCCGCATCTTATGTGGTTTGATTGCGCCATTCTGGCTGCCATCTTGAGTTTCTGACTACAATCTGTGAACATCCCTGAAAACTTGTGTGCAGCTGCTTTGAAGGCTATCCCCAGTTGTTTTTTCATGTGCACTCCCAAGAAAGGAACAAGCTGACAACTGCATTGCATATGTTGCCAAGGTGTACCCATGTAAACCAGTTGGCACAGCTTTCAATTACTGATGCAAGACATAAAAGACACAGCTGATTTAAGATCCAAAGAGAAATGCTTCATTTGCATTAATGCACCCTCAGAAGTATTTCTTCAGAATGCTTTGCATCACCCAACTATTAGCCAGGCAATTAATCACTGAATTTCAGGAACATGTGGAGAGCCACAGAATTCACTCCTGCAAGAAAAGCTATGTTTGCAACAAACATTATTATGAACAAGTTGGAGTGGGGCTGTGTAGTATACATAATCAGAATTCTTATTGTATAATTTCTACTTTTCCACAATTACTTGTGGGTGTTTGTCCCTGAATGCAGAGCTGTATGGGAAGCTATCGTATTTCCACCTATATTCAAAATCCCTTCTATGTTTCTAAATCTGCACTACAGAGCTAGCTACAAGAAACCTTAGTGAGTAAGTCTGGATGGAACACTTATTTTAGGAAAGAGGTATATTCAGTTCTACAGTTCATCCTTGTTTTCCAGTTGTTTAGAATTCATAGTAAAACCATGACTGTAAAATCATATTGGTCTTCAAAAAAGATGGTAATACTCTGTTAATATGATTTAAAATCAGGTACAGTATAGGTCAGGGGTAGGCAACCTTGGCTCTTTTATGACTCGTGGACTTCAACTCCCAGAATTCCTGAGCCAGCTGTGCTAGCTCAGGAATTCTGGGAGTTGAAGTCCACGAGTCATAAAAGAGCCAAGGTTGCCTACCCCTGGTATAGGTGGTACCTTGCTCAATAGTATTAACTGTGAGAGGGATCTTGGAGTCCTAGTGGATAATCACTTAAATATGAGCCAGCAGTGTGCTGCAGCTGCCAAAAAAACTAGGCTGCATTAACAGAGGGATAGAAGCAAGTTCATGTGAAGTGTTAATACCACTTTATAATGCCTTGGTAAGGCCACACTTGGAATACTGCATCCAGTTTTGGTCACCACGATGTAAAAAAGATGTTGAGACTCTAGAAAGAGTACAGAGAAGAGCAACAAAGATGAATAGGGGACAGGAGGCTAAAATTGGGTATGTCTAGTTTAATGAGGAGAAGGACTAGGGGTGACATGATAGCTGTGTTCCAATATCTCAGGAGTTACCACAAAGAAGAGGGAGTCAAGCTATTCTTCAAAGCACCTGAAGGCAGGACAGGAAGCAATGGATGGAAACTAATCAAGGAGAGATGCAGCCTAGAACTAAGAAGAAATTTCCTGACAGAACAATTAACCAGTGGAACAACCTGCCTCCAGAAGTTGTGAATGCTCCAACACTGGAAGTTTTTAAGAAGAGACTGAACATTTGTCTGAAATGGTATAGGGTTTTCTGCCTGAGCAGGGGGTTGGACTAGAAGACCTCCAAGGTCCCTTCCAATTCTATTGTTATTGTTATTATATCGATCCATGTTCTAGTTAAATGTTAGACTCTCATTCTATAGGGCTAATGGGAATGGCAAGGTAGACTCTACAGTTAGTGGTAGTGGTAGTGGTAGAGAGAAGCAACCACGCTTTAAAAACATTGTATTCTGTATGTTACAAACTGTAGCTAAAATCATTAAGCGTTCATGACAGCTGGATCTCCATGGAAATTTAACACACTAAAAGAACATGGCTATTTTTAGAACTGAGAAGTTGGGAAATCTATCTGTGGGAAACAAGCTGCTTTTCAGTCCTCACAGTAACTCAATGGGAAGTAGCTAGGATAAATTAATTAGGTGACAAAAGTAACATATCTGATTCTCAGAAAGAATTTGCTATTAGTTGGAGATAATCTTTCTAAATCAAGAATTGCAATGGTCCTTATATTCTCTGTCCTTGTATACAATTTCAGTATATTCTGATCCTGGATTCAGATAAATGAAATTATGTAAAACAAAACATGATGTTACTCTTAATATGTAATTCACATAGGGAGTTGTAAAACTCAACTGACAATTGCAGCCCTGTGGAATCAGACCAAAGTTCTATGTAAAATCAATCACCTTTTTCTGTAATTGTCAGGTCATATTCTGATTGCCTTCCAGCTCACTGGTGTCACACTCTGAGGGGGATAGGGCCATTTGATCGGACTCCTTCAAGTAACCAGCAAACCCAATGGATTTCCAGAAGATCTGGTGGGTGGCTTAGCTGAAGCTTTAGTCACTGCTAGGAATAGATGGGTGGATAGAGCCTTGGACTGCATCTCTCCCATGCAGCCTTTGTGCCAATCCTGGGACACCTCTTGGTTACTGAGGCACTTTTGGCAATGAAGCCCAAGAACAGATGCCTGGAGCGCTACTAGAGGAAAACGTGGGGCAAATCTGATCAAACCCAGGTAAGAGCATTGGTACTCCATTATAGTGCCATCTACAGTTTTTTTTTCCTTTTTACTCCCTTCCTTTCAAGCCATGGCTCATTAACTACAGTATCTAGAAATACTGAATCCCAAACCATAACTATAATGAAAAAGGATGAAATAGCATCTAAAAGCCACAAATATTATTTGCACTGAAACACTGATAAACATAAAACATAGTAAAACGTTGTTTGGATTGTTTCAACATGCAATGGACATTTCATTGTTTAGGATGAAGTCCATTATTGCCTGAAATCCAGATTTTTGTTATTTCCAATATTTACTGGATCAAATTCCATAGAACTGAGAGTTTGTAAAATCAGGCATTGCTAGAGCCAAGCTGCTTTTGTTTCAGTAAAATGGTTGCATGAAGTGGTCTTAAAAATTTCTGAGTGCCAGCACTGCTACTTACACTGTGAATGGGGCCTTTAACAAAAAATCTGCACAGCCTTTCCCCCATTTACTCTTCTTTAATTCTGTTCTGGGGCACTGTGGGAAATAGATTGACCCTATTACAACAGCCTGCTGCACTTGCTACTTTCCACCACAGTTAAGTTTCACCAGGCACTTTGTTTACAGCTCCATTCAGCTTCAGCAGCATAAAACGTCTCCTTCAAATCTCTTGGAGTCAGGGAAACATGACAGATAGCAGAAGGCAAATGGATCTTAGTTCATGTAAATCTATTGAAGAGTAGCAATCAGAGATGACGATGTCAACACGTTATTTAATAACCTTAAACAATCTGCAGTGGCCAATCATAATAATTTGCCTCTTTTGGATAAGAATGACTGCATTTCTAAATTAGCAATGAGCACAGAAAATCAAAGACATGATACACTGCACAATTTTATTGCAAAGCTTTTTACATAAAGTCTCAGATGGATACAAAAATAAAAAATAATAAGCATTGTGGCCAATAAGAAATAATTTTAGAAATAATTTTAATTATATTGTTGCAGTTTAAAATATATACAAAACAAATTAAGAGGAAGACATTAATGTACACATATCCAACAATTATTAAGTTATAATACTAAAATAAAAGAAAAAAGAAACAAATTAACATACTAATTTGATATAAATCACTTAAATAGATGACATATTTAATAACAATATATCAAATTATACATAGAAATGTGTCTACTTTTGCAAAATATTATGAAATCTGTAACAGGGAAACGTATTGTAATTAGTATAAAAACAATCTTTAAAAATGTGATACATTTCTTGAATCCAATCTTTGATATCTGGATAATAGGACTTTTCCTGCCCCTCTGTTTAAATCTCTGGGCTATTCCTCACATTTGATATAACCTATGTTTCTCAAAAATGGTCAGGTTTCACGATTTTTAAATAAAATTCAAACTAATACTGACATCTTTAACTTGAAACAATTTTAAACTTGGAAATATTTACCCATCCATCTACTAATACATATTATTACTCCCAAAAGAAACCAGAACTTGCCACAGCTAAATGCATTACATTGCCAACAGAGATACAGTCCATTCTTTCGATACATTATTGAGGAGGCTAAAATACTTGGAATAAACTCATGAATTAATTTTAACCTCGAGTTTAAGATTTGCATGCACTGATATTCTATGACCTGATATTCCAATATTTTTTCCGTAAGCCAGAAATATCAGTAATTTCTACTTCAAAGATGTTTTTGAACTTCTGATATATTTCCAATTAATTTAAAATAATTCCATAAAAATAACATTTCAGCCTTCTTTGAAGAAGTTAAGGTATATGATCCTGAGTAATTACAATATGCCGAAATTTACTAGATTGCCACTGTTGTGCGCGAGACAAAAATAATTCTACTATGTGTAGTTATTGAAATTCCTTAAAATAAACATTACCAAGCAATTAATTTAGAAACTATTCCAGATTTTACCACACTTTCCAACAGAATGGAAACCTATTTTTAAAGAAGAATAAATTATTCATGAGACTCACCATCAAAATCTAATTGTAATTAGGCCCAAATATGTCTAGCTGCTTATAAACCAGGATAAGATAGTTTTTATTATATTTTGAATCAAGTAATTGCCAATGTGATATTACAATGAAGTCAGTATAAATTGAATACTGTGTGTAGACTATACAAAGCAAACCACAAGACTTTTTTTGTATATATAAGGGCTGAATAAAAACTGCTAGACTGCTTAGTTATAGTGATTATTTTAATTTGACCCACAATTGAACCCACAAAATTAACCCTTATTACTAACCTAATATATATATATAAACACAATATAGTTAAATGTTTCAGGGAAGTTTCAGTTCCTCAATTGTACTGTTCTTTATTCATATTATAAATAAAAAAATAGGAATTATCTGGAAAATAAGGCAATTGTTATTGATAGATTTATGATCCAAAAGAAATTTTATAGTTGCTGAAAATTCATACTCTGTTCTCTTAAAGAAACAAGTTAGCACTTTGTGCGTGCTCAAAAATTATAGACTTTTGGTTTTTATTCTCCCTCAGTAAACCACCAGGTAAAAATATTTAGGAAACTAAAAATACATTTTGTCTTAGCCTGTAATATAGTAATGCCTTCCATGTGCAGTGTACTTTTCAAATGTATCCAACCCATATCATTTTCAATTCCCATAATTATTCACAACTTTCTTGCCCTTGAAGTAATTGACAAAGTTTTAAGCTTTATAACACTTGTTCATCTCAGTCTTTTAAAATCAATTTTGGTCTAAATTAATTTTACCTTATGTTTCATAATGTGTACTAAGAGAGAGACAGAAAGATTTATTCTTGTTTAAACATTCAACTACACGGCTTGTGTACCAAGTCGAAGAATATTAAGATGTTTTCTGAGAAATATTCATGCTGTTTCTTTTCAGGATTCATCTGGGTTTTTCATCAGTGATGCTTCCTTTCACTGGAAAGACAAAAATAACATCCATCCTTATGACAGAATAATCAATGAAAAGCTACATTGCTCAGGAACAGGCAAGACACATTTAACTTCTGATCTCAGACAGGTCAAGCCAGTCCCTCCAAATATAGTGTGTCAAAACAAATTTCTCAGCTTGTATGTGACAATATATGCATCTCACAGTGAACAAAACTATAGCATCAAATATATCTCCTTTGATGTCTAGTATGCAACATGGTTCTCTTTATTATTTTAGGGAAAATACGTTTAAGTAATTGAATGTTCTATTGTGGCCCTTTCTCCTTTGGAACAACATCCCCCTGGAATTCTGGCCTCTCCCCTCTTTGTGTTTTATCTATAAAGACTATTCTAACAAGCCCTGGGAGGCTGAATGACATTTTTGTTCTTCTACCAATTGATATGATTTGAAAGGAGGAGTGGGTGGATGAGGTGGGTTGCAGCTATGCCCAAGACCTTATATTGTAATTCTATGGTTTTGTTTTGTTGATTGCATTTTGCTTTGCTTTACTCTGCATGAATAAGTGGGAATCATAGGACACTTGTGATGTACAGCCTATAGATCTTGTAAAATAAATAAATAAAGGGCACAAACACTTTCAAATGGTACACAACTAACAAAGACTGCTTAGTTGTCTCTTGATCTGCTTAAAGTACACTCGCGGTCTACATTTCAAAAGATAGTAATAGCTCCATTTATCTCAGAGATATTTAAAAATTATGAAGTATTGTTATGATCACCTGGTTTAGCATATTAGTTTGCAAGATTTAATGAAATGGGTCAAATGCTGACCAGCAGAAAACTGAGTACTATTTGCTCAGTTTACAAAAAGAAACAAAAATATCCTGTGGTAAATTGCCCTACTACTCCTATTGTTTCAAATATCTCCTCAAATATTTATGCCAACTTTTTCCTTGATTGGATTCAAGATTGAAGATTCATTCAATTATTATTGGAATAGTTGTATGATTCCAGAGAAATCTATGGTACCATCTATGGATTCTTTAATCTGCCTTCCATTTCATTTTAAAATCATATATAATTATAAATATATAACAAAACTAAAATAGACTTGGTTACTCAGTCACCACATACCTACCTATGCAAAAGCTTCCATAATTAATCATTAGCATTTCCAGACTGGGCTGAGAAAGGACCTAGCCCGTTTCTGAAATTCTGAAGAACTATTTCTTGTTTAAAAATATACATGCTATGTACTATATTAAACTTACCGGCACAGCTGCTCTGCCAATAGTCCCATCCTCATTTTGGTGTTTCCTTTGAGATGGAAGTTCTGAGCTTTCTCGATAATCTCGGCCCTTGATGTGCTGCATATCAAGCACTACCTGGCTTTTAGATGGAAGAGGTGGTTTATTCTGCCCTATTTCAGACCTTGTTAATTTAACGGGATTCTTGAAAGTTGACAGAGAAGGATCTAAATTGGAACAAGGTTTCTGCTTGTTTTGAATCTTTTCCTTCCCTGTACTGTTTTCCTCAGATTGATTAGAACAGGTATAAGAACGAAATCTCTGTGTGGGGACAAGGAAAGGTGGGGAGGATTGTGGCTTGCAAGGTTTGTTGCCATCAGTCTCTTGTAGCTTGGTGAAAGGAAAGTTTTGATCAGGAATAGTTGGGAGTTCTTTCCGAGAGACCTTAAACAATTCCTGTTCTCTCTTAAATAGAAGCTTGTCCTTGGATTTTGTGAAGTCATACAGTGGATTATCAATCATCTCTGGTTTTGAACATGCTTCATCTTGCAGCAATGGTTCTACCATGCTTTTCCTCACCTCACTGTACCTGCCGAGGTTAGTAAATTAAGAGAAAAAGGAAGGTTATGAAACCATTATACAAACTTGGGGAATGTTTTGAAAATGTTACACTAATTAATTAATTTCTCTATTAATTATTGTTCTATAGTTGTCCTGTTATATAGTCCTGTTGCCTGAAGTCTAGAAATAATGTGATCTATTGAATGGTCTGCTAAAGGACAAGCAAAATATGGGAAATTTAGACCAAAGTGGTATAAAACTTACAGTTGATCTTTTCGATTATTTGCTAAAGGAGCAGTAGCTCTTGGAGATCCAGGAGACAGAGTGGAAGGTGTAGTAGGAGATTCTAATCCCAATACTGGAATATTATCTTTTGGCTGTGGATCATAATTCCAAAGGGTAGGTTGTTGATCTGGTGAAGGGATTTGCTTAAACTGGGTTGTTGCAGTGAATGGTTGAGAGGCAACAGTCACCCGTAAGTAGCTAGCATTATTGATCTCTGACGGCACTGTGTTCCTGAGGAAAAAATTAAGAGTGAGAGAAATGAATAACTATGTTAGAACATAATAATTATTCTGGAGAAATTAAGGCAATTAAGGCAAAATTAAGGCAAAGTAAATTTGTGCTTCTTTTTAATGCTTTCTTCATTTCCTAGGCTTAAAATATGTTTTACAGGCAGTTACTGCATAGTTTCTCTAAGGTCATCTCTGTGGGTCTCAACACAAGAATTCTAAAACAGGATTATTGGATCCCTTTGATTAAGTTCTCAGGCCCAGACATGGGACAGAAGATCAATCGTCACAAAAGCTGATGACCATCAGAATCTGAATTAGACAGTATCAGAATCTGAATTGGAGATTATACCCTTCATGGAAACCTCCTAGCACCCACCTACTGTGGTATTTTGTTGGAGGCACAACTCTGCAATGGTTCTGCTCTACCTTTGGTGGTGTTTCCAGTCAGTTATAAAAAAGGTGATCAAGCCCATGGTTGCTCCAGTGTAGGGGTCATTTGTAGAAACCACACAGGTCATTTGTGTCCCCCATACTTTTAACATCTATATGAAACCTAGTTTGGGTTCTGTAATCCAGCAAGATGGAAATGATGTTTGCTTATAAATATCAAGGCTTTTCAAAATATCACTTACAGTAACTGTAACAATAGGAGGAGCATACCTATGATTAGATGACCCTCCTGCGCTTGCAGCTCCTGCCTAGCTTTGGCTGGTATACAAGTTGCAGTCTTAATATCTGGAAATAGCAACTATTTTCTTATCACCACATAGTTGGACTATTGCAAAATGGTCTACACATGCCTTCCTTTGAAGACAATATGGAAGCTAGAATTGTCATAGAAAGTAGTAGACAGACTGCTAGTGAATAAAACCTGCTATTGCAGAATACTATTTTGTGGGTGCACTGATTACTAATGGATCACCAGACTCAATTCAAAGTAGTGGTGATTGGCTATAAAGCTACATGTGAAGTGGGGCTAAATCTTTAGAGACTTCCTAATCTGAGTCTAGGAAAAAATCTGCTTAGGGTGTTACCTCTGTAAAAGGGCTTTGAACCAGAAAATAGGCCCGCATTTGGCCTCCTTCATTTTTACCATCCAGGAAGACACTGAATACCTTATCTTCTAAAGGGACATTTGGAATTTAGCTGTGAGTCATTGAGCAATCTTTTAGTTATTGTTTTATCGTGGTTTTAATGGAATGTTAAATGAGATAGATGATAGATGGATAGGCGGATGGGCGGATGGGCAGGCAGTTAGGCAGGCAGGCACCATCTATAATTGTTGGTGATATTGTTGTTTTGATAAGGAACATTATCCTTTTCAGTGTAGACCGAAACATCATTTTCACTGGTGACCAACTTAAAGAAGGAGGTGGAGAAACAGCAGTTTCTAGTTAAAGAAGGAGCACTATTCCAAGTGGAACACTCTTCTTGATTTAAACTCTTTCAAATCTTATGAAAGTGAGAAATAATGAAGAGTCATTGTCAGCAGCTTCTTTCACTTTTTTTAGCTTTATCGTGCTTCTCTGGCCAGTTGTATTATATTGTGCCCAAAGATGTTTATTGGGATATACACTATGGATGTGCACTTTTTCCTGGCCGAAAATCTTTACCGGCTATTTGTACTTGATGACATTCTGGGGACTGTCCTCCAAAATGTACTGGCTGAGGCAAAAACAAAATGACTTCATTTCATGTACATCTCCTTTTAATTAACATTAAATAGTGTAAATATTTCCAGTCATGTTTTTCTCATTTCATTTTCTGTCCCATTGAAAGTTATCTCCAGAAATTGATGGTTATATATGAAGCTGCACCCAAAGCTTTTGGAAGCCACAAATGGTCTCAGGCTTCAAGTTGCGCAGGTAATCCTCGACTTACAACCATTTGTTTAGTGACCATTTAAAGTTACAACGGCACTGAAAAAAGTGATTTATGACTGTCGCACTGAACAATCATTGATCAAAATTTGGACGCTTGGCAACTTGCATGTATTTAGGACAGTCGCAGTGTCCCGGGATCATGTATCACCTTTTGCAATCTTCTGACAAGCAAAGTCAATGGGGAAGCTTGATTCACTTAACAAACATGTTACTAATTTAATAGCAGTGGCATAACAACTGTGGCAAGAAAGGTGGCAAAACTCACTTAACAACTGACCTGCTTAGCAATGGAAACTTTTGGACTCAATTGTGGTAGTAAGTCATGGACTACCAGTATACAATTTTTTCACTTGAAGAGCAAAAATAAATTCATATTATAAATTTGAACTTTTGCTGACAGTTCAGCCATAAAATGGATAAGATGAAAACTAGGAGCAACTTTATGTCTTATTCAAGTATTATGCTATCTGTTCATTTAGTTAATGTTCTTCCATTTTAAAATAACCATATATTTTTATACTTTATTTTTTTAATGGAATAAGATCTCATATATATGCTTTCAGATGTGTCCTGTATTATATAATTGTCCTGCCTAACTCATAGAATTGTACCAAGAATCCAGATGACAATATCTTCTATTTTTAACCACCCTGTATTTTCCCACTTTTTCTTCCATTATTCTTCTTACTACAAAAAAGGAATCCATTCAGGAGGCAAATATTTTTGATTGGTAATAATAGAAGCCATTTGAAAGCACATTGGATTATAAACTACTGACCTCCCTGCTAAAAATAACTCATATAGAATATGTAAAATGTTACAGTACCAGCTAATTAAATTCTGAAACTGAAATCACCAAAAGAAAAAATAAAGTCAGTAGTCAAAAATTTAGGTCTTACTACATATGTTCACAAGTAATTTAGTATGGCTTTCAAGTTTATTTTTTTAAAAAAATACTGTTCTCTCTTCAGTAGTGGAGCAAAACCCTTCATTTTTTTTAGAGTCCTCAGGTTATTGGTCATACAGTAAATTCTGTACATCCAATCTATCAAGGAAAACATTTCCTTGCATTTTTGCTTGAAGAAGTAAGAGAAGCATGTTTTATAACATGTCATTGTGCATTACGGGATCACATCTGGAGAGAAGAGAGCTAAGCCTTCCTTCCTTGGGCATTATACCTCAAACATAAATATCATGATTAAGATAACAAAAATGAAGAATCCCATCATATGAGAAGAAGCCACACAAGTATAAATGTGCCATGAGGCTTCCTCAAAGGTGAAGTTCTGTGCTTACCGCCCGATATCATCTCTGCAAGGCTCATCAAGAGATACTGCAGTTCCACGAAACCGAGCAATGGCAGCTGCTTCTTTGGCTACCAAATGAGTGGATCTCTTGCTGGAAATAGTAACCCTTTCAAGGAAAATACAGGTTACAGAATTTTGAAATCTTCTGAAAGAATATTTTCATATCACATTTTTTTAACATCAGTGAACACTGAAACAATTAGAAGTCTTACAACCTTGACAACTTATGAGGATGGCCTCAAGTATGTGTATGTGTACACACACACACACACACACATACACTTCCTAGATGGGAGTGAATCTGAACATGGATAACTCCAGTCTTTTCCAACATTTAAAACCATGATGCAAACACTGTTCTTGAAAACTGGATTGAGTGGTACACTAAACATAGCAAAGATTTAGAAAGAAGGAGAATAAGACACTATTTGGGAATTAAATACTCTCATTAAAAATGTGAGAGAATTATGTTAAAACTAATAGCTAATGCTATGACTATAAACTATATTTACAAAGAGATCAACCCATATGTTTCAGAGAATCTCACAGGTTCTATAATATCTGGTGAGAACATAAAGTCAATAGATATCTGTAGTACTATGTTTTTAAGGAATCCATCATGATTACAGAAAAAAAAATTATGCTCTGTCTTATAATTAGTGTTAAATGAGGTGAGAATGAAAAAATATTATGTAAAGAAATACTACTATTCCTGTTGACAGCTGTGAGACAAACAACTGCTAAAAACTGGCAAGATGAACATTGAAATTGCTGAATTGAGGTCACAGAGATGTGGGATATAGCAGTTACAAAAACACTATGATTAAAGATGATTAGTGTTCTAGGATCAACAGGAAAAAAAACAGTGTTTTATACCAACAATCAAAATGGTCCTAGATTATTGGTAAGCCATGGATCACATTAAAATGTATTAAAATATTATTTTTGGTATAATTTTCCCAAATATTAGTATCTCACTTTATCTCCAATCATAACTTTAGGTTTCCTGATAACTTTCCTAGTTTTTAACTTGCCTATTTTGCACTATAGATGTAATCTGTAGTGCAATATACTATCAATGTAGTGCAATATAGGCAAGTAAAGAACTAGGAAAGTTGGTTCAATGGATTCTTACCTGGCGGATAATAAAAATACAATGAAAAATGTCATATTTTTTCCAAAGAAAACCAACGTTATGATTGGAGAAAGACTGATATGTGCAGTCTGTAGTGCAACTATAGCCTGTAGTCAATATAGGTGTAGTGTGTCACCACTAATCAACATATCAATCATGTTTGCATATATAGACAATTAGTTGCTTTCAACCTACTTGTTGATTTGTTCCCATTCTTTCGCATGGTCTATACAGCTCAAGCCTCTGATTGATTTTTGTCCAGCCATTTCATCTCGTTCAATTTTCACAAAATCTGAAGGCAAACAGATCCAAATGAAATATCAGTGCTTCTTTATACCTTTAGAATGTTATAATTATTACTGAATAACTTAAAGTATTCATACAGTATACATTTAATTTAAGGTCCAAGGTGACTAGTGTGGCTGAACTGTACAATGAAAATAAGAAAAGGATAGCTGGGATACTATCAGTCAAATAAAACTACTACACTGAGATGGCCCAACTGCTGCCTGAGTGGTAAGCAGGAAAACAATTTGAAATCAGAAGCTAATCACTGCCAACTGTGCAACTTCTTGTTCACCTCAGAGGGAGCATGAGTATCTCACAGGCCCTTCTATATTTGGGTAAGCAACATCATGCACGGTGCAGAAAAAGAATAAGTAGTGAGCAAACGAAATTAAAGGCAGGAGATAAAAGAAAATAAATGGAAATCTAACTAAATCCAGTTTGTATCAATTCCAATCTCAATGCTTTCTACATCTTTCTATCTTTGCAAATCATATTTGCTTCTACCACATCTGCACACCAATTCATGTATTGCCTTTTTGTTCTTTAAAATTTCACCTCTTTTTTTGAGGATCTCATCAACTCCATTCAGCCAGATCTTTCTTGATCCTTCTTTGCTCTTGATCCATTTACTTTTCTTTCACTAATATTTGTTTCATTATTTAGTTCCCATTCATTCTTCTTACATGGTAAAACCACCTCAGCTTTTTCATATTGGATACTTCACTTTTGTATTCAATCCACATTTATTTATTGTCTACTCATATTTTTATTTCATCTTGTTTTATCACAGACACATTCAACCAATATATTTTGACTGCATTCAATATACTTGTATGTTTCTTTGTAACATACTCAATATCTGTGTCACAGAGTTGGAAGAAACATGCTCTTTTTTCCCTTTTTACAACCCTATAATCCTTTAATGCTGGATAAAGTTGGGGCGACTGAATGGAATCGAGCGTTTACTGGCTGGATTGGATGCTCTTCCTGACACCTACATGGAGTTTGCAGCAAATATTTTCTCTTTGTGTCCTGAGAGAGAAATATCTGCCGCTACCTGGGATTGAACTCTCAACCTTCTCAGTGGGAGGCGAGCATCTTGACCACTAGGTCACCACACCGCTCACAAAGAAATATATTCTTATACACAGCCATTTTCACTTCTTTCATTGCAACATACTATCTACTGCCACTAGCTTCCCACCACTGTTTGCATATTTTAAAATCTTTCCACTTTGGCATCTTAATCTTCTGTAAATATTCATCTACTTCCTCTCTTTTTTTTGCCATGTGTGTGCAACTTGCAGTCGTGTACTGTTTATTCTCTATTAATTGCAGTTACTTTAATCTGATATGGTAGCAGTGTTCCAATATCTCAGGGGTTACCACAAAGAAGAGGGAGTCAAGCTAGTCTCCAAAGCACCTGAAGGCAGGACAAAAAGCAATGGATGGAAACTAATCAAAGAGAGAAGCAACCTAGAACTAAGAAGAAATTTCCTGACAGAACAATTAATCAGTGGAACAACCTGCCTCCAGAAGCTGTGAATGCTCCAACATTGGAAGTTTTTAAGAAGAGACTGGACAGCCATTTGTCTGAAATGGTATAGGGTTTCCTGCCTGAGCAGGGGGTTGGACTAGAAGACCTCCAAGGTCCTTTCCATCATCATCATCATCATCATCATCATCATCATCATCATCATTATTATTATTATTATTATTATTATTATTATTATTATTATTATTATTATTATCTTTGATTCATTAAATCAGATTCCTATTGGAATATAAACATTCACTACAAATCATTAAGGATTTCAGTTAACAACGTGGTATAATTTGCATTAAAAGTATGCATATTTTCTCTTCTTTAACCAGTACTGTATATCTCTAACCCCTCACCACAAGCAAGCATTGCTTGTGTATTTATCCACAATGCACTGAACCGTCAAGGCAAAGGGGATATTACAGAATTTCTCTTCCTTCCTGCTCAATGTTGACTCATTCACTGTGCATTCTATTTATTTTTATACATGGTTTATTTCCATCATATATTGCTGTTCCCATATCTAAACTTCAACTGTATATCCATGTAAAGTATTCCATAATTCAAACTTTATTTAACATTTTTCTAAGTGTTTAAATCTTTTTCTGTCCATAGTGCCACAACTGAAACATATTACATGTTTATATTGCAGATAGTCAGGCAGAGGGCTCCCTTTCTCTCCTTTATTTGGAAGCAGGAGGGGAAGGCTAAAACTAGATTCTGAACATTTCTAAGCATCCAAGGTCGTTGTTTTGATAATGAGAAATGTTTTTATTGCTAAAAATGCTTGTTTTAATGGCATGATCTTTTCAATCATTCTAATTCCTTCCTTTCCCATATTTACTATTTGTTAGTCTTTATGGAATGAATTTACAACTCTGATGTCAGCACTCTGACAAACTTCATCCACACATAAGCTCTACCCAGAGATTATTTCTAAGGAGGTGAATTTCCTGCTGAGGAAACAAGCCCTGTTATTGGAATAAATGTTGGGAAATCTGATGAAGTTGATATCCATGAACTGTTTAAAACTATAGGATCAGGCCCAGATTGGACTTGTGTATACCATGACCTACCAACATATTCCTGATGTCTTGGCCACATTTTAAAAAGTTTATTTTTTATGAAGTTTAAAATGACTAACAGAAAAATATTTCCCTCCACCAGCTCACTAAATGGCTTTTCCTTGACCCATATTACATTCTGTGTCTACATCCTTACAATCTTCCACAAACATTTATGAGTCTTGCCCCATAAAGTCCAGGTGACAGCTTAGTTTTCTGGTGCAGCCAAGTTCATATCTTGAACTAGGCAGATGTCTTACATAAACAAGCCCAGGTCAGTTGCCCAGCACCATAGAGGGAGTCTGGAATGGAAAAACACTAGTTTATGAAACAAGTCTTATAACCCACTCTGTTACATAACCATTTTTGGCTGGTTTTAGCTACTAGAAAAACAAAAACAGCTCTTTCAGACTCAATTGCCCTTCTTGGTAAAAAATATAACTGCATAGGAGTAGTGGCTTACCGTATAATTTTTCTCTCTGTTTCCCTTGGGATGTTTGTAGCTTGAATTGACCTTGGAAGATCCCTGTCTTTTCTCCATGGTGTGTTAACACAGTTTGAATAGGGACTTGGGATTCTGCAGCTCCACTTCGAAGAGCGATGCAGCCTTCACCTAGAGTACAGTAAGGGACTTGATTTTTATCGGAAAGAAGGGGCATTTTTTCCCCTCACACATAACTAATCAATCAGGAATAGATCTGCAATCATATACATTCTTCCTTAAGACTTGGAGAGTAGACTTGCATAGAATTACACTGAGTGCAAAACAATATGCAAAGGCACATAGGAGCATATGGAGTAATGGTGGTTGTGATTAATTCCCAGAGGTATTTTGCTGGCCAGTGTTAGAAGATAGATAGATAGATAGATAGATAGATAGATAGATAGATAGATAGATAGATAGATAGATAGATAGATAGATAGATAGATAGATAGATAGATAGATAGATAGATAGATAGATAGATGGACGGACGGACGGACGGACGGACGGACGGACGGACGGACTGACTATATTATTGTTGAGATTTAGAGTGATTCCACAAAGAAGAGGGGGTCAACTTATTTTCCAAAGCACCAGAAGGCAAGACAAGAAACAATGGATGGAAACTAATCAAGGAGAGAAGCAACCTGGAATTAAGGAGAGACTTCCTGAGGACAATTAACCAGTAGAACAGCTTGCCTTCAGAAGTTGTAGGTGCTTCATCACTAGAGGTTTTTAAGAAAAGACTGGACAGCCACCTGTCTGAAATGGTGTAGGGTTGAGTAGAGGGTTGGACTAGAAAACCTCTAAGGTCCCTTCCAGTTCTATTCTGATTGAATGATTTAAATGTTCAGATTAGTTTATGGTCACCACATGATCCTAATGATCATTCTACTGGTTCATGTCCCTTTCCAAGTGAGGAAAGTCTTGTGAGCTGGTTCCTCTGTGGACTGTTATATCAGGTCCTGTCTTTTTACCATTGTTGTTTTGATAATGCAGTAATCAAAGCAATGGGGAACAAGTTGTTCTTTCTTCCCAATTCTTCTGAAAATCTATGGAAACTTTCTAGTAACAACTGCCCACTCAGGCTTAATTTTAAAACAATGTTTCTACCACTCAATTTAAAAATATTTTTAAAAGGAAAGGAAGTTTTGCAATTTTGTGGGCAGAGAATGGGAAAAAGGGGCAAAGGAGAAATAGAAAGGATGTATGCTGAATGCATGTAAATGATTATCACCTTTGACTTAATGGACCATTGTTGAGTCCTCTACAAATAATTTTTTAAAAAACCAGCAACTGTTCTTTAGCAGAAAACACGATAAATTGGCATCCCAGGATCAAATGGCTGCAGGGGGCAGCAACCGGTTGCTGGGATCTGATGTGATAAGCTAAGCGCTACAGCCAATGGGAGCTGGAGCTGTACTAGAAAAGAATGAAGTGTTGGAGACCATCTGTTGTAAAGCATATAAAAGCAGCTTAGGTAGAAAATAGCAGTTTTGAGTGAAAGTTATAAAACATAGGGTGCATATGCAGCAGTCTGGGAGTGTGAAGAGAATATTATCTGCTCTTATATTCAGGAAGTGTGAGTGACCAATATTGCTGTTGGCCAAGCAGAAAATATAGGTATGTCCTTAGAAGGACTTTTCACACTCTTCCATTACTTTTAGTAGACATCATACAAAACAATTTCTCACCGGAATATGGTCCAATACATTCAATTTAGAATATACTAGCTGGTCAGGTTTTAAACAATTTTGGGAACTAGCTGTCCTCCAAGTCAGATGGGACTACAATTCCCTTGCTGACCAGGCCAGCAATTTTAGAAATTGTACTCCCAATACATCCAGAGAGTGGCTAGTTGGAAAAGCTACTGTAAATATTAGAAATTCAAATACTGCTTGCTCTCTCCAGACAAAAGAAGCAACAAATTATAATGAATGTCAACTTCAGAAGTCTAAGTATGTGGCGTAGAGTGTTATTCTAATTTCAGTTTAGAGTTATGTAAGGTATAGAAGGGATCAACCCTAATTAAGACAAACACACAGGTATGGGGAGATTTAAATGTTTCCTACCTCCCCAACATCAGTTACTTGCTTTTACAGAGTATCTAACATATTTCTCATGAACATGCAGGATTTTAAGCAAAAACTCTGATGGTATAATGAGATTTTTTTCCTTTTTAACAATAATTTTACAAACCGCTGTGCAAGAGGTTTATGCTCCCCACACTGGTATTGTTTCTTCTTATATTACCGTATAATTATGTTTATTGTAAATAAATATTATTATAAACAATAATCTGCAATGACATAGAGTATTTAATATAATCTGTAATTTAGCCACACTCATGAGAGATATTAATTCCCAAAGAATATATTTCCATTCAGAAACTGTTCATTTTGGGGATGATAAATTTCCAAAGATTATGTATGCTGTGCAAATATAATAAATTTCTGTCCTTCTGTATGTAAGATTGCATTTTATTTATAGAAATTACTGTAATATATTTCTGAGCAAAAAAGAAAAAAGAAATCTTAGAAATCAACTTTCTCTTTAATGCTCTCACCAACTTGAACAAGTTACAATGACTGATTTGTGAAAACTTAGCGTTAAGTTTGTTTAAATCTTACCATAGGATTCATCA
Organism: Azemiops feae; assembly: GCA_023970755.1. NCBI lineage: Eukaryota > Metazoa > Chordata > Lepidosauria > Squamata > Viperidae > Azemiops > Azemiops feae. Next base: position 992,653 of record JALGBA010000221.1, read on the forward strand.
CTGTCTGAAGATTTAATGCAAATCAAAATGTGTTGGTCTAGCAGATATTCTGGATCTGAAATAATTGGAGTTAGCTGCAAAGAAAACTCAAGAATTCAGTAAAACTAGAGGAAGAAATATATTTATGAAATCTAATATCAGTAAGCAGTACGGTATGAAGTGTCTACACTTACATTGCTATCTTACATGCATTGTACATAAATTGAGGTAAATTCTGTATTTCAAGGGATTTTTTTCCTGGTCAAATATGTGCAAAATATGCACCTTTGCTCTTGATTTTTTGTCTTATTTTCTGTTAGCGCGTCATAAATTATATTGGCAGAAGGACATACATATTTGACAACTAATCTTGGATCCTATACGTGCAGGGATATATTTCTCCAAATTTAGTCAGTTGCACTTACTTTATATAGTTTGCCTAAAATAAAACAATTACTGAATGTGGGAATTTAGAAGCGTAGGGTATAGCATGCAGACTTAGTTCATGTCACAGTTAAAAGAGCCTGAGATGGAAATGGATGTCCATCACTCAGAACATCTTGTTGAACCAAAGGAGAAGAAACTTATCAGGCTTATTCCAAATTTTAATGTTGGAATCTGGAATATAACACAAAGGAAGTTAACTAGAGGTCCTCGATTTGCTTGGCAGTGCTTAACTGGAAAGACACCAGCTTGAATTTCAATTCAACATGTTCTTCTAAGCATTTTAATCACCCATGTGTTCATTTAGTCTGAGGATTTGAAGCAAGACTCCAAAAAAAAGCTTTCTGTACTCTATTTTACTTCTTTCCAAACAGATGCCCTTCAGATACAGTCTCAAGGGATAGTAATTCTGGTCTAAAGTATTTAAAGAAAGCTGGCTTATCTGAAACATGGAATTGTGATTGGTCTAAATGTTATAACAATCATTATCATCATGGTTTGACATTAGCATGCGGTCAAAGACAAAATGGAGTGGGTAAAATGATGCCCCCCCATCACTAAAAGGACCATGATATATTGTACAAACAGTCATGAAAACAGCAGTATGCTGAACCCAGCTCTCTTTCCCAGTTTAAATTCATTTTCCGTGTAACTGGTATGCCTGTGCAAAAAATGAAGTGTTCTTCAAAGAAGTACCATCTGACAGTCATTATGAAAAACCTTGTTCAAGTATTGAAGGGCAAATGCTTCTGCAGAAGCCAAGCATCTGGCCTCATCTTCAGCCCAAGCCAAAATGACTCTGGAGAGTAATATATGGTAGCTATAGGGTCTAACATTGCCAATGGGAGCTGAACAGATCTCAATCCCTATCTACACCAGCGATTATTTGATTAGTGAATTAGTGAATGGCAAAAATTGTGCCCTTTTGGTATCAGGATAAGAAGGGAAACTCATCAGAAAATCCAGAATGACTTTAAGATGGGCTGGGAATGGGACAGAGGTGTGGGGAGTACCAAAAATCATTTTTTTAAAAGCTGACCATATGACAGAAAAAAATGTCATGGTATATTCGTAGGATGGCAAGTGAGAGAAAGTTCTTATTAAAAGAGTCTGACTATGTGGTGTGGATAAAGCAGAAACCTTGGCTCACATCTTTATATACAAACATCCATAACCCAGAATGGCCTCTCACTATGATGTAAACATTTCAAGGTGCTCCAAATAATTTTTATGCAGGCTAATTACTTGCAGATTAAGACGTTAAAATTACATGACAAGTAGCAACAATTCTGTTTGATAGGTTGCTGAGTTTGGTGCTGTCTCATGGAGGAGTAGAAAGTATATGAAGAAGAAAATCAGCACTCTTTCCCGATAATAAGAGAATACTGTTATATTTTATATTGATTTTATATGTTTATGTAACCTGTATATATTTTCTCTTTTATTAAGGACTATCTGAAGGACTACAATGAATCTGATACTGGTCTGAGATGGGAATAAAATCCACTGCATCATTATTTGTATATGAATTAATCAATTATTATGTAAGCTATATTCAAACAAAACCTATCAACCAACCTTAGGAAGGGCTTCGACAAACTTTACCACCAGTTCCCCTTCATTTCCTTCCTCATTTTCTCCCTCTTGGCTCTTTACAAAGCCTGTAAAAGTGTTAGAAAAAAAATTAGATGCCAGCTGAAAAAGCACAAGCAATAACACAGACATTTGCAAAACTAAAAAACAAAAAAAAACACGTAATAACAAAACTTGGCCGCAAAGGGAAACTGATAATTATTCCTGTTTCTGGACAGCAGAATGGAAAGCACTTCTGACTTTCAGTTTATAATCCTAAATGAGTGCTTACAAATTGCATTTGCACATGAACTTATTAGTTGTCTCCTTAGTATTTTATTCCAGTTAAGAAAATCATTAGGAAGCTCAGTACTTGCATGGACGAGAAGGAAAATATGACAAGTCTTCCTACGCCACTCAAAATAGCATAGTTGAAATTCTAATTTAAGATTCTTAACACATGGTTTCCATAGAAATATATGCAAATCTCTGTACAGCCTTTTTTGTATGGAACGTAGTTAACAGAACTATATGAAATATAAATAATGGAAACAGGATAACAGAGATATACATCCCCTCACCCTCCAATGCAATTTGGCCCTTTGACAAAGCACAACAAAAATAACCCATTCTGGATATATATTGTTTCATACACAAAAAAGCTCAGAATTAGGAATCCAGAAATATAATCTTAAGCACAAATGTATATTTATGGAATCATTGCAGATTCTTGTGTGTACATATTAATTCTTGATCTGGCAAAGTCACAATTACTTTTAGGCTGCTAATGTATGACATTAAGCTTCAGTCCTTTAATTTGGATTTCAATGACATAAAAGTTACTTATAAGCAGTGATTTTTATAGCCACTGTAGAGTATATGTGATATTATTTATGAACAAATATCAAATAGTAACCATTTAAAATGAATCATTTTTTCTCAAAGCTCAGGCCAGTACACATGGCTTCTTATATGTTACTCTCACAACAGTTCTGCAGATGTTCTAGGTCCTAGGACATGTTAATCTGAAGATCTAATGTGAAAACTGGTGGACACAAAGGTTTGGTCAATATATGAATAGGAAAAGGCCTTTTAGAAGGTTTACGTAATATGGAAGAAAAGTAGGATAAAATAGGTCACAAATACACTCAAAAGCCAGGGACCTGTGACTAGGGTCAACTTTATGCATTTATATAATATATAGCTGAGGTTTGTACCTTGTCCTTGGGAGAAGTTCAACATGAATGATAATTTCTTTTAATAGAAACTGTATAGGATTGCATCCTCTCTCTCCCCCTCTCCCTCCCTCCCTCTCTCTCTGTATGTGTGTGTATGCTTGTACATCACATGTTCAGATGTTTATATCAAATCTTACATTACTGGATCTGTATTATAAGCAAAGTTGTATTCTAATATCCTTTTGGGGAAAGTATTTTAGCATTTGGGTCTGAAAATATAAAAGTGCTTGTAAAAAATAAAAGCATTTTTATAGAATTTCAGGTGAAAACAAATAAGGATATATTGTTTAAAAACAGTAATGAAGACCAGAGATTTTCAGCAACAAAGATTCTTGCCCTTCAAATGATAATATAAACAAGATACACTGAGCAGCTTTTAAGTAGCTTATTATTTCATACTTAATATAAATATTCTGTAAAACAGTGAATGGGATATCATCTAGAACAGCCTTATTTCTCCCATTAATCTCTCCAAGCAATTTATAAATAACGTAACAACCACATGAAGAACAGCATTTACTTTCTAGGCAGCTGGAGTAAAATTCAATGTAGAATTTAGTCTGTGACTTTGTCTTGAGGACAGCACTGCAATGGAGAAATTCAATCTGTCCCAGAGAGTCTGTGTACTTAGCATCTGGGGAAAAGACGGCATATGTTAAGGTTGGCAATAACAGCATTCTGCAAAACAATGGTGTAAAGATTCGCATCTTTACTTAGAAAGGAAAAAAAAATGCTCACCATTCTTAGAAACAAACTGAGATGTGACAGCAACTTCAAATGTAGCAAAAACAGGACTATGATCGCTTGTCATAATGTCAGTTGTGCATCCTATGATAGGAAAGACAGTTAAGGGTCTCTATTCTTAACTTTCTAAGGGAGGAAAGAATATGCTAATATTGGCCTAAGTGATGCTTAAGAGAACAAAGCTTTTATTTTCAAGTGAAAGAAAGCAGAAAGAACTCAATAGCCAGCACACAACTCCTATGGCATGTCCCTTAGCCACTGGGACTAGGTTACCTGAAAAATAATAATATGAATCCTCCCATGTATTGTTCTTCCTAGGATTCTCCCACTTGCTGTAAAGCGTCAAAGGTACAGCATATGCTCTTTGGCATTATCTTCCTAAAGTTGTCTTTTTTTGTTCTTTCAGTACTAAAGTATTAAAATATTAAATTAATTTGTCCTCTTTGTACTATTTTTTAAATTTTATATAAGCATTTCATGTTACAGTTCTACTGTTTTAATTGCAACTTTATATATATATATTAATGTGTTATGAAGAGCTGATGAGAAATAACCTATAAACTTCCTAATTTCAGATCTGACCAGGAACCAAAATTCCCAAAGAAATAATTACACACACACACACACACACACACACACACTTAACTGTGCTTTGAATGTAATTTCATTTGACATCAGACCTCAGCTACTTCACAGTTTTAACTGAGGAAAACAGAATATCCTAGAAATAATTGCTACAACTGAGAATCTTTTCTGGCTTAGTTTCGGTGGGGGAAGAAAGCATGCAAGGTGTATTTCTCTCACAATTATTCACAGCCCATTCTGTTTCCCCCACATATCTTAATTTAAGGAGAAAGCATTTCTCAAAGATAGTATGTCTCTTGTTGAGAACTTGGCAATGAAAGGCAATTTTACAGATTCTGCTCTGAATCATTTCCGCTTAAGCCAGCTTTGCTGCTATTTTCAATCTGTTATCTACCCACCATAAGACTGGCACACCACATGCACCAAGGGATATGATTTCCAGAGTACTCGATCACACCAGGATGGCAAATTGTACTTCATCTGCAAACAAAAGACGATTCAATATCAAGAACACATCACTCTGCCAGGAGGTTGCCAAAATGCCATTGATTTTATTTTCTTCACTGCAATATCTATCGAAAGAGAAAATGGTGCTGGCAACAATTATCAATTGAAATGCTACAATATGCTAGAAGTTATGGCATACCCCTGTGGCTTTCTGCTTGGTGTAGACATAATTCTCCCGGGTGTTTCTTTCAAAGCGATAGGTTGGGGCAAATGTTATTTCTTCCTCCTCTGAAACAGACAGATGGCTGATTATTGTTTTAACTCAGTATCAAAAATCCCTACAGCAACCTCATGCAGATCATTCTAATCATCTCCTATAGCAGTTTTTAGCACATGTTTGGTTATTTGTATGCAGTCTCTCACCATATGGAACCATTTTCTTTATGCCATTGCATGGGGAAGGAGACAGAATGAGAGAGAGAGAAAGGTTGGGTTCATATATCACATAAAGCATAATTCGGTTTACATTTCTGTAATGATTCATCTAATTTGGCTCAGAAGGGAAACTATAGCTTAATATAAATAATAAATCAGTCATATATATGTGGTAAGTTACATCGCATGATGGCATTTTTATATCAAGTAATTACTCTGACAATAATGGATCAATTAGTTCTTCAATTATCTCTCTTTTATCAGCTAATTTTTCAGGATATTTGACTCTAGGTTTAATGAGTGAACCTAGTAACAATCTTACCTAGCTGCAGAAACACCTTCTGATCCTTCTTTTCAATGAGGAGCTGGTCAAAATTAAGCAGTTCTGTATACTGTTGCTGTTTGATTTTCTGAATGATATTTTCTGCTTCCTGAGACGAGGGGAAGTGTTATAATTAACAATAAACCCATATTTCTTACATGTTTTGTTTAATAAATGCTCAATTATATACAATTAAGTACAAAGTATGTTCAGGGTCCAAACAAAATTTTATATATGATTAACTCTTAACACTTGAATTCTGAAAATGTTTCAGTGCTATTTAATACCATTATTTCTTTCCTTTGAAGGCACTAAACCAATTTATTGTTAAGAAGACATTAGGGCAGAAAGAAAGGAAAGGTTTTTTTTTTCAAATAACAAAACAAAAATCTTATTTCAAAACATCGTAGCTCTGATCTCTACTGTATCTGTATCTGTATCCTCTGTATCTGCTTATAACTAAAACCAGAAGACATATGATTTATAGGACAGAGACCCACGCCATTGTTAAATCAGAGTAAACTCTACTGTACATCAAGGGGAAATACCTGGGAGGTTCTGATATTCAGAAATTCTCCATGATTTAGGGGCAGGGATGGCCATGTCATTAATGGAAACAGCAATACAGTACAAATCCTCACTGACATGAACGGTGTAAGCAGCTCAACAAATAACATTTTTTAGTGACTTTCCTTCTGAACAATCTGTCCTGTTTATATTAACCGCTTAAAATCCCAGCAAAGGAAGATGGATTGAGGCTTTTTTTGTCTATGGAATGACTAAGTTGCACAGTTGTGACTATAGTCAACATTTGCACTCTTATGTTTTCAATTCACCTTGGGTAAGGGGTGATTAAAGGTCTTCCTTTTTCCATTGTTTCTATCTATTTATGTAATTTCTATCATCTTTATTCTTTTTGCTTTTGTTGTTTCCTTGTTTTTAAATGTGTTTAATAGACTGTAAACCACCCAAGTCACTAGGAATCGGGCAGCATGCACAGTCTAATATTATTAATAATAATAACAGCAGCAGCAGCAGCAGCTTGGGGACAATCTCCTCTTTTGAATTGATAGGATACTGTCCCTGTATGTATCTATACAGTATATCGTTTGAAGTGAATGCCATGTCGGAAGGTAATACACACTTCTTTCTTGAATATGCCCAAACAGAGGCTGGATAATATCTGGATTTCTACACTAAGGAACTTTCCCCTGTTTTTACACTTGAAAATGTAGAACATGAAATCACGAGGCCTCATGACTTACATAATATCTTTTTTCTTTTCTTTTTACATTTTTAATTCTTATTTTACTTTCTTCTTTATTTTTCTAACATTTTTTAAATATTCTGTATTTTATCAGGGTTTTTTAATTCAATAGTCATTTTTTAAATAAAAGAAACTGCAAATTAATATAGTGCAAATTTAACTTTTGCTGAAAACCAAAACTGATGTACTCTAACTACTATGCAGGAAAGTTTTAATTTTGCACAAAAAGTTTTTATATGCAAAACAAGGTAGGAATAATTTAGTTACAGGATTTACAATTACAAGCATGCATCCCCATATGATTCATAAGAGTACATTTGTGAACAAGGAAAGTTCTAATTCAAATCTCATTTTGACCATGAACTTTCTTAGTCTCAGATTTTTATTTGCAATATCTGAGAAGTTAATAGAAACTTAATTTGCAGTTCAGCTATATAATAAGGATTACCAATGTAATGCAAGTGATATAAATGTAAATAAATAACTTCGCATAAATGCTAAGTATGATCAATTAGCATGGAATTAAAATGGTTCTCCCACCATTGGAGATAACTCTAAGCGGTAATTCAGGTCTCCCAGCCAGAAGAAATGAGTAAAACGATGAGTGATGTTAAATGGATTCAAATTCTTGTCTCCCAGGGACATAAAGCGAAGAATATTCATGTAGTTCTGATTTCGTCTGATAAAATAAGAAAAGTTTACTCAATATACATTAAATTGTGCAGATCCTGGCCACCACTACCAATAAAGACAATTAACTCAAACAGTGTTAAGCTAGATAAGTATTTTAAAATATATACTCAAATTATACCAAGGCAATACAAAGATTATTATTTTTATACAGCAATTTTCTCTAAACCGGTACTCCCTATATCTATAATCGTATGGTAGGATTGTTGTCCAACACATCTGGAGAGCATCATGTATAGGGAAGCCTGCTAAGGAAAAAGCTGCTTTTAATTGAAATAGCTTTTAGCATTTCTGTGCTAACTGAACTCAGCATTATTCAATGTACAATTTTCAATAGAGGAAACTGCCACCTTTCTGCAAAAAAGGTGCTAATTTGTTAGTTTTTAATAGCCATCATTTTCCCTGTGAAACACAATGCAGATCAATGGACTAGTGGGATGTATTACGGTTAAATGAGTCATGAGGTTCATCTTCACACCAGCTATCTATGGCATAAAGACACCAGCTATGTCCTCATGAAGCAGTCATCCCCAAACCACCATGGAGGCAGCTTAATTTCATCATTAATTGTTCCAGCTGTTTTCTAAAGTAATCTAAACATCATTGTGCTGATATAATTGTGTATGTCACCATTTCCACAATTCAATAAACACCTGAAATACTCTGAAATTACTGTGTTATTGCTAATTTTCCTTTCTTCCTCCAGGTATAATGTGAAAAAAACTCCTTGCAACTCAGCTTAATTAGAAACTACAGGGACTTCCAAACGATCAGCTTTTCCGTCTCCTATCCCTTCTTAATCCAGTTAAAAGGCTGATCTACGTGGTTTTGCAAATTTATTTGGACATCATAGCATCAAAATGTTATAAACCTGCTTAATCAACTGCTGGAGAGAAAGCAGGGAAAATTATGAAATGTGTATCACAATATCATCATGCAAATGCCACATCTTATGTATTTGAATCAGATGTCAGGATGGAAGTACATAAAGGTGGTGCGTGTTTAATGTCACCACATGTTATTTTGATATCATTGTGGATTACTGTGGAAGCCACTGTAAATACAGACATATCTGGATGTTTGGGAGCACAGAGCTCAGAGAGCTGAATACCCAATTATTGCTTATAGACAGATTTAGCCAATCACTCATTGCTTGATTTATAGGTAGTCCTCAACTTAGGACCACAACAGAGCCCAAAATTTATATTGTTAAGTGAGACATTTGTTAAGTGAATTTTGCCCCATTTTATGACCTTTCTTGCCACAGTTGTTAAATGAATCACTGCAGTTGTTAAGTTAGTGTAATGGTTGTTAAGTGAATCTGGCTTCCCCATTGACTTTGCTTATCAGAAGGTTGCAAAAGGTGATCACAAGAACCCAGGACACTGCAACTGTCATAAATATGAGCCAGTTGCCAAGCATCCAGATTTTGATCAAATGATCACAGGGATGCTGCAACAGTCGTGTGAAAAACGGTCATAAGTCACTTTTTTCAGTGGTAACTATCATTGTAACAGTTACTAAATCGAGGACTACCTGTAATTTCAAGCTCTTCAATAACTGAATTCTTCTCTTCCCCCCTCCCCCCCCAGTTCTTTCAGGTCTGTCCCAATACAAACACGTCACAGTCATATACACAATATATTAAATTGCTAGAATTTCCCCTCTCCAATTTTCTACGTGTTTGTGAAAATTTGATCGCTGTTTTGCAATAAAATAATACATTCTCAAAAGCATTTTGACAAAAAGTTGGTTGTTAAAAAATATACACCAATTGAGAACTCTCAGAACATGATTTCAAATGGAGGAAGAGCAAGTAATGTATGGTAAAATGTTTGTTATAATATGTAGGGCAAAAATGTTTGTTATAATATTGAAATGGATCAATGAGAGACTTACTTAAAAAGACAATAATTCATATTGTCTTACCATTTAAAAGAAAACTTTTTTAGAATGATGTTCCATTGATATAGGACACAGCAGAAAATGTCTAAGTTGTATAAAGATATTTATAATCACTGTTGGCGATGTGAAAAACTTGAAGGGACATTTTATCATACACGTAGACTTGTGAAAAAGCAAAAAGATACTGGACACAAATACATATGATTATGCACAGAGTTTTAAAAATTAACATTCAGATGGAACTGGAACTTTTCTTATTAGGATTTACGGACACTATGTTTGTAATTGCTACAAAGAGTGGAAGTCACTTCTTTAAATATCTTTTTCTTCCTTTTATAATCTTTTTCTATTTTTTCTTCTGTTTCTGTGGTTTCTTAAAAAGTTTGTAAATTTTTCTTTTTACAAGAAAGAGAGAAAACCCTCTGACCCATTTGTCAGTATCATGTGATGAACAGGAGGCTTATCCTGCTCAACTACCAAAATGGCTCTTTTGTCTAGAAGACCTCCACATTTGAACACAAAAAGGATTGTGCATCCAGTTGTCAACTATTCTTCTATACTTCCAAATCTCTAAGTAGTTGAATCAGTAAAATTCGGAATAGCAAATTCTGACTGTAGATCATTCCTTGTGTGAACAAGTAATAAAACATCATTCTCTGTGAAAAGGAAAAGTAGACAGTTACTTTCGGTCATCACAGTAGCTATGCTAAAACAAGTTCAAGGGCAAATTTCATTTCTTCCTTTTAAGACAGAACCAGCTCCCAGTGCAGGCCACCCTTTAAGCAATGAACATGCCAAGTGGACAGAAGGAAGGACCTGCAGTTTGTGTTGCCATGGGAATGTGGAAGTGTGAAAGGAAGCTGAAACTGGGCCATAGAAAGGAGGGAACGTATGGTGATTTAACACAGCTCATCTGCTTTGCTTTATATAGGCACATGAGCTGAATTTCTAGATCTAATTCTAGTTCTAATTCCACAGAGCCAAAGAGTTATAGATGTAACATACAAATCTAAATGATTAAGACATACAATGATCCTGGAAGAGAAATGTTTCCTGTTGATCTTTAGCAAAAGGAAACACAAACAAAACAAAACAAAACAATCACCACTTAATCATCTAGCATTTTCTTTGATAAAGAGACTCTATTATTTCAATGATCTATGTTTTTCTGGGAATGGTATGATGTTTAGTAACATACTGACTTTCTTAGTCCTGAAAAAGACAGCATAATGGACTACATACAGATTGCCTATATTAGCCAACGTTTGAGAGCTTTATTTACATCTTTATTTTGACTATGGCTTTTGAACAGTTACTGAATTCAGCGAAGTTAAGAAAAGAAGTGTATTTTTATAGTGTTTAATTCTTGTCATATTCATCTTTTACTAGATGACCTCCAAGGTCCCTCCCAACATTATTATTATTAATTATTATTATTATTATTAATTATTATTATTAATTATTATTGTTGCTGTTGTTGTTGTTGTTGTTATTGTTATTATTATTATTATTATTATTATCTGCCTAGAATCACTTCATGGTGAGATGAGCAGCAAACAAATTTAATAAATAATAATAATAAAAATCAGTTTCTGTTGCAATGCCTTCTGTATATTCCATATTTAAAGATGGCTTCTTGAATCTATATATGTAGCACAAATTCTAATTTTTTATTATATTAAAAACATATCTTGAAAAGTGCTCTTCAAGAAAAAAAAAAGAAAGAGGAAGAACAATTACACTGTGCTCATGTCCTGATGAGAACACCACAGTGCATGGAAGTGATTTTCCTCCTCTATTTGTTTGTGTCTTTGCATCTTTTTACTGTTTTTGGTAACTCTGTCTAAACTGTTATTTCTTTCCAAGGGTACTATTTGAATAAAGTTCTGTTTTGAGAAGAAAATAGCAGCATGGTGGTATAATGTAATGCAGCATCTCCTATAGTCTGCTTCAGATATATTTCTTTACAAATGCCAGGCTTTGGTCGGCACAGCCTAAACCAAAGCAACACATTTGGGTCCAGATCAAGAAATCTGACATAATTATGTGCTTTTATGTAGCACGATCCCACATTATTTGTCGCACATTAAAATTGCCTCATTACTGAGGCAGAATAGAGATTGGTGGCAATAGGGGCAAGACAATTTATGCAGCATACTATCAACTCATGTATTGGATTACACCTTAACACAGTGATCTGTCTGTATCCTTAATAAGTATATTAAACATGTTCAGTCTTGCAACTGTAGAGAATAAATGTAGCTCAGGTTTAGATATTGGATTCTAGGAGTTTTCTGACTATGTTTTTCATTTGCAGACTTTTTTTAACCCCTGAGGTAACATCTTCAGTGCTGTGATCTTGGAGAAATAACTTTTGTTGCCTACCTGTGGAATTTATAGTTACCTATTCTATGAACCTTGTATGTGATGGGTGAAGGATGTGTCAGTCACATAGCAACGACATCTAACATCACAGCTGAGATACCTCTAATAACCCAACATGCTCAGATTTCATCAACTTAGTTTTGCCATATTCCCCTTAGATGGTATTTTCCCCCAAAGACATTTTAATAAATCTGCAACCTTGGAATCTCCCTGAGCTTTCTAATGCAAAGATCGTGCTATTTTATTTATCATGTTTCTACACTGCCCATCTTACCTAAGTGACTCTGAGAGGCTTGACATTATAAGGATATTTATTTAAAAACTGAACATTGTTAACATTGTTAATATTTCAAAAAATACTAGGTGCTGAGAAGTAAAAAACAAAACAGAACTGTTTCTCAGCACCACCTAGAGCGGAGATACACAACCAATGAAAGGGTGGAGGCAGCCACCACTATAAAACTGATATAAAATTACAATTAAGTATCAGTTTTTATAGGTTTTTGATGACTGCCTCCAAAGCTTTGACTAATTGTGACAGATGGGGGAAGATATTAAACACGTGGCTGCAGCGTACTGTAATCATTAACGATGTTAGATTTTCATGTAAGGTATTACATCCCCGTCTACTATTTTTTGTAGTGGGATCCATAGCATGCTGCTCTAAATCCTTCTATTCTGAGTAAAGGATATTAGTAGCCACTGGGAAAACACAATGATGGATTAGATCTGGATTCTGGGACTCTGATTCTCAGCATATCTATACCACTGATCATATTGGTTAAGGCAACATCTGAAAGATTCCATATTTCTCATGCCTAGAGATGAATTTTCTAGTATCTTTTCTGAAAAATGGCTTCAGCAATTCATCACCAGGAGTAAAAAGGAGGGTCCAGTGTGCTGGTCTTCATAGTGATAAACTTCACACTTATAGCTTTTTGAATCTGATTATCCATTTGCATTCAGTGGAAATTCTGTAGTAGCAACCAACTGGTGCCTCATATGGCCCTTAGGTAGGCAATAATAATGTACCTGTGTTTCTTCTCACTTCCTGAAGTCAAATGGCTGTTCACAAACCCAAAGGAGGTTCCATTAAACATGAATGACACCCCCACAGCTCCTTTGTTGCCTGTTAGAAAAAGAAAACGAAAGAAGAAACAGAACAGTTTTAAAAATAAATTCTTCCTCTTGCTATTTAAGCTAAAACTTTTTTGAGGATGCAGAACTGAGGAACAGAAACCTCCTGAAGGTTTTCTCAAAAACTTTTTAAAAAGCAAAAATTGAATTTCTCTTTACCACTCAACAAAACTCCATTAATCTATTAGTGTTTTGAAAATAGACCAAGAATCCCTTATGTTAATTTTAATTGAATACATAGTTCCTGCAAAGTTATTTCTGAAAGTAAACTAATATAAAGATATATATACCTGCAAAGATACTAAGCATCCCTGGATTTCCTAGCAATATTAAGTAGTTATGGGCTTTGGGGTCCCCTTCTATCATTAGAGTTGGTTCACAATATGTGGGTTGTTTGCACAACGCTATGTGCTAATTTGAGTCTATTCCTAAACTGGAAGGCTTGGAATGAAGCAGAAAGGGCAGTTTGATGCACAATGCAGTATAACCATATAATACCATAACTCCCATGAGATGTAGTGGATCCAGTAGGCTTCTGGGTGCAATTCAGGGTGCTGGTTGTCACTTATAAAATCTTCCATTGCATGCAATTATCTACCAGATCACCAATCTCCAATTTTCTCTGCTCCTCCCATTAGATCTGGCTTCAGATCCTTTTGTTGTGCCTTCTTTGTTATGGCAACTGCTGTTCAAAACAGTGTTTCCCTTGCAATTTGGATGGCCCCAGTGGTAGTAGTGGTAGAAATACTTTAAACACATGATTCTTCCTCCAGGTGCTGGGGCCATAAACTTAGTTGAATCAGACTGTATGACTGAATGAGATACCATGTTTTTTGTAGGCCTTGGCACTTTGTGTATTCTTTAGTGGCTTTAGCTTTTAAATTGGATTTGTGTTTTTATTTTTTTAATGAACTGTTAGCCACCCAGTAAAAGTAAAATGGGTGACTATATAAATTGAATAAATGAATAAACATTTATTTGTTTGCAATTTCATAAGTAAATAACTAGAGACCTATATATAAAAACAGTAACTTTGTTCTAGTTTATTTTATAGCATAGGAGAGCCAACATCTGAAAAATAGCAATTTAAAATGCCTTTTTGGGTGTCTGCCCAAATCTTACCCAGCCTGTTTGCAATTCCAGTCTTCACAGTATCAATGCAGAGGTGGCTTATGCGATTTTCATGTTCAGGTTTTGCCAGTACAACAGTCCTGATGTTCCAGAGAGTATGGGTTGCTATCTAATTTTTTAAAAAAGTAAAAATCAGCTGCCGTACACCTCCACTTAAATCTAGGTATCTGGATTACAATAACTAGGGACCTATACATAACTGTTCTCCAATAACTTATATTGAGTTTTTACAATATTCTCGTAATCAGAATTCTAATGAGAACCAATTATGTACAGAAACAATATACTGAACAGAAGCAAAATGTTGAAGAGGTATTAACACTGTACATTCTATAAATATTTTTCATTTAAGAATTGTGGAATGAATCCCAGTACATAGTCCCACTATTATAATGGAGCCATGTTTTAACTAAAATTTTAGCTGAATGATAAAAGCAATTTTATCATACTACTGCACACTATTTTGCTATTTGTGTACAGGTAGTCCTTGATTTACAATATTTCATTTAGTGACCATTCAAAGTTACAACGGTACTGAAGAAAGTGACTTATTACCATGATCAAAATTCAAACGCTCAGTAATTGGCTCATATTTTTGATGGTTGCAGTGTCCCAGGGCCACGTGATCACCTTTTGCAGCCTTCTGACAAACAAAGTCAATGGGGAAGCCAGATTCACTTAACAACCGTGTTACTAACTTAACAAATGCAGTGATCTGTGGCAAGACAGGACAAAAAATGGGGCAAAATTAATTTAACAATTGTTTCACTTAGCAACAGAAATTTTGGGCTCAATTGTGATTGTAAGTCAAGGACTACCTGTATTAAAAACAGACAGTGTTGGTTAGGTGCTATTATCTAACTAGGCAATTTGAGGTATATGAAGTTGGAAAAATTAATTAGGCACTTCATTAATCTTGAAAAACAAAGCATACTGTATATATTTAGTAAAGTCAGTTTTTGATTCTTTTTTGATTCCTAGTGACTGCAGTCCCTGCAGTTTTCTTAGCAAGATTTTTCATAAGTGATTTGCCATAGCCTGCTCCCTAGGACTAAGTGAGAGTGATTGGTTCAAGGTCATCCAGATGGCTTTGTGCCTAAGATGAGCCTAGAATTCAGTCTCCTCATTTCTAGTCTGGTGCCTGAACTACTACACCAAATTGGCTCTCTATTTTTAGATGTATTTCAACTGAAATTTCTTTTAGTTAAAATTATTTTATAATTGCCTTCTATGATTTCTTTTAACCTTAGTTTCATCTGTAGATCTACTCTTATATTTACTTTGTGTGGTTAATGATCAAAATAGATTGAGATAGTTATGATCTGAAAGAACTAAGCAACCCAGAAGCAACAATGGGAATTTTCTTCCATATTGTTTGTTTATTGGTTGCCTTAGTCCATATGGTCTTTGGGTACTGAACAATAGTTCTCAAATCAAATTACTCAAGACAATCAGTAATAGCAATGATAATTGCTAAGTTCTCTTTTAATCAGTGAGCATATTAAGGGAAGTCATCTTTAATGCCTTTGATTCTCTTGATTTAATGGGGGCTGGCTATCTGTTTATAAGATAGATTTCTAATTCCCAGGGTCAGGGAATTACATTTCAATAGTGATAAATCTTAATGATAACCACCCAAACACAACAAAATACAAAGTCTGATATAATAGAATACTTTTCACTTCCTTCTGAAAGCCAAGGAGAATTGGAACCACCAAATCCAGGGATAAATATGTGTTTCAGAAAGTGGGGGCCACCACTGAGAAGGCCTGTCACCTGTTCCATACCCTATTCAGGGTACCTCACAACAATGGAGGGCTTTAACAGGCTCTCTCTCTCTATCCATACCAGATAAATGGGCTCTAAGCAAGTTATTACCTGATGTAATCCAGGGCTACTCTAAAAAGGGTTTTAAAGAACATTGAGTAAGGGCTGGAAATCTATTGGTAATCAGTTCAATGACTTAAAAATCATGTCATTCTACACTTGTTAAGGTTAACCTGCTAGCAATCTTGCAACTGCATTTTACATCAGTTGCAGCTTTGGAATCATTTCCACAGGTAACTCCACAGCATGTTACATACCTTAGAGGTGATGGTCATGAATTACTGTCAGCAGATCATGTTGATTCAAGTGATTTTTAACTGGTGCTCCAGCTGAAGCTAGCCAAAGGACTCCCTGGCCATGACTTTCACCTGCTGTTTTAGCATGACCCAAGGGTCAGCAGGATCCTAGATCATGAATTAAGTCTTTCAATGGATTACAACTCCATCCTTAGTAACTATCAGGACTAATGTTACTGGATTGCCCAAATATTTGCTGATGAATAGTGACTCCATTTTGGAACTAGCTCAGATGGAGCTTATTTTGCTCCATCCAGATCCTTTACAGTTTCCTTGGCAAGGAAACTATATGTCCATGAAGTCACATGTTGAGCTTGATTTGAGGATTTTATCACTATATCTAATGGTCTTTAGGAATATCTAATGTATCATTTCAAAAAAGCAAATATAGATGCATTTTGGAGGTGATGATTGTTGTTTGCATGGAACAATAGAACAATCTACTCCCCAACCACAATTTTAAACATTAATAAAAATTCTTACCACTTTGAAGCTGATACTGGTAATCTCCTGTAAGGAATGCCTTAGAATCTCTTGCCATTCTTTTTCCCCCAAGGAGTCTTCCTGTGTTCCAATCACATAGATGTCATGTGGAATATAGTCAGCTGTCTCATCACGGGTCTTACCCTGTCCCTTGGAGAGAAACCAGGAACTGATCTTCTTTGGTGGAGGAGCATCACCTTGATTAGCAAATCCCAAACCAAAATGAGCATAAGAAACTACTATAATAATGAATCTAGCTCAGTCTTTACTAGGGTTGGACAACCTTCTTTGATGCTAGTACTGGTTCACTTTTAAGCCATATGTTTTTTTCCTCTGAAGATCACAGAATGCATGGTAGACTATGGAGGGAGATGAATGAAAAATCTATGAAACTGGGACCTCCAGTTTATTATATTTAATAAAATGAGTTGCATTAAATCTCAGCCAGTTTGGGGGCTTTAAAAAGTAACTAAAAATAGAACTACAAAAAACATCAATTTGTCACTAGTGAATTAGTAGTGCTCAGTAGCTGCAAAATGAGGCAAGAGGATCATAAATTATATTCCCCAACTTTCCTCTAGAAAAGACTTATTATAGTCCTATTTGATAATATTCAGGTATTAAAACTAGAACAAACACTGCATTATGAGCTGTGGTGGTACAGTGGTTACAATGTTCAATTCTCCCCAGCTCAAGGTTGACTCAGGCTTCCATCCTTCCGAGGTCGGTAAAATGAGGACCCAGATTACTGGGGGTAATATTCTGACTCTATAAACCGCTTAGAGAGGGCTGTAAAGCACTGTGAAGGGGTATATAAGTCTAAGTGCTGTTGCTATTGCTATTTTCCCACCCACCTAAAGAAATATATGGTATGTAGAGTCCCATTTGATTATGGACATAACCATATATGGAAGTATTTATTTATTGTCTTATTCTACCTTTATTGCTGTTGAACAGGGTACCCTTGCATTTCTCAACAGATAGTTTCATAATTAAATAAATGGCAAAGGGAGGAGAATCAACCAGCTTTTATAAAATTTGCAGTTTATTTTATTTTGCTATCCAATTTTAAAACAAATCAAGAACAAATAGGAGGAAAGAAGCCCACAAGGCTGTGAATAAGCTCTGATTATTCTGCCATGCAAAAGAAGAGTAAGGGATCATCTATATGTTACAGTACATTAATCTTAAAACAGTTGGGCAATATAACAGTGAGAGTAGCTGGAAAATCTGTGATAGGATTGTAGAAAATAATTTTTATCAATAATTTTATAAGCAGATTTGAGCATTCTGCTTTCAGCAGATTCCACACCAGCACAAATGTTAACAGCAACCAAAGTCTAGATAGCATTTGTCCCTTCCCATTCAAAAATATCCACAAACATGCATAGGCTCACACTTCTGAAAAGAAAATATGCTATTCTCTAAAGAACAGCACAGTAATTGTGTTATTGACACTGGGAAAAGAAGCTGCATTAGGGAATAGTACATTATCAGAGGAGTGCAATGTGAATTACAGAAAATATTTTCTGGCAATTTATATTAACATCTACATAAAATAGAAGAAGATTAATAGAAAGGCTCAGTTATGTCAGGAACCACTATATATATATACATAGAAAATTTTCAGTTTTTTTTAAAGAATCTCTAATAAGCTTGCCAGATCAAAATATTGTTGTAGTAAGGCAGACAATAAAGTGGACCAGATTTTTTTTTTTTTACACATCTCATGTTATCACAAGTTGCTAGTTATAATGTGCAGAAAATCTGACAGAGACCTGTCCTATCTCTGATTTTCCTCTTTTCTGATAGGACAGTAATTTGTATAGCAGAGGCTAGGACGTAAATTTGAAATGAAATTTATACCCATATTCCAGGTCCCAATGAAGATGGTGATCATGTCAGGTTCTGGTTGTTCAGAATGCTTGTTCTTCATTTGCTGTAGAAGTTGGCAGAAGCCTTCTCTTTTCTGAAAAATAGAAGAGTAAAAAAACAAAAGAAAAAAAGAAATATAACTAACTTAGTGTTATTGATCAAGAGCCCCTTCATTTGTTACATGTAAGCTGAAAAAAATGCTTTCACAATGACATGTGTCAAGAAGAGTAGCAACTTGTAAGTGATCTCTTTGAATTGATAACATTTCAATTGATAGTTAAGACTATTTTTAATTATTTAGAAGCTGGAGAAAATGCTAAACACAGGAATGTTTAGATCAGTTCAAATCCTTCCTTTATAGTTAGCTTTATGGTATGATAGCTGTTCAAAGAATTTTAGTAAACTGCTGAGATAAAACATTTGATTTTATTGTCTTTAATCTATTAGAATTTGAATCCAAATTAGTTTCTTGCATTCATGAACAGAACAGGTATTGAGATGGTATTATTTTTATGGTATTATTCTATTGATGAAATATTCTCCAGATGTACTTGGAGTTTCTTTCCATGGATAACAAAATAAGAAAAAAATTAAAAATTATGTGTTCAGATTTTCTGTTTTGAGTGGGCATAAATGCAGAAAAAGAGAGAGAGATGGAATATATTATGAGCAATCACTTTTTTAAAATAATAGTCAAAGTACAGTCCAATCAGAAGCCTATGATGTCAGTCATACTGGGATGCAATAAAGTTAGATTACCTTAAACCTGTCCAGGTGATAAGAATACCCATAGATCTCCATACCCAATGAGTATGAATAGTTCCTTTCCTAAGACAGTGTAGAGAGCTGATCTTGATGGATAAAATATCTGCAATAGGCAGCTTTTAAGACATCCAAATGCTTCCATATGAGCTGATGTTCTGGTAGAATACTGTAGAGCCCCAGCACAAATGCAGCAACCTTATTATATATATGCAAAGGCACATGTTACAGATAAGATTGCCAATTCACTGACATCACAGTGTGACTGCAAAGAGAGAAGGGCTCCTGTTACCTTATCTTGGGCTATATAAGAAAATATAGTGCCTGGTTATAGTGCTTGTGACAATAGGAGTCTGCCCTTCCATTTCTGAAGAAAAGAGTCAGTCGGTGGGGGTATCCAGAGGAAGGTAAGGAAGTGACCTTCTCAGTTTCAGGATTCATGGAATGACCTCCACAGGCCTTGAATCCAATGAAATGTCCACAGTGCAAGCAAATAGGTTCTTCTTTTTCCCAGGCATTTATTGTGTATTGTTTTAAGCAGTCATGTGATATCGTAATAACAGCATTTATTTATTGATTCAATTTATGTTCTATCTTTTCTTCAGCAGCAAAAAATGGCATAATCATTTTTTGGCTGCTACCTTTTAATATATGTGCTTGTCTTAATTGGTTTTAAATAGTTTTATAAACCACCCAGAGAGCTATAGCTATGGGAAGATAGCTATTGATGTTAATAATAATAACGGTTCAGTGCATTGTGGATAAATACACAAGCAATCTCCTTCATGGATTACTGCCTTGTCGTGGCGAAGGGGCTTGCATAACTCAATGAAGCTATGAGCTATGCCGTGCAGGGCCACCCAAGATGGACAGGTCATAGCAGAGAGTTCTAACAAAATGTGATCCACTGGAGAAGGAAATGGCAACCCACTCCAGTATCTTTGCCATGACAACCCCATGGACAGTACCAAAAGGCAAAAAGGTATGATGCTGGAAGATGAGCCCCTCAGGTCGGAAGGTGTCCAACTGGGGAAGAGCAGAGGGCTAGTACTAGTAGCGCCAGAAAGAGTGAAGCGACTGGGCCAAAGCCGAAAGGACGCTCAGCTGTGGATGCATCTGGTGGTGAAAGGAAAATCCGATGCTGTAAAGATTTTTTCTCCATAGGAACCTGGAATGTAAGATCCATGAATCAAGGCAAACTGGATGTGGTCAAACAAGAGATGACAAGACTGAACATCGACATCTTAGGAATCAGCGAACTAAAATGGACAGGAATGGGTGAATTTAATTCAGAGGACCATCAGGTATACTACTGCGGGCAAGAATCCCTCAGAAGAAATGGAGTAGCCTTCATAGTCAATAAAAGAGTAGGAAAAGCAATACTGGGATACAATCCCCAAAATGACAGAATGATCTCAGTTCGAATCCAAGGCAAACCATTCAATATCACAGTAGTCCAAGTCTATGCCCCAACCACTGGTGCTGAAGAGGATGAAATTGACCGGTTCTATGAAGCCCTACAGCACCTTATAGAATCAACACCAAAAATGATGTCCTTATCATCATGGGGATTGGAATGCTAAAGTAGGAAGCCAAAAGATAACGGAATAACAGGCAAGTTTGGCCTTGGAGTACAAAATGAAGCAGGGCACAGGCTGATAGAATTTTGTCAAGAGAATACGATGGTCATAGCAAACACTCTTTTCCAACAACCCAAGAGACGTCTCTACACATGGACATCACCAGACGGTCAACACAGAAATCAGATTGACTATGTGCTCTGCAGCCAAAGATGGAGAAGCTCTATACAGTCAGTAAAAACAAGACCAGGAGCTGACTGTGGCTCAGATCATGAGCTTCTCGTTGCAAAATTTAGGCTTAAATTGAAGAAAGTAGGGAAAAACACTAGGCCACTCAGGTATGAACTAAATCATATCCCTGATGAATATACAGTAGAGGTGACAAATAGATTTAAGGAATTAGATCTGATAGACAGAGTGCCTGAAGAACTATGGACGGAGGTTCGCAACATTGTACAAGAGGTAGCAACTAAAACCATCCCAAGAAAAAGAAATGCAAGAAAGCAAAATGGCTGTCTGAGGAAGCTTTGCAAATAGCTGAGGAAAGAAGGGAAGCGAAAGGCAAGGGAGAAAGAGAAAGATACACCCAATTGAATGCAGAATTCCAGAGAATAGCTAGAAGAGATAAGAATGCCCTCTTAAACGAACAGTGCAAAGAAATAGAAGAAAACAATAGAAAAGGTAGAACCAGAGATCTCTTCAAGAAAATTGGAGATATGAAGGGAACGTTTCATGCAAAGATGGGCATGATAAAGGACCAAAATGGCAGGGACCTAACAGAGGCAGAAGAGATTAAGAAGAGGTGGCAAAATTACACAGAAGAACTATACAAGAACGAGCTTGGCGTCCCTGATAATCGCGATGGGGTGGTCACTGACCTCGAGCCAGACATCCTAGAATGTGAAGTGAAATGGGCCTTAGGAAATCTGAGCAACAACAAAGCTAGTGGAGGTGACAGTATTCCAGCTGAGCTATTCAAAATCTTAAAGACGATGCAGTAAAAGTGCTACACTCAATTTGCCAGCAAATTGGAAAACTCAACAGTGGCCACAGGATTGGAAAAGGTCAGTTTACATTCCAATTCCAAAGAAAGGCAATGCCAAAGAATGTTCAAACTATCGCACCATTGCACTCATTTCACATGCAAGTAAAGTTATGCTTAAAATCCTACAAAGCTAGACTCCAGCAGTATGTGGATCGAGAACTTCCAGAAGTACAGGCAGGATTTCGAAGAGGCAGAGGAACTAGAGATCAAATTGCCAACATACGCTGGATCATGGAGAAAGCTAGGGAGTTCCAGAAAAACATCTACTTCTGCTTCATTGACTATGCTAAAGCCTTTGATTGTGTGGATCACAACAAATTGTGGCAAGTTCTTAAAGAGATGGGAGTACCAGACATCTTATTTGTCTCTTGAGAAACCTATATGCGGGTCAAGAAGCAACAGTGAAACTGGACACGGAACCACTGATTGGTTCAAAATTGGGAAAAGTCCGGCAAGGCTGTATTCTGTCGCCCTGCCTATTTAACTTATATGCAGAGCACATCATGAGAAAGGCAGGGCTAGATGAATCAAAAGTTGGAATTAAGATTGCCGGGAGAAAATATCGACAACCTAAGACAGTGATGGCGAGAACCTTTGAGACTGAGTGCCCAACTGCACCCAAAACCACTATGCATCGTCGAGTGCCGGGTGGGTTTGCCCATTGGGTGGGAGTGGCCCTTGGGGTGGCGTGGCCCATTGGTGGGCGTGGCTGCATTGGTAAAGGCAGCTGGGTGGTACTAAAAAGTTCAATCAATCATATCAACTTTGCCAGATCTGTTTTTTTATTTTTCCCTGCAGAAGTTAAATTGACTGATTTGAACTTTTTTTTTTTTTTGCACCGTGCGGCGGAGGCCTAAACGAAAAGATTTATAAAACCAAGCTGAAGGCCTAGGACTGTGGCAACAGCGCGTGTGCCCACAGAGAGGGCTCTGAGTGCCGCCTCTAGCACCCTGCCATAAGTTCCCACACTGACTAGATATGCAGATGATACACTCTAATGGCAGAAAGTGAAGAGGAACTAAAGAGCCTCTTGATGCGGGTGAAGAAGGAGAGTGCAAAAGTTGGCTTGAAACTCAACATTAAGAAAACCAAGATCATGGCATCTGGCTCTCTCAATTCCTGGCAAATAGATGGGGAAGAAATGGAGGTAGTGACAGATTTTATCTTCCTGGGCTCCAAGATCACCGCAGATGGGGACTGCAGCCAAGAAATTAAAAGACGTTGCTCCTGGGGAGGAAAGCTATGGCAAATTTAGACAGCATACTAAAAAGCAGAGACATACCCTGCCAACAAAAGTACGTATAGTCAAGGCCATGGTTTTCCCAGTTGCAATGTATGGCTGTGAAAGTTGGACCATAAGAAAGGCTGAGCGCAAAAGAATTGAGGCCTTTGAACTATGGTGCTGGAGAAGACTCCTGCGAGTCCCTTGACTGCAAGGCAATCAAACCAGTCAGTCCTAGAGGAGATCAACCCTGACTGCTCTTTAGAAGGCCAGATCCTGAAGTTGAAACTCAAGTACTTTGGCCACCTAATGAGAAGGAAGGACTCACTGGAGAAGAGCCTAATGCTGGAAAAGATTGAGGGCAATAGAAGAAGGGGACGACAGAGAATGAGGTGGCTGGATGGAGTCACTGAAGCAGTAGGCGTGAGCTTAAATGGACTCCAGAAGATGGTAGAGGACAGGAAGGCCTGGAGGAACGTTGTCCATGGGGTCGCGATGGGTCGGACATGACTTTCGCAAATAACAACAACAACACACAAGCAATGCTTGCTTGTGGTGAGGGGTTAGAGATATACAGTACAGGTTAAAGAAGAGAAAATATGTATACTTTTAATGCAAATTATACCATGTTGTTAACTGAACTCCTTAATGATTTGTAGTGAGTGTTTGTATTCAAATAGGAATAAGTACCTGAATTAATGAATCAAAGATAATAATAATAATAATAATAATAATAATAATAATAATAATAATAATAATAATAATAATAATAATAATAATAATAATAATAATAATAATAATAATAATGATGATGATGATGATGATGATGATGATGATGATGATGATGTTGGAAGGGATCTTGGAGGTCATCTAGTCCAACCCCCTGCTCAGGTAGGAAACCCTATACCATTTCAGACAAATGGCTGTCCAGTCTCTTCTTAAAAACTTCCAGTGTTGGAGCATTCACTGCTTCTGGAGGCAGGTTGTTCCACTGGTTAATTGTTCTAACTGTCAGGAAGTTTCTCCTTAGTTCTAGGTTGCTTTTTTCCTTGATTAGTTTACATCCGTTGCTTCTTGTCCTGCCTTCAGGCGCTTTGGAGAACAGCTTGACTCCCTCTTCTTTGTGGCAGCCCCTGAGATATTGGAACACTGCTATCATGTCCCCCCTCATCCTTCTCTTCATTAAACTAAACATACCCAATTCCAGCAACCGTTCCTTATATGTTTTAGCCTCCGGTCCCCTAATCATCTTTGTTGCTCTTCTCTGTACTCTTTCTAGAGTCTCAACATCTTTTTTACATCGTGGTGACCAAAACTGGATGCAGTATTCCGACTGTGGCCTTACCAAGGCATTGTAAAGTGGTATTAACACTTCACATGATCTTGATTCTATCCCTCTGTTAATGCAGCCTAGCACTGTGTTGGCTTTTTTGGCAGCTGTAGCACACTGCTGGCTCATATTTAAGTTATATTTAAGTTATATTGTTTATTGTTCATTATTTTTATTGAGCATCCATTTTATTTTAGTGCTTCCTGAATACATCTCCCATAGTCCTCTAGATCTATCTTGAGGGGTTTTTGTGTATTTATGTGTACATACAATGTAACATACAGTTGCAATAGCATCCTATCCAATGTACACAGAGATGTCAGAGTTAAACTGTCTGGATGTCTTGAACAATTAAACTGAACATTCTCTTCTGATTCACAGTTTATTTTCTTTGTTTCTGATGATCCAAGCTGGACAGTTAGAGATAATATTTATTTATCCTCAAATACATCCCTTGAAAACCTCTATAAATTGTCTCAGTACCAATTTCTCTAATAGAAAAAAGAGATAGGTTTTAAATAAATAAATAAGTGTGTCATTTTGCATTTTTAATTAATGAAAATAATGCTACAAAATAAATAGTAATATTTCTGCTATGCTAAAACACTCAGAAGGGAGCCTTTTACCTTAGAGTCAGCAAAGACATATTCTTTCCTTTGTGCTTTTTCTTTTTCTGTCTCCAGTACAATGACCAGCTTGTTAGGAAACTTCTGAGATTTGATGAGCTGTCGGACTAAACAGGAGCAAAAACTAAGTCAATCTTAGAAATTTTGAAACTGAAAGAGCCCATGCTAATAATATGTCTTCCCTCTTAGAACTTGAGTTGCACAATCCAATCCTACTGCACTATGATAGGCATTTTAAAAATTGACAGCGACTCAGAACTAAGCCTCAGATGCCAATCTATTGTGGTTTTGAAGCCTCATTTGAATGCTGGAATAATTTCTGCTCATTAAACTGTGCGATTGCCTAATTAGGAGAACTCTTGAGTGAGTCGTATATCTTATACAAACCGTATCAATTCACCATTTCATATAAAGATATGAGATTGTCACAGAAGTCAGCATGGGTGAATAGGAAAGTTACTGATATACATTTTTTACAACTAGCAGAAACTAAACTCAAATCTAAACTCCAATTAAAGGAACAATTCACATTAGAAGAGAACCATGCTAGTAGGGACGTAGCAAAACTGCTATTTGACAACTTTACTATTTCTCAGCAGCTGCTGCTGTGACTTCACTGACTTGGAAAATAACTTGCATGCAATAATTCTCCATTTTGCATCCCAAGATAAATGTTAAACATATCATTTATTAGAGCAAGATACTGTATTTGTAGAGCTTAATATGTTGCTGATTTCAAAATGGGTAGAGAGGACGTAATCAGTGACAGAGCTCAGAGTGGTTGACTTAGATTTGGGTACATTGAGACAACTGGTTTAAAGTGCTTTTCTACAGTTTAGGAAGCAACAGAAAGTATGCCAGCATAAATATGCTATATTCCTACTTCCGGTTTCTGCTCTGCCTCTTTAACAGTTTAGTGTGGACCAACTTAAGATGCCCAGGCAACTGTCCCTTCCTCCCTGTGGATCTGGTGCTGGGGATTTCCCACTAAATCAAAAGAGACTTGCCCACATCTGGCTCAAGCCAAACAATCCACTTATCAGTATTTTTTCCTACACAGGTTACCATGTGACAGGCAAGTGTAACTGAGTGGGGACTTTCTGTACACAGACCCCAACCCCCAATGCATCATCACCACAGTTGCTGCTGAAGTACCACACATAGTCTGTATATTACATAGGTGGAAAAAATCGTTTTGATGGAAAAGTGGAAAAGGTGGAAAGGAAGAGTGTAAAGTTAGACAGCCTTAGATATAGACAACAGCACTGTTATCCTTTGTAGATGACTAGACAACTGACAAGTTGCCAGGGCAACTTATCACTTTGAAAGAAATAAAAGTTTACAAACTTTAATAAAACAGCAATTCTACTTGTAGGATTGCTACAACAATCATGATTGCTAAAATAGATTTAAAAAAAGACTGAACTAAACATATTGCACTATTATCCAGATCAGATAAAAATAAGTTACAGGCAGGGGAACCCTACCTTATATTACTTACTGATTGTAATAATATTAATTATTGTATGTTGGCTTCTTAGTTATACTCCAGAATACTTTATGCAAAGTTAGATTGTCCATTTGTGTACTAAAAGTGCCTATTATCTTCCCTCATCAAAAGATATGTAGTATGCTACAATGCTGAAATGCTACTGTTCTAAAATAATAGCATTACATACAAAGGCCTGAAGTTTTCAATTTTTCCTCCTGTTATATGATTCATATTTTAATTAATGAATCTATATTGAGTAAGAGTTGTAAAACATAGCAGATATAAAGCATATGTGTAGTGAAGATTGATAATGTTACATCCTACATAAATTAGAAGATAATGTAAAACCCAGTCTGGGTTTCATCCAATTTCTGTTCAGCTTCCTAAAGAAATCTCTGGAATCTCTTCTCCTTAAGCAGCTGCGAAGATGAAAGATGTGCAGATACTGAAAATAAACCTCTTTTCTGGCTAAGCCATCCTGTATAAAAATGTAAACGGTTTCAGAATCTATTATTCTGAATCATAATTCAATGGTTTTGGTGACCATAAAATATCTCAGTTGACATGTATTTTAATTCTTATATTATTTCAATTGTTTTCACTTTTTAAAATTTTGTTCACTGCCTAATGTCATGTTGGCCATACAAATCACTCGATCAATACAGCAACAAACTTGTATTGCAGCTCTCCTCTGGAAGAAAGGCTTTTGGTATTGAGGAAGGAAGAGTAGTATTTTAGGTCCCAAGAGTGAGAAAAGCTGCTTTAAAGCATCTTTTGCTCCGGGAAGCATCACATGGGAATATTGTAAATAAAGTATAAAATGGTAGACAGAAATGTTCAGTGTTGAAATGCATATGAATTAAAGGTAATCAAATTGAGAACAATTAAATGAAGTATTATTTATGAAAACACTAAGAGAACCTATATATATTTTTGATTTGGTTTTTCTGCTGGCAGACCCTAGTTTGAATTAATGGTAAAAATGGAATCAATATATTAATGAAATATCTCAAAACTGCATATTTGCCTCCCTTCAAAAATGCCTTAAGGATAGTAACACTTCTACTTTGTGCTTTATTATCCAGACTAATTCAGTGTTTTGTTTAAACAACCTTGGCACATGATCGCTTTTCAACTATCAGTTGAGGGAAAACTGATTCTCAATTACTTATTTCAACTTCCCAATTTTTTATTTTATTTAAAAAGTCCATATGCACCCTCAGTAGGCTTTGAACCACTCCAAATGTTCTATTTATGTAAGTCCTCTCCAGTCTTGTGGAGTTAACATACTGAATGCTAACAAGTTCTTAGCTATTGGTTTTGTAACAGAATTCCAGTAGTTTTGCTAACTCTGTTTATTCCATTTATAATTTGTGCAATAATCAATGTTCTGGAAAGATTAGACAGTTACTAAAATAAATCTAAAACTTCAGAAAAATAACAATTAAAACATAAAATGCAAACAAAACTGGAAAATAAAAATAAAAGGTGATCCAAAATAACTCATCTGCTTATTAATGGCAATACAATCCTGGGTCATTATGTCAAGAGGTTCCATGTAAAATATAAAGTAACATTGGGACTAAAATTGAGTTCTGAGCAAATACTACAAAGCAGAACTATAATCTCCCATTATCACCTTCTGGAAACACCTTTTTTCACTCTGTGTCAATTACTATGATACTCTATTACCTACTGCAGAAAACCACTGGGGAGAGCAGAATGATTCAGCTTTTACATGACCAGTGACAAACAGTCACCTAACTCAG
Organism: Azemiops feae; assembly: GCA_023970755.1. Lineage (NCBI taxonomy): Eukaryota > Metazoa > Chordata > Lepidosauria > Squamata > Viperidae > Azemiops > Azemiops feae. The sequence goes on from JALGBA010000221.1 coordinate 1,021,241, forward strand.
TCCAGATAGAGTTAAGCAGCACTAATTTGATGTTACTTTGAAATTTTTATTTCATCTTATATTGCTTATAAATCTCCTTTCAATTTTCTTTTTATTATTTGGCTTTTTTCTGCTTTTTCTTTTGTTTCTGTTCTTTTTAAATAGTTACTTAAATAAATAAATAGAGACCATGATTGATAGTATTAGGCTGAAAGATCTCAACCAACAGGCATATAGGCTTTCTATTTTTTTCTTATCAAAGGTCATTTCACAGGGCAATCAAAGCACTTTCTGTCTCAAAGCCAAGCCAAAACCAGACTGAAGAGGATCTATAAGTGCCAAACACCAGGGTAGAAAAGGCTGTTCTCATCATTGCCAGCCTAACTCTTCTATAGTGTTCATTCAGTTCAAAAATCTTTTGCTTTATAATCACAACTACAGAATAAAATTTAACCATGATTAAAAATGTACATCCCAACTTTGGCCATAATGATGACCAAGTGTTCTCTCTGGACTGCAGTAACACAGTCCCTGGTTGGGGGATCCCCCATCCTCTTTCCCCTTTTTAGCCAAACCAGGAAAGCAAGTATCACCATTTCCCCCTTCTCTGGGCATAACTTTTGTGGAGGCAATAAAGAAATGGCCTTTCTCTGCTGAACCTGCTAAACAAACAAAGAAATGGCTTTTCATTATTTTACTATTTGCACTGATGGGAGGAGGACATAAGGTCGTTTCTCAGCAGGCAACTCATTACACCAGTAGAAAATAGCCAAGGCATGGGCAAGGCATACTTGCCAGAATACACACCACCATTTGCAACTGAGGCATTTGTATAAGATAGAACGAAATATAGCAGCCCTAATGGACTGCCTTGCTTGCACCAGCAAAGAGGGGAAAGCTACATTTGACACAGAGTAGCAAAATACTGGGTGATCACCTTCAAAGCATGCTAATTCCCCATTTGATCCCTTCTCCTGACTGGGACAGTTGCTCTCCAACACCTACTAGGAAATTTTTAAAACTCCATAATATAAACATATATGTCTATCAAACCAACAATAAAATGAACAGCTGAACATAAAATAAGAATTTAGATACTGCTTTGGTTGTTAGAGCACTCTAAATTATATGTTCATGTCACAAACTGATTGTTCCATATCAGTTCCTCTAAAGTTCTTCATAGTTCACGATACACTTATTTAGAGAATCCATATTATTCTCATGTTTCATTTCAACGTTTAAATAAAATAGAGAAGTAGGAACTAGGAACTAACTTCAGTCTCCCTGTTGTACCATATTATTTCTTTTTACCAAGGTTTAAAATACTATACATTCTACCTCCTTCCTACGCTTCTATGATGGAACAGCAATCAGAAGTAAGAAGTACCATACATTTCTCTTTAAAGCTAGTTCTTAGATAATGCCACAATAAGTTTATTTCTTTATCACCTGCAGTTTTAGTCTGATTACTGAAAGAAAATTATCATCACCAATCAAAATCACCAATCTTCTCTTTTTGAAGGCACAAAATGTAACAACCATTTATAATGAAAGCAGACTTCTTTTTGAACTGCTAAGGCACTTCACGTATAAAATTTCACTTTCAAGTTTGTATGCCTGTGTCCATTGCTCAATCAAAACACTATCTGAATGTGTTCACTATAAAAGTATTAGGAAGTTACAGTGTAACCTCTGCAGTCATATATTTGCATATTCAAAATTTATGTCTGAAGCAAACCTGAAAAAAATGTAATTCCTCAAATAGTATTGTTGTTCCCAGGTCAGCAAAAGTGCTGAGTAAATGCAAATGGGGCAAGTGATCCACCCACTTACTTTTTTTGTGGTTATAGAACTTATCTTCAGGACCATCCTTAGCTTTCTTAATAGTAAGTTTTCCCATCTCAACATCAACTTTAAGATGAATCTTGGAAGAAATCCCAAGACAATCTGCTTTCACCTATAACAGAAGAAATGTTATTTATACATACTTTTCATATTATATGGCTAACTTGCAGAGACATAACATAGAACATAGAATAATAGAGTTGAAAGGGACCTTGGAAGTCTTTTAGTCCAACCCTCTGCTCGAGCAGGAGGCCCTATACCAGGGGTATCAAACTGCTGGCCCATGGGCCGGTTTCATCATACCGAGGCCGTGCCCACCCTATTGCCAGCAATGCAAAAAGAGTCGCGATACATCGTGATACGTCACGTGACGTGGCGGGTTTGACACCCGTGCCCTATACCATTTAAAATAAATGGTTGTCCAGTTTCTTTTTGAAAGGCTCCAGTGATGGAGCACTCATAACTTCTGAAAGCAAGCTGTTCCATTGATTGATTGCTCTCACCATTAGGAAATTTCTCCTTAGTTCTAGGTTGCTTCTCTCCTTGGTTAGTTTCCATCCGTTGTTTCTCATCTTGCCTTTTGGAGCTTGGAAAAAGAGTTTGACCCCCCTCGTCTTTGTAGGAGCCCCTCAAATATTGGAACACCGCTATCATGTCTCCTTTAGTTCTTCTTTTCATTAGACTAGATATAACCAATTCCTGTAAACTTTCTTCATATATTTTAGCCTCCAGCCCCTGATCATTCTTGTTGCTGTTCTTGCACTCTTTCCAGAGTCTTAACACTTTTTTTATATTGTGATGATCAGAACTGGATGCAGTATTCCAAGTGTGGTCTTACTAAGGCTTTGTAAAGCAGTACTAGAACTTCATGTGATCATGATGTTATCCCTCTAATACTATCATTATATTAATTATATTAACATTATGTTAAACATTTCTTCAATGAGTAAGTGTTGCCTTAGCACTGTATCACTTTCAGTATGAACATGGTTTATTTTTTTTTAGTAGGTGAGAGCATTGTATCAAGAATTTAAATAATTCTCTATGTGACAAGATAATACTTAAAATTCACCTCAAATGTAACAGGAGGGATAAGTGAATGTCGATGTGTTGAATCTGACCCCTCAATCAATACTCTTTTCACCTGTAAAAATATAAGAATGAATAATTCTACCTGACAATCTCAAACTTCAACAGAAGGAGACTTTAGGAGATTTTTTACAGGTTACTTTATTGTAACCTGTACAATAGATTACACTAATTATAAATAAACTGACTGATTTAGCCATGACAATGGTCAATGAATCAAAAAGAAAAAAAAAACCATTCTAACTTCTTCCAGCTACAGGCTGTAACTGTATGAAGGTCAATTCTCATATAATAAAGTAATGAATGCTTATTCTCAATTTCCAGTCTCCAGCATCTCTAAGAACCTTAAATGCATATGACATGACCAGGTTATTTTCTGAGTTAATTTACACACAACAGAAAAAAACTCCTAAATGAGTAACTGGTTTTTAAAATGCAGATTTGACAATTTGGCATACGAGTTGTTAGGAAGATTACAGATCATATAAGAAACAGTGGGACATTTTTTAAAATAGATTATTTAAAAAAATAAATTAATAAAAAGTATTTAAATAAGAAGATATAGTACATCTGAAGATTAAGTGGCAGCCATAGAGATATCTAAAAGCCACTGTACCTTATCCTCTATTGAAGAAAGCAAATTTGTCAACTGAACCAATTTTGCACGATTGACATCAAAGGATGGCTGTTAAGAGTGGCATAGAAAAAGAAAAGTATAAGAATAATGGAATATCATTTTCCCAATAAAAGTCTGGCATTTTATCATCTGTGAATATATTTCAGAAAGCATTGTAACCTTATATTATCCCAGTGAGTATCAGTAATCTGAATATCAGACCAGAATGAAACTGAATTTGCAGAAAGGTTAAGTGCAAAAGAACCCATTTCAAATCCAGTGCTTTAATGAGAAGAAGTTGCAAATGATGGAAAGTGATCTTGTAATTACGGGTCTAGAGCTAAGCCGTGCAGACAAAATAGTAACATTATACAGTTGCAAGTAAGATTTTCCAGGGCTTCAGACACAAAAGAACTTTAGATGCTTCATTTATCAGAGTGGGTGGAAAGTAAGTTTTTCTAGCAGAACACAGGAAGAGGTGAGCACATGAAATGGTGAAGCTATTGCACAGATTATTATGGACCATCCTAGAGTTGTCTGGCTTTCTTCAAACAGATGGAATCACATTGTAACTCCCAGAATATCTAGCTTCCACTAAACTACAGGCCTTCATCTTAAGCAACAATAAAAAATATAACATTCAGAGATGGAATAACCAACCTGTAGTGCTGGGTCAGTGACCAAAAATTTATTAAGCTGAGAGAAAAGAGAATGCAAATAGTAGTAATATAGCTCATTCACCTATATGTTTTAAACTGTTAAATTCTTCCATTATACTAAGAATTTTCAGACAGTGTGAATGTTGGAATAGGTGTCTAGAATTTAATACTTTAATATCAACATTTTATTTTTTATTTTGTTAATAAATATTTTATTGGTTTTTAACTATAACAATCTCCAGTGCCTGGTGTACAGCATGTTGTCTTGGTTTATATTTTAACAAGAAAAAAAGGGCAATAATAATTAATTAACAATCAATAATGATTAAGTTTGATAATTCCATAATTAATATATTAATTGATATATTTCTTTGATCTTCCCTTCTCCATTTATATTCTTTCTTCAACCTTAACCAAAATATAATACTAATAATAATAATAATAATAATAATAATAATAATAATAATAATAATAATAATAATAATAATAATAATAATAATAATAATAATAAAGTTGGAAGGGACCTTGGAGGTCATCTAGTCCAACCCCCTGCTCAGGTAGGAAACCCTATACCCTTACAGACAAATGGCTGTCCAGTCTCTTCTTAAAAACTTCCAGTGTTGGAGCATTCACTGCTTCTGGAGGCAGGTTGTTCCACTGGTTAATTGTTCTAATTGTCAGGAAGTTTCTCCTTAGTTCTAGGTTGCTTTTTTCCTTGATTAGTTTACATCCGTTGCTTCTTGTCCTGCCTTCAGGCGCTTTGGGGAATAGCTTGACTCCCTCTTCTTTATGGCAACCCCTGAGATATTGGAATACTGCTATCATGTCACCCCTAGTCCTTCTTTTCATTAAACTAGACATACCCAATTCCAGCAACCGTTCCTTATATGTTTTAGCCTCCAGTCCCCTAATCATCTTTGTTGCTCTTCTCTGTACTCTTTCTAGAGTCTCAACATCTTTTTTATATCGTGACCAAAACTGGATGCAGTATTCCAAGTGTGGCCTTACCAAGGCATTGTAAAGTGGTATTAATACTTCACATGATCTTGATTCTATCCCTCTGTTAATGCAGCCTAGCACTGTATTGGCTTTTTTGGCAGCTGCAGCACACTGCTGGCTCATATTTAAGTGATTGTCCACTAGGACTCCAAGATCCCTCTCACAGTTACTACTATACTACTATTGAGCAAGGAACCACCTTGCGTTTGATGTACGTTTGGTTTTCTTGCCTAAATGTAGAACCTTACTTTTTTCACCATTGAATTTCATTTTGTTAGATAGCGCCCAATGTTCAATGTAGATCCTCCTGTATCTTAAGCCTATCTTCTGGAGTGTTGGCTATTTCTGCCAGCTTGGTGTCGCCTGCAAATTTGATGAGTTCCCCATTTATCCCCTTGTCCAAATCGTTGATGAAGATGTTGAAGAGCACTGGGCCTAGAACAGAGCCCTGGTGCACCCCACTACACACTTCCCTCCATGTAGATGCAGTTCCATTGAGGACCACACGCTGAGTACGGCCGGTCAGCCAGCTACGAATCCATCTGCTGGTGATGCTGTCTAACCCACATTTTTCTATCTTATCAAGTAGTAGGTTGTGATCTACTTTATCAAATGCCTTACTGAAGTCCAAGTAAATTATATCCACAGCATTCCTCTGGTCCACTAATTTTGTCACTTGGTCAAAGAATGCGATAAGATTTGTCTGGCATGATCTGTTTTTGACAAACCCATGTTGGCTTTTAGTAATGACTTTGTTTGCCTCTAGGTGTTCACTGATTCATTGTTTGATTGTCTTTTCCAGAATCTTCCCAGGTATTAAGGTCAGGCTGATCGATCTGTAGTTGCCTGGATCTATTTTTCCCCCTTTTTTGAAGATGGGAACTACATCAGCTCTTTTCCAGTCCTCTGGTAGTTCCCCAGTGCTCCAGGATCTTTGAAAAATATAGTTCAGTGGTGTTGCGATCATATCTGCCAGTTCCTTGAGAACCTTGGGGTGTAATCCATCTGGTCCTGGTGATTTGAACTCGTCTAGGCTGGACAGGTGCTCACTTACCATTTTCTTGCCTATCTTAACTTGTGTTTCTAATCTGTTTTTTACGGTAGTGTTTTTGATAGGTTGGACTGTTTCTTTCCCTTTGTGTAAAGACGGATGCAAAAAACGAGTAAAATAGTTCTGCTTTCTCCCTGTTGCTTGTCACCTTCTTGCCACTTTCTCCCACTAATGGACCAATCATTTCCTTAACTTTTTTCTTGTTTTTTACATGTTGAAAGAAGCTTTTTTTGTTATTTTTTACTTTGGTCGCAAGCCTTAGTTCATTTTGAGCCTTAGCTTTCCTCACTTCATCTTTGCAGGCTCGGGCTATTTGCTGATATACTGCCTTAGTTATGTGCCCCTCTTTCCACTTTTTATACTTGTCCTTTTTATCTTTCAATTTATCAGAGAGTTCTTTGTGCAGCCACGCTGGTTTCTTTTGAGAGCTGTTATTTTTCTTCTTTGTTGGTATCTTAATATTTTCAATATATAAATGATTACATATAGGCATTTTTTATATTTATACAAATAGTAATAATCTCTATGTATGACATTTTTTCCAGCTTATATTATTCTTATAACCATCATCTTATTAGTTCAGCATGCATCCTATTTTCATCATTTTTGTTTATACTTAATTTCCTTTATATTCAATCCAATTCTTATCAGTCATAATTTCTTCATATGTTAATCATCTAACTGTCCAAATTTTCCCATTTAAGTACATCATCCCAATATTTTATGTCATGCATTATAAAAATACTATACTTTTTATCTATCTTATAGTATCTAGATATAACATCTTTTTAAATCAGTTTATATTTCACTTATATTAATAAAAGTTACATCAACCTGCTATTTTTACATTTCATATATTATGGAACATACTATATTACTTAAATCTCTTATCCCTCTTGTTATAGGGCCCCTTTATGTTCAAAGTTTTATATTCTTTTAGCCATATTCAAACAAATGTTTGTTCACATAATAGTCCATCTGGTAGGGCGAGTCAAATCTCTTGTATCTGTCTCTGGTCTTCTTCTTTTGCTGAGTAGTTTTCCAAGTTGATGTAATCCGCTTACCCGGCGGTTCCTGTGTTTTTACAAATGTTGTTGGGAATACAAAAGATGAAGTAAGTAAGATGAATACTTTCTGTCTCCCAAACTTTGATGGTTCTCCTAGTAATTCTATAGTCCATTCCATTTTTCTTGTTGTATCAGAACCTTGTAGATTTTTTCCTGTTTGTGTTAAATTGTAATTCTTTTCATTTGTTATTTCATCAATTTGCTCATATTCTTCTAATTTGTAGTCTATTATCTGATTTATTTGTTCATTTGTTGTTATTTCCTGGGTGTTTTTTAATTGTAGATTTAGATTGGAAATATGCTTATTTAAATCATCAAAATTGTTTCGAATTTCCTTGTAGTTTGAGTCTATTGTCATTTGTATTTGTTCTAACATTACATATATTTCCTCCTGGAAAGTATTTATCTTGCCTTGAAGTATTACTTCTGGAGGCTCTTGATTTTCCAGGCTAAGTCCTTCAGGAGAAAATATTCAATGTGGCGTCCTGTCATTTTTTGATACATATGTGATATCCATATTGTCTCCCCCTTCAAATAATCTTTCATCAGTGTTTTAATTCAAAGGTCAATTTATCAGTCAGTCAAAATTACAGTTCAGTGTGTTAAGCCACTTTAAATCCTTCCTGTAGATTCTCCTCTAAAAGATAAGCCAAAAGCCAAGGTTTTTCTTTTCCATAAACAGTTCTTAGATTTAAGCAACAGTCCAGGTCTTTTTTTTTCTTTCAGACACTTTTTAATCTTATAGCTGGCTCTTCCTTTGTTCCCAGCTGTCTTCAAGGTTATTTACAATTTAAAGGAACAACTTTTTCTTTATTTCTAGGCATTCTGCCAATTTCTGAGTCCTTATTGTTAGTATTCTATGCTCTGATTCTCCACTAGATGTCAGCAGTTATTTCTTTTTTCAGTTTTTTTTTCAATCCAAAAGTTATTTTTATTATATATTTTTATAATTCCATCAAAAACTCTTTAGGGTATAGTCTTGACAGTTTCTTAGTTTCTAGATTTGTCCAGACTGTAGTATTTTAAATCAAATTTTAGTATATCTCTTTCCTCCTTAATATTAATTCACCACTTCCGTCTGTAAGGGAATGGGGATATAGTCCCCTCCCTTCACTTCTGGAGGTTTTCTTGCTTTGGGGATCTTTCTCAAAGATTCAATTAGTAGATAGAAGAAAGAAGATAAGTACTCTCACCAATTCCAAGCACGCTGTTCACCGATGTTCAGGTTCGTGCTCTGGGACTTCGGCTGCAAGTAGCTTGGGCTAAATGCTGATCTCACACTAGCCTTTCTCCTGTCAGGTTCAGAGGGCTTCGTGATCAACGGGATGCCCCTCCTTCACGGTCACCTCTTCGGGGTGACTTTGGACCCATCTAGGGTCCCCCTGGAAGGATGAAACTAGCCGTGGGGAGTGGAGGTCTGCTCTCGTGCGGCCATGCGCTACGGGCGCAAAACTGGAAGTCTTTAATATCAACATTTTAAAATTGGCTCAGTAGAAAACTGTAACCTAATCCAGGTCTTTCAATAATAGTGTTAGAGGACAGTGGCTAGGTACACATCCCACACTATCCATAAGGGCAGCAGAACATGCCAATAATGAAGATATGAGGTTACCAATCCATGACACCTTGTGATTAGGTTATCCATATCCAGGAAGCATTCTAGCTGGCATTGCAATCTGATGTAGAAAAGAGTCTAATGACATTAAAAATATTGCAAACTTTTCCAGACCATCTATCTGCTCCTGAAGAATGAATGCAGCTCCTATCTATTTCTGGAATACTTCTGGGTAGCCCATGTTAAACATAATACAATTAAGAAACAAATTAAGAAACAAAAAAAAGATTTCAACTAAGAAGAATGCTTTGCTAACTATTGCCGTATATCATGCAATCCCTCTTTAGTTTATATGGATTCTGAGACATATATTGCCAATTCCATAAAATCATACCTGAGAATGTCGATGGGTACCCGGGGAAAGCTGCTGATCAAACACCATCTGTATAGATTCCAGAGAAGGTAAAGTTCGAGACAACTCACTGAAATGCAAAAGCCGTGTATATAAACAACTTGGTTATGCAGTATTATATTCGCATTCTCCAATATTGTGTACTCTAGTCTAAATCCATTAGGATGACAGCTTCCAGAATTCTCCAGACAGCTAGCAAATAGCTATGAAAGAGTATAAGATTCTTTACCAGTTATCAAATAGCTTTAGACTTCTACATTCTAACAAATGTTCTGCATTTCTTTTTGGTTTAGGTGCAATTTGGTTGAAAGTAAGCAACATGGGCTTAATTAAGTGGAGGTTTAGTTTGGTTTGTAGACCCTATGGCAGGGGTGTCAAACTGCTGGCCTGCGGGTCGGATGCGTCACGCCAAAACTGCAACAAAACCCCATTGCCGGCAATGGGAAAAAAGTTGTGATACGTCATGACACGTCATGTGACGTCACGAGTTTGACACCCGTGCCCTTTGGCCTTTGCTTCCCCATTGGGCAGAATTCCTCCCTCACCCTTACTCTTGGTTCTTAAGCTTTATTGCATATGGAATGCTGGTTTAATGATTTTGAATCCCCATCCTAAGAGCTCAAGCCAAAAGAGCAATGACTTCTAACTTAACTAATCAAGAATTTATATAAATAGTTATAAACAGAATTCCCAAATTGTTGATATTGAAATATGCCTACAAATGAACTTGTGATTACTTGAAGAGTCCTTTGCAGAGTCCTGTAAGTAGTTTCTTCAGCTGAGGGAGATTCCACGAGCCAAGCTGTACAGTTTCAATATCATTAGTTATATGAACTCTCAAATAATCCTGGATAAGTTTGAGATGCTCTTCTGGAATACTGTGGAAGAAAGAAACAGCTTGAAAACCAAATCAAGCATTAAGTTTATGTACCTAAATTTGGGCAAATGGGAGAAAAAGTCCTTGGTGAGAGGGAATTACAACAGTTTGTATAGCTCCTATTTTGATTTCTTGCTAGTAAGGAATAACGGTAGGAGAGAGACAAAAGGAAACAATTGTGTCAGAAAGGAGCTCTGCTCACCTGCTGACAAGGAGGGACAATATTTGGCCTTCCAGGTGTTGTAGATTGCCAACTGCTACTTTGTCAGTAATGTAGGATGATGGGAGATTTAGTCCCATAACTTCTAGAAGAGCTGAATCAGATGCTGTCTACTAATGATTTAAAATTTAATTTTCAAAAGACTGATATGCTCAGGGAAAAACACAAGCTAACTATATAAATTTAAACAAATGTATAACATCTATCTTTTGCTTTCAAAGTGCTTCAGTAATATTGTTAAAGAGGATTAGTACAATTATTCCATTACTGAAGATGTTTTAAGAGGAGCTTGCCTAAGCCTCCTTATAAATTTACAGAAGAAACATGAATTAAAGAACTCCCTGATTTGAACTCAGTGTGCATCATCTGAGTGTGTTGTTTTGAACAATGTTGGAAGTGAAGGGATGGGGTGGGGGAGGGGTAGCATCATCTAGGCTTCCTCCCAAGGAAGCTCATAAAAGCTCACAGCCCAAGTAATACATTCTCTTTCATCAATTTCTTGTTTGCTGATATAGCGTGCATGAATAGCTTGTTTTACCAGAGGAGGAAGGCTTTCTTCCTGTCTACCACCCACACAAAACCAAACCTCCTAACCTTTTCCTGAGAGAACATCCAGCCAGCAAATTTGTTACTATCTATAAGATAATTTTGCACCCCACCTTCTGATCAAGCCAGACCAGCCTTTTGAATTATCTGCTTCTAATATGTCACTAAAATTGGTGAATTCCTAATCATTTTAGAAATGAACAGAAAAGGGATCATTTCCAGTTTCCATTTCTGCTGTCATTGCAGCAGTACAAGCAGAAACATTTTTACCTAGTAAAAATTGGTCTATTTTTATAAAATATCACTTAGGAACAGAAAAGCTTAAGAAGAGGCTGGCTGTATCATCCAAGGCTTGTTTTTGATTCTCACAACACAGAACTAGATGCTCTGGGGTACTTCTAAGCAAGAGACAAACTCTTCCTAAGCTGTTATTTCCCTGTATAGAGAGTATAGCCTTGATGGACAGAAGGAAGATCTGTTACCAAGGCAACAACCAGATAAACATGGGTTGAGCCCCGAGCAAGAAAGAGATTTATGAAAATGCCTCAGATGCCCCCTCTCCCCTGTTCACATGAAAATAAAAGAGTCAGGAGAGAAAGCACATTCAGACTTGCAAGGTTCTGTGTAACTATAGCTTTTCTAATAAAAGTAGCTTTAGGCCCACATTGTGTCTGCTTCTAAGTTTGATATATGTGTAAGGCTGACATCCTGCATTCTGGAATTATGTTGCCCCCAACATTCATTCCTCAAGACCAAAATACCATAAAGACATGCTTTCTGTGAATTTATCCAAGTTTAAAATAATCTCTTTTAAAACCATCCAAATTTAGTGGCTGTCACCGTGTTGTGTAGTAATGAATTTCACTGATTAATTATACACTGTGTGAAGAACTGCTTTCTTCTTTCTGGCTAAAATCTCCTTCCAAACAACTTTGTTTGATGGCCCTGGTCTTCAAGCATTTTTCTTGTCTATTTTTTTCAATGCCGTGCATGATTTTATATACCTCAGTTACATCTCCTCTCAAGGGCTTCTTTTCTGAGCTAAAGAGTCACAAGAATGCTGACCTTTTTCATATGGAAAGTGTTTTGCACTCCCCCTCCTCTATTATATCTATTATATTTTTTTTAAGTACCCAACCAGACTTGGGCATAGTACTCTGGATGAAGATGTATCATAGATTTGTGTAAGGAGATTATGATGTTGGCATTTTTAGTTTAAATCCCTTTCCTTATTACCATAGCATTTGTGGGAAATCAGCCCCCCCAGAGAAGAAAATATTAAAGAGGCAGAAAAGCATGCTCAATTTTTCTTAATAGCCCCAAGTCTCCCTCCCCCAAGCAGAAACCAGCTCTGTAGAAATGCAGATGTAAATAATTCAGGAAGGTTGGAAGCCCCCAGCTAGAAGCTTAGGAAGACAAAGACACCTAAAATCTACATACCCCACCCAAATTCTAAGACAGGACATAATAGGATTAACCCACAGATGCCAAAGGGCACACTCAGACTCAGGTCAAAGTTCATGCCACAGGAACAACTCCAAACCAAAGGCTCCAGAGGGTATAAAACCCCACTTCCTACGTGTGCTCTCTCTCTTTTTCTTCCAGAGCCATCTTCCTGTCTGGCTTTCCTCTTCAATAAACTGCAACCTTCTTTCTAAAGCAGTCGCCATGTTGTTTATTCCCGGCTTGGACTGAACCATGATGAAGACTTTTCCTTCAACACATGACGGCTTTTCCACAGCTGTCACAGAATGAGCTGACATCTTCATTGAGCTATATCCTAATTTGTTTCAAACAGCTTGGACTTCATCAATGTTTATATAAAATTAAAAGTTTTGCCTCAAAGTGTATTATTTTTCACTTATAAATTGACTTCCATCTGCCACTTCATGCATTTTAAAATGATGCTTATGAAGTTGCCTACAATTACTTTTGGCTTTTATCACTCTGCATAGTATCATGTGCAAACTGACACAATTTGCTGCTTGTCTATAAGTCAAGATAATTTATGAACAATTTTAAAGCTTATATTTTAGGCACTCAATTTGTTACTTTTTCCACAAACAAAATTGTCCATTTATTCCTACCCATTGCTTTCTGCTTTTTAACCAGCTAGCAATCCATAAAAAGATAGTATATCTTATCTCACAATAAGTTTAGACTTAAACTTAAATTTCGACCCATGTTGATGAGCCACAAAAACGAAACTTTGTAAAGCAAGATCTAGATGTTTCTTCAGCATGACTTCTTCCTCTCTGTGCATAGTTATTCATTCTTTGATTACTAATTGTACTAATTTTTCTGGAACAGATGTTAAGCTCACTTGTCTGATCTCCCAGATCTCCCTTTTTAAAAAACTGGTGTCCCATGGTCTTTTGCATTGAGTTTGATTTGAGTGATCAGTTACAACTTTAAGAACTCTTGGTGGGGTACCAGGAGTGAGTTATTACAAAAAATGTCCTAGAATAGTGGTTTTCAAACTGTTTCAGACCATGGGAACATCATTATTAAAAACAAAAACAAAAATCCTGGAATACCCATTCAAGAGAGATGGGGCTTCTGAATGTCAGCTGATTAGCACTGCCATTTCTGCTGTACCTTAGCTACTAAGGGGGGGGGGAAGCTCTCTGCAAGAGACTAAGAAGGGAAAAGAAAACTCTCTCCAAGAGTCTTTTTTCCTGCCTTGGTCCTGCAGAACCTATTCAAGACCTTGAGTTCATGGAACCCTATTAAAAAACCGAATTCCTAGAATATCTTGTTATCTTCCTGCCTGAGAAAATCATACTGTAATATTTTAGTAGATCAATTATTACTCCTGAAAGTCCATTACAGTGTAAATTATATCATTTGTGTCAATTTACATCATTTGCACATTACACAATAATGCAATTTGTGTAATGAAATTACTATATAAATGATGTAAATTACCACAAAAGACATAAAATAAAAGCAAATTTAACTCCATGATCTGGATACTTTGGTTGAAACAAATAACTCATGCATTATTTGGAGAGGATATTTACATGGAAATTCGGGCCATTGCATCTGTAGTCTGCTAAGAAAGAAGTTTATTGAAGTTTTATTGTACATAATTCTTCAGTAAAAGGACAGAGACAAAGAATTCATTCCATTTCTCTGCATGTTCCTCATCCTCCCTGAGGAAACATTTAACAACTCTGTCATCTAAAAACTCAACTTTTAGAAATTCTTATTGTTCTCTTTGATTTTTGTTTGCCTCTAGGTTTTTTTGTTTTGTTTTTTGACATTCCATATTACCACTATATACTTTTTTGCCAGAGGTTTTTTTTTTCCTCATTAGGACAGGCTTTCCATTTCCTGAAGGAAGGCCTTCTTAGCTTTCACAATTTCCTGGACACCTTTACAAAGAAATGCTCTGGCCTGTTCCTAGATTTGTCTGGAAATCTTTTTTCAAGAGAACTGTGAAAGGAAATGAGGTTAATTCCAGACTTTCTCATTCTTCTTGAGAGAAATGATGATAGAGCTTACTTGCTAATATCCTGGTGCTGTAATCGCTGGAGCAAGGTTTCAGAAAGAGGTGGTTTGCTAACTTCTGCCATCTGGACACAATCATTGAGTAAAAGCTCTTCCTTTGTTTCACTTACTGGAACTGAAATGCTGCGTGGAGGTAATACAGGTGGAATAGGCAAAGAATCTGTCGCCAAAACAAGATATAAACACACACTGTGACTTAGGGACTCAAAATGCTACTTTGTTTAATAAAACATTCTACTTTTCAATGGGATACTATTCTTACCGGAGAATAATTCTCTATATGGTAACCTCTATGCAGGGCTTTTTTTCTCATAGAACGCTCAGAACGGAGTTCCGGCACCTTTTTTGGATGGAACCTTGCAGGGTAGGCAAAGTGGGTTGTATGAGATGTGTGAGTTCCGGCACCTTTTTTTTTTTTTTTTTACAAAAAAAGCACTGCCTCTGTGTATATTGATATGGTACAATGACAGCTTGATAAAGATTTTGGTGACTTAAGTATAAATCCTCACATAGGCATGAAACTAATTGAATGACTATGGTATAGTCTATTTGGGGGGGGGAACTATTGCACTTTATCAGATAATGGAAAAAGAAACAGCAAAATAAAACTTAGAATGATGTGTGTATATTTAAAAGGCAAACAGGAAAAAAGGGGGAAGGGGGAAGAAGGAAAGCAAGGAAAAGAAGGAAAAGAAAATACATTAAGTTATGAAAGATTAACTAAGACTTAACAAGACCTCATCTGGAGAAGGAGTTTATGTTTAGTCAGCTTTCAGCCTGTCTGGGTATTGTGTTGTATATGGGGAAATATACATTTCTCACAGATTTCTATTAAAAAGGCAGAACAGCAACAGAGGAACCACAATTTTGGTTTCTTCCTTATCACAAAGTCAGAGCCATACATAACTCTTTTGGTATGTTATAGAACCTTCAGTCCAAGAGAGCAGAGGGAAGGACACTACAATGAGCAAGAGTAAAAGCTCTTCTGGTGTTTTGGGAGACAATATTGTAGAGGCAGTGTGGAGGAGCAACACTTGTCATGGATTCAGTGAATTAATATATGGTGGAGTCTGGCCAAAATCATTTTGTAAAATCATATCTCTGGCATGTTGGTTAAAAAATGCTTTGGCCTGATCAAATCCCATTGGAATCAATACACAATGGCTTAGGGTGGCACCAAATAATACCAAGAAATCTGAATTTGTCTTGAAAAATCAAAGAAGCCAGAAAACCTGCTTTGAAAATTAGTTTGAGCCAATTAATAACATGTGCTATTCAGATATGAGTTTTAAATTTTAATTGGAATCATTCCAGCTTCAGCTTGAAGGGTTGAGTTAGGAACACAACAAGGAACCAAAGATAGATTGTTTAAAAAGCTTAATTGTACAGCTTCTAATGGTTCTTATATGCACATATTTGGAAGCCATAGGACAGCTATGATGTTATTTTGATCTTAAGTATTTCTTAAATTCACCTCTTGTTGTGCACATACAAATACAAAACCTCAATATGACAACTTCACTTCTTCTGATCTTTTTTAGGGACTGAATTTGAGCCAATGGGATAAAAACCAGTTCTGAGGTATTTGAAGGCCTCAACTTATTTTATAGCATTCCCATTTATTTCTCATTTATGATTGCATCTAGAAGCTTAAAAAGACCAAAATTTCAATTTGTTCATAATTAATAATTAAATAGTTGACTAATGCAGTAAGAAGCAATTGATTTTAGACCTCTTCTAAACCAATGGATAAAATAGAAATGATGGCTGCATCAGCTCTCATAAGAGATGTGTGATAGATCTACCAGTCAGGTTTGGAGGAAAATGTTCTAATTTTGTGAGACATGCTCCATATCATTAATATAGAAATTAAATAATAAGGGGACTAGAATATAACCTTGCTTTACACCCTGATAAGTAGGCACCAGGCCAGAAAGATGTCTTGGGTGTTAAATCTTATTTGGATATAAGTAATTTTATGCAGCATTTTAATAAGCCCTAATAAGTATCAACAGAAGATCTCTCCAGTTTCAACCACAATCATTTACTGGAGACTAACTTGAAGATTGTTTTAAAATCAATAAAAGCCACATACAACGCCCCTTAGGTGGGAATATATATTTCTTAGTTAGATGTTGTAAGGCTAAGCATTGGTCTGTGACTGATCTCTCTATCATGAACCCAGCTGGCTCTTCTGCAAATATGCTTTCCTCTTCGAACCAATCAATTAATTTCCAGTAAATTATTCTCATGTAGAAGGATCTATAGCTCAGTGGCATAAAATATGACCAAATCTGAAGAAAGAAACTTTAACAGACAAATGAAAGCCAACATTACATATTGTTCTGGAATTTATTTCTGTGTTCCCATGAAGTGTTTATTGTTGAAAAACATGAAACACCAGAACTATAATGTGACCTGTCCAGGCTGCTCCAGAGTTGCCTGATCAGCTAGGATGCCCTAGTTGGCTGATGTTCTCTTTCTCTGAAGTAAAAAGTTGGTCTTCTATAGACCCATCCACAATCGATTCTCATGTACTATTCAGGTGCATGTAAATACACTCCTCCAGACTTCCCTCTATATATGTAGAGATTGGAGAAAAGTAGCAGCAGGATTGTATCCATTTTCCTCCCCCTTGTTCTCCAAGAATTAAAACAAAAGAAAAAAAAACCCTCCACAGTAATGTCCTCCTTTCTTCCCTCCCTTTGCAGATTTTATTAAATGCATCACTTCATCAGATGCATTACGTAGATACACTGATGCAGATTTAAATTTGGATGAGCATGCAGGGAGAAAAAGAAGAAAAAGAGAAATGTTGTTTTATACAGATGCAGGATACATGCGAGACAGTGGAATTAATAGTGTTGATGCAAAGAGTATGTAACAAGTGATCACACAACATTGCACCCATGAAGGCATCAGAGGGAAAAAAAACCTTCAAAAATGGGGCATAGTAAACAAGAGCTGGAGATCAGAAATAAAGATAAATTATTGTTGAAATTAAAGACCCATGAAGATTGATACGTAGGGGTTAGAAGTTGTATGGAAAACAAAAGCAGAAAGGAGAGAAGACTAGAAGGTATAAAAGTAGAGAGTCAGGTGGGCAAAGTGGGGTGGAGCACAGAAGTTCGGCCAAGAAAGAAAAATGAGTCACCCCAAGGACGAAAAGGAATAAATGGGTACCATAAAACAATTTAAAAAAAAATCAAAGTGTAAGGTGAAAACACCGCAGATCTTTTCCTTTCCTGCAGCAAGAAAACATAAAGAGAAGAAACTGAGGATTTTATTTTTGAGCTTTTGATTCAACAGATTCCCCTATCTCCAGCATACAGTGTGCCCAAGGATGGGATTGGTCACCTTCTTTAGAGGCAGGACTTTAGTTTCTAATAGCTGTAGCATTTTCTCTGCATTGTGGTTAAAGGTTTCTTTCTGTTTTAATCACTTGTATTTCCACCCAGCTGTTGGAATAATAATAGAAAAATCTATTAATATGTACAGCCACAACATCGCTATTATTTTAATTGGGATTTCCCTAGGAGAGAGAGGGTAGAGTATCACTGAAGTCTCCCCTCTGGATGAAGCCGTGGCACCAGCATGTTTAAAGGAAAATATGTAAGAACCAGAGGCGATTCTACATAGGATTCACATGGAAACCGCTTGTCCAACTCAGGATTAGTCTCTGGTTTAGGTTGAGGCTACAGCTGTGCCAAATGTATAATCTTGTGAGCTTCTGAAAGAGAGTTAAAGCCTTTCTCCTCTGAAAAGTTTTGTACACTGTAATTAGAATTATAGATGGGGTTTTCATCTGTTTGCTTTTAATTGGAATTTAATTGGAATGAGTTTTAACTTTGTAAACCATTACAAGAGTATATTGCCAAATATATTTCTACTGTCATGTCAGAAGAAGCAAGACAGACACAATGAAACTTCAAGTGGCATTTTGTGCTTGCATACATCTAAAATGTACTGCCAGAGAAACTTTTAAAATCTAATAAAAGCAGCATTAAGTAGGTATCAGTTTGACAGTATGATCGGTGAAGAGAATAATCTATACACACAGTACAATTCAAAAGTAAAAATAAATATTTTAAAGAGAATTATGGTTTAGCTTGGTATTTATGACTAAAAGGAAGGCAATACTTCAAAAACTATAGAGCAATAGATCTTCTTGCATTATTTTATTATATTTTTTTGACATACATCAAGGTATATGACTAGGAGACTAATAAAATGCTTTGCATTTTTCCAGGGCATTCTCTACCCTTTGAAGGACAGGATGGGATAATAGTCTTGAATGATGTTCATTATGGCTGACTGACAGGCAGTGTTCAGTTTCAAAGAATTGTTAGAGAGGTGTATAGTAAGGGATAAAATTACGTATTCAACAGTCTTAATTCAACACGTCAATTCAATTCCAGTGTAATACTGACTACTTCCTGCAAATTGACAACTTTGGATTGATTAGTAATAATGTAAATTTCTTACCCAGATCTTCTTCTAGATCATCTGTTGTCTCCTCTTCTTCATGGGGAACTGGGAATTTAAGGCTCCGGACCAGCCCCATGTTCTCTTTCTTGTAAAATTCTATCACTTCATCTAAGCTGTTGAAATATTGCACTGGAACACCTTCACATGCCTAAAGGCACAAATATATAAGGAGATATATATACATGTATCAAATATTGCTGGAGATTTTCAACCAAATAGGCATGTTGAAGAAGTTAATAATACACTTAGCAATACAGTGAAAGTATAGCAAACACAATTCTTAACACTTTTTAAATACACCCTTTCCCATATTTTCAGCTAGGGTTAGGTTTTTTAACAATGTAAGCCTAAGCAGGTATTCTTATTAACTGCTTGTTTTGGATCCTAAAGCCCATTCTTCATATTTTTCCTCTGTTTTTTCTCTGCCTACATTTCCCTTTCATTACTTGTAGATTGATCCCCAAAAGAACTTTAAACAATGGATAACTCAAACAGTGTGAAGAGCGGCATATACATGTAATAAATAATAATAAGTAATTTGGTTTAATTTATTAATCACAGATATCACTTTAAGATGTGTATGCCGTTCCAGTAAGGTGACTCATTTTATTTCCTGGTCTCTTTCATCCAGACCAGTGTCAAATACCATGCTAAAAATCACAGAAGCAGAACATGCTGAATTCCAATCTGAGGGGTGGGGGAACCTTCTTTGCCTTGAAAAATGACAAGGCAATTAAACAAGACTATCTTATAGGTACCCGTAGCAAGATCACAGGCACTTCTAGTCTTTACATGTGCTTCGCTTCATCAGTGCAAATTCTGCATTCTCTCTCCTCCCCACCTGCCAGTCTCAGCCTCAAGGCTTCAAGCCAACTGCTTTTTTCTAGCCATTTAAATAAAGGAAAGGTGATTACTCTGTGTTCTTTCTAAACTGGAGAATAACACAACTAGTTCTTTTCTGACATAAGTGTCAATCAATCTTTTTATACCGGGACTGCATCTTAATCTGTTTGGCTGTTCAGGACCTCAGAAGATAGCAGTGACATGGGATGAGCCTGGAGGGAAGAGAAATGAACCTTTAGCTTTTTTTTCCCTCCCCCATGCTTCTTTGGGTTGAGGATTTTTAAAAACAAGATAGACAAAAGATGCTTAACAAGTTGTACTGCATTTTGATAAAAAGTAGAAATTTGGATAGCCATAATTTGGCAGCATGACCTTTGAGCATTTAGGGTGCAACAAAAGATGCTAGGATGCAGGTGTATGCATGTGCGTGTGTGCAGGTTGTCTGTTGCTTCTTCTGGCCTAGATTAGTTAAAGCATCTCATCTACTGTACCTCTTTAGATTTTAACTGGTTGGAAATAACATCTGAAGCTATTGCATTGCCTTGGTGTTTTAGGAAGAGTAAACCATGCACAGTTTTCCATTTTAGCTAAACTTCAATTTGTATCTGCAAATGCAGCTATTTACTGTTTCACAGTCCCCCTTCCTCCATTGTCCCTTCCTCTCGGTTTTTATTTTCCATTTTCAAATACTAACTGCTTCAGTTCTTTGTAATTATGATTCAGATAGAAACAACTTCCTCATTTTTTCTTCACTTTTTTTAAAGATTCAAAATGATCTAAGATAATGGAAACTAATGATAAAAAAGACCACTAGCTTTTGGACCTAGAGATGACAAATTTACCAATTAAAGTTCCTTTCGGTTTTATTATTTATTTATTTATTCCAAACATTTTGTATAACATGTTAATCTATATGACTTTTAATTTTTCCCCACCTTCAGTGTTAGGCTTCATGCAGACCATTCCATGAAGTCAAAGCCTATCAGGCAAATAATCTTAGTCATAGATGCTTGGTGGTGGACAGCTTTTTAAAGGAAATAAAACTTCCTCAAGTTTCTTATGTTTATTCAAAAGATTTAGCCCCACTTCTAATGTTGCAATTGAATTGATAGACTCAGTGAACTAGAAGAGTTTATAAACATCAAAGGAGATTCACTCCTCCATTGTTAGAGATACTTTTTTTTTTTAAAAAAGGTGTTCTTCCTTTTTCATTCTATATGGTTACTTTGAAAAAAAAGGAAAGGACCATACAAATTATCATTCTATATCATTGCTAAATATTTAAATATAAATTGCTGCAATTCTACAATTTTGCCAGTGAACATAAATAGAAAAATGCACCATACCATTAAATATATAAAAATATAGCTGTAACAATTCTGACTGCAGAATAGGTATTCATCAATCATTCTGCACAATCTGCTTTTATAAAAGACCGTCAAGTTTCTGATAATCTCAAATTATTAGTAGATTTTGAAAATGAAGAAATGGCTGTAGTGGCTTCTTTGGGTGCAAATATGTACAGGTTAAAGTTTTGGAAAATTTATCGCCATATTTTATTTTTAATAATGTATTTTTATTATTATTTAATAATTTCTCTCTTGTGAAGGTTGTAAAGCAATAGGGCAAATATTTTGTATATATAAGAAATAGTAATAAATAAAACACTTTTCCAATAGGCAACAGAATACCTTTTTGTCTTTTGCTGGGATTTAATTAAACATTTAAGGATCATTATTCCTAGGAAAATATTCTTTTTGGGACATTTGAATACTTCCGATTGTAAAATGTAGATACAGTAATGGTTACATTAATAGATGGTTGAAAATATCTATGGTGCTATGGGGAAGTAAAAAGATTATAAATATGAATATCTCCTCATAACTGATATGTATTCTGAGAAGGATGTTAATTCTACCTAGTTATAAACCAGTTGGTAAATTATAGATTAATTGTGTATGGAATGGTCAAATTCCAATGGTCTCCCTTTTAAATTTATAACTTTCTTATGAAGGTTTAATTTTAAATTATATCCTTATCCAATGATATAATTTAAAATTAAACCTTCATAAGAAGTGCTTTTTGAAGTAATAGTACTCCCTTAGATATGACATGCCTTTCAAATCTGGACATAATTTAATAATAAAGGCTTTTAAAAATAATTATAAATAGGATGTTATTGTATCTTTTACAATTATGTAATAGTTGTGATTTCAAGGTTATATGATGCTTGTTATATTTTACTGAGTAGTGATTAAAACTGTTTGTTTTACTAAGTGGATTTGTTTTGTTATTATTTTTCTGGTGATAACTTTGTCCCCAAAGCAATTCTGCAATAGAATAATAAACAAATAATTTATTTAACAATAGTTGGTGGAATCCAATGGAAAATCTCCTTTTGTTGGTAGAGATTTCTTTAATAAAAAAAAGAGAGAGATAACATCTTAAACCTATGTTGTTTCTATTATACTGCACTCTTCTGTGTAACTTTGACTGATATCACTTTGACTGATCATGTCAATGAAATTTCAGATAGAACTGTCACTCCATCCAAATCTATTGTTACAATTTTCAGCAATTAAAATTCATCACAGGAAAGTAACCTTGCCAGTAGAATATGGAAAGACGCACAATCTACTGATAGAGTTTCAAGTATGTCTTTTATCTGTTTCTTGAGAAATCAGCCATCATCGTTGCATAGAAAGCAACAGTGGAAATAATATAAAACATTCAACATATAAGGAGTTGCGATGAGAAATGCAATTAACCCTCCTGTCTAAATACTTCCATCCTTGCTATTTATTGGCCTCTGGACAAAGTGGGTTTGGGCTTATGGGCTTCCTAAGCCCACACAATAGAATCTGAGGAAGGCTGCACAGTCCTGAGATTAAAACCAGGTCTCAAACCAGGGATGTTATGAATCTTGAAATAAAGTACATTTATAGAAAAACATATCAACGAATGGGACAATGTCCAATCAATATATACATACATATAGATATACAGTACATACTTGGTTTTGTTTTATGAAATGGTTTTATGAAATGAGGAACAAAAATAGAAACAAGCAGTTTGCACAGAAGTGAGAAATAACCACAGAAAACAATCTGGAATGCCAGCTATCAGAAGATGAAAGTCCCTGGAGTAGGCAGCTTCTTCTTTTGTTTCTGTTACTGACTTGGCACATAAATGGTTCAGTAATACTAAGTTTAAGAATAAGTCTTTGAGTTTAAAAATAACCAGGTTTTCCAAAATAAAAATCTATTAACTGTTCTCCTGAGCTCCTTTAGGTCAAATAGAGCTAAGACTTTAAAGATCCACATTTATCACTTTACAACTGCTAAGGGAACAACTGGATAAACCATGAAGAGAGAGTGGGGGAAAGTGCCAGGGACAAGAGATTTGATGGGAGGTGGAGCAGGTAGGTAAGTGATTTAAGTGCCTTTCATCAGTTAAAGCTGGTAGTGCATAATTAATTGCCCAATAAGATAGCCTGCCTATTTTATCCAATGCTACAGTGAATGAGGCTACTGCAATGCAGGGTTTATATCAGGAAGCTGTGAGTTCGATCCTAGGTAGCGGCTGATATTTCTCTTTGGGCTCAAAGAGAAAATATCTGCTAGGAGCTGCGCATAGGTGTGAGGAAGGGCATCCGGCCATAAATGGTCAGCTCCATTCAGTTGCCCCAACTCCACCCCAATGCAAGGGATTACAGGGTTGTTAAAAGAAGGGGGGGGAAATGCAGTGTTACCTAAAGAGTTAGGCACAAGCTAGGCACAAGAAAACATGTATCTATAGTACTTAGCCAAATATATTGCTTCCTTCTTCATTTCTTTAAAATATATAATTCAAAGTATAATTTTTCTCTCTTTCACATCTATAACCTAGGACTAGGACAGGAGTAGGCAACCTTGGCTCTTTTATGACTCGTGGACTTCAATTCCCAGAATTCCTGAGCCAGCACTGGCTCAGGAATTCTGGGAATTGAAGTCCACGAGTCATAAAAGAGCCAAGGTTGCCTACCCCTGGACTAGGATATCAACAGATACATTGTGTGTTCTTCTGATAGTGTTACTTTTGTGGGGCAATAAAGGAAGCCAAATGTAGCATTTTAGATGTTTATTTTTGTAATGTTGATTCTGTGTTTCTACTGGCATGGAATGAGACAGAAAGAACCTCAGGCTGAAACCACTAAGGTGAAACGAGTTGTTTTTCTTATCCCCATTCTGGAATTAGTTCAGTAACCTCTGTGGAATTGACAGAGAACAAATCCACTATGAAATGGCCAGGATATAACCACATTGGCAGATTTTCATGAAATCTATTTTAAATTTTAAAATACAATTTCCCTGGGAATAATTTATGCTAAGTCTCTTTTGACTAGCTTGACTTGCAACTCTGCTTCAATAACCCCCCAAAATGAGAAGGGGTGAAAATGTTTAGCATGGGGGGATGTGAAACATAAAGCTTCCCTCCCCCCTTTTTTTGCACTAGAGTAGATTTTTATTGCTATAGAGCTTGCCAAGACATCAGAGTTGGGCAGGAAATTTTGTTCATTGTTAGCATTTCAGGTTTGCACAAATGATGAAGACCATCATGAATCTCCTTTAAATTACCTCTAGTCTCTCCCAAAACATAAACTTTTACATTTCCTTCTGAACAGAGAGCACTATAAAATATGGCTATAGCAATTGCTTCAAAAAGAGGGTTTGGAATCAATACTGAAACTAATATTAGAACTTCTATGAAGAGGAATCATGCTAATATGCCTAAAAAAGCTCTGAGCAATATGCAGAATAATATATTGATAAATACAGTAGCTTTAATCTAAATAATATATTTGTTAAACATAAAACATATTAGAAAACTTATCTTTAAATCACAAGGGCTATCTTCACAAACAGGTGCTTTGACTGAACCACTTGAGATCAATAGAAGGATCAGATAGCAATACTTCTCCATACAAACATTACATAAATTTAGGGCTTGTGTAGTCCACATGCAGATTCGCCACTTTATTTGTTGTATGGGAAAACAAGGCATATGCCATTGTTGTAAGATCTAAAATGTGCACAGCATTATATTATCAGTACACACCATTTATACCTGGATTGACCTCCTGTAAGAACTGGAGATGAATTAGTAAGCTGATCATGTTTTGATCTACAGAAGATTAGTTTATGGTGCTTTGTTAGTCATCAAGACAACGGTTTTTTTTGTGTGTTTTTTTAAACTAGAAACATCTAATGTCTACCTTCCCCAACATAGTGCCTTTCAGATGTGCTGGACTACAATTGCCATCACTGGACAAAGCCTCAATCTTATCCACATCCTTGTTTTGCAGAGTGCAGTACTCCTTGGGCAATAAGCAAATACAATTATAAAGTAATCATAACATTCTCAAACTAATCTAGGTTGGAAAAGTAATTTTTGTTTACTTGTTATCATTTGTTACATATATTCCCATTATCACAGATTAAAATGGGAACAAATCCACCATACCTGCCATAGGCATGCCAAAGTTTGAAGCTTGCTATAGGGAATCTGGCTGGGGAGATGAGGAGGCTTAGGATCTGGGGATCCAGAACACAGATTATTTGGATTGCCATTATTTGGTTCGTGGCAGTAGTAAAACTTTCTGTTCACATACTGGGGGTGGAAAATTACCATCCCACCAGCAGTTTCACTTCCTGCAAAGCAGAGAATGGCAAGGAGGTAAATTCTCCACCTGAAGTTTGACTGTTGATTACATGAACACTTTAACGCTGGAAGTATTTTAACATCTTAAAGATGTGTTTCATTCTATACAAGCATTTAGATCTCAGAATAAAGCAGGGTTCTTGACAGGTGCTTTAAAACTTTTCTTCAGCTAAGAGCCTTACATCAACATTATCTTAAACTCTTCTACAAACATACTGTTGTAATCTTATAACCTTAGAAAGACTTGCGACCTGAGAAAAAGAGCTGCTTCCCAAAATACAAGCCAACCATAAATTAGACTATTTTTAAGACATCTATGCAGAGAAAAGGAAAACAGAATGGGGATGACAAGGAACAGGATGCAGGCTGGAATGTCTGACAGCAAACTGTTCATAACTTGTCTCAAGTTTAGCTATTCCTGAAAAACATATATTTAAAAAACTGCTATTCACATTATATAAAAGAAGTCAACATGAAACATTGTACTACTGACATTCTAAAGGTATTTTATCTTTCGCTCTTAACAAACTCTGGAAATAAAAGAAAATTATGAAAGGATGGTGGGTAAAAAGAATGGATTATGATTTCAAAACGGAACTATTCCTCAACACAGTTCAAGCTGTATGTTATCCAGGCAGGTAAACTCATATTCAATTCCTACTTCCATGAATTTACTCATTAATACATAAATCAATGGATTTTAATTACTTATTTACCCTGCAGAAGTATAACTGGAAATTTGAAATAGGTTGAAAAAAAATAAATTGTATGGATGAAATTCAGGATGATAGGCAACCATATCAAAGGGAATATTATCTACCAGTGTAAATACTACAGTATTGTAATTAGGCAATATTACACAATATTGTGTAAACACATTCACTTCCCTGTGAGGTTTTTTTTACCTGATTTAATCCTCTGTATTTAAAGTTCTGGACTATCAAACAGATTCTGTATCTAGTGAGGTGAGCCATGGCTCCCAAAATTTCTTCCTCAATAGAGCTGGTTAGTCTTGAAGATGCTAATCCAAAGCCACCCCTTACTTAGTAGTTTTTGTCTGACATGATAACAACAGTTATCCATCAGTGTTGGTATCCTTGTGTTTTTTTTCAATTATTATCATCATCATTTTCATGATGGTT
Organism: Azemiops feae; assembly: GCA_023970755.1. NCBI lineage: Eukaryota > Metazoa > Chordata > Lepidosauria > Squamata > Viperidae > Azemiops > Azemiops feae. The sequence continues at coordinate 1,047,842 of JALGBA010000221.1, forward strand.
TATAAAATTCATCACCTGTTATAATCATTTGTATTTTCAAATTGCCCATGAAATCGGCATTACAAACAATATAGAATCTCTTAAACCTTTAAAAAACAATTTTAAATTGCTTCCCACCGTGATATCTACTCTCTGACATGCACAAAGCACTTGAGATATCCAAGGGAGACGACTTTAGGTAGCTACATATAGCTATAGGGATAACAGTGCATTGTTCTTATTAAAATTACTTCAGCAACTGCAAAGACCAGATATTTGCTTTTAAAGCAAATGCTTAGTATGACAATATTTTAAATAGCATCCACTTGTCTCTGAAAATCTTCTAGTTTCCCAGGGTTACCAGGAAAAATAAGTCTGCCTTGTATATGCCTGTGGTAATCACCTAAAATGTGTTAAAAACAGACTATAATTAAATATCACATAGTACTTTCTCTTTCCAACAACTATTGACAAAAGGTCAGCTCTAGCCCTCTTTGTATTTCTTATGTTCAATTCTGTAACTGGAAAGATCATTGAGTTAAATATTTTCTGCACACTGATATGTATTAGCCAGAGCATAAAACAAATGAAGGAAGCCATACAAGATTTGAAAAGGTGGAAAGAGCTAGTCCATAGAATCATGAAGAACTGGACATGATTGAATAGTTGATATCATCATCATCATCATCATCATCATCATCATCATGTTACATATTATGATTCATCCATGCCAAAGAGTAACAAGCATGGAAAATGTGCAATAAAGTATTTGTAATTCAGAGTGGCAGCTATAACTAACTGAATCTATTCAAAGTGAGGCAAAAACTCTCACTTGGAACTGATTTATTCAATCATAATCAAAAGGTAATTTTTTCAAAACTCTTATATTGGACAGCTTTATTTTGCATCAGACTTTCCCAACATAATTTCCAAATATGTGGAACTGCAATTACCATAATTCCCAGCCAACTGTTCAAGCCAATAATCACAGTATGTATCGTATAAGTCACATACGTCATTTATAGAACTGGAGAAAGTTAATCTACATGAACAAGGAGTGCAAAAAAAATTTTTTTATTCCATTTAATAGTTCAATTCTCTATCCCATGTTTCATTGGATGGTCTCCAAATGATTTAAAATATAAAACAATAAAATACAATTAAAGCAATAGCAAAAAGTAGATATAAATAGACAATGAAACAATTAGAGCCAGCACTTAGAAGTCTAAATGAAGGTACCATAAATGTAATTAAATCAATTCTCAGTACAACTAAAATCTGATTAATTTGCTAATTAAATATATTGTTAAATATCAGAATAGATTAGCTGGCATTTTAAAGTTTTAGAATAAGATCCTAAAAGATCTTGTGTGAGGAAGGAGGCAGGGAGTATGCTCATAGTACTACTGTATTTAAACATAAAGATTCTTTTTTCTAGGATCTCCCTGCTTAATCTATAATACAGAAAAAGGCCACGGGAGTCCTTAACTAAGAAACAAGAATATGTGGAAAGAGGCAATCCTTCAGTTATCTGAGATCTAGATTATACACATATATAAAAAGCCAAAATACTCTTGCTAATTTATGACTGTTTGGGTTTTTAACACTACATTTTCTAACAAAAGTTTGTTTTACCCACACAGGAATAGGCAATCTTTTGTTCTCCAGAGCTTTAGGACCTAAACTTTCAATTGGCCCAGAAAACATAGACAAATATAGGGAAATATAAAACCCTGTGAGGCAGGCATCCATAAGGCTGAAGTTCATGATTACAAGCTATATCTTATTGTGAATGCATAGACAGTTATCAGTCACTGAAGAGGTGAAACTTTTACAGCATGTCTAGTCCTTCTACTTCATCTCTAGAAAGCTCTTTTCCTGTGCTTCCCTGGGAATCAAAACTTTAGCATTCCACTTCTCATGCTTACTTGTTAATAACTATTGCATAGAACCGTTAGATTCTCTACATTCCTGTTGTAGCAATAATCTCTTGTCACTAATTGAAGTGATTGAAGCTGATAGTAAATTTTAGCCTGCTGCGTTGTCTTCTTTACTCTTTCAGCACATTAAAAAAAAATTGAATTTAACACTGTGTGCATTCTATTAGATTAAGATTTTCAAAGCTTGACAAAATGTCAGGTCATATAAATAAAAAAATGAACCATTAGTTCTGAATATCAAAAACAAGAGATAATACATTATTATTCATGTAACCGGTCCTACATTGTACCCTGGTATGCACTCATATGGGCAAATGTAGGAATAGCACACATTCTGGATTGGATTCTGAATTAGCCGTAATTAGTGTAGGACTATAAAAATTTAATTCAATCTGTATCTGCACCAATATTGCTGATTGCTGCTGTTAACAACAAACAAATATCTGGGCTAGGTTAATAGAAAGTTAAACGCAGGGACAGACATTGTTCCTATGTAGCCTATATTCTCTAGAACAGCTCACAGGGGATCTGACACACTCTGTTTCCTCTGCACAGCTTAAATCTGTTAGTGATGTCAGCTGCAAGGCCAGTTGCAGGAAACGCAGAATACAGTTCAAGTTACCACTCCAGTCACACTAGAGGAACTCATTATTTCTGCAAAGTTACAAAAGGCCAGTTACATTATTTCTGCAAAGTAACAAAAAGAGTCAGATAGTTGCTATTGGCTAATTTTTGTTTGTGCAGGATAAATTTTATAGATACTTTGTAGTTCTTGTCTTGTATTTTGTATGTTTTAAATTTCACATAATTTAAATCTTACATAACTAAAATACACTGCTTTGCTTATTCCCACAAATTTACAGGTCCTATTTCTTACTCTAGAACTTATCAAAATGTTTAGTGGTGTAACTTATTGTGCAGCATTTTTTCTCCTCATATTAGAGGGCAATCCAACATCATGTCATGACATTAACCTTTTAGTAAGGTTCACTAAAAATATCTGGAGCCAGCCCACCCACCCCCTGAGATTGTGTGTGATACAACACACATACCTTAGCACTGGCTGGAAAAATAGGCTCTGTTCTGATCTGGAAAAATATAAAGGAAAGGATATCCACATCATCCTTGCTTAGACCTTGATTGAAAGTTAACTGAGAGGATAGCTAAGATACTGCACCTTTCTATGTGGTCTACATTCAAAACAGAACCTCAAGATGCTTTCAGTCATACAAACAAGAGTCCAGAGAAGGAGGCAGAGTCTGATTAACTTGGAGAAGGCAGAGACTGATCCTTGTGCTGCTCTAAGCAGACTTCCAGTGTCAGAACCAGTGCTTGTAAGTGATATGAAACAGGTGACTGTGTTGCATATAAGCCTTTATAGTGCTGAAAGAAAGTTATGTTTCTTTCCTGGCTTCCTATAAGAGAGCAGACACAGGAAAAGAGATTTCCATATTTAGCATTCAACTTGGTCTTACCTGGATCACTAGTTTATTTTCTTTATTTGGTAGAATCCTGTAAGTATATACGCAGTTCTGATACCTGGAATACATGAGGAGAAAACATTAAAATAGTTCAGAAAGAAAAAAAAATCATCTTGGGAAACCATCCAATATTCCCAACAGTCCCCAGAATTGTTTATAAGGTATGCATCCACTCTAGTTTTCCCTAGGAAAGGGTTTCTGTCATTGCTCAGACACTATACTTTTAGTTCTATCTTGCCAATAGCAATCTACTGCTAAAGGCTTTTGTCCTTTAAAAACCCCTCTTTTTGTTAAAAAAAAGTCTTGTCAACCTTCTTTTTTTCCATGATGTAAGAATAGCTAGAGTATTTCAGTAGAGTATTGTAGGATTTTGATCTGAAAAGATTTCAATCTTGATATCTATTTCTATTTTTCCTCACATATTTATAAAAATAAATCTGAAGATTCATGTTAATATTTTGTTTTTAATGAACAGAAATTCCCAAAGCTTTGATTCAGGTAATGAATTTCAAGCTTGTTTTTACAAAGTTTTTTAAAATAAAAATATTTTTAGTATCAGAAAGTACACACAAAGTAATAAACAAAGCATCTCTTGTCATCTGCATGCTGCTTTTTCATTTTTCACCATGAAACAATTTCCAATCTTTTTAAGAACAGTTGTCAGAGTAAAGTCAAAGGGTACTTGGAAAATTATTACAGTGAAAGGGTTGCACCTGAAAATCAGCTGACAAAGCTATTTTTCACCCAGCTATAAAGGAAGAGAAAGTAGCTGCTGGTTGTTCTACATAAGCAGCCTGAATCACAGAATCAGTCATCTGTATATCATTGTATATCTGTGGCTCCACAATGTACATAATTATTGCACATGCATTCAAATCCTTCCATTCCAAATGGAATGGAAGAGGGCTCTTGACACAAGTGGCTTGGCTTCCTCTGGCTGGATTGGATTCACACTTTTCTCCAATTAGGAACTCTCTCCAGTTGGTGTGCTGATGCTTCAGCTGCTGAAACAAATTGTGCACTGAATAAATGCCAAAGGTGCACTGAATAAATGGCAAAAATGACATACAGTATATTGGGTTTCAAATTGCCAGACGTGCAATCTGCATTTTTAGTTTAAGTTGCTGAAGATTCATTGACTGCATTTCCACCAGTGGTTACCATGATTATTAAATGCGAATGTATGCCTTCAAAGGTAATAATACTATGGAATTTCTCACAAAAAACTGCTTTTGGCTTGTTTCTTTGAGACCTATTATGCCAATGATTTCCACCTATCACTATCTACAAAAAAAACCTCTCATGGGTTGATTTAGGTTTGTTTTTCTGATCAATATGTCATAGAATATATCCTTAACAATATCGTCCAGATAACTTTTAAAATTTTCCTAATATGTGAATGATACTACTTTTCCATTGCATTCATTAACATTTTATATTCTATTCCTCTTTATTTTTACTTATAAATCTGAGTTAACTGTTCTTTATCTTAAATAATGCTTTTCATTTGTGAGTGGAATAATCTTACTACAGTAGAAAAAGATTTGTGTTTGCACTGTATTCTGTCAATTTCAACTTCTCGCAGGAAAAAAAAAGATCTTGCGAAGTTGGAATTGATTGATTGAACTTTTTAGTCCCACCCAGTCTGCCGTTACCACCGCAGCCATGCCCACCCAATGGGGCACACCCACCCAATGGGCCACACCCACCCGGCACCCGACGATGCATAAGTGGGTTTGGGGTTGCAGTTTGGGCACTCGGTCTCTAAAAGGTTCGCCATCACTGTTATAGGACCTTGTGCCTTATATCAGTGTAGTTAAGATGTTCAATAGAAACGATGTTTAAGTAGAAAAAGTAGGAAGCTTCCTCTTTCAGAAGAATGGAAAAATATTTCAAGTCACAATTTTAGGAAAAGTTGCAATTTCAAAGTAAATTTCTCAGAGGGGAAAAATAAAAATTGGGAAATGACAGAGGAATAGAAATAAGAGATAATGTAGTCTCTTTCATAAAACTCTGAATGAGGGAAGGCAATCACACAAGGCAATCTAGAAGGCTCTTCTGAAACAACAAAAGGAGAGAAAACTATGGATTTGTTTTTCATCAGAGTTGTTAGTGAAATTCAAATTTAGTTTTAAAAAATGTTCAATATATCACTCTAAGAAATATCATTTTGTTCCAGGCCCAACTATACTTTTATAGCCACTTAAAAAAAATATCTGCAGAATCTTTGGAGGCAACTTCTGCTAACTTCAGATCAACAGTTTGTTTCTGTATCAGAAAGAGTGGAGGGATAGGAGAGGCACTTTATTGAAATGAGGCAAGACTGAAATAAATACTGCATGTGCAGATTCCTCCTCCAAAGTGTAGATTTTGGCCACAAGAGAGTTATGCAGCTCTGAATTTGATACTAGTGTAGTGTAGTTTGCAGCAAGATTAGGATTAAACAAATTCTAAAACTGGGAGGGCAGGACTATAGAGTTTCCAGTACTGGGGGATTAGACATTTCCCCCTTCTTTTTCCAACTGTGAAATTGACAGAAACAGTCTTTTCCACAATGCAATTAGGGACATGGAAAATGGTTTCTGCTTCATGCCAGTGGAAGTTTTAATCCTATTGCTAATTGTGACCTGTACCATCTTCATTAGGAGGGGGAAAAAGGTGGAGCACTTTCCAGAAAGTGGAATTTTTCTGCCAAGCACTTAGAATTGGTGAGAGAAGAAGTTGGTTTACTTGCAAGCCATCTTTTTAGAGGCAGGAGTTTATAGTGTGATATTTTTATTGAAGAGGAAAGGTCCAACTTTCCATAAAAAGAAGGTTAAAATATAATTATTATTTATTTATTAGTTATAATTTATTTATTAGTTATAATAATTATAATTATTATATGAACAGCCAGAGAGTTTATAATAAAAAAACAGACTTTCTTCCATCTTCTGTAAGACTGCCATACAGTCTTAAGATTTTGTACAGCACTAACCAGAGGACCTAATTCTCACCAAATTTAGGCTTGTTGGGTTGACATAAACTAATAGTTTTGCAGGCAGCACTGCAGCAACCGGAATAGGCTGAAGCGTGCAGCTTCTCTGCTGTTCAGTGGAGAAAGTTATGGATCTGCCCAGTGACAGAAAGACAGAAAGAGGCAGGGATTAGCCACTGCTGTCCAGAAGAGCAAATCTACTCAGGTGTATGTATCAGACCCTAACACATCACCCAAACTCAGGGCTCTGAGGAGAACCAAACCAAAAACCCAGGCATTGTAACAAGATTAAAGGATTAAAGGATTAAGTTCGGGGTTTGGGTTTTGGTTCTTCTCAGAGCCCTGAGTTTGAGTGATGTGTTAGGTTCTGATAGGGTTGAGCAGGAGTGCCTAGAAATAAGGAAAAAGACTCATCTCCCAAATGCCAACTGCACAGTTTGCAAAACAGAAATTTGTACCATTGGTTTGAGATGGACTTTTTGTTTAATCAAATAGTATTCCACATGAGAGTTGTATCATGTCTCATTCACAAAATTGCTTCTCGCTGCCTAAAAAGCCTCTTAAGCAAGAAGAGGGAAAATGCTTGCACAGTGGCTTTTAATTGTAAGGCTATCATATATGTTTCATAATCACATACACAAACTTTGCTTTTCAGCTTTTTGGCTCATATCTTCACAGGCTATGACCTGAAGGCCAGACAAGGAATAATGGATGGAAACTGATCAAGGACAGATTCAACCTAGAAATAAGGAGAAATTTTCTGACAGTGAGAACAATCAACCAATGGAACAGCTTGCCTTCAGAAGTTGTGGGTGCTTCATCACTGAAAGCTTTCAAGAAGAGATTGGATAACCACTTGTCAGAAATGGTATAGGGTATCCTGTTTGAGCAGCGGGTTGGACTGAATTACCTACAAGGTCCCTTCCAACTCTGTTAGTCTATATTCTGTATTTTTCAGCCACTAGCACTAATGATAAAAATTACTACAATAAAAACAATGGAGTTGAAATTTCAGAAAATGTAGCATATGCAACTCAAATAAAGTACAAAATTATCCCAAAATACAATCATGCTTTGAATGATTTCATTAGTTTAAGTAAACATTTATAGCCTTGGATTTTAATATTTGACCAGATAATGTGCTCCTTCAATAAAAGGCATAGGACCTGCTCTGTATATTTTTAAGTAACAGAGCTCTTTCTTCATGATAAAATTTCACAACAGTACACTATTATATATTCCACCAAACAAAGGAAAGAATACTAAATAAAATATTAAAACACAAAAGATTTCCTTGTTATAAATCAAGATAAATCACTAAATTGATGGAAAAGTTTAATCATTTTATAAGAGGATACCTTTTAAATATTTGCCATTAAATAAAGAAGATAATGAGCAAATATTTCTTTTATATATGATAATGGAATGTATAGCTTTTGTCATTTTTGTGAAACTCTCTGAGAATAGAGTATTAAGAATAGTGATGGGATCCGTGAATACCTTGAAAAAGTGGAACTGAAATGTAGATAAAATGTTCCTTTCAGCTTCTAGTAAAGCTGAGGAGGCATTTCCTGCTGTGTTTAAAACTGAATTTAGGATATTATTTAGACTTTATATGGTTTCAGTTTAAAAAAAAGACCATCAAAAATTTAGATGATACAAATATATATAATCTGTAACTTTTAGTTTAGTTTTTTTCCCCCAAGTCTAATACCTTTTTCCCATGGTAAATTGATTTTATGGGAGATACCCAACTTTAAAAATTGGATCAAAGATGGTGATATGGAAAAATTGGACGGAAATGGGGAAATTGACTTTGGACCAACTATTACATTGTGTTAAAAATTCATTATCTATCAGGTGGTCCAAAGTACACATCAGATATTGAAATATTTACAGCTACAATATTTGCTAACATTATTTGGACTAGCAGCATTTTCAGTTTCTGAGACATCTGAGATAATAGAACAATTTGTTAATTCCTTTAAACTTAAAAAATTATTATTAGATATTTGTTATCAATAATCAATTGATATGCAAGTGCTAAGAAAAGAGTGGAATAAAGAATTAGGGTTCCTATATTGTCTAGACTCTAGACCATGGGTAGGCAACCTTGGCTCTTTTATGACTCATGGACTTCAACTCCCAGAATTCCTGAGCCAGCCACGCTGAGGGGAAAGGGAGAGGTTTCCAACTGAGCCATGCTGGCTCAGGAATTCTGGGAGTTGAAGTCCACGAGTCATAAAAGAGCCAAGGTTGCCTACCCTTGCTCTAGACAATGGGAAAGTGTCTTCTGTAGCAGGGGTGTCAAACTGGTGGCCCGTGGGCCGGATGCGTCATGCACAGGCCATGCCCACCCTGGCTCCGCAAAGGCAAAAAATGTTGCAATATGTCATGATACATCACGTGATGCAATCGAGTTTGACACCAGTGTTCTATAGCAGGGCTTTTCAACCTTTTCACCGACTGTACCACTTTTAGGATATGGCAATATTCGAGTACCACCTAGCAAGGTGTCAAAAACTTGGTGACAAAAAAAAAACCTGTTCAAAGTTGCAATTGCACTGAAATGACTTATGACCATTTTTCACACTTATGACCATTGCAGCAACAGGGTCATGTGATTTATATTTGGATGCTTGGCAACTGATTCATATTTATGATGGTCACAGTGTCCCAGGGTCATGTGATCCCTTCTGCAACCTTTTGACAAGCAAAGTCAATGGCAGAGCTGCTGGTGGCCAAGTGCTAAGGCGGGACTTCCTCCTCCCTCCCTTCCCTGCCTCCCTTTTTCTCATTCCCATCTCCTTCTGAAGAAGAATTTGAACCCCCTCATATTTTCCTCTTCCATACATTGATCAAACAAGGAAAGGCCTCCAGAGACAGAAAAGACAAGCTGCTGAGTGAACTAGCTTAAAAAGGCACTTCCCCTTTAAGAATTAGCTACTGGCTAGAAATGAAAGTAAGGAGCCCAGCCGGCACTTAAGAAAAAAAAAAATGTAAGTACTGGCTGCCGGCTAAGGCAGCCTCCCCAAATGGCTCCATTCATAAGTAAAATCTGCAGCTCCAGAGGACTCTCTCACTGTAAGTCTTTGCCTGTGCTGGCTCTTCCCCTTCCCCACTACACTTGGCTAGGCAGGGCTGCGTACCACCTGCCACTCATTAATGTACCACAAGTGGTACGCGTACCACAGGTTGAAAAGCCCTGTTCTATAGCAAGAGAGTGAATGCATCTCAAACTTACATAACAAAATATTAGAATTTATTGAATTCCATTACATTTGTATAGAAAAGAAATGTGAAAACCAGCATTTTATTGGAGATGTAATAAGGATAATACTTCTTAAAATGCAGGTTTTTTTACAATGCCCCATACTTACTTAATTTGGGGAGTAAGTTGTGCATTATATAAACATGATTGTGTGATAAAAGCTAAAATATTCAGAGCATAATATTCTCTTGAACTACATACCTAGTACATGGAACTTGACAGCTGGTCAACTAAGCAGATTCCCCATGCCTATATTTTAACTAAAACACTGATACTGCAGCATTGAAAAAATACATGTAGGGTTCTTTTCACTCAATGGATTAAAGACCTGACCGTCACCTATGAGTGGATTGCCTATGTATGAGCAATGAAATATAAGACTCATTTATTCAAAATCCAGCAAATTAAAAACATGATAGTTATATAAATGATTTAGAAATATATATATACTTAAATAATATTGTAGCTACTGCTAAAATGATATATCAAAATTTCCCTTTTTTTCTTTGTTGCATTTTTCACTTTTTAAAAATACTTTTTATGGATTTTTTCTTTGACAATGAATATATTTTTATTATTATCATTATGTTTTGTTCTTTTCTTTTTTATTATTTTAAAATCAATTTTATTATTTTAAAAGCAATGAAAATAAACATTTTGTTAAAAAAGCTGGAAGAACTAAAATTTCAAGATCCCAGTAATATAATATCAGATAAAGGTTTCCCCAGGTTTTAAATATTAAATGATTTAATACCTATTTTATTGTTAATTTTAAATGAGGTTTAAACCTTTTTTATTTAATGAGACAATCAAGAATATTCACCAGAGTAGAAAAGCAGCGTATCAATCAAATAAGAATGACACCAGGTAATTTACTAAAGCGTATATTTAGTACTAGAAATTGGATTTATATTCATTTAGGGCATTTTAAAAATAACTTGATTGGAGAAAATTGTTTCAATGGATGGCTATATTCCTGCTGTAAAAGGTATGGATCTGCTTAAGATATTATTGAAAATTTCCCACTCTCCATTCAGGGAGGGTTTCAGTGTTTCATTTTTTTTTTTTGCATGAAAGAAACCTTACAGCAAGAAGTGAAACACCTTGAGCAGATCAACACTTACCTAAACCAAGGAACTAAATATTGAATTATCTTATATTTTTAAATTAGATTCCCTCGCTCAGAATGCTACCAATTCAGCTCAATACCAGCTCAGAAATTCCTTGTTCTAAAAATGACTTTAAATTATTGTGTTTCCTTCTCACAGTCTAGAACTGTTACCTGGAGGTAATTTTACGGAGATTAGAAATGGATTTCAGAATATTATTTAATGAAGCATTAACTACAGGTGTGGTCAAAAAACTCAAAATAGTAGCCATGACTATGCAATTGAAGCTATGGCTATTTTTATATACATTGACCATACTCTGTGGACACCCTTATTTGTTTACTTAAATATTACCTCTACTCTTTGTCCACTCAGGAATTCAACCTGGTATGCCAAGTATCAATTAACCTGCTGATAACATCTTTAACAATTATAAACTTTATTTAATTATCAAATTAAAATGTCAGAACAAATCACATTGTGGCCTAGCACTAGGAAGACCATAATCTAGGCACCAGACAACTGTTTTTAGAGGAGTTAGTTAACAGCATCAAGTAGAGATATAGTATATGTCAAAACACAGAGAAAAAAAGTTAGCAAACAATACTAGTATTTCTTTAGTAATCAGACTATATTCTCCAGCAGTCCTATAGTAAACTGGACAGAAAAATTCAGAATACTAAGATTAATTGTCCTTTTGATTTCTTATACCCTCTTTACAAACTTTTTCTTATTCATCAGGTAAAATCAAAGATTATTTGATCATAATAAGTTATAATGTATATATTTGTATGAGTGGATACTTTAGTTTTGATAAAACAATGTTTAAACATTTTGTTTCATTTAGTGTAACATTTGAACCAACCATCATAATAGGACCATCACCAACTCCAGTGAAAATATGAGTTTATCTCACTCATAATTCGGAGGTTTTATTTGGAATTAATCAGCTGCTCATTGAAAAAAAGTATTTTTAAGGGCTACAGTACTGAGGATCAACAACATCTTTCAGTCATCTATTATTGGATTTCTGCTGTAGAGTGCAGTGGAAAAGGAAACATTCCTGGCAAAAATGCAAATTTTCTGCATAATTGTTTTCAATAACTTGTGTGTGAGGGTCTCTGTGTATGAACAATTTAGAATTAGAACTGGATTTTGATTATTCCTAGTTCTTCACATGCAGAACAAAAGTTGCACAACTACAAGAAGAAGGCACTTGTGCCCCTTAGATTTTGCTGAACTTCTGTATCCAGGAAATCTTGAAGGATATAATTTGCCTATCCTTCCACTGCTGAATTACAACATTTACATTAACTGACTTTCTATATAATTAAATAGTCTGGATAGAAAAGAACGATTTTCTTCAGCTATCTTCCATATATTCCCAGGTATACACTCCACCAGCATAACCCCCCCAAAGTAATATCTCATTGATCTAAGTAAGGTAAATCAGGTCAACATCCTTTATCAAGTCTTTGCATACACAGTATGTATAATTACATCAATCATACCTCAGTTCCTAAGAAAATTCAGTTCCTGGGTGCTAAATCTAGTGGTTAGTCTGACCTCAGTTTGCTAAAATGAAAACAACAAGAAGATGAGATCTTATGGCTAACTCCATAAATGTTCTAAAAATTACCTTTTGTCCAAAGCCTACCTTTAAATATGTTTATTTATTATGAAATGTATTTTACCACATTTCTGGTAATTTTTTTCAGATTTCTTTCAGATAATTTATTCTATAATGATACTTAATTGGCTAAGTACTTTTAATGCTTCTTCCACACTCTTAACTGAACTCAAGTGTCATCACCCATTATACAGAGACAAGACCCTTCTTCCAATTCTCTGTGAATTAAATTAGTAAAAGAGCAGGTGAACTGAGGCAAAAGCAACAGCCGTACTCACAGCAAACAGAGGGCATAAGCTGAAGAGACAGACTCACTGGCCCGGACGAGAAAACTTCCATCCTTGCCCACTTTAGAAAGTAAGTCCTCAGCTTTTGAACGAGTGATGCTTCCGTGGTACCAGCACTGATCCATGCCTTGGATTTAAAAAAGAAAAAACCCAAAATATAAAATAAAACTTGAAGAAACATTAACTACTCAGACAGCAGTTAAGAAAAGATCTCAAAGTTGTCTGTTCACAGAGTTCAGCAGCTGCTTGCTACTCACTCAGCTTCCTGTTTAATGGTGGAGAGAGAGAGAGAGAGAGAGAGAAAGGAAACAGAGCAGAGAACTTCCTCATACAAATTAAGCCAAATGAAATGGGCCAACCACACACACCTCCCCATTCACTCTCTCAATGCAACTATACAGTACTGCCTTCACCAAGTAGTTGGGATTCCATCTTAGTTCTTCCTTTCAACTTTGCAGAAATTTGAAAGGATTAGCTTATTCTTAGAACATTGCCCCTAAATTAAATTGTCATTATAAAACATGACAGTCTAATTTCTTCATTTACTCTGCTTCTGCTTTCCTTGCTCCTCATCTATTATATCTGACTTACTGTGTGAGTTTTCATACAGCGAGAGAATAAGTGAATAAGTCTTCAGGGATATAAATAGGAGCTAATTGTGGCTAGTGATTCTTGATTGTGCTGGAAGAGTTTAACCTGCTGGTAAAGAACAGACCATCTCTGAATATCTTAGGACATTCTGGCTTCTGTGCTAACTTTAGATTATCCCAAATAATGGATCAATACTTGGATAATCTGGAAAAAAAAAACCTGACCCTGCACTTGTGGGACATGCCAGCAAGAGAAAATAAGTGTCCTAGTATTTATGACAGAATGAATGTAGTCTCTGATATGAGTCAGTTAGACTGAAACACTTTCTCTGGTGTTCAGTATCCACGAATCTCTTCCTTTAATAATTGTGCTGGTTCCTACTCCCTTTGCCTCTATAACTGCAGCAAACATACATATCCTTTAAAGCTAGAATTTTGATTAGTAACTGATTTTTGTACAGATTTTTCCTTATGCTGCTGAACTTGCCATAAGTTCAGGTTTGTTTTGTACTTCTCATTTACACATTGTTACCTGTCTTGAGAGTTCAAATGGAGTAGAAAGATAGGATAAAATGATATTAAAAAGGCATGTGATTTTTTTTAAACTGGGTTTCTGATAGTATTCATATCTCCACATCTCCAAATGTATGGTCTAAAATTTCCTGTAAAACCTTTTCTCTCTAATCTAGAGGAAGCCATGGTGTTGTCCTCAGCAATTCACAAGGCAGGTTGGGCTCTATATCTGCCATTGCCTCTGATTTTGCTGACATGTGAAGAATAGCAGGTGGACCAAAGCTCTTGCTCCAGTGTTTCTCCTCCAGTTAATCTTCCCAGTTGGTTGTTCATTGCAGCATCCCTTTGTTTTACAAAGGACCTCAAAGGGATTTAGCAGTAGGCCAGATTATTTAGGTGCCAAGATAACTACTATAGATTATTTTTGGAACATTGTGCGATGATGGAAGTTAGAAAGATATTTCCCTCCTGTTGCCATAGAGCTGGAAATGTGCCCTCCAGCAAAATTATTATTCTTTCCAACCCAGTGGAATGTTGGAAAGAAACTAGAAAGGGGTGTTGGGACTCAGACTGTCTGCAGAATACTTTTCTGAAAACTGAGCAGAATAGAACTAAATTTGGTATGGATGGAGAAACTGGCAAACAAAAAGTTGAGTTAATACTTGGCTGGGTCAAGTCAGGATCTACCCAAGGCAAAGGGTTCTAGGGGGCTGAAACATTCCTCCAATGCCTCCCCTGGGACAGGCTCCAAATGTTGTGACTGCTCCATTCTAAGCCTCCCCTCATTCTTCCTTCCTGGTCGCATGACTGAGAGCAGAGCAGCCCCGTGCTTTCCAATAAATACATACAAACACAAACAGATGGAACATAAGAAAAAGAAGGAAGAAAGGCAGAGATGTATAACATACGCCCATTCTTGATAAAAAAAATTGGAAAGATTCCCAGAAGCCACAACTGGTGGTTTCCCCATCTTCTTCCAAATTATGCAAAATTTGATGTATTTAACGGATCCCTTTTATCAGTACAATTTGGTTAAGATGGCTCAAAGTAAAGATGGAAATGGCAACCAACCAACCACTTACTGTATGTTTCCTAGCTTGAGTGAAGAATGCATTTCTCACAGTGAGTTAAATGCTATGAAAAATCCAAATGAAGGCTTTTTAATTTTTTTGAGCGATCAGGTGCATCATAGATTTTGGATTAGGTTCAAGCAGAGATTGAGTTGGTAACATGAACTTTGGCTGATGTTTATCTAAAGGCTAAGGCTGAACCTTATTAATTCTCTTGCATTTGTTCAGAGATCCTCAGTGCTACAAACTAAGAACAAGATTTGGGTGAGATTCTTTACAAATGAGTTCCAGAGTGTACAGTGGGGGGAAAAGCTTGTGCTATATTTGGTAAGAAAGCTGACAGGTCAATAATATTTGCATAACTGTAAAATCTGTGGTTTCCTGTCTGCAGTGGATAGCAACTGTACTAAAGACACTGTCCCAAATGTTTCAAGCAGGGGTTGCAAGGCATGGAGTAAAACTAATTTTAAAAACATTGAATGACTGGATTTTGCATCACCACTATATATTCAAGGAACTGTACGTTCTATAACATCTGTTCAGGCACAACAATAAGGAACCTTATTATTATTCTGTATTTTGAGAATAAGAAAAGATATGTCACCTGAAGAGGTCTTGAGATTGCTGTTGCTATAGATTCAGTACTATAAAGCTGCATAAGGTAGCAGCATAGGCCAGTGAGACAAAGTTCCATAAGGCTTCCATGGAGTGAGAATATATAAAGAGCTAAATAA
The DNA here is from genome assembly GCA_023970755.1 of Azemiops feae. Taxonomy (NCBI): domain Eukaryota; kingdom Metazoa; phylum Chordata; class Lepidosauria; order Squamata; family Viperidae; genus Azemiops; species Azemiops feae. The sequence continues at coordinate 1,063,423 of JALGBA010000221.1, forward strand.
TAGAGCTCTGAAACAAACAGGTATATTGCTTAAGATTTACAATCTTAAAGTCATGTCCATAATCACATAAAGGAATTTTGCAAACTAATGTCAAAGATATAAATGGCTTATTTGTTTAGCCCTTTGAGTTGGAATTTTGTTGAGCTTTATGCTGTCCTAAAAGCAGCATTGCTGCTGGCTAAGCTAGCAAATATGATTTCAGCATATGATATTGTGACACTTTCATGAGGCTTTACATAGCCACTTATACTAAATGATTCTATTCCATCTCATTTTCATATTAATGTTCTTATTCTCGAATAACTTCTTGCTTTATAGATGGCTTGTGCCAGGTATTTATATTATCATGCAATCAGTAAAATACATGTAATATTTCAAACACTTCCTATAATTAAACAACTCTCCATTGGCCCATTGTAGAATATTAACTAGCATATGTTCAGTGGGGTACTAGCAAACAAGGTAGACTTCAAATTATTTCCTTAACACAGGGGTCTTCAAACTTGGTCCTTTTATGACTTGTGGACTTCAACTCCCAGACTTCAATTCTGGGAGTTGAAGTCCACAAGTCATAAAAAGGCCAAGTTTGAAGCCCCCTGCCTTAACATGTATGGACTTTTTCTGCTGTGATGCTAAGAAGTTGCATTTCAAGAGAAATAGATGTAATTATGTAAATTAGGACAGATTTCTTAAGAAACCATGTGTTGCCAAACCTACCAATTTTCTAAGAACTGATGCCCTTACTTTAGAAGATAATACAAAACTATACTCAAATAAAAACAAACATCTAACATCACATACTTTCTTCCTTTTATGCACATTTCATAGATATATCTAATCATCTCAATAATAATCCTTCTCCCACTTTTATTGTTTTTGACTATGATTCAAGTTTAGAAAGTACAAAGCAAACTACAGAAAACAATAATAACTAAAGTCAGATAGACCAATATTTTGATTTCCTGTGACAAATAAATTAGAAAAAAAAATGGAAAAATCCAGGATTTTAATATAATCATGATAATGTGTTCTTCCCAATAATGTATTCTTCCCAAAGCAATAATTGGTGAAAAAGACAGGAATTCTTGGGATATTTTTTTTTTGCTTCAGATTTAATTTTATATCAAATTGTTAATATTTCAGTGTTTATTATTATCCTATCTCTTACTGTGTTTCTTCCTCTATTCTTAGGAAACTACAGTTGCAGGGAAGTTATTAAGCTGACTGGAGCAATCACTTGATAGCAGAGAATGGAAGATAAGAATAGACTAATTGATGTACAGAAAATTAGGGCTGCTATACAAAATTAGGGCTGCTATTTTTGAAATATGCAATTGGATATATTCATACTGATTAGGGATATTTATGTTAAGGGCTTAAATAATTTTTGCTGAAAAAATGGGAAGCAGACTGGCACAGAGAATAATGTTGTGGTTATTAAGATACATGCCACAGTAATGTTGCCTTCATATTCTTCTTGCTTTTCAATAATTTAATACTGAATTTCTCCAAGCATAGGCATTTAGATTTTGACTGCTGCAACCAAATGTCTGAAATATCAGGCATATTCTTACATCAAAGGTAAAGATTTACAGTAAAAAAACATCTGGTCAATGATTAATAAAGTTTAATCTATATTCATGATTTTGTTAGATCTAGACAGTTTTTTTTACCAATTCATCATATAAATAAAGTTAATTTTCCTGACAGTTTCATTTCATACCATTTGCCTTTTGATTATTATGCTTATGTCAGACACACCTGTAACTGATATTCCTGGGTCCACAGCTCATATCTGGGTATGTCTGTTTCATAAACCTCACTGTGGGTTGTGAATCCCCCAACTCAGGACATGCACTCCTACATAGAGACTCCTATATACAATACATTCAGATAGCAACAAATAAAATTTTGCTTCTATAAATAACTTGTTTTAGACAAGTTTAGTTTTAGAGCAAAGAAGACATTTAAGTACTCTGTTTTTAGTTGAGTACAATAATTCTGCAAAATTTATATAAGACTGCAACTTATAACAAATAAGTAACAGTAAGAAAAGTTAAAGCATGAAAATAGATGCAGATACAAGTGTCACATGGCCAGCTCTGCTTATAAACAATCTTGTAAATAGTTCGTTTCTGTTTCATAAAATTGCTATATAACACCAGTCAATCAGTGTCACATATCATGACTAATCAATCCAAATCAAATTCTAGTACCAAACAAAAAAGAAATATGTACCAAGTAACATTCAGATAAAATTAGGGTTACCAAATATCTGAACAGGCAAAGTAGGACATAGAGAATAGGAAAGGAGGATAATTGGGGAGGGTGAGAGGAGGATAATATAACTGTTTGTAGGAAGGAAAGGAAGGAAGGAAGGAAGGAAGGAAGGAAGGAAGGAAGGAAGGAAGGAAGGAAGGAAGGAAGGAAGGAAGGAAGGAAGGAAGGGGTCTATCTGTGTATTAAATTAATTTTTCCAGTATCAGAAAGACTAGTTTTTCAGTGACAGGAATGGCTAGAGTGTTAGGAGGCAAAAGCTTTTAACATGTAACTGATTAAGGTCTTGACAGTTTCAGGAAGCACTATAAACTTAATTAAGGTGACAGAGCAATAGTAATAGCAACCGCAATAGCAATAGCACTTAGACTTATATATTGTTTCACAGTGCTTTACAGCCCTCCCTAAGTGGTTTACAGAGTCAGCATATTGCCCCCCAAAATCTGGGTCCTCATTTTACCAACCTCAAAAGGATGGAAGGCTGTGTCAACCTTGAGCCTGTGAGAATTAAACTGCTGGCAGCCAGTAGAATTAGCTTGCAATACTGCATTCTAACCACTGTGCCACCACGGCAATACTTATTAATTTGCATTAGCAATTATTAAGAAACTGCTGGGCTGGGGAAAAAGCTGCTTAGGAACTCAGAAACACTGACAATATTTGATTTTAAGGCTGTGCCTTCTGGAGAGAGGACATGAGGAGAAAAAGGAAGTCATGTCCTACTTTTGCTGGACACCTGTCCTACTTTTGCTGGACACCTGGACACCTGCTGGACACCTGGTAACCTAGATACTATGCACTTTGCAGGCCTAATGCAATTCACAGCAGAGAAGAAAGATATTTCTATCAGATTCAGTTCAGGGATACCTATAGAACTATAAAAGCAATATCAAATTTAACCAAACCTAACAATGTCATGATGTCCCAGGAAGAAAACAGGGTTCCTGTGCCTTTTTCTAGATCTACTATATCTGGCTTTCAAAAATTCAGATATCTGGCAGATATTATTGAAGAGATATAGAAAACTGTAATATTTTGGTGCCAACAAGTAGTCACCATATTTTTGCAGGTATGGTAGGACTAGTTATATAGTAGGCAAACATGCAACAATTGACCTTTTTTTTCCTCCTAAAAAGGCAATGTGAAAAGTTTGATTCTGTATTTCAGTCAATTTATATACATATAATTGCCAACTGATTTTTTAATGTTGGTTAATTAATCTCAATTTAAAAAATAAACCCTTTCCTCATGTATATTGAAGTAAGAAGCTGAAATTGGCTTAATAGCTTCCTGCTCTGGCCAATCTGCAACCTGATCAGATGCAATTCTGTTTAAATTATAATTACTATTCTTAATTTTGCAGTTATGAATTTAAATATGCATTCCTGGTTTATAATTTAACATAACATGCTGGCTGGGGAATTCTGGGAATTGAACTGCACACAGCTTGAAGTTGCCAAATATGAAAAATATGGACTAGATAGAACATTCGTTTGCTATAAATATTAATTTAATTTATTAAAATATCTCAATCCCATGTCTGATTTAGGTTTGTATAATATACATAACCTGCTAGGTGAGTGACTGTTAGTATGCTAACAGAATAAAAATTCTCTTGACTTTATGTTTATAATAAAGCTACCAGATCTGAGCTGCAGAAATCTATATACAGTATAGGTAATCCTCGACTTACGACCACAATTGAGCCCAAAATTTATGTTGCTAAGTGAGAAATTTGTTAAGTGAGTTTTGCCCCATTTTACCACTTTTCTGGCCACATTTGTCAAATGAATCACTGCAATTGTTAGGTTAGTAACACGGTTGTTAAGTGAATCTGGCTTCCCCATTGACTTCGCTTGTCAGAAGGTCGCAAAAGGGGATCACATGACTCCGGGACACTGCAACCATCATAAATGTGAGTCGGTTGCCAAGCGGCTGAATTTTGATCATGTGACCCTGGGGATGCTGCAACAGTCATAAGTGTGAAAAATGGTCATAAGTGTGAAAAATGGTCATAAATCACTTTTTTTCAATGCCATTGTAACTTTAAATGGTCACTAAACAAACTGTTATAAGTCGAGGACTACCTGTATCTCTAAAATATGAATGGAAAGTTTCTGTATCTATTTCCTGCTTTTTTGTGTTCGTTTAGATTTTTGCAGCCTAGATCTGATAAACCTATGTAGGAACTAAGAACCAGGCTTGTGAGGTTTTTTTTTTTTCCTTTTGAATTTATATGTGTATGTGTGTATGTGTGGTGCCTTTGAGTCAGTCTTGACTCCTGGTGACTTCACTGACAAATTCATTCAGATTTTTTGATGACTTTTTTCAGAAGTGGTTTGTCTTGGTCGTCTTCCTAGAGCTTAAAGAGAGCGACTAGCCCAAAGTCACCCATCTGGCTTTGTGTCCAAGGCAGAACCAGAATTATCCTCATTTTTAGCTCAGTGCTTTTAGCTACTATACCAAACTGGCTGTCTAAGAAGAAGTTTCTCCAAAAAATTAATATACAGATAGTTCTCGATGTACAACCACAACTGAACCCCAAAATTTCTGTTGCTAAGCAAGAAAGTTACGTGAATTTTGCCCCATTTTATGATCTTTCTTGCCATAGTTGTTAAGTGAATCACCACAGTTGTTAAGTTAGTAACCCAGTTGTTAAGTGAATCTTTGTTAATCTTTGTTAAGTAACACAGTTAAGTGAATTTTGTCCCATTTTATGACTTCTCCTGCCATAGTTGTTGTTTTTGTATAGATTTTATAAATTTTTATAGGGTTAGGAATAAGGTGGGGTCAGGGTTGGGGTTGGGATTTGGGTTAGGGTTAGGATTAGGGTTGGGGGTGGGGTTTTTCCAAATAACATTCTCAATATTTAGCAAACAGCAAACAGTCTGGGTTCATGTGTTTAACAAACAATAATAGATAATAGTTAATTATCATAAACAATATGTTAATTAATCACTCAATAGCCTTCTTCTTACTAATATATATTCAAAGTTACATATCACATTTCTCTCACATTTCTCTTTCTCTCTAACTCGTTTTTCTAGCCATTGATAGAAATTATTCCATATTCTAAAATACACTGAGTCTTTTTCTCTTTTATCTTTAAAGTCAATCTATCCATTTCTGCACACAATTTTCTTAATTAGTACTTCTTCAGCTGGTAAATTTTCATTTTTCCAATGTTGGGCAAATACAATTCTTGCTGCCGTTAGTACGTGTAGTATTAAATATCTGCAATCTTTCTCATAATTTGCTCCTATTATTCCTAACAAAAATAATTCTGGTTTAAAGTCTATTTGTTTTTTAGTCATTTTCTCCAACCATAAATGTATTTTAACCCAAAATCTTTTTGCTTTAGGGCATGTCCACCAGATATAATAAGTACCTGGTCTTTGTTTGCATTCCAACATGTTGTGTCATATACCATTTGTAAAACATTTTATATAAGTTTTCTTTATATGCCACTGTTTTAGTTAATTTAATATTTCTTTCCCATAACTTTTGCCAGTCTTCTAATTCTATATTATATCCAAAGTTCTTTGCCCATGTTATTATTGTTTCTTTTACTTGTTCTTCCTCCATCTTTAAGTTTAACAGAAATCTATAGTTTCTTAATCAACTTTTCATCTGTTTTTAACAGTATCTGATCAAATTCTGTCTGTTCTTTATAAAATCCCATTGTTTTAACATCTTTTTCATGTCTCGTTTGAATTTGCAGATATGGCCACCATGCTAGATCAATACCTTGTTCTTGTAAATCTTGTCTGTCTTTCAATTTTCTTTCATTGTCCAAAATATCTTTATAAGTCACAACTTTATCGTAGTTAATTAAATTTGGGTAAGCAAAAGCTTCCATTGTTGAAAGCCATCCAGGTATCTTAATATAAATTTTTTATTTTATTTTTTCCCATTTTGAAAGAAGTGCATTCCTTATAAAATGGTTTTGAAAGTATCTATGTATTTTATTCTTCCCATACCACACAAAGGCATGCCAACCAATTTGTAGGTCATGCCCCTCTAGGTACAATAGTCTTTTGTCTCTAAGCATTATCCATTCTTTAAGCCATGTTAAAATAGTTGCTTGGTAGGATAACCTCCAGTCCGGCAGTCCAAATCTTCCACTTTCTTTCGCTTCTTGTAGCATTTTCAATCTAATTCTAGCTTTCTCCTGCCATAGTTGTTAAGTGAATCGCTGAAGTTAAGTTAGTAATAATGTTGTTAAGTGAATCTGGCTTCCCCATTGACTTTGCTTGTCATAAGTTCTCAAAAGGTGATCACTGCAACTGTCATAAATATGGGTCAGTTGCCAAGCATCTGAATTTTGATCACATGATCGGTGCCGTTGTTACTTTAAATGAACTGCGGTAAGTGGAGGACTACCTATATATTTAACATACAATTCATAGAAATTAAATTCAACATTATTCTGTAAGGGAAGACTTTGCTAGTGTTTAAACAGCCCTTGTGTATTTAAGGTATGGGCAGGTCTTGGCAATAACATGTTGACCACCAGAGGGCATTCTGGTCTTTGCCCATATATAGAAAACAACCAAAATTAATCTATCAATCTCACCTAGCTTAGTTTATTAGTGATAAAGTAATTCTAGACTTTTAACATTTGCAGTATAGCTGTAAGAGATGACAATGGATTGAGGGAATGGGAAACTAGTTGTGGTTTATTGGGATTTTATTTATTATAAGTCAATTTCTCCAGTATCATATTTAGTCTGATTTTTTTGTATGATCTGTTGATATTGATGGAAATGGCAACACACAACTGAGACAATGTCAATATAATATTAGAAGGTGTACTTCTCAAGTTAGAAGTTATCTACATTAATGAACTACTGAAGAAAACCAGAAGTATGAATTAATTTTTTTCTTATGCAGTGGCTGGATTAAAAACTGTGATGATGTTTAATTGTTGATCAAAGGCAAAGTGTTAAAAAATGATGCAAAGACTTTTGGTACATGGAATGTCAGAACTATGAACTAGCATAAACTTAATATTGTCATAGCAGAAATGTCAAAATGAGTGTTGATATTCTGAAAATCAATGCTGAAATAGACTTTTCACTTTACATCAGAGGAACCTCAAAGCTTCTACTGCAGAGAAGAAAACCATAGAAAAAATGGAACAGCCATCTTTATTAACAAAATAACAAAATGTTTTCTCTTTGAGTTCAAGCCAAAGTAATCAATATTACAATGCACTATGTCTGTTTTCACCTCAAAATTAAAAGAAGCTTTATATCTGCTGCCACCTCAAAATGCCTTGGAAGGTTTCTTGCTGAGAAATGTTCTTCTCATCCTTCTTCCCCCATTATTCTGATGCACGAGCAAATTCGGCCTAGATTCAACACATGAGAAGTCTCTTCCACTCGGATTAAAGTACTGACATGAGTACCTGAGATAAGACAGAAGTTTTAAAAGTATTTTAAAAGCATTGATGAACTTTGTTATATTTCACTATATCAGCATGGCTGCAAAGAAAATTGAGCAATAACTATAGGACATTGAGGCCATTTTATCATTCAAAAGGCTCTACTTTGCCAGGGTATCATTTCTATCTATAAGATACAACTTGGACACAAAATTTAAAGGTACTTTGGCCAACATACACAAAGCTCTGGACCAAAGCTCTTCCTGACATAAGCCCATATTCTGATGGAGGTAAAAGATACTGACAAATTAAGCACATTACTCACACTGTTTACGTGAACTCATATCTTATGCAACTGACTGAAAAGGTGGAAAATAGCCACACGTTATCTCATTTCTTTTGAAGTAGATATATTGTCCTACTCTTGATCTTTTGTACTGATGCATTTTTTTTAGAGCTAATCTGAACAAATCTGAGTTAAATGCTACATCTTTATTTTTTATCCACAAGGAAAAATTCCATTGGGATTAAGTAACTCTGAAAACAGGCCAGGCATTGTAAATCATACCGAGACTTTTAAATCATACTGAGATTAAGAGCTCTAAAATGCATCTGTGATGGATATTTTGACTAAGACAATGAAAACTATTGATAAATATTAACTATTCCAATTATCTTTTTTAAAGTATTGTCTTGTATCTTTGTATAACACTTGCTTTAATTGATTGTGCTCATCTTTACCTACCTCTAAACAATTTCATTACTTTTTTTTACTGATATAGTTTAAATTATACCCTTCTTATAGTATAAAATCTTATGTCATTAATAATGAGTGGTCCCTAATATTAATAATGATAGTAATAATAATATTCTAACATCACATAGAAAGTAATACAGGTAGTCCTTGTTTTTCAGCTGCCTCATTTAGGATCCATTTGCAGTTGTGACAGTAATGAAAAAGTAACTTTGTGACAAATCCTTGCATTTACAATCTTTGTAGGTCTATAAAACAAAAGAAAAATCAAAATAAACACAGTCATGGTTTCACTCAATGACCACTTCACTTAGTGACCAAGCTGCTGGTCCCAATTGTGGTTGTTAAATGAGGTCTAGATGTAGAAGATAATAAAAGATAAAGAATCCTGAGAAAATGCGTGAACATCCCATCAGAGATAATATAAAATGTCAAATTGGGATACCTATGTGATGAGATTTTTTTCCAATTAGTCCGCAAAAATGAAGGTATATAATAGCATTCCTATTTGTGCTAATGCAGCTTATACAGATTTTGTACTCTGGGATTTCAGTTGGAAATCCCCATTTATGACCATGGTGGCTAGGGATGATTTATACTTGTACTTGTGGATTCATATACAATCATTCATTTAGTTACTGTTCAAAATCACTGAAAAATTGGCTTAGGACCATTTTATATAGGTAGCCCTAGAATTACAACAGTTCATGTAGTAACCTTTCAAAGTTACAGTGGCATTGAAAAAAGTGACTTATGAGCGATTCTCACACTTACAACCATTGCAACACCCCTATGGTCATGTGATCAAAATTCAGACATTTGGCAACTGGCATGTATTTATGACGGTTGCAGTGTCCCAGGGTCATGTAATCACCTTTTGCGACCTTCAATGGGGAAGCCAGATTCACTTAACAACTGTGGCAAGAAAGTTAATACAATGAGGCAAAGCTCACTTAACAACTGCCTCCATTAGCAACAGAAATTTTGGGCTCAATTGTGGTCATAAGTCAAGGACTACCTGTACACTTATGACAGTTGCAGCATCCCTGATCAAAATGTGGACACTTGGCAACTGGCAGCTATTTATGATGATTGCAGTGTCTGGGGTCATGTGATCACCTTTGGCAACCTTCTGACAAGCAGTCAATGGGAAAGCCAAATTCACAACAACCATGTTACTTACTTAACTTCAGCGATTCACTTAACAACTGTGGCAAGAGAAGTCATAAAATGGGGCAAAATTCACTTAACTGTCTTGCTTAGCAATGGAAATTTTAAGCTCAATTGTTGTCATAAGCCGACAACTATCTGCAGGCACATGTGAGTAGAGACCCTTCAACAGAACCGCGTGCATCAAAGACTCAGTTAATGACATATGCTGCATGTCATCCCTTATAGACAAAAAATAATAAGCCACAACAGTTCATAGGAATTTGGTGATTTCCCTTGGAGGATTATGGACAACATATGTTAATCTCTTTCCTTCCAACCTGTTACCTTTTCAGTAAAAAAGCAAATTGCCAAATGCTATAATTAACTAGGAATTCTTTTTAAGCTAATGAAAAGATTTCTGCTATAGACTTGATTCCACACTTGCTTTATTGAGATAAACTAGGAATGAGTCATTTGGAGATGGAAGGATATGCAATCCAACAAGTAAGGTCAAAACCAAGCTCTTCAACATCCATTGATTTTTATTTGTTACTTTGCTGATATTAAATTAAGGTGGTTGCAGTGATTCTCTTTTAGTTATAAAATGCAAATTAGATGTGTGGGTGCACTAATAAAAGGATTCAGAAATAATCTGAACAAGAACGTAATGACAGCATATCGAACAATGGAGCATTCATTTGGGAAAATTGTATTCCACTTGTAGTGTCATTTGTTATGAAAGAGGCATCAGTAGTTCCCAATTTTTTTTTAAAAAAAACTGATGAGTGGGTTATGAATATAAAGTATTGGTAAGTAATTCTTTAAATAGACCGATAATGGGCCAAAACTTTAAAAAGGTATTTTGATTTATAACACAGGTATCTTAGTGTAAATTCCTATGATTAGTTTTTTCTTTCAAAAGTATTTGCTTTCATATTTGATAAAGTATTTTTTTTTTCTGAATCGACCATACATCTAGTTTTTGCTCTGACATGTCATTGTAGTGGATATATTGTCAATACATTGGAAAAGGCACCCCAGCAATCCAGCTGCTCTTTTAAAACATTCTACATCTTATGATTTTGAGTGAATTTGTCAGTTCCATTCATCCCTGCCCAGCTGATAAATATATTTAGTTAACTTCTTGATTTTAGAACAACGGCTCATCTGGCCCCTTCATTATGTAATTCTTAAAAACGTGAACTGGAAATTCTTATACTCTGTCAGTCCCAACATTTACAAAATAAATATCAGCAGTAGGGAGTAGCAGTAAAGCTGTATAGATAGTTCTTGTTTAGCGATCATGGTTGGGACCTGCAACTTGTCATTAAGCAAAGCATTTGCTAAATGAAACCATGACTGTGCTTATGATCTTTTCAGCTTTCCTTTGCTTTACAGACCTGAAAAGGTCATCAATGCAAGGACTGGTTGCAAAGTTATTTTTCATCATCGTCATGACTGCAAATGATCCACTAGGCAAGGCAATTGCTAAGCAAGGTCTACCTGTATTTGAAAAGCAGTCAAATTTCATTACGTTTAATAGCTATATCTCCACTTTGCCTTCATCATATATAGTCCCTTTGTGAGGAAGATGGGTTATTTCAAAATATGATAAACAAACAAACAAATAAATAATAGTATCCCTTTATTCTTTAATTCAGTCACTTTGCAGTCTTCACATGTCAGTACAGTGGCTTTAGGTGCTCACTCAGACATTATTTCAATGGCTTGACAAAGCCTGATGACTAAACCCTTAAGCAGCACAAATGACGCTTGGCATTGTGTTTGCATTCAAATGAATAAAAGAAACCTGTTGCTTTAAATCAAGCTTGCTGTGACTCTGGAAACAAAGTAAACAGTGTCTTGATAAAACCTTGTTCCAAACACATAGAGTCTGATGACAGGTGCTCTGACTGAAGGTCATTGCTGTTCTCAAAAAGGATTTTCCCAGTCCAGGCCTCAGAACTTCACTGTAAGCTCTTTAAATCACTTTGCAACTGTAGGTGAAAAACTGTTGGTAGAAGATTTGGGCTGAAAGAGGAAGCGGCTTAAACAGCAACACTAGGTAAGTGAAAATGTTCTGTCTCTGTTGTGGAGAAATGAGAATGGAATCTCAGACAGCTAAGAAGAATACAGGTCTAGAAATTCAGACTGTGTCAGGGGAAAGAAGCCAGTTCAAGGAGTCCCATATTCTAGTTTTTAGTCTTTTCAATACTTACCCTGTTTCTTTCAATTTTTCTCTTACCATAGAATATTGGTTACAGCAGAAAAGGTGAAATGGTTGTGTGATAGTTATTGATTATTGATTAATCTAGTCATCCATCTAGAATAGTGTTTCTCGATCTCGGCAACTTTAAGTTGTGTAGAATTGGAGTCCACATATGTTAAAGTCGATGGGATTGAGAAGTACTGACCTGGAAGGTCTTTTAAAAAGACCCCCCCCCTCCCAAAAGAACGTTTTCCCCATTGTGGATCTTTGGATTGCCCAGAAACAAAAAAAAAACACTGTTCCTAAATCATCTGGCATGCTCTGACATCATTTATAAGAATATACTAAAATGAGAATTGTGATTTTTAAAAAAGAGTCAGTTTGCATGTGCATGTGTGCACGCATGCGTGCGCGTATGTGAAAGAAATAAAAGTTGATCCTTTGTTAGAAAAGCAGCGTTTTTAGTGTATGAGAGGAGAAAAACACTGCATTCATGGAGGAAAAATAATTTTTGAAATTGCATGTAAGGCAATGGTAAATACAAATGCGATGGTTAAAAGAAGGTCAAAAATCAAAACCTCTTAAATTTATAGTGTAACTGTATATTTTCATTGAACTTGGAATAACCACCCTGAATTCAACAGTCCTGTAAGTCAGCATCTTACTTTGACTAAGCATGTATTCCTGTTATTAAAATATTATTCACTTTAAATTTGATAGGTATGGATGTACACATATGTAAATACTGAAGCTTTACTGAGTTAACAGGTTGGGATAAAGGCATACCAAGAACTTATTGTTCTGACAACTCTATGAATAATTTCAGTCCACACCCATTAATGTTCACATAGTTAAATAATCCTAAGTAATGCAAAAAAAATCCACAACTTTAAAGGTACTCTGTTTGAAACCAAAACAGAAATGTTAACAGATGCATCCATCTGCACAAGATTAGTTGACAATATTCTGGACTGGGAGGCCTAGCTTATGGCCACTCATGCTTTGATCACTTCCCAGTTGGACTACTGCCACACTTGCTATATGGAGCTGTCCTTGAAACCCCTCCATACATTATAATGCATAATTCATGCAGTGTTGGGTGCCCCCTAGTTTGTGCATATTGCCTACCGTAGCTGTTGCACGAATCTTAGTTTCTTTCCAGGTGCAATTTAGGGTGCTGGCTATCACCTTTAAAGCCCTGCATGGCATGGGCCTAGGTTATTTGTGGAATCATCCCTGAGGGTGTCTGCCTGTTCCACCAGGTTGCATAGGGCAGGCCTGCTCCAGGTCCCTCAAATGTTGCCTTCTAATGAAAGCAAGCAAGTGTGTCTTTTCTGCAGCAGTCAGTGCCCCATGGAATACCCTTCCTTCTGGTCCAGAGACCCTCCAAACTTTCAGCCTTCTGGAACTCTGGAAAAAACTAGCTCTTCCCCCAAGCATTGGGAAACACTGAGGTTAAGTCCAGGGATTATATACTGTATATTGATATATTGAAAAGCTTTGGTTGAGGCACAAGGTTCTTCTTTTACTTTTTTTTTTTTTTGAGAGGGGGATTATTGTTGTGAGTATACCAAAGTTGTGGCAATGAAGATGGATGGCCATATAAAAAAATATCCTATTAATTACAGTATCTATTATAAATGCAATTCAGATAGAGCGTTTTAAATAATCTGTTTTCCCTTGGAGCTCAGCCAACTCTGTGTCTTCATGTTTGCTAGAATACTTTTAAAATGAACATGTTTAGACTTGCTTTTAAGGGGCACAATTACGCTATCATGCAGAAATCTAAACAAGCAGGTAACATTGCCAGCTATCTTTTTCTCCTGTTTCTCACCCATACTTTTCCATCTTACATAGCAACACTCATAACAAATTGTAATGATGTCAACATGACGAAACATGCACATCATGCAAAAGCTGCAATTATGTACTTGCTTCATATCTGATGCAAATACATAAATCACACTCTCTGCATAATGATGTCATCATGCACATGTCATCAGTTGCCCCTACCATGTCCTCTGCAGATGCTCATGGTCTTACATATTTCTTTAGGTTTGCAGCATCTTCTGATTTGTTTATTACTATTTTTGTCCCTTTCTCTCACACCACTTTCTCCTACATCTCTTTCTGTCTGCCCAATTTCATCCATGCTTCATATTTGTGAGCCTAGTTCACTGCTACAGGTCATCATAAGATAGTAGATCCTTTCAGATATTACAGTAAAACAACCTGCTTCAGAGGATGGGGAAGTCTCCTTGGCTGAAGGTGTTGAAACAAAAGCTGGATGACTATCTGTCAGAGATGTTGTAGTAATGTATTTCTCTTCTGCACAGAAGATTGAACTAATTTCCAGTATCCCTAGCAATCCTGCACTCAACATTTTGAATAGCAAGCAGCCCTGCCCTCTCCAAGTTGCACTAGTGACATCACTGAGGTTCTGATCTCCATGCTTATAGGAGAACTATCCAAACAAGAGGGCTTTTGTATATATTAAAAGGTTTCCACATGAGCTGGCCTTTGATAGTTCAATTAAAGTTTTATTACATTACCTGGGCATGTGAACTAGTGTTCAGTTTCATAGAGTAGGGAGAGCAAAGCATTCAGTGTTATTTCTGATTACTGCTTTTAACATTTTAAATGGCTTAGAACTTAGTTACAGAGGCTGTGCCTCTTGTAGCATGAGTCAGACTGCTATAAGATCACTTGAGGAACTACTATTATGAAAACTGCTGGCTTCAGGTGAATAATAAACTTCTGACTTTTTCCCCAAGGACTTCCTGTTGAAAAATGCACTCTCTGGAGCTCAGTTTCCCAAGGATCAAGACCTTCCTTCCTTCCTTCCTTCCTTCCTTCCTTCCTTCCTTCCTTCCTTCCTTCCTTCCTTCCTTCCTTCCAAATAAAAACAAAGGTGTTTCTCATAGGTTTTCTGTACAGTTTTCTATAAATAGGCTTTTGCTGCTTTTACCAATGAGTTAAAGAATAATGGAATTAAAAACAAGACAGAATTCAGATATGAATTTTTTTATGCTGAAGTTGGGCTCTATACATTTTGACTTTAAGAAAAATGTTAGTCTGCTACTGACATATTTATTTTATTTATATAATAGATAAAGTTTTGGCAGATCTCTGATCTATAACTGCATAATACAGGAGGAATTGTTTGATGTGGGGAGGATATAATTAAATTTAGTAGATGGAAAAGAAAGAAAAATGTACTTTATTTCATCTAAGTCCCAACATGTTTCACTGGTTGCTGCAACTGGCTCTTGAGTCTTAAGCAAAACATTCTGACATGTTGTTCTGATATCTGCTGATTGGACAGAGAAAGAAGTATCACTTCATAGCCTGAAGCAGTGTTCTTCACCTAGTGTGAAATAATATACCAAATTTCATTTTTTGATATTGCTAAATTTGTTTCATGTTGCCAATCAAGTATTTGTAGTAATTTAGAAGTAAACAGATTCACTTAAAATGATTGCCTAAAAATATATGCCATTCGAGAGAAGAAAACTTCTAAAGAAAACAAAATACATACAGGAACTAAGTTGCACTAAACCAGTCTTCCCCAAACTTGGTTGCAGAAATCAACTCCCCAAATGTTTACACATAGTGTTGCTGACTGAGGAATTTTGAGAGTTAAGGCTAAGTTAAGTCTTGTGGGTACTTAAATTGGGTAGAATTCACCTAGAATCTCTTTGAATGCTACTATCATGCAATAATGATGTCATGAGTCTGCATTGCCCTAGAGTAGGCATGTCCAACCCATGGCCCATGGGCCACATGTGGCCCTGGTAAGGTCGTAATGCAGTCCCACAAGACTGTATAAAAATTAAGGAAGTTTGTTATTTTATATGCAGTCCAAGACAATTCCTCTTCACTGAATGCAGCCCAGGCAAGCCAAAAGGCTGGACACCCATGCCCTCGAGCAGGGGTGGGGAACTATGGCCCTTTTACGATCTGTGAACTTCAACTCCCAGACCCATACTGGCTCAGGAACTCTGGGAGTTAAAGTTCACAGATCGTAAAAGAGCCATACTTCCCCACCCCTGCCCTAGAGGATATCATGAGAATGGTAGAAGGGATTTGGTCCTCACCAAACCATTGCTTGGTGACTAAGCTCAGTACATAAAGTTGGTGGTATGCCAGGTTCTAGAAATACAGGGGAGGCATATAGGTCAAGATCAGATGATATCAAAGTTACCAGATTCAGTAGTAAAGCCATATAAAATATATTTCTGTTTTGATTCATTAATTGACTTTTTAATCAATCACATTGCTAATCTCAGAACTCCTCCGAAGAGTTAATGTCACTTGCTCAAGATCACTGAACAAGTTTTCTGTATCGCTTTATTACCTTCTAGTGTTTTCCCAAAGTTCTACACCCCTCATCTGGTAGCCCTACTGTACATTGTGTCTCTAATTATATTTGCCCCATGTGTCCACCTGCAGGAACTTGATATTGCTCATTGATATTTGCTATGAGATTGGTAACTGTATATACGCCAATCCAAGTATGAACATGGCAGCCTTGAATGTTAGTAGAGCATTTGGAAAGAACAAAAAAACAGAAATTAGATGGGCAGTTTTAAGCTAACAACACTGAGCAATTAGTTCCTTATTGTAAGTAAGAGGAAGGAACCTGAAATTGCCAGTACATGTTTTATGCAACTGAAAACCTAGCTGTGTTTTTTTTTCTGTCATCAGGGTGTGGACAGGGTGATAGGTAACATAACAATTCATACTTTGAATTCTTGTAGACAGTTCCTGAAATCCTGTCAAAATAAACTGAAAAAAATATGCACAGGTGTAGCTTGAGGAATAATGATGAATACAATTAAAATAATGACAAACACTTTTTAAATTTGGAAACATACATGTGGCCTGTCTCTTTTAGAAAATAATGCTATATTTATTGAACCATTGGACTGAGAAAAGATATGGACATGAAAAAGAGGGGGATTTTTTGCTTCTTATTTTAATGAAAATCAACTACATTCATACTTCCGAAATTAACATTTCATTTTTCCAGATTATGAGAGGTAGTTAATTGATCCAAGTATGAATACAAAAAAGTATGAAGTAGAAAAAATGGTGTAAAATGCAATTTCATAAATAAGTATATGAAAATGATTGTAAATAGATTATCTAAATTTTGTGCACTTTTTATTTTGTTTTGATTTACTATAAACATTTAGAAAAGAACACTGCTATTAATAGGAACCAGCATGGGATAGTCAAGAATAATTCCTTATCTCTTTTTATGCCAGAGTGATTAGTTTAATAGTCCAAGGAATGCTGAAGATGCATCAAAATTTGCTCAATAAATTTATGATAAATTATGATATGACAACCTTATTGACAAGATGGATAAGTATAAGCTAAATGGCATTGCAGTTCAGAGCATTTACAACTGATTAAACATCTGTAAACAAAAGTAGCTTAAGCATGGTGTTTCAGCAGCTTGGAGCAAAGTATTGAGAAGGAACCCCCCAGGGCTTAATCCTTCATCCTGTGCTATTTAGCATCTTTATAAAGAATTTATGGAGTGGAAGGAATGTAGGAATGTTTACCAGATTTCCAAGTGACAGCAAGCTAAGAGAATACCTTAGAGGACAAAAATCATAATTCAAAATTACCTTCAGGCTTGAACATTGAGCCAAACCCAACAGGATGAGGTCTGTGACAAGAATAAGGACCTCAATAGGAAAAATCAAATCATAAGCATGGGGAGATTTACCTTGGAGATGTGTATGAAATCTACATGTACTAATTGTCAGGCACGAACAACTAGGTTCACATGGGAAGGTTCAAAATTACTGATTTATTGCTCAAGCCTGTGCTCAGAATCTAATAGTTTGCACCTGTGTAAAACTAGATAAGGGTCAACAGCATTCAAGAGGGGATTGGACTTTGTCCTTTTGTGACTATGTAGAGATTCTAAACTGATGCCTTGCTTGATTCCTCCCCTGACTCTGCCAGTCTCTCTCCTACACAAATGGACCTGTAAGTAGCAAGGGAGCAAGTGTGTTACAATGCTATGATACAGACTCTATCCTTTATGTATATCCATGTGACATTGCAACACAAGTACAAAAAGGCAGGTGGCACTACAATGTACATTTCATCATTTTGTTGTCATAATAAATCTAGACATGTATAGTGCAGCAACTTAACAAGTCAGTGTAATCTTAGCCTGCAATAACTGAACCACCAAATTTCTATATGCAGAATTTGAGATAGACCATGCTTGCTTCCTCCAGAGCTGATGCCTGAAAAATAACCTTAAAGCATTTGAAAGACTGTATTTAACTGTACTATTACCAGGCATTAATCATTTATGTTTATGCCTAACAAATCTCTCAATGAAGACTGTGACCCTCATTTTTGTGCAATTAGTAGTTAGATTTTTTTTCTCCCTAAACAGTAAGAGATTCCACAAGAGTTGTTGAGAAGGCAGCAAATGCATCAGTACACAGATACATGGCTATTGGTTTGCAGTTAGTTTTGGAGGATGAAACTCCATTTACTTCACTGCTAGCACCATGGAGACAACATAGATTATAAATAGAATGGGAGCCAGAATATACTGATGCTTAACATCTTGCTGGATGAGAATATGAACTAACAAACTATTTTGGCTGTAACATCTAGCTTGCATCAAAATCAGGTCTGACTCACTTAATAACCATCTTATTTAGCAATGGAATTTCTGGTCTCAGTTGTGGTTGTAAATCAAGGACTACTTGCATGGGAACCACCAATCAATATTTACTTTCAATGACTTACCAACTGTAAGTTTAATATAATAATTTCTGAGGGGCAGATAATGTCATGGCTCTGCTGGACATGTCATTTGATGAGGCAGGGGCACCTAGGGAAAACAGTCTTGGTGTGAGTGATTCAAGTAATGGTGCAACCAATGACTTTACTGCAATTGAGGAAATTCCTACAAGCCTTCAGCTTGCCTACCCCCATGACAGCCTCTCCAAGTGTAAAATTCAGCCACTCAGTCATAAATAGAGGCATGTGATGAAGATTTAATAGCAGAAAGCAGGTGAAGCAAGCCTACAGCAGAGCCAATGTTGAAGAATAAGCTGCCCCAGTTATGTATTTGGTAGAGATACAGCATGGCTGATTTCTTAGCCTTACTCCCTAAGAATGTTTCAAGCCTCAGCTGTCATGTTGGTGAGCCACCCAGAGTTAGTTAGAACATGGGGATGGGGGTGGAGACTATATAAATATTTTAAATAGATAAATAGAGGTTTGTTTTTTTGCTGTGCTGGGCATTCTATCTCACTTTATTGGATTCTTGGCTTTGATCTATGCCAAGTTTTAAAATATTTTAAAATATTGGTAAAATATTGGTAAAAAGGATTATTTTCTTCTTAAAGTTCAATCTGAGTTTGCTTGTCACTGGACTGTGGCAAGCATCCAGCTTGCAATCTTGTTGGCTGGCGACTACTCCCAGCACATAAAAGATAAGAAGTGGCTCTAGAGCATAGTCTACAGATAGCCCTCAACTTATGACTGGTTGTTTAACCAGTCAAAGTTATCATGGACTTAAAAAAAAAAAAGGAGAGAGAGAACCTTCCTCAAAATTATTATTGCCGCCCTCCCTCCATTGATCATAGTTCAGGCCTTTGATAACCAGCTTGCATTTACGATGAGTTACAGCATTCTGTGGTCACATGACTGAGATTTGCAATGCTTTTTTGCCATTTTCTGGCAGAAAAAATAGCAAAAAATGCCCATTGAATATGCTGGATTCACTTAAAATCTGCAGTGACTCACTTTATCACTGTCAAAAAAAAACCAGTTGTAAAATTGAGTCCAGTCATGTGGTCATTTTCCCCTTCTCTCAACCCTTCCTTCATATATCAGTTTTGTAAATCATTTTCAGTGTATGATCAAACTACCCCAATGTCTTATTTCATATTACTTTTATATTCACTTTTATATTCATTTGGTGCCCATTCATTTCTGGTCCTATCTCTTCTTGTTTTATTGCACACAATTTTTAAACATTTACCACAAACCATAAATTTAACTAATTCTGCATTCAGTTTCTCCTAACACTTCCATGTAATAAAGTGAGAAGAAGCAAAAGATTATACATAGCTGTTTTTATTTCTTTTGACACACATTCATTCCTTGAAGCAGATCACACGCTTACAGAAACTTTCCATTAACCTTTGGACATCTGAAAATGTTTATAGCTAGTTCCCACTTAATAACAGTAAAAATCTCCTCTTCAATTATGTAGCCCTTGAGTAGACTCTGAATTAAAGTATTTAACAATGCCCCTCTCTGGTGTTCCTGTCCATCTAACTTAGCTATTCCAAAATCAAATAATTTTCACATGGAATTCATTTAGAATTTATGTGTCAGTGACACAAACTGTCGGAACGGCACAAATACTTTTAGAAAAATATAACACTGATGCACTCTCCAATTTCCCGTTCCCTGTGCAATTTGCTATGAGACTATATTTGCATCCTTTCTGAAACTGCCAAAGGCTGACCCTTTAGGAAAACCCTTCTCAATAAAAACAAAAACAGTAAACTTA
The DNA here is from genome assembly GCA_023970755.1 of Azemiops feae. NCBI lineage: Eukaryota > Metazoa > Chordata > Lepidosauria > Squamata > Viperidae > Azemiops > Azemiops feae. Next base: position 1,083,770 of record JALGBA010000221.1, read on the forward strand.
ATTTGAATTGCTTAATGTTGTTTCTACCAGATTCTATTTGTTTTTTCTTTTATTTCTCCTCTAAGTGGCTTCTTCTGGATGTGGTCACTTGATATTCACTATATCCATTTTATTTGTTGGGCTGCCAGTTAAGGTCAAAGGTCAAATTACAGTTAAACCACAGTTTGATAATCATAGCTACTTGTCTCCCATCTGAAATTTTGGATTGCTATATACAAGAACTCAGAAGTTTGTTCTTTGCTTGAGCTAGGAATATAATGAAGAAATTTGTGAGCAAGCCCAGCTACTTTTGGTAAAGCATGATATTGAGGAACAAGGAAAGTGAAGATGAAGGATATATCATTTTTTTCAGAAGCTGTGAAAAAGTTGTCTGATTCTATTTGTTTTCTTTAATTCAGTTTAAGAAAATTGCAGTTCTACTGCCATCTTACTTGAGCAAAAGCCTCCCTGAATTCAAGTGGATTCACATCTGAGTAGGTATTTATAGGACTGCAAGGAACAATTTAGCTAAACATTTTATATAGTTTTACATTGGCTAGAAAAAAAGGAAGGCGGGAGTTGTGGCTATCTGCTACATTCTTTGAATAGGTGTTTTCTTGTTTAAGTCTCTGCGCTGTAATATAGGCTTACCTGGAATTAAGTCACATTCTGAGCTCTTCCTATTCACTAGTTAGTTCTTTAGGTGGCATAAAGGATACCAGCATAATGTACTGCCTGAAATGATTGGTGAAGCACATCACCTTGTATACATGGTAAAACTGCTGTTAATTTAAGGGGAAAGCATTATTGTAAGAACTGACTAGCAATGTTTGACTTAGGACTGCCTGAAGTATTTGCTGGGGATCAATGGAATGCAAGAAAAAAGTAGTTTCTGTGGCATCTTTGTGTTGTGGTTATGTGCAAGTCAGGGAAGACCATGGATCGTTAATAGGCACATAAAATGCAGCTTTTTTGACTCAGCCACTTTCATGGAGAGGCATGTGGAGCCGATGTGAATAGAAGTGTTGCACCTAATTGATATCTATCTTATTACCAAATGTACAAATATTATTTCTTTAGGGCTTCAGGGACCAAATGTGTATCTTGGGGGAGGGAAGAGCAAAACAAACAGTGCATATTATGCTACTCCGGAAATCATAATGAAATAACCAGGAGCCTGTGCCTGATTTTGAAAATGTCGGCAAGCTTGACTTATTCCTTAGTAGTCTTATCAATAAGTAGTGAAAAAGGCCACCCAGATTACATTTCTAACTACTCCTCTTGGGATAAAAGAATATTTATTTATAAATGAAATATCCACAAAATTCCAGAGAAATGGGGATCCCATAGGATTGTTACACTGTATGTAAGATACTGGTTTGTTTTTTCATGTTTTTTCAATTTGCATTTGTGTTTAACTGTTTGTGTATTTGTGTTTAATTGTTTAAGATTAAAAACCGTTAAGCACATATTGTTGTTTTACTTATTTGCCACCCAGAATCACATTTTTGAGATGGGCAACTATATAAACCTACCAAGTAGAGTCCAATTCACCTTCCCTTCCACCATGCATAATTTACTTGAGGCTGAATATACAGATAGTCCTCAACTTACAACAGTTTGTTTAGTGACCATTTGAAGTTACAACAGCACTTTAAAAAGTGACTTGTGACTGTTTTTCATACCTATGACCGTTGCAACATCCCTACGGTCTTGTAATCAAAATTCAGATGCTTGGCAACTGACTCATATTTATGACTCTTGCAGTGTCCTGGGGTCAGGTGATCCCCTTTTGCAACCTTCTGACCAGCAAAGTCAATGAGGAGGCCAGATTCATTTAACAATGGTGCTACTAACCTATCAACTGCAGTGATTCACCTAACAACTGTGGCAAGAAAGATCATAAAATGGGGCAAAACTCATTTAACAAGGTGGAGATGCTGCAACAGAAATTATGGTTGAAAGTTGAGGAATACCTACACCAGGGGTAGGCAACCTTGGCTCTTTTATGACTCGTGGACTTCAACTCCCAGAATTCCTGAGCCAGCATGGCTCAGCTTGAAAATCTCTCCCTTCCCCTCAGCATGGTTGGCTCAGGAATTCTGGGAGTTGAAGTCCACGAGTCATAAAAGAGCCAAGGTTGCCTACCCCGATACACTGTAGAGGTCTTTGAATGCTGGGGGTGGTTGGCATTTTGAGGCTCCCTCCCTCCCCACCTTTTAACTATTTATTTGAAGAAATTGAGAGAGAGAGACTCAAAAGTTTTCATCTTTGTTTTAGTAATGGTTAAATCATACCACTGATATTTTTTGTGCATTCAGTCTCAAGAAAATGTTTAGCATTGAAGCAAGGGATGAATAATCTAGACTTCTTTTTCTATATTTATTCTAAATATTTAATACGTTATTTTAATTGAGTGATCTCTGTAGAGGTTTTTGGGAATTGCCTTGAAAGACAGGAGGAATTGCTGCTACCAAGGCAATGATCAGACAAGCACAGGATGAACCCATGCCAAGAAACAAACAGGCTCAGAGGTCAGATTTGCAAGATCCTGGTAAAATTGCTGTTTCAATAAAATTAGTCTATATATATATATATAACATTGACTTCTTAGTCTGATCTATCTTAAGGACTGACAGGCATAGTATAGTCCCATTCTAGATGTACATTGAGGGCACTGTGCGTGGGGAAGTGTCAGCCCAATTTAGGTCAGCATGATTTCTTTTGACTCCAGAATGGGAAGAAATATGGCAAAGTATCACTGAAGATGAAACCTTTATTTGCAAAGTATTAATAAATATGGTAACAGACATATAAACATTAGATGAAATAATAAAATCTCCTTGGTTTGTGATCAGGCAGCAAAATTAACCTTAATTTGAAGTGAGTTTGGAAGTTACGGTTTGTGCTAACTATGCTTTGGCGTAGTATGTGCTTTGATAAATTGTGTTTAGCTCGCTGCTTCCAGAAGCAGTTCCACTATAGCAGCAGGAAGGACCTTATGAGTTCTGAGAGGATGGGGGGGGGGATAGCATCTCCATATATTTGCAATCTGAAACCATATTCTCAATTAATTAACTATAATTAATTCAATTAGTATTTGGTGTAACATCTGAAAGTATTAATATTAATGCATAATACTGTGAGATGGACAGCAAAAAAATTAATAAATAAGGCATTAATGGTTAACGCATACTGTAAAGATATTAACTGCATCTGGAAGTAAAGGCTTTAAAATAAACAGACTTTCTAATCCTTGATATTGGGATTTTACAATTAATGCTACTAATGATTTTGGTTAACTAGAAAAAGATAGGGTTACCAGGTATCTGAACAGGACATCTGAAGGGGACACTGACAATTGGAAAGGAAGACAAACTGAGATGGGGGAGGAAGACACATTGTTTAACTTTCTTGGCATCTGTGATAAAAACTACAGGACAAAACTGCTCCAAAAGTACTTAGATCTATATGCACATGAGATTATATTTTCCAACATCAGAAAGACTGGTTTTTTAATAGCAGGAATGTGCTGGAGGGTTAGGAGACAAAAGTCTTTAGCCAGTAACTGATTAAGGTTTAGTCAATTTCAGGTAGCAGAACAGGCTGGGAAAGGAAGGGTAGAAATCATCTAATTAAGGTCACAAAAGGGAGCTTGTTAACTTGCCTTAGCCCTTATTACAGAAGTGCTGTTGTGAAGAAAAGCTGCTCATGAAGAGATACTCAAAGCCTGGACAATATTTGATTTTAAGACTATGCCTATTGGACAGAGGACATAAGGATAAAAAGGAGGATATGCTCTCTTTTGCTGGACTTCTGGTAACCCTAGTCAAAACAGACTTCCCTATTGCTTAGGCTGACTTATTGTACCAGTATATTGTATATCATCTAACTTTGCTGAAGGAAGAGAGGCACATGGCATAAGAGACGAACTCTGGGAAACAAAATTTTGGTTTAGGATTTTAATCTGGTTACCTTTTTTTTTTTAATCTATTTCCAGCCTCTCTTTAGCTTATTGTTAAAGATAATCCTAGATCAGAAATGTGTTTCCTCAAGGACCTTGTGCTTGAATATTTTAAAATATTATTTGTAGTGTTTTCCATTTTAAAAAAGTAAATTCTATTGAAGTCCAAGCTAAATTGCAGTGTTAATACATAACTTTTCCATGTAAATGCTGTTCATAGTAGTGCAGATTGTTGGATCAAAATAGTTGTGAATCATATCCAGATTAATGTTTTGAAAGTATTATGAATGAGCCTTCTTTCAATTAATGTGTCAAACTGTTTAATGATCTTAAAGGGGTGTAGAATTAAGAAGAGTATCAATTTCTAAATTGTTATCAAGCAACAATTTATTCTTCATATAAAAATATATTGTACTCTTTTTTTTAATTCTCAAGCTGAGAGATCTGATGGAATGTACAAAACTTCCTCGTTTGCTTCCTTGTTATTAAAGAATAAAAATTGTTGCTATGGAGAAAGAAAAACTGGAAGAGGTACAACGACACCACCGTGGGAGATCAGCCAATGGTATCCAGAAGGATAGTCCTCCACAGGCAATATCAAGCCTGGACTTGATCTCTGATGATGATTCTGAGGCATCTGACAGTAAGACCGAGAAAGAACCAAAGACACATTACATTCCTATTCGAAGAAATTCCATATATTATCGTTCTATCAGACTTCGAAACAAAAAGAAAGCAAGGAGTAGTAAAGAAGTTCAAACAGAACATCCTGAAGGTAAGTAGCTGCCTAAGTGGATAGCCTTACTTCTTTTCCCATTGAGATTAAAAATTATGGGTACTAATAGGAAAAGCAGGGGAAATGAGACAATGTCAGTCTACATGGACTCTAGAATCTGGGTGCTCCCTTCACACATCTGTTGGGTATCAAGTTACAGTAAGTCTGAAAGGGCAAAAAAAAAAAAAGAGGTTTGAAAAGAGAAAGCCAACCATGGCAAGATCTGATAAATTTTATTTAAGTCTTAATTTACTTTGCCAAACCTGCCAGAAATGAAGGAAAAGAAATTACCACAATATTTTATACAAATGAGGAAGCCTATATCTTTACTCCAAAGTAGAAATGGTATCATAGAAATGAATCTTCAAAAGCGTAATAGAATATAATTTTAAAAACTTGGGTGATAAGTAACTCAAATCCATATGGATTTCTGCTTCTCAACACCACAAATAAATTATTGTATTTAACATTTATGTACATAATTCAGTGATTCAAAGCGATTTACTTATTCATTCATTCATTTATTTATATCTTGACTTTATTATTTTTATAAACAACTCAGGGTGGTGAATATATCAAATACACTCTCCTTCTCTTATTTTCCCCCTAACAACAACCCTGTGAGGTGGGTTGGGCTGAGAGAATGATTGGCCCAAAGTCATCCAGCTGGCTTTCATGCCTAAAGCAGGACTTGAATTCATAGTTTTCTAGTTTCTAGCCTGGTGCTTTCACGACTAGACCAAACTAATGCTTTTGTTCCTGTCAAGAAGTGTTGCTCTGATGCCCACTTAAAGTCCATTATTTTTCCAAAAGAGGGAGGCGGCCCCCTAAGAAGTGACAAGTGTTTTTCCTTCCTTGGGACAGAGGTTCATCTTGCTCCATATTATAATATAGGTAGTCCTCATTGGTTTAGGGACCATTCAAATTTACAACGGCATTGAAAAAAGGGAGTTAGGACCAGTTCTTGGGCTTACGACTATCACTGTATCCTCACAGTCGTGTGAATCAAAATCTGGGCTCTTGGAAACTGGCATGTATTTACGATGGTTGCAGTGTCTCAGAATCATCGCTATTTGTAATCTTCCCAGCTAGTTTCAACAAGCCAAATCAACGGGCAAAACCGGATTTGTTTAATGACCAGTTAATTCACTAAACAACTGCAGTGATTCATTTAACAACTGTAGCAAAAAAGATTGTAAAAACCCACTTAGCAGCTGCCTTGCTTAGCAACAGAAATTCTGGTCCCAGTGGTGGTCATAAGCTGAAGACTTCCTCTATCATTTGTCATAAATGACCAGGCCCTTATTTCTTATTCCTATGGCAGATCTCTGTGTAGATCTCTCTTTCACTGCAATATTGCAAGCAGACAGCCTAAAACTAAAATCTACTACTTAATATTCTATTCCTGTCCTGAATATAGTCTCTTTGGATGAAATAAGCTTTTCTGTGTACAAGGCAGACATCTTCTCCACCCTGTCAAGGCAGTGTGCTGACAGGAAACCATGCAGCTTTCCTCACTGAATCACCTGGATTCCAGAGACTCACTGCACCAAGCCTCTGACCTGCATTCAGCAGAGTCATTGCAATTGAAAACAACACTACCCTTTTGGACTCTGGTACCGTAGAAGAATCTATCTGGGGAAAAAGCCTGCTCTCCAGTGGATGGAGGGTGTAGCCTTCAAGTTTTGCTGCCTGCATACTCTCTGCTGTTTCTTTGTTGAACTAGTGTTTGTTCACCTAAAAAGCTGAAGAAGAATCCATACGTTCTCCAGAACCCCTGGCTTCATTAGGAGGCAGTGAGTCTCTCTGTCTCTCTCAGTTAATATTTATTCAAACTAGAAAAGAGTAAGTTTCAGCCTTCCAATCTCAGTGGATTACTGCCCGCCCCCATAAGACCTAAATCATTGACCAATGGGGAATTACTTCTTGCAGCGTTGGCTAAAATGAACAGACAATAAGAATGGGTGAGCTTTTTATCTTTTAGCTAATATTTTGAGAACGTTGAAATATTGTTTGTTTACAAAATTGAATTAGGCTCTGTTACTATATCATCAAAAGTGGACATTTGCTTTCTTTGGAAAGGAGCTCTGATCTTATTTGTTTAGATTTATGATTTATGATTTATATTCACCTTTCCTGCCAGTAGGAAGCCATTGCTCTTTTCGGGGGGGGGGGTGGTAGTAGGAGAAATAATGTTGTTTACTGCCAAGAGTAAATCCGAATGAAGAATTATTGTCTTCTACAAGAAAAAATAACGAGTTTGGCACAGGGAGGGTGGAGGCTAGCTGGGATCGCATAGTTAATTGGCCACAGGATCAACTGTGTCCTAGTATCAAGGTCAAAGGGGTAGCTGATTCTGGATTTACACTTTTGCTGGTCAAAAATAAGGACAGACAGAACACATACAGTAAAATGAAAATGTATTCTAGACTTACAGAATGAGATGTTATGTGTAAAGAAAGCAGGTTTAACAGTAAATAAATTATGCAAATGTTAAACTGAACATACATATGTATATTTTAAAAATAGCTGAGAAAAAAAACAAGTTTCTTTTTACTAGTTTCATTTTAAAAGTTCATTTGAGTCTTATTACCTTATGTAGCATATTCAGTGCTGCAGTCATAAGAATGAAGACACATGTCAAGAGAATGTACTACATTTTTAAGGGACCAAATCTTGCTTGCAGAATGTTGCATTCATGTTAGAAAGGCATCAGAGAAGGCATAAAAGTGATGTGCAACAAATGACCAACAAATATATATTTAATTGCAAAATTAACTATGTTAATAAAGGGCCCTAAAATACAAAGTATCACGGTGCATTTACCCCATGAATCAGATTAGGTTACATTTAGTGCTTTAGTGCTCATTTTAACAAGGACAGAATTTTTGAATAATATTGTCCTGCCTACATTAAGGCTGCCAGGCTGCCAGTAACCAGATGAAAAAGGCACGAAATCAATAACTAACAGGAGGCTTGTGCATAAGATTCAAAGAAGAAGGTAGGAAAAGGCAGCCAGTTCCAAAGGGAGTTTCTGTGGTCAGTTCAAGAACTGGAGTATCAGTGGAGAGGGAAGATAGGAGCATGACAGAAGATAATAACGAAGTGATTCAGAACTGAGTTCTTGTTAAGTTAGAATTGTCCCAGACATATTCCAGTTGTCAGCTGTTAAGGAAGCATCAGCTTCTTTGTTTGTGAGAAGCCAGAGGAGGATTTATCTGGCTTTTGGGGAGCTGCTTATCTCCAGCTTTTGGCATGGGAGGGCAGCGGGAACGAGAGCAGTAGGATTCGCCTGTGTTCTGCAGCTGCCATTGGAGTAACCACATGGACCAGGGGCCATTTTGCCAGTTTCTTCCATCTTGGTGGATTGCAGCTCTTGTAGATTTGGTGGGGCTCCTCCCCTCCCAGGTGAAAACAGAATGGTCTAGGGTGAGTTGGTTTGGGTAGAGTGGGTAGCATTGACACGAGGTTTTGCAAGATGGTGGTGAATTGGTTCCTGAGTAAAGGGATGTTGAGTGTGAGGCAGAAGCATCCCTGAGGCAGGTACCAGTCACTGTTAGTATCGTTGATACGTTGGGTGGTATGTTGGTGCTCTTTGGCATAGGAGTAAAGCAGCTAGGCTCAGAGAAGATTGGTTGGGTGGGGAAGGAGGGACAGCCAAGGGTAATGATTAGAAGAGGGAGATGGGCTGCTCTTGGGGAAAGTGACCTCAATATTTTGAATCAGAGCATCTTCCAGCCCCTTGTAGTCTGCCCTAAGGCTTGGTAATCAAGGCTGCAGAGACACTCGCTCCTCACTGCTGTTATTTAATACACAGTTAGCCTGTAATAAAATTAGCCTCACCCATGATTTAATTGTGGGTGAGATAGCTGACGTTGTTTGCATCATCAAAAGCTGCCTGTGTCTAGAGGAAGGGTTTGCCTGTCTGAGATGTGCCCTGCCGAGTTTTGTGTGTAGCATTAGCTGCAAAGCCAGAGTTAGGATGGAGGTATGGCAATTGTTACCTGAGAATCCGTAACAGCTGTCAGGGCCACTACTCCACAGATAGTCTAATGTAAGATCCTCTTGGTAAAATTGTACTACAGGGATCAGAAGTCACTGTTGCTAGCACTGATGATGTTACCTAGGTTGGGTATTGAAACATCTGCAAGAAAACAATTAAGCACAGAGAGCACTAAGGATGCCTCATTTCAACCCTGTGCTACAAATATTCTCCTTTATTGGTATTGCTTGTATAGCAGCCTTCCTGTTACATAGCAAGCACCTTATTGGAGCTGCTAGAGTCTATGGCTTGGTTGACACTGGAGTTCCCCAATCTTAAATTTCCAGGGGATTTCAGGCAACTATTTGCCCTCCTTGTGTATAGCTTGGAAGTGGCTTAGCAATTCATGGTTACCATGGCAACTGTGGACCTAAGACAAATTAGCCCTGGCCTGACTACAACAAAGGCCATACAGTAGACCTGGTTTTTAACTAAGGGCACATGGAATGGGATCTGGAACTGGTGATGTTACCATTAGTCTCTTGCCATGTACAGATCATTCCCTGCTGGCTCTAGAGTTCTGTGGTATTATTCCTGCCCATAGGGAAGCAGGACCTATCAAATGGTTTACCCTGGCATCTGACGGATCCCACTGACTTCTACAGGGAGATTGGGGTTGTTCCTTGGGTTCTGGTAGGGTTTGACTAAAGCTTTAGTTGCTGCTTGAAATACAGGTAGTCCTCAACTTACAACAGTTCATTCAGAGCTGGGGATCCAGCTGTACGAGTCTATGAAATTGCCTGAGGCATAGTCTTCTCAGTCATCTTGGAGGCATTTAAACCTATTGGTCCTAATGAGGTATATAGGATTTTTTTATCTGTGATTTTGGCCAACTGTGTATTAGATCCCTGTCCCTCCTGATTGATTAAATTCTCCCAGTAAAAAAACAACCAGCTGGATCCAGGAGGTGAGGAATGCTTCTCATTCCTGGATAAGGAAGCCTTAATCACCTCTTGTTTGGATTACTGTAACAAACTTTACATGGGGCTCCCCCTGAAGAGCATTTGAAAGCTGCAGATGATCCTGAAGGCTGCAGCACAAGTAGTTTATGGTGCTCTCAATACACTAATATAACGCCTCTGCTCCGTGAGCTGCAGTAGCTCTCAATAGGCTTCTAGAAACAATTCAAAGTGCTAAATACTACCTAGAAAGTTCTTGTAAGGCATAGGACCAGGCTATTTGTGGGATTGCCTGTCCCCAACTGTTTCTGCAAGATCTGATTATTCCCCCAGGCATTTGGGTTAAGTGAGATCTCTTGGTGATGTGGCTTTTTGTTTTGAGTGTTATTGTTTAAACCAGAGCATCATAGGTATTGTGCTCATGGTTTAAATCTTTGTATGTCATTCAAAATCACTGCTGTGACATAGGCAGTTCTATAAATCATATAATTTTTTTTTTAAAAAAACCTGCTGTCCCTACTTTTGCATTTGAGCACATTTGACCATGACTGTCCTGACTCCTTTCTGCTTCTGTTTCTAGGACTACTGAGGTCTATAGTACATCCAATTGTTAGCTTTTTCTTCTGAAAGCATCATAACACGCATTACTTTCATCATTCTGTTCCATAAAGCAAAAAATATTGAAAACTGAAATCAGAGGAAGCCTTTCAAACAATATATTTTTTTCTGTGAAAAGAATGAGGTCTTAATGCTTGGGATTTTTGTAGGATAATAGGAATATACCCAGCTAAATATACTATGTTTTCTTCAGTATTTTGGAAAATGTATAAAAATATACATCAGCTTTCCCCAGTGAGCGTAACTATGATCTCTTTCTTCTTCCTCTTAATTGCAAATACTTACTTATAAACACTTTTTTCTAGAATGCAAAGGCTCACTCAAAAATGGTAATACCAAAAATGAGCTTCTGAACAAAGAGGAACTGTTGCATATATTTCACAAGAGTCTGTCTCTACACGTAAAACCGAATATGACAGCCACAGAAGAACAATGGTTTCAAAGGTAAGGAAAATAATATCTTATTTCCCTGAAAATACAGAAATAAAATAGAAAGGGTGAAATTATATTTTATTAAAATTAAAACTGGTTAGTCAATATTGTCCTCCCATTTTGATTTCTCTGTTCCTTTAATTTTTTTCTCTGTCCTCTATCCTCTTAGTTCGGTTCAATTCAGTTTTACTTTTATTTATTTAATCTCTTTAGCCAAATTGTTTGACTCCTCCTGAGAGTCAAGACTGGCCTATTGTCTAGCAGTTCAGAGTTTCAGATGGCATTATAATAAAGAACAAATGAAAGCCAGAATGGGAACCATGATGGTATAGGAATACTTTTAAAAGTACTCCTTTGGTTGGCTAGGTGGACCTACAACAAATTAGCAAAGATGACAGGATTTTTCTCACACCTTAGTCACAAATAGGGTTGCCTGCTTCCCCATCCTTGTACAAGATAAGAAGGTAGAATTTGATTGTGCCTGCTGGCTGTTTATGGGAATGATGGTCTAGGACGGAAGTGGGCAATCCAAGGTGGTTTCCAAAGTGTGCAGGTCCAAAATATTTGTCCCAATTCTGAAACTGTGTGGAGAAGGACCCAAAGAATATCATAGATGTCTTAATTTCTACAAAAGATTTAAAAGGGCTGATTTTCCTCCATTTGAAGAAGTTTAAAGAGAATATAATCTTTTTAAAAATCCACCCCTTCCCCCCCCCCCCATAAAAAGGGCACTTTTTTGATCCTGACCACTCCAATAATTCCTGAATTCACTCAATGGATTTTTTTTAAGGGCAAAAAGAATTGCTCATTGTTGGCTTAGGGGTCCCAATATCAGTTTATCCCAGAAGCAAAACCTATTTCAACTTCAGTCACTTAATATTGAAATTCAGATATTGCTTCAAATTTTCACAGAGAATCAGAATCCTCGCTTTCCTCACAGAAAGCCTTCCACTGATCTCAAACCTAACCACTAAAGCGGGAAGAACTGTGACAGAAAATGCTGAGTGATTCCAGCAAACTAAGGTGTCAGGGTAAAGCAGACATGCACTGGTAGAAAAAATGAGGAAAATATGGTGAGGAGGAGGGGGAGGGGGAGGAGGAGTTATAGAGCAGTTGAGAACATAACACATAGCCAAGGGTAAAAAGGTTGTATAGGGCCAGCTGCTGGAAAAGAGAAAGCATTCAGGTAGTCCTCGACTTAACAACAGTTTGTTTAGTGACCATTTGAAATTACTGACAAAAGTGATGTATTACCATTTTTCACACTTATGACCATTGGAACATCCCCACGGTCACATGATCAAAATTCAGATGCATGGCAACTGGTTCCTATTTATGATGGTTGCAGTATCCCGGGATCATGTGATCAATTTTTTGCGAACTTCTGACAAGCAAATGGTATAAGACTCCTGCTTTGAGCAGGGAGTTGGACTAGAAAACCTCTGAGGTCCCTTCCAGCCTATGATTCTATGACTCTGTGATTCAGGTTCTGAGAATTTGAATTCTCACATTTTCTAGAGGTTCAGCTTAGCTTTTTGCTCTTTCCTGCTTTAAGAGAGGTTGGGTGTTGGTGTAAAAGTAGGAGTATTTCTAGAAACAAAAGCTGACCCCGTCATTTTTATTTCCATGGTTCCATATTTGCCCATAAAATATGCATGAAATTAAGAATATGCATATTTTTATATCTGGGTAAATCTACAAACCTGTTTAAATATTTCATTTGACTAGGAAGCTTCTAAATGTTATTGTAACCTTAATATAATTATTACCATGACATAGATAAAAATGGAAAGAGAGATATGCATGACATTAGACTTATTTTGCATCTGGATCATAATAAGATCTCATTTGGGAAAATTGAAGACCTAGAAGGGTGACCATTTAGTTATTTATTTTTGTCTTCCATTTGTTACATTACAATAGAGAGAGATAAATGGTTTGACCTCATCTGGTATGGCAAGATAAATTAAATTGTGAAAATCTATATAAGAGTTTAAAATGGAACTAAACTCTCAGTTTCATGTCTGGGTTTGAAAGAAAAATTCTGGATACATGGAATGTACTGAAACCAGTCACTGAAGTAACCACATTGTGGATAAATTTGAACCCATTATTTGTGTTCTAAAGCAATTTTTAGACAATTCTTTCAAAAGCATTCATAAGACACAATTATATTGTCTCTGGAAGAGTGTAGAGCCTGCATACCCTTCGACATGAAAGGAAGGAGTATCAATAGAAGTTCCAGTGAAGGTAGGCTATAGAGAACTCTCAGGTAGATTATGAGAGGCTTTAGATTTCATGCACTGCAAATATCAGGGCGACACCCATTCCTTTTTCATGAATATAGCCGAGGCTGGCAGTCTTTTAGACTAGTGCCAAAGCAGAGTAATGGATTGGATTTAGAACAATAAAGAAAGATTTAGGGCTTGTCTTCAAGTCCCATTAACTGTGACATAAATATGCCCTGGTAATGGTTTATTTATGCCATGTCCTGAAGGCACTGACTTCCACAGAGGCATCTGATTGTTTGATTCCTGACTGCCATTTTCTAAACATCTTTGTCAGGTCTTAGATGGGCTTCATGTACATGCAGTTTTGATTTTTTTTTTAAAGTGCTAATCAAGGATCCCTGCCCAGGAATAGGGGAAGGCAAATGACAAAATTCTGTGTTGTGACACACAATGCATATCCTGCCCAATTTGTACATACATCATCACATCATCTTTGAAAAGGGTGGAGTTTTTGATGACAATATGATGCTACTTTCATCAAAATGAGAAAACTAGTACAAGATGCATTTAGGGAAAGAGAACAGAGCATGCTGCCAGCTGTTTGTTGCTCATTAAGTCACCACTGAATGAATTACAACTTTTGCACTGCTTCTGCCAAAAGGGACGCAGTCCTTCTTACCATTTTTATTGCTTTGGTTGATGGAATGCCATTTTGCCTACTCTTCTCCAGCTTCATGGTCCTCCATGGACTACTTATGGATCTACCAACTATAGGGACAGAACTGGATTCACCTCCTTGCAACAGTGTTTGAAAATGGAGTACACTCATTATTGATCTCTTCCTGCAACATCACTTCCATGCCAGCAACTTCTTAGATGAGCAACTTCTGGACATGAATTTAAAGCTAGACCTGTATTATAGCTTGATTAACAGGTCTGGCTAAAATGTCAGGTTTTTCATGAGAACAATTATTATATAGCTAAAGAAGCTGACCATTGTTTGAATAGGAATATCCCCTTTTCCCCAAATTAATTTTATGTAAAACAAAGCAAGCAAGTTTAATTGTTGAGTTGTAAAACATAGAACCCTATTTAGAAATTATATTTTGCAACTTCACTTAATTTTTTTCCAAATAGACATACCATTTTTATTTTCATCTGTAAGAAATATGATTACAACATTAGTTAACCAAATGCCAAACTAGTGATATCATCTTGCTCTTCTCTCTGAAATCCTTTTATGCATTGCCAGAATTTTTAAGAAAAAAAGGCTTTTCACATTATGCATTCTCTCACAAATGCATGTATAAAATGGTCCCAACTCAATTTTATACTGCACCTGTTTAACTCAGGTTTGTGCCAAATGAAGTATAATAGAATAATTTTAATCTAAAATTTCTAACATGGAACATATTTAAACCCTCCAACCTAATTTAAATAGCCGTGAAAGAAGAATTATAAGCGTCTATTTGAAAAATAAATCCACAAAAGGAAAGCGATGCTTGAAAAATATCTCTGAAGCAAAATGGATATTAAAGTGGTTTACCCTTTCTCCCAACTCTCTGAAGAAGATAGGGGCATAGAATCTATCTCAACTCCAAATATGTATGCAATAATCACATATAACTATAAACTCAGGCAGAAATTATTCTAATATGTTTAGATAGCATGATGAAATAGTTTGTCTATAAACAATATATATCAAGAATTCCACATGTGGAAGAAGTTAGCCAAATCAGAATACATAGAAGGATCTATGTATGTATGTATCAGTATATGTGTTGACTAAAGGAACACATGGTATAACATGTTTCTGCCACAATGATATATGTGCAGCCATGATATGCATCAGTATTGGAAAGGGTTAGCTGTATAATTCCACAATCCCCCTCCTATGTTCTCTAAAGTTGTATTGGCAAAAGGAGATGTCATCTCCATCTTTCTTTTACCTAATTCCAATTCCAGAAGGATTTGAAATGTTAATGCATCTGCATCCACTCTTTTCCAGGGGAACTATCTCTACAGAACTGGTAAATCTATGGAAGCAGATTTAAGAAGATGGGAGTAATTACTAGAATTCTAAAATCCCAGTAATAATATGTAGTTTATATCTGGATGTCTCTATATTGATGGAAAAGAGTGAATTCAATTCTTAATTTTCATTGTATAAAAATAAATGGCCAATATGTGCTAAAATAGGGAAAAAGCGAGAATAGCTCTCCTCCTACATTGCAGCGCGTAAAAAAAAAAAAGCTGGACAGCAGATGAATGTAATAATTGCACTGCTGGCTCAGACCTAAAAGTCATCTAATCCACCATTTCAATACCTCTGAGAAACATAAAAGGAAATTGGTTGAGACCATGGAGAATCTTTCTAACAAAAAAATGGAGAACACAGAAATGGGTTAATGGTCTGGCAGTAAATGGCAAACTATATAGGAAACCATTTAATATATTAATAATAAAAATAGTTTAGTTTTTAAGAATATCCATGACAACCTTAACCCTTATCCTCTTGACTACACGAAAAAACCTTAAACTACCATAAGATACTTTTAAAGTCATCTATATGCCTCTTTAGGTCTCTTTTTTTATACCATCATCTAATGATGGAACAGTGCACTATTCTGAGAAATCTGAGTGATTATGAGTGACATCTCAGTAGGGCAGTCACAGGCAATTTGGGGAGTAAATAGACACATTATGCATGTTGAAAACCTCTCAGTGATTGTTTCATCCACAATCGTTACATCCTTTTGGATCATCTCTATAGATTGGAACATGGGGCATGGTGAGACAGTGGGTTCCAATTCAATTTAGAGGAAAGACTCAGAAGACAGTGTTACTAATGAAAGATGTATTCCCTGACCATTACTTTGTGGATCATTCCTCAAAGCTTCCATTTTGTTCCTGCCTGTGGTTTAATTATCTGCAGGCAAGATTGTCTATTCATGGATGAGGTATCACCAATGTTTGTACTGTAATAACCTATTCGGTAAGATAGTAAAAGTCTTAAGCTATGATGAATATTGACATATGCACCAATATTTTCCCTCTAAATTCATTTTCTCTTTCATTCCATTTACTAAAGGTCTCCTGCATAGTGGGGTTCCATAAGGTTCCGTCTTAGGCCCAGTACTCTTCAATATCTTCATAAATGACTTAGATGAGGGAATAGAAGGGGGACTCATCAAAATTGCAGATAACACTAAACTAGCAGGAGTATCCAACACTGCAGAACACAAACTCAGGATCCAAAAAGATCTTGACAAACTTGAACAATGGGCCCTATCCAACAAAATAAGTTTAAATGTGGAGAAAAGCAAAGTTTTACATTTAGGCAGGAAAAATCAAAGGTACAAGTACAAATTAGGCGAGACCTGGCTCAAAAACAGTAACTGTGAGAGGAACCCTTGGAGTCTAGTAGACGATCACTTGACTATGAGCCAGCAGTGTGCAGCAGCAGTCAAAAAAGCTAATACAATCCTGGGTTGTATAAACAGAGGCATAGAATCAAGATCACACGAAGTATTAGTAGTGCTTTATAAAACCCTAGTAAGACCACACCTGAAATACTGCAGCCAATTTTGGTCACCATATCACAAAAAAGATGTTGAGAGTTTGGGAAAAATTCAGAGAAGAGCAACTAAGATGATCAAAGGCCTGGAGACTAAAACATACGAAGAACGGCTGCAGGACTTGGGTTTGGCTAGTCAAAAGAAAAGAAGAAATAGGGGAGACATGATAGCAGTATTCCAGTATTTGATGGACTGCCACGAAGAAGAGGGGGCCACATTATTCTCCAAAGCACCAGAGGGCAGGACAAGAAACAATGGTTGGAAACTGATCAAAGAGAGAAGCAATCTGGAATTAAGGAGAAACTTCCTGACAGTGAGGACAATTATCCAGTGGAACAGCTTGCCTTCAGAAATCGTAGGCGCTCCATCACTGGAGATTTTTAAGAAGAGGCTAGACAATCACTTGTGTGAGATGGTATAAGTTCTCCTGCTTGAGCAGGGGTTGGACTAGAAGACCTCCAAGGTCCCTTCTAGTTCTATTCTATTCTATTCTATTCTATTCTGTTCTATTCTATTCTATTCTATTCTATTCTATTCTATTCTATTCTATTCTATTCTATTCTATTCTATTCTATTCTATTCTATTCTATTCTATTCTATTCTATTCTTATTTGTTTAATTTTTGTTTACTGCCAAATTCAACGTGTTGCAAAATTGTGACACTTGTAGGAAGTATATGTGGAGAAAATTCTAACAGTATGGTGAAATTGGTTATGAAATAAGTTAAACTGGGTTCTCTGATAAAATATTTTGAGATTGATTAGAGGTGTTATAGAATATGCAGCTTAGTTTTCTTCCAGCTAACTGACTCTATTTAGCACAACTGGGTGATCTTGAAAATTAAGTAAGATCAAAACTAGTTAGTATTTGGGTAAAAAAAACAAAAACAGGAAATACTGGGTAATTCTCTGCATTGTAGAAATTGTAAAACTATTTGTTAAAATTATATTTGGAATAATAGAATAATGATGCTATGCATTAAAGAATTCCTATTATCGAGCAGTATAAAAATATAATAAGTAACCATTAAGCATGCTGTAGTGCAGACATGTCAAACTTGCGACGTATTGGAGTTTTTTCCCCATTGCCGGCAATGGGGTGGGCGCAGTTTCATCATAACGCGTCTGGCCCACGGGCCGGCAATTTGACACCCCTGCTTTAGTGCATAGATGAAGAGAGCAATATGCATATGCATGGTGGATGGTAAACTCATACAAAGACAGATGCATGCTATTGTCCAGATCACCTAGATCCTAGACCTTGCTCAACAAAACACATTTCAGCTTATGTGTCATTCATCTCCATAAAAGTTACCATCAGACAATTCTGCATGATTGGTGCTGAAACACCTTTTGTGTTTCAGGCATCAACTTGTATTTTATAAACCAAATTGCTACCCAGGAAATACACAGTATTGAATATAGTACAGTATTTTTCATGTTTGAAATGTGAGCACAAGGTACTAGAACATATAAAGTTGATTTTGCACAACATATTTACTTTGGTTAAGGATAGAACATATTTAATTTGGTTATGGAAATAATCTATTTTCTGTATTTGCACAATGCATTGAATAATAAGCTAAATTGGTCTGGTTGCACAAAATGGTGAGCCACAAATAACTACAGTAAGGTTAAAAGTTATCAAACTAAACATATTGTGTAAATCCAGCCATTGAGAAAAATATTATAAATCTCTCTCTCTTCCCCCCCTTCTTTCTATACATTCTACAGCAGTGCAATAATAGGCTCTAATTGCTACTATGTTGCCTTTTTTTAACAATATCATTTGTCTGCAGCATGTAGATCTGCACAGAAACAATATTTTAAAATTAATTATGTTTGTTCATAAGTGCATTCCTGCTGCAAACAGCTTGGCTGGCTGTGAGTTTGGCTTCCCTTCCTTCCAGGTAGCCAGAACAAATTATTCTGTCAAGTCCACTTAAGTTCCCGTATAAATTCCCATTTCTAGTGAATTTCACCTGTGAATACTCATTCTGTATTCATTTTATAAACTTCTAGCAAATTCCAGGTTTATCCCTTTTAGTCAGTTTCACAGCAGGGAAAGAAAACTTCTAGATTTATAGAAGTACTACAGGTAGTCCTCGACTTACGACCACAATTGAGTCCAAAATTTCCATTGCTAAGGCAGTTGTTAAGTGAGTTGCCCCATTTTACGACCTTTCTTGCCAGAGTTGTTAAGTGAGTCACTGCAGTTGTTAAGTTAGTAACATGCTTGTTAAGTGAATCTGGCTTCCCCATTGTTTTTGCTTGTCAGAAGGTTACAAAAGGGGATCACATGACCCTGGGACACTGCAGTCCCCCACAAATAGCCTTTCTCCAAGGGAGATGGGCACTTAAGAAATATGAAGTATAAATAAAATAAATACATACCAGTGGCCAATTGTCCAAATTTTGATCACATGACCACAGAGATGCTGCAACAGTCATGTGAAAAACGGTCATAAGTCACGTTTTTCAGTGCCGTTGTAACTTAGAATGGTCAGTAAATGAATGGTTGTAAGTTGACGATTATCTGTATGAATCTTCCAGCATTATCCTGCACATTTTTGAGGAAGAACGAACAACATCAGAAAGATGGGTTGGCGTGTACAACTTTTTATTTTATTAGCTCTTTTATTCTTGACAGAATATGGCAAAAGCTATTTTGGCAAGTACTACTTTGCTTTGCCAAGCACTACTTTCAGTTCCAGGTCCAGTTCTGGGCACTGCAGTCTATGATGGATTAGGAAACAAGTTCAGAGGATGCCTACTAAGATCAGAGGACTGGAAATTAAGTCCTAGGAGGAATAGTTAAACGAACTGGATACATTTAGCCTATCTAAGTTGCAATCTTTAGCTATCCAAAGCGTTTTTGAATAGAGCAGACAGAAGACTTTTTCTTTGTCATTCTGAAGGACCAGATCAGAACAAATGGTTTGAAACTATAAGGAAATAGATTCAGATTTGGAATGTCCTCATAGTAAAAGCTTTCAACCAGTGGAATAGCATATTGTCAAATTTGTGTGCTGTCCATCTCACAGTTCAAGGCAACTCTGAGCAGTTGCCCTGTAAAGTGCTTAGTAGCATGTTCTTCTCCAGTGGACATCTTCAAAGAAAGGCTGAAAAGCCAACCAACATTGTGTAGTGAATTAAGGAGGCTGGACTTGAAAGGACTCTGAGGTCCTTTCAAGGTAGATGAATATTCCCCTACTATCTGCTCATCCCTATGTTACATTGGCTGTCCTTCTTGCTAATTCTTATCTTGATCTCCTCTCTCTGTTGGCTAGTTCCCAGTCACAAAGCTAACATTTTGTACACCTTGAGAGTGCAAGGTACAACTATAGATGACTTAAGCTTTGTCTTACTTATTGCCTAGATTAAGATGGGATAAGAGAAAAAATAAGTCTTACCATTGCATGATTGTGCCATGGCTAGGTGCAAATGGGGCATTATGATTTGTAGTTGTTTCAGTGAATCCCAGCCCTATAAAATTGTCAGGATCTGTGCATCAGATTCAGGGTTTTGTGCTAGCTCTTTTCCCATAGACAGATGTTATCTGTAGTTTTACAACAGGTTCATTAAAAAACTGAGCGAATCTGTTAGAACTGATGTCTTGGATTCACTTTTTGTCCTCTGACAGCTCCAGATTTAATCAGATTTGTGATTCTTATGGTTCTTTCCATGCTGGATTCCATGTAAAACAGACAAATCTATTTTGGTTCCATGTTTTCCCAAGATGTGATGCCAACAATGATAAGGAATCCCAAACCATTATGGCCCATTCTTTATAGATAAATGTATTCTGTACTTTGAAAGTAGCTGAGATGGATTCATTCTGGGAAATGACAATACAGTACAATAATGCTGGAAGCTAGCAATTTGCTTCCGATATTTTTATTTTATTGAAAGTAAACATCAATTCAGTTCGGGGAGGAAAACTGGCGGGGCTCAGAAAGCTCTCTGACGAGCTCCGGCGCTTAACCTGCGAGCAACCTCTGAGGAGACCTTTGGACCTCTCCCGATTGTTTCGAAAAGCAGCTATTCGGGGAAAGAGTCCCAACTTCCACTTCGGCGGAAGAAGTGGGTGCCTGGGAGCTGTACAAGTACAAGGCAAGGAAAAGTGTGAGGGGGCGGCGGCTGCCTCTTTTCCCCCGCCACCGATCTTTCGCTCTTTCTCTCTCTCTCTCCCTCCGCCCCCCCCTTTTCCCCTCCTGCGCAGGCTGCTCCCTTCCTACCCCGGTTACCGTGGCAACCGCCCGGACTTCCCCGGTCCCGCGTCTGCTGCGGAATCGCTCGGCGGCAGCAGCAGCAGCAGCAGCCGCCGCCGCCGCCCGCTGCCGGAATCGCTCCTGCTGCCGCTGCCCTCCTCGCCGCCTCGCATGGAGCTGCTGGCTGCCGCGCTCAGCGCCGCCTGCGCCTTGGACCACGAAGGATCCGCCGAGAGCGTGGCCGCAGCCCGCCCACCTGACAGGTGAGGGATTAAAAAAAGTGGGGATGAGTTCGCGCGTCCTCCGCGGGGGCGCCCCTTCCGCCCCAGCCACCGCGCGCCACGCCGCTCGCTTCTTCCACTCCGGAGCGCCAACTCCGGCTGCTGGCGCCTTTCCTGGGAGAAGCTGCCGAAGTTCAGTTTGCTTTCGGGCCCGGCTGACTCCCGCAGGGAAAGGGGAGGCTCTGCCGCCCCGAGCCAGCTGGCTGACGCCGGGTCTCCTCCTTAGGCTCTCCCCGACCCCTGGTTCTCTCGCTAAGCCCCCAAAGGGCGCGCAAGAGTTAACTCCGCCGTCTATGGAGCCTCGCCCCCGCTTGGCTACCTTCCCTCCTTTTTCGTTTGCCCGCGTCTAGCGCGATTGTTTCCTCTGCGAAAGAATCCCCGAGTCCTCCTCCTGCCCCGGGGACTTCTAGCTAAGGAGAGCCAATGCCTTTTAACAGATAGAGTCAAGGAAGGGCAGCCGGGAGGGGAATGACTGAAGCCCCGGTTAACTCACTCTGATTTGCTATAATTCCGTAAGCACTTACAGCGCGGCTAGTCCCTGCCTTGAGAAAGTAGGGAGTCCGGGCAAAGGCTGGGAACGGCTCGAAAGAGGTACTGAAGCTCAAACGGCGTTGCTTCCCTCTCTCTCTCTCTCTCTCTCTCTGTGTGTGTCTGTCTACCAAAGCGAATCCCCTTCCATGGCGGGGCCAACTTCTTTTCCGGAAGAGACCCCCGAGCAGACTGACTGCTCGGCTGCTTTCCCCGAAGCTCTGCAGATGATTCACCCCATGACCGCAGACTCTTGGAAGAACTTCATTGAACAAATAGGTAAGGGGACTCTTCCAATGCAGTCCTGAAGGCTGCAAGCTGCGTTGGAGCGGGCAGACGTATTTAGAGACCTCCATGCCTGTCCTGTTTGAGAAAAGCAGTTTAAGGGAAAATATCATTAAGAACGGACGAAGTAGGAATTGATAACATTTGGTTCCAAGGGTGTCCACCGGGAAGGGCTTCTATTTATTTGCTTGCTTGTTTATATTTAGCATGTGGCATCTACAGAAGTCATGCAATATTAATTTATATCCAAAACTAGTAAGGGAAGGGTTCAAAAAAGTCGTGTTGCTGGCCACCACAAAAAAAGGGGTGGGGCCATGATAGCATGATTGCAGCTGCCATCTTGCCTTTTTTGACCCCTGTCCCTGCAGCTCTCCCCACAAATACGCTTTGAATTGTTCCAGTTTTGTGCTGTCACAAATTTGTGCAGATAAAAGTTTGGATGCCTTCTTGGATGGGGATGAGGGGAAGTTGATTCTGAATGACTGTTTTGGAGCAGAAGACATGCAGAGAAGAGAAGCCCAAAATTAAATTTTGAATGGCTGAAGATAATTAATTTTTATTATTAATATGCAGCAGAAACACATCAATAATAATATAAAACTCTTTAAATATATGCTTCCCTTTACACCAAAGTATATTAACTTCATTCATATCTAACTTCACCTTCAAGCACAAAATAATTTTCCTATCTCCCATCTTTCACTATTCAGTGCCCACGTTAATGCTAAGCAAAATCTTAATTATTAAGTCGATTTTCAACAAGTATTGAAAAGAGGTTTTTTTAAAAATGAAGTTCAAGGGACATTATGTTTCATTCCATATCATAAGATGTCTAAAAGCAATTTCTCTTTCTCAGTTATGTGTGGGAAGCTAGCATGGTCTCCAAGATACAGTTCTCCTGCTGCTATTTTAATCTCACTTTGACTAGTGTTCCAAAAACAAAGTGATTGCGGCATATACTTTGAAAGAAAGTATAGTTTGAAAGAAAACCATTTTTATGGTGACTTTCCCATGACAAACTATGCATGTTTCTAAATATAGTTATGTTGTATGTACAGTATTAGTGCTATGCATTGATCCATACAGTAACTTCTGAATAAATGCTTACAACTTCAAATAAAATATAAAGCCTTATTAAAATATGTATTTAAATATACAATGTTAATTCAACACTTTATAAAATAAAAAAAAATTATTTAAGCATTGCTAAATTTTAAAATGGAAGGAACTTCACAAAAACCTAGCACAAATTCAAATCACTTCAGAATGAGTGCTTTTAGACTATTGTAACTGACATTTTGATTTGTTTGAAACAGCATTTATATTGTGAGGGACATAATTTCTGCAATTTCTAAGAAAGATGAAAATTGATGACGATGATGCATGTTTTATTTGCATTTGATGTTTTCAGTGATCTTTGATGTTAATTGTGAAGGGATTCTGATATTTCTGCAGTATTTCATAACATACACAAGACTAGTCCTATATCAGTGGTGGCGAACCTATGGCACGCGTGCCAGAGGCGGCACTCAGAGCCATCTCTGTGGGCACGCACGCCATGCCCCGGAGATGGCAATCGTCCCTCTTCAACCAGCCGCCTGCTAACTCGCCAAGGTCCCACGTGGCCGGATGTATCCCAGCATGGCTGGTTTCCCTCCCCCCCATCCCATCCCTCCTGGTCTCACATGCTCTCCTTTTCCCAGGCACGACCCACTGCATCGCCTGCTCAGCTGTCGGCTGGCCGTCCAGCTCAGAGGCTGCTTCTCTGAACTGCTGGCGGCGGGCTGCAGAGCCCCAAAGTGCGCTGGTCGAGGGGCCGGCAGGCTGTGGCTGCTGACGGACTCTGTCGGCCCCCATGTGCTCGCTGGCCTCTGTGTGCGGGAGCTGATGGTGTCAGGCAGCAGCCGCCCCGGCCCCTGCCTCGCCTTGCCCTGAGACAATGGGACCCCTGCCCTGCCTCGCCTCACCTTGCCTCACCCCACAGGATGAGCCTCCTGCCCACCGCCCCACCTGCCAGAGACCCCCTGGATCTCCCCCAACCCTGCCCGGCCCCCACAGGCGTCCCTCCCCATGAGCAACATCGAGGTGACCATGCCCACCTTGGCCACACTCACCCAATTTGCCATGATCACCATAGCCACGCCCACCCAGTGGGCCACGCCCACCTGGCACCCAGCAATAAATAAGTGGGTTTTGGGTTGCAGTTTGGGCACTCGGTCTCTAAAAGGTTCGCCATCACTGTCCTATATTATAGCTTAAATTTGAAGGCATTAAGCATGCAGTAAAACCTGTATTGATTGCCTATGATAGATTTTTATGTAGTTTTGGCTTATTTAAATAGTAATGTTTCATTTTGGCTTTTCAATGTAGTGATTTTGTTGCACTTCTTTTCATATTTTGCTCTGATGAGCAGAAAAACAAATAATATTAATGAATTTCTTTATACCTTTGGAATTGTGAGATCTTAAAAAGTTTTCACTATATAATTTTTCTTCAGCCATGTGTTTGTGTAATTCTAGGTCAGATTACATGTGAATTTGATAGATGGGAACAAAATACTATTGTGTTTCTCCTATTATGTTATTTACATAATTCCATTAACCACTTTATGGAGAGAGAAAGTCTCATCCCTAGTCCTATTCTGTGCCAGGAAAATAAGTTTTCTTTTATGTAAGAGTAGGAATGGCGCAATTAGAGATGTAATTACAAAGAATAAAATTGTAATTTTATTGGAAATCAAACAGAAGTAAAGTAGTTTTGGATGTTGGTGTGTATTGCTTGGTTACAGTTACAAATCCTTTGAATGTAAGAGAGAGAGGAGGACTGTTTGGAAATATTCTAATCCTAATTCAAAATACTTAATAGAAAATGGTGCACCAAATTCCATTCCTCAAATCAAATGTTATAAGCTTATTTCTGTTTTATCTGCTGTCTTTCACTCATGCACATACTGAAATGGGGTTCATATAATATTCCAAGCTGTAATTTTTATTCCTTTTCTCTCTGTGTTTCTTGCAAACCCAACCATATTTTATTCAATAAAGCATGGTAACAGTATATTAACTCCAGACCGTTTATGGAGATTCTCAGTCATCCAGGTCATAGTTGTCCCAAAGATGCTTTTTCATGAGGCAACCGAGCTTTCTTATTTTTCTTTGAAGACGTTTCACTTCTCATCCAAGAAGCTTCTTCAGCTCTGACTGGATAGTGGGGAATGGAAGGATGTATACTCCTTGCAGACAGCTGGTCATTTGCATTCTTTTAGATAGTCGTTGAGGCCACCTGGAGATTTATCTGTGTCATCAGGGTCACCTGAGTAGTGCAAATGAGTGTGGAGCCTTCTTGGAACTGTTGAAAGGACTGTGTTGAAAGGACTCAAAGAGGCCATCAATGTCAAAATTGAACAACCCCTCTCAACAGAGGGGGGTGGATACGACATCATCTGTCCCCAGTCTACAACACAGTCTTTTCAATAGCCATCAATACCTAGGTCATGTCTGTGATGTGATACACTGCTGGAATTATTAACTGGACAGTTTGGACCAAAAAACAAGAAAACTAGTGATTATTTACTATGCATTACAACTTCGTAGTAATATTGATAGATTACACCTGCCTTGCAGAAATGGAGGCAAAGATTTACTTCAAGTCAAATATACAGTTAAAGAAGAACAGCATGCATTGGCTGATTATGTAAAAAACAAAAGATGAATA
This sequence comes from Azemiops feae, assembly GCA_023970755.1. NCBI lineage: Eukaryota > Metazoa > Chordata > Lepidosauria > Squamata > Viperidae > Azemiops > Azemiops feae. The sequence continues at coordinate 1,109,306 of JALGBA010000221.1, forward strand.
TTTAAATAAAATAACAAAGAACAGAATGCTGGCAAGGAAAAGCATTACATAGTCAATTTCTGCAAAAGATTGAGGGGAAAGTGGATAAAGATAACACCTGGTAAGTGGAACATTAAGAAAGAAGAAACGGAAGACTGTTCAAGAGCAAGTTATTCAAAATAATTGAATCAAAGCCAGAACTGAAAAATCATCAAATCATTCAAAGTGCAGATTGTCCAAAGAAGCAGAAGATCTCACAAACTGATTATAAATAACAACATAACAAACACAGTCACCAAAATAATTCACTGGAACATCTGTAAAACTTGTGGCAACATAGAGTTGAAAAGTAGCCAAAACCAAGCAAGTTAAAATATCATGTGATTTCTGAATACAAACCGATAAACTCTTGGCCCGTAACACACCAGATTTAACTGTGGTTGAAAATCAAAAAGTGCAGGTAATGTGGCAATATCAAGGGGTAGTAGAATAGAAAATAAGAACTGGAGAAGATCACAAAGTATTAAGATCGGGAAAATCAAAGTTGAAAGATTATGGCATAAATTGGCTGTAGAGGTTCCAGTAGTTATCAGCACACTGGAAGCCATACCAAAAAATCTTGGATGGCACTTAAAAAATTTGCAAATTGACAAAATTTCTCTCTGTCAATTACAAAAGGCCACACTGCTTGGATTTGCACATATACAAATTAGTATATTATGCTATCCTAGGTTCTTGGGAAGAACTCAATGTGTGTGAAGACCAACACCAACCAAAGAACTGGCAGCTGTAATTTCACATTGTTGTGTATATAATAACAGTTTATTAGATTTATATGCCACCTGACTGCCAATGACTCTGGCCAGTTTACAAATTGTTAAAAACATTTAAAAACAAGGAACAATTTAAAAAACAAAAACAACACAAACCAAAGGAAAAGAGATGGCAGAAAAAACAAATCCAGATGAATAATAGAGTTGGAAGGGACCTTAGAGGTCTTCTAGTCTACCCCCCTGCTCAGGCAGGAAACCCTACCATTTCAGACAAATGGCTGTCCAATCCCTTCTTAAAAACCTCCAGTGTTGGAGCATTCACAACCTCTGGAGGCAAACCGTTCCACTGATTAATTGTTCTGTCAGGAAATTTCTTTTTAGTTCTATGCTACTTCTTCCTTGATTAGTTTCCATCCATTGCTTCTTGTCCTGCCTTCAGGTGCTTTGGAGAATATCTTAATTCCCTCTTCTTTGTGGAGACCCCTGAGATATTGGAACACATGTCATGTCACCCTAGTCCTTCTTTTCATTAAATTAGACATACCCAATTCCAGCAACCGTTCTTTATATGTTTTAGCGTCCAGTCCCCTAATTATCTTTGTTGCTCTTCTCTGCACTCTTTCTAGAGTCTGAACAACTTTTTTATATCGTGGTGACCAAAACTGGATGCAGCATTCCAAGTGTGGCCTTACCAAAGCATTATAAAGTGGTATTAACACTTCACGTGATCTTGATTCTATCCCTCTGTTAATGCAGCCTAGAACTCTGTTGGCTTTTTTGACAGCTGCAGTACACTGCTGGCTCATTTTTAAGTGATTTGTCCACTAGGACTCCAAGATCCTTCTCACAGTTATTACTAGGTACCACCTATTATACCTGTGCATTTGGTTTTTCTTGCCTAAATGTAGAACCTTACTTTTCTCACAATTGAATTTCATTTTGTTAGATAGCACCCAATGTCTGTCAAGATCTTCTGTATCTTCAGCCTATCTTCTGGAGTGTTGGCTATTCCTGCCAGCTTGGTGTTGTCTGCAGATTTGATCAGTTCCCCATCTATTCCCTCATCCAAATCATTGATGAAGATGTTGAAGAGTATTGGGCCTAAAACAGAGCCTTGGGGTACCCCACTGCATATTTCCACCCCATGTAGATAAAAACAAGGTTACAAAGGGTTAAAAAGTTAAAATAAAAAAAGAATAAAAGAAAATAAAAGAAAACTTTTACTTTTGGAGGAGCTCTTTACAGTCTTTGCTGCCTGTCCACTACCTTGGCTCCCCCTCCATGTAGATGTAGTTCCATTGAGGACTACATGTTGACTGCGGTTGGTCAGCCAGTTACAATTCCATCTGGTAGAGATGCTGTCTAACCCACATTTTTCTATCTTATCAAGTAGTAGGTTGTGGTCTACTTTATCAAATGCCTTACTGAAGTCCAAGTAAATTATATCCACAGCATTCCTCTGGTCCACTAATTTTATCACTTTGTCAAAGAATGCAATAAGATTGGTCTGGCACGATCTGTTTTTGACAAACCCATTTGGCTTTTGGTTATGATTTTGTTTGCCTCTAGGTGTTCACTGAGTTGTTGCTTGATTATCTTTTCCAGAATCTTCCCAGGCTGATAGGTCTTTAGTTTCCTGGATCTATTTTTTTTTCTTTTTTGAAGAGTAAAGAAAAAAGCTTATCTGTTGCTCCCAGCTAAAGATGGTTTCACCCACCCCCAAACACACACATTTCAGAGAGCAGTTAATGATTTTCTTGCCTTGGTGAAATTGTTGGAGGAAGAGGGAAAACGGAAATTTACAAAGAGGAAACCTGTAATCACTGCTCTGAAACTATCTCACACATTAAATTGCCTAAGAATCAGTGCCCAGTCTTGTAGCTGAGACATATTAAAGGCTGACCATGAGTGTATCAGTATAAACCCTGATGCACTTTCCTCCAGTCTCAGAGATGAAGGAAGAGCAAATTGATATGGCCATAAGGATGAGCCCATAGTCTCAAGAGTCCATAGAAGTACTCAGTAGTACACTACCCTACAATTATCTCAAATTGCATTGTCTTTTTATATGGTGCCTACAATTTGATTAGCTCCAATTCTGGATTTGTCTCAGGAGGGAATATTCTGAAACATCTTCATTTCACATGCAACATGGGGCTAATTAAGTAACAGATTATGCATTCTGTGACTTTCTAGGTTTGTTGTATCAAGAATATCGGGATAAATCTACACGTCATGAGATTGAAACCAGGCGGCTGCAGGACTCCCAGACAGATACTGAAGAAGGCTCAACTACTGAAGAGTCACCAACAGAAACTGAAACTGCAAATGTGTTAGAAAACAAAACTGTCCCCCAGATTAACTTGCTCAGGAATTCCACATCAAGGTTCAATTTATGGCAAGATCTTCCAGAAGTCAGAAGCAGTGGTGTTTTGAATATTCTCCAGCCAGACGAAATCAAGCTTCAAGAGGTAATATCAACTGAAGGGGAGGAGATAGAAAGGGGAGAAACACTCTTGATATGTCATGGAAATAACTATTGGTTGACTGATTTATGCCAGTTACAAATATTTAAGATTACTCTATGTTTACTGCTTTATGTAATTTTGAACTAATTTCATCTTGTTTTTGCTAAATTAAAGAACATTCTGATCCTGCTCAGCTTTGGCTCTAGCTGTTCCATAAAAGAGTGAGCTGCTAGTGAATAAGTAACATCAGTGTCTAGAGGTCATAATCCAGGCTCAGGTTGTTTAAAAGAGAAAAATATGCTAATAAAAGAAGGGCTTATTGGGATGGATTGACAAATTCAGTAGTAGATGTCATTGCAGGTCATTCTCCCCAAAGCATTTTAAAATCTTGAATGTTATATTGTTGATCTTTCAACTAAAATATATAACTTATTACTAAAATGCTGATCCATTGGCATTATATACCTTCCTATTTTGCAAAGAAGGTTTAGGAAACCCAGAAAATTGTAGCAATCAGAACCTGAATAGATTGATAGAAAGCAACATTATGATTTATTTATTTATAAAAATAATAAAGGCGGGATTAAAAAAACAAACACTTTAGGAATTGCTGATTCAAGTAGAGCAGGAATCCATGGCCTATTATCGCGTCATGGCCTATTCGTAACCAGGCCATGCGAGCGGCGGGCCGGTATGCATGCACATTCGCTCGCATGCATGTGCGTTCTGGCACACCGCTTACGCAACCCAGTTCCCTTCCCCCCCGTCCCGCAAACTGGGCCGTCAAGCCGCAAAGGTTGGGGACTACTACAGTAGAGAAATTAGGGACACCAGTGTTAGAAAACCATCTCTAGAAGTTGAATATAATATAATATATTCTAAAATCATTGATTGTTGTACAGTGGATTTTCTGAGTCATTGTTCTTTCTTAGCATGATCTTTTTATTTTCTTGCACAAATTCATTCATAGCTTTAGTGTAACAAAGTCTTGGAATATGATTATTGGGCTCTGAATTGCACATCATGAGAATCTCTACCATTGTGATTAATATATATCAGCACATTTCTATCCTGTAAAAAAACTGAAAAATATTCATTATTTCAGGACATAGAATTTAGGTCACTCTTAGGTAATTTTTAAAATTATGTTATGATTGAGAAGAGACTTGTTATAGCTTTAATTTATTGCAGAAGCCAAGATTTCTGTTATAAATAGAATTTTATTCCATATTAAATACCCCACTCTTGCTGATTTATGTATAATATGTAAGGTTTAACTATTGACAATTCCTTTCCCACAGCCCATAAAATTAATCCCAGATAGCCTTCTTTCCATAAGCCATAAAGACAAAGTGAGCTCTTTAACTCCACTTGATTTTAGTGGACCTTACTGCCAGACATATTATCAATTTCAGCCATAATCTTCAAATCCACTACACATCAGTCAACAACATCTCAGAGTTATGCTGATTAAATAACTTCTAAAATTAGTTGAAGAGCTGTAGGAATAAAGAGAAGCCTTTGGTCAATGCTGGCTTTGTGCTTCAGTACAGGTAGTCCTTGACTTACAACAGTTCATTTAGTGACTGAAGTTACAATGAAAAAAGTGACTTATGTTTGTTTTTCACATTTACAACCGTTGCAGCATCCCATAGTCACATGATCAGAATTCAGATGCTTGGCAACTGACTCATATTTATGACAGTTGCAGTGTCCCAGGGTTGTGTAATCACCTTTTGTGACCTTCTGACAAGCAAAGTCAATGGGGAAGCCAAATTCACTTAACAACAGTGTTAGTGTAATAACAACTGCAGTGATTCACTTAACAACTGTGGCAACAAAGGTCATAAAATGGGGCAAAATTCACTTAACAAATATCTTACTTAGCAACAGAAATTTTGGGCTCAACTGTGGATGTAAGCTGAGGACTTCCTGTTCTTGGCTTTATATTTTGCGTTAAATGTAATGTTCTGGTTAGCAATGTTCAGCTATTTCAAGTTCAAAATCTGGGAGCTATGAAAAACATTTGTTGTGTTTGCATAAAAGAGTCAGTCCCAAATGTTTTTGCAAGTGGTTTGCTATTGCCTTCTGCCTAGACCTCAGAGAGATTGACTGACCCAAATTCATCCAGTGGTGTCTTAAGATAGGAATAAAACTCATGGTATCCTGCTTTCTACTCTGGTGACTTAAGCCACTGCACAAACTGGCTTTCATTAAAAAATGAAGCATGCTACTTTTTTTTTTATAATCACAGATTGTAACCAGGTCTGAACTTAAAATATAATTTAATTTACATAGCTTGAGCCTAATGTTCAGTTATTGTTTATCCTATTGCAGTTTCTTTCTGTTTGCAAACAGTGTTAAAATATTGTATGCCATTCTGAAATTAAGTTGAACTAATACAGGTAAAGAAAATGGTACATCAACATCAAATCTTGTAAAAAGAGTATATAATATATATAAAAACTGCAAAGATAGTATAGAAAATACAAGGATGTTGTTTTCATTAGTATTGCCCATTATATGTGTTATTCCAGCCTTCATCAGATAAGATGTGACTGGACAGGGACAATGGTACTTTTAAGTGTCCATCATTTGAAGGCATGGGAAACCATATCTGTGTTGTTGCAAAGACAACTCATGAACATGCCATGAAGTCACCAAGATTGGGATTTGAAGAACCCTATTCTCTTTAAATAGTAACTCTACATAATCTACCAAATAGAAACAGGAGAGATTATGGCAATTCTGAAATGAGTCAAGAAGACTATTTAACACAGAGCACAGGACTGTGATTATATACTCAGGGAAGAATAAGAAACAAACCTTGAGAATCAGCTTTACTGCAGTGGCAGCTAAAATGTAGTGGTGAAAGCTTTCTCAGAGGATATCGGTGAGAAGGAATTAAATTGTCTTCTGGATGTTTCCTAGACTTGCTAGACTGGGAATTATGGGAAGGGCCCTGGGCCTTGCTTAGAAGCATGATAGGTGGAGATCTGTGTTTGCTTTGCCCAGGATGGTCTCTTAACCATTACAGGAAAGTCTTTGTTGTTGTTGTTTTACAAGAAAGACGGAGGTACAAATAGTAATACCATATAGATACACATTGGAAAGAACCACCTAACTATCCTTAATTATGAATCTGAACAGGAACTGCCAGTGATTCAGGACAAGCAGGATGGGAACTTTCTCTTTCTTGCCCTCAATCAGATCCCATTACTGTCTTTTCCGTATGATACAGACTGTCCTGGACTCCTTACAAGAACCTGCACATTTGCAGAGGTTTCAGTATTTGCTCTGCTTTAATCCTACTTTTTGTTGTTACTTTTTCTGCTGTTGTCTTAATTTATCTCTACAAATATGGAGACATACATGATAGATGTTGGTTCCAGTCAAGCTGTAATCAATGATTTGCAATACATATTTTCACTTTTCATTATTTTTAAACTGGCAGTGAGAGAAAATGGAGTGAGAGTTTTTTTCTTCATTAAAGCTCCATTGTGTCTTTTTTAAAGTGCTGTAAATGATTTAACAAGTAAACGTAGGTTTAAAGATCTGCTTTGAGGTAGTTGAATGAATCAAGAACCCCACCCCAAACAAATGGTTCTTGGCTTAGGACCATTCATTCAAGAAATGTTTGAAGGCACAGCGATGCTGAAAAAATAGACATAGGACCAGTCCTCAAAGTTCCAGACATCATAGCATTCCTGAGGTTATGTGATTGCAATCCAGGTGCTGGTGTGCCTGGCTCGCAACTACAGTGTTGCAGATAGCCATGGTCATGTGATCACCATTTGCAACCTTCCCTGCTCCCTTCTCACAATCAAATTCAGTGGGGAAGCTGACAGGGAAAATTGCAAGTCACCCCAATAAGTTACTCCCGTTTTTATTTCCGTTTCTGCTGGCTCTTTCCTGGCCTCCTGTGATTCTCACACATGATTTGTGCCAGCCTTCCCAGGCCGTCTCCTGGCCTCCTGTGGCTTCTGTATAGCCTGCCCCAGCCCTCTCAGACACTACCCTGGCCTCTCCCCACCATTGGTATCCTTGCATCACCCCCACGTTCCATACCTGTAACTTTCACCCCTTTCCACTTAAAAAGTCTTGAGTTGTGACGCCAATCAGGACAGCCTGGGATTGCTATCACTAAGTGATGTGGTCATGTGATGTTGCCCTTTACAACTGCATTGATTAGTGATGGCAATCCTGGTCCCAATTACTGTTATAACTCAAGGACTACCTGTACAACATTTTTGCATCCATATTTTAATGTTTCTTGACCCTTCTTTGCCTAGTGTGATCTTTGGGCCCACCTGCATGTAGCACTGTTTCCAGTAAGGTGAGGGACAGCCCTTATTGAATTCATTTAATTCTAAAAGAGTCCACAAGTGAAGAGAGTTGGAAAGTATATTGTGTTTTGAATCATGGAAGAGGAAATTGCTTAGAAAACTAATATGTTCCTTTGGAATTAGGGATGACAGGGTTTATCTATCAGCATCAGACATAAATAGACAAATGCCTGTTAACATATTATCTGAAAACTGCATATATATATTTTGCTTTTTTAGGACTTGCCAAACAGGTTGGGCATAAGACCAAAGTATATGAGGAAGCTATGACTTTACCTTTTCAGTAAACCTTGAAATTAGGCTAACTGCCAGTGACAATTAGTGCACACTGGTAGGTTGAATTATTTTAGATCAACATAAATAAGGAGAGAAACATTATGAAATAATGATAAAAATGACTATATCACTGATGGATAGGTTTAATTAGCTAGACATCTGTTGAGTATCAAGTACAGAAAAAAAAACATGAATCACCAGGAGTTCCTTGTGTTAAACAAGAGTAATTTAATGATGCAAAAAATAGGAAGACAAGCTAAAAGAAACATTACTCAGGTTCTTGTACCATGTTGACAAGGAGGAAATGACCAAGAATGTGACTATAATGGAGATGGTTTGAAAAGCCATCTAACAATTACATGAATTTATAATTTAATTACTAGCATGTGAAAATACTTTTGCAATAATTCTAGACAACTACATTTAAATTTCTTATCAGTATTCTGCCCTGGAGACCATGCTAGGAGGGTATGTTTAATCCTCTTCTGAAAACCTGAATAGGTTTTATTAAATCTTACTTAAGAACATACCTGTCATACTCTGGCCTCATATATTGACTTTTTATCCTAGTTTTAATCCTTACTTCAAGGGAGGTGATGGATTTCTTTTACCTCACTGGAATATTTTTAGAGGCATATATATTGCTAACATTGAAATAAAAATTCTACAGATTATTTCATAACTATGCAATTATGTAAGAAGTTATCCATAGTTAAGCATGATTTTTTTTAAAAAAAAAAATCCAGTGTTTTGGGTTTGCACAAGATGCTGTGCAATGCTCCTAAACCATGATTAAGTTCACACATTTACCTACATTAAAATGTGGTTAGTTAGTTTATGGTTCAGTGCAGCTGATGATTGTTAACATTTTTAAATGTTATAGTTGTTCTGAGTGGCTTACAAAACTGCATATGTAATATATAAAATTCTGTAATCACTTATAATTCTAGAGTAGCCTCTAGACAAGATGAGCAGCACACACATCTAGTAAATAAATAATAATACAACATTGAAATGCTGGTGTCCTTGGTACTCGTTGAGCTTGATAGTTTTCTTGCAGACATTTCATTACCCAATGAGGTAACATCATCAGTGCACTAAAACTTAAAAATCATCATAGCAAACTAGATCAACATGACTGAATTTTTTAGATTAAATAGATAATTGCAATTTAAAACCTTTTTGAAATATTGTTAGTTTTGTGCCAATTTTGGCATTCCAACATTTTTTCAATGTATGGTTATACATAGTGCATTTCTCAACTACAGAATATAAAGATGACAAGTGTCATATAGAAAATTATATTTAGCTGTTTGACAGTGTCATTGAATGTTAACAAAGATTTTGAGTTGTTTTCTGTGTGATTGGAGGGGAAAGAAGAAATGCATCCCTGTTGCCATAGAAACTAGGCCATTATTTCTTGCTTTGCCATCCTGTACTGGTAGCTTCATTGCTGGGAGCAAGACTTTTTTTTTATTCAGTTCTAGTTGTTGACTACTTGCAATAGAATGAAGAAGTGTCTTCGTGTTTGAATATGCAACCCATGAGCAGCAGTGCAATGTAAATAGATAATTTCCCCTTTGAACAGGTAACTATATTCACCCTTTATCTGAATCAAATATGATTATTTATGTGTAGTAAGATAGTGTAATATAATAACTATGTCTAAAAAAAGGTTATAAGAAAATATGAGTATGTATATGCACATGAGGCTGCTGTGTGAGCATATTCATTGCCATGAGGTGAGGTATCATCAGTACGCTAATGATGCCCAACTATGCATCTTGTCCCCTGTAAATTAAGCAATATTGTGTCTTATCCAGGTATCTGGAGGCTCTGAGGATCTGGATGGGAAGAACATGCTGAATTCTGATAAAACTAAGTGGCTCTGGGTTTAGGACCTTACTGATTCCAAGCCATTTTTGGTGCTGGATGCCCCAGACAGATTCAGTGAACAATCATGACTACTGCTTGAGGACCAGGTGGTTGTCATGCCTAGGAAGATCTTTGCACAGCTTCAGCTCATGCCTCAGTCACCTCCAGATTGGGACAATTGTGACTACTGCATGGGACTTGTTGAAGAGTATTCAGAAACTTCAGCCAGTGCAGAATGCAGCATGCAGACAGTTATATGTGCTGCTAGGACAGCATATATAAACCTCTGCTCTGCAATTTGCATTGGTTGCCAGTTTGCTTTTGGGTCCAATTCAAGGAGCACTTTTTCACTTTTAAAGACCTTCATGGCACAGAACTGGGTTGGGACCACCTCTCCCCAATTATATTAGCCCATCCCATTAGGCAGAAAGGGCGTGCTGCTGATACCATCAGCCAGGAATGGGTCCCAGGCAATAGGCTTTCTGTGCTGTGGTACCTGCCTTATGGAACATCCCTCCTCCATCAACATTAGATTAGCTCTATCTCTTTTGATGTTCTGGAAGTCCCTCAAGACCTGGTTATACCATCAGGACTGGAGGTCCTAGGGAACTAGAAACTTATTTAGATGGTTCCACTATTGAGGTTGATGTACTTATTTTTCTGTTTGGGGCTTGTATATAATTTTACTTTTAATCATCTCCATTTCTAATGCTGATTTTTCTATTTTAAATGTTATTTTTATGCATGTATTGTTTTTTCTTGATCATTGTACACTCCCCAGAGTCACTTCTCATGATATGGGCAGCTATGAGATAGATAGATAGATAGATAGATAGATAGATAGATAGATAGATAGATAGATAGATAGATAGATAGATAGATAGATAGATAGATAGATAGATAGATAGATAGATAGATAGATGGATGGATGGATGGATGGATGGATGGATGGATGGATGGATGGATGGATGGATGGATGGATGGATGGATGGATGGATGGACGGATGTAGCTACCTATGTTCAGCTATATTAGGCAAATACGATTCCCATCAATGTATAACTAACACAATGAGATAGTTAAATAAAGGGGAATATGTTAATGGTATTCAGAAAGAGAGAACAGCCTCATGTTTCAGTTCAGTACTGGTTATTTAGGATGGTTGTACTGGAGTAAATCAAGATACCTTTCATTCTTGCTATCCATTTCAGAATTTTACTAATATGTATTTAAAGTGTTAAAGAAATGTGACGTATATATTTAAATAATTTTCTGAAAAGGGTAGCTTGGGGAAACTTTCTGAATTATGAGCAATCTTCTTTGCTTTGTCTCTCAGATGTTTTGCTGCTTCAATTTGTCTATTTTGTTATAAAACAGTATTCCCATACTAGGCAATTAAGGAACTATCTGCTTTATGTGAATCCATGATAATTAAAAGCTGGCAATAATGCTGAAATGGAATGTTTATCTTCAGTCTTTTTCATACAGCTTCTTTTCATAAGTGTGTTTTTTTCACTTTTACAACACTGTTATCACTCCCCTTTCCTTCCAATTAAAACCCATGTAATTCTTATTAGTTCACACAGTGACAAATTTTCTATTTAAAGTGTGATGAAAAATATTAAACAATGGAAACTTTGTATCCTAAGACTATAATATCTGATTTAGAAAATATTTCCAGGTTGTAACCCATAAGAAAAAGTATATTGCGCTTTTAAAACTACAGACTTTGATTCAACTGCTTAAAAGCTCCCAACAAGATGTTCTGTTTCATCTGCATAGATGAACATCTACAGAGGTCTATAGGACTGGCTGTAAGTGTAGATACTAATCACTGGACCAGAATAGCAGTCTTCAGAATCTACATATTTATTCCAGTGTGCATAAACCATTCTAGCAAGCTTTCATTTCTTCAGCTATTATTTATATGGCTTTTTCATATATGTATTTTCAATTGCTTTTTATTCTTTTGAAGCAGGTGACGTGGTAGCCAATGAAATATACTCTGTATTCACCCTGTCCCTCTGATGAAACTAAGTTAACTAACAATAATGGAGGTTTCAGAACCATGGCTTCATAATATAATTTTGGAATTCTCCTACAGGCTACGTTTGAACTGGTCACTTCAGAAGCCTCATACTACAAAAGTTTGAATTTATTGATATGTCATTTCATGGAAAATGATCGACTGAAAAAGATTTTACATCCTTCAGAGGCTCACATCCTCTTCTCCAATGTCCTGGATGTCATAGCAGTCAGTGAACGGTAAATCCTTAAATGATTGTTATGAGTAGAAAAGAAACTTCCTCATCTTTTCCCTGAAAGGGACAGATAGTGATTATTAATAACAGTAGTAAAACGTACAGTATTGTTCAAAATTGCTTCTCTCAAATGGTAAGGTTGCTAAATCCTATATCTTTAGCATCAGAAGCAGCCACATTAGAAAACTGCATCAGACGAGTCCAATTTCTTCCTGCTGTAGGAAAGTGGACTTAGGTTGAGGGAATTATGGATGGCACCATGATGGTTAATATCTCACTGCTGATTTTCAGTCCTGTTCTTTTTTGGACTCCTCCTGCAGAGGGGGCAATGTGTGTAAGAACAGTCCTGTTAATCCCATATATTATCTCTAGAATTAAAGACAGTGTGTCTTTTTAGTTGAACATTATGGAAAAACAATGTTGCGTTGGACAGGTTTCTCATTTGTCAAGAGTTAGATTCATATGACATAAATAATTCCAGAGTGGCAATGTTTCAGAGTGAACTCAAACTAGAAAAAGCTGTAAATATTCTGGCTTTCTCTCTATGTATTTACCAGATTTTTACTGCAGTTGTTATGTGAATATCAGTCATGATATTTATTCCTGCACCTATACATCTCATAGGATTATATACTCCTCATTATAAAGCTACATCTCTCCCTGGGAATCAAAGGTCTAGCCACTGGTATGTGGTCACGTATACATGCTGTATTCCCTACCCGTGAAGTGAGAGCAACAAATTTTAATTTACAGAGAACAGTGCCAAGAATTGGTTATTAATTAAAAAAATGAAACCAAGAATCCTTCACTAAATTCTTGGTCACATTATTTTTCCACAATCTGTCTAGAGTTTAGTTTGTCTCAGCTTAAAAATTGTACCATCAGTATATTTTGCTCACATTTTGTAATAAATTACTTAAACTTATTTATCAGATAAAGGGAAAATGACTAGACCAGTCATGTTTTAGTTTACACTGGGTAATATTTTTAAAAAATAATGAACTTTCAAATATAATGCTCACATGGCTCAAATGTAGTATAAAACAAATCAAGAGAGATCTCCTTCAGCAATGCAAATAAAAGTCTATATTTTACAACTTTCCATGCTTCTTCTTGCTGGAAAGAATTGAAGCAAAATACAAACTGAAAGTTCTGCTGCAATCCTTGCTTTTCCTCTTTGTTGACTTTATTTTTATATTTATTTGAATGATTAATTCTTGATTTCTCATTTAGATTTCTCTTAGATCTTGAGAAGCGAGTAGAAGAGAACATTGTAATCTCTGATGTCTGTGACATTGTCCATCAGCATACTATTAGCCACTTCTCAGTATATGTCACTTACGTCTCCAACCAAACCTACCAGGAAAGAGCTTACAAGCAAATTCTGTGAGTGTAATTTCTCAAGCATGGCTTTGCTAATGAAACAATTTAACTCCAGCACAGCAACTGGATAACTTTCAGGAACTTAACAGATAGCTCACAGGGCAAAGTTATTTCCCCCAGGTTTTAGGAATTCATGTCTTTGTTCTACGTATAATTAAGTGCTTACCCTGTAATTCATTTCATGCCAGAATAAAAGACAAAAAGATACATATCTGATCAGAAAGAGGGATATTACCATTGGGCGTTGTTCTGTCCCTCAGTCTGCATGGCATAATTTTTATAACAGATAATTAAAGGCGTTCGGGTGTGTGTGTGTGTGTGTGTGTGCATCTCCTTGCCCTCCTTTAATCTTGGCAGCATACCTTTTCTTCATACTTTTTGATGGAAGGACAGAATCTCTTTTAAGCGGTGAGCCCATGAAACTATGAGATCCTTTTTGTTGTGAGCCTTTTTGTGACTGATAACACATCTGATTTTACTAGCTTAATGAAGAATGGTTCAGAAAATTGGAACAGACCATAAATATTGCAGATAACTCTAGTCTTTTAGGAAAAAAATCTTCATTACATTAAGAAGTGAACTAACAATTGTGAGCACACACATAAAAACAACAATATAAATTGATCATAATAAGCAGAGTTAAAATACAGCTTGTAGGTTCCCTAATAATTACAGCACCTTGCTCTCCTTGAACCAAGATGTATCCTGATAAAAGTCAGGAACATTTTTACCAAAGTCATTTAAGAAAAGCTAGGCAGAATCATATTTACAGTTAAAAATTGAGCTGTTCATAGTGATTCATGCTGAAGTCCTCAGTACCAAATATATTCAGTAAAGATTTCAGAAACTAAATCAAACTGAGGTCCAGAGGAGGGTTAATAAATTGTGGCCACTCCAAAGTTGTGCCCGCTTCCAGGACATGGCCTAGGGAGGCAGAGGGGCAGAATAGCCTGCTCTCCTTCCTCAACACCTCTGCAGCCCAAGGTCTGCGGGGACCCAGCGGGGTGGGATGGGGAGAGATAGCGGGTTGGTCATTAGGGAAGATGAATTGCCAAGTGCCTAAATTTTGTCCAGATATCTGTGGGGGTGCTGAAGCAGCTGTAACTTCAGGCAGGGGTTGTTAAGTCCCTTCAGCGCCATTGTAATTTTGAATGGTTGCTGAATGAATGGTTTTAAATTGAGGACTATCTACAGGCAAACGTCTATTACTGCCATTCTGGCTAAAATTTATTCCTGTGATTCAAGGTTAAATTGCTCCTAAACAAGTATTTAATAGCATGGAACAGTATTCCTTAGAGATTTGTGATGTTACAGGATGGAAATCTTGCTTTGAGAACAGTTTTTACATAGGAAAGATAAATTCAGGAATTCTTGTGTCAACTTCTGGTTAAAAAATTGAATGAGTGCAAATCATTAAAAAGATCAATTGTAATTAGATGAGAAGTAGTGCATTCTCTGATATTTTTTTTACTATGACTCCATTTGAAGTTGCTTCATAACCAAGAATTAAGCAACAAAATAGGGATATAAAGTCAATGGGAAAACTTTCAAATAAAAGCTACAATGGATATTCCACTTAATGTGCTTCCTGTTGTATATGCGTTGCATAATTATATTCCTGTTCCAATTCCAGGGCCAAATTGGCCTGTGGTTTTTCCATCCATTCCTTGTCTTCTTTCAGAAAATCCCATCTGGTGGCTCATCTGGATCGCACCAGGCCCAGGATTCACTTGAGCCAGAGTTCAGGGTTTGCCTCAACTGTCTTCCAATGATGATGGTGCCTATAAAGCAGAAATGCTCAATCAAAAATCCCTGATAGCCTGGGATGCAGCTTTCAGAGATGTCCAAATTGTTATCAAACTGTAATTTTAAATGTGAATGAAGAAGGAAATAAGTGAATATATGACTGAGGAATAAATGCTTATCTGTACTTAGTTTTACTTACATTTAAATATGAATTAAATTAAATGTAGTTTTTCTCCTAGTCCACCTGCTAGTTTTTGGATTCTGGTATACCATTCAAAGGCCAAGTGCAGCCCTAACTGGAAAGAGCTGTTTGGCACTTTGGCCTTAAACCAATAATTTAGATTTAATTTTTTATTCCAGAGGCTTCTCTCTATTGTAGTTCATGATGAACACAAAGTTCCCTTACAATGCTGCCTTTTCTTGGCTGTGAGGAATCCAATAACATAAGCTTCCTTGCAACATAAACAAAAATTGTGAGCTGCTTTTCTGTACTACTGAATGGCAGTAGCCATATCACTGACAGACTGTGCCTGTCAGCGTGAGCTTCCCATCTGGGTCAGGTGAATTCTTCATCTCAATATTTCCAGCAAGGTTTCCCTTGGTCAGAAAGGGACCTTATATTATATATTCTATTTCCTTTATAGAAAGCTGCTTTCTATGTCTATATGCACTTCACCATACCACAATAATCTGACTGTGTAAAAATGTATAATTAAGTCTCTGACTCAACTGCTTGGACACACTCTCCATTCACATACACCCCCACACAAAGCATAGGCAGCTAAGTCTGTATATGTTATACAAGGGAAGCTCTTACTCTTTCTTGCACATAAAAAGTCTATTTTTTCATTCCCCAATGCTATAAATAGACTCAACCATAAGCCAACATTCAGAGTGCTAATATTTTGCACCACAATTTTCAAAACAAGACCCAAGGACCAAAGGCCAGTAGTATTGAGAAAGGTAGTGTCATAGATTAAAAGAATAACATAGAGCAGATCAACTATTCCTACACGTTTAAAACAAAAGGAAATAACAAATACATCTCTTAATCTGTCTGTTTTGTCAGCCAAGACAAGCCAACTTTCCGGGAGGTGATCTTACAATTGGAACTGGATCCAAAATGCAAAGGCCTGCCTTTCTCATCTTTCTTGATTTTGCCTTTTCAAAGAATCACTAGGCTGAAGCTGCTGGTACAGGTACAACAAATTTATATTTTTCTTTTCATTCTTATTTGGGTGTCAGCTGTGAAGGAGATGACAACATTCAAATGGGAAATGAAAAGCCAATAAGGAACATTTACGGGAATTAGGCTTAATAGAAGATCTGTAAAGTCTCTTTTTAGTGTTGATATAGATGGTACTACTAAATTAGCACCATCCTCTTATACATGTATTCATGTAGAATTGTTCAACAATAATATCAATTTACCAATACCTACAATATATTCATATATACAGACAGACAGACAATATTTGATCTGGAATTGGAATACATAGAGAAAATCCCTATTAAAAATATCATACTGTATTATCAGAACAAGGTACACGGTTTCTATAAAGCAAGTTAATAACATTTTTCCTGCTCTTTGTGTAGAATATCCTCAAGAAAGTGGAAGAAAAATCCGAACGTGAAATCACTGCTCTTGAGGCTCACAAGGAACTGGAAATAGTAAGCTTATTTAGATTTTTCACTTTCTCTTTTAGGCCATTGCAGTTGTAATGAACTGAAAGCCAGGAAAATGACTGATACAATATTTTTGTATAAAATTCACTTCCTTTAGTTGGCCTTAAAAAATACCATTCAAGCAAGTGTCTAAGTAGGGGTTGATAATTTGACACATCTGTATCTTTACAGAAAATACGTTTTCTGAGGAAAACGGATTCAGACTTTTGGATCCAAACCTTTGGTCAGACATTTGAAGGTGATAAAAATCCATGGAGAGTAGTTAATTTAATTAGCTGTCACCATTCAAAGACTGTTAATAGGTCAGATTTGCATCTAGAAGTGCAGAATTACTTTTATGATCCCAAAATTGTTGAGTCATGGCATATATTTTTAAAAGTGTTTCATTTCATTTGAACTTCATTTTAGGAATCCCCTGAGCATGTGTCCTTTCTGTCTAAAGGCATATTTCTGGGCTAGGACAAATTACAAATTTTACTCTTAAACTGAAGCAGTGTCTGATAAGAAGTGAAATATGAAGATATCTAGCCTCCCTTGGCCATGCAGGATGACAACTCTGTCTCCGGTCTAGTCCATCCATGTTAAGACCAAAGGTATACGTATGGCCTACACATATAGGCAGCCAGTTTGGTCAAGTGGTGAAAGTGCTGTCCTAGAAACTAGGAGAACTTGAATTCCAGTCCTGCCTTAGGCATGAAAGCCAGCGAGGTTACTTTGAGCCAGTCACACACTTTCAGCCCAATCCACCTAACAAGGTGGTGGTTGTGGGAAAAATAGGAAGAAGATGGAGTACAATAATAATAATAATAATAACAACAACAACAACAACCAACAATAACAATGATAATAATAAAGTTGGAAGGGACCTTGGAGGTCATCTAGTCCAATCCCCTGTTCAGGCAGGAAACCCTTTACCATTTCAGACAAATGGCTGTCCAGTCTCTTCTTAAAAACTTCCAGTGTTGGAGCATTCACAGCTTCTGGAGGCAGGTTGTTCCACTGATTAATTGTTCTAACTGTCAGGAAATTTCTCCTTAGTTCTAGGTTACTTCTCTCTTTGGTTAGTTTCCATCCATTGTTTCTTGTCCTGCCTTCAGGTGCTTTGGAGAATAAGCTGACCCCCTCTTCTTTGTGGCAGCCCCTATGATATTGGAACATTGCTATCATGTCCCCCCTCGTCCTTCTCTTCATTAAACTAGAGATATCCAATTCCAGCAACCGTTCCTTATATGTTTTAGCCTCCAGTCCCCTAATCATCTTTGTTGCTCTTCTCTGTACACTTTTTGTACATTTGCTCTGTACATTTGCTGCCTTGAGTTTCTTATAAAGTAATAAAGGTGAGATAAAAATCTAACAATAAATACAAATAAATAAAAAGCTAAACACTTATTTCTATCTAAAACATGTTATAAGCTACTGTGTGATTTTTACCACACACAAAAGCCAATTATGACCTTACCTGGAGTGGGAGTACCTTATGACAGTGACTCATGTGCTTATCACCATTCGATTGAAATGCTGCAATTTACTCTACATGAGCTGCTTTCAGAAACCATTCGGAAACTGCTTGGTTCAAAACCCAGCAACCCATGCATTAGCTAAAATGCTAGGACCACATTCCCCTTATGCTGCTGGCATTACTTTGATTTGTCAGTAAATTCCACAGTACAATAACTGGCTTTGACTTATAGAACTCTATATTGTATTACTTGGTATCTCCAGAATTGCCTTCTTTAACTAGAATAAACCTATTTAAATCCCCATTACAAGCCCGAGACCAGAAGAGGATCAATCTTGAGAGCATTATGAAAGCAAGTTAAAATGAAGCCCTTTTAATTAATTGGATACATCATGTATTTTTTATAACTGTGCATTCTCTATTTCAAATTTGGTTGAATTATTTTATATTTTGTTTACATTGGATGTACGCATATACTAACGCATACAACTGACAGTTGTATGATTGGGTCACTATAAAAACTGAATATTTATTTAGCAAATTTATTTGGCCACCCAACTCACATATTCTGGCTTTGGCATGGTTTAATAATGAGAACTGAATTACAATTTGACAGAAACCCAGTATGTTGAACAGTTCATAACATATTGGCAAGTACATAGCAAAAGTTATGTAGCAAGTAGAAATATATCTTTGAAACCATTCAAAAATGATTTTTTTGATTAGCCCTCAATATCTCTGGGGACAGGATCTTAATAGCATATTAGAATATACACTAAGTCTTACAGCCAAATATTTTAGTGCAATTTGCCCATCCTGTTTGAATGAAACATTAAATTTTAAAGGCATTATAGCTTTTTATATGTCTTTGCCCAAACATTAAAGACATATAGTCAGAGAATATTTTTAAATGTGTCCATTTACACAGTGAAAAAGAGTGAATCAATCTAGATTAGAAGATTTCTTAAATAAAAATATCAAAAATGATCAAAAGAAAAACAAAGTTTCCCTTGAATTGAGCTTAACTTCTGGTGACTCATGAACATATCCATGGTATTTGTTTAGCAATAATATGGAAGAGATTTGCTATTGCCTTCTGCCAGTGAATGAAATTATGACAATGGGAAGAATTTGAGTGACAGGAAGTCTTTAGAAGATCTTAGGGAATTTTGATATCACTCCACACCTGCATGTTGAATAGGCTGGCAGATGCACCTACAATTATAGTTAAGGCAAATAGACAAGGACTTGCCTAACCATAAGTTAATCTAAGTATTGCCCTACTTATATTGCCCTATGTTGTTTGCTTATTGCTATTATAAAGAGTTAGAATGCCACCTTCATTTTAACCGTCGTGTAAGCCCCAAGACAGGACCTTAGGACAAGAAATGCTATTTCTGAAGTTTCCTTATCCTTCTCTTTTAGGTAGTGAAGGCATGTAATGAAGGAGTTAGAAAGATGAGTCGCACAGAACAGATGATCAGCATCCAAAAGAAATTGGAATTTAAGATCAAGGTATAAATACAAGCTGGTAAATCATGATGAGAAGACAATTGGGTTTTAAAGAACATGCAGAATATTATGAAAGCAGGTTATCTGAAAAATAGGATTTGGGATTGTGGAGAAACGTTTCTTTGCTTGATGAAGATAAACTGTGATCTGATGAATTTTGAGGAAAAAATATGAATATATGTTCTAATTTTGACTAAGCAAAACATTATTTAGACCTCCTTTTCTTGGCTTATGTTAACAGAAGGACTAGCTAGAGTGAAATGGCTGACATTTATACTGAATAATGGATTCAAAATTCAAATCTGTCTTCTGCCATAAAAAGAACTCCACTTCTTTTTATTTTTTATTTTATTGTGAGGAAATATTGCAGAAAGCAATGCCGTTCATGCTGCCTTGAATTCCTGAAAGAATTAGAGAATATAAATCAAACAAATAGATTCAGGATGTATTTTGAGGAATTAAAAATCTTGTTACTTGCTGTTCTGTTCGCAACACAGACATGCAGACGAGGCAGTTGATGCAAAAAGATGTTCTTTATTTGGTACTTGCACTGAACAGAAGCCAGAACAGAAGAGAGCGAAGGAATGGCAACATGCCCTTTTTATACTCCCCTGCAAGGGGAGGCTCAACCAATGACTGCAGGCTATTCTCCCGCCTCGCACATGCGCACAAGGCTGGAGACAGCCTGTCTGGGTCCCGGGCAGACATGTGGTCTGTCCGGGTCTCTGCAATGGTCCCGGGCAGACATGTGGTCTGTCCGGGTCTCTGCAACTTGTTTCCAGTCATCCTGGGCCTTGCTGAATGACTCAGCAAGGCCCAGCCTTTCTACAGACTTTCTGAGCCTTGCTGAATGACTTCAGCAAGGCCCATTACATAACACCCCTCCCCTCTTGGATTAAACAATACATACATACATTGTTTAACACTATATACACAACAATATCAATCAGGCCGGATGGCCCGTCTTACAACAGCCTTTACTTTACAACCCTTCCCCAGTTCCTGGGTCAATCCACGTTCTTTCCCCTTTTAACAATATGTACACCTCAGGGACCTCACATGATCTTGTAACTGTTTGGAGGACCCTTACTCATTCTGCAACGTGGAAACAGACTGGGTTTAAGTAAGGTTATACTTATTTGAGGTAGGTGTTGCATAGGCATGAGTGCCTGGAGTGCCTGTTAGGTGTTACAATAGGCATAGGTGCCTGGAGTGTCTGCTAGGTGTTATAATACCCCAGGGCTTTTCCCTCAAAAGCTCAGGTGTTCCCCCTGCCAGCTGACTGGCTGGATCCGCTAGACCCAACACCAGAGTTCCTTGGGGGGGGGGTTGAGTTCCCCCAGTCCCTTGGCGGGACGAAGTTCCCCGGAATTCCCTGGGACTCCTCTTGGGAGCATTGTCCCTTGAGCCCAAGACCAGCAGCAGGAGTGCCTGAGTGGCCCATGTACGGGGATTTGTCCCTAGCCAGGGACTTCTGCCAGAGGCAGGAGCCGTCTCCATGGCAAGACCCCTCTCATCTGGAGCTGTCCCTAGCCAGGGACCGCTGCCAGAGTCAGGAGCCTTCCGTGGCAAGACCCCCATCTGGATCATTAGAAGATGCACCCTCGTGGGGAGACTGTGATCCCCCAATCATACTTGGGGTCCCCCTCCCCCCCGAGAGTGGAGCCAGGGGAGGAAGCGTGCCCTGGAAACCGCCAGCGTAACTGGTGGATGTGACGTCGGAATGAGCCACAAGATGGAAAAAGGACTTGGATTACTCCCAGTGAATGAACGTCCTATGACTAGAATGTGTCGCTATCACTTACACATCCTGAACATAGGAGCAAGAGGAGAGTGTATAAATTGTGCAGGAATGCTTACATGAGGATTACATGCAGGGTTTAGCATCTGTAGCCTTAGCAATGGTTGGTACACAATGCTACATTCTAAGTTGGAATCATACATTTAGCAATAGTGAAAACCCTTGTTTTCCCCATGACTTCTCTGATGTAACTCTTTACAGTTACTAACACATGTACAACATAGGCATTCTCTTTGGTACAATCAGGAGATGGTTTCCTTTTACAGTAACATGATACATACAACCAAGTGTTAAGGTAACCCCTTTATTGATGAAACCATTTGGAGTCCCAAGGTGCCTGCAGCCATGACACCTGTGAAACCACCCGGTCTGGGTGCAGCCTGTCCAGCTTTGTGATGAGTCTGCGACCCCAACGGAGTTCAGCTGGGCTCTTTCCAGTGGCTGTGCATGGTGTGGTGCGGTGTGTGAGAAGAAAATCAGCTAACCTGTGATGCCAGGGTCCTTGAGTGATTCTCTTTAATGCGTCTTTAGTGGTGCGCACCATGCGTTCAGCCTGACCGTTGGTGGCAGGATGGAAAGGAGCAGATGTGGCGTGCCGGATCATGTTGGCTTGTAGAAATGCCTGAAACTCAGAAGAGGTAAATTGTGGACCATTGTCTGAAACTAAAACATCAGGAAGTCCATGGGAAGCTAAAATTCCTCTGAGCACCTGGATGGTCCTGGCAGTAGTAGTAGAGGACACAGGAACGACCTCTAGCCATTTGGAATGGCTATCCACGAGGAGGAGGAAGAATTGCCCCTGAAAGGGCCCAGCATAATCAATATGAACGCGTGACCAAGGAGTGAGTGTCTCCTCCCACCTATGTACAGGGGCCTGGGGCATTTCTGGCCGTGATTGCTGGCACACTTGGCATCCCTGAACCTGGGCCTCGATGTCCTTATCGAGACCAGGCCACCATAGATGGCTGCGCGCAAGCGCCTTCATCCTCACTATTCCCGGATGTCCCTCATGAAGAGAGAGCAAGACTCTAGTCCTCAATGAGGCCGGAATGAGTACTCTGTTGCCCCACAGGATACACCCTTTAAATGTGGACAATTCGTGCTTCCTGCGCCAGAAACTCTGGAATTCAGCACCAGGACACGTGTCAGGCCATCCTGACAACACACATGTCAGCACGCGTGCAAGCGTGTGATCAGTGGCAGTTTCTGCAGCCACATCCCTAGCATTGAGGGCAGATTCAGGTAAGTCCTGAATAAAAGGAATATGCACAGCAGGAGCAGGGTCTGCCTCTATTTGTTTAAGAGGTAACCTACTCAGGCCAGCAGCGTGGCCCCTCTCAGTGCCTGGTTTGTGAACCAGGTTGTAATCACAAGCTGTTAAGAACATAGAGCATCTCAGCAGTCTAGGAGATATAATGTGTGGGGGGGTTGTTTGTAGGTAATAACAACTCCAGCAAGGCTTGTGCGTGGGGATTGTTTGTAAGTAGTAACAACCCCAGCAAAGGCTTGTGGTCAGTATAGACCATGGAATGGCGGCCATCGCATTCCTCACGCTGAACTCTTAGCGTGGCCTTCCCTTGCACTCTGACTCTTGAAACCTGAAAGTCAGGGAGGAAAACTTGGAGGGCCTGAGCTGGACTCGTGAGCCCCCCCCTGGAACAACCTGTATTAAAGGTGTCAGCAGCAATAGGAAGAGTGGACCTTGTGTCCAGCTCCATAGTCAGGGGAACTCCCTGCAACTTAACAACCATGCGCAGTTGTGTCTTAAGGGGCCTGTGAGTCCCTGTTTTACACACACCCCTACGGGACGCGCAGAAGCCCACCCTGGATTGGCTGGGGACCATGGTACCTTTCAGAGGCAACTCATTAGGGGACTTGTGTGTCTGGTGACTCAAGCAGGCTGATGCGATGTGGCCTTGCCTGCCACATGCCCGGCAACAGCAGAAGGAGAACGGCAATCGGCTCTCCTGTGGTGACCCCCACAGCCGAAACATCGAAGGGATGCAGGCGGTGGCCCTCTGTGCTGTTGCAGTCTTCTTGCCGTCACTGGTTGAAGTCTGTCCTCGGATTCGTTTCCGGAGGCCTCTCACACGACTTCTGGATGGACGGGGACTGCAGCTGGAGGGTTCTTGGTCGCGAAGTGTTGGACAGTGCTGTGCCCGATAGCCTCGTCCACGTCTCTCGCCGCAAGGAAGAAGGAAGGAAGGAGAAGGAGTTCCACGAAGCCAAGCCCACCTCCAGCGTTTACGTACTGGCAGGCGGCTGCTTCTCCAGGACGCCGCGCTTCTCGGAGAAGGGGGCCCACACAGCCGAGCCCGCTTCCAGCATCTTCATACTGGCAAGCGATGGCTTCTCCTTGATTCCTTCTGCTTCGAGGCATGAGAAGGGGTCCCTTGAAGCCGAGCTCGCCTCCAGCGTCTTCATGCTGGCAGGCAGTCGCTTCCATCGGACGCCGAACTTCTCTGCTCGTCAGGCCTGTAGGTGAGTAGACCTATTCAGCATCGTAGTAGTCTCCGATGCGGCGGATCCCACCTTCGTCGCCAATGTTCTGTTCGCAACACAGACATGCAGACGAGGCAGTTGATGCAAAAAGATGTTCTTTATATGGTACTTGCACTGAACAGAAGCCAGAACAGAAGAGAGCGAAGGAATGGCAACATGCCCTTTTTATACTCCCCTGCAAGGGGAGGCTCAACCAATGACTGCAGGCTATTCTCCCACCTCGCGCATGCGCACAAGGCTGGAGACAGCCTGTCTGGGTCCCGGGCAGACATGTGGTCTGTCCGGGTCTCTGCAACGGTCCCGGGCAGACATGTGGTCTGTCCGGGTCTCTGCAACTTGTTTCCAGTCATCCTGGGCCTTGCTGAATGACTGAATGACTTGCTGAATTCTGAATGACTCAGCAAGGCCCAGCCTTTCTACAGACTTTCTGAGCCTTGCTGAATGACTTCAGCAAGGCCCAATACATAACACTTGCCATCCCTGCTAGTTAGCTACATCCCATATAACTTATATCCTATATCATTATTTCACATTTACAATGAACATCTTTAATAAAGGGTAATAGGAATAGTAGCATGGTTAAAAACTGACACCACATTCCACCTCTTCAAAGAATGTAACTCTTGTTAATATAGGTTGCATCCATTCTAGGGTAGAGATGAGTAATAGTCCTTCAGTATCATTTTGTAACCATGAAGACCACAGTCATGGCATTAAAATTTGGAAGCAAACTGATTTTTAATACAAAACTCCAGATCACACTTTCAGCCTTCTGATTATGTTATTATCCCGCTGTAATACCCTATTGTTACTATGCCCCTGTTATATCTATGAATTTCTTCAAAGATCATAATGCCCAAAAGGTCCTAGCCCTTGTTTTAAGGGGGCAACTTTCCTTTCTTAGCAGTAAATTCTGATTAATTATGATCTCTGTTTTCTTTCCATAATTAGTCTGTGCCCATCATCTCTCATTCCCGCTGGCTGCTAAAGCAGGGAGAACTCCAGCAGATGAATGGCCCTAAAACATCCCGTACACTACGTACAAAGAAACTCTTTAGAGAAATCTACTTGTTCCTTTTCAACGACTTACTAGTACTGTGCAGACAAATTAATGGGTAAGTCTGAATTAGACAAATTTAACAATTCTGAGAGAAATTATTCTTCATTAACAGTTAATGTTTATTAATATATTGTTTATTTACAACAATAATATTTTATAGCCTATCTATCATCCAGGGGATCTCATGTTACTACAGCCCTAGCTGTAGGCATAAGTATTAGACAAATCTTTTTAGCTGTTGCTATTGTTTTAACCAAATTTGGCCTCTAGAATGATATCCCCCCTTGGAGATTGGGACTGCTCTTAGTTTCCTGATTCTATGCAAATTGTTAAAAAACTGATTATTCTTCCAGGCCTTGGGTTATGATGGTGGTCAAGCCACTTTGTGTTTGGAAGGGGCTTCTTTGGTATCTTTTTTTTTTCTTTTGTGTTATGGGGTTGATTCTTCTGGTGAATTGTGTTCCCTTTTCTTAGATATATTTTTTCTTTTTTATTATTTTTTATTGCCCACACTCATTATGCAATCAGGTGGCTTTAGAATTGAAACATTAAATTAAATTAAAAATAAATCCATAAATATCTATGGAGATTCTCAGTCATCTTCTAGTTGTCCCAAAGATGCTTTTCCACGAGGCAATAGGACTTTCTTGTTTTTCTTACATTCCCCACCATCCAGTCAGAGCTGAAGAAGCTTCTTGGATGAGAAGCGAAACGTCTTCAAAGAAAAACAAGAAAGTCCATTTGCCTCGTGAAAAAGCATCTTTGAGATGAATACATACATGTTTAGAATTTTGGATTTTTTAAATTAAGAATTGTTACCTTTCATTTCCTAAATTGTGTGGCAAAGTGTCCTTAAGAAATGGAGATTTGAAACCGAGAAAGATTGGTTAAACCTCTCCTGTTGGTCCTATTACTTCTAAATCCCACTTCTCAAGGCAAAATGGAAGTGATGGATTTCTCTTATCTCCTACTCAAAATTGTTAGTGAATTTTCACATCAGTTATGTAGTTTTAGAACTTAATATAAAGAAAGGGGGGATACTAAACAATGGGAAATTTTTACAGTATTACTTTCTTGCTCATTGAATACCTGTCTTAAGCATAAAAGCCAACTGGGTGACTCTGGCCTAGTCATTCTTTCTCAGCCTCATAGGGTTGTGGTGAGTTTGTAGGAGGGAGAAAGAAAAAAAATTGATATAATCTTATCTCACTGATTGTGTGTATATATCAATAGTCTTTCTTGATGAACAATCAAATGGTCCTTATTATTGTTCTCATCTGAGCCTTTTGCAGTTGGGTTTCTTACTCTATTTTTCATTCTTCTGGTCTCATGCCTTCTCTCTTCCTTTAATAAAATACTGTAATATTTTGTTTCTAAAAAACAATGTTACAAATATATTAATCACTTTTGAAATTTATATATTGCTTGTTGTTAATTTTTATTGCTCTTTATGTAAATGATTTTAAACAATATGTCGTTACCAATACATGTCTTATGTCTTTCGTTCTTGTAAACAGTATTCTTTTCACCAGTCCTGGTTTAGTCTTTGTTTGTTTGCATGTATGGATGTTAATGTATAAAATAGTGTCATTTGAGTATCATTGGAGATGCTGAAAATGAGCCAGGGGTTGAAAATAGAGTATAGGTAGTCTTCTACTTAAAACTGATCACTTAGCAACTATTCGAAGTTACGACAGACTGCTTATGACCCTGTTTCAAAGTTACAGCCTCTGCAGTGCCTCTGCAGTCATTCCGCTTCATGACCAATTGCAGAAACGCTGCAACACCTCCTGTACACCCAGCCTATAATAATAGCCATTTATTATTTGCCTCAGTGACAAGTACCAAGTATTTGATTCTGCTCCTCGAGGCCTTCTTCGAGTGGAAGAGTTGGAGGACCAAGGACAGAGCTTGGCCAATGTATTTATTCTGAGGCTGCTAGAAAATGCAGATGACCGTGAAGTCAGCTATATGTTGAAGGCGTTATCCCAGTAAGTACAACAAGAGATACGCATGCAAGTGTGTGGATTCTGTGAGTGAACCCATTCATTTTGTTCCAGCTTAATGGATTATGTGGACTTCTAGCTTTTCCAGGCTAATCAGTGAGCAAGCGGCTTGTATGCAACTCATCCATATTCCATTTTTTCATTTGCATGCATGCATTCACAGAAATCAGTTCAGAAATTGCTCTGTGTATAAATCTTAGCAGAAACTACCTTGTAATTTATTTTTATCACTAAAATTAGCACCCCTTAATGTAATTGCCTGTTTTACAACCATCATTATTAGGCATAGAAAATTTTAGTCTCTAATTCTTGGGCAGAACTAGAATGGTTTTGTTCCTCCCCCGCCCCTTGTTGCCCCCCAATAGTGAATTAAGGATAGGGTCATGATTTTTTTTTCCATACTGAAATTAGAAAACCAAACCAAATTGTTTCCCCCCCCCCTTTTCTGGGAGCATTTCATTCTCATTCTTGAATACATGGTCCCAGAACATTCCTAAAATGAATATAAGATGTGCTAAGGAGCTGAATTCTTTTTCTCCTTTTGGCTACAAAACTATTGTTTGAAGGTAAATTACTTTATGGACATTCTGTTTTGCAAACAAAGCTAATCCCACTCATGATCTCTGAATTTCACAAGAAGAGATAATTTGTTACTGCTTTTTGCTTATATATATAAATGAACATATTCAGCCCTGTTTCTGAAAACATAATTAAGTTTTGACTATATGGAATAATATTGATTAGTGTTTCCACTGCATCAGTAGGTAATCAGAAAGTGAATACACATCATCAATCATATGTTTGGACAGGGGATTGGACTAGAAGATCTCCAAACTCATTTCCAACCCTCTGATTACTATGTGTAATCAGTCATACTGAAGGGTATACTGTCCTTCCAGTGCTGAAGTGTCATCTTTTTTGCAACATCCCTCCATGCTTGGTAATTCCATGTCTCTTTGGCCTTGTCGTGGCGAAGGGGCTTGCGTAACTTAATGAAGCTATGAGCTATGCCGTGCAGGGCCACCCAAGATGGACAGGTCATAGCAGAGAGTTCTGACAAAATGTGATCCACTGGAGAAGGAAATAGCAACCCACTCCAGTATCTTTGCCATGAAAACCCCATGGACAGTACCAAAAAGAAAAAAGATATGACGCTGGAAGATGAGCCCCTCAGGTCGGAAGGTGTCCAATATGCTACTGGAGAAGAGCAGAGGGCTAGTACTAGTAGCGCCAGAAAGAGTGAAACGACTGGGCCAAAGCCGAAAGGACGCTCAGCTGTGGATGTATCTGGTGGTGAAAGGCAAGTCCGATGCTGTAAAGATCTTTTCTCCATAGGAACCTGGAATGTAAGATCCATGAATCAAGGCAAGCTAGGTGTGGTCAAACAAGAGATGATAAGACTGAACATCGACATCTTAGGAATCAGCGAACTAAAATGGATAGGAATGGGTGAATTTAACTCAGAGGACCATCAGGTATACTACTGCGGGCAAGAATCCCTCAGAAGAAATGGAGTAGTCTTCATAGTCAATAAAAGAGTAGGAAAAGCAATACTGGGATACAATCTCCAAAATGACAGAATGATCTCAGTTCGAATCCAAGGCAAACCATTCAATATCACAGTAGTCCACGTCTATGCCCCAACCACTGGTGCTGAAGAGGATGAAATTGACCAGTTCTATGAAGCCCTACAGCACCTTATAGAATTAACACCAAAAAATGATGTCCTTATCATCATGGGGGATTGGAATGCTAAAGGAGGAAGCCAAAAGATAACCGGAATAACAGGCAAGTTTGGCCTTGGAGTACAAAATGAAGCAGGGCACAGGCTGATAGAATTTTGTCAAGAGAATACGATGGTCATAGCAAACACTCTTTTCCAACAATCCAAGAGACGGTTCTACACATGGGCATCACCAGACGGTCAACACAGAAATCAGATTGACCATGTGCTCTGCAGCCAAAGATGGAGAAGCTCTATACAGTCAGTAAAAACAAGACTAGGAGCTGACTATGGCTCAGATCATGAGCTTCTCGTTGCAAAATTTAGTCTTAAATTGAAGAAAAGCACTAGGCCACTCAGGTATGAACTAAATCATATCCCTGATGTATATACAGTAGAGGTGACAAATAGATTTAAGGAATTAGATCTGATAGACAGAGTGCCTGAAGAACTATGGACAGAGGTCCGCAACATTGTACAAGAGGTAGCAACTAAAACCATCCCAAAGAAAAAGAAATGCAAGAAAGCAAAATGGCTGTCTGAGGAAGCTTTGCAAATAGCTGAGGAAAGAAGGGAAGCGAAAGGCAAGGGAGAAAGAGAAAGATACACCCAATTGAATGCAGAATTCCAGAGAATAGCTAGAAGAGATAAGAATGCCTTCTTAAATGAACAGTACAAAGAAATAGAAGAAAACAATAGAATAGGGAGGACCAGAAATCTCTTCAAGAAAATTGGAGATATGAAGGGAACGTTTCATGCAAAGATGGGCATGATAAAGGACCAAAATGGCAGGGACCTAACAGAGGCAGAAGAGATTAAGAAGAGGTGGCAAAATTACACAGAAGAACTATACAAGAACGAGCTTAATGTCCCAGATAACCACGATGGAGTGGTCACTGACCTCGAGCCAGACATCCTAGAATGTGAAGTGAAATGGGCCTTAGGAAATCTGAGCAACAACAAAGCTAGTGGAGGTGACAGTATTCCAGCTGAGCTACTCAAAATCTTAAAAGACGATGCAGTAAAAGTGCTACACTCAATTTGCCAGCAAATTTGGAAAACTCAACAGTGGCCACAGGATTGGAAAAGGTCAGTTTACATTCCAATTCCAAAGAAAGGCAATGCCAAAGAATGTTCAAACTATCGCACCATTGCACTCATCTCACATGCTAGTAACGTTATGCTGAAAACCCTACAAGCTAGACTCCAGCAGTATGTGGATCAAGAACTACCAGAAGTACAGGCAGGATTTCGAAGAGGCAGAGGAACTAGAGATCAAATTGCCAACATACACTGGATCATGAAGAAAACTAGGAAGTTCCAGAAAAACATCTACTTCTGCTTCATTGACTATGCTAAAGCCTTTGATTGTGTGGATCACAACAAATTGTGGCAAGTTCTTAAAGAGATGGGAGTACCAGACCATCTTATTTGTCTCTTGAGAAACCTATATGCAGGTCAAGAAGCAACAGTGAGAACTGGACACGGAACCACTGATTGGTTCAAAATTGGGAAAGGAGTCCGGCAAGGCTGTATACTGTCGCCCTGCCTATTTAACTTATATGCAGAGCACATCATGAGAAAGGCAGGGCTAGATGAATCAAAAGTTGGAATTAAGATTGCCGGGAGAAATATCAACAACCTAAGATTTGCAGATGATACCACTCTAATGGCAGAAAGTGAAGAGGAACTAAAGAGCCTCTTGATGCGGGTGAAGAAGGAGAGTGCAAAAGTTGGCTTGAAACTCAACATTAAGAAAACCAAGATCATGGCATCCGGCCCTCTCAATTTCTGGCAAATAGATGGGGAAGAAATGGAGGTAGTGACAGATTTTATTTTCCTGGGCTCCAAGATCACCGCAGATGGGGACTGCAGCTAAGAAATTAAAAGACGCTTGCTCCTGGGGAGGAAAGCTATGGCAAATCTAGACAGCATACTAAAAAGCAGAGACATCACCCTGCCAACAAAAGTGTGTATAGTCAGGGCCATGGTTTTCCCAGTTGCAATGTATGGCTGTGAAAGTTGGACCATAAGAAAGGCTGAGCGCCAAAGAATTGAGGCCTTTGAACTATGGTGCTGGAGAAGACTCCTGCGAGTCCCTTGGACTGCAAGGCGTTCAAACCGGTCAGTCCTAGAAGAGATCAACCCCGACTGCTCTTTAGAAGGCCAGATCCTGAAGTTGAAACTCAAATACTTTGGCCACCAAATGAGAAGGAAGGACTCACTGGAGAAGAGCCTGATGCTGGGAAAGATTGAGGGCAATAGAAGAAGGGGACAGAGAATGAGGTGGCTGGATGGAGTCACTGAAGCAGTAGGCGTGAGCTTAAATGGACTCCAGAAGATGGTAGAGGACAGGAAGACCTGGAGGAATGTTGTCCATGGGGTCGCGATGGGTCGGAGACGACTTTGCAACTAACAACAACAACACATTCATATATTTAAGGGATGTTGATCTTCATATTACCAGGGCTTTTTTTCTCATAGAACGCCCAGAACGGAGTTCCGGCACCTTTTTTGGATGGAACCTTGTAGGATAGGCAAGGCGGGTTGTATGACATGTGTGAGTTCCGGCACCTTTTTTTTTTTACAAAAAAAGCACTGCATATTACCATATTAACAAGTAATCAGTATTAAACCAAATGGGCAGTAGTGGCTGGCTCAGATTCTTTTATGCATTTTACCCTTACAGAATAATGAGACAGCCAGATTTTCTTCTGAGGTGTTTAAACATGGACAAAAATCTTTTGTGGAATTAAGCCCATCTTAAAGTCACCATTTATTTGTTACTAGGCAATATTGCAACTCTTTATTTCAGATTTTTGGCAAATAAGTCATATCCAAAACAAATTTCAATGCTGACAGTAAATCAGGGGTTTTGGAGACTGATAAAGCACATGGATCAGTTTTTCCCCAGGCTAATTTGACCATTTCATTTGCTGATGTCTGCTTCAAAAGGCAGATGGAACATATTATGAGAGGTTTGGACAGCCTATAGATTTAGTCTCATAAACATGATTATTACTGTTTATGCAATTCTGTAGAACTCTTTATATAATTGAGTATGTTCTTCTTTAAACCTTGTTGTTTTATGTACAGATTAGTTTTAAGTACTGAAACCATTAGCATTCAAGTACTTGCATTCTATTGTTCTGTTTTATTTTATTCCTACTTTAGTTAGTATTTACAGTATTTCCATCCAAGCCATATAAATTCAGGCTAGAGACTATAGTAAATACTGTATGTTCTAGTCTGAAATCAAAGTACATGCTCTTCATGGTTAGTCCTTGTTTTTCTTTATATATGAGTGACAGGTTTATTGTATACTATCTAAATTGAAACTAGGAAAGGGAGATGACTGCTTTATTTTCAGAAAACAATGCATGCTTTAAAAAGCAAGAGTCGAAAAATAAGAGGACAATTTTGGGTTTTACTGATTTGCTGATACAGAAATGGCTAGTGCATACTACTATAGAAATGTAAAAAGTTGAGATTTGATTTTAATGTCTGATTTTACTGCAACAGAGAGAGTCGGAAGTCAATGCCTTTTGTTTCTTCCCCTCACTTTCTTCACACCTTTTTTGTTTCCCCTTTTTCTACTGTTGTCCCCTACTATTTGCTTTTGTATTTTCACATTTTATGTTATAAATGAATAAAAAAAGAGAAAAGAAAAAAGGAGTATGTAGTGAAATTTATATTTTTGTAGTCTATCAAACATTTCTGAAATATGCTCAGTTTTCACAGATATTTGTATATTTGCACCAACACTTATTGCATTACATTCTGCAAGGCATCCTAACAAATTGTTGGTTGTTGTGAGCCACCCAGAGTTCCTTAAGATGGATGGCCATATATATCTTTTAAATACATAATTGCAGATCAGTCATTTTGCAGATGCATGGCATGACAAGGGGAGTGATAAAGTGCCTATAGATTTACATATATGTTTACATATGCTGAAGGATTCAGTATTAAGATGAAGACCTAATGCATTATATGCAGCAAGAAAAAATATTTTAAATGAAGGAGATTAATAACAATAGAGTAAATGCATTCTTGTATATCTTATGGTCACTGGACTTATAGAAAAGAAGCGTTATCAACTTTCTGATTCCTCCATAGATGGAATAAAATATATTTTATCTAAACAGAAGAAATAATGTGCAGGAACAATTGGCAGGAACAATTAATTGTAAGAGTTGCATGATTTCTAACCATTCTAAAAGCACATGGAAAAACCCTGATTGCTGTGATCTCTTCCTGTATATGTCACATAGAAGTGAAATGAAACGCTGGATGATTTTGCTGGCTCCAAATCGACGAACAAAGTTTGTTTCCTTCACATCCAGACTTATGGGTAAGTGAAAGAGAAGGCATGACAGGTGCTATCCAAACAGGTTTGAAAAGTATGCTATACCTTTCTTCTTTTATTGGGTTTTAGCAATGTCAGTTCTTCTAGACTTTAAATCAGGATGGGTATTATTAATTGGGAAAGCCAGTTGGGTGTAATGGTTAAGGCACCAGGCTAGAAACCGGGAGATGCTGAGTTCTAGTCGTCCCTTAGGCACAAAGCCAGCTGGTTGATTCTGGATCAGTCATTCTCTGGGAAGGAGTCAGTGGCAACTTCTGGAAACATTGAGAGATTCCCGCATACTATATTTTGCAGCAAGTTTTTCATATAAACCAGGATTTCATTAGCTCCTAATTCTATTAAAAATACCCATGCAGTTCCCTCTCATAAATGATTAGCAAGCTAAATTAATTTCCTTTCCTTTAACAGATTGCCCTCAAGTACAATGTGTCCATCCTTACGTGGCCCAGCAACCAGATGAACTTTCATTGGAATTGGCTGATGTCCTCAACATTCTGGAAAAGACAGATGATGGTAAGATCAACAACACTTACGCAGAGTCGTGTTGGAAGTCAACACCTTTTCTTTCTTTTTCCCTTCTTTTCTACACTCTTCCCTTTTCCCTACTATTTGTTTTTGTACTTTTGTATTTTATAATATAAACTAATACAATTTTTTTAAAAGACTTATGCAGAGTCATGTACCAGTTCCATTACAATGGGACACTATTTTATCTGCATCATTAAGGTTGGGAGACTGGAGTATATTTGAGCATTCCAGCAGTAGTGGGCTGTGGCCCAAGGAAATGAATATGTATTTTTCATACTCTTATTTAAAACTGCAGTAATATTAAGGTATTTCAGTGCCAATGAAGCTGTATCTTTACATTCCCTTTAGTTGTAACATCTGCTTCATACTTAAGATGCTATAATCAACATCACAATACATTCTAATTAAAAAAATACTTTCTGCATATTGAATTATTAAGCCAATATTAATTTGATCTCTATTAGTACATTTATTCCACCATCACTGTCTTTTCTTTTACTCTAGGCTGGATATTTGGGGAACGTTTGCATGATCAAGAAAGAGGTTGGTTCCCCAGTTCTATGGGTGAAGAGATTATGAATCCCAAGATTCGATCTCAAAATTTAAAGGAATGTTTCCGAGTGCACAAAACTGATGACAGTCAGAGGAGGAAGATGGGCAGCAGGAATAGACAATGATCATTACTTAGTCATCTGTTTTTCAGAAGCTATTTATGGCAGAGGCCAAGACAATGAAATGTAGTGCTTGAGAGAATGCACATGAGTCATCTCTTGGCAAGCAGATCCTTTCACCTATGAACTATTGGGCTTCCTTGCATTCTCATTACAAGTTGGATAGTCTTTCTGAAGACAGGCTGAAAAGAAGAGAGGCTGTCATTCACCTGTACAGATGTAGAAGCTGTAAATGTCTTTCCTAATGTACTGTATACTCTGAAGATTGTAAATTTATTAACTCTGCATGATGAGGAAACTAATCACTTGAGCAACTGGGAAAATTATGTCAAAGACCGTAAATCCAGCAATTTGGTTCTTTAGCATCTTATCCAATGATACAAAAAAGTGCAGCATTTGATTTTCTTATGGAAAGATAATGAAGTTGTGGACAATACTACTTTGAAAGCTTATACTATAAATTGTCAACTTACATATTTCTATACTCAGGAAGTTTCTCCTAGGAACTGAGTTTGAATTGCTCATGTGATAAACTAGTTTCTTCTTGTGTTTTGGAAGAAAGGTGGAGGTAACAAAATGATTAGGAAGTGCAATGTTATGTAGTTAAAATGCACTACAATATTTATTTACCTGGGTGTCTTGGTTATGAACTTCCAAGTTCTAGAAGGTAATATTGAAGCATGCAAAGTATATTTTCTAAAATAAGAGTCAGTTGGTTGCAGTAGCCCAATTGGGAACTCAGATTATCATCCTTCTATTTTTTTGACCTGTGTAGTCTACGCTTCTCAGAATGATGTATGCCAAACCACATTATTCAGGGACGATACGGAATCAATTATTCTGTTTTATAAGAAATATTATTCCCTATCTAAGCAATCACTAACTGCACTTACTTATCCAAAGTTAGTTATCTCATACACTTACTACTGGCAACCAGACAGAGTATAGTTGTGTTTGGAGTTAGTGCCAGAATGGGGAGTATATTAAGACAGGGATCCCCAACCTCTGGGCCGCGGCTCACTACCGGGCCATGGCCTATTTGGAATTGGGTCACATGAGCAGCTGGCATGCAGCTCAACTTGCATGAGTGATGGACCAGCAGGCAATCGTGCACACGCATGCCAGCCTTCCGCTTGTGCAAGTCTAGCTGTGCATGTGCGTGCACCGGCTCGCCACTCATACAGCCCAGTTCCCCTCCCCCCCCCAGCTGAGCCAACAAGCCACAAAGGTTGGGGACCATTGTATTAAGGGTTTTGTCCTAAGGAAATGCTGCACTAAACTGTATAGGAGATTGCAATATTTGAGATAATATCCCTTGAAGAGATTTCTCTGCTTGAGCCTCTTGCATACACTGAAGCATTTGCGTATGTTGAAAAAGAAGTAAAAGAAAAGCAGAGAATATGTTTTCACAGCCAAATAAGCTATTCATAACATTCCACATGGGTGCTACATATGGTAAGCATCAGTAACTCATTCAGAGTCAGAACAATAAAGTTCTGTATTTTGCTCCTTTCTTCTGTGGTTGTACACCCATAACAGCCAATGCTCATGCAAAGAAATTCAGCGGGCTCGAGACAAAAGGTGGATGTTTGTATTAAATGTCTCCAAAGTTGTATCAAAGTAATAGAAATGTGGTTTTACTCATTTGTTGTGCACCCTTAGCAAAGTGCATGAAGTCTGTACTTTAAACATGTGTACAGGAAAGCCTTGAGCCAAAAGAACAAGAGATGTCTCAGCATTTAATAGAGAGCCATGAACAGCATCAAGATCCTTCTAACTCTGGAAAAGCCATAGGGTCAGCTATGGGCCTGAGCCTATTAGATTAAAAGGTTGTAAAACATTTTGCATATTAAAAATGTTACAGAAGCAATTATCAAGAAGCATTTATTTATATACTCCAAAAATAATTTATTAAATGCCCTTTCTACAAGGCACAAATATAACAAAGTGTTAATTTGCCCCAAAATGAGAGACTGTTGTATAATATGAAAGGCCATTTGTCTAAATGATTCTGTTCTATCATCAGTAACACCAATTTCCAGAAGTAAGACTTTTCAGCTTGAAAGGATAGAGCGTGAATACGTGAAAACTTTTGTAATCATTATATTAGGAAAAAACCTCACTCACTCATATGTTCCTAGGCAATGTAGTTGTGGCCAGTATTATTAAAATATGATCCTAGTGTTTCATTGCTACTGAAATTAGAGTTTTCCAAATTGCATTAAGATTTTTTTTTCTTGAGCTATACTGATACATGTCTAAAAACACCAATGTGGCTGAGTTTTGGAGGGAACGCGTCCATTCTCATCTCACAATGGTAATCTAACACCAATCATGTTTTGCTTGTACCATTGCTGTGCCTTTGAGTAATTTACCTGCAAAATAATAAAAAAGATAAGATTGTGTATAAAAACATGAAAATATTACCTAAAAATTGTAGCAATGTGCAAATCACTTCCTATAATAAGTTGAGCAAGTATGTCTTTATAAAAGGATGACCTGGTAATGTTAGCTGGACTTTATGGAAGTTTAGCCCCACAGACATTAGTAAGGGTCAGGTTTGTGAAGAATCCTGTAAGCAGTAGAAAAAAGCCATCTTTCAAAGGCTCTCTTGTTATATATTAATAAATATGAGATATATTAATATCTGTGATATATTAATATTTTAGAGAAGGAATGAGGAACCTATCATTTTTTGGATGTTCAGCTGTAAATCCCAGAATCCATGACAATTCATCAGGCTGGAACTG
Organism: Azemiops feae; assembly: GCA_023970755.1. Lineage (NCBI taxonomy): Eukaryota > Metazoa > Chordata > Lepidosauria > Squamata > Viperidae > Azemiops > Azemiops feae. Next base: position 1,146,478 of record JALGBA010000221.1, read on the forward strand.
AGGAAAATTGGGAGCCCAACAATTGCTATCCAAATCAACATACTTTAAGAACAATTTAAGATTGAATACTCTGAGAAGGTATTCCAATGTCTAAGGAAGCATGGATAAGTCCTGGCAGAGAAAGCTCTTTGTAAATGGAAAGAAGAGCTCACTTTTAAGTTAGATGATGTGATACACAGTATACCAGGGGTCTTCAAACTTGGCGCTTTTATAACTTGTGGACTTCAACTCCCAGAATTCCTCAGCCAGCATGCTGGCAGGAATTCTGGGAGTTGAAGTCCACAAGTCATAAAAGCACCAAGTTTGAAGACCCCTGCAGTATACAGTTTAAGAAGGTAATCTGCCAAATCTACCATTGGAAAGTTTCAACCTCCTTTTTAAATCTACTAAATATATAACACAACTGCACAAAAGCTTTGAGAGATGTGAGTAGAGTTTCACACTGATGTTTATAGTAGTAGCACCACTCTGTCACATATTATTGGTCAAATAAATAGAAGTGCATGTTCATAAGGGTATGCAATAAATGATGCTGTTGTTCTACACAAACAAAGGAAAAGTTTGTATACTTTTTTTTAACCTGTGTTTCTCATCTCTCCCCAAAATAATATCCAATGTTAACAAAACTAACTTGGCTGCTTTAAAAAAAAGCCAGGGCAAACATAGTGTTTAGGGGGAAAAAAGGCTTGTTTAATTATAACAGAACAGTATATAAAATCAGGCCATCTGAAAATAAATACAGAACAGCTTGATCTTACTCCCCAGCACTAGTATTTCAGGAATCAAAAGCTAAGCTGCTGGTTATGGTTTTATTTTTGCTATAGCAATTAAGCCTTCATAGTCAGTTTTAATATGTGCCTTTAAATGCATGCATGAATGTAATGTGGCCTTTCAGTAATGCATGTGCTTCATGATATTTGGTGGTGCAAGTGTCTTCTTGTCAGGAACTTGATGCTTGTAGCTTGGTCAGTCTAGCTGTACCTCCCACCCAACATCCAACTCTGCAATCATTAGACACTGCATTTTCAAGGACTTTTGTCTGAAAGCGAAGAAGCACCGTGGCTGTGATCCAAGGTGGCTTGAGGACAGGTTGCCCTCTGAAATGCAGGCGTACCTTTGTTCTTCCTATTCTCTCCCAAAATATGCAAGCATGGAGGAAAGGGGAAGATTCAACAAGAGTATACTTGGGGAGGAAAACACTTTTTATTAATTTTAGGAAGCAGAACATTTTCGTAGAGTGATAACAATCAAGGCCACAATCACAGACGTGCCCAGCAGAGCAGCAATCACTATGGCACCGATAGCCCCAGGACCCAGAGACCCTGCAGATGAGATGAAAGAACAGAAGAGTACTTGGGTTTGGCATATACAATAAACAATGCAATAGTAAATTAAGTTAAAAATGAGATACAAAGACCAAAATAATAATTTAGTAGATTATGCCTAAAACTGCAGTTGCAGGAAGAGAATACAATACCCCCACAATTGCTCAACTATACTGAATCTATAATGATTCTACCATATTTGCTAAATGAGCGGCTGATCCCTACATTTAAGGATGGGGGTAAAGAGCTATGGCTCTTCCCCTCCATTTTTTATATTGCTTAAGAGTACAGTAGTGGGAATAGAAAGCTCCGGGTTAATATGTTGCACTCCCAATCCTGGGTCACCACCAGGTAATCCTCAGTAGAGCTTAAAAGCTAAGCAGTTGCTGTCAAAGATAGGGAATCATTGCTTCCTGTGCAAAGGATGCACATGATGCATATTAAAAAGAGATCACATGGTTATGGTCATCCTTTTGATCCCCTCTGCAGACATCATCTGGGAAGGCCAGTACTTTAAAATAGACCACAAAGTTGAGAGGATACTACAGAAGATTACAATAGCAAGCCACTTTTCCATCATGCCAAGATAACTGCAAATATTCAGGAGTTTTATTATTTAAAAATATACATGTTATACTCCAATTCAACTGTTGCCTTCTAACTCCTTGAATTCAAATTGGCAAAATTTAATTTTTGCAATATTAAACTAGAGATGAAATAACATAAAATTGGTATATAGATGAAATATGAAAAATAAAGATAATTGGATAACCTTTGGGGTGTGTATGTATGTTTGTTTGCTTAAAGCTGAACCAGTGAGTCATAGCAAGAGTAGAGCTGAAATTTGTGAGCAGAGCCAAATTATGATCTGGATGGCACAAGCCTAGTTTGTATTAAATGTGATAGCCGCCTGTTTTCAATTTCCCATGGCTACTTATTATGATTAGAACTAAATACATTGCAATTTATGATAATAAACTTTAAAAAGCAAGTGAAAATAGAGGATTGTATTCTATATTTGTTGATCCGTACTGGGATACATGAATTTTGCTGTAAATTTATATACAATGGGCATACATTTATGTACACATAGTATACTATTCAGTGCTATTCTTTACTGTGCTAGGCAGCATTATTTAAAATACAGAAAAATAATAAGTAGTTGTAAGTATAATAAAGGCAGAAGGTAAGAGAAAGGGAGTAAAACATCAAAATACAGTTATATCTGCTCCCAACTATTCAGGACAGAGATGAGCTGAGATTGGAATGGAAATTGTATTGCAGCTGTTAATAATAACTTTTGTTAGACACATAGGACTTATGGAGATGTGCTCAGATGCTATACACCCCCCCCCATGCACACTCAATCAACTTTCCTCCTTCAAATTAGCATCGGTGTACAGTATAGCACTAATCCATTATACCTCCCTATCTTTCTGATATTGTATTCCCTGTTTCCAGGCACTGATTTATGTACTGCCTTTTATTCTTTAAACTCGTCTAATTTTCCTATGAAGGTTATATTCTGGGGGTGATCCCTCAAAGATTTGCTTTGTCCAGAACACCATGTTCAGAATAACTTTAATCACTTTTAGTCTGAAGAATTTACTCCTGGAAAATTAACAGCTGACCACTAAACAGCCTGGTCTAGAGGAGAGGCAGCATAGTCTGAGCAAGAAAACTCTCTTGTTCTTCAGAAATTTCTAGTCCCAAACTTCTCAAGTTTTGCACGTGCCTACTAGGGTATCAGGTGCACATTTGCCACAAGCAGCACTCCTTGCTGATGGGAAGGACACACAACTAGTTTGGGTACCCTCTGGCCAGAATTCCACAAGCACAACTAAAGTCCAGCTTTAGCCTAGGTCTGGTTCCATTGTCCTATGCAAGCTAGGATGTCTTAAGACTGGGTTGCAGACAAGCATATTGCTTCCTGCATCCCACCAACTAAAAGTTACATGCAAAGGACTAATTATACCTAGTACAGAAATGCCTGGAGTTTGCCCCCTTTAACCCTTTCCCTTAAACTACTGTAAACTTAATTGTAATAGAGGAACAAAAATGATCCTAAAAGCTCCCATGGGATTGATATAGACAGCCAGGCCTCTTTATGTAGCCAATCAATGGAAAAGTGCTATATGTATATTCAGAACCCACTCAACAATAACACATAATTTCATTCTTTCTTTGATGGGCACGTGGCCTGAGGGAGATGTGTAAGTTCTGCAACCCTTCATTAGAAGGCCTGACAAGATGTCACTAGAACCCTCCCAATAACCAGCCCCGCTGCCAAGCATGGATACCATTGTCATTATCCAGCTGGTGGAGATGGGTTGTGTCCTCTAGTTCATAATCAGATGTGTATGATGGGAATCCTGTAGAATCTGAGAAGCGGGCAGGAGGGGTGGTTTCTAAAGGTCCTCCACCTGACTGCAGCTCTGGTGGATCATTCCACAAAGTTGGGATAGGTCCTTGTGAGTATTCTGCTGGGAAAAACATACAAGCCATTTAGTCTTTTGGCAATCCAGAGCAGGCCAAAACCCGTGCTTAAATTGCCAGTACAGTTAAGCATAAACAAGCAGAGAAAGTGGATAGGCAGTTTTTCTGAATTTCTCCAAAGGAATAAGGTCTTCTCTATAAAAATACTTTCTTAAGGTAGGCCTCTCCTTTAGCAGCCTAGTAACACAGCTTCAGAAAAAGGCCCATGGGAGGAATCTCCTGATGATGCTTTCACTGGGTTAAAAAAAAAAAGCCCGGAAATTTGCTCTGCCTGTCATTAGTCTAAGCCACAATCTGTAGTGTTGTACTTCAAAAACATCTTCCAATAGGAACCTGCTGCAAAAAATAGAAAGCACTGTCCTCTGCTGGTTAAAATCTGAAAGGTCCTAAGCAACTCAGTAGCTGCAGCGAAGGCTCTTCTTTGAAAGCTCAGCTCTCTCTTGCCAATCTCTGTCCTGGGCCTTTAGTCACCATTTGTTTCCTGAAAGCTATTTGCACCCATACAAGGTCATAAAAGGGTGTGCAGATGATTTTTTCATAGGCAAGAAGGCTAGATAGATAGATGATAGATGATAGATATAGACAGATACCTAAAAAGATTGTTTTGAAGGGGAAAACATGGCTGATGCTCAAATCTGCTTGATTTGAAATGGACTTTTGAACAATCCGATTATATTTTCTGGAATTTTTATGTCCTTTAAATTTTCATATATTTTTGTTTTATTTTAATTTTATATCACGCGTGGGCAGTCGTGGGATTCAAATATGTGAACCAACGGTTCTCTGTGTGGATGCCGCTTCCGGAAGTCCATTCTGGGCCTGGGCAACAAAAAATTAGCTACCGGTTCTGCCGAACTGGTGCGAACTGGCTGAATCCCACCACTGTGTGTAGGCTATTTCAGGAGATTAGAGTTAACAAACATATATTTATTTTTAATAATTAAATAGTAATCTATGTAACAACACCTTGCAACTTTATAAAAGAAACCTTTGCTAACTGGAAAGCAATAATGAAAAATATCAATTTTTAAACCCTTTTTTTAAAATAGGAAGGATAATTTCTTAACTTTTTAGAGTGACCAACAGAATGGGAGCAAATTCCAGGTTTTCCTCTTTGCTTCATTTTGGTTTGCCCAAGCAGAGGAGGAGTGAATTCTGGTCATTGTTCTGTTTTGCATGCACAAGCCCCCCAAAATGTAGACCTTCTGAAACTTGCTTGTCTGTCTCAAAAGGAGTGCAACCAGGGTAATTTTTAAAAGCTACAACTGCATTTAGTTAAAATTTTAGATAGGAGTGGAAGAAAACCAAAGATATATAAATTGGAAGCCCTCAAATGTATACGTATGTCAGATCAGACCGAGGCATCTGATTCAAATCATTTTGAAAATATCTTCCCCATCCCAACAAACAAAGGGTGATGAAAATAGGCATCACATTAAGGAAATATTTTTTCTTTTTTTGTGTGAGCACATGCTGCATTTAATAGGAAATTTGAGCATAATTCTTATACTGGAATGATTAAGAACACCTAAAAAGAGGCCTGTAAATTTAAAATTTTAAAACAAATGTATATATATATATATATATGTAGGTCTTTGGTAATTCGGGTTTTCTCCCGTGTAAAATTGGAAGTGTCTTGGCGACGTTTCGACGAAGTCTCATTCGTCATCTTCATTTTACACGGGAGAAAACCCGAATTACCAAAGACCTACATACAAACACCCGTGAAAACCTCAGAAAACATATATATATATATATATATATATATAAAAGCTCAAATATATTATGGCTATGGGTATGTAACATTTGTTGCTTGAGTGTGTTAGCTTTTTGCGCAGTTTGCTAGACACTCTACTGGCTATCCTCCTGAGGTATCTAAGTTTCTAAGAAAAAAAGCATCAAATAGACACATAAGGTTTTGCATAGCTTCATTACAAGTAACAACTGATTACATGACATATACACGGCAGGGAAAATGATATTCCCAGTTACAAATGAAATTGACGTATATGCTGGGGAAAAAAGTATTTAAGTAACAATGCAATGATTGCCCTGGGAAGATAGGGAAAGAGGGCTCTGTAGAGAGGCAGATTCAACGGGCAAAATGCAATTTGTAGCATCGAACACTTCTGGGAATATCTTAAATAAAATATCTTTTTGCTGGGATCTGTGTAAGCTGTGGAAGGCATCAGCACAAGCTCAGGAAAAGCCAGTTACTGTAAGGTGTTCCTAACAGGCACCACAAGCACATCTCTGAGCACTCTGCATCACATATTGCCCTTTGAATCTGGACCTCTCCCTGGCCCTGTTAAAATCCTTCAATATATAGGTAGTCCTCAACTTACCATTCATTTAGCATTTAGCAACAGTTCAGTTACAACAGCACTAAAAAAAGTGACTTTCAACTGTCCTCACGCTTATGAGCATTGCAGCATCCCTGTGGTTATGTGATCAAAATTCAGGTGGCCAGCAGCTGGAATGTGGCCATAACTAAAGGACTACTTCTATTTTGAGGCTAAACATTGTTTTTATTGTGTTTTGCACGATGAAAGACAAAAGGCAATGCTTACATTAGCCCTTCCGGCTGGGAACTAGAATCAAACATTTTGGAGGGTATCAGGCTGTGGACAGTTGACATAAGAGGAAGCAACATTTTTCAGGAATGGGCATCGTAGATAACAACTTCAATCTCAATTCAGACAATTGCAGTGGGAATTAATTTTTACTGCAAGGTTTCTGAACACGAACCCTTATTCCTGGTGTTTCTATACTGGCTGTGCTAATCAGGCATGTCTGATCTTTGCCTTCTTGGAGATCTCAAATGAAACCAAAGAGATGGTGACACAAATTTCTAATGATTGGGGTTTTTTTGCCCATGCGTCCAGTTCTTGTTCAATGTTGCTTCAATTCTCCAAAGAATTTAAGAAATTTGATGTATTTCCATGCAAAAGCTCATGGAGCTTTGTCCTTTGCTAGATTAGATATATAATATTTAGTTTGATTTGATTTGCACGCCCCTGCCCCGGGAAGCCTCTGCTTGTTGATAATATACAATTTATTAGAAAAAAACACAAAGCAAAACCAGCTGGCTCACGGAGAGGGTAAGCACCGAGTACAGCGGTGGGCTTAATGAAACATCTGCCTTCACATTCTCTTCCTTCTTTGCAATAGGAGCTTGCCTTGGAAACAGCAGCTTCAACTGCCAGGACAATCAAGGCAGATGACAAAGTGCTGGAACTAGGGAAGACTGGGGGCAGAGTCTCCTCCCCCTTTGCAATTATGAGGTGAGATTCCAAGAAAATTACATTTCCTTTGATGCTGCAATCATTTTTCCCCTAAGCATCTCTGGAGAAACTGAAATGCCATTTATGTTTATATATGAGTAGACCCAGAAGGCAGGAATCAAAGCTCATTTTGTTAGGTAGCTTGAAACAGAGGCCCTAGCAAGAACTGGAGACATTCTACAGGGCCCTGTTGAAGCACTGGAAATATCACACCCAGCTGAAAACTGGAACCACCCTTAAGAACTACCTAATTGTGTAACAAAACATGTGTAAAAATAAGTCCCCGACCAAAGGATTGCAGGAGTAGCCAAGGAACATGAACAAAGCAGAAAGAGAGCAGCAATCTGTGTGTGGGTGCCCATTTATATGGACAAACCGATCCTTCCAAAAGGTTATGTTAGTCCATCAACAGAATTGCACCAAACAAAAGGAAAGAAGGAAGGAAGGAAGGAAGGAAGGAAGGAAGGAAGGAAGGAAGGAAGGAAGGAAGGCCAAATCATTATCCTATTTTTTTAGGACTTGCTTAATATGATGCTGAAAGACAATCCACTTTCATTTGTTAAGATATAAAAGTTCTCTAGCAAAAAGTCTGCTTTGATGGTACAAGTAGCTGTTGGGAAAGAAGGTTCCCCCCCCCCCCTCTGAAAGCCACATGGCAGTACTTTGATCTATCTTAGCAAGATGGCCCATATGCAGGACTTTGCCCTGGCCAGCCTGAATTTACAGAGATAGATGGACATGCTAAAAAGATTTCTTTAAAATTATGCAGCCCTTCTAGGTACACTAGTCACTGGAGTACGTTTGATGGTCAGGAAAGACCTGTTTCTCTGTGCCACTGCCTATGAATGGCCACTTGGAGGTAGTGTGAAGGAATTGTGGCCCTGTGTACCTATCCTCTGCAGTGCACCAAGTTCCAATTTGGCATATTTTAGACACGTTTTAAAAAGCTACCTTCTTATGTTGGTCTTCCCATGCCTCTACCACTGACTCTGCTAGCAGTTCTGTTCTAATGAACGTTTTTCATTTCATTTTGTTTTGCTTTGCAATTTGTATAACATACTTTATACATTGCTTAGGGGTCTTAGGGAGTTCCGGCACCTTTTTTGGATGGAACCTTGTAAGATAGGCAAGGTGGGTTGTATGACGTGTGTGAGTTCCGGCACTTTTTTTTTTTTTTTTTTTACAAAAAAAGCACTGCTTAAGGGCAAATGCAGTCATGTAATTGTAAAAGTGATAAAATAGTAACTGTAATCATTTACAGCCCTTGACCCACCCCCCATATTTTAGGGCAGGAAATTCCTTTTGCATCTAGGACCTCAGAAGTTTATTATTTGCTTAAATAATGCAGAGCAGACCAGAACAACTTCATATGTACAAAAGCCTAGCTAGGTTGATGCATGCAACATGAAGCACAAATTATAAGTATGTTTTTCCAGATGGCAGTTTGTTTCTATATTGTGAGCCAATGATCATTATTGGGGAGAGAGATAGAAGTGAGGGAATTCTTCCTTTGCTGCTTAATAAAGCTGCAATTTTATTACTTTCGTACTTAGGAAGAAGCCTAATAGAATTCAGATTGGAATAGTCACATGTAAGATTACATTAGGTAAACAATAATTTAGCCAAACATTTTATACAAAAGCTTGCTCCTGGGAATGGTTTTATTGAGCAAGGGGGGGGGGTAGAGAGTGTTTGTGGTTGGCCATTGTGTAATATTTTTTTTACTGAATTTGGAATTACTGTATATACACGCTAGCCTAGGAATATAATCCAGTCCATCTAGTACATATGCTGACAAAGAGTTTTTTTAAACTAATGTTCTTGCTTACTTCTAAGCAAAGAAACAAGGGTCAGTATGATAACTTTCCTTATTATCTGCTCTACCCACTTAATCAAAATTGATACATGGCCCTTGAAATATTTGCAGAATTGGACGGTAAAAGCTACACTTCAAAGTGCAAACTTTAAAGAAAGAACATAAGAAACTATCATTTGAATGTCTTGTTTGATTAGACTTGCACAAAGTTGAAAGCTAGTTTGGTGTACTGGTTAAAGCAGCTGGATTAGAAACTGGAAGGCTATGAGTTCTAATCCTGCTTGAGGCACAACTGGATGACCTTAGGACATTTTTTCTCTCTCAGTCCTCAGGAGGAGGAAAGGGCAAAACTGTTTTTGAAAAGTTTACCAAGAAAATGGCATGGACTTGTCCAGGCAATCACCAAGAGTCAATAATAACTGGAGGGCACAAAAAACAACCAAACAAACCCGAAACAAAACCCAGCCCAAATATGATTATCTCATTAGAATCTGAGAGAGACAGGAATCTGGACGAAAAGACAGGAACAAAACAATTTTGTTGTGCTATGCAGAGCACCTTGAAATTACCAGGTCCTTTCTGAGTTTGAACTATTGGCAGCTATGAAATTATGATACAGAATTGGTCATCTCCATCCCACTAAACATTCCAAATATGACAAATAAGCAATAAATTCTGATATAGGATTGTCTCCTCATTTGAGCGTTAGGCAGGAATTTGAAGTAACCATCACAGCAATACTCTTTTAATGCAGAGTGCCTTGAATTTAATTTTTAGCTTTCTTCAGATTTATTGATACAGGAAAAAAGTGACTATGGTAAGTGAGGAAAAAGGTCTATTGGTTTTGAAAAAAAATAGGTCAGCTGAATTTAAATATACAAAATATCAAGTGAGCTTTTGCTTAGAAGGGCACAATGGGATTTGGGGTTGTGTCTTTTCAGAATCAAGAATACAACACATTAAGCTCAACTTATTTTTAGGCAGCACTAAGCCAGTTTACTTCAAGCTAGCCTTTATTAGCCCCAAGAAAGTGGATAATTCAACTATTATTTTATTACTTGCTTTCTCTTTATACAAATGTGACTGAGCAAGGGAAAAACTGCACAGACATTTGACTCAACTGCTTCCATGTCTCCTTTGGGGCTGACTGGACTATCTCCTTGCTCAGCTTGGATGACTCTGCTTCAGAAAGCCGAGCAATCAACACAGAAAAGCAGGGACCAAAATGCTTTTGGAAACCAACAGTGTGTCTGGATCCAGGTAGCCACCTTGGGCGTGTGGCCAGTGTGTGGATGAATGAAGCCCTTCTTCAGAGGCACAAGGGAAGACTGTGGTGCAGTTCTCTGTCCTGGATCGGTAGAGGCTGAACGTTAAACAAAACTTGTTTACAAGAAGTCGGTCTATACTGCCCATGCTGGCGCTACCCTTTTCATCATTCTGTTTGAGCTTGAAGCATTCCCCCTTGCCCCCCCCCCAGAAGCAAGCTGGAAAAATTCATTCCAAAAAATCAAAATACAATGGGCAAAAAGTAATCTTCATAATGCATACTATATAACCTAATTAAACTGGTTATTGTTGATCATTGTTCAGAATTCCATGCAGATGTGCACTTGTGAGGTCGCACGCTTCAGTCACAAGTACACATGAATTGAAATTAGTTAAAAACAGCCAGTTGGTAAAATGCATGCATTACTATATTCAAATGCTGCATGAACAAAATAAAACAGAAAAACTAGACACATAATTTATTCCCCTACAAATAGAAGGATTTTCCATTTGGCTGTGAAATCTTGTATGCACTATTAAAACTTACAGCATGCAGGAAAAATTGTAGAGCAGATCATAAAGTGATCAGCATAAGTATCTTGAAAACAATGCAGTTCCTTGCCAGAACTTAACCCAGATTTATAAAAAGCAACACTTGCCAGATTAGCTTTATCTGTTTTTTCTTAGACAATTTTAAGATCTATTACACATATTTCAGCATACAATTTCACAAGAAATCTTTGATTACAAATTTCCAACTCCTGGTTGATCTTGATTGGATTTAGAAGCTAAGAAAAAACTTAATAATAATAGAGTTGGAAGGGACCTTGGAGGTCATCTAGTCCAACCACCTGCTCAGGCAGGAAACCCTATACCATTTCAGACAAATGATTATCCAGTCTCTTAAAAACTTCCACTGTTGGAGCATTCACAACTTTTGGAGGCAGGCTGTTCCACTGATTAATTGTTCTGTCAGGAAATTTCTCCTTAGTTCTAGGTTGCTTATCTCTTTGATTAGTTTCCATCCATTTCTTTTTGTCCTGCCTTCAGGTGCTTTGGAGAATAGTTTGACTCCCTCTTCTTTGTGGCAAACCTGAGATATTGGAACACAGCTATCATGTCACCCCTCGTCTTTCTCTTCATTAAATAGACATACCCAATTCCAGCAACCGTTCTTTATGTTTTAGCCTCCAGTCCCCTAATCATCTTTGTTGCTCTTCTCTATACACTTTCTAGAGTCTCAACATCTTTTTTATATCGTGACCAAAACTGGATGTAGTATTCCAAGTATGGCCTTACCAAGGCATTATAAAGTGGTATTAGTACTTCACGTGAACTTGCTTCTATCCCTGTTAATGCAGCCTAGCACTGTGTTGGCTTTTTTTGGCAGCTGCAGCACACTGCTGGCTCATATTTAAGTGATTGTCTACTAGGACTCCTAGATCCCTCACAGTTACTCTATTGAGCAAGGTACCACCTATACTGTACCTGTGCATTTGGTTTTTCTTGCCTAAATGTAGAACCTTACTTTTTTCACCATTGAATTTTGTTTTGTTAGATAATGCCCAATGTTCAAGTCTGTCAAGATCCTTCTTTATCTTAAGCCTATCTTCTGGAGTGTTAGCTATTCCTGGTGTCGTCTGCAAATTTGATGAGATCCCCATCTATCCCCTCATCCAAATCATTGATGAAGATGTTGAAGAGCACTGGGCCCAGAACAGAGCCCTGGGGCACCCCACTACACACTTCCCTCCATGTAGATGCAGTTCCATTGAGGACTACACGCTGAGTACGGTGGTGATGCTGTCTAACCCACATTTTTCTATCTTATCAAGTAGTAGGTTGTGGTCTACTTTATCAAATGCCTTATATCCACAGCATTCCTCTAGTCCACTAATTTTGTCACCTGGTCAAAGAATACAATAAGATTTGTCTGGCATGATCTGTTTTTGACAAACTCACGTTGGCTTTTGGTTATGACTTTGTTTGCCTCTAGGTGTTTGCTGATTCGTTATCTTTTCCAAAATCAACTTATACTTGGACAAAAGACCACCAGTAAATATAAAGACTGTCAGCTAGTTAAAAAGCATCCTGAATGAAGGCAATGGCAAACCATGTCCATATTGTTGTGAAGAAAATTCATGATTATTTTCCTCTAGCGGGAGTCGAGAGTGAATCAGGGTGCCTTTCCTTAACTGAAACAAAAAAAAATTCTTTCTTCTTGAACGTCTTCTAAAATTTTATTACATCAAAAGTAAAACATCCTCATTCATTTTTTTCTTCTGCTTTGTGTCCAGTTTTTAGAAACTGCCTGGGCAAATCCCTGCAATTTTCTTGGCAAGATTTTTCAGAAGTGATTTACCATTGCCTCCTTCCAAGAGTTGAGAGAAAGTGACTGGCCTGTTACGCAACTAGGTTTATGCCTAAGGTGGTTTCTAGCTCGATACCTTAACTACTACACCAAACTGGCTTCCATTCATTCCATTCCATTCATGCTATCATTATCAAATATTTAAGAAACATTTTGCAAACAACTTTGTTTTAAAAAATGATGTCATAATTTTACAGAAATGAGTTTTTGTGTATTTAACATATGTGAAAAATAGAGAATAGTCTTTTTTGCTGTTTAATAGGAAACTGTTCAAGTTTTAAGGGTCCTAAAAATAGCAAGACAAATGTACAATGCTGAATAAAAACTGAGCAGCTTAACATCTGCCGAGCTTTGAATCCCAGTGACAGAAAAAAGATACATCTCTTAATATATATTTACTATGATATTCTGAAACCTCTTCCATTTCCATATTCTTCTCCCACTTGTACTTGTAATTGAAATAACATTTATTTCCAGAAATATCAGCACAGCCTATATTTTTTGCACTGGACTGAGAACCTTGACATCAAAATTCTGCATCAAAATTCTTCTCTAGACACAATAAGCGGCAAGGGACTATGGGTCAGTGGTACAATGCATATTCTTTTATTTAAAGATTCCTCCCAAATAATCCAAGTAAAGAAATCTCAAGCATCAGTGCAAGAACATATTTTTTGTCTGAAATCTCTGAGAACTACGTACTTCAAATGGGAAAGAGACAAGGGACAGAGTGAGTACTAAGAGAGTATTATTATTTCTCTGAACTATTCACTTTTCTTGGAGGAATATTATTTCTTTGAACTATTATTTCTCTGAACTATTCATTTTGCTTGGAGGAAAATTTTACGTATCCTCAATGCTTTCAGCAGTTGTATTGGTTCATGGCTAAGATCTGAATGAATATTCTATTCTGCATTTATTTTCCAGAAACAATGAACACACAAACACACACACACCCCTTCTACACTAACACTTTTTATAGTAATATCTGTTTCTATATATTTTTATAATACTGAATCTCACCGATATTTGAATTATGACTTTCATAGTACTGAGCAAATTGGAAAAATTAACCCTTCCACAAATCAGTTCTGCAATCTATTATTCAAACTAAGCATCTTGAAATACATCTATCATCATCAATTCATAATTCTTTCTGCTAACCATATGGAGATAAAAAACCCAAGTATGTCACAGAAACTTGCATATGGCTCATACATCTTACTCCAACAATTGTGGGTTTTTTAATGTTTCAACAAGCGTTCACTCTCATCTTCAGATACAGAATTAAAAACTTCCATTAAAAATGGAATAATTCCCAGAGTGTAAAATTCTATAGCCAAAACCATGTCCTATGTTTATATGATTACTTTTTCTGAACACATCCAAGTTAACTCTATCAATAAAGATTTAAGAATCTTCCGAGGGTTTAAAGCTGAATTATGTTCCAGCTGACCAAACTGAAACTAGTTACACAACTTTACTCTCATAAAGTAAATTTTAATCTCATCCTAGTTTTCATTATTATAAGATGTTAGTTATCCATATACTGCTTTATGGAAAAGAAATTTAGAATCCTGGGAATGCACAGGGAAAGGGGAAAATGCTATTTGAACTATAATGTTGGCCAGAAAGAAGAAATTCAACTTACCAGTTTTTACAAAAGAGATCAGGACTCCAGACAGTGTCAGTAGGATGAGGTGAAATGTCTTGGTATGGGGCATTGCCTCTTCAAAAAGTGAGATGCTTCTGGAAATGCTCAAACTCTCCAAAACCTTAATCAGGAAGCAATTTTCTGAAGCTAAATCAAAACCTTGTCCGGTCAGTTCTCAAATCTCTACATATGTAGAAATATACATAAGCAGAATGGCAAATACTCTATAGCCTCATTTACGCATGCAGACTGGCTGATTAACTGGTTTAAGCCAGAAGGCAGTTTCACCTTCTAACAATTTTGTCTTATTTCTCCACCCCCAAATTCTGACAGTTGGCCCTTGGAAACTCAATCCTCTCCCAACAGAGTAAGGCATACATTAATGGGAAGTTAACTGCAAAACCCCAAAGGCTGCACTAGGCTTCCAATAACTGAGCTACATATTTTAAGTTTAGGATAGCAATGAATAACCCTATTCATTAAACAGTTCTATACTTAAAATAGGCATTTGTTTGCATAGGGTGTGAGAGTGCAAAACAGAAGGATGCCAATCACATAATGTTTAAAGTAACAGATGTTAGAAGTTTTGAATTCAACATAATCCACTAATTCTTGATTGAGTTTAAAATATATCTCAGATATCAGATCCATGTTTATTAACCATCCTCTGATTTAAATTCCAGACATTTTGTAAAAGACTTTTTCCTGTTTGCTAAGGGATGACCAAATTTCTTTAACCTGAAAGAATCATATAAATGAGGGCATATTTGAATCTTCCAGAAATGTTCAATGCCTTGAAAAGCCAGAATCCTTATGTTCAAATATATATCAGAAAGTATTTTTGAATAAATTAGAGGTAGAAATCAAATTTTCATTAGGAAGAAAATTGCTTCAGGATACTTATTTACATGAGCGCTTAGAAAATCAGCTAAGATCAGTTAGGCACTTGAAATTATTTGCAGCAACTTTACATTCAAACTGCAGTGAACGGCTTTTGTTTAGCTCAATTTACTGGAAAAAGTATGCATTGTTCAAATAACTTAAGTTTCATTCTGGTGAGCTTTTATTTTTGATAAAAATGTAAAAAACTATTTTAAGAACCAATACACATCCTTGATCTAACTTCAGTTTATAGAATTCAATTTTGAAAAGTGAATTGTAAATTGCTATACAGAGGCACAATGGTAGTTTTTAAATAAATGTTTCATTTTCTATTTATTCCTATCAAAGACCAATGCTTTTGTGTTATAAGAGTTCCATTTGAGTTTTTATATTTTTGCTTATATTATTAAATGTATTACAATTATATTTCTTTCCTTTGCAAATTTTGCATGTCAGCCCCAGTTCAATAGCCAAACTACTACACTGTACAAATAGGCAAATGATAAAATCACTACTTGAATTACCTTAAAATGAATTTAAATTACTACTTGCTGAGTCATAATTTATATCAGTATGTATATAAAAGCTTGGTAATTTTACAAGGAAAAACTTCATTGTTTCTCTGTAGTCACTCTGAAATCCAAGGTGTAAGATCCTCTCTGCCACATGGGTCACTCAGACTGTTTTGATTCAAATTATTTGCACATGAAACTACGGACTTTTCCATTTCATATATAAAACTACTGTTTCAAGCATTTTGGAAGTGCTTTGGGTTTGAAACACTTCCAAAATGCTCAAAACAGTCTGCTTTGAACTCACAAAGTTTCAGTCAAAAATTTTCCACATGTCTAACTGCCATATTTGTTCCTTTGGCAAATACTCACTTTTATTCACACCTGACCGTAACTGGAAAAATGTGAAAAGATGTTTCTTATTACTTGGCACCAGAGAGATAGACAACAGTTAGCCTAGCATAGGCCGCCACTGCTGTATGTATGTATTAGTTTGGTGAACTGATATTTAAAAAGGTAATATATAAACTTATTTGGTATATTGGCATAAACTCAAAGTGGCTTATAAAATAAAACAATGTAAAAAAATTATAATATTCCAAAAGCATCGATAAGGAACTGTATATTAAATGCTTATCTATAATCACCTAGGTATCTTGCTTCCCAACTGACAGGCATTAAGAATCTGCTAAATATCCATATATATATAAACAAAGTATATAAACAGTAGCAGCAAAAGCCATAGCACATCCTACAATGCCATCATCTGAACATCGGTGATCTGCAGCATTATTCCCTTTTTCAGCAAGGTAATACTTATGAAATGAGTTGCATTAAAACTATTTAAATGACCCAGCACCACTGAACATTATAACTGAAATACTACTTAACAGTTGTATCACACTTCACAGGATTATTATTCTAAAGGGTTTCAGTTCAAAGCTCAGTTTGTACCTGTTCAGGGAGAAAGCTGCCTGTGTGATGATCATTATGTTAAGGTAATTTATTGGCATTTGGATAATTGTAACTATCAGTATTAATTCTGCAGAGGATAATTGACTTTAGACATTAAAATCTGTCCAAACTAAAATTTGAAAAGCTTCTAAAAAATCATAGTTTAGGACAGAGTCCATTACAGAACAGAGTTCAAGTTGCAAAATCCATTTTTTTTACCAGAATCTTGAGATCACCAACTACAAATGGTGGCTCAAAGAGTTAATTATTTACTAATTTATTTATTATTTAATTAGTATCATTTAGTTTTAATCCTATTTTACATATTTTTAAATGTGCTATATTTTTATGGCCTATTTTATGCCTATTTTACTTGCTCAGTATTGAATGTTATATGTCTGTATGTTTGTAGATGCTTCTGACATGAATAAAGAAAATTATTTACTGGATTCTAAAGGTTCATATAGTGGAATGTTTTGCACAGATAAGTATCAGTCTATTCCGTCTAATTTAAGTCTGAGATCTTTTGTCAACTGACTGCAAATCAGTCAGGTTCTATTTACAGATCTCAATCTATCATCTGTCTCTCCATGAATTACAAGATTATACAAAAGAAAGGCTATTATTATTATTGTAGTAGTAGTAGTAGTATTCAAATAAGGCACTTGTTTCCTGAGCTTCAGATTTTACCCATGCCAATTTTTACTAAAATTAATTCATTTTAGAACTGGCTTCTTACATACTCAAAATCGTTTGTATAAAGGTTCTTGGACTAGCAAACTGATCTAAGAGAAGGACTACATCCTTATTTACATAATTTACATCTCACTTTTAAAAAACCTGAGACTTACACGAAGACAGCAATTCTAAAACAGTTATTTGGAAGTAAGTCTAATAAAATTTAATAGGATTTACTTTTGAGGTGAGATGTACAGAACTGTTCTATAGGGCTCTATAAAAATATTCAGTTACAATAATTTAGAGAAAGGGAAGTGGACATTCTAAAATGTTTATACAACATTTGAAACATAGTTAATCTGATTTTTTATTTCCTTAACTCATCCCAAAACAGCTATTGAAATCTAGGACAATCTAGTGTTAAGGAGTGTAGACCGAAGTGTTAAGTCTACATTTAAGAGTCACATAAAATCATCTGTTCCCAAAAGACAGCATATTTTACAAGTAGATTAGAGAGCCATGCTGTTTGATACAGTACTTGCTGTTTTGATCACACTAGGCTTACTAAAGGCTCTATTCTAGATGTTTACAGCTGTAGAAGGAACTACCCAGACTTGGTCTCTTGCATAAACAAAACCAGTGTGTGAATAAGGGAATGTCTTCAAATGGAAAAAGTGAAGAGTGAATCTTTGTCAAACATTTGCAGCCTGGATGTTTATTTCCACCTCTAAAATTATCAAGTAGAAAAACCAGCAACATTCCTCTAGGATTACAAAATAAAGCAACTGCTGTCCCTCTAGCTCCTGTGTACTTGCTTGTCAATTAAGCAAATGGGCATTTGTAGCACTTCAAGGCTGAGTGTAGCACCACAAAAGATTGCCAAAATTGGCTTTGACAAAAGCAAACAATATGTGCAATAATACAACCAGGTTTTATTTTTTTTTAACTTCTTGTTTTCCCCTTCTTATTATGTAGAGTTCAGAAGGAATTTAAAGATCTGTTGTAAACATAACTACCCACCTCCTGCTTCATAAGTGTACAAAGTAAAGGAGAGCAGGAGAGCAGATTTGTGACAGGTTTCTCTGTGCTACTAGATGCAAAACTATTTACAACTCTACAACCATCTCTATACAGTTATTGTACAAATCGGCATTTGAAAGATGAGGAAGAGAGAGAAAAATCAATTGAAATAAAATTTAAAGCAACTTCAGTTGTTTTCTTCAGGTAATGACAGAAAAAAATCTTCACACAGCAACTTCACTGCGCAAGTGGGAGATTGGGGTGGGAGACAAGGGTGGAGATACCTAAGTGCACTGAATTCTGGAATATAACTGGGAGAAGATGGATGGCATAAATATGGGCACAGTGAAAGTAATGGGAGAGTGTACTATGTAACAAAAACCAGCACACTGCATTTTATTCATATGATATTTTTTTTTTTTACAAACATAAGACACTGCCAATGCTCAAATTCCTTGTGTCGTTTATTTTTCTTTGAAGACGACATCTCCTGTTCCTTGGCATAATGCTGCTGCAGAACTTACAAAATCCTGAATCACCATCATATGTAACCAGATGAAAATCTGACTACATTTCATGCTTCAAAGGTAGTGTCAAATTCTCATACAAAGCCAACTGATGAACATACATATGGTAAAGATCCTATGTGTCTCTGAAACGAGACAAATTCACAGCAGAAGGGTCCAAAATAACTGGCCCAATCACAATGGAGGAAAGAGAATTACAGGAGAAATTCAGCCTGAAGTAAGCGCCTCCTCCCACAACTTGAGTCCCCAATTGTTCAAGAAGGCTGGATGTGCTGAAGCCTGAACTCAAATAGCGTTGACACCACCACTTAATGAAGACAGACTTGAGTTTCCCCAAATGCAATGTGCTGAAGATAGGCTGACAGGGATGTGCAATGCCAGACCAATCCAAGCTGAATGCTGCCCACCACAAAAATTTTCTGCTGTTGGCAGTTTTACAGTTAACTTATGAATGTACCTCCTGAAACTGGAAGGCATGGAAGTCAGTATCTGCATGGCGTTTTGGTTCTGAATGACATCTGTTAACCATGAGCTCTCCACCATGATTGCACGGGCTTATTGTTGTGAAAATGATGACAGAAGGGAAGGAAGCTACCATATGTAGACCTCCAGATGGCTTTCCAAATAGCTTGGGAGAAAAAAAAAATCACTCACAGTGCTTTGAATTCAACCTCTTGAATAAATCTTCTTTTCTGTCTACCCAGTACAAAAATCAAAGACCAATATAAATGAAGGTGGCTGTGCAATCCTGGGCAGAAAGCATTTGTTGAAGCTAAAAACAGCAGCCTGAGATGATTGATTCTGTGATCCATTTGCAAGGCAAACATGACAGCAGTGAAGAGAAAGGACTCTGTCCGGCAGTGGAGAATGCATGGTTAACAGACACTGGAAAAGCCAGGTGAGTGGTATTTACTCAATAGTCCTCCAAAGTCTCTATTTCTCCCATATTGAGCCGTTCTGATGAAGCATTAACTGAGAAACCTGAAAAAGACAGATCCGCGTTTATCAGTTCACAGATGAATTGTGTTTCATACTTTCCAATTTACATGTAATTAAACAACCATACAAAATTATAGACAGTAGTTAAGAAAAAAACTTTCTAGTATATCAGTTCAGTACTTTTAAGACATTGATTCATATAATAAAAGTATTATTGACGAATTCTCTTGACAATCAAATATTTTATAAAAAAATACATACCCTCTATCTACTGTCTCTTAGGAATCTAACAAATCAACAGAATGGAGTAGATAAAAGTTTAAATGCGCAGATATGTACATAAAACTTTTGTAGCTGTTTTCTTGCATACATCTGATTGCAGAAGTAATAAAATAATCTGTGGAGCAAACTCTAGGGACTAAAAGGGTGTTGACTGATAAATAAAACTGCAATCCCAAGAGGAGAAAAAAATAGTTATTACCAACTCTTCTTAGTTTCTATGTTCTCTGTGGGACTCCCATTTATTTAACGTACCATATTAAATTTCTGGTTTATTGCAGAAAAATGTGCAAGATATTTAGAGCAACGATGTTACATCGTGAGAACCAGTCTGATGTGATGAAGGCCTTCAGGCTAGAAAATGGGAGAACATGGGTTCTGGTCCTGCCTTAGACCCAAAATCACCTGGATAATTTTAGGCCAGTTGCTCTCCCCCAGCTTTAGGAAGGAGGAAATGGCAAAATACTTCCAAAAAGCTTTGCCAAGAAAACTGTAGGGATTAGTCCAGGTAGCTGTCAGACGTTTAGGCTGACTTGAAGGCACACCAATGTTACAAACTAATTCTAATTTGGAGGTTCTAAAACTCACCTAACAAGCTGGGATCTGCACGAACCATTTTTTGTTTTTTCTTCTTTTTGCCACTCTGCACTGCTTCAAAACTGGACTGCTGATTGTTGCTCTGATTAGTTTGAAAGACTGTATGCAAAGAACTATGGTTCATCCCCCATACAGAATCCTGGAAATAAAAGATATATTTTAAGATAAAATTAAGCTTTGTGTACTTGCATAAGAACCATTCTCCCTATTGTAGGAATGTATCAGAACATATTTTCATATACGATCGGTTATCTGATAGACATTTTCCATATGATCATGGTTTATTCCAGTGATGGCGAACCTTTTAGAGACTGAGTGCCCAAACTGCAACCCAAAACCCACTTATGCATCGTCGAGTGCCGAGTGGGTGTGGCCCATTGGCTGGGTGTGGCTGTGGTAGTAACGGCAGACTGGGTGGGACTAAAAAGTTCAATCAATCAATTCCAACTTTGCAAGATCTTTTTTTTTTCCACGAGAAGTTGAAATTGACTGATTGAACTTTTTTTTTTTTGCACACGGCGGCGGAGGCCTAAAGCGAAAAGGTTTTATAAAACCCAGCTGAAGGCCTAGGACCGGGGCAACGGCGTGCATGCCCACAGAGAGGGCTCTGAATGCTGCCTCTGGCACCCGTGCCATAGGTTCGTCACCACTGGTTTATTCCATTTACTTTTTATCTACATACAGTTTTAAGGAAAGCTTCATTATTAATAGTTTCTATATTAACACATCCATACTCAAACATGCTCTCCTTTTAAAGAACAATTCCATATCTATCTGCCCAAGTAATATCTATTTCTGACGGAAATATTCCCCCAAAACAGAAATATGAACCTGCTGCTGCCGTTGTTGGTTGGCTTTTTGTTTGGCACGGCGCTCAAGAAACTGCTTGGCAAATTCCTTGGCTTCAGGGGTGTCCCCAAGATAAGCTCTGATGTAATCATGAACCTCATAAGGAGATTCCACTTCTTTCAGGAAAGAAACAAATGTGGGAACTAGAATAAGAAGGGAGATTCAATTGTGAGAAATCTGTATAGAACGTTAAGTAATGCAATGCAATGGACAAGAGCTTTCCAGTATCAACTATTTGATAAATTTCTTTAAAAGCTTTATGTAAAACAAAATTATTTCTGCTTGAAGAAAAATAAAAAAACGAAAACCATTTCCTATTGTCACAGAGTTATCTAATAAAGAATTTACTTGTTAATAAAAACAGCAAACAGGCTACTCCTACTTTTCAGCAATGCCGTAAGTCCTGTGCTAAGATCTATGGTTCCAAAATATAAGTGGTATTATGCAGCACAATTTATATATCCACTCCTCAAGAATATTGGGCAATGAGTATTAGATCGTCTATCATTTTCTCAATTTTTATTTATACCACAAAACAGTATCATGGATTTAGAATGCAACTATGATACAATTTCTTGTAATATGTGGTAACATGCATGGTATATATTGTAAGATGCTTGTACCTTTTACTACTGCTTACCATCCAAGTTGTTAGCTGTGTTGAGTGCATGAAGCATTTGTTCACACCACTGAGTGAATCCATCCTGAGGTTTATTAACTCCCTGAAACAATTTCAATAACTTTTCTTCTTCTTCTACCTTCTTATTATGCCTGCTTGTAACACCTATAGATTTACTGGGACAAAGAAAAACACTATCACTGCAGAGTATGAGGAAGAGATGTCGATTGCCAGGAATAGTATAGGAAGTATGCAAGTCTAGAAACCAGAAAACTCCAGCAATCTATCAATTATATAAAAAAAATCATATGGGTGTACAATGAAGTATAATCTTAACAGATGCAGCCAGCTGGAGTTACTATCTATCCATTTGCTCCTAGTCATACTTACTTGACTCCATACTGGGCTGGACTATCCTTCCCCTTGCCTGTTCAATGACTACCTTCCATTTTTCCATCCTGAAAAACGTGTCACTTGGAGGTAGCCAGGGCAGAAGTCTTGCCCTGTGTGCATCATTCTGGATATTTCTGGACCTAACATATGTGCTAGAGTAGGTTGTGAGCCACCCAAAGTTCAGTATTAAGATGGGCGGCTTTACAAATGTTTTAAAAAGACAGACAGAAAGACAGACAGACAAAGTGCCATGCTAGAAACCAGGAAAATGTGAATTCTAGTCCCATCTTAATCATGAAGGCCATGAGGAGGGCTTTGGGCCAGTACTCTCTCTTAGCCCAACTCACCTGGCAGGATTGGTTATTGCGGGGAAAATAGGAAGACGAAGGAGTATAAGGGATGTTCGCTATCTTGAGTTATTTATAAAAAATAATAAAAGTAGAATAAATAAATCTTTTTTGCTTTTAAGCCAGACTTAGCTTCTGTAAATGCATATATCACTCCAGGCTGTTCTTAAGTCAAAGCTGGATAGCCCACTGCAAGTAATGGCCTTTTACCCTGCCTAATATTTTTTACCAGTTATTTATACCAGCTAATCTAAAATATGATGAAATAAGCAATCCTGGCTGTGCTGCGGTTTGACAGAAAACTTTCATCCACTGAACGATTTATAAGAAATGCAGCAAGCTTGGGCATTATCTAATAGAAGAAAGAAAAATTCAACCACACAGATTCTTACCTGATGCTAGCATTGTTCTTGTTTTTATTAGTTGCATTACGAGGACCCACTTCTTTGATTGCATCATCCCAGAATCCCATGTTTGAATTTTTTGTATCAGCATTACTCCAAATACTACTGACAAGATCTGATGCCCATTGGCTGCTAGGATTTGTGCTTAGAGAGCCCCATACTGAATTGCCAATGCTGGTATGCCGACTTGGATGTTGCTGGGGAACAAAAAGGATGAAGTATTTAAATCTACCTTGATGTAAATGAGAAATTATAAACATAAAATTTAGGAGCTACTCACTGTACTGCTGCGGGATCTGCCTTGTTGCTGCTGCTGCTGCTGCTGCTGCTGCTGGTGTTGCTGCTTCTGCATCTGCCTTGCCTCTTCCTGCTGTATCTCCAAGAGAGATTTTGTAGTGCCGGCAGACTTGGCAACATTTCCCCAACCAGACAGCTTCTGTTGCTGCTGCTGCTGTTGCTGCTGGAGAGCTTTCATTAGTTCACGCTGTTGACGCCTTTGCTAGAAGAGAGTAAATGCAAAACTTGACTGCAAAACATCACAGGAGTGCCCTCTAGTAGCCAACACTCATTTTTGCAAGCAACAGTGGATTTTTTTAGAAGCACAAAAGAATAGGTAGAATCATGTAATGTCTTTCCCAATGCACATCCCAGACTTAAGGAAACAAATTCCAGATTTCTCTCTCAGCAGCTATCCAAAACTATTGTTCTTAAACACAGATATGTCAAACTCAACAATGTGGTTAGATCTGGCCTGCGGGGTCACCCTGGAAACAGCGAGGGGCCAGCCCCCGCTGTCTCAGCCCCGGCCCATCCCACCCTGGCCAGGCGCCCCCCATGGGCGCGCGCATAGGAGCCAGAGAATGCACGGGGGCTGGTGGTGCCCAGCAGCAGCTGCAGTTCGTTCACCTCGCCTTACCCCTCCCAGCCTTGCCTTGTCATGCCCGGCCTCTCCTCGTCATGCCCGGCCTCTCCTTGCCTCGCCTTGCCCGGCCTCTCCTCTCCTTGTCCAGCCCTGCCTTGCCCGGCCTCTCCTTGCCACACCTGGCCTTGCCTTTCCTTCCTCAGCCTCTCCTCATCATGCACAGCCTCTCCTTGCCTGGCCTCCTCGCCCAGCCCCACCTTGCCCATCCTCTCCTCTCCTGGCTTCTCACCTCGCCACACCAGTCCGCCGTCTCCTCTCCTTGCCATGCCCGGCCTTGCCTTACCCAGCCTCTCCATGTCTGGCCTCGCGTGCCCGGCCTCACCTCGTCCAGTGGTTGCACTGGCAGCAGCCAGGTGCCCCTCGGGGAAGTGGGGCTAGGCTGGGCTGCAGGGTCCTGGTGCCCCAGGAGCTCGAGAGCCAGGCTGGGCACTTGTCCTCCGCTGCCCAGGGGACCGTCATCGCTAACTTGGCGAGGATCCTCCTCCAGGCAGGTCTGCACCCGGACTCCTCTCTGCTCGGGCCATGGTATTCCGCTGGCACAGCCCTCCTTCTCCATGGGGGGGCTCATGCCACCCCGCACTCCTGTCTCCCTGTCCACGGTGAGTGCTGCGTTCCCCGCTCTGGCCCTGCCAGGCGGTAGAGAGGGCAACCTGGAGCCAGCCCCCGCTGACGCTCGACTCGTGTCCCTCCACGCTCCCATCTGCCCGTCTTTTGTCCCACAGGCCATGTCCTGTCTCCCATGCAGTGAGCCGGGCACCCCCCCCCTTTCGGCCTCTCGTCCGAGGGACGGCGAGGCTCCTCTGGTGGATGAGGCTTTGGCACTTGCCTTGGTCTCACATTCCTCCACTGGAGAGTTCTGGATCCCCCCCTCCCAGCCTTGTCTGGCCCCCACAGGCCCCCTCGGCATGAGCTATGAACCGGCCACACCCACCTGGCCCTTTGAGGGCAACCATAATGTTGATTTGGCCCTCAATGAAATTGAGTTTGACACCCCTGCTATAACACTTACCTCTTCTCGAAGTTGTTTTTCTCTCTCTTCTTCAAGCTTTTGGATTTCTGCTAATGATAATGTTGTCTGTGATTGACAAGCTCTTGAACTAGATTGCTGACCCCATGTTGAAGAAGAAGGGAGCTAGGAGCAAATATACACAGAAGATGCCAGTTAGATTCTCCAAACGGAGACAAGAAATACATAAAAAATGTGATTAAGAAAGGGTAACAAGACTACAGGTACTAGCTGAACCACAATTTGATTATTGCTCTCTTATACTGTAGAATTGCAATCCTTTTCTGTATGTCACCCAAGATTGTACCTCAATATAAATTTCATATTACCAACAAAGAGAAAGTTTCTACAGTAGTAAAGTTCAGATTAAAGGTTGAGGTAGAGAGCTGTGAAAAATAAATGGATTTTATTGAGCTTAAATATCCCATGTAAAAGAAGGAAAACAGCTAAAACAGTTGAAGAACCAGTAATTCAGAAGGGGAAACTCCAAAAAATGCATTAACAAAAGTAAGATCATATAAGTATTCATGAGACAGAGCCTTTGGACAAATTTTTTTATCTAGAATGATTAAATGTGAAGTGGTTTGCCATAAGGGACAGCCTGGAAAGACAGGAAGGAGGAGGAGGAGGAGGAGGAAGAGGAGGAGGAGGAGGAGGAAAAGGAGGAGGAGGAAGTAAAGTACAATGCATAAAATACAATATTGCTTATTATACACAAATAACTTATGCCCAGTTGTTGAGTGATCCAACAGTGGTGTTGAATGAAGGGACTTACAACTGGTCCACAAGGTTACAGCTGTTGCAGTGCCTCACGGTCACATGATCAAGATTAAGGCACTTAGCAGCCTACACACACTTACAACCACAAGGTCGCTTCAACTCCCCCAACTTACCTATCTGTCCCCCGCATTTATATCCTTTTGACCCCCTACACTCTGTGGTCCCTGCCCCGACTCTCCGCAAAGCATCTGCTGGCTGCAGGAGATTTTCTTCCCCAGGTTGTGCACAGTGGTTACCTCATGAGACCTGAGAAGGGGCAGGATGGATGCACCTCATCAGCTGTAGGACCAGACATCGAAGGTCAGCTGGGGTGGCAGGGGCCTTGGAGTACAGGGTGGCAAAGAAAAATACGGCTGGGACTGAAGTTTTGTGCATGTTGTTGTTGGAACTTCCTGGGGTGAGACAGTTTTGCGCTACACTGCTGAGCAGGGGCAGCTGAGGCTTCCAGGTGCAAGACAGGGTGCAGAGCAGCCAAAAGCGCAGAGATGAGGGGAGGGAAATAAGCAGTTGGAGGGAGTTGAAGGGGAAGCACAGAAGACCTGAGGCTTGTGGCTGGGAGGGATCTAAACCTGGAATGGTTTGGATTGGGCTGGGTCCTTACCTAACAATCACTAGAATTTGCTTAACAGCAGCAATGGGGAGTGCCAGGATTGCTGTTGTTAAGCGATGTAGTCAGATGACATTCCATGTTCTGATTGCATTACTTAGCAATGGAAATTCTGGACCCAACTGTGGTCATAAGTCACCGAATACCTGTATTTGTTTTGCTGGAGTTGTAGATTTCTTCAAAGATCAAGAGTAGTATAGATTCAGAAAAGAATTACAATCTGTCTTTAAAATAATTACATTCTGTAAATTTGCATCTTTAGCATGAACTATTCAGTTTCAGCTTCTTGTAGAAAAAGGATATGGTGGTATTAAAACCCACTGTTGTGACTACTAGAAATATTGTACAAGTAGTCTTTGTTTAATGACCCAAATTGGGGCCAGAATGTCCATCGCTAAGTGATGTGGTTGTTAGGTGAAACATGTGACCACCCTGCTTAGCAATAGGAGTTCCAGCTATTTCTGGTTACGGTCATTAGGCAAGGACCATGCTGTTGTTAGACAAGGAAACTCACATTTCTCTTACCAGTGCTACCCTGCTGCCTTCTCCTCATCCAGGCCCGGTGAGCTCCTTTCAGCAGATGAGGTTCTGCTGTCCTGCCAAGCTTGCCTCTGATTCAGTTCCCCCCATCTGCCTATCTCCCCTGCATTTCAGAATTTTTAGTCTCCCTCACTCCACCTCCCAGCCACAGTTGGCCTTCTGTGTCTTCTTCCTCCTGCTGCTACTGCAGGAGGCTTTGCTAAGGGCCAGCAGCTGCCTCAGCTGACAGGAGGAGGAAGACAGCAAAGGTCAGCTGGGGATGGCGGCTGAGTGCAGGGTGCCAGGCACGGCAAAGGGCCAAGAGCTGGGTCAGCTGGGTGTCCTTTGTCAGTAGCAGGAAGAAGAAGATGGCAAAGGTTAGCTGGAGCAGCAGAGGGCAGGGCAGCAGGAATGGCAGAATGTAGAGTAGCCAAAAGGGCAGAGAAGGGAGGAGAGGTAAACGGGTGGGCGGAGTTGAAGCACACACTGTGGTTGTAAATGCAGGTGAGCTGCCAAATGTCTGAATTTGGATCAAATGACTGTGGGGCGGCTGCCATAGCTACAACTTCAAAAAGCACCCCTGTAACTAAGGTCACTGAAGGAATGGTCATTAAACGAGGACCACCTGTACATTTTCCTCTCATAGTTCTAGATTTAGAACTAACACATGCTACTTGGCAAGTTTAAAAGTTTTTGTTTAGAGCGTAAAGAAATAATGCCATCGGCTTCCTTTGGGGGCTCAAAAGAGGGCTTATTCTCTGTCTATCTGAAACACAGAACCGCAAACAGGCTGCTCATTGAAATAAGAGATATACATATTCTGATCTAAAGTTAAAAACAGCAACAATTGTGCAGATTTTGCAGAATTAACAGGATGAATCTCTAGTCTCGTTAGGAGCATAATTCCATATTCGTTTGTTAACCACAGTCATTATTTTCATTTGAAAACAACACAAAAGTTACACTGGAGAATACTGGTACCTTCATCTGCGCAAGTTGCTGCTGCTGTTGCTGCTGCTGCAATCGACGCAAAGCTTCCTGCTGCTGCTGCCTCAGCCTCATAATTTCCTTCTGGCGTTGGAGTTCCAGCTCTTTCCGCTTCCGTTCTTCCTCTTCTTGCCGCTGCTGAGCTGCTGCTTCTTCCAAGCGCAGCCGGTTTTCTTCTACCTGACGCTTGGCCTCTTCTTCACGTGCCCATTTGGCAGCCTCCTCTTCCTTTCCAGTTCAGGAAAAAAAAAGCAAATCTTCTAAAATTCTAGAATAAAATGTTGACTTTCAAAGTATTTCAAATTATACAGATATGTAGGTATTCTCTGCTTCAAACAGCGCAACTTGCTCCAAAACATAACTATTCGGAGAATAGAACTAATTTCAAATAATTCAACTAAGCAGTCCTTAATTAATTATATAACTCATCTGTCTACCCCCCAACTACCTCTGGGCGACTTGAATGCAAAAACAGACACAACTTCTAAAAAACAGATAAAAGAAAAAGTAAACATGGCAGTACATGTCACAGGGAGAGAAGAAACCCACCCAAACTGAACAAAAACTGCACACCAAAGAATGAACACCCTGATATCCCAGTTTTGGGAAAACAGGTTTTCAAAGTTCATTTAAAAATTTGTCCAGTTGGGGCAGTATCATCATTTATTAATATTGAATTGCTAAAAACCTTGTGTTTAATCAGTAACACTCTTTTCTGTTTCATCTATGATGGCCTATTAAAAATACAATCATCACTGGGGAGGAAATATGCAAGTATCTCCTTTTCATGAAGGCAGCAGAGATTATCAAGTCTATTCATTCTGAACAGATCGGCATCCTTCTTTTCACCTGTTTGCGAAGCAACTCTTCTCGCTGCCGCCTTTCCTCTTCTTCTCTTCTCCTTTCTTCCAACCTTCTAAGTGCTTCTTCCTGTTGTTGCCTTTCCTCTTCCTCTCGCTGCCTCCTTAGTGCAATTTCTTGTTCCCGTTGCCGCCTGAGAGCTTCCTCCTAACACAAAAAGAAAAGTTTGCAAGCAACATGAACAGGCTGAATATTGTAAAATTACTACTCAAAAATTATTTTTTTTGTAAAGTCATATATTTAATACATAACTGTGGCACTACCTGCCCACCCAGATGCCCCACTCCCTAGAATGTGGCGCAGATTCTGCTGGTTGTTTTCTTGCTACACAAAACGTTTCAACAAGAAAGGCCCTTGGCTCCTTCAGAATGAAGCACTAAGGATGGAGGAACTGATGAGTAGAAGTACAGTGGGTTTCCTTTGATCATTGCTATTCATTTCATTCAAGCTTTTTTTAAAAAAATTAAGCAAGCAAATTTTATCGGCATCATCTGAAATCTCTGTCTGCCTTTTGGAAAGAGAAAACCTTGTAACTATTAAGTAATTATTATATGCAGAGTACAAATAGACTACAACATTTTTTTCAGGAGATATGTTATAGTTTTTAATTACATCCTTTAAAAATACAAACAGAAGATAACCGGAATGTTGGTTAACTTATTGCTTTTCAATATTTGGATTTCCCCCCCCATTTAATACATAATTCTCTTATTTTGAGACTATAGCAACAGCATTTAGACTTACATACTGCCCCCTGGTGCTTTACAGCACTCTCTAGACGGTTTACAATGTCAGCATTCTTTGCATATTGGCCCCAACAATCGGGGACCTCATTTTACCAACCCCGGAAGGATGGAAGGTTGAGTCGACCTTGAGTCCTGTCAGGATCAAATTCCAGGCTGTGGGCAGAGTTTTCCTGCAATATTGCACCACTCAATCACTGCACCACTATGAAACACTTGTTTTTATTTATTTATTTATTTGATTTCTATAGCCATCCATCTCAACAAGTGACTCCGAATTATTTATGGCATAGCCATAAAATAATGAAAACAATATAAATCAATATATATGGTCGCTGAGTAAAGTTACCACCACAGATGTATGGATGGGGTCCTTAACACATGTCGGGCTCCAAGCCAGGGCACATAACTAGGTCGTCTTGGCCTTATGAAAAGCCAGATTTGGGGTCATCCTAATTCTGAAGATAGAATATTCCAGAGGGCAGGGGCTATAGCAGAGAAGGCACACCTGCTGGTCCCTGTGAGCCAATCCTGTCTACTTCCTCAAAAATCACTTATCTGAGATAAATCTACAGAATCATGCTTCAGGCACTTCAATCAGTCTTGCTCAGTCAGGTTCAATTCTGAGTGGATCTTGAACATTTTTATCTGACAAATAGTTACAATATTCTTCAGAGTGGCCCTGAAGTTGTTCCTATGGCTTTACTGATATAAAGTAGAAAGGTGTAAGAATGAAATTAAATTCTACAATGTTTGTTTCTTACACACATGCACAATACTGGAAAAATGGCTTATTTTTTAACATGACAACAATACTTATTGATCATATTTGAGTTGTCACCTGTTTCCTCCGAGCTAACTCCTCTTCTTCTCTTCTTTTTCTTTCTTCCTCCTGTCTCCTAATTAGTTCTTCCTGTTGCCTCCGAAGTTCCTCCTGTCTCTTACGTTCTTCTTCTTCTCTTTTGGCCCTTAATTCAACTTCCCTCCGTTCCTGCTCTAGCTAAAATTTAAGAGCAATACTGGAAATATGACAATAGAATTATCTCTATAAATACTGTAATTGCATGATTCTTGCTAGTATATGTTTTTGCCTTAGCATCTTTCTCTACAAGTACAGTAGTGAATGTCTTCCCAGTATTTTGTCTTTATAATGTGCTAAAACAATATCTGCTCAAGAATTAACTATTCTTTATTTAATGTCCAAATAAGAAAATGGATCATCGAACAAATCAACCCAGAGTTCTTACTCAAGGCACAAGTGACCAGGTTCAAATTATCCTACTTTGGACACATAATGTGAAGACCTAGCTCCCTGTGAAGGCTCTTATTCTGGGAAAGGTGGAAAGAAATCAACCATTTGTTAAAAGTTGCACTAATTATGCAAATGGCATCTGCCATATCATAGTAAACTGCTATAAAAAGATAAATTAGAGGTTGAAGTAAAAACAAATGCATGCCATATAGTAAAATATACACTGCTCCTTACCTTTGCAACTTTGGCCTTTTCAAGGTGCTGTAACTGTTCTAAAGCTGGTCCCTGAGCTGCAGTATCAATCGGGAGATCCCAGACACTATTTCCTTCCCAGACTTCAAAGCAAACAGAAAAAAATACAGACTGTAGATATGGAATGTATATAAATCAAGTATATAAAAATAGCAAACATTTAAATTAGGAATAAGGTTAAGTTAGTAGTAACATATTCTCTAATCAATTACTTGAATTTTTAAAGTAATTGCAATACATAATTCTGGCAAATTCTTATATTGGAAACCTTTTTTGTTCCTAAGGATTGGATTCCTAAGTGGTCTAAAGATATGGGACACAAAATCCAGCTGGATTTCTCAAGGAAGAAATGTAGAAAGGGGTTATTGTTGAGCAGAATGCTGAGACAATGGTAGAAATCAATCGGTGATAATAAAAATGCAGAAGAAATCAAATGAAAATAAATATTTAGAAAGCATTTTATATTAAAACAGACATATTAAAGCCAATAAGCTGAATAATATATTCAGTAATATTCATTTCCTTACTTTAAACTATTTAAGGCCCTATTTATATAAGTCTGAGATATCAGTATGTTAACTAGGTAACTTCTAAGAACACAGAATACCTCAGTAACAATTATAGTTTATTATATCCAAACCCCAGAAATCATTGTTTCATAACTGCTTAAAATTAGGGTTGAAGATCTTGGCTGGCTGAAGAATTTCAAACCACAGCTTCGGAACTTATGTTACTTGCAATTTCACTAAAACTTTGGTTTAGTAACTTTTAATATTATATCTAAATGCAGCCAATATAAACATTCAAAAACAGTTTCCTACCAGTAGTTTGTGGAGCAGTTGACTGAAGTTCCCAAATTGAACTAGTGTCTGACATTGACCTTGTTACAGGTGGCACCATGTTCTGTTCAACTTTTCTATAACATAAAGACTGAGAGTAAACACCCTCTCTCAAGACAAAAGTTATCTTGTTTTAATACATTTCTGTTTCCTTTCCTTCAAAAAAGCCAGTTTTAAAGTAGTATTGTACTTCTCTGTATTTTCCAGGGTTGAGCAAAATCTAGAAGTTTCATAAAAACTTTGAATACTATCAGCTGGAAATTAAGTACAAAGTCTGCATTATTGAAAATAAATATACTGCAGGAAGATACAAATTAATAAATATAATGATATAAATGGTCCTCCCTAATCTCAGATTTCTAGCACAGGTAGTCCTCAACTTATGACCAGCTGCTTAGTGAAAGTCAAACAAACACTGAAAATGGGACTTACAACAGTTTTCGCAGTCATGTGATTACAATTTATGATGTTTTGTTAGAAACCAGGGTTTACTTCGGGTTTCCGGCAAAAACTGCCCCACAGCGAACAATGAGTTTGCTTAAGGACCACCACAAAAAAGTTTGTAAAATAGTTTCAGTCACATGGTGACCTGCTTTATAATTGTCATAGCTGTAATTGCAGGTTTAATTACAAGGATAACTCGAGGACTCCCTGTAAGATTTTTTACCCCCATTCCATTTGAGGAAGCTGAAGAATCTTGAAAGTACATGTTACCCAGCTATTTGGTTCTGCAGAGGCTTCAGTGGAATGAGGACATGATATTCAGTAAGATTCCTTACCAGCTCACATGCTGATCCACAGCCCTCTGAACACCAAAATATAAACTCCTGAAAGAAAAGGAACCCCAGAAAATTGCACCCATCCCATTCAGTTGACAAAATTCTCTGTTGGATCAATGAGCATTCCCTCAATAGTATGATACATTGGTAATGTACAAAGTAAATAATATAAAGCATGAATGCGAAAGATAGTTGCATGCAAATAAAGAGATGTATTTGTCAGAGAAAACACATCAGTGACCTTGGACCCTGCATATTTACCTCATTTTAAGTGCCTGGAATTGTTGCAAAAGGAGAGTCAGTTGCTGCTGTTGCTGAGATGAGACAGCTGCTTTTTGCTGTTGTGCCATCACTTGTGCATATTGTTGTCTTCAAAAGAAAATGCAAAATAATCATTCTGACTTACAACAATTATTATTTTTTAAACTTTAAACACCTTCATTAATACATGCACATATAACACACGCACATGTAATCTGATTCTGGAAACACACAATGGTCTGACTGTGTGTATACATAAGCTACAGAAGCTAGTATCTCTACATCTCCTGAACTGCAGTTTCCATATTTTTGACCAATTTTCCAACAATGCCAAATCGTTTTTTGTGTTATGAATATCTCCAGGAACATCAAATCTATTACACACTTTTGAGTCATCAGCAAAAAACCATAGACTTTCAATAGACTTACTGTAACAAAAATTGCTGGTACTGGAGATGCTGCATTTGATACATGGCCGTAAATTCCTGTTGTCTAGTCAGACGTTCTTGGTCCAACTCACCCTGTGGGTGTAAACAAATCAGTTACCAAACTTGGGAGGAAACTGTACCACTTGTTTGATCATAAGGTAGTCCTCACTTAATGACCATTTGTTCGGTGACCATTCCAAGTTGCAGCAATTCTGAATGGATAGTATTTTTGACTGGTCCCTAAAATTATGGCCTTTGTAGTACCTGGTCTGCAGGGGCACTTCAATTCTCTTCTCCCATTTATCTCTTCCCATCTCTGCCCTTTTAGTCTCCCTGCACAGTGGCAATTCTTGGTGGCAGCTGCACTGACACTGAAGTAGAGACCTGGGGTCTTCAGTGATCTCAGCTGGTCACCACTGATTTATTTCAGCACCACTGCCACCACAACAGTGGTGCCTCCAACTCCACACCATGGCCAGCCAGCCCAGCTCCACAATGTAAAGCCCCAGCTGCCTCTGCTGCCCTTCTGACTCTCCTACTGCTGATGAGGTGTGCATAGCCTGGACCTTTGCAAAGCAACTGCCAATCACGCCAGGCTTCTTTCCCCAAGGCCATTTACACCATTATTACAATGCTTCAGAAAGCCTTTAGAAAGTTTCTGAGGCCGTCAGAAGCATTGTGAGAAAGCTGCATCTGCTGTTCTCGCAATGCTTCAGAAAGCCTTCAGAAAGCTCCTGAAACATCACAAGAATGGTGCAAATGGCCTTGAGAGGAAGGCCTGGCACAGTCAGCAGCTGCCTTGTATAGGACCAGACCAGGCACACCATCAGTAGGAGAAACATGGACAAGGTCAGCTGAGAGTGGCATGGCAGCAGGATGGCTGGGACATTGTGCTGTGTGCTTGTAGTGGCTGCCATGGCATTGAGATGGTTCTCCTCAGCAGGGACAGGGGAGCTGGTGCTGATGTAGAGGCCCACCAGGTGGCCGGTTAAGACTGCTGAAGGATCTGGGCCTCTATTTGAACCGCAGCACCTCTATTGCCAAGAAATACCACTGTTCATGGCAGCCGAAAGGGCAGAGAGTGGGGTGGGGGAGAGATAGTCAGATGAGAAGAGTTCAAGAGGAGGCAGAAGAGGTGGTCCCTTACCTGACAGGCACTTGGGCTGGGAGGGACCAAGTCACAAATAGCTTGGACTGGGGTGGGTCCTTGCCTGACAAGTGATGGGATTTGGTTAATGATTGCAACAGAGACTCCTGGGACTGCCGTCGCTAACTGATGCAGTCACATGATGTCATGCTTTATGGCTGCATTGCTTAGCAATAGAAATATTGATCTCAATTACAGTTATAACCTGAGAACTACCCATATTAAGTATTTCATGGAGAAGGCAGGCTCAGCTATAGTTCATTTTCTCGGTATACATGTATTACATGTAAATGGTATAGACATTCACAAATAAACAAAACAACAGTTCTATAATGGCCACTAAAATTCTGCAAGTGCTGAATTGTTAACTGTATACATTAGGCAATTTAAATAAACATGCCATTATCTCTGATTTAGATTGATGCAATGCTCTTTAATTGGACTTAATGTTGAACAGCATTCTCTAAAATCTGGTGGCCAGGTTGTTCACTAATTCACACTTCACTGGAAATATAACACTTTTTCTTACCAAGAGCTGCTAATATGTTTTTGGGCACAAGCCACATTGCTCAAATATTTGCTCATTTTAAAAGATCTGCATCAGAGGGACTTTTTGAACATATAAAGTAAGGTTACACTGGCAGGAATAGAAGAAAGATATTTTCTGTTGTAGCACAACTGTTGAACTTTCCCATAATAGCATGGATCTACTTTTTTTTCAAACAGATTGTTAAAGCAGTTCTATGTTATTATAAAATGTATTGGATTGTTTATTAAACATTTTCTCTTTTTACAAACATTGTTAAATGTGATAAAACAAAGTTTTAAATATAAGTTTCCTCAGAAGTGCTTTTTGAACCCATTGCCAATTCAGCAATACTTTTATAAAAATAGGAATATAAAATAAATATAAAATTAAGTTTATTCAATGAAAAGTAGAAGAAAATCCAAATTATACCATAGTATTGCCAAGAAAACTACACTGATATATTCACATTGTCACCAGGAATGATCAGGTAGTGACATATCGTGTTTCCCCGAAAATAAGACCTGAACTTATATTTTCTTTGCCTCAAAAAGAGGCACTAGGTCTTATTTTTGGACGATGTCTTACCTTAGGACCGCAGCAGCCAGGCCTCCCATGCCCCGACAACCTGTCGCGCCGCTGCTTGACTTCTTCAGTGGCCACTTGCTGCCACTTGTGGCCGGATGCCACATGGCGTATTGTGCCGGTGCCACTGGTCACAGTAGGACGCCGCTTGGTGCTTCGGGCCGTTTGCAGGAGGCCGCTTGGTGCTTCGGGCCATTGCCACCACTCGTGGCAGGACGCTGCACAGAGCTTCGGGCCATTTGCAGGAGGCTGTATGGTGCTTCGGTGGCAATGGCCTGAAGCGCCACGTGGCGTCCTACTGCAACCAGTGGCAACGGCCCGAAGTACCGCATGGCGTCTTGCCGCGACCGGTGGCAGTGGTCTGAAACACCATGTGGCCTCCTGAAAACGGCCTGGAGCACCGTGCAGAGCCTTGCCGCGATCAGCAGCAACGGCCCGAAGCTCTGTGCAGCATCCTGCCACAAGCGGTGGCAATGGCCCGAAGCACCAAGCGGCCTCCTGCAAACGGCCCAAAGCACCATGCGGCGTCCTGCCGTGAGGAGCGACAACAGCACGATGAGCCACAAAGCGCAACAAGTGTCGGGGCATAGGAGGCCTATTTGTGGCAATCCTACCGGTAAGGTAAGTGGGTGCAGGGCGCATGGGGCATCTCCACCCCTACCCCACTCTAGCTTGATTTTAGGCATGTGCCTCACCCCAAAACTAGGGCTTATTTTCGGTGTAGGGTTTATATTAGGCCCACCCCCAAAAATCAAGCTAGGGCTTATCTTCTGGGTAGGTCTTACTTTTGGGGAAACATGGTAATCTGAGCCCAGATAGGCTGCATTTGCCAAAATTATCCATATATCCCCTTTCTCACCTTGATGAGGGCCATTATAGCTCATAAAGCTAGAAACACTGTAGAAAGTTCTATGACCTAAGTGTTCAATTTCCAGCACAGGCATCTGAATCACGTAAGATCTAATAACCAACTTTAATGATTGTGTGTATCTCATGAGTTTCCATAAGGATAAAAACAGTCATATGTTGCCTTGTGCTTTTCAGGTAATGTGTAAATCCATAAGAACATATATTGAAATAGTCTCCCCTCTACGGTGTGGAATCAATCTCTAGTATGAGGGCTTGCTATAAGATAACAGATCTATCATTCTAGTTTGAGAGCTCAAATAAGAATGGTATATATCATTCATTGATATCCAATGTAAAGTAATAGCTGAAGCAATTTTATTTAAAACCTATTGAATAACAGTTTTGAAAATCAGTGAAAAGGAAAGCTGACTCTGCCTTAATAGTAAGTATTATGCATACAACTCTCTTGCTCCATGTGAAGTGCCTCTCTCTTAAAAATAAACTTGGAAACTTTAGTCTCCCTAAAGTTCACTACAGTTCAAAAGCATATAAATAAATTCCTATAATCGGCCTTTCTTCTCTAATTGTTTTAATTCAGTTTATGAATTTACCATATGCAGAGGTGATGCTGGCCCTGGAGTGAAAGGAACCCTGCCCCATATTTTCATGATGTCTCCAAGGGGCTGGAAACTGTCATCACATGCTCTTTTCACCAATAATGACATTGTGAAATATCCAGCTTGGAACCACTCTGTCATCTCCTGATTACTGAATGGACCTGCAAAATTACCCACCACCATATATACAAAGTTGAAATCCACAGAAATAAGGAAGAAAACATACAGTCAATGTTGTACGAATAATCACAGATCCATGGAAGTTTGTTAGGGATCATTCTTAATATTTTACCTATTTATTTATCGAGTGCCTTTGAGTCAGTTTTGATTCCTGATGACTGCCTTGACTACAAGTAACCCTTGACTTACAAACAGTTACTTAGTGACCATTCAAAGTCCTGACAGATCTACCGGGGGCAATACTTATGACCAGGATTCAAAGTTTTCATGGTCATACATTCCATGGTCATGTGATTGTACTTTAGTCATTTACGTGATTACATTTTATGAGTTTTGCCAAAAACCGGCATTTACTTCCTGTTTTCAGCAAAACCATGCTCTTAGCAAACTATTAGTTCACATATCTGTAGTGTTTGCTTAACAACCACAGTGAAGGTTGCGAACCAGATTATCAAAATGCACGACTAATCCAATGTCATCTGCTAAGCAGTACTGACCGAATGGAGTTTTGAACCAGATTCTCCACAGACCTGTTCTGACATTTTAATCACTACAACTACATTGGCTTTCAGAAATTGGCTAGACATGCCACATTTACTGACATGTTTAATAATTATAGCCGATAATCTTCCCAATGGAAACTGTCTATCTGTCTGTCCATCCATCCATCCATCCTGTATGTGATTTCTCTCGTTTCAAATTAAATGAAACAAACAAAACAAAACACTTACCCTGAATTTCTCCTTGAGGATCTTTGTAGAACCATTTTTGCATGGACTCATGGTGTAATGGTACTAAAGTACCCTTTGCTCTCTGCTCTTGAAGTTTGGCTGCTAATCTTTCATCATCCAAGGCACTATCTTGCAAATATGCCACCATTTTTTCTGCTTGCTACAATTAAGAGAAGTTACATTAAATACTATGGAGAATACAATTGTAAGCAATTGTATTGGTAAGCAATCACTGAAATATAGTGAAAATATCTTTGTAATTAATATGGTTAGAGGTAGAAAAGAAAAAAGCTATTTCAAATCCTTAAGACTGGTCTTACATTGCACATAATTATATATAAGTTAGAATGCTCAATGAAAATTGGACACATAATCAATGAAATCAACAAATGAGTCTCTGCATTAAAAGGCAGTTTAAAAGAACCTTGTTTGTTGGTCAGGAATAATACAATACTGATTTAGCAGACAACAATAATTGTGCTTTAGAACCTGAATGTGAATTACTTACTAAATTAAATTTACTATAAATCACACATCAGTGAAAAGAACTTTGAGATCACTAACATCAAGAGGGATGAATACATGAATTCACATTTGGTCACACAAAGAATTCTCTTTACAACCAAGTAACTAGGTGGCCTTCGGGGTGGTCTCTATGAGTCCCAAATATGACTTAAGGTAAGCAAAGAATGGCCTATGAACCCTCATCCACCCAATATCAGAAATTTAGATGATATGTTGGATCAAGGAAAGGTGGGCTCACAGCTACTACAAATGCGAGAGAAGATGAAAGGAATGGTAGCCATTATTTCGACATCAGTGTAGGGTAAACTAGAGAAATTAGGGACTAGAAGAAATATTGTTGGGTAAACAGAGACTATATCTGCAGTTTTTTTATTTAAAGGAATACCTTCTACTGGAGCATAAAATGAAGAAATCCTGGAAGGTATCACTTTGAAAGTTCAAATGTAAGAGGAATACCAAAGTGTATAAACCTGATAGTGAAGAGACCATGTTTAATATGATCTCCAAACAATCTCTGTTTAGCTACATAAGAAGTTCTTGTGAAAGACTTCCAAAAAAAAAGAGATGACTCATCTATCTGAGGCATACGGGAATATTGAGGTGCTGGGGCTAGGCTGAATGGCAAAATGCAAATCTACTATGTGGTATCATCTACTAATAAAGCAGAGGAAGATATAATACACCATTATAGAATTATAAAACTAAGAAATTATAGATCAATAAATGAAAACTGTTTATCCTAAAAGCAAGACACTTCCAGGAAGTAATTAAAATACTGATAATGAAGAATTGCTATAAGTCTAATGTCCCTTTCCTTTTTGTCAAAGTGGTGAGATCACATCATGAATAAAAAAAATATGAAAGAATACAAATCAACCAGAAACCTGACTAATTACACAAATAGCAATTCTAAAGCAAAGTAATATTTTTGGCCTATCTTCTTTTCTGTTTCTGAGTAGTCTGTGGTCTAAGTGCTAATCATGTCTAATTCTGCTTATGTTTGCTATGATATTGCTAAACATATGTCATTAATTGTCACTATCAAAAGCTAGATTTCCAGTCTTCTCTGAACCTTAAGACTCTATTTTATGTAGCATAAGTGTAGATAGTTTTTAAAGTCTATTTAAATGGCATCAATCACAACTGTTATAAATATCAAAATCACCATTCTCCCCAACTTTTTGAGTTAGCAAAACCTCCCTTTTTCAAACTTTGCTACTTTCTCATACCACCTAAATTAATGAAAGTAGGATAATAGTTCAATGCTTTATTTTCTCTATAAATATTTTAGTTCTATATCAAGTCTTCATTGTATAATATTTCATTTTTGCTTTGCCTCTTTGAAATCTATGCTTGTTTTTATATGTTAAGTGCTGACATTTCATTATTTTCCTGTCAGAGCTCCTGGATTGGGTACAGGAGCCAGAGTGAGGTGGGAAACAAGGCAGTATTGTAGCCTTCCCATCTTCCCTTGTGTTGCATCACCTATAGGTTTCTGGGAAGAGTAATTGAAAGGTGCATTGCACTGAAACAGCCACAACTTCCCCAAATTTTCATTGCCATGGGAATCATGGGTCATGGCATTCTGTAAGTTAGCTCATTTGAGTTACTGTGGTTCAATAATTGTTGTCTTTACACCTTCCAATTTCACTCAACTGAATGTTACAAACAGACATGAAAATTTTAGGTTTTTTAGATAGATGCAACTAAGGGAAGTACAAATTAACTTTAAAAATTAGTAATTTACAGATGTTTTTACCTGTTCTAAATGTTTGAGACCCTCTTCATCATCAGGGTCAGTAAGAGCATTTCCCATACCAGGAGCAGCCATAATTGATGCTTGAACACACCTTAAGGCAGAATTTTGACTAGAATCTGAAGGAGGGATAGTGGAAACTGCTTCTGAAGGAATTTGTGGCAAAGACTGGACAATAGAAGGAGAGTCTAGAAGGGGGAAAACGACAGATACAAAATTATTTTCTGTAGTATTACATAATTCATCAGAAATTGCATTCCTTTTTCTATCGTCTTTACATCTGCTTCCCCCTTATACAATTTATTTTTAAAGAAAACAGAAAAAATAACTTTTGAGCTTCCTGCACTTAACATACTCTAGCTAGCTTTCATGATACTGACTGAATAATATATTTATATCCTAATTTCAGAGTTAAAATCTATAAAAAAAATATATTATACTACTGATAGGCCATAAGCAACCTGCAGGCTGAATCTGGCTCATAATTACTTACTATTTGTTTAGAAGAGCCATGGCAACCTGGCTCTTCACCCAGGCCTTTGGTGATAGAGAGTGAGACGCCTTGCTTCATTGCACTTGCCATTTTTTATTTTTATCTTTTATTGATTTTCATTTCAATTTAATTACAAACTGTCTGGAACCACTGAGATTTGGATAGCATATACATTTCATATACCATGGTTGATTGTACAGCCAGGCAAATGTTCAGACTGGATTTAACGTTTTTGTCCATCAGCAGATGCTTCCCAAGAACTTGGGTTAATTATTATTATTCCTAGATTCACCATCCACCTAAGTCCTTGTTTAAAAAATAGTCTCTCTCTACAGCTGGCTTTGGGGGACAGGGCAATCTTCTTAAGGCATAAAGCTATCACCAAATACACTGTATTAATAAATGTACAAAATGTGCATTAAACAGCCCATTTTTATTTTTTTTAAAGATGAATCTAATCAGCATCTCAAAATTTGTAACTTTTTTGCAGTACATGTCATCTATGAAATATACTAAAAATCATGTTAAGTAGGAAGTTTTCAAAAATCCATCCAAAAAGTGAAGTCTACTTTATATCAATATTTGAGTAAACTGATAACACTGTTGGTAATCACTCAAAAGTGCTTAAACCATCTTTCTATTCTTTCTGAACCATTTTTCAGATGTTCCAATTTCAATGATATTTAAATTTCTTGTATCTTCCACACTTATTTTGATTACCTTCTCTATTTGGCACTTTGGATGATGGAATATTCTCCATTTCGCTTTCTTCAAATTCTGATTTTTCTGTTGCTACTAGATTACAGTCTTCCTTCCTTTCAATCAGGCTTATTGGTAATGGCTCCTGTGACTGTGATTTTGGTGAGGTACCTGATCTGGTAGACAGTAAAGATTCTTTCCCTGTTTCTTCTGTTACTTCTAAAATGAGATGAATAAACCTATGTAACTAATTTGACAGTTTGAAACAACAGATGAAGCATAAATCTGATAAATCCCTCTTACCTGCTATTATTCGCTCTGTCTTAACTCCTTCTCTCAAAAGGGTCTTATCTAATTCTTTGGCTTCTTCATTATGACTTTCTTCTGAATCGGACTTATCTTCCCTTTCCTCTATAGGATGGAAATCCATTTCCTGTTCCTCAGGAATTGGTTCCTTTTGAACTTTCTAAGGATGATATATACATCAACATTGATTCTACCAGCTACATATAATTCATGTCACATATCAAATCAATAGAAAATTCCTTACTTTTAAGGACAGGAATGCGCCAGATGAGTCAAAAGTCCCCATTTCCTCCTCAGCATCTTCTAAGCACCATTCAGGAAGGTTATCCCTATCATCCTCCATACTGCCACTGCCACATCGTACTCTTCGGTAACCTCTTTCATCATCTCGGTCTCGAAAATCAAATTCAAATCTTCGCCGTCGTTCCATGTGCTCTCTCCAGCCTGCAGAACGAGGGCCGTCTAAGGGGGGCGGGAAAGTAACTTTACAAAAGAGTTCCATAGGGCAAGAACTTATTTGGAAGGAGAAAGGGATAGAGGAAAAGAGGACAGGGAAAAGAGAGGACAAAGTGACAGAACTTCAGAACGCCACTACAGTTTATGGTCTACTTTGACAGAGGCAGTTTATAAATTATTATCACTGTACCATTCCAGAAAATGCTACCCCCAAAATACTATTGTTTAAAGCCATAGTAATATAAGTACAGATGGTCCTTATATAACCACCACTTGTTCAATGAACATTCAAACTTATAGCAGCACTGAATGAGTGGTAGTTATGACAGGTCATCAGAGTTCTGGCCAATGCATTCGTGATGCAGGTGCTCAGTGCACAGCTCACAACTACAACACTGCAGCATCCCATAGCTATGTGATTGCAATTTGCAACCTTTCCTGCTGGCTTCTTATAAGTAAAGTCAATGGAGAAGCAGGTGGTCACATGAGGTCCTCACTTAACAACCTATGCAATTCTTGCTTAATGACAGTAAGTAAGACTGCTGGAATTTCCGTTACTAAGCAATGAGAGCACTTGACATCGTGTTATACAACCATATCACTTAGCAACAGCAATTGCAGTTCCAACTGCTGTTGTTAATCAAGGACTACCTGTATCTTGTGGACTCCAACTAAGTCCACAAGAACTAGATCAACTCATCACTGAGTTAATGTCCCAATAGTTTTATTTAGTCCATAAAATTGTTAAGCCTCATTAGCTCTTGAGTCATAAGAATCAGCCCCTGCTAATAGGATAATTTCTCTAAACAATGAAATCTAATAATTTTCATTTTGGGAAGATTATCAGAAAATGTTTATACTTTCCTTTGAGATCAGATACATACATTCTATCATTCCAGAAAAGGAGGAATGATATTCCTTTTGTGGAGTATTTACTCTCTATTTCAAGGAGTCAGTCTCTTCTTTGTCTCTACTAGCTAGTCTTCCTGTTTTTCTGTAGTTTGGTGTG
Source organism: Azemiops feae (assembly GCA_023970755.1). Classification (NCBI taxonomy): domain Eukaryota; kingdom Metazoa; phylum Chordata; class Lepidosauria; order Squamata; family Viperidae; genus Azemiops; species Azemiops feae. The sequence goes on from JALGBA010000221.1 coordinate 1,189,805, forward strand.
TAATCTGTGGTTACTGATTCTATTATAAAGTCTCTCCTTGTTTTGGGAGAGCAAAAATATTCTGAGAAAATATATGTAGTTGATATATTTATTCCAAAGTTTTGCTTTCAACATGACTATGCAACTGTGACTTAATCTGCAGATTATATTATTGTATATTCTAGGAAAGAGATAACATTTTGAGGCAGGTCAATATCTATAATTCTATAATTTTTTAAAATATAATTTGAATATATTTTAATATAATTCTTCTTAAAGTCTCTAAACACAGTAAAAACTAAAAAAACTAATATAAAGTAAGGAAGAAAAAAAGAAAATGAAAGAAAGCAAACAAGAAACAAAAAGTGCAAGAAAAGAAAAAAGTTGAAGAAAAATAAAAATCAAAGTAGTTTCCAACATTCTTCAAAGCAATATAACGGTACCTGGGCCTGGGGCTCAGAATGTGTTAAGGCCCCATTATTTGGCTTTACTATTAGTTGATTAATCATTGCAGGTGCAATGATTTTGTGGATGTTTTTATTGTTTTAATGTTTTTTACAATTGTTTTAATTATTTTATAATTTTAGAATATAAGCCGTTCAGAGTCACTTGGCTGAGTTGGGCAGCTATAGAAATTGAATAAATAATTAAATAAATTTGATCTCTCTCTTTCTCTCTCTCAAATTACTCATATTGCTCTTCTTTCTATAACATACCCTGCCTAATCAAAGACACAAGTTCACTTTTTTCATTTTTATACTAAATATCCATAACAGGTTTCCACTCATAAATAAGTACAGAGAATGTCTTTTCTCTAATCATTCTATAATTTGAATGCAGCAATATTCAATGTATCTAAACATTAGCCGCAAGCTTTGGTAACTCAATTTGTGATCCCTAAAAGGCATAGCTTACAATTAGTCATCTTGATAAGTAGTGGCTTTGGAATTATTTTAGTTAAAAATTATCTATTCTTGTTCACTAAGGGCAATACATGATTAAATTACCTTATAAAGAACACACAGTTGAATGTATAATTCAATATACATTACATATGCTTGAAGTGATCAATGATTATATTACTTGTAGTGAGTACAATCTGTACTTTATAAGAACTTAATCCTTTATTACTTAAAATTTGTTTCCTCTCTACTGTGTCTTATGAAGTGGCTGCATAGCTAAGGATCAGGAGCTATACTCTATACTTTAACATTAGCTTAGACAATACTTCTGTGAATATATAATATTAAATTCAGATAAAATTTTACATCTTGTATAAACTGTATTGGAATGATAATTAAATTACAATCAATACAGGTAAAGCTATAGCTATAGTGTGCATATCAAAGGTTTCCTAGCTTGAATATCTGGAATTTATTTTAGTCTGAGTTTTAACATTTGAGATAGAGGACCTTGGAAGAAATTTTGTGTTTTATCACTATGCATATAAAAATTATGTCAATACCATATAAGGTATCTGACAGTCAAACTCATACAACAACCAATATTTAGAATGTTAACTAAATCACTGTTCTGTTTTGCATCTGTCACTATCTTTCAGTCTAACACTCTTCACATGTTGTGCACGGCTTTAGCACTGCATTGTGAGAATAAAAATGTTATGAAAATCTACTTTTAACTACAACCTAACTACTTTCAACCACACAGCATAGAAAGAAAACCAAAAGTTTTATAGTTAAGGGTACAGAAAGCTCAACTTTGAATATGCCACTTTATATAATCCCTGTTAAATAAATATAAATTATATAGTAAATATAAATAAATATATTTATATAAATATAACAGAAAATAAACTTTTTGCACCTCATAGGCATGGGACTTACTAAAGAGTAAGATTCTACATTAGCGACACACAGCTATTCTGATCTGTGGAACAGCTTTTGTCACCTCCACAATGCCTACTTACCTCAAATATGTATTTTCCTGGGATGAAATGACCCTGCAAGCCAAGAAAGGCATCTTCCTCAAGCATCATTAGGGTTAATGTGCCCATGCTGGATGAAAGTACCTTTCCTATTTCAGATCAGAATAGCTCTATATCTCTAATGTAGACCAATAACATTATTAATATTGTTAATAATATTGTTATTATTAGGTGGTTGTACAACGGCTTCAGAGAAGTTGGAGAGGAGAGATTCTGCCATCTGCCTCTACGATGTGGGGTGCCTCAGGGTTTGATGCTCTCCTTTTCCTAGTTAATATCTACATGAGAGTGCTGGGAGCACTCATCTATCTTCACAGGGTGAAATATCAGTATGCTGATGATACCCAACTATACTTCTCTGCCCTTGATGACTGAAGTGATGCCAGGAATATCTTATTCTGATGCCTGGAGGCTGTAAGGGTCTGAATGGGGAACAAAGGCTTCAGCTGAACTTTGGCAAGACTGAGCAAGTTTTGGAGCCTACCAGTTCTAGAGATACAGTCTTGGTGCTGGATAGGGTTGGATTGCACTGTCTGACCTTCTGTGCAATCTAGGACAGGGGTCCCCAACCCCCGGTCCGTGGACTGGTACTGGGCCATGGCATGCCAGCAACCGGTCCACAAAACAAGCAAAGTCCCATCCGTGGGATATAGGCAGCATACAAAACCATGTACTCTCCGGTCCGCGGAAAAACCTTTCTCCACAGAACCGGTCCCTGGTGTCCAAAAGGTTGGGGACCTCTGATCTAGGGGTTCTCCTAGATTCATGACTTCTGCTTGAGGAGCAAGTGGCAGCCGTGGCTAGAAGGGCCTTTGAACAACTTCAGGTTGTGCGCCAGTTGCAAATGTTCCAGGATCTGGAGGCTCTGCTCACAGTCACTCATGGCCTAGTTATCTCTTAGTTGGACTACTTAATATGCTCTAAATGGAGCTGCCCTTGAAGAGTATTTGGAAGCTTCAGTTGGTGCAGAATGCAGCAACACACATTACATCTTTGTTTTGGAAGCTGCATTGGTTATCAGTCTATTTCTGGGTCCAATTCAAGGTGTTAGTTTTGTCCTTTAAAGTCCTACATGGCATGGGAAAAGGTTATTTGAGAACTCACCTCTCCCTGATTACATATATCTGTCCTACCAGGTCCAGCAGAGAGGATATGCTATGGGTCCCATCGGCTCGGGAATTTCATTTCAATCTTTTTTAAAGTTCTGGAGGTCCTTCAAGACCTGGTTCTATCAGCAGGCCTGGTGACCCAGGGACTGCTAAAATATTGAGATGGCTCCCATGTAATTAATACCGACTGTTCACCCAATCTCCTTTCTATTCTGTTTAGTTTTGTGCTTTTTATATATTTAATATAATTTAATATTTTTAATAAAGTGTTTGATATTAATTTGAATATTTTAACTTTATTGTACACCACCTAGTGTTACTTGATTTGTGAGACTGGCAGCTGTATAAATATGACAAATAAGTTAACAAAATTAGTATTTCATAAGGAAATATATCCAGTTCAAGACCCATTATCAGCAAAGTATGCTAAAATAGTTTATACTTGAAAGAGAAATTGGGAGAATATTTTAATATTCTCCATAATGCAGTATTTTATATCTTTTCAACTAAGAATTCCCCCCCCAAGTTTTTTAACCTTGGGATGTATCTTTGATATTTAGGGTTTACTTAATAAATGAGATTCAATGTTTGTCTTTATGTTAAACAAGATGATGTTAAAGGAATTACTCAAGTCCTAAGAAAACCTTCACATCTGATCATCATGAGATACTGATTCAGCTTTTCAAAATTCTATTTAAGCTAAGGAAGACTGCCGCTTTATTGTGCTTTTATTGGTTGTATTTGACGTCAGGAAGAACACAAATGAACTATTATCATGAGCATTTCTTTCCACATCAATCCAACAGTCAACTGAAAATATCTCAGTATTTAAGGTAAAATAAATGCATTTGAGAACACCTGGAAGAAAATAAAATTTAAAGCTGAGAAAGCTGTCATTGCCTAGCCCTAGATATTTGCAGTTTGCACATGATTTAATCCTCCACAAGACTACCAACACAGTCATATTTTTTTATTCTCTTGTTCTCTTGGTTCATTTCTAAATTGTTTACTAACTTATTTATTAGCCTGAATTGCCTCACCTGGACTATGAGGTCGCCACCTCTCACCATCCCTTCGCGAACCAGCAAGTCGCCAACCTCCATCATCTTCTTCACCATTTTGTTCTTCTCTGAATAGGCGCCAATTCTCACTTTCAGAGCGTATAAATTCATGTTTCCTTCCTACTGTTGCAGTTCCAACTTCTTCAAAATTTGGTCTCACTAAAAAATAAAAACCTATTTTGTGATAAGTCTGTATATCATGAAATAATTTTGGTATATAAACCAGAAGTGTACAATTATCACAGCACCCTTGGCTAAAAGAATAAAAGATCAAATGCATGTTTCCTTGTATTTGTTTTAACATTCAACTACTTTATATTAAAATAATTTTCATTTTTCATGGGGGAAAACAAGCTGTTTTCAAAAAGATTTCATAAAGCTGTTACCATACAGCTGCAACCCTTTAAGAGTGTCAAATGTTCACTGCAACAAGTTGATCGAAGAGCATCTGCAAAGTTTGTTTCCATAAACAAATGCCACCTGATGTTCACTGAGATTGCTTTATCATAGTTGAGACATATCAAGATAATATTCCTGGTCACACTGAAGTTTACAATGGCACAAAGTTCTGTTGTTTTTTGTATGGGAGGTGTTTTTAAGTGCTGTATCTAGTTTCTGTTTAAAATATCTATATAATGTTATTCAGCATTGTCTACTTGACTAGACTAAGTCAAATCTAGAAACAGCATTTCTAAAAATGTGCATCTGAGGCAACTACAAGAATTACTATATAATTTTTATCATTATATGCAACATGCTGTATTTCAAATAATATAGCAGTAGCTTAAGAATAAAGAGAGCATTTTATATGGTTTGGGTATAATTTATTTATAGACAGGTTTGTAAGGCAAATCAGTCCATCTGCATTTAAAAGCCAAAGGCCACTCTTTTGAAGACAGCAAAGTCCACATTTTGGACAGAGAGGACTGCTCGTTTGAAAGAGGGGTCAAAGAGGCCATCTATGTCAAAACTGAACAGTCTTCTCTCAATAGAAGGGGAGGGATACGACATCATCCATATCCAGTCTAAAGGTTCCACACCCATTTGCACCACTCAGGTGAAACCTCCAAGTGGCTTCAACGACTCTCTAAAAGAATGCAAATGACCAGCTGTCTGCAAGAAATATAAATCTTTCCATTCCCCACCATCCAGTCAGACCTGAAGAAGCTTCCTGGATGAGAAGCAAAATGTCTTCAAAGAAAAACAAGAAAGTCCAGTTGCCTCTTGAAAAAGCACCTGAAGTTGCATGAAGTAGGAATCCATTGGTGAGAGTTGCATATTATGTTCCAATGAATGCTGATAATGGGTGGAATAGAAATGAGTTTGTGAGAATTGATAATCTTCTAAAAATGTGATTCACAAGGAAAATAATAACTTGTCTAAGTAACATAAGGGCACTTGGAACAAATGAAAAGAGTACAAAAAAGGGGTTAGTCCGAAATCCAGATCCAGATCCAGAAGAATGAATGGAAGTAACTGTTTGGGTAATATCTGCTTAGAAAAAGATCAGTTTCTAATATGCGATTTAAGCACAAGTCTACTTATGCAAATATGTGTCAAAATATAAATCTAAAACCATGTTTAATTATTTATGATTAATAATTAAGAATTAATGAAAGATACAAGAATTCTGAATATGGGACAATCTTTTGGTAGTAGAGATCTTGCAGAAAAATGGACATGGAAGAAATGGAAATATGGTAAGTGACTGTGAAAGTACAATGACTGCAGAAAGAAACAGTATGAGTCCTATTTGAAAAAGTATTACAATGCTGATTAATTTCCCAAGAGAATAAATGGAAAGCAGAGGTGCAAAATGTGAATGTGCAAGCTGCTTGGAGCTTGAAAAGAATCCACCTTACAGAACTGTTGTGGGGAAAATAGGAAGAGGGAGGTGTGTTGAATAGGTTTGCTACCTTCAGTAATTTATAAAAATAATAAAAACAGGTACAAACAAGCAAATGAAGTAATAGAGTGCCACATTTATTTATTTATTTAGCATATGGCATATCGTACATGCACTTACAATATATGAAGAGTATACTATATAAATAACATAAAGAGTGCCACAGAAGTATTCTATTGGAAAGTATGAAAAAGGATACTGGGTGAAATGAGGAAGCAAAAGAGACCATGTATGAGAAAAATGTGTATGAGAGAATGATTGCTGCAAATAATGAAAAAAGATATGTGTAATTCAAGATAGTTGCAGTCAAAAAAGGCATGAGATAGTTAACAGGAGTGAAGAAAACGCAGAAGGATTTTGATAGAAATAAAATTGGTTTGAAAATAGGTGAAAAGGACTAAACAAGGAGAACCCTGGAGTGAATGGAATTAAAAATAAAAGTGATGAAATAAGTTGGATTGAAGCCGAAGAGAGAGAATGTTGGAATAAACATTTTATAAACTTATATCAGAGGTATCTTGTAGAGTTGAGTTGAACTGAAATGAACACTAGAAAAAAATAATGTTGAAAAAAATGGATGAACAAAAAGTCTTAAATGTTGTGAGCATGTTGAAAAATAGTAAGGCTGCATTTGCAGGTGACATAACTAGAAAGACATGTTAAAATATGGATGTGGTTTGCTTCAGAACTAGTTATGTGATTTGTTCAACGTATCTGTGAAGGCCGTAGCTCTGTCCCATGATTGGAAGAATATTATTCTCTGGGGAGAATAGTAGTATAAGAAATGACATTGGCAGAATTCTGATTAAAGGGATACAAAATGTGATGAGCAAAATTTGAGAAGAGCAGTGCAATTTTATGCTAAGCAGCTGGTACATAGAACTTTTTTCTTCTCTACAGCAGATCACTGAAAAATGAATGCACATTTTTTTTGTTGATTTAGAGAAAGCATATGAAAAAGTAAATAAGTTTGAATTATAGAAAATTTAGCACAACATTGGTTGATAAATATGGTAAGATCAGTTTATCATGGAACTAAAACTTTTATGAGAATAAATGGAATAGTTCTTCGCTCTATATTGCAAGAGATAAAAATGTTACAGTGCAGAACTAGAAGATGGATGAATACTTCCTGCTTTGGTAGAAAGTTTACTAAAGATGGGGAAAAATCTTTAATATGTGCAAATGGTAACAGAAAGATAACAGGATAGCATATAGATTGTTGCAAGAAATTAATATAAAAGAAGCAAAAATTATTGTGTAAAAGAACTGAGAACTGATCAGAAAAAAGGGTACTTAGGAAGTATGAGTGATAAAATGAGAGAAAAATAGGATTAACAAGTGCTAAATGAATGTGGAGTGAATAAAAATGAATGCCCAGTATGAAAACAGTACATTGAGGTGAGTCGATACAGAGATAAATGAATAAATGCAGCTGCAAAACAAATATACAATGGAAGCATGATTAGATTAAATAGATAATGGAATGAGAAGCTATATTGGTTGGATGGAGCCAATCACATCTTAAAAAACCAGTGATGACTTTGAAGAACAAAACCAATAAATGAAGCAACTTTGGGGTATGTGGGAAACAAGGTTAGTTTCCAAAAACAGAAAGGTACAGGATAAAATAAATGGTGTTTATGTAAACTACTTTCAGTTATTTATATATTTCTTTTACTTATTTCAAGGCTTTTCCTGTCCCCTTTCTGTACTTTGCATATTACTCATCCTATGAGAAATATGGGTATTTATGCTCATTTGTATAAATTCTGTTATTTTACTTCTGTCCAAATTCAGCAGAGTACAGGTAGTCCTCGAGTTACGAATGTAATGGAGCCTGCCAATTACATTCGTAACCCGAGGATTTGTTGGAGTGAATCATGTAAAATGAACATGAAAACTCCCTTCTTTCGTCCACACATTTGCTAATCGAATGCGCAAGTCATTAAGTGCACATGAGGTATCTCAGTGTGGGGAAGGCCATGGGGGGGGGCTAGTGATAGAAGAGGCCACCTGCTAAAGACCACCCAAGGCCTCTCCCAACCCACTGAGATACCTCATGAAGCCCCGCAAGATCACAGAGCCCAGAACATTTCACTCTCAGAGCGCAAAAAGCGTTTGCAAGCCAATCAGTTGCTGGAAGCGAAATCGTCCCGCTCTCAAAGAAACCACGGCAGAGAGGAGACAGATCTTCGCAAGGTGAGTCTAGCGCAGCAAGAGAACCAATTGTGGGGAGCTGGGGGAAAATAGGCAGGGTGAATGTTGCAGTGCCTCTTTGGTCATTCCTAAGGGTGAACGACTGCCATGGTGCTGCAACATTCGTAATTTCAGGACTGTGTCATAAATACTTGGAGGGGTGGTGGTTATCGTGTAACTTTGAATGGTCACTAAATGAACTATCGTAACTCGAGGATTACCTGTTTTAGGGAAAGCTTCAGTGCCATCTTATTCAGTTAATCACAGTTCATTAAAATTAAAAGAAATTTGGGGTGAGCTTAGCATACCTATATTTAAAAATAAGTAAAGCACTAGATAGAAAGTCACATTGAGTTTACTGTAATTTTCTTCTGAATAAAAATGGATATGATTGGAATATATGACTCTTAATTGTGTAGCAATATAAATTTGTCCATCAACAGTATAGAAACTTTATAAAACAAATACAGAAAAATTGGTATGGATAACATAATTTTTCAAAATCTATTAAATAAGACTCATATATATTATGCTGTGAGGCTCCTAAAAATGGGAGGCCAACAATACTTCAGTGACTAGTTAATTTTAAATATATGAATTTAAATTTCTGTGAGCATACGTGAATTTTATATTCCAGGAAGTTCATTTTATTGGGCTTAGATTCCTTGGCACGTGGTTGGTGTTTCACCATGATTTCCCAGAATGAAAAGAAAAGAGAAAAAGATCTGCGACTTTGCCTCAAACTAATTGACTGGACTTCCTGAGGAGAAGGAGCAGTTAAAGGGCACCTGCATTCCATGTCTGACCCAAAGCCTGTGATGGTGTTTATGGAAAAGTTCAGATACAACAAAGACATCCAGCCAACAAAGTCTACAGCTATGTAATTTGAAGTTTTAAAAGGACCAACTTCAAAGTGCTGTATTTTGAAATACAAACCTTTGAGAACTTGTTTATTGAAGGTTAAAAAAAACTAGGATAGCAAATAACAGTGTCAACAATGTTTCTATAAGATATATAAACACCCATACTGCTTTCCACTATAGTAACGAGGAGGGGTTTCCTGAGAAGTCTCTTAATTTAAAATAATAAATAGCATCGATCCTAGGAAATATACGAACAACAAAAAGCTGTGGAAGGTTTTTTTTTAATGGGAAAATTATACTATATACCTATGAATCCATGCATACAATTATAGTTACTGTAACTATAATTTCCAAAGTGCATTCAACCACATTTTAACATATATGCCAGCTTGGATCATTTCTGTTCCTGAACAGATAATCACAACTTTTCAACTATACATATTTTTCCATAGAATTATGGGGAGTGGGGTTGTTCCATAGTATAATCTAATTCTACACAAGTTTTATATCTTGCACAATAGCCAAGCCCTACCATATATACAGGTTAACATTTCATGGTATCTCCCAAACTGGATTAAACATATTAGTGTATGGAACTAATTGTTAAAGACATATGTAAGGGGAAAAACATATTATATTGAAAAGTTAGGGAAGTAAATCTGTTGTAGCTCCATATACTTGAATGAAAACTATCTCCTTGTCTTTGTAGCTACAAAAGTTATTGTGCCTGTCTCAGTTTTATAGTGCTATGCCTCAACATGTATTAACACATTTTCTACTAATGAAATAAAGAATTAATGATTTATATTTTGTGGATTTTTAAAGGAAATACATGAGAGAGATTTTCGGTTTCTAAGTAGCATTATATTGGTCTACATTAATAATTTTCACAGCGGGTCTTCCGTAGTTTTACTGCAAACAATCACAGTCTTTGTTTCTCAGATCCTCTTAGGTCTGACGTTCGATCAAAGTCCCTACATCAGCAACTAACTAAAGAAAAATGTGAAATGCATTACGAAACTACTGACAGATACACAAGTAGTTCTAGACTGATAGGAGTCTCCTTGTAGCTATTTCTTTACTAGTCACTAATTAATTAGACTTAACTAATTCCAGATACTACAAATTCTAAATACTACACAAAAGTATCTCAACAAATCATGTAAATGTTTCTAGAAAGTGGCCACTGTGGGCCTCATCTGAGCTTTTTTTTTTTTACTAATCAGATTACTCCACACTAATTCCACACAGTATAAAGTCTGAATGCCATAGATTTATTCACTGTAAAATTGTGTTTTATTTTGGTTATCGTAATTATGTTTCATCCTCATAATACTTTTCTATTACATCCAGTAAAGACAATCTTATGAGCAAAGTTGACTTAAGGGGCAAAATATAGAATGATTAGATACTAGATCTTGAATCTTTGGCTACAAACTATTTAAAAGTAACAAATCTATATCAATCTACAAATGATATGATTTTACAAGTCTAAGATAAAGATAAAGGACATTTCCAGCTCCAAGCTAAAAAAAACTTAAAAGGAAGAAAGTGAAACGGAAAGTACATCTTCACCTGTCTGCCTTTGTCTGGAAGAAAATATTTTTAGGAGTGTGAACTTTATGAATAGCACCTCATGAAAATAAATGGAAAACAATTCTGAGGAATGTCATTCCTTTGAACCAGCAAGTAAAGCTTTAAGTAAGATTATGCAAACTTAAAAGCCCCATCCTGATTAAGAGAAAAAAATGCACCCCTTTCTCCAAGTAAGGTCTTGTGCATTTCTCCACAGCAGCTAGGCTATTGTTGGGTAAAGAAAGTTCTAACAAATCAGCATTCTTTTCCACATGACCACAGCTAATTGGCCCCCCTGCAGATGAAATGACCAATCAAATCAGCTTCATATGAAAACCAACCCCCCACATTATATACTGTGGAATGAGATCTGTAAGCCCATTCTGAACAAATATCCTTCCAAACTAGAAAAACGGGTTTTTTTTTCCTTCCTTCCTTTTGGACCACTGTATACAGACAGATACAAGATAGCTTGGTGCATATTCCATATTCAAGATACCCACCTTTCTCCCTTTCCCTGCCAGACAGATAAAAGCTACAAATCACGGGTAAGTACAGAATGCTAACAAAGCATACATTCTATCACGTTTTCCAATTTTGAATTTAATTTTTCCAAAAGAAAAGTAATTAAAAAATTTCCTGAATCAAAACCTATAAAGAAATGATTTTTTTCCTGCAAGTCATGACTATTGATAGAAATATTAGGATAAACATAGCTTTCCAGTTCCACCAAAGTATAAAGCAGATTTTAGCTGGGCAGTTATCAAAATTGATTGCTTGAATTAAGTTGACATTATATGATAAAATTGCCAGTGAAATCTATAGCCATGTGAGCATTCTATAGATTCTAAGAAGTATATAGCTCTCAAATAAGATATAAACACATACAATTATTTAACCATTATGTGACTGAATACTGGAAATGTGATTATTTTCAGAAAAGCTAGAATTTTATATAGTACAGAAGTATTTAATAATTAAATTTCAAGGTCTTTCCAGTGAATTTTATCTCCAAAGGATTGGGAATCTTTACATTTTTATTTGAATTTCAATATCTCTTGAAGAAATTAATTTAGCACAAGAATTTTCCCTAAATTTTTGCTATTTCTTTTATTTTCAACAATCAATAATAATTTAAGTGACTTTGGAAGGTTTTTGTTTTTTTTACCACAGATTATTTACTCCAGTGTATACAAAAAGGTGGAAGATGTGATTCAGATTTAAATTAATTTTTGTTTGGCTATCAAATGAGCATAACAATACATATAACAATAACTTTCTAGAAGATACATAGGCAGAATAAGACAAATTAACATTGCACATATTTTAATTATGCATAGCAATATTTTCTGGGAGTAAAAATTACAGCCTCTGGAATAAAAAAAGTTTTAAAATTGGGCAAAGCTGTATGTAACGTTATTCTAAATCTGATAGTAAAAGATTGGTATAATACTGGTTATAATATTGAATTTGTAAATTTGCTTACCTTTTTATATAAAAAGAATATTTTACATTTTTATTAGACTAGAATATTAGACTGTGCAGATTACATTTTCTCAGCTATTTAGAAGAGATTTTCTAAACGTATGCAAAGAACTTAATTTCTGCTTTACCATTCTCAAATGTCCATTCAACACAACAAATCATCAAAAAGTTAAGACAATGAAGATATACCATGTAAGACTACTGTCATCTGAATGACATTTATATTTTAAATCTATGCACTAATAGATTGCTGTCGATTTGCACCAAGTTAGATTAATTCCATCTCAGAAGAAGAAGCAGGTAGCTGAACCTGTCTGTGCTCTGAAGCTTAGTGACATTGGTCCTAGTTATCATTAGGAGACCACAAGGCTGTAGAATGAACTGAAATATTGGAAAAACCTTTTGAGGAATAAAGTACAGGCCAATACTATTGGTAAATTAAACCAGCATTGATTTAGTTATAGGAACAATTCAACTTCGAAATGAACTTATGCCTACATCTACATTATCTGCCATGGCTCTATAAATTACCACCTCACATATATATGAGAAGAGAAAATAATTCAAAATGTGATATATAATTAGATAACCTTTACTGTTATTTTTTACTGTGGGCACACTGGCACACATTAAAAATGAAATTATGTTCCTTGCTCTCAAAAGTGTACACATACATAAAACATGCATATTCTATGAAGATCTCTAAGAATTTGTGCATACCTGCTAATTTCTGGTTTTATTAAGCAAGATTATTTAACACATGCACTGTTTAGTAACAGCTGAGCAACATCAGGAATGGTAGTGGGGGTGATAATGGGAGGGGACAGGACCCCTTGCTTACTCCCTGTAAGCCATGTGTAATATCCGCAAGTTTTATTATGGAGTGGGTAGTGGAGGGGGGGGGAATAAGAGTGCCATATAACACTGAACAAATTTGATTTTAAGTGAAAATGTATAATATTATGTATTATGTACAATTTACATAATAGTAATGCAACTTATATTCATAAGTTGATAAGCAATGCAACTTATATTCATAATATGACAAGCAATTAATAAATGGTATTTATATAATACTATATCCTTAGAACTTTGTAGTAAAACTCCATTCCAAAGCTATGATTTTAACTACTCTATAAATATGTTTTTCCCAAACAATTTTATTAAGAATTATACATGTTACAAATAAAAGTCAATACAAAGTACAAAAATTACATACAAAAAATGGAAGTGGGGATTAAAAAAGGGGGGGAAAGGAAAAAAGAAAAAAATATAGTCTCTAAATAAAATATAATTTCCCTTCACCCATAGCTCATATCTTAGGTAAGGAAAACAAAATCAAAATGCTACATCAATCAATTTTTATCAGCAAAATTTGAATAAGGGCAACCAGATATAACTCTTTTCTTTTTTTAACCCTGATCGAACAAGCCCATCTTATAAATCTTCCTAGATTTTTAAAAAGGTATTCTTTGATCTCTTCAAGTAATGAACATTTTTGAAAGTAGATTGTTGCTTATTTGTATTTCAAAGGTTCACAACTTTAACAGATTTCTCTTCATCCATAAGTAAAATGTATCCTTTTGTCACTTCTAAAAAGGTCCTTCCAAGTCTTAGCAGAATCTTAGCCAGAGGAGAAAAAATATCCAAATCAATTTTCTGATGTATATTTTCATCTCCTGTAGGGAATAAGTCATCCATCAGAACCAGTTGTATTACATTTAAATGCCCCTTTAAATTAGTTTCATAAACATCCATTGCCGCTTGTTCTTGTTTTATAACTCCGTACGGATATGCTCTGTCAATTTCATCAAGTATCTCATAGTCTGTCCAAAAACCTGACTGAAAGATATTCAAAGTTTGCACTAAGGATTTCTCCTTATTCTTTGTTAAGAATGATGAATTAGTCTAATAATCTTCCAGTAACAGATCGAATATCACTTTCTTCAGATCAGCCAACAGTATTGTTGATAAATAAATTCATTATTTAAGGTACGGTGTAATATTCTGGCAAGCACCTAAATATGAGAGTTAAGCTGGAGCTACTATAAATACTGAAAATATCATTATTAAAGCAATTAACATTTTGAAGATGGAAAAATAGTTTGAGAGATAAAATGGGCTGTTAATATTAAATGCTAAGGAAAACATAATTTCATGCTATGAAAAATATTTGCTTCACAAAACAGTATAGCATCTAAATAAAATTTCTTTTCAAAGTGACAATTTAAGGATATTTTGTTAATTAAATGATGCAAACACTTTGAATACATGCTTCAAAGTATTACAGAAGAACAGCTGTATTATTTCTGTTAAAATACTGTGCTCTGATTCTGAATTATCTAAGCCTGTTTAGCTGCATCAGTAAAGTATGATCCATTATTCTTGCTTGTTTTCTGGACTCCATTTTAATTACTATACATTATATAGTTTGTTAACATATCCTGTTTGTGTATTTATGCAAAATTCAAAATTGCTTACAATTTCTCCCAATTAAAGTAGAAGACAGAATAGAAAACAGTTAATGACAAGAGGTGGCATTCAATTATTCTTTGTTGAAATTCTTTTTTGTTCTATTTATAGAACTATAAATGTTTAGCATTTGGGTACATGTGAAAATGTTCTTAATGTTGAGCTTTTAACTCAAAAAAAGTCAGAAGTGTAACATCATAGCTTGAATTCAGATCATTATGCATAATGGGACTACTGGAAACTGCCTTCCTTGCTTAGAACTTTACCTACAGCCTCCTTATCTATGAAAAAGCTTCTCTAGTTTTGGATGATCCTGCTGAATGGCACTTATTGTACAGAAAACAATGGGACAGTGGGGAGAAAATTACTCAATATATCGAAAAATAGAGAAGGAATATGTAATTTAAACAGCGAAGGAAATACTCGGGGGGTTCCTAAGAATCTGTATTGGGAATGAAATAATTTAAAGAGACACCATGAAACTAGTACATAATAAATGCTCCCTTAATTTCTTTAGGATAGTTTGTTTCTTCCTTGAAAACATTACATTCAAAACTGGTATACTGAAAAACAAAAACAACCTCCACTATTATAAGACATGATATAAATGGCTACCATGTCAGCCATTTTGTAAAAAGAAAATGTAACTATTTATACAAGTGCTTATGGCCAATTCTCAAAATTCCAAATGTGTCAAAAAGATAGTGTTTGTGGACACTGCTGAATTATACACAATAAGAAACTGAAGAATACTGTGAAGAATGTCCAATCTGAATGCATAATTTAAAAATTGGCAATGTCATTTAAAGTCAATATGTATAAGAAAACAAAGACAAAAATCTCAATTACATATCTACTCCACAACCAAAAACTTGAGATTATGGTAGGATATTTCAAAGAAAGATATTTCATTTGTCTGGCAAATGAAAATGATGAAAAAAAATTGTTAAGGATTTTTAGGAGAGGGATATCAGTTCTGTAAATCTATATGATGAAATATGAAAGATTATATAGAATTTTGAGAACTACTTCTCAAATCAAAGTGGGAAAGTGCAGTTGAAATCACTTATCCCCTTAAATTAAACTATTGAAATGACTAAAAGCTTTGGGTGAAATCCAGTAGTGGAAGAGAAAAGGCTGGATTATTCAGATGCTTGTTTTTCCTGTACTATTTAAAGTAATCTTCTGCTATAAATTTGTTTCTGACTCCTATTGGTGAATGTCAGAATTCTGCTAAAACTTTGGATAGATTCTGCATGTCTGAAGTTGCTTTTCACTTGTTTTTTAGAGAGGCAAAGTAGATAACAAAAGTTTTCCTGCTCCTTTCAAAATGGCTGTTTGAAACTTTAAAAAAAGGGGGGAACATTTTGTAGAAGGTATTACTCATTTATCTTGCTTTAATGCTGGCAAAGTTATCCCACAATATGTGTATATACACAAACATTTACGTCCAAAAGAAAATTTCTATGAGGGGTCCTTATAGAAAATTTCTAGCGCTTATCTCTGTCCAGTCCCTCTCCTTTACCAAGTTCATATCAATACAAAGTGACAGACAGACACACACAGAGAGAGAGAGAGACCATATTAAAAATAGAGAGACATAAGTGAATGTTAGAACTCCTTGTTTACTTCTGAGCACAGAACCACTAAAATATCAATTATATTTAAAATATAATTGATGAATTTCAGACATAAAATTAAAAATACTTGTCACAAATAGCAGTTCCAAAAAACTCTTTTATCAAGTGTCTTAGCTAGCTATAACGCATGAAAAATAACAAAAAGGACAAGAGGCCTAATGGCCTTACACATCTATTGTAATACAATATACACTTTGTAGAGATTGTTCTTCATTTCTGATAAGAACTTAATGGTTTATTTAGTTCACTGAAGGTTTCTATATTACATATCAATTTAAAAAACTATACAACTCATATTTCATATAATTAAGCTATTTGTTTGTTTATATTTCATATTTCTAAACCAACCATCTCCCTCACAGAAGAGCTTTGGATGGTGTACAATATAACTCATAAAACGTATAAAAATTAACATTAAAATTAAATTAGGGTTAATATTTTAAAATTTTAAAACACTTTTAAATTCATACCATTTCTGAATAGAAACTTTTAAAATAAAGAGACATAACTTATCCTCGTATGAAATTGAAGCAATATTCTAAAGTCAGTTTTTCTGCACAACTATTGTAGCATATGTAAAGGTACTATGCTGTGAATTGTATAACTTGTTAATCTTGCTTTTGCTATAAATGCAGAGCCCTTATGGGTAATATAGCAGTAATAATACTGACTTATTTTATAGTTGTTTCAAAGAACAGTCTCTGAGGTACTGTATTAATACACAAACAAGTAAATATTGCTGCTATTATTTTCATTGTCCCATCAGATTATCAGTAGGCCATGGTTTTGCCTTCAATATTCCCAGCTACAGATCACTGACTTTTATGGATATATATTCCAATTTTTTAACACGTATTCCAGAACTTTTAATCTTCTTCGCCACTCATGTAAGATTGATTTTTTTTTTGTGGTTCTAGCAGATCAGACTTCAAAAGTACTGTATGACAATATGATGCGTTAATTGCATCTAAGTAATTGCATATATTTTGCACAGTTACTGGACTTTATTCCCTATCTTTAAAAATGTGTTTGTATATAGTGGAATTAGTTTTCATAGATTTCCTCATAAGGTTGATGAAAACATGTTTAAATCTATTAGTGATCACACTATGCCTCTATATAAGATTTAAATATAATTTAGATCTACTGAACATAAAATCTTCCATGTTCAAAACAATAAAGTTTTAAAATATGAACATGTTAGGCGAACTATGTTCAGCTTATGTTCACAACAAACTATTCTGTTCTTTAAATTAAAGCACAAAAGGAAATGATAACTGATGGGTGTTTCTACATTAATCTAACACTGCAGAGGGAAACAGACAGCAAAATATTAAACATAATTATATTTCAAAAGAAGTAATCATGGGGAAGCAAAACAATGTGATTTACAGGGTACTAAGTATTTCAAAAAATATTTAGTTTAGCCTCACCAAAACCTCTAATTTTGAGTTAAGACACCTGGAGCACAAGCAAAATCTATACACTGCATTGTGTCTATCACAACACAATTATCTATTTATTTACATGGAATTTCTTGCCCTTCTCATGCATATGTATCATTCATATAAATAACAACTGATGACAACGCGGAAACAATGCTTGGTTTGCAAGTTTATTCCAAAGTCTCTAGCAAAAAGAAACCATGACTGGATATTTCTTATATTACTGAAATTATATGAGCTCCTTTTAAAAATATGAATGAGCTTATGCCATAGAAAATTATGATTAACATCTATAGGTCCCATAGGAATGAATTTGTTTTGAAAACCAGACTAAACATTAAATACATATATATAAATAAAATATAAGAGAAGCCTCATTCCTGTTTCTCTTTGGCAAATTTGGAATTTAGCATTGGCATTTTTTTCCTCAGGACTTCTTAATAGTTTATATAATTGCATAATATTTTCCGTATTATTCTCTGTCCCCTTTTTAATACAGCTTTACATCAGCAGTGGCCTGAGTATGTTCAGCAGAAGAGGCTACATCCCAGGTACCACAATTCTAGACAATAAGAATATCATGGTTGAAGCAGTGAAAATGTAGACAGAAACTCACAGAAGTTTGTGAGGGAAATTTTATGCAACAGGTGTGATATGACAGCCTTAAGATTGCCACCAAAAGAACAGAATTTATAATATTACAAATAGCTATTATAGAATACTTTGTTTCATAAACACATTATTTAATTCAGATGATGCACACTTACAATACTCCTTTTCTACTTTAGAACTAAACTTTTAGACACACAAGTAAATCTAAATTGGCTAACATTTCTAAATTGAAGTCTGAAACAGTCATTTGACATTTATGGTTTTGTTTTCTTTTTTAAGGTAACAATTATTCCATCGTGACTAACCTGGCTCTCCAAAATTAATTTTCTCAGAAGTGCATGTTTTAAAAACTTCCTTGGCCAGCTGCATGTGGCATCTAGTCCACTGCCAATATGTCAGAATCTCTGATCATCATACAAATAGATAAACAAGTGTCCCACAGTTTTTTACTTTTTATTTTCAGAAGATGAGGACAGAAGCGATAGAAGGCAACAACACCAAACCTAGTGCTCCTCTACTGAATCAACGGTACCCAAGGATGGTCACTAAAGATGGGCATAGCACACTCCAGATGGATGGTGCCCAAGGAAAAGGAATTGCATACATAAAAGATGCTTGGGGAATACTAATGGATATGCGCTGGAGATGGATGATGTTGGTATTTTCTGCTTCTTTTGTCCTCCACTGGCTTGTTTTTGCAATTCTCTGGTACCTCTTAGCTGAAATGAATGGGGATCTGGACATTGATCATGATGCCCCACCGGAAAACCATACTATTTGTGTAAAGTACATCACTAGCTTTACAGCTGCTTTTTCCTTTTCACTGGAGACACAGCTCACAATCGGTTATGGCACAATGTTCCCAAGTGGAGACTGTCCAAGTGCAATTGCTCTACTTGCTATACAAATGGTACTGGGTCTAATGCTGGAGGCCTTTATCACAGGTAAATAGATGTTACTTCATAAATAAGTGTTTCAATGCTGTGGTTCATATGAAAATTCTGTTGTGAACTTAGAAAAGAGAAAGAAGAAAAAGACTATGCTGCTGACTATTAGAAAAATTATTTTCAGAACAGCTTGACAAGCTATATTTCCATTTTATGTTACTAAAATAATAGTACAAAGGATTTTAAATTAGCAGTCTTATCTATTGTACAGATGGGGTCCACCCCCACAGAATTAAATGGTTTAAAACTAACAAGATGCAAAGCAGCTGTACAAACAAAGTAAATCCTACTTAGTTCAATGAGACGTTTCTCTGTAAATATGCTTAGTACATCTTTTTTTAAAAAAATCTAAAAAGATGATTATTTGAGGGGTTTTGAACCCAGTATATACTACAATACAGGTAACCCTTCTTCTATAAATTCTATTGCATAACTATATATTTTCTGGTCAGAATCTGTAATTTTCTATTATACATATATTCATTATAAATACACAAACATATCTATAATAATGTAAAATGAAACAATAAATAGAAAAATATATTTCATAATACCAATAACTAAGAAATGGTTTACCATAGTAAAATTTATTGCAACACAATCTATTGAGAAATGATACAAAACATTAGCTTGAAATATTACCTCATAGGAAATAATAGCTCGTCTTAAAAATAAATATTCTTATATTTTAATCAACGTTTAAAGTTGATGTTCATTTATATTTTTCTGCTTCAAATAATGTGATATACTTATTTGTGCTTCATTTCTATAAACTACCACCAAAAAATTACATCTACCTGCATGATCTATATTTAAATTCTTTTTTTTTATTTAGGTGCTTTTGTAGCAAAAATTGCCCGACCAAAGAATCGAGCTCTATCCATCCGGTTCACTTATCTTGCAGTGGTGACACACAAAGAAGGAAAGCCATACTTAATGTTCCAAGTGGCTAATACTCGCCCAAGTCCACTCACCAGTGTTCGGATCTCTGCAGTTCTTTATGAAGAACGTGAAACTGGTCAACTGCATCAAACTACTGTGGATTTTCATTTGGATAGCATAACTTCTGAAGAGTGTCCATTTTTTATTTTTCCCTTGACGTATTACCATTCTATTACACCATCAAGTCCTCTAGCCATTCTTCTACAAAGGGAGGCTCATCGTCACTTTGAGCTAGTAGTCTTCCTTTCAGCCACCCAAGAGGGCACAGGGGAAACATGTCAAAGGAGGACATCCTATCTCCCATCAGAGATTGTATTACATCACCATTTTGCCTCTATGCTCGCTCATGGTGCCAAAGGGGAGTATCAAATCAAAATGGAAAATTTTGATAAAACAATTCCAGAACTTCCAGCAACAGACACTAAAAGTTCAAAAAGGACTGAAATGGAGATTCGCATCAATGGACAGCACATTGACAGCTTCCAAATCTGTGAGACTCAGATGACAGAATAAACTGTAAATGTGCGCCACTTTTTAAACACAATGAAATGTCACTATTACTTCAATGCTGTCTTTATTCTCTCTATTTTCTCATGTTTGTTTTAATCTATGAGTACCTTTGACTTCAGAACAATGTGCAGAACAAAGAGCGTAGTATCCATGTTACTGGATGAGCCACTAGAACTGCACAAAAAAGTCAGGGACAAGAACCATTGCACAAATCCTTAGAAAACAACAACAACAAAAACACTTCCTGCCAAATTCAATGGACTGTGATTAAAACTGCACTGACCTAAAATAGAAGACTGTTAAATTCAGAGAGCTGTTCAAGGAATCTACTTAAATGACATGAGGGTAAATACTATGGAAAAATGGACACAACTTTATTAAAGATATCTCTTCTAAAAAGAATGGTCACCTGAAATTCTTAAGGTCCCATAGGACCTCAAATTAACCTTCCCTTGCTATACAGTTACAACAGAATATGCTGATGCCTAAACATGCTATGAAGAATGTTGCTAGTATTTTCTGTGGCACTGAAATTGCAATCCTGCTGTGCTTGTTTATTAAGGAAAATTGCAAGCATTTGCCAAATCTCTTTGTTCCAGCAGCTAAGAACAAGTTCAACATCCCTAGGCAGTTTGTGATGAAAATGAACGATTAGAATTTTAAGATACATTGGACTCTAATATTTTGCATTGGGACATTAGCAGACATCAGGAAACTATCAATCTGTATTCGTAATTCTTCTGTCAAGAATAATTCTTCTTTTTCTGTCTTGCAAGATAATTCTATCATCAGAAAGGCCCGCTATTTCCACAATTATTTATCTTTTCATACTATGTTCATTAAGTGCAGATAAACATTAGACTTGACAAAATAATTGGGCAAACCTGAAATCTAATTACCAGACTTTGAGCATTAGACTTTATGCCAACTGATTCATGATTATTACAGTTTATCAGAACTAATACTGTTGCTGTTTCTAAGTTTAAAAGAACCATTTTGTGGATTTTTTTTTAGCTGGAAAAGTCAATAACTCCTATGTATACACACATAAGAAAGACTACAAAGCATCAGTGCTTTTATGTAAAGGATGATTACAAAGATTCTTCTCAGAAGAACATTGTATAGGTTTTAATAGTTTTACTTTCAAGTGGCTTCATTTCTAACTTACGGTTATGAAGAGTTTAGCTTTTTGCTCTTGAACTTGGATAAATGTATTTATATGTATATACTGGTTATGCTGTTGAGATTTGTCTTACTGTTGAGATTTGTTACCAATTATAAAGTACTTTTTATGAAGCTTATTCTTATTCCCCCCCCCAAATCTAAGGAATGGGTTATACCGACAATTATGGAAGCTATGGTCAACTGGGAACATGGTAGGGCTCTGGACAATTAATTTCACAATGATATTAGCTGCCAATTCAAAATTGCTAAGTTTTTAAAGCATATGAAATCCAATATTTTACTAAGGCTATTAATGATATTCATGTATGTAATCTTAAGAATAATCATACCATATTCTCAGGATGGAAAAAATGTGCTATACAACTGAAAAAAAGAGATGTGAAAGTCATAACAAACCATGCTTTAGAAAAAATAATTTGGAATATCATCACAATATACCACTAAACTCATGTTCTCTTACAAGGTTTTGGAAGTAATTTTGCCCTTGTCTGTGCTGAGATTTTAATCTTTTAATTTACTGGGTACTGTGATTATGTCTTAGCTCAATGCAGAAACCAAACAGCAATAGTAATTATCACTTTGAAATTCATTAAATTGCATTTGTACTTTACCTTTTTATCCATCACTTGAAACAACTGTCTCCCATCTACAACACAGTGATTATAAAAACCTTTTGATCTATTTGCCCAATTTTATCAAATTCCAGCTTAATTATACTAATTTTATAATATTTAAATTTTACAGAAGTTCTAATAAACAGATATGCAGAATAAAACAAATGCAAACTTTCAATCTACAAGTAAAAAGTCCAAATAAAATGTCACATGCTTCCAAATTCTTATACAAGTAGAAGCATTAATTTTATTTGTCTCAAGTCTTTTACAATTTAAATATTAGTTAACAGAAGCAAATTGCTCTTGTAATGCAACATTAACAATTTGAGATACTGTTAAAAAGGTTTTGTAGAAAAGTGCTTATGCTGAAAAGAAAATATATATTTGGTTGGACAGTTTCAGCATTAACAAGTACAAATGGCATTCAGATTTCAAACATAAAGCAATAATTCTAATATCAGCTTTACTTATAACCCCAGTTATACTGTACCTTGAATGCATGGTTTGCAGATTTGTGCAAATAGCCATAGGTATTTATACAGTACAATTTAACTCTGTTAAAAACCTAACTCAAGTTTAAAGGTTTGGCTTTGTGTAGTATAATTTTGCAAATTAGTCTACCATATAGGACTAGTATGGGAGGAAAAAATAGAAAATAAATTCTAAAATAAAACAGCCCACTAATAATTAAAAGAGGTATTTTTAAGTCAAGATTACATCTTTAAATAATTACAACATTTATTTGAAATTAAGTTGATCTTGGATTTAAGACAATCCTTCCCACAAAAGAAATATTACACAGAAAAATACTTAACATTGCCCAGCTATCTTGTCAAGCAAGATTACCAATTGCTACTGAAGCCAACATAAGGGTTTTATTTCCCTAAAAATTTGTATATGCAATATAATACCTATGGGTGTCTATATGTACATGAAAAAAACCACATCCAATAAAGGGCAGTGCCAGGATAAAAATTAATCTTAATTACTGATCAAAATCATTTGGTTGTAAAATAAGATATTCAATTTGTAAAATTGTTTTTGATATATATTGATATACATATGTACAGTAGTGGCCAAAATTCTGGAAACTTTTAGGAAAGTGTACATTTGAGGTTTGATGGCTAATAACACCACTTTGTTTTGAAGTAGTACCATAAAATTATATATCAATGGAAAGATAATTTAATCAAGAATGTAATGCAATAACGTTTATGAAGGATTTGCTATTAGAATAGCAGTTATAAAAAAGAAAAGTGAAACACATAGAAAAAACGAGATATACAAAAATTATCACCATAGAAAAAACGAGATATACAAAAATTATCACCATGTCAGTTAATAGTTAGTTGGGTAACCTTTAGCATGAATTACGGCCTTACAACATCTTCCCATGGAGTGAACCAAGTCCTTTAGTTCTGCAGCTGTTATAATGTGAAACCAAGATTGAACGATTGCTTCTATTAACTGGGTTTTATTGCTGGGTTGCTTCTGACTAACAAGTTTCTTTAGTTGGCTCCATAGATTTTCAATTGGGTTAAGGTCTGGGCTATTCCCAGGCCATTCCAGCAGTGGAATATGATTATCTTGAAACCATTTTTTGCACACAGCAGCAACATGACATGGAGCTGAATCCTGTTGAAATATAAATGCTTCATTGTCTTGGAAAAGATCATGTGCGGAAGGCTTCAGTTTGGGCTCAAGTATTTCATTAATGTATGTTTGGCCATTTATATTCCCATTAATCACACAAATTCCGCCCACACCTTTTGATGTCATACAACCCCAGATCATAACACTGACTGGGAGTTTCACAGTACATGTAATGCAATCAGGATGCAAATCTTCTCCGATTCTTCTCCTTACGTATTTTATGCCATCACTACCAAACAGGGAGATCTTGGTCTCATCACTCCAAATAACACTGTCCCATTGTTTCTCTGTCCAGGTAACATGGGTTTTACCCCAGTTTAGTCTTTTCAAACTTTGTTTGAGAGATAAAAGTGGCTTTTTTCGTGGAATTCTAGATTTTAGGCCAAATTCCTGCAGTCTGCGCCGAACAGTCCTTGCACTCAAGTTCACATTGCATTGTGCCATTTCATCTTGTATACACCCAGATGATTTTCTTCTGTCACGTAGGCACAGTCTCTTAATTCTTCTATCATCACTTGCTGTTGTGTACCTTTTCCTGCCTTTACCAGTGTGGTTTTGTAGTGACTGGGTCTCCTTATACCTCTTCAAAAACTTAGAAATGCCACCTTTCGTTAAGTTTCCACCAATTTTTCTTCTAATTTCTTTATAACTGTAGCCTTGTTCACTTAATAATACTACTTTATATCGCTTTCTGGGCAATCAGTCAACTCTTTGCACCATTACTTTAATTCTATTACGTTTTACAAGCTCACTCAAGAACACAAAAAAACCCAACCAACTTGATAGCAATTGCATAACACATTGACAAATGTCCTCCTCTCAGCTTCAATACATGCCATCAATAACTGAATCCTACTGTGATCTGATTGGCTCATTGCCAAAACAAGATGACACCTGATTGGCTCTCTAAACACTCATGCTCATTGGCTACAATCAGATGAAGGAAAGCTACCTGATATCAACCTAAGCAAGTTGTGCTTCCTTTTTCTGGTTATTTGGCTATAACTTTTCATAGAATACAGAACAAACTTTGTTGCATTACATTCTTGATTAAATTATCTTTCCATTGATATATAATTTTATGGTACTACTCCAAAAAAAGTGGTGTTATTAGCCATCAAACCTCAAATGTACACTTTTCCCAAAAGGTTTCCACATTTTTGGCCACTACTGTACATACACACATACAGGCAAAAAGATAATCAATTAATTTTACAAATTGAATATCTTATTTTACAGCCAAATACTTTTAATAATTATTTAAAATTCATTTTAATCTTAAAATTTAGTTAAATATATATATTTACACAGAAAAAAGAAACTGTTTCTGGAAATCTGGCTCAGATTTCTGCCCATTCTATAGTAAACCCAACTAAGATTAGTGGTTTTTACTCCCACATAAGTATACAGAGAACATTGTTATATTGGAGATAAATCTGTTTAATTCATTTTATTCTATAAATGAGGGGGAAGATACCCTTTTTCCCACTCACAAAAAGGAAACAGATTAATAATAGGCCTTTATGCATGGATGCAAGCACAAGGAAACATACATACTTATTTTTAAGTCCCACTGAGCTCAGTAATTTTTACTCCCTGATAAGAATGTGTAAGATCTAGCATGCTAGTCTCTTTCTCTTCATTTATCACCTCCATGTGCCTATAACTGTAATTCTATCTTGCCATAAATATTTTTTTCTGACTATTGTAAAGTTCCTGATTTGATAATCTTCGCTTGCTAAAGAGAATCTGCACTTACCCTATAGTTCAAAATAGAGTTGAGTCAACTAATTTTCATACCCCCTCAATCCTGTCTCCATTTCAGCCTCTTGCTTTCATTGGTTTCCTCTTATAATTCATTACGATTTTGAAGTATTCTTGGATCACCCAGTGCTAATTTTCATTCATGTATAATTATTAATGGAAAAATCCTCATGAAACTTTTAGGTAATATGGTTCTTAGTCCAGTATTTATTCTAGAAACCTTAGGAGTGGTTTTTTAAAAAAATCAAACGTTGAACTGAATATTTCCTTTGTTCAGTTTCTCAAATTAATATACATAATATTTGTTAGCTCTATATATGATTAACAAACAAATGCCATATGGGTTAAAAACTCCTTTCATTAGAACAGCTATAGTAACAGAATCTTAAAAGTATGAATGTGCTTTTCTTCTTCTCTTTATTCTCAGGTAAATTAGGGAGGGGCTGTCTGAGGTATTTTCTTAAGTTTGTTTCTTGGACTGGGTTCAAGTTGTGCTTGAGTATTATCTTAGTAATGAATGTTGTCCTTCAAGGCTATTCTCTATTCCCTTTGCCTTTCCTCTTTTTTTTTTTTACTTCTGTGAGATAGGTCAGGCTGAGAAAGAATGATTGTTCACTGTTCCAGTGACTTTCATGGCTTAGAGTTGACTAGAATGCAAGGCACCCCAGTAATAAGAATACAGTGCAACAGACTCTTCTCATTTTTTCAAATGACAATATCTAATTTATTTAAAGGCTCTGAAACTTAACATTCCCTAATCTGGGAAAACTCCAAATACGTGAAGTGACCAGATGGGAAGGTTGTTTGCACAAGGAAACCATATTCCTGGGTTGGATAATTTCACATTCAAATATATGAATTCAAATAATGACTATAGACAGTATCGACTATATACCTCTAAAGTTTTCAGAGAAAAGATCCTACATACCTGGTTCTTTTCTGCCTGTTTTTTCAAACCTTCTGTCTCCCCTAAAAAAATAGAAAAATAAATATACAAGAATGCTTTTTCAGGAGAAATATTGCATTTTCAAAACTTAAAAGAAAATTCAATCTAGAAATTCAAGAATGTATTGAGACAGAATAATGAAAACCATTCTGGAGATGAACTTATTAAAATATTTGCATTATATTAAATTATTCAATATTTAGTTATATTAAATAGGTTCTTAGAATTAATTCATATTATCAATACATTTATTCTATTTTATTGCACATTAATGCAGAACGTAGATACACACAGATGCTTGTTTGTGTTTTCTGCATGATTCTACAAGATCAAATGTAACCAATATGAACAGAACTCTCCACCAATTACCCTTTTCTTTCTTCTTATATTATTTAAATTATATATGAATCAGTTATTTTCTCCCATAATGTTGTTGTTCTCCCATAATATAATTGTTTGTTCCTTTGCACTACAGATTCACATGACATTTTCCAAAGACACAGATATACATACCTGCTATTGAAACAAATCTAAAGCCCTTTTGATTTCACATGCTGTTGTTTGTTGAATACCAACATAGATTTCCAGAATGCAAAGCAATAATTAGCAAGTTCAATTCTTGTTCATGCTCTTGGTTAAATATGAAAACAAGTACTAATCTACGCTCCTGAGAAAACCATCAACTTCAAAAAAAAATTCTATAATTTCTAACGAATAACATTTTAACATAATTTTCTAAGTCACCAATACTACATAATACCTTCCATTTTAATATGCTTATTTAAGTAAATAATATTTTTATATCTTGTTAAAGTAATATATTTTACAAAATAATCTGGATCTTATGATTCCATACTTCTCAAGAATAATAAGAATCTTAGGGCTATTTCTAATGTTAACAAAGTAAAACTATTTTATTATGAATATACTCTGTGATAGGATCTGCTACCAGTGCTAAACTGGTAATACATTCATTCATTTCTTCACTTGTAATTTGAACTCTAGTAAAATTAATCAGTATAATATACATTAAAAATACAAAAGTTGTAATAAAATAAAGCATATTTTCATATACACAAATAGAGGCAAAGACTGGTCACATTCTGATTTAATATTTTAAGAAATATATTCTTGTAAATATATTCAAGATTTCACCAAGGCATGAACATCAAAGCACAGCCAGGATCGCTCCATTAAAAAAGCAAACAATTTCATTATACTGTATATGATTTTAGAATTACCTTTCCTCCCAGCTCTGTGACCTATGCATTTCTCTGCTCCCTCCTCTTCCAAATCCACCTTCCACATCGTCAAAACTTCTTTGGTAGAAAGCACTTTCTCCTCGACCTCTGCCTAAAAGATAAAACAGAACTGTTTCCTCATTACCTTTCACAATTTTCAAAACTGAATTTAAATATTATTTTAGCAGATATACAGATAAGACATATTAAAAGGTACAAATGTTGTATCTCCCTACCAAATTTAGTGGAGGAAGGATGTGAAAATATAGTTTATCTCCATCATCCATTACATTTTTCTACACAAATCTTCCTTAATTTGCTGCTCTCTGGATATAAATGCTCAGCTCTTAGTAGTGTCCATTTATTCGAAAGGCACTCAAATTGGGAAAGCAAGGCATAAATTCCCTATCTAACCTACACACAGCCTATGTGATTTCTATATAGTTATTTTCCATATAGATACAGAACACTCAACTCCTTTTCTATCAATCTATTCATTTGCTGAATTCAATATTACCCAGCTAACCTACGTGAAAGACAGTCAACCACTGGGCCATGACTGACAATTTATCAAAGAAGAGTATTTGTTGGCAATGTGACAGTGCTGAGATCTCAGCATTTTCCCCACCATATTTTATTTTTATAAACATTTTCAATATATTACTCTTCCATTTCTCAAACCAAACATCTCATCTTATTCTTCTATCTCTGATGAAATAAGCAAGTAAAGCCAAGTCCTGCAACATCAACATGCCAGCATTTAAAGAAAACTTTGAAATCAACTTTCTTCTGCTTGACTTGATGTAACATTTATTATTTATCTTTAAAGAATGATAAAGCATCCTGGTTATATTTGTGGTGCGCTGAACACGATATGAATAGATTTAGAGAAAGAGGCAAGACAATAAGCATGGGTGAGGATGGTTGCTGATCAATCACAGAAACACTCCTCAACATAGGCAGATTCAATTATGAACTGAAGCGAATGAGGTGGTGGCACTGCAACTTCACAGGAATGGGACTTCGATTTTAAGCTCTGTTTCTTTTACATTTTACAAATATGTTAGACTTGTTAGATGGTTTAGCAAACATTTTATTTTCTGCTGAAAATTAGAGAGAAGCTGTCCTGCTATTATTAGGCAGTCTGCTGCCAAATTTCAGCAATTAAATACTTAGGGTGGAAACTAAAAGCTGCAAAAAAGGAGTGGGGTTTTACACAGCATAGTATTTACAGGTTTCACATTTCTGAACTGCCCATCTCCCTCAAAGAAGGACTTTGGACAACGTACAACAAAATATCAAAATATTAAAATAGTATATAAAAATTAAATGTTAAGAATTAAAATTTTATAATTAATTTTTTTTTAAAAAATTAAGGAGGCAAGAATAATTAAACCCTGTTAAAACTTAGTTGACAAAGGCAAAGGGAGGGCTCTCATGGCACTGACCAACCGCACAACTGTGTGCTCCTTTGGGCTCTCTACACAGGGCAGCAAAGACATTTTTAATCCCTTTTTGGAAGGCCAGGAGAGTGGGCTCTGCCTCACCTCCAGGGGGAGAATATTCTAGAAGATGGGAGCAATGGCAGTGAAGACTCTCCTCTTATACTCCACAAGTTGCAGTTCTTTAACTGACAGGGTCTGTAACATACCTTCCCTGCCTGACCGGGTGGGATGAGCCTATGTAATGGGATGAAGCAGGTTCTGTAGACAGCCTAGTTTCATGCTATGTAGGGCTTTATAGGTCATAACCAATACCTTGAATTGGGCCCAGAAGCAAACCGCCAGCCATACAGTTTGCAAAGTAGAAATGTTCTATGTACCCTTCTTTGGGCACCCAATATAGCTCGGGTGGCCACTTTGCACCAGTTTTATTTGTCAAATTTATATGGCTGCCCATCTCACAAACAAGTGATTTTGAGCAGTATATAACAAAGCTAAAAAAAATCCTATATTTTCAGTACAATTATTAGTATTATTGGTGAAACGTTACAAATTATAAAACATAAAAGTAACAGAAAAAAATAAATATAACTATTGAGGGAAGAGATACTAATATTGGAGCCACCTCAAAATTTCACCCGGTCTTGAGGGACTTTAAGAAAGTCAAAAGGGATGAAGCTATCCTTACTCTAGGAGAATGTTCCATAAAGTGGGCGCCACAACAGGAAAAGCCTGATGCCTAGGAACCACCAAGTGTAGCTCTATAGTCAATGGAACATGCAGAATGCCATCTCTGCTAGATATGGTAGGGTGGGGAAATGTAACTGGGGAGAGGCAATCCCTCAAATAACCCAGCCCCATGCCATATAGCATCTTGAATTGGACTTGGAAATAGATTGGCAACTAATGCAGTTCACAGAGCAGAGGTGTAAAATGTGTTCTTCTAGAAACACACATAACTGCCTCTGCTGCTATACCAGCAGAAACTTTTGGATATTCTTCAAGGCAGCACTACGTAGAGTACATTACAGTAGTTTAACTGGGAAATCACTATGGCATGAGCGACTATGAATAGAATCCCTCAATCTAGGAACAAACACAACTGGTGTACAATGCAAAGTTGAGCAAAGGCCCTCCTAGACTAACTCTAGTCATGACTGCTATCTGCTCTTTCAGTAGGAATTGCGAGCCTACAAGAACCTCTGGATTGCATATGGGATCCATCTGGGTCAATGCAACCCCATCCAGCACCAGAGATGTTGCAGGCCTAGAACTGAGGGGCCCCTGGCAAGTCAGGGTTCTTGTCTTGCCAGGATTCACCCAAAATCTTTGTACCTCAGACACTGGGATAAGATGAACATAGTATCATTTAATTTGGCTAGGGCAAAGATGTATAGAGGGATACCATCAGTGGATGGATGATAACTCATTCCATGGTAATGGATGAGCTCACCCAATGGCCTCATGTTGATGATGAATAGGGGCTGGCCTCTGAGACTGTAAGGACCAAGGGCAGGATCTCTCCCCCAATCACCACTGACTGGAATTGACCCTGGAAAAAGGAGGTGAATCAGTACAACACCATGCCACCCATCCCCAATGCCTTGAGTTGTTCTAGGTAGATATCATGCCAATGATATTTAAAGCTGCAGAGAGGTCAGTAGGGCAAAAATAGATGCACAACCCTCATCCCACCACGCCAGAGATCATCCAAAAGCATGACCAATGCCATTTCTGTCTCATACCCGGTTCTGAATCCTTACTGAAAAGATCCAGATAATCTGTTTCATCCAAGGTCCTCTGAAGCTGTTGCACAACCAGCTTCTCAACTACCTTTTCCAGAAAAGTGAGGCTAGATATTAGACATAAATTGTCCAGAAAAGTGAGGTCCACTGATGGCTTGAGAAGGCCTTCTTAAGAAGTAATGAAACCCCTTCACTTGAACAATATACCAGTGCTAAACCACAATCACACAACACTCGCCCCCGGCAGCCTTAACCATCAGGAGAGGCAAGGATCTAAATAGCAGGTGGCTGACTCACAGTCTTAAGGAACCTGTACACTTTGACAGCCCCAATATGTTTAAACTAATTCCAGATAACCAGGCAAAACAGACCAGATATCTCCCCTAGATCTGCAACAAGGCCAGCATCCAACTATGAGCAAATATGAGTAACTTTGAGAGATGCTGAACAAATTCTTCTGCACAGTCCTGCAAGGGGTTCTCTGAACCCCCTTTACCTATGAGGGTAGTGTCACATGAAATAGGGCCACAGGATGGCTATCTATAGACACAATAAATGTGGAGAAGTACTGATGCTTTGTCACTTTTACCATCAAAAGGTAGGTACTGTAGTGGCTCTAACCTGTATCTGGTCAGGTTCATCCCCTGTAGAATGCAAGTAACATTCTACATTTCTCTTCTCTTGTTTCATCTTCCTTAACTCCTCTATAAACCACAGGGGATAGGTCGCATAGGTACAATCTGATCCAAGACCTCAGCCACCATCTTATTCCAAGTGGCAACCAACGCTTCAGATACAACAGACCAGTGGGAACAACTCCCATCCCCTTCTGAAACGTATCAGGGCCCATCAGTTACTGGGGTCAGGTTGATCTAATGGTCTGGCTTCCCTGTAGTGGATGGTAGTGCCAGAGAATCCCATGGTAATCCGGGTGGGATCTGACCATGACAAAGGGGAGACCAAAAGCTCTCTTAATTTCAGATCTCATAATCACTGTTGCAACAGGAATACCAGAACCTCATTTGGTAAATTTTAGATGACTATGCTATCCAGTGAGGGCAGAAATTGTTTATTACAATTGGAGCATTCGGGAATGTGTTTACGACATTCCAGTTATAGAGCACTTTCATTTTATCTTTATTTCTAGATAGATTATATGTTTAATATTAATAAACTAGAACAATTGAACATTGGCTAGAAACATTATGAACTACTCTTCAGAACT
Organism: Azemiops feae; assembly: GCA_023970755.1. NCBI lineage: Eukaryota > Metazoa > Chordata > Lepidosauria > Squamata > Viperidae > Azemiops > Azemiops feae. The sequence goes on from JALGBA010000221.1 coordinate 1,222,310, forward strand.
ATACAGCACTCATCTTTTCTCATATTATAAATTTTTAACTTTCTATTACAAATGTTTGGTGTACGTTCTCTGTATTGGCTTATATTTATTACTTTTAACTTTTGGTTTTTCTTTCATTCAAAATAAAAAAAACTATGTATATTTATAGCAAATATGTTGTTTAATTCTCTAAAAAGCCCATAGAAATAACATTTTGTTTACAAAAACTATCTCACCTCGACCTCTAGAGGAACTTCGACCTCGCGGAGCCCCCACCACTGTTCCTCCTCCTCGTCCCATCAATCGTAGGACAGCAGCACTATTTATAGATACTGAAAAATTTCTCTGCCAAAAGTAAGAAATAAGTAACAAAAACATTTCTGAAGATATCATCAAATTAAAACATATTGAAAACACAGTGAAGCACCAAATCAATATAGGAGAAGTAATGACTAAACCAGAGGAATAATGACTGATGTCTTTAAAAAATATTTAAAGCATTTAAGACTGAAATAAATTATTGCACACAAAAAAGTAAATTAGAAAAGGCAGTGAATGAAAGATAAAATATCAGTAAACAAAATTTATAATTATAATATTTAAAATTCATGGTTTCATTATTTGAATAATTACATAATTGATCATAAAACAAATTCATGTTAGAAATAATTGCAAATCATGCAAAACTCAATATATTGCTAATTTTATTAATATCACCACTATCATTATCTGAAATAAATGCAAATGATCTTAGTTTAAAAACGGAAATAAAAAATAAAAAATAAATACTAAAACAATAACTGTGAACTGAAGAGGCTTCTTGGATGAGAAGCGAGACGTCTTCAAGGAAAAAACCAAAGTCCAGTTGCCTTTGAAAAAGCATGACTTAAATGACTGAAAATCTCCATAGACTAAAACAATAAGTAAAAACAATATTGAGTTCTAGATTATTTGTACCCAAATGGTGGTCACAGGTAGTCTTGGCCTTACAACCATTCAATTAACAGCCATTTGAAATTGCAATGGAACTGAGAAAAGTGAACTATGATCAGTCTTTGCACTTACAATCTTTGCAACATCCCCATGGTCACATGATCAAACTTAGGGTGTTTTGCAATGGCATATATTTACAATGGTTGCAGCATCGGGGGGGTGGAGTCAATGATCACCACTTGCAATCTTCCCAAGGGGCGTCTGGTAAGTAAAGTCAATGGGGGAAGCAGCATGATTCGCTTAATAGTCATTTTCTTAATGATCAAAGCAAATAAAATCATAAAATCAGGCATGACTCACTTAATAACCGTATTGCTTAACAAATGAAGTTCTGATCCCAATTCTGGCCATAGGTTGAGCATTATCCATATATCAAATTATTTATCAAATTACATTTCTGATTGTTTTCCTTCCATTGCCAATTATAAAACAGCTATTTGTAGAAGCTTCTAAAACAGAGTCTTTGATTCAGTGGTAAAGGACACACAAAAGAATTTAAAATTCAGTGACCGCCATTCCATTACAAAGGAAGTTTATTTAGAAACAGTTACAGAAAGGTTGGAGATTGCTGATATACATCAGCTACATGTTTATGATCTTTTTATTAAAGAATGACATAAGAGAAAATCAGCTACAGTTCTAGTGTGATAGCCAATGTAGTATAATGATTAAAGAGCTTGCTTGGATAAAGAGTTCTTTGGCACCAGAATGGTGATGTGAATGCATATATCATATGAAATGTACTTCCCTTGATTGTGTAGTGTGGTACTCAAAATACCGAATTGGAATTAGGGAAATTTAGGTTCAAGTCCCCATTCAACCATGGAGCTTATTAAATTATTCTGAGCCAACAGCCATCTTTCAGCCCAACCTGCTTACAAAATTGTTTTGTGAATAAATAGGGGGAGGCCCCCATATTGGTCTCTTTGAGCTTCTAGAAGGTGAGTTCAATAATTACAGTAACATAACAATGCAGCGTTATGCTGAACAATGCTGAAGTTCAAATAAACAATATTTTAATGCTTTGAAACCAACAAATTAGTGTTGTGTTAGTAAATCTTGAATTTAATCATCCCTATTTCTCTCTAATATCCCTATTTCTCTCCCTCTAATATGCATGTAAGGAGGAGATTGGAAACATGTTTTATAATTTAATTGCAATTTAAACTAACATCACTTTGGTGTATGATTCCGGCATCAAATCAATTGCAAGTAGTCCTCAAGGTATGACCGTAGTTGAATCCAGAACTACATTTATAACTCATGGCAGTTGTTGAGCAGATCATGTGACCACACCCAATTTTACAACTTTTTTTGTGTATTTAGTGTGTATGTAGTGTGTACAACCTTTCCCTATATTTATTTTGTGGTTCTGCTCTGGAAGTTCTTCAACATGAAGTCAAGGCATTTGTTTCCAGAATTCAGGAACATGGTTTCAAATAAACTATCATCTGAACTATGATGCTGGCAACTGTAATGCTAGCTCTACAATCTGATGTTTTTTAATAAGATCAGATGAAACAGTAGGTATACTAAACTTCATCTTAGAATCTTTAATGAGTAAAGTATAGTAGTGTTAGGGAAGATTTATTGGGTCAGAGAAATGTATCCTGGAAAGAGTTAATCAATTCTAGAAATGCTGACTTTGCTTTATAGGGCTATAATAGAAGTGCTTTTCCATCAAGAGATGACTGAATGTTTATATGGTATCTGAAAATAACACATTTGAGCAACACTGGAAGGTACTGATGCTCTTTCCTTGGGACGGTGTAACATTGCTAAGTTAATCAATACTTTGGATATCTCCAGTTAAATTATTTTTACCTAAATCTCTCTTTGAAAATGTTCTATAAACTTTAGCTGGTGCAAAATTCTGTGGTGAAATAGTTAAAATATATTTAAATGATCAATATTTTAATATTGGCACTGAAATAAAATCTAGGTTTTAAGTATATTTTTGAGATCAGCTCTTACTGATTTTGACTTTCAATTAGGCTACTATATTAGGACAATAAAACTCCAATGACTCTCAGATGATACCAGTTCTTTGCATCTTTTACAGTCCAGATCCAATTGCCTTATCTATAAGAAGCTAGAAAACAATATTCCAGAATGTATAGGAGTCTTCTTACCCTCAGTGAGTTGACCTTTTCATTAGGAAATTCATACAGGTAGTCCTTGATTTACAACTGCTCATTTTAGGACCATTCAAAAGTACAATAGCCATGGATTGAGTGCTTTATGACTGGTAAAACATCCCCATCCATCATAAATGGTTGTGCTGTGCCCCATGGTCATGTGTCTGCATGTTAGGCAGGTCAGCTTTATGACCTGTTGTAACATGCCATGGTCATATGACTGTGATTCATGCCGTTTTATGCCAGTTTCCTGCAAAAAAAATACTCATTCAAATGAATGGGTTTGCTTAATGACCACAGCATTCATTTAATGGCCATGGAATTCAATTAACAACTGCAGCATTCATTTAATGACCATTGTGAAAAAGACTAGAAAATTCCTTCCAATCACATGGGTACCTTAAGACCATAATGACTTATGACCAGATTTCAAGTCCCAATTAAGGTTGTAAGTTTAGGACTACCTGCAGAATGTGCTACCTTGAGACATTATGCAGTTAACTAATGAAAATGGGACCTTTTTATATATGATATGCCAACTCTGGAACCCACTCTAGATAAACTTGGGTGGCACCTCATGCTCCTTTTATTTGACGCAAAGTATCAGCATCATTCATAAAGTTGCAGAATAGATTTGTTCAAACCTGTACATAAGAATCTGGTCAACTAATGGCCAGCACCAAATTGGTAGATAAAAGTTAATGGAATTCAAGAAGGGATTAACTTGGATGTCTTGTGGCAATGCAAAGACTCTAATGTTAAAATAATAATGAAAATGATAACAACATACAATTATTGAAATTATTGTTAAATATATAATATATATTTATCAGAAAGGCAAAGAAAAATGAAATAAGTGAAATAAAGAATAAGTCTAATATATACTCTGTGTGTGATGTATGTGTGTATGATAAAGAATAGGGTTTATATATGCATATATATGCATATATATATATATATATATATATATATATATATTCTTATCTTGTACTTTATCATAATGAGACTTACTAAGTAGAATGAGACTGTAAAATCAGAACTGCTATATATTTTTTACTTTGTGATACATTAATAAATTTAAACAAGAAAAAACCCTGAACATTTGAAATGGAATTAAAGACTTTTTTCGGTCAACTCATATATTTGGAATATCATTTAAAATTCTTTAATTTTAATATGGGCCAATATAAAATTTCATGTGATAGTAGATGCATTTAGAATATATGGCAGGGGTGTCAAACTTGCAACGTCACATGACGTGTCGCGACGTATTGTGACTTTTTTGCCATTGCCGGCAATGGGGTGGGCGCGGTTTCACTATGATGCATCCGGCCTGTGGGCCGGCAGTTTGACACCCCTGATAAATGGGAATAATTATAAAATATTAAGATGGTATATACTATCATGCATGATAATAAGGCAAATGTTTTATAGCTGAATTGATTCTACTAACCTGAATGGTAAATGTGCTATAATGAATAAATAATCTACTTTTCTATCATTAAATTCGGATGAAAAATATCCAATTTTTATTTTTTTTAAACTAACCTGTTCTTCTTCTGTAAAAGGTACTAGTGCCAAAGGCGGTAGGGGCTCCTCTTGTAGAATGGGCAGAAACTCCTTATCCAGAAGGTCTGAGGGTATCTAAAGGGGAAATTAAAAAAAAAGGAGAGGTTGCAGACCTGTAACAATAGATCTTTGAGTGGTCATCTATACCATCATACATATGGATGCTGTACATGAACTTGTTGACACTATTTTAGAACAAATGGAAAGTTTGAGGGAAACATGCCCCTGGCTCCCAGTGTGCATATCCCAACAATTTAATTCCTGAGTTCTTAACAACTATCACAGCAGGTGAATAGGGAATAGAATGACCAACAGAAGAAAACATAAGCAATAGAGGAAAAAGTGGATTGTGTAACTTTACAGATGACCACTCAGAGAGCTACAATTTCAGGTAACCAACCTATCCTCCTACTTTGTGGTCTCTGCTAACAAAATATGGATGAGTAGGAACGTTACTTGCTGGGCAAAAAAGGCAGGTATGTAAGAAAGAAATAAGGCCAGGACCAATCCATGAAATATGTCTGTTTTTTATTTGTATATCAAGTCAACTTTTTTAAATAGGGGGAGAGTTATGACAGAATGATTATAAAAGCTCTCTGGCAGAAAAGCTATGGAAAACATGATTAGCTGTGTCTTAGTGTTTCCGCTCAAAACTTGGAACACTCAAAACTTGCCACAGTCATTTTGCAAACTATTTAGAAAATATGACAAAATCTCATAAACATCTGCAATAGATAGTGTCTATGGCTTACAGAAAGATCTTACCTAGTCTAGATAGAAAAGCCTATACATCTTCAGACAGTAAAGAGAAATTTCTAGTAGAAAAGACAGTACTGAAAAGAAGGATGGAAGAGAAACATCTAGATTCAACTGAAAAAGCAAAATCACTTGGACAATTAGAGTGAAGTACAGCAAATGAACACATGCAGTACAGAGCATATTGGCAGAGAAATGGCAACCAAGAATGCCAATGAGCCAGATCAGCAGTCTGAGATTAAATGTTGTTAGGGTTAAACGGTCTGGATATAAATAGATTCAAGACTATAGAAAGGTTCTCTTAATTGCTAGGATTGGTTACCTAAGCAAATATAGTTTGAGCAAACCTTTTAGAAACATTTAAGCTATTTGCTGAACATGGAAACCCCATCAATAAAATGGGAATCTAAGATGGCTCTTAAAGTCTGGAGAAAGGAACAGAGAAACCGTCTGTTTCCAAGAAGAATAGAAACTGGAGGAAGTTTTGCAGCAAGCAAACAGCTGATCCAATGTTGTGCTTATCTGCAAAAGCCATAAAGTAAGTACATTTCATTTAATAGAAATGAATGTTATCTGCTGCACACCAAGCAAAACAGGTTCTCTAGAACTTCCTGAATGTTGTAATAGGCCTGGCTAACATGGGAACCTGATACAGATGTCTTGATACATAATAATAGAAAGCCATAGCTGGCAACAGAATGAAAAATTCACTTATTCATACAGGAGACAATTCCTCTGGTTACAGAATTTAACACTCTTAAATATGAAGACATCTATCTTTGAAGTTGATTGCCACTGGTGGATATTACTTAGTTTAGAAAGGTGTTGATATACCCCTTAATAATTAGATGAAACTACTTGGGATATTAGTGATAAAGGCACTAATCCCACAGATTGTGATCCTAAAATACATAAGGAGCAGACCTTCACAAAATTAAATTACACAGAACAACTTGGGCACTACAACAGAATTGTACTAATCAGAAGGTATAGTGAACCTTTTTGACTACTAAGACTTTCAATATACAGTATTTATGAGAATGTGTCACTTTTATGAAAAAATGCTATTTGTATATTAGAAATCACCTCTAGTGAGAACTCTGTTTCTTCAAACACTATCTATAACTATCAGAAGTAAAAGTCAGAGAAGATAATAAGGAACACTCCCAGTGTGGTTATACTCAATTGCTGCTTTTTAAAAAAAAAGAATGGGAATTTAATTCCCAGAAGAACACATTAAAATTAAAGCACACTGAATTCAAGGTCAAATGAATTGGCTGATCACTGAAGTATATATTAAGAGTCCTGAAGTTCTGAGTTCATTATTCTAAGTCTGTGTGTGTGTATGTATACATATGAATGTGTGTGTGTGTATACACACACAATGTACATACATACATACATATATATACATACACACACACACGCACACATATACACATATACATATATACACACAACTGGAAATAATAGGACTACTGTGGCTGAGGTCATTAAATGAATCACCCCCAATTTTACAATCTTTCTGCCTTGATCTTTAAGCAAATCACATGGCTTTTAAATGAATCTGGCTTCCCTCATTGACTTTGCTTTTTGGAAGCCCTCTGAGGTGGTTACAAATGACAATCACATGACCTGGGATGCAGCAACTGACATAAATACATTACCAAGCGCATGAACTTTGATCATGTGACAGTAGGGACAGTGCAACAGTTGTTAAGTGTGTGGACTGTTCATCAGTCATTTTTTCAGTTACATTATAACTTCAAACGGTCATTAAACAAATTGTCACAAGTCAAGGATTACCTGTACTTTAAATTAGGATGGTCCCAACTCTCATAGTTTATCTAAGCTCTTAAAGAGCCCAGGTCTGGGGCCACAAATATATGCAGGGACCTGTTTCTTGGTTAATTTGGGGATTATGATAGGTGATTTATTCTCAGTTGCCATATATTTTAGTTTTTGTATTATTGTAATTGTTTTTATTTTTAAAATTTAATTTATTTTTTTAATTATTAAAGAGTCACTTATTGAAATAGGCAGCCATACAAATTGAATGAAAACAGTTCTCTTCAACAAGAAGCAAATAATTAAAAAAAATGATATCAACACCTGCAAAACTCACAGTCAAAATCAGGTCCACTGACAAAATAGTCATCAGTACCAACTCTGATTTACAATTCCTGGAAATTACATTATTTGCCATAGTGGAAGACCTGGGCAATAATCAAATAGGTAATCTGCAGTGTGAACTATGGCTGCTTGGTAAAAATACAATCTATTGCTAGGATTTGAAGAGTTGGATCAGCTGGTGGAAACATCAATATCTTTAAGACTGTATCAGGCAGTATTGAAGAAGTGATATTCGGAAGCATTCATGAATAATGGAAGGAAAATGTCAACATCATCAGCAGGACAACCTCAAAAACAGAATTCTCTTTCAGGGCTGCACACTAATATTATTTAAAATTTTCTCTGCAATAAGTACCATTACCTCAGCCAGGTTGAATGATAAGTGAATGTCACCATAGTAGTAAGCTTTATGACCCAGCAAGTTATACTTTTGAGAACTCAACACATAATGGCTGTGGCATATCAGCAATATAAAAAAATATAGTGTAGTGCAACAATGGCAAGTGATAAGACGGATAATTTTGATAATATAGAATTCCACTCCAGAACCCCCAAAACTTGTAATATTCTGAATCCCCTCAAATTATAGGTAGTCCTTGCTTAACTATGGTAATTAGGGCCAGAATTTCTGTTCCTAAGCAAAGAGATTGTAAAGTGCAACATCAGATGACCACGCCTCCTGAACTATAGCAAAGCATTTGACAAAATCTAATATGAGACTCTAGTAGAGAAAATATCAAAATATGGGTAGAGTATGTTACCATTAGATGGACAGAGCGAGTTGAACAATTATACTCAAGGAGTATTCATTAAAAGCTCCAGGTCAAGCTGAAAGAAAAATTGAGTGGTGTACCACAGGCTATGTCCTAGGCCTATCCTGTTCAACACATTTAGAAAATGACTCAAATTAGAAATTATAAAATATGACTATTAATTTTACATGATACAAAATTAGGAGAAATAGCAAACATTAGGAAGACAGTGCCAAGATTCAAAGAATGTAAACAAGGAGGAACAATAGGCAGAACAAATAGAGAGTCCTATATTAGCTAGGAAAAATAAAAGGCATGAATGCAGGCTGAAAGTACCTGTATTGGACAGCAGTACACATGAAAAGAAAGTCAATTTGGTGTAGTAGTTAAGGCACCAGACTAGAAACCAAGAGATCAGGTGTTATAATCCCATTTTAGGCATGAAGTTGCTGGGTGACTTTGGACCAGTCACTCACTCTCAGTCCTTGGAAGGCAATAGTAAACCACTTCCAAAGAAAACTGTAGGGACTAGTCCAGCAGTAGCCAGGAATCAACACTGACTTGAAGGCACCAAAACAAACAAAATACATGACAAGTATCTGTGTATCTTGGTGGATCACGAACTGAACATGAACTAACAATTTACTGACTGTTAAATTTATATGCCACCCATTTCACTATCAAGCAACTTGGGCAGCTGTGATGCATTTGCAAATACAAATGAAGTGTTAGGCTGCATCAGCAGAGGTATAGTGCCAAGAACAAGGGAAGTCATTATTCCTCTCTATTTATCAATGGTTAGGCAATAGCTAGAATACTGCATCCAGTTCTGGCACTGTATTTTGGAAAGAACTTCAACAAACTAAAATGTGTCCAGAGGTAAGCAACCAAGATAAGGGACCTATGTAGAAAAACATATATGGAATGGTTGGAGATTACAAATATGTTTAGTCTACAGAAAAGAAAATTGTAAGAAGGTATGATTGCTGTTTTCAAGTATTTAAAAGACTATCATATAAATGGCAGAAATGTTTACAGCTGCTCTGTGAACAGGATAAGAATATGAAATTATGAAGAAGTAGATTTTCGCTAAATATCACACACACAAAAATTCCTAATAGTAAGAGCTGTTCAACAATAGAACAGACTTCTTCAAGAGTTGGTGAACTGTCTTCCTCTATAGATTTTTAGACAGAGATTAGACGGCCATGTATTGGAGATGTAGTAATGGGATTCCTGTACCGGGTAGAAGCTTGGACTAAATTATCTTCAAGTCCTTCCTATCTTTCCATTCTATGTCTCAATAACCTGTGATTTCAGCAGACAAGTATTCCAGGCCACCAGCTTTGTTCAGTTGGTCCACCATTGTCATCAATAAAAGAATTGGTGCTGCTGATACAAATGTTTCTGTTACTGGCTGTGTATGCCCAAATAATCATTCTAAGAGCTGCAGTTACAGCTAAGTAAACAAATTTATGTGAGTTCTCTTGGTGAATTCTCTAGACAGTGGGGAAATATCACCCTATACAAGATGGAATATTAGTGAAAACTAGTGATGGCAGCAGTGATGCCAGCCCACAAAATATTCATAACTTTAAGTGGCTTAGTCCACATATTAAAGTAATCAATGTAATGAATAATTTACGGAATAAAAGAGAAAATATGAGTGACTGAATCCAAAGAATATTTTCATCCAACAAATAGGACATTCTGATACAACTCAATTAATTTATTAATCTCTTTATGTGTATTAGTTAAAACAGCACTACACAACTTTTACCTTTAAAAAACAAACAACATAATGGCAGATTAGAGGAACATAATCTTTTCAGTAGTTTATTATTTAAAATCTTCCTTTAGCAAGTTTTGAGTCTAAGGTGGTTTGCTCCTATATTGTAATAACATAACTAATAATTATGCACAGATTTCAATATAATCAGATATGACTATTTCCCCCCTACTTACCTTATTATCTTTCAGAAAAAGTGCTAACATTTCTTCTCTCCCATAACGATAATCAGCTAATTTATACTTTGGCAAAGCTGGAGAGAGAGGAGGAGATGTCACACTCCCACCACTTGACAGAGCTCGAAGCCTAGAGGGGAAAGAAATCAATGAAACTAGGTATTTTGTACATGTAATTCTCCCATTAGGACAATGGATAGGAAGATTCATGTCACACCAGAATACTTTTTCTTTTTGCCCTATTTGGTGGAATCACAAGATGCAGGCTTAAACAGTCCTTTGTAGGCAATTTCTGTAGAAGCCTGCACATTTTGAAACATATTTCTTGCAAGTATGTTTTGTTCCACCTTCCTTATTGCAAATATATAAAGTAAAAATTATATTATTGCAATATGCCTTGCCCTGAATTGATTGTGAGCATCCATCTTGGTTGCATATTCTATTTTTCATATTAGAATTATTGCCGTTTATTATTGTTGTTTTTCTTTACCTAGAATCTTAGGTAATCTGGGCAGTTTATTAACACTGCTAAATAAATAAATGCCAGTGATGGTGGCACACATCTAAATATCCTTTCTCTATGATGGCGAATTTGATCACCAGAATGTTTTTAGTATATTATAACAATATTTTTAGCACATTGTAAGAATAAAAATTTAGAGGAAGACTAGGGGCTATAATAGATTCAGAGTCCATCACTCTTAAACATTGTTGCCAGACAGTAGTTTGCAGGTGCAAAGAAAAATTGCAATTCTAAGTCTTTTCAGTAGATAAATAGCAGTGCTTATAATAATTTTAATAAAGCAGGAGAACAATTAGCTCAAGAGCAAACATTCTGATGCTGCAGTGATCACAAACTGAAATGATTTAGCTGGACTGATGTCCAATTGCATGGTATGAGTGAAGGACATGACTGTTGCTAAATAAATTTTTTAATTGTAGAAGGCTCCAAATAGGCCTCTATATAAACATGTGAGCCATGTGAGTCAAACACACCCTGGCAAAAAATCATAACACTAGAAGATTACTGCAAAGCTTCTTGCCCAATCATCCTCATATCTGTTATCGGCCATGTCTGTTATACTGTATTCAACTTGAAATGTTCTGTGATTAAATATAGAAGGGGAAAAGATGAAATCAGTCGAACAACTTGCCTCCAGAAGTTGTGAATGCTTCAACACTGGAAGTTTTTAAAAAGAGACTGGACAACCATTTGTCTGAAATGGTATAGAGTTTCCTGCCTGAGCAGGGACTAGAAGACCTCCAAGGTCCCTTCCAACTCTTTATTCTATTCTATTCTAAATGTGAAGTTGCTACAATTCAAGACAGACAAAAACAATGAAACTGGCTGTTCTTAGTTCTAAACCTAAGAAGCTTTGACAACATTCTGTAGTACAGAAGCCAGTTGAAAAACAACAGTTACAATAAGCCCTTCAAAAAATCTCTACCTTTTTTTTTACCAAGTAATAAGATTAAATTGAATTAGAATTTCACAGTGTTGTACTAACATGCTCATTTCCCAGTCATTTCTATGTTATCAAATTCTATCTCTTGGATATAACTTTTTTGAGCCTAGTACTAGATACAGGAAGGTTACTATACTCTGGATTGGTTGGGCCTCCAAAGGCCTCATCGTTACAAAAGAGCCTAACAAAAAACTCGCTATTTTTTCTATTCCATATTGAGCCTTATATTAGAGGCTAGTACTAAGAACTTCCAACAGCATCTTGTAAAAGTTAGAGACTAGCTGAGCACGCAGAAAGCATTCCAGAGCTAACCTCTTCCCTTCCTTTATCTAGCTATTTACCTTCACAGCCTGATCTTCAATGGACTGCAGTGTTAAAGCAGCAGGTTTCCATTCTGCCTGCTGCTTTCCTAGCATTTGAAGAAAGCAGAATATAGACCTAAAATGTATATCAAATCAACTATTCTGAATATGCATATTTAGTCCATTATAACTAAGATCTGCACAGAACTACTTTTAGTCTGAATTATTAACTTGAATAATGTGGTAAGATCAGGTAAGTTGTCTTAACTAAACAGTTTTTCAGTAATAATGTTTGAAGCTTTGAAATAATCATGCACAATCATTATTTCAAAGGTTGAGATAATTTTCCAAACAGGTCTCTTCTCTTAAGTTTTTGCGTCCTTCTTATCATACTTGGATTCTCTCTTCCATTTCAATGCTGTGCTAAACATAATCTCTTAAACTGGATTAGCAAATAATACAATGAGCATGAGTACAATACAAAAATATTTTTGTGCTTTGTATTTTGACGGGCCAAAAACTACATACTTTTTTGACCTAAGCATATCATAAATGCCCCCATTTTTTAAAAAAGCTGATTAAACAATGAATTACATGATAAATTTAATAAATATATGTCTAATTTAAATTAAACTATGGATTTAAAAAGTTTTAATTGGAAGTACATCATATAGACTGTTAACCAAAAAAAGGCTAAAGCCTACCCACTCTCTATTTTTTAATTATAGTGAAAGTACACTCACTGAAATCAATAGGATATTTAGTTATCATTCCATGTTGCCAATGAGTCTACTTTAATTAAACTAAATAATCTGTTACTATATGGGTTAATAGTAAAATCAGATATTAATAATAACAGAATAATAGAGTTGGAATGGACTTTGGAGGTCTTCTAGTCCAACCCCCTACTCAAGTAGGAAACCCTATACCATTTCAGACAAATGGCTGTCCAATCTCTTCTTAAAAACCACCACTGATGGAGCACCAACAACTTCTGAAGGCAAGTCATTCCACAGATTAATTGTTCTATCTGTCAAGAAATTTCTCCTTAGTTCTAGGTTGCTTCTTTCCTTGGTTAGTTTCCATCTATTGCTTCTTGTTCTACCTTCAGGTGCTTTGGAGAATAAGTTGATGCCCTCTTTTCTCGCAGCCCCTTAGATATTGGAACAGTGCTATCATGTCATCATTTTCATTCATTCATTCATTCATTCATTCATTCATTCATTCATTCATTCATTCATTCATGAAATTGTGAGTCCCCATGTACAAAAGATGTACAAAAAAGAAGTTGAGACTTTGGAAAAAGTGCAAAAAAGAGCAACTAAGATGATTAAAGGCCTGGAGACTAAAACATATGAAGAATGGTTACAGGATTTGGGTATGGCCAGTCTAGAGAAAAGAAGGACTAGGAGGGTACATGATAGCAGTATTCCTGTATTTGAGAGGCTGCCACAAGGAGGAGAAGGTCAATTTATTTTCCAAAGCAACTGAAGGCAAGATGAGAAACAATGGATGGAAACTAATCAAGGAGAAAAGCAATCTGGAATTAAGGAGAAACTTCTTAACAGTGAGGACAATTAACCAGTGGAACAGCTTGCCATTGTGGGTGCTTTATCACTAGAGATTTTAAAGAAGAGACTGGACAGCCACTTGTCTGGAATGGTATAGGGCAGTGATGGCGAACCTTTTAGAGACCCAGTGCCCAAACTGCAACCCAAACCCCACTTATTTATCACCGGGTGCCGGGTGGGCATGGCCGCGGTGGTCATGGCAGACTGGGTGGGCGGGGCCAGGGCGGCGGGGGCCAGTCCACCATCTCCGGGGCCTGGCACATGTGCCCACAGAGAGGGCTCTGAGTGCCGCCTCTGGCACGCGTGCCATAGGTTCGTCACCACTGGTATAGGGTCTTCTGCTTGAGCAGAGGACTTTTCAACCTTTTCACCGATTGTACCACTTTTAGGATATGGCAATATTCGAGTACCACCTAGCAAGGTGTCAGAAACGTGATGACCAAAAAAAAAACCTGTTCAAAGTTGCAATTGCACTGAAATGACTTATGATCATTTTTCACGCTTATGACCATTGCAGCATGTCCAGGGTCATGTGATTTATATTTGGATGCTTGGCAATTGATTCATATTTATGATGGTCACAGTGTCCCAGGGTCATGTGATCCCCTTTTGCAATCTTTTGACAAGCAAAGTCAATGGCACGGCTGCTGGTGGCCAAGTGCTAAGGCGGGACTTCCCTCCCTCCCTCCCTGCCTCCCTCTTTCTCATGCCCACCTCCTTCTGAAGGAAGAATTTGAACACCCCCCCCCCATATTTTCTCTCTTCCATATATTCATCAAACAAGAAAAAGCCTCCAGAGACAGAAAAGACAAACTGCTGAGTGAACTAGCTTAAAAAGGCACATTCCCCTTTAAGAATTAGCTACTGGCTAGAAAGGAAAGTTAAGGAACGCAGCCGGCACTTAAGGAAGAAAAAAAATGTAGTGAGTATTGGCTGCCGGCTAAGGCAGCCTCCCCAAATGGTTCCATTTAATAATAATAATAATAATAATAATAATAATAATAATAATAATAATAATAATAATAATAATAATAATAATAATAATAATAATAATAATAATAATAATGTTGGAAGGGACCTTGGAGATCATCGAGTCCAACCTCCTGCTCAAGCAGGAAACCCTATACCAAAGGAATGCTACAGGCAAAATCCATTCAGGAGAAAAATACTTCAAAATCCCTTGCAGCAAAACTTACAGCTAACAATAGCAGAGCAATAGAAGCTAACACCAGCCATCAGCCATCAGCCAAATAGAAATTGCCAAACACTCCTTAACAACACAAAACCCACATTGCACAAATCCCAGAACTTCAAAGTTACAAAAGCACATAAGAATCCTTCCACTCTCCATCTCCCTCCCTCCCTCCCCCGTGCCTCACCTCCAGCCGATGCTGCCTTTTTTTCATTTCTCGTGGAGGGCAACCCCTCCCCCACTGCATTTCTTGCCTGTTTGCTGCTGCCAGCTCATGGCCGGCCTGCTTGATTTGATCTCCTCTCCTCTCCCCCCCACCCTCCTCCTTCGGTGCAGCTAGAGCTGACTCGGCCTCCTCCTAAGGCTGCTTCTTTTTCTCTCTCTCTCTCTCCCGCCCAAACTGCCTCCTTTTATAGCCTCTCCTGTCTCCGCCCCCCCCCCTTTCTCATGGGAGAGAGTGAGCCAGAAGTGAGCCTGGGGCCTTTGTCTCGCCCCACCCACTCTGCAGCTCCAGAGGACTCTCTCACTGTAAGTCCTTGCCTGTGCTGGCTCATTCCCTCCCCCACTACACTTGGCTAGGCAGGGCTGCGTACCACCTGCCACTAGTTAATGTACCACAAGTGGTACGCGTACCACCGATTGAAAAGCCTGTACTAGAAGACCTCCAAGGTCCCTTCCAGCTCTATTCTGATTCTGATTCTGAGGATGCAGTTAAGACAGTTTCGGGCTAGGTCACCATAGGAGTGCAATCCTACATTTGCATCTGTTATTATTCTAAACTAGCATATTGCATCTCTGATTGTTCTAAACTAGTATTTTTCCTTGAATCCCCCCATCAACCTTTCCAGAAGATAGATGGAGTTTGATATCCAGTAATTTAAACAAACTTTCCAAAACTGTTCTGTGAATCATTAGACTGGAGGTCCCCAACCTTTTGGGCACCAGGGACCGGAGAAAGGTTTTTCTATGGACCGGAGAGTGCATGGTTTTATGTGCTACCTGCATCCCACAGATGGGGCTTTGCTTGTTTGTGCAGACCGGTTGCTGGCATGCTGCGGCCCGGTACCAGTCAACGGACTGGGTTTGGGGACCCCTGCATTAGACCATGGCTTTGAAAAATTTGTTGAATTAAATATCTCAGGGCAGAAACAATGCCACAGGGAATTAGGTACCATCTCAAAAAGCATATCAGTTACAAAGAGAAAGGCATTTAATCCTTTGACACAAGGTAGTTCAATGTCCAAAAATCTTGTTTAAAAAAAAGAGGTGATGCATCAGTTTAGGTTGCTTGCTCATTCCATGGCAACAAGGATGGCATAACAAATAAAATTCATGACATTTGCTATATAGGAAATCTATCAAAAGTCAGGAGGAGATAAAATTTTTAAATACTCCAAATGCTCAGTTGGTTGCTATCATGATAGAAGTATCATTTTCTTATATACAATTTTCCTTATTCACAACCACTTTCATATCGTCATTCCAAGCTTCTTTTTTATACTTCCTACTAATGTACTAAATATTTGAAGCCTCACTGTAGATACTAAATAAAAGTCGCAAACTATTGTTAAATAATACAGTAACTATTAAAACAAAATCTATTAAACGTATCATATGACATTTCCTCTGTTATTGCAAGAAATGAAGAAAGATTTAGTAAACAAACTGGAATTTTATCCTATTAATTTGCTGCCACCTTGTGGTCACTGTTTTCATGGCAACGAAATAAAAATAAAAGCAATTTTCAATTACCTGAATATTCAACTAATCAGTCTAGCTATTTTATTCCAACCTTGAAGCTTTGAGATACTTTTATAGGGTAGCTTTATTCCAAACACAGTGTAATATTTACTTATTTATTTACTTATTTACTTACTTGCTAAGTTTCTAAAGTTGTTCAACTTGGGATGATGTTTAACAATAACAAAAACAAACACACTCCCCTGAAACCCACGTTAAAACACGTACAAGATATAAATATAAAATACAAAAATAAAAACGATGACCGCACACTATAACAGGGGTGTCAAACTCAATTTCATTGAGGGCCGCATCAGTATTGCGGTTGTCCTCGGGGGGGCTGGGTAAGTGTGGCCAGGGTGGGTGTGGCCTATTAGGTGGGCATGGCTGAAGTGGGTGTGGCCTACTGGGTGGGCATGACCAGCTCTACATCGTTTGCGTCAAGGGTGCCTGTGGGGGCCTGGGCAGGAGTGGGACAGATCTGAGGGTCTCTGGCAGAAGGGGGTGGGACCAGGGCAAGCGCCAAGGCATGATCCACTGGAAGAGTCTGCTGAAACCCCTCCCCCGGAGCCCATCAAGCCAGATATGTGAAGTAGGTGAAGGCCATTTGCTGGCCACTTCCAGGCGATGGTACATTTCTTCATTCCTCACAAAGGGTGACACCTCCCCAGTGCGCCCAGGGGGCGGGGCCAATGTGGCAGGGGCCGGTCCCTTGCTGTTTCCAGACGGCCTTGTGGAGCTAAGACTGAATGCATTTCAGCATAGATGGCCACAAAATTGTACATTGGCTCTCGGGCGGCCTGGGCTGGGGCCAAGGCAGCGGGGGCCATTCCCTGTTTCCAGGATGGCTTCGCGGGCCACATGAAACCACGTCGTGGGCCGCATCCGGCTCCCGGGCCTTGTGTTTGACATGTCTGCTATAACAGAACAACCAAAAGGAAACTACACTCAACCGGCCCCTATTGCCTGGGGGAATAGTCTAAATAAAGCATGGTATAATCAGTGTGGCTTTGTTACCAGATTAAACCAACTAACTCAGGAAATATTATAAGCATTTGATAGTTCAATGTCTCCTTAGGAAATTTCAAGGCACCTGGAATGATCTCAATGCAGCCACACCAGAAGCAGGTAGGAGGGATGCTAGTGAACACAAACTAATTTTCTTGGGGAATATCAGTGCTCCCCCCCAAATGTAACAAGTAATGATTTTCTTAATTCCAAGACCAGTACAATATAACAATGGCAAAAAGCCAAAAAGCAGTCACAGCAGCCTTGTCTTTATACTCTTTTTTCTAAAACAAACTAGTTTCCTTATGAATAAGAGACTGAAATATGATTTACCATGTCTTTGGACCACAATTAAAAGAAATCTGGTTTGCATTAAGTTTGCTTTGTTTTGCTACCCAGTATATTTATTATCAGCAAAGGAGGTAAAAACTTGTTCCAGAAAAAGGACAGAGCTTGCATTCCCAAGGCTGATTGCTGACTTTCAAAGCAGAATTTGCAGGGAGCCAGTTACATCTGTACAAGGCCAGTATGTTTATTAATAACAGATGGAACAGAAGAGAACAGGGAAAATATCCTGTAGAAATGCAAAACATTTACTTTCTGAACAACACATAAGGTATGTAACTCTGCCTAGAAATAAATATATAAAAAAATGCAACACTTAAATTAAATATATGAATTAGGCATTAAGCAAACAATAACTTTTAATTTGATCCAAGAAGGTGGCTGATCTCTGCAGACATACAAATACACAATGGTGCATTTGCTGTGTAAGTGAGATTTGGGTAAACCAAAAACTTTATAGATACATCATAAGGGATCTAAACTAAAAACAATGGATTAAAAAAAGTTATTGAACCAGTTATTGAAATTTCAATCCAACGTGTAACTATTTTTTTTTTTTTAAAAAAGAGACAAATTTGGAGTATTTTTAGATAATCTCTGGTGAGAGCAAAATGAGGATGGTGCATTCATCTTTTCCTTACTTGACCTCTCTGCAGCTTTCGATACCATCAACTACGGTATCCTTTTGGACCATCACAGATGACTGGGGGTGAGCGGCACTTTCTCCAGGGTCGGTTCCAGTTGATAGTGGCTGGAGAGGAGAGATCCTGCCTTTGGTCCCTACTATGTAGGGTGCTGCAGGGTTCCGTGTTCTCCTAATCAATATCAACTCAAGGTCACTTGGTGAGATGATCCGTTGCCATGGGGTGGGGTATCATCAGATGCTCATGATATCCAATTACACGTAGTACTTGACTTACAACGGTTCATTTAATGATGGACCAAAGTTATGAGGACCTCATAAAAAGTTATTAAGAACCATCCTTGAAGTTACAATTGTTGCACCACCACTGCAGTCACATGATCACAATTTGGGGGCTTGGCAACCAGCTCACATTTATAATGGTTGCAGTGTTTAGCAGTGTTTAGCAGTCATGTGATTGCAATTTACGAGCTTCCCAGTCAGCTTCCAACAAGCAAAGACAATTGGGCAACCAGAATTCGCATAATGACCACAGTGATTTGCTTAACAGCTATGGCACAAATGGTTATAAAATCAGTTATTTCATGTGATGACTCATTTAACACCTGCATCACTTAGGAAATTCCAGTCCAAATCTTGACTGTAAATTAAGGACTATCTGTGTACATCTCTACCCCTGGTGAATTAATACTATACACGTCTTATCCCCGTATCCGGAAGCTGTGACGGTATGGATGAAGAACTATGGGCTTCAGCTGAATCCTGGCAAAACTGAATGGCTTTGGATTTTGGAGCCTGCTAGTTCTAGGACTATGAAATTTTGGTACAGCATGGTCTTGTATGGTCTTAGACTTGCTAAACCATGGGTAGGCAACCTTGGCTCTTTTATGACTCGTGGACTTCAACTCCCAGAATTCTGAGAGTTGAAGTCCACGAGTCATAAAAGAGCCAAGGTTGCCTACCCCTGTGCTAAACAATCCGGGGGTCCTCCTGGATTCACAACTCTTGCATATATTTGTCTGGTAGTCAGATATAACCATTCCTGGATGGGGGAGGAACATTTTACTCACAGTTACTCATGCCCTAAGCACTTCGTTATTGGATTATTTTAATGTGCTCCAATTGGCCCTGTCCTTGAAGACTATCCAGAAGCTTTAGCTCCTGCAAACTGCAGCTGCAGGGGCAGTTATGTGTGCTTATAAAACAGCACATAACATCTCTGCTCTGTGAGCTGCATTGGTTGCCAGGCATCTTTTGGGTCCAACTCAAGGTACTGGTTTTAACCTTTAAAACCCTTCATGGCATGGGGCCAGGTAATCTGAGGGACCACCTCTTCCTAATTGTATCTGCTTGTCCCATCAGATCTGTCCCAAGAGAGAGACAATGTGGGTCCCGTCTCTCAGTGAATTACTATACTTGGCGGGCCAGAGGAAATGGCCTTCCCTGCTGTGGTACCCACCTTATGGAACATTTTCTTCCCTGAAGTGAGGTCAGCTTCATCTCTCTTTATTTTCCAGAAGTCCCTCAAGACTTGACCTAGGGCTCTCAGAGAATCAGTGAGATCTTGAGGTGGCTCTGCTGCTTTATCATGTTATGTGGGTATAATATGATTGTGTTTGACATGTGTATTGTTTTTATACTTTTTTGATGCATGACTTCTTGTGAGATGGGTGGCTATATAAATTTGATAAATAAATAAATACGAACTACAATTTCACGTATACAGTATATTTGAAGAATGCTGAAAAGGGGGAAGGAGTTGAATGATGCAATGGACTCTTCAATGACTCAAATACCAGCCAATTATTTTACTATCTGATAAAATGTATTACCTATCAACTTTTTTTAGGATAGCAAGGCTATTATTTGTATTTCATTTCATGAGCCATAGTGGCACAGTGGTTAGAATGCAGTACTGCAGGGACTTCCGGTCTTGCGCAGTAGTGCAGCAGCCAAGGGATTTCGGGGCTCCGTGCCCTTTGGCTGAATTTCTTCCAGTTAGGGGACCCTAAATGGGCCAGAAGCCGCCCCAAAGAGGCGGCAAAGAAGGAAGTCCCGCGGACCACGGAGAGACGGCGGTCGACCCGATCGGTCCAGGAGAAGCCTTCCAGAAACCAACAGGAAAAAGGCTAGCCTAACTTCTGAGTCTAGCCCAAGGTACAAGCAACTGCAGTCCAAAAGCACTATTTTAAGCTGATTGTAAACAGCGCGTTTGAATCTGGGTAAGATCATCGATTTTCTTTATTCTACTTATTAACTTTCCTGGGGGGGAAAAATTCCCAAGAAGCAAAAAACCTCCGAACGTGAAAGAGGGGGATTTTTGCCCCACCCTTTTACTAACGGAAGCGGCGAATTAAACCTTTTATGGAGGACCAAAACATACAGAAATGAAATGAAATGAATATAAAACCTAAATTTGGATAAGTTTGGAATTGTTGAATGGTTAAGATTCTCATTTTAAAGGCAATTTTCTATTTTGATAATTTGAAAAATGTGCTGACATCTAGTGGTGGATAAAGACTATGACAGCTATAGCTTTTATACAGGACTTGGCAAAATCTGGAAAAAACTAATCTGTGCTTGTGACCTTCAAAGCTATAATAGAGAACAGCTGTGACAAAAAAAGAAAACAATTTGGGTTGCAGACAAAGAGAGGATTATAAACTTCAAGAAACCTTTTTGAACCTTTTTGGATTATAAATATCTACTAAACTGTGACTCTAAAGCTATTTGCAGAGAAAAGAAAACCTCGATTCTTGGTCACTATGGAAAATCAGAGACTTGAAGAAAGAACTTATCAAGAAAAAATAAATACCTTTCAAGAGGAGACATATGGGATGCTGCAACTAATTCAAACAACAATGATTTCAAATCACAAAGAAATCCAAAATAACTTTGAAAACATAAACCAATTCACCTCCAATTTTAACTTTACAAGAACAAAAATCCCAGGAAATAACAATAGAGAAGGAGAAGATAAAACAGATAACTGAACACAAATTCGAGCATAGAGACTCAAAGATGGAACTTAACACAACAAAGAAGTATGATTTAACCCAAGTGGAAAATTTTTTACAAGAAATATTGGTTTTGGAAAAGGCAACTTATACTTTAAGACCACAAGACGAATTTGAGGATAAGAAAAAAGACTGGTCAAAATGGATTGCAGAGACGTCAGGAACACCACTAGAACTGGAGAGACAAAAAATGATAAGAGATACAGAGAGGAAAAGAAAGAAAAAGATTTTTAACAAACATGAAAGAGCAAATGCCTCTTACAAAGATATTGTACTTGACTTATTTTTTATATCTACAGTGACACCTACAAGAATATGGAAAGACTCTTTGATTCAGCAGAATATATTGATTAAAGATATTGGGCAAAAGAAGAAGGCCAAAGTGAAAATTAAGAAAATAGATGATGGGACTTATCAGAGAGAATATTTTAAAAAAAGAAACACCCATTTGAATATGGTTAAAGTAATAGAAAGATTTTGGATATGAATTTTACTTTAAGAGGGAGGAGTCCCTCAAATAACATAGTACTCTCTCTTTCTTCTCTTTTCTTATCTTATTTCTTGATATGAGTAATATAAAAGAGTTAGAATGGCTTATATATAAGGACATATTTTAGATATTTAAACGTGATTGATTTTAAGAAAATTACAATGGATTGAAAAAAAAATGTTTTGAATAAGAACCAGATGACTAGATTTATTAAATGGAATATTTAAAGATTAAATATATTCTTAATTATGGTAAAAAGAATGGAAGAATTTTGGAAATAAATATGTATTAGCTTAGGGGAAACATGGACTTTCAGTAGTATGCTATCTTTTTTTTTTAAAATAAGTTTTATTAGTTTTTTTTTTATTTTACATCAGAGTGCTTGAGAATCACCATGGAGATAGGGTAGTCAATCATCCAAAAAAGAAAACACAATCATACACATATAATTCAACAATTCTTTAAAAATTCCTTCTCTATTTCCCTCAGATGCTATAACATAATCAAATTAATACGTTTCTGAATAAAGTTCAACCATTGTAAAGAAAATCAATAATATTTCACCTATATCAATCCAAATCCTGTTTTTAAGTTTAACTAATTTACAATTACCATTTTCCAATTAGCCTTAAATAAACATGTAATTTACATTTCGGGTCACCCAGTTCCCATAAACAATAATTATTTCTAAAGTATATAGATTATTCCAACCATTATATTTTAATATTTCCCAACTATATTCTATTTTCTATTCTACTCCATTTCAAATATACTTTTTACAAATCAATCCATATCTCTAAAAATCCCTCAATTGTTCTTACATAATCAAATTAGTACATTTCTGAATAGAATTTAATCATTGTAAAAAAAAAACAGATCTAAATGAAATTCAATCATTGTAAAGAAAATATCAATAATATTTCACCTATATCAAAACATATAATTTGCATTTCGGGTCTCCCAATTTCCCATAAAACAATAATTATTTCTAAGATATACATTATTATTCCAACCATTATACTTTAATATTTCCCAACTATATCCTATTTCCTATTCTACTCTATTTCAGGTATATATTTTATAAATCAATCCAATCCATCTCCTGTTTTTAAATTTTACTAATTTACCATTACCATTTTCCAACTTAGCCTTGAATAAACACATAATTTACTAAAAAACATATTATTCCCGAAAAAGTACTTTCTTACTTCCTTTCAAATCTATATTCCATTTCTTATTCTATAAACTTTTACAACCTTTTCCCTATTATCATTCCAGACCATAATCAGATCAGTCATTTTCATCCCAGTAGTAATTATCTCAACCAAAATCTTAAGCCCTTTTAACCCTGCAGTTAAATTTTTAATTCTCATTTTTAAATCTAATTCTAGCTTTCTTTTTGTGCCAGGCAGGTTTCCATAAACGAGCCTCGTCATCAAATCCCAACTGATTATATGTATTCTTAAACAATTCAGACTGAACATGTTTCTCTTCTCCTTTTTCCAGTGTTATCTGAGATATATAGTTCTTTTTGTTCAATGTAATAATTACTCGTTGATTATCCATTTTATCACAGTTCTCCAAATCTCGTGTTTGCAAGTCAGCTCCCATTGCTTTTAACTTTGTAGTTGTTTTAAGTTGTTTTAAGTTGTTAAAGTCTGTCTTTGATCCTCAAAGTTCTCAGTGGTATTTTCTTCTATATTGCTTTGTTCTTCATCTATTGTTGTTTGAATGATAGAGTAATCCGCTGAAATCTGCAAGTCATTTTGAAGTCTTATAATAAAAGCATCTAATCTGGCATTCACTCTCTCATGAAATTCATGGATTCTTCCCAACATCAGTCTACAAAAAGATTGTGAATGGGATTCTTCCATCACTTCCATTTCAGTAAAAATCAATTCTTGTATTTATAATCCAAAAGGCAAAGCAGAACTGTGTCTCTAAGATAGTACTGTAAAATCAAGTTAGAATACTAGAGGAGAGAATAGAAAAAAAAACTGAAGAAAGTGTCTTCTTGCGGTCAGAAAGAAATTTCTGGACGTATTGCCAAATGTCTGGGCGTTTTGCCAAGTTTGAGCTGAATACACAGAAACGAAAGCTAGTGAAAGTCAGCTTAACTCGGCTATTTACCGAAACTTTAAACAGCAAAAAAAAGAAAAAGACACAGCCGTGTGCCGCCCAGAATAAAGGCAAAAGAAGTTTTAGACTAAACAATATAGTTAGAATGGTTTTTCTACATGTAACACAATATCTTTAGAGAAATAAATTCCAAGAAAATAGCTTAAAGCACTCTTATGTACAGAAGGGGGGGGAGGAATAAAAAAGACACTCCACCCCCCCTCCCTAAAGATTCACTTAAGCTAAAACCAGTAGGTAAAAAGAAAGACAGACATTCCAACTTCAGAAACAAAAGTTTTTCAGGATCTCCGAAATCCAGCAATTTCAATAGTCAATAAAAGTTAATTATTTTTCAAAAGCTCTTTTTCCCAAGTATCCGAATGCTGCTCTTTTAAAGTAGGGAAATAATTCCAAAAGCTTTTCACAGGAAGGTAGTTAGGGTACAGAGAGGGAAGGAAAGGTCTCACCCGGATCTTCCACGGTGGTTCTTTTTGCTTAGCTGTTCTTGTGGCTTTCGGCTGGAGCAGCTAGGTGATCGGCCATGTTAATGGCCGATCTTTTCCCCGTCGGCCCAGAGGAGCTGTCTCGGATCACGGAGGGAGCGGCCCCAGCGGTAGTCGCCCCTCCAGGGTGACTTTCGACCCTGTCCAGGGTCTACCGGCGGGGGGAAACCGGCCGGTGAAGAGAGCAAACTCTTCACTCGACCGCAGGAGCTGCAACCGGATCCGGAAGTATGCTATCTTTTTATCCCTCTTTACTCTTGTTCTTTTTTTCTCTTTTTTTATTCTTATTTATTCCTTAAGTAAGGTAAAAGTTATGGGATGGTTTACATGAGAAAAAATAGAATCAAATATTTAAATGTAATTAACTTTGAAAAAATCTTAACCAGTAAGAATGTCTTGAATATTGTGGGAAAAGGGGCGTTGTCTTACCTGAACGCCTTTTCTCAGCATGACGATGGAGACTCCACAAATGGGTTAACTTCATCCTCCTGCCCAATGAGACTAAGTCAAACGATTGCCACACCTCCTGCTGGGCTGGATCCTAACCCAGTTACGACGAGGCGAAGCACATAAGACATAGTTGGACGCGTTGGCTCCTCTTGCCCCCTACATAGGACCAGACAGCCCTTTGAGGGGATGGGGGTGGAGTCTCCATCGTCATGCTGAGAAAAGGCATTCAGGTAAGACAATGCCCCTTCTCCAGCATGAGGATGGAGACTCCACAAATGGGACATACCAAAGCCAACTGTCCCTAAGGGAGGGAAGCAGTCTGGGCCTGTGTCCCGGTGGATGTCACCACCTGTTGCAAAACCCTCCGGCCAAAGGAGGCGTCTGCGGAGGCATATTTGTCCATCTTGTAATGCCTTATAAAGGGAGAAGGCGAGGACCAGGTCGCTGCCTTGCAGATTTCGGTGATGGAAGCTTGCGTGGCCCAAGCTGCCGATGTTGTGGCGCTGCACGTGGAATGAGCCATGATGCAGCCAGGTGCGGGCAATGAGTGTGCCTGATAAGCCCGTGCGATGCAAGCTTTGATCCATCTGCCGATTGTTGAGGCAGACACTTTCTGTCCCATGGAAGAGGGTTGGAAAGAAATAAAAAGCGCTTCCGACTTTCGAACAGCGGCTGTGCGCTTGATGTAATGTTTCAGCGCTCTGCGTACATCCAGAGTATGCCACTTACGTTCCAAATCATGGGACGGATTGGGGCAAAAGTTAAGGAGGACCACCTCCTGTGCTCTGTGGAACAAGGTGTTAACCTTGGGGACAAATGATGGGTCTAGTCGAAGGATCACCCTATCGGTATGAAAGGGACACAGATCTTCCCTTACCGAGAGAGCCGCCAGTTCCGATATGCCCCTGGCCGAAGTTACTGCTACCAGGAAGGCGACTTTCATAGACAAGAGGTGAAGAGTGCATGCTCCTATGGGTTCAAACGGCCCCAATGTGAGGGCCTGTAGAACCGTTGGCAGATCCCAAGAGGGATAACGGTGTACCACCGGTGGCCTGGAATTGGTCGCCCCTTTGAGAAAGTAGCGCACCGTAGGGTGCTGGGATAGAGAGGTTGAGTCGTCGCACTGCAAAACTGTTGACAAAGCTGCGACTTGTCGACGGATGGTGCTGGGCGATAGGCCCTTGTCCAACCCTTCCAACAGGTACTCTAAGACCTTTGGAATGGTGAGTGAGAAAAAATCTAATTGACTCTTAGCACACCAGAGGCTAAAATTTTTCCAGGTGGAATCATATATCCTATTCGTGGAGGGGCGCCTGCAGGCTTGAATCATCTTTATGACCCTTATTGAATAGGATCCCCTTGTTAGCAGTTGCCGCTCAAGTGCCAGGCGGCTAACTGAAGCCATTGAGGTTCTGGGTGCTGCAAGGCTCCCTGACTCAGGGCAATGCGGTTGGGGGGAATTCTCCACGGGGGAGAGATGGAGAGATCCACGAGATCTGCCAACCAAGGACGTCTGGGCCAGTATGGGGCAATCAGCATTACTTCCGCCCGTTCCAGCAACACCTTGCGGATGACTGCCGGGATCAGAGGAAGGGGAGGGAAGGCGTATAAGCGTTCCCTGGGCCAAGGGCTGCGGAGCGCATCCACCCTCTCCGCCCCCCGGGAAGGGAACCGAGAGAAGAATCTTGGGAGCTGAGCGTTCAGCGGCGAGGCGAACAGATCTATCACTGGTTGTCCGAATTGGTTCGAGACCTCCTTGAAAATGGAGGGATCCAGACGCCACTCTGAGTGGTCTACCGTCGATCTGCTCAAGGAGTCCACCTGCCGGTTCGCTACCCCCGAGATGTGTTCCGCCCTGAGGGAGGAGAGGTTGGACTCTGCCCAAGAAGCTAGCAGCTGGGCCTCTGTCATGAGGTCTCTGGACCGGGTACCCCCCTGGCGATTCACGTGGGCCTTGGCTGCGACATTGTCCGTAAGGACCAGTACATGTTGCCCTGCTACTCTGCTCCTGAAGTGTCGAAGGGCAAGATGTATGGCCCTGAGCTCCAACCAGTTTATATTGTGCTGCAGGTCCAGTTGAGACCACCGGCCCTGAGCCAACTGAGACTGGAGGTGAGCTCCCCAACCAAAGAGACTGGCGTCTGTGGTTAGGGTGATATGAGGTGGTTCCTTGAATAAGGACCCCTTTGCCAATGCCGGAGATATCCACCATTGAAGGGAGTGCAAGGTCTGAAGAGGGACCCTGACCTTCTGAGTGGAGGAGCTCGTGCCCAGCCTCTGAAATGGTAGAAGGAGCCATTGCAGGTGTCTGGAGTGCAATCTGGACCATGGAACGATTGACATGCACGAGACCATCTTCCCTAGGAGCTTGGAGAGTGTGGCCAGTGAAACTACTCGATCTTTCTGTATCTGGAGCACCAGAGACCGAATGCTGTCTTGACGCTCCTGAGACAGGTAGACCATGCACTGCGTCGTGTCTATGATCGCCCCCAGGTGCAACAGACGGGTGGATGGAACAGGGTGGGTCTTCGGGAAATTTATAGAAAACCCGTGGGCCTGTAGTACCCCAATGGTGTGTTTGAGATCCCATTGGGCTGCCTGGACGGACGATGACTGAATTAGGATGTCGTCCAGGTAGCACTGGATCTGCACAGGTATTAGCCTCAGGTGGGCTGTTAATGCCGCCAAGATTTTCGTGAACACTCTTGGGGCGGAGGAAAGGCCGAATGGTAGAGCTCGGTATTGGAAGTGGTGCCCGGCAAAACAAAACCTGAGGAACCTGCGATGGCTGGGAATAATGGGGATATGCAAGTAGGCCTCCGTGAGGTCTATAGATGTCAAGAGGTCACCCTGTCTGATGCTGGCCAGAATGGACTGGAGCGTCTGCATTTTGAACCTCTCGTATTTGACATGGGAATTCAGACCTTTGAGGTCCAGAATTGCTCTCCATCCTCCTGAGGTCTTGGGCACCACAAAGAGGACGGAATAGAATCCCTGCCCTCTCTGGCCAGTGGGAACCGGCTCTATGGCCCTGATGTCCAGAAGATGACGAATGGCCTGTTGCATAAGTCTCTTCTTGTCCAACCGCCGAGGCCTCGGGCAAGCTACGAAGCGACCCGGGGGTGCGGAGAGAAAGGTTAGGGACAGACCCTCCTTGATCGTTCGGAGCACCCAAGAGTCTGTTGTGGTGCTCTCCCAGTGGTCTGCGAATAGGGAGAGTCTGCCCCCTATGGGGACTATGTCCCTGGAGTCATTTAGCCCGTCTGAATGGACGGCCTCCGCCCCCTCGAAAGGGCCGCTTGCTTTGTGCCTGTTGTTTGGGTCTGGGGCCAGGGCGCTCCCATGGTCGGTCGGGTCTGGGAGGAAAGGGCCGAGCGTGCGGAGCCCACTCTGGGCTCGTGTATGCACGAAAGGGCGCTCTTCGATAGTCCGAAGTAGAGCGTCTGTCCCCGCATTTGTTAAGGTGAGACATCACCTTGCGTTTATCGCGGTTCTCCACCAGGTATGGAGAGAGTGACTCACCAAACAACTGGCCGCCGGTGTAAGGGACGGTAGCCAGACGCCACTTTGCCTTTTGGTCCGCTCTCCACTGTTTTAACCACAACAGTCTGCGAACGGCCACATTGTAGCCCATGGTCCGTGAAGAAAATCTGGCTGCGTGTAGAGAGGCGTCAGCCATGAATTCGGATGCAGCTAGTAGCTTACCTAAGGTTTGGTGGACGCGTACCTGGTCCTGGGGTATCGTGGCTTGGAGCTCACGCAGCCACATTATGGAGGTCCTGGCGAAAAAGGAGGTAGCCGTCGATGCCTTCACCGACCATGCCGAGGCTTGGTGGGACCTGCGAAGGGAAAACTCGGACCTCCTGTCCTCTGGTCTTAGAGCCTCAGCCATGTCACTGGATACGGTGAATGGAGAGACTAGAGGAGTAATGGCCTGATCTACCACTGGGACTTCAAGCAAATCAGACAGAGAAGAGGCCACATTAAAGAATCTCTTGTCTGAGGTGGTCAGTGAGGGCGGTGAAGCCAGAGCTGACCATTGCTTCTTGATGGTGTTAAGGAACAAGGGAGGGCAAGGAATTCTCTTCTGAGAGACAGAAGGTTCTGTGAATAATGGGTTTGAGACCTGATCAGTGGAGGGAGGGGGATCCTCTTGTTCCGGCTCAATGTTAGCCGAGGCTATTGCCTTATTTAAAAGGGCTTTGAATAAAGATGGGTCAAACAGCCCAACAAAGGGAATAGGATCAGGTGTTGTCTCTTCATCCTCAGAGAGGTGAATCTCACCCGGCTCATATTCCTCTGGATAGGTATCAATACCCTGGGAGGAATGGTCAAAGATGATGGACTGACCATAATCAGCCGGCTCTGGCTGATAGTAGGGTGGTACAATAGGGGCGGCCGATTTAGCTCTGGGTTTGTGGAGAGCAGAAGCCAAGCCCTGGGAGACGGCCTGGGCTATTAAGGCCTGGAATTGCTCAGATGAGAATTCCTGAGGGACCACAGAGCGGAGCCCTGCTGCAGTCGGTGTAAACGTGGCCTCAGGTGCAGGCCGTGCGGCATGTGGCTGAGCTGGCCATTGAGGGCATGCTGAGTGGCTCAGCATTTCTTGCCCCTGAGCAGTCTCAGCTTCGGGAGACCATGCCCTCTGGAATGGGGGGACGGAAGGAGCGATGTGAGGCTCGAACAGAGTCCCCGCAGTCGAGGCAGCAACGTCTGGGCCTAGCTGTTGTTGCTGAGCCCTTGAAAACTGCCTCTCCAATGCCAGATGCCGCCTGTTGGCCTCCTTCTCAGCCGCTTTGGAAGGGGCCCTTTTTGAAATGGCCTTGGCCTTGAGCTTACCTGCTGCTTCCAGCTTTGAGGACTTGCGCCTCTTTTTTGCTGGGGATAATAGACCACTGTGGGTGGTCGTAGGAGCGGAGTTGTCTGACATCGTTGGTGGATCCTCTCAGCAGAAGCCGAGAATGCAGGCGATGTCAGATGGAGCTCTGGGATGTCCTTGCCCAGGAACCGGCTAGGCCGGTTATGGCTCCAATTAGTGTTGGCGACTGGACCAGACACTGGCCCTTGCGCACTGGGGAGCTACCAGCGAGGCTGGTCACTGCTCCAACAATTGTTGCCGCTCCAATGCCGCTGGGGCTAATAGCCTTGTATGCCTGAGGCAGAAATGGCGGCAGTTGCAAAGATGAGGCCAGTCAAGATGGCGGCCGGCCAATTGGAGCCTTGCGAGGTAGGCCCGTTTGCCAATAAATTGACCCCTGTGGTCTTGCCTGGGTCAGTGCTCCTGAAGCTGTAGGTCAAACCTACAGTTGCTTCGCTAGCCGCTTGGAGCGTCAAAGGGGAAATTCTCCCTGCAGTATCTTGTAAACGGCTGACAGAGCCGTTACTGTGGCCAAAATGGCGGCCGCGATAAGCCCGCCAAATCCTCAGCGCGTCTAAGGCCCAGTCACTTCAAATACCTCAGGAGAGGTAGGGAAAGAAGGAGCAGCCTCTAAAAGCTCCGGAGCTCTGTGGGAGCTCGCAGCGGCACGCTCCAGCCAACGAGAAAAAAATTCTTGCCGTTTAAAGCTTCGGCTGCGCTGAGACTAGCGACGGCCCCTTGCAGAGCCCGCAGCTCAGCTGATGATCGGGAGACGATCGCGCCACCGATCTGACAGTCTCGCTCAGGGCTCGCTCTTGCAGATTAAAGCTTGCTGCAGTTTAAACAGTGAAATAGCTTCGGCCGCGCTGCAGGCGAGCGGCGGCCCCCTGCGGAGCCCACTGCCCAGCTGATCGTCGGGAGACGATCGCGGCTCTACCGGCTGTCTGGCGGATGATTTTGACAGCACAGACTTTGCCAGGAAAGGCTACATTTGCCGTAAATATGGCGAGGATAGAAATTTCACAAATGGGAATACAACCTGCCTATTGAATGAGGAGCCAAACGAAAAGCGTCCTGATGGGCTGAAAGACTAAGTCGTAACTGGGTTAGGATCCAGCCCAGCAGGAGGCGTGGCAATCGTTTGACTTAGTCTCATTGGGCAGGAGGATGAAGTTAACCCATTTGTGGAGTCTCCATCCTCATGCTAGAGAAACAAATGTAAACAAGAACTGTAAATGGGATCTATGATGAGGCAACCAGAATGACTAGATAGAAAAGAAATATATTGATGTGATTATTATTTGCGGAAATATTAGAAAAAATATATATTCAATTGTTATCTATCAAAACAATAAGAATTGTATTAACTTCAGGTTGGTAAAAGAGAACATTATGGGAAGAAGAGGAAATCCAGTAAAGCTATTATGTGGATTATAGATCATAGAAACCAATTGTTAGCAAATGTTTTTAAATGTAAACCCAGACAACACACTGTTTACTGGATATTAAGATGACCATGTTAAAAAATTAATAAAATATATTATAAAAAAAAAAGAATGCAGTACTGCAGGCTCAAGGTTGGTTAAGCCTTCCATCTTTCCAAGGTCGGTAAAATGAGGACCCAGATTGTTGGGGGGCAATATGCTGACTCTGTAAACAGCTTAGAGAGGTCTGTAAAGCACTGTGAAGTGGTATATAAGTCTAAGTGCTATTGCTATTCATTTTAGAACTTCACTTTCTCAGCTTTTAATTTTTCAACGTGGTCAGCCCTAAGCCCTTCTTTTGTGATATACTTGTGTGTGGTTTTGCCAGCACTTCTGGGAATTCAACTCAGCTCTCTGCTTCACTCAAGGCAAATAAACTGTGATTCTTTCTTGGATCAAATTTTACTTTTAAATTCTCAATGTCAGAAGCAGATAGATGTCTCTCAAAAAAGAGTGAACGGGTGCCATGGGGTAGACATGTTTTTAAGAACAAGAGATAGTAAGGGTTATGACTGTATCTTGTGTGTCTCTGTGGCTTATTTTTGTGGAACTGTGTCTCACTATATCAATCTGATTCTGCTGCCTTTCACTAATAACTAAAATAAAGCAATGTCAGCAAGCCATAATCTTAGTACAATGGAATACTGCCACCAATAATGGGCCAACTTTGGCAACTAATTATGCCAACTCTTCTGCAATTCCCCAAAGCCCAATGATCACAAGCTTCACTGCTTGTGAAGAAAAGGCTACAGTCATTCTTCCGACTGTTGTCCAAAAGAAGAAATTTGACTATTTGCCATGCGTATCCTAGAACATCAAGGCCAGTGTCAGTCAGAATACTAGCACTAGTGGGTGGCATAAGCTAGCTAACCAGCTACACCAATCCTTGTGGTGCCTGAGAATTTCACAAGGAGCAAAGAACTCCAATCCACAAAAGCAAGGTTGATGGTAATTCATCAGTGCCATTCTAAAACTGGCACTCCAAAAAGCCTATGGAAAAGTCAGAGCTGTAACTGCAGGCAGTCCTCATTTAACAACCATTTGTTCTGTGGCTGTCCGAAATTACAATGACGCTGATTGACCAATTATGACAAGTTCTCATTATTCTGTACATGACAGTCTCTCCCCCCTCCCCATATGATTGCAATCTGGATGCTCAGTACCCAGCTTGCAATTCTAACATCACAGACAGCCGCATTCAGGTGGTCGTGATTTTTGACATTCCCTGCTGGCTTCCCAAAGGCAAAGGACCCACGTGATGCTTAATTAATGGTAAAACTGGGACTGCTGGAATTGCTGTTGCTAAGTGCCATCTTTTAACATCACTCTTTACAATCACATTGCTTAGCAACATCAATTTCACTCATAATTGCTGTCATAAACCAAGGACTACCTGTAGTTTTAAAATCTTGTACTTTTCAGTTGTAGTATTATGCTTCTTCTCTGGTTCTGTTCAATTCAGAGACTGTTGAACAATCAGGAGCAGTGGTATCCTCAAGATTCTTCTACTTCCATCAGGATGATGAAAGCAGCATTGTGCTGCAAGGTCCATCCCTTTTGATGTGCATGAAATATTATAATAGATATGGAAAAGGGGTGGGGCTTGCATTACTATACTGCTACTTTTGTTATTCTGTACTCCACCCCCTTTCCTAGAGACTGATTTAGTAGCTTTTGTGCTGTTCCTGTTTCATAATCTTGTTTAAACAAGACGTAAGGCAAAAATGTATTGCCATGGAACCATTCAAAATGATGTGCATGAAATATTACAATATTTGCAACCCACTAAAACTCGGTAGGGTTAATTCACCTTAAACATCCTGATTCCTACTTTTATCCACTTGGCCCAAAACTGAATCTGGCATTATAGTCTACTCTATACTATATAGTCTAAATTAGAATTGCCTCAAAGCCAATCAGTGTGTCCAAGAATCTCTTTGCCAGCTTGAATCATACCCTTTTTGTATTAAATATCAGTTGAAATCAGGTCTGATTCACAGAATTCTACTCATCCATCTACTTACCTGTTTTCTTTTCTTTCTACTTCCCTCATTCTGGCCAAGCAGGCTTTTTTATTCTTTATTTATTTTTATTTTATTTTATTTAGAAATTTTGTACGGCCAGCTACTCGCATATGGCTTATCATTTGTTCAAATCATATGTCCATAATATGTAAGCCTCTACTTGCTGATTACCACCTTAAGTAATCTCATTTTATTTAGAATGACAGAGAAAGAGGGCCCTCATCCTACTGTACATTATGTGACTTTAAGAATGCACCTGACTGGCCTTATACAGCACAAGAATGCTGAATTAGATGGACAACTGGCTGATCCAATAAGGCTCCCATTTGCTTACTGACTACTGTGAAGCCCAAAACCATCGTCAGTGTTACTGTATTTAGATCTAATACACAACTGACTCATCACTTCTTTTCAGATAATGTACGAGCAACAATGAGAAGTAAACATGTAATAATACACTGATCTCACAGGTTTCCCTATGTTGTATAATAAGGCAGGAAATAGCAACGTGAATATCCAGATTTTCTTTAAGTAAAAAAGATGGTTAAGGGAAAAGAACATTTAATTATATCACCACAGGACATCATAAAAATTATTTGAGATTTCTCCAATACAGTACAACACAATTCAAACTAAAAATCTGATTTAGAATAGTCTCCCACCTGATATTTTTTTAGCCCTCTGAAAGGCCATGAACCCTGGCTCTCCCTCCACAGAATGGTGTTGAGTTGGGGGTCAGTAGTGTAGATGGTTATGGAGCCTTGATGAGAAGGTACAATGTGCTTTATGTAATGTTTTTAGTAGTTGTTAGGAGCTGCCTAAGATCACTATGTGAGCTAGGGAGCAGTATAAATTCTTTAAATAAATAACCTACATAGTTGCAATTAAAACAAAAAAAATCAACACCTCATGTATTTTTTCCAAGCAGCCATTTGAAGCAATATATTGATAAATCAGCTATTATTAACATTCAAAGGGAAAATCTTTTGGAGAAATAAAGAGACAGACAGACTTACCATTCAGGCCCAAAGTTAAGTGTCTGAGTTTCTGCTGCCATTTTTGAAAAATATTAACCTGAAAAAGAAAACACAAACTATGAATAAATAAGAGTGTATATGAGTTTTAGTGCCACCTTAGCCATTCACTCTCTCTTAGCCAAACCTACCTCACAAAATTGTTATGGAAAAAATAGGAAGAGGGAGGAGTTTTAGATATGTTTGCCACCTTGAGTTATTTATAAAAATAATAAAGATGGGATATAAATAAACAAAATATTTAACTTCATCAATATTCAGAGTTGATATTCCCATATTAAGGTAAGAGAAACCAGAAAGAGAGCTTGCAGTTCCTCCTTTTCATATAAGGAGAGATTCTGGCAGCTGACTTTGCAGATCTGAGGAGCAGAGCCCCTACATGTGTCTAGTTATTAATTTTTGTACTTTGACTTATCCTTAATATTGTGGCCTATCCAGATGCAAAACAATATTGACACTACTGTATCCATTTCAATCTATAAAGAAGCTAAATTATTTCCTTAAAAATGTTTATTTGATTTCCCTTGCCTCCCCCCCCCTTTCAAAAGGGATCATTCTGAAAGCGGGTTTTCTCCACTTCAGAAAGATCAGATTTGCTGGTAAGCTGGTAAAATACATTGCTCTGAAAGCAGGGGGGAGGTGGGGGAAAGAAACAATTCATCTGACAGGCAGCCCTGGTGCTCTAAAACAGGGGTCCCCAACCCCTGGTCCGTGGACCAGTACCGGCCCGCGGCATGCCAGCAACTGGGCCGCACAAACAAGCAAAGCCCCATCCACAGGATGCAGGCAGCACTCAAAACCACGCACCCTCCGGTACACGGAAAAACCCCTCTCCACGGAACCGGTCCCTGGTGCCCAAAGGTTGGGGGCCTCTGTTCTAAAAGACACTGTGTGGAAAAGTCCATGATGGAAGCTAAGCGAGTTTAGCATGGGGCTGTCAAAACATGGGGCATTTGGAGCTCCATGGAACAAGTGTTCAGGGCTAAAATACCTCTTGGGTTTCACCATGGATTTTTCCATACAGCGTCTGAGAGCAAAAGGCTGCTTCTTTGCTCAGCCATGTTGACAGCAAAAGTGTTGCCTGACGGAAGGACTGCACCTTTCTACAGTATAAGCAGCATTTTGCTCTCAAAGTTGTTGGGGGAAAAAATCCTTCATGGATCTAATCTAATGCAGGGCGGGCAGCGGGAGAGACAGCCGGCTCCCCTTTCCATTGTGAGCCATTTAATGCAATATTTCTGAAAGGTGCAAAGCCTTTTCTCTTTGAGAGCAACAGGTAGACTACCTGTACTGTTTAAATTATCAATCAATCAATCAATCAGAATAGAGCTGGAAGGGACCTTGAAGGTCTTCTAGTCCAATAAATGCATAAAACACATTCTCCACTAAAAATCTATCATTCCATTTTCAACATTAGCAAAGATGCTTCCTTTAAAAGAACTCACATCAGCTTGGAAGAACCCAGCATTACTCCCAGCATGTTCCATAATGAACACCTAATTTTTGCTATCAATTCTCTCTACCTTAAAACTTAGGGCAAGGATGGCAGAGAATGTTTGTCAATGTTTGAGTTAGGAGAGCAGAAGTAACTAACCTTTTTACTGACTTTGTATTCCAAAGCATACCACTATAACATATGACAAGCCAGAAGAATAAAGGGCAGATGTCCCATCTTGTGTGATTAAGAAAGATTCTTGGCTTTGCTATATATATCTATAAAGGTTAAACAAATGTCTATTTCACACACTTCACAAATAGCCCGTGATCTACTAGCCTATGACTTCCAGGGTTACTATGGGTTTTTCTTCTAAGACAAATGCAACAAACAATATAAACCATAGGGATATATGGGTTCACTCATAATTCATCACACAGTCAGAAGCAGCATGACTCTGCTAAATACTTTTAGAAAAAATATTCTCCTTTACCAGAGACCTGGGAGTTTGATGCTCTGCATGGGATCTTAGCTGTTCCTAGCACTGCACTCTTTAGGACAGAGAGCTCCAATGTTCCTGGGATCTGTTGGAGCCACTCTCCATACTCTGTACCTTGGATCCTGTCTAGTGTGGTAGATCCCTGCTTTTATGGATCTGGTGCTTACTTCCTGTTGTGCTGCTATGATCTGTACCACAGTGCTTTTAGTCCAGCCCTTTTCAGCCACTCAAGATTTCCCAATATCTGCCACCTCAGCTATCTGTCAATAGTACATCCTATGCAGGGTTTTGTCTTGCCGTGGCACTTCCTCCAATGTCTGCTGGGAGGCATTCTCTGTTGACTCAGGCATTCTCTCAGCAGCTCGTCTTTGGGTGCCGTCTTACTGATCTATTCCTGGATGCTCTGGATTTTTTTCAGAACAATAGTTCTGACACTCACCAGACCCCACTACCCTCTTTCCAGCTAGTGTGCAATCTCTGGGTGTTGGACTTAGGGTGGGAACTCCTGTATACTGTACGTGAAAAGCTTCTGGGTCTTCACATCGGCAGCTTCCATGTCCTTCTTTGGCCAGCTCACTATACCAGGAGGGTTTCTGATGAATGGTAGACCATAAGTGTTGATGGCATGGATCTTGTTCTTCCCATTAATCTGGCTGTTCAGGACCTGTGATCCTTTCGTTGTACTTGGATGCTGTTGTCTTTTTCACTTTCTCGTCATGGTTCCCACGTGACTGTGGCATACCAAGCTACTTGTAACCAGGGTGGATAATCAATGATTTTTTAAAAAAATATTTTAAAAAAAGTTTTTTTTAATTTAAATCGGATTTTTTTTATTTTTATCAAATTTATTTTAATAAAATGCTTTTGGAGTAAAAATCTATAAATATAGTTTTCTATTTAAGATACATTAATAATTTAGTTTATTCAGCATGAAATGGAGCTTAGTTATGTAGCATGAGGTTGCATATTCTGCAATATTTACATTTTTGGTAAACTCATTCAATGAATCCAAGCTCTGCAAGCTGAGATAACATGCACTGCATTGATGCATTTACACAATTTCACAGTAACCATGAGATAAATCATAAAACAAAGTTCAGGAATATTCCTGTATCCCATTGTTCTGCAAATCTATGTACACTACAAACTGTATGATTGTTTGAAGAGAAATGCATTTGTACCAGGCTTTGTTTTAATTAAAGGAACTTGAGTAGTTTTCCAACTATGTGTGATTAACCTATTAACCTAAAATCGGTTCTGATATCGCTGTTTTACTAACCTGACAGCTTATTATTCTAAATAGGAAACCTTCATTTTGTTTGCAAATAATAATATTAAAGATTCTAACTAGCAGCAAGAATGAGTCCTTACATTTAAAGAGCACCTGTCATTTCAGATCCATCATGGCAGCGCCTGTTAGCGGGCATCCACTCACCTGCTGCCCGCCACGTCCCTCACCTTGTTGTGTCACTGCCGCATCACCAGACGTCCCATTAAAGTGAATGGGACTGTCGGTGAGTCAACAGCGGGTCAGAAGAGGAGCCGCTGCGGGACAGAGATGAGTTGCTCTTTAAAAATTATGATTTAAATCGATTTAAATCAAGCCTTTCTACTAGTGATTTAAATCATGATTTAAATCGTGATTTAAATCAACTTGATTTCAATCAAATCCACCCTGCTTGTAACTGGTCTGTATGTCTACTATGTGGCCCTCTGGTGGTTCCATCCCATCCATCTTAACTACTTTACCTATCTTGATTACCATCCAGCCATGCTTCTCTAGTCCGAATGACATTCTAATGTCCTCACTGGAGATCCATGTCAGGTGATCAGTAAGTTGATGTCTCATTCACTTTTAACATACAACTTGATGTCATCCACGTACAAGAGGTGACTGATGGTAGTTCCACTCTTGATCTTGTATCCATATCCAGCCCTTGTAATTACCTGGTGAAAGGGTTCGAGCCTATGCAAAACAGCAGTGGGGACAGTGCATATCCCACACATGATGGCTACTTGAGTTGACTTCCAATATTGTCTTCCACAGTCCCATTGAGTTTTTGAGGAAAGTCCTTAGTGTCCTGTGGACTTTGTAAAGCTCCAGGCATTCACAGATCCATGTGTATGGCATTGAATCATAGGCTTTCCTGTAGTCAATCCCAGCTGTGCTCAGATTGGTCTGTCTAGACTTTGAGTCTTAGGCAACTGCTCTGTCTATGAGCAACCCAATACCCTTCTGAGCTGTGCTCATGTCCCAGCTCACATGGTTCTGTAATTTGGTGATTAGTGATGTCTGATAGGACTTTCCATGTTGTGGAGAGGCAGGTTATTGGCCGGTAGTTGGACGGTGCTGTTCCCTTATGAAGGTTTTTCATGATCAGCACTGTCTTTCCTTGTGTTAGTCTGGGTGGTAGCTAGCAGCTGGTTCATTTGTGCTGCTAGGCGTTCATGCACTGCTGTTAGTTTCCTTAGCTTAGCCAAAAGATGTAGATCATGTCTGGGCCAGGTGCTGTCCAACTCTTCACATTCTTGACCTGCTACTGGATGTCTGCTACTGTGATGGTAATTGGTTCCTGTTCTGGGAGATTGCTGTGGTCTGCTCTAAGGTCCTACAACCACTTTGCACTAGCATTATGTGTCTTCCAGTACTGTTCATTTCTACTGTTAGTAGCTCTGCTATTACTGTGCTACTAAACTGCAGTTGGGAATATACATTGAATAGTTCTTTGGAGAACAGGGCATTTATCTTCTTGGCCTCTGCTTCTCTAAGTGTATCTCCTTAATCTAGTAGCAGTGCTGTGTGAGTCTTTGTTTAGCAGTCTCGAGGGCTTCAGATGGAGTCAGGCTTTTGTATTTTTTCAGTAGCCAAGTCTTATCCCTAATCTTCATAACTTTCTCTAATTCCAGCTGATATGAACATTACTTTTGATACACCATAAGGTGGGTCATCAGTATATCATGAAGTGGGGAGGCCCTACTCCATCCAATATCAGTTGTAAATCCATTATTTCCATCTTTTCTTGTAGGTTATAATTTTTAAATCCACGATAAGTCAATTATAGTTTTATTCAATGGGGCTTGTTCTTCAATAACATTTTCTTATTCTAATATAGAGCTCAATAACTCTAGATTTCCTACACCTATTCCTCAAACATTTTTTAAAGGTAGCCATCTAGTGTCCTCAGTGTCCAACCTTTAAAACTGACTTACCAGTTTCAAAGCATAAACAAGGGGATTTTCCCATGAGAAAAGAGTTATAGGAGAAGAGTAGGCAGAGCCTGGGAATGGAGTCAAGAGATGACTCAGCCTAGAATTGTTACATGCCCACAAATGCTCCAAGTCCACACCCCTTGAATTTCATTAACTCTTATTTAGCACCAATTTAGTGCTGATCATTAATTGACCAGATTCTTGTGCATAGCTTGAGCAATAAATCTTCTGAACTGGAACTTACATGTGATCCTGATTCTTCGCATCTGACAAGATCCTTTCAATTAACTTCAAAATCAAAATCAAGCCCATCTGAGTTCTTAACCCATTTAAAACTTTCTAAAGCCAACAATAATCATCCTTTTGCTGTATATTCAAAAACACAAAAAAACCAAATCTTTAAACTTGTAAACTTTTTTTTTGAAAAGGATTAACGAAACTCATCCTGCGATTTCAATAAAGCTTGCAAGTCTGAAGATTCTCAATCTTTAAAAAAATTCAAAGAAAAAAAAATTCAATCCAAAGTGATTAAGAGATGAGCCTTGACCGAATTTAAAGTCCATAGAGGTGACATTAGCAGCTGTAAGCATGAAGAAATCCCACAATTCCCAACCAATCACAATACAACTACAAAAAACACAGTTCCTGCTTCTGCTTATAAAGAAGTAAGCAAACAAACCCAGCTGCATGGAGTAAATATAGATGATCTTGTAATCTTCTTATTCCAGAGAGATTTCAGCAGCCCAAATCTCATGTTCGAATGCCATTTTCAACTGCAACATGTTGCTCTATTCTGGAGGAACATCATTTTGCCATAATGGCTCACTGGAAGTTTGCCTCTTTTAAACCAGTTCTAATAGTTCAAGGATTGGATGGCTCTTTACAAGCTGCAGACATGAAGGAGAACTCAGAGCAGAGAAACCAACCAGAATCTAGAAAGTAGCCTGGACATTTAAATAATAAAAAACTGCTGAAGAATCTGATAGTGGGAGAGAAGAATTCTCATATACATTTAGACTTCAACAATGTTCTCCAGTTTCCATATCTTCTAATCAATTCTCATTTGGTATTTGAGGGGTCTGGCTGACCACCAGCAATTCCTGTATTTGCACTGAGGGCAATCCTTGCTACATTAATCATCCTGAATAAACAAAACTGGACAGGCGTTTTAATGTTCTAAGGGTGACTATTATGGTATATGTGAAGTTTAACAATCAAGTAAACTTAAAAGTAATTATTATAAGGGACAGTGGCTTGCTGTGAGCACTGCATATGATGCTCTATAATGCACTAAAATATCTTTCTGCCATAGATCAGTGTAATGATCCAAAGGCAGGAATAGTCTTTTAATCTGTTCCTCTCAGTGGCAAATTATGTCCAACCAAAGGAGCAAAAACATTCAATGAGGAAAGAATACAATACAATTGAAGATTATCTTAATTGTTCTGTTGCTTTGAGTGAATGTTTACACCTATACTCTTCTACAAATTTACACTAACCTGAGTTTGGAGACTTCTTAAAACAGGAGGACACTAAAACACTCCCCCAGCAACTCTCCCTTGTTAGTACACATGCCTCTCAGAAAGCAGAAAATGGATCGATCATATGTAATAAGGAGTGCATGAAAGGGTCAGTAAATAGCTGTTGAATAGTTACTAATATGAATATATTTACTGGACATGGAATTCTTAACAGAGACCAAGAATTGATCAGCAAGAGCGAGAGAGAAAAAGAGAGACAGACAGACATATAGACAAACATTGATAATTCCCTATACATTAACCAAACACCATACCTAGAAAGTTAAAGTACAGTATGGCAAAAATAAAATCTACAATTAAATCTGTCAAGTATGAAGTATATTATATTATTATTAAGTAGAAACTAACAGATTTTAACACTTAACCTGTCATTGCTACCTTGGAAGGCTGCAAGATAGGACAGTGGTCGTTTTTCAATACCAGGAGAGACTCTGCAAGATGAAGACTTATGTATCGTGTTTCCCTGAAATTAAGACCCAGTCTTATATATATTTTTGCCTCCAAAAGAGGCACTAGATCTTAATTTCAGAGAATGCCTTATCTTAGGACCACCACAACCAGGCCTCCCACACCCCAACACCTGTCGCGCCGCTGCTTGACTTCAGCGACTGCTTGCTGCCATTTGCGGCCAGACGCCATGTGGAGCATTGCACCGTTGCCGTTCCTCCTGGCAGGACGCCGTATGGTACTTTGCGCCGTTTCCGCTCCTCCCGGCAGGACACCGCATAGTGCTTTGCGCCATTTCTGCTGTTTGTGGCAGGACACTGCGTGGCTCTTTGGGCCATTTCCGCAGCAGAAACAGCCCGAAGCACCACGTGGCCTCTTGCCACAAGCAACGGAAGCGGCCCAAAGTGCTGCACAAGCAGAAGCGGCCTGAAGCGCACAACAGCGGAAATGGCCCAAAGCGTGTAAGCAGTGGAAACGGCCCAAAGTGCCATGCAGCGTGCTGCCGGGAGGAGCGGAAACGGTACAATATGCCACATAGCATCCGGCCACAAGTGGCGGCAAGCAGCCGCAGAAGTCAAGCAACGGCGCGACAGGTGTCGGGGTGTGGGAGGCCTGGCTGTGGTGGTCCTACCAGTAAGGTAAGTGGGTAAGGGGCACATGGGGCAGTTTCAACCTCCCTACTCCCACCCTAGCTTGATTTTTAGGGATGTACCTCACTCCAAAACTAGGGCTTAATTTTGGAGTAGGGCTTATATTAGGCCCACCCCCAAAAATCAAGCTAGGGCTTACTATCAGGCTGGGTCTAACTTTCGGGGAAACACGGTATACAGGATGTTACATTAATATCCACAGAAAGTAAGAGTAGCATTAAGAAAATGTTGGCGATACTTTAAAATATTCTGTGAGTGAGAGATAACTATGTATCTGGGCTCTTAACTATTCTCAATTCTCTGCAGCAGCTCCCAGTGCTTTTCAAGCCTGCATTCTGTAGTAGTTCTAAGAAAGATTACTTTTTGGGACCCAAAATCTGAAGGACTGAATATTGTGTGGCAGACCTGCAAAAACCACAAAGGGATGCATAGTAGTAGAAGAAGAAAAATTCTTCCCTTGACAATCAAGCCTCAAAGTAAATACATCTATGGTATGACTGCAATCAGAAAATGGATTAGTTTTGTTCACTGTATCTGAAAAATATTGCAGAACTAAAAAAGGTGCAGAAAAGGCAACCAGTCATGGATTTCAAGCCGCTCCCCAGTGAAGAAATTATATAGGCTTTGTCTGAAATAAGTAAAAGATAAAAAGTTCTTTAAACTTGCATTGCTCTCTCTCCCTCCCTCTCTCTCTCTCCCTCTCCCTCTTTTCAAGAATGTCATCATTTTCATTCAATTGCTTCCTCTCTAGATCCATTCAATCTTCTTATATACACTTTTTGGCAATATAATCTTCATTCATTATGTCTATGTTACAAAACCATGTCAAAATATTTCTTTTATAGAGGCCACTCATTTCTGTATTCAATACATGTATTCAATACATTCAGCACCTATATATTTCTAACTCCATCTCTATCCTGCATTATCACATGTACTCTTAGATATGACATTCCACTTACTTTTATGTTTCTCTTAGTATACACAATTCATACAATTAGATGACAGAAGCATGCTTTTATTAACAGCTATTTTCATTTGTTCACTACTCCTTGAAATAGACAACATACCACTCACTAGTACATTTCTATCAGCATTTGTCCATCTCAAAATTTCATCATTTCTTCCTATTTAATAAGCATCCTATGAAAATAC
The DNA here is from genome assembly GCA_023970755.1 of Azemiops feae. Lineage (NCBI taxonomy): Eukaryota > Metazoa > Chordata > Lepidosauria > Squamata > Viperidae > Azemiops > Azemiops feae. Next base: position 1,265,777 of record JALGBA010000221.1, read on the forward strand.
AGAAATTCACATGTGCACTCCACGTTCCATATCAAGGACATGAATCTACAATCTGTTTTCTTGTTAAATACAGACCAAGCAGTCTAACATCAATACCTGGGAAGATCCTAGAAAAGATAATAAAAAAACAGATCTGGAGAGAAGTAAACAGTGGGGTACCACAAGGCTCCATCTTAGGTCCAGTACTCTCCAAAATCTTCATAAATGACTTAGATGAGGGACTAGATGGGGAACTCATCAAGTTTGCAGATGACACTAAACTGGCAGGAATAGCCAACATCCCAGAAGACAAGCTCAGGATCCAAAAATATCTTGACAAACTTGAACAATGGGCCCTATCCAACAAAATGAATTTTAATGTGGAGAAAAGCAAAGTTTTACATTTAGGCAGGAAAAATCAAAGGTATAAGTGCAGATTAGGTGAGACCTGACTCAAAAACTAACTGTTGAGAGGAACCTTGGAGACAAGCAACCTAGAACTAAGGAGAAATTTCCTGACAATTAATCAGTGGAACAACCTGCCTCCAGAAGCTGTGAATGCTCCAACACTGGAAGTCTTTAAGAAGAGACTGGACAGCCATTTGTCCGAAATGGTACAGGGTTTCCTGCCTGACATCCAAGGTCGCTTCCAACTTTATTAGTATTAGTATCCTAGTGGATGATCATTTGAATATGAGCCAGCAGTGTGCAGCAGCAGCCAAAAAAGCTAATACAATCCTGAGTTGTATAAACAGAGGCATAGAATCAAGATCATGCGAAGTATCAGTACCAATTTTGGTCACCATACCACACAAAAGATGTTGAGACTTTGGAAAAAGTTCAGAGAAGAGCAACTAAAATGAGCAAAGGCCTGAAGACTAAAACATATGAAGAATGGCCGCAGGACTTGGGTTTGGCTAGTCTAAAGAAAAAAAGAAACAGGGGTGACATGATAGCAGTATTTCAGTATTTGAGGGGCTGTCACAAAGAAGAGGGCATCAAATTATTCTCCAAAGCACCAGAGGCAGGACAAGAAACAATGATTAGAAACTGACCAAAGAGACAAGCAACCTGGAATTAAAGAGAAACTTCCTAACAGTAAGGACAATTAACTAGTGAAACAGCTTGCCTTCAGAAATCGTGGGCACTCCATCACTGATGGTTTTTAAGAAGAGACTAGACCAGGGGTGTCAAACTCAATTTCATTGAGGGCCGCATCAGCATTGTGGTTGTCCTCGGGGGGCCGGGTAGGTGTGGCCAGGGTGGGCGTGGCCTACTGGGTGGATGTGGCTGGAGTGGATTTGGCCTACTGGGTGGGCATGGCCAGCTCTACATCGTTCGCATCAAGGGTGCCTGTGGGGGCCTGAGCAGGAGTGGGACAGTGTACATTGGCTCCTGGGCAGCCGGGGCCAAGGCAGCGGGGGCCATTCCCTCTCTGTTTCCAGGATGGCTTCGCGGGCCACATGAAACCACATCGCAGGCCGCATCCGGCCCCTGGGCCTTGTGTTTGACATGTCTGGACTAGACACTTGTCTGAGATGGTATAGGTTCTCCTGCTTGAATAGAGGGTTGGACTAGAACAGAGCTTTTCAACCTTTTCAACGACTGTACCACTTTTAGGATATGGCAATATTCAAGTACCACCTAGCAAGGTGTCAAAAACTTGATGACCAAAAAAAAACAAAAACCTGTTTAAAGTTGCAATTGCACTGAAATGACTTATGACCATTTTTCACACTTATGACCATTGCAGCATGCCCAGGGTCATGTGATTTATATTTGGATGCTTGGCAACTGATTCATATTTATGATGGTCACAGTGTTCCAGGGTCATGTGATCCCCTTTTGCAACCTTTTGACAAGCAAAGTAAGTGGCAGAGCTGCTGGTGGCCAAGTGCTAAGGCGGGACTTCCCTCCCTCCCTCCCTCCCTCTTTCTCATTCCCATCTCCTTCTGAAGGAAGAATTTGAACCCACCCACCCCCATATTTTCCCTCTTCCATATATTCATCAAACAAGGAAAAGCCTCCAGAGACAGAAAAGAGAAGCCATTGAGGGAACTAGCTTAAAAAGGCGCATTCCCCTTTAAGAATTAGCTACTGGCTAGAAAGCAAAGTTAGGGAGCCCAGCCGGCACTTAAGAAAGAAAAAAAATGTAAATAAGTACTGGCTGCCAGCTAAGGCAGCCTCCCCAAATGGCTCCATTCATAAGTAAAGGAATGCTACAGGCAAAATCCATTCAGGAGAAAAATACTTCAAAATCCCTTGCAGCAAAGCTTACAGCTAACAATAGCAGAGCAATAGAAGCTAACACGAGACATCAGCCATCAGCCAAATAGAAATTGCCAAACACTCCTTAAGAACACAAAACCCACATTGCACAAATCCCAGAACTTCAAAGTTACAAAAGCACATAAGAATCCTTCCACTCTCCATCTCCCTCCTTCCCTCCCCCGTGCCTCACCTCCAGCCGATGCTGCCTTTCTTCATTGCTGCCTTTTTTTCATTCCTCGTGGAGGGCAACCCCTCCCCCGCTGCATTTCTTGCCTGTTTGCTGCTGCCAGCACAGGTGGCTGCCACAGCAGTTGTAGATCAGCTCATGGCTGGCCTGCTTGATCTCCTCTCCTCTCCCCCCACCCTCCTCCTCCTTCTTTCCCTTCGGTGCAGCTAAAGCTGACTCTGCCTCCTCCCAAGGCTGTTGCTTTTTTTCTCTCTCCCTCTCCCGCCCAAACTGCTTCCTTTTATAGCCTCTCCTGTCTCCGCCCCCCTCCTCCTCCTTTCTCTTCCGGGTGAGCTGGAAGTGAGCCTGGGGCCTTTGCCTCGCCCCAGCCACTCTGTAGCTCTGGAGGACACTCTCACAGTAAGTCCTTGCCTGTGCTGGCTCGTTCCCTCCCCCACTACACTTGGCTGGGCAGGGCTGCGTACCACCTGCCATGTGCTAATGTACCACAGGTGGTACGCGTACCACCGGTTGAAAAGCCCTGGAATAGAAGACCTCCAAGGTCCTGTCCTGTCCTAAAACATTAACTTCTCAGCCAACAACGTGCTACTGTATAGAAAAGTACACACATAGTCAAGTCCCCAACCAATACAATTCTAATATTACCACAAACCTCTCTCATATATTCATTCCTATATACATGGCTTACTAAGGGGACATCCATATATACCAATACTTGACTTACTCCATGCACAATGTTGAGCCATTTTATTTATTCTTATGCATGCTTTCGTTTCATCACATACCTCTCTCACTCAGCAACCAACCTTCAACTCTATATTTGCACAAATCATACCTTATTTCAAGCCTATTCACTATCATGATTGATTTAAACATGCAATACATTTTTCACATTACATTGATACCTTTCTCAATGCCCTGATAAAAAGCAAAAATCACGTTGCAAATCTTCCCAAATTTTGCTCATTAGCATTTCTCAAATATTTTCATGGCATGATTAACATACTAACACCCTCCCCCCCCCCCGTTTTTGCATTCATCCTTGCTACATTTATCTTTATGTAAGGGAATGATATGATAGTCCTTGACTTGAGCCACAAAATTTCCACAAACCATAATTGAGCCCAATATTTCCATTGCTAAGCAAGATAGTTGGCGGGTTTTGCCTCATTTAATGACCTTTCTTGCCAAAGTTGTTAAATGAATCACTGCAGTTGTTACGTAACACAGTTAAGTGAACCGTTTTTTCCCCATACTCTCATCTTCTTCCCACACATTCGTTCATGTCATCTAAAAGCATTTTCTTTCAAGATTGTATTCATTCACAAAGTTGTGCAATTTGAGGAGGATCTCAACCCTGGTTCTTCTATTACTACTATTCATAATAGCATATTATTTTATTATTTATTTTACTTATTTTCATATACATCCACAATTTTTGACAACATAAGATACAATATCATATGGTATAATGTTACTGTATTAAGCAATTAATCTTTTATAACATAGAGAACTATAATTTGGAAGCAACCAATAAAGAGCCACCAAAGGCTCTGGGAAAGTACAGGTAGTGCTCAGGCTCTAGGTTCCGTACCTCTGAATTAATGTGACATATTACTAATGAAATCTTTTCTTCTCTTAACAAACCTGAGTTAGAAGGGGCGTTGTCTTACCTGAACGCCTTTTCTCAGCAGGACGATGGAGAATCCACCAATGGGTTAGGACTATCTTCCTGCCCAATAAAAGACTAAGTTTGCCAGAGTTAACACGCCTCCTGCTGGGCTGATATCCCAGACACGACGAAGGCGAAGCTGCTGACAATGGACTGATGTGTTGGCTCACTGTGCCCCTAACACAGGACCTGACGGTCCTAAGGGGATGGGCGTGGATTCTCCATCGTCCTGCTGAGAAAAGGCGTTCAGGTAAGACAACGCCCCTTCTCCAGCAGGACGATGGAGAATCCACCAATGGGACATACCAAAGCCGAGCTGTCCCTATGGGAGGGAATCAGTCAGGGCCTGTGTCCCACTTGAAGATGCCACTTGCTGTAGCACCCTCCGGCCAAATGATGCCTCCGCGGAGGCGAATTTGTCCAGCCTGTAATGCCTCACAAAGGGGGAAGGCGAGGACCAAGTCGCCGCCCTGCAAATATCCCCGATGGGTGCCTGCGTAGCCCACGCTGCTGAAGTAGCGGCACTGCGGGTAGAGTGAGCAGTGATACGGCCTGGCAGTGGCAGGGACCGTGCCTGGTAGGCTCTTGCGATGCAGGACCTGATCCACCTGCCAACCGTGGATGAGGAGACTTTCTTCCCCATCGAAGAAGGCTGGAAGGAGATAAAAAGCGCTTCCGATTTGCGGAAGGCAGAAGTCCTTTTAATATAGTGGCGTAACGCCCTACGAACGTCCAAGGTGTGCCACTGGCGTTCTAAATTGTGAGCAGGCTGGGGACAAAAGTCCGGTAGGACCACCTCTTGTGCCCTATGGAACAACGAGTTCACCTTTGGTACAAAGGCCAGGTCCAGTCGGAGGACTACCCTATCGCTGTGGAAGACGCATAGGTCCTCCCTGACTGAGAGAGCAGCGAGCTCCGAGATGCGTCTGGCGGATGTGATCGCCACAAGAAAGGCCACCTTCATGGACAAGAACTGTAGTGAACAGGTCTTGACCGACTCGAACGGCGGCAAGGTAAGGGCCTGTAGCACCCGTGGGAGATCCCAAGAGGGATAACGGTGAACCACGGGAGGTCTGGTGTTGGTAGCACCCCTGAGGAAGGACCGTACCAGTGGATGCTGGGCCAAAGGAATGGAATCCTGGCACATGAGTACTGTGGAGAGAGCCGCCAGTTGCCTACGGATGGTATTGGGCGACAAGCCCTTGTTAAATCCCTCCAGCAAGTACTCAAGGATGTGTGAGATAGTGACAGCCGAGATGTCCAGGTGATTCCCGGAACACCAGGCACAAAAACTCCTCCACGAGGAATCATAGATCCTATTGGTGGAAGGACGCCTGGAGGCCTGAATCATGGAGATCACCCCTTCTGAAAAAGAGTCCCGTGTTAAGAGCCGCCTCTCAAGTGCCAGACGGCTAGTTGCAGGCCCTGAGGTTCTGGGTGTTGTAGAACCCCCTGACTGAGAGCGACCTGATCCGGGGGAATCCTCCACCGAGGGGAGACGGAAAGGTCCACTAGGTCGGCAAACCACGGCCGTCTCGGCCAATGTGGGGCAACCACTATGATCTCCGCCCGTTCCTGCAGAATTTTCCGGATGAGAGCCGGAAGCAGAGGAAGAGGGGGAAAGGCATAGAGGAGACCTGTGGGCCAGGGGCTGCGGAGCGCGTCCGTCCGCTCCGCCCCCCGGGACGGGAACCTGGAGAAGAATCTCGGGAGTTGGGCATTTGCCGGCGAGGCGAATAGATCCACCACCGGAGGCCCGAACCTCACCAGATCTCCCTGAATAAATAGGGATGCAGGCGCCACTCGGAGTGGTCCACTGTCGACCGGCTCAACGAGTCCGCCTGAAGGTTGGCCTGCCCTGAAATGTGCTCCGCCTTTAAGGAGGAGAGATTGGTTTCCGCCCAGGAACCTAGTGACCGTGCTTCGGACATCAAAGTCCTGGAGCGAGTGCCGCCCTGCCGGTTTACGTGGGCCTTTGCAGCCACGTTGTCTGTGAGCACTAGGACGTGTCGACCCACCACCTCGTCGCTGAAGTGAAGCAGTGCCAGATGAATGGCCCTGAGCTCCAGCCAATTTATGTTGTGACTGAGGTCCATGGGTGACCATCGTCCCTGTGCCAAGTGACAACCCAGGTGCGCACCCCATCCGAACAGACTTGCATCCGTCGTTAGGGTGAGTCTGTTTGGTTCTTTGAATAGGGAGCCCCTGTCTACCGCAGGGGAGAGCCACCACCGAAGGGAATCCAGAACTCGGGGTGTGACCCCGACCCTCTGGTTGGATGCACTGGTGCCCTGCCTCTGGTATGGGAGTAGGAACCATTGTAAGGTTCTGAAGTGCAGTCTGGCCCATGGCACTATTCCCATGCAAGAGACCAACTTGCCCAATAGTCGGGAGAGTGAGGCCAGAGTGATCCTCCGCTCCCTCCGTATCTGTCTGATCAGGGAGCGAATGCTGTTCCGGCGTTCCGGGGATAGATAGACCCTTAAAAGGTCTGTATCTATGATCGCTCCTAGGTGTAGGATGCGATTGGAGGGCTCTAGCAGGCTCTTTCGGAAATTGATCGAAAAGCCGTGAGTCTGAAGGAGCCGGACAGCTAATTCCAGGTCCGACCGGGCCTGCTGTAGGGAGGAGGACAGAATAAGGATGTCGTCCAGGTAGCATTGGACCCGGACAGGAATCAATCTTAGGTGGGCTACCAGTGCAGCCAGGACCTTGGTAAATACCCTGGGAGCGGACGAGAGACCGAATGGCAGGGCCCTGTACTGAAAGTGGTGGGACCCATAACAGAACCGGAGGAACCTCCGATGGTCGGGAGATATGGGAATATGAAGGTATGCTTCCGTAAGGTCGATGGAGGCAAGGAAGTCGTGCCTCCTTATGCTGGCCAGGATGGACTGCAACGTCTGCATCTTGAATCTCTTGTAGACAAGATGAGAGTTCAATCCCTGCAGATCGAGGATTGCTCTCCACCCTCCCGAGGCCTTTGGGACCACAAAGAGAATGGAGTAAAACCCTCGATGGGTTTGGCCAGCGGGCACCGGCTCGATGGCCTTGAGCTGCAACAGATGATGAATGGCCTCGGACATGAGACCTATCTTTGTCGGGCTTCTTGGGGCGGAGCAGGCAATGAATCGATCCCGTGGCTGCGACAGAAATTCCAAGGTGAGGCCGTGCCTGATGGTGTTGAGCACCCAGGTGTCTGTGACGGTGGCCTCCCATTCGTGTAAAAACATAGTGAGTCTGCCGCCAATGGGGAGGTCCGTCCTTGAGTCATTTGTGACCTCTGAAAGGACGGCCTCCCCTGCCCCGAAAGGGCCTCTTGCCGTGATATTGCGGCCTGGTTCTGGGAGCCGGGCGGTCAGGCTGACGGCCGGGCCTGGGGAAGGAGGGACGAGGCGGAGGGCCCCACACCGATCCTGGTCCCTGGCGGAAGGGCGGTCCCCGTTGGTACGGAGTAGCTCGCCTATCCGGCCTCCTAGTAAGGTGGGCCAACACCTTACGCTTATCCCTATTTTCAATAAGGTAAGGGTCTAGCGCCTCCCCAAAGAGGTGTCCATCCCTGCAGGGAGCGGAAGCCAGGTGCCACTTGGACTTCAAGTCCGCTCGCCACTGTTTCAGCCATAGGAGCCTGCGGGCTGCAGTATTAGCGGCCATGGAGCGCGCTGAGAATCTGGCGGCATGGAGGGAAGTATCCGCCATGTATTCTGCCGATGCCACCAACTTACCCAGATTCTGATGGGCACGAACCTGATCCGGGGGAAGCAACGCTTGGAGTTCCCTGAGCCAGAGAATTGACGTTCTGGCAAAGAAGGAAGTAGAGGTGGACGCACGCACGGCCCATGCCGATGCCAGGTGAGACCTACGGAGAGAGAGCTCGGACTTCCTGTCCTCTGCCCTCAAGACCTCAGACGTGTCACCTGACACGGTGGAGGAAGAAAAAAGAGAGGTTAGTGGTTCGTCCACCCTGGGAACCTCCAGGAGATTTGACAAGGCCGGGGAGACGGCCATGAGTCTCTTATCCGTTCCCCCTGGCGTTGGTAGAGTGCCCGGATTTCCCCATTGTTTCCTGATAGTTTCCAGGAAAAAAGGAGGACAAGGGATATAGCGCTCCGTCACCGTAGGTTCGGAGAAGAGTGGCTTGGGGTCCTGACTGGTTGAGGCAGTCGGCTGCTTTTCCTGCTCTGGTTCAATGTTGGCCGACGTGGTGGCCTTTAGCAGGAGAGACCTGAATAGGCCCGGGTCAAATAGGCCTATGAAAGGCGACGGGTCTGGGCCCGACTCCTCATCCTCTGACAGCTGGAAGTCAGTTGACCCATAACCCTCAGGATCAGAGTCCCGCGTTCGGGAGGAATGGTCCGAATAAACGGACTCTGGGTAATCCGGTCTCTCTGCCCGTGCCTGAGCTGGTACCACGGGCCTGACATATTCCGGCCTGTTCTCATAGAATGAGGAGGCCCTGCCCTGAGCATACGCCCGGGCAATTAGTGCTTCAAGTTGTTCAGGCCCGACCCCTTGGTGTTCAGGGGGACGAAGTCCAGCCGCTGTGGGCGTGAACGTGGCTTCGGGCGGGGGGCGGAAGCTAGCCGGTGAAGCCCCCATTGGGGGGTTCAATCCCGGGTCAGGGGACAGAGTAGTACTCTGTGGCATGGGGCCCTGATGGAAAAGGGCCCGTGCGTCAGAGGGACCTGGCAGGGCCGGTTGGGGGTTGAAGAGTGAGCTCTCCTGAGGGGCAAGGGGAACCAGGGGTTGGTCTCCCGCAGACATGCGCTGTGCCCTGGAGAACTGCTTCTCTAGAGCCGTGTTTCGCCTCTGGGCAGCCTTTTCTGCGGCCCTTGAGGCCTTTTCGCCAGCTATGGCCTTGGACCTGGCCTTTATCTTGCCTGCTGCCTCTAGTTTAGAGGACTTGCGCTTCCCTGAGACGGGAGTGCCAGAAGCGCCCTGCGCAGATTGATTAGCTGCGTCGTCAGCCATTGCAAGGAAGGCCTGAAGCCTGTTGCAACTCAGGAGCCGGAGTGGATTGCCCTAGGCAGAGCTCTGAGAGGCTGGAAAATGCCCAGTGATGCACTGAGACGTATTATATAGGCGTCTTGTGGCGACGAGACCCGATGGGTGAGTCGCAATCGGCAAGTGCCGGCACACACGTTGACCGATCAGTGGCGGCAATCACCTTGGTGATATGTGCCTGCGCACTCCTCTCCTTGTTGGTGGCGGCAATCACCTGAGTGATATGTGCCTGCACACAAAGCCTAGGTGGTGGCGGCGGGGCCCGAAGGCGTGCCAGCTCACGCTAAAGGTGAAATCCTTGCCAAGTTTTGCCCTGGGGTTGGTTGTGCCAGATCAGAATCTGAGCAGGGTGTCAATGGCAGTTTTGAAGCTGCAAAATGGCGGCTGTAATCAGTCCGCAAAATGGCTGCCGCTGCAATGGCGAGGCGACTTGTTAGGCCTGGGGCCTAGACCTGAGTCAATCTCCTGCAAGGATGGAGAAGGGAGGGCCGGCGCCTACACCAATGGCCTCAGTAGCAGTAAGCAGTCTGTAGGCTTTGTGCCGTGGCTGCTGCCTGTTGGGGCCGTCCCTGTCAGGCCTACTAGGCCTTTGGCTTCCAAAATGGCGTCCGCGATTTGCGCGCCAAAATCTGAGGCCTCAAATCACCCACTGTAGAAAGAGGCCCTCAGACTAAATTCTTGGCTGCCCAGTATCTGGGAGCGAGCGGCTTCAAATGCGTGTTGCGCCCCGAAAGGGAGCAACCGATCCTTGCTGGAGGCTGCAGGGCCGTGGAGAGGAACGGCCGGGCCGTCTACCCGAAGGCTGGCCTTCCGCGATGCCGCAAGAGCGGCAAGCTCCGACTCTCCGCAATTCAAAAAGCAAGCCTCCAGCCGCGCTAAAGCTCCGCGGCTCCCGCTTTCGCTCAGCGAGCCCGGAGGCCGACAGTAATCTGCGCGCGGGCCGCCCCGGCCCGACGATCAGCTGATCGTCCTCCGAAATTGCCGATGCCGAGGGCGGACGCGAGAGCTTAGGTCCGGAGGCCGACAGTCAGCTGTGGGGCGGCTTAGCTCCGGACCGACAATCAGCTGTCTGTCGGCAAGATCCCTCTAAGGGCTGGCTCCGCGAATCGGCCCGATCCGGCCGATCGCCGAATCAACGTTGCTGAGCGACCCGGAGGCCGACGCTCAGCTGTTTGCAGCCGGGAAGTTTAAATTTAGATAGGGGTCCGAATTGCTTTCCAGTCCAGATGAGGGAGAATCCACCAATAATATAAGAAATACGACCTGTCCAGAGCCAACACAACGTCCTAGCTGGGCTGAAGACTAAGTCGTGTCTGGGATATCAGCCCAGCAGGAGGCGTGTTAACTCTGGCAAACTTAGTCTTTTATTGGGCAGGAAGATAGTCCTAACCCATTGGTGGATTCTCCATCGTCCTGCTGGAGAAACCATGTTTTTTCTTAGTTTCTACTTCTTGTTATTACAGAAAAGCCAAACATGGAAGGGGGTATCACTTATGAAAGAATCAAACAGGAGCAGTCAAATTTGTATGATACAAAAAGCCAGTATATACAAGTTTTTAGAAATTATCCACAACCAGCCAAAGTGAATGAGTGTGTGAGGAATGAACAGTCTTAAGGCTTTCAAGATGAGTCATTACAAGGCACCATTAATAGTTAAGACTATTAATCCTTCCAATCATCTCACTGGCTTTGTTAGGTCATTATAGTTTATCACACTGATTATTTTATGAACAAAGGAGAAGCTTTTAAATGCTTACATTCATAGATGGACATGCTTGTATGCAGTTCTGTAACAGACTCAAGCATGTTTAATGACATCAATGCCAAATTATAGTAATTAATAAATTCAATTATTGTAATTTATATTTTTATATAAAGCAGCTAAATGAGTAAACTATGGAGTCAGAAGTATAGTTACTTGGTATGAGACAGTATTCATTAAGAACCTAAGAATATTTTTTTATCCCAATCAAGTATTTGGAGGATATAGTCAAAAAGATATTAACAAATTTATAAAGGCAGCTGTGGACAATCTTGATGTATTCTTGCAAAAATCCACAACTGTGACTCGTGGAATATGAGGTTCTATTAAGGAGTACCTAGCATCAACAGGTTTCTAGAAAATAATAACAGATGAAAGTTTTGGCTAATATAGCCTAATTCCAAATTGAAGAAGGTTAGCCATGCTTTTGAAATCTGAAGGTTGGTTGCAATGAGTAAGATACATTGGATTGTTCATGAAGACTGTCCAAACAATCCAATACTTCAGTAATGTTAGTAGTATTTAGTAAAGTTAGTAATATTATAATCTAGCAATTTATGTGGAATGACAAAAGTATTTAACTAAGTTTACAAGTGAATATATTGTCAATTTATTTCTGAACCTAATTTAAAAAGCTAGCATTGGCATGTAAAATAATAAGGATCTTTATTCCTTCCGACACATTCTTTTTATACAAGTAGTCCTTGACTTACAACAGTTCATTTAGTGACAGTTCAAAGTTACAACCACACTGAAAAAAGTAACATGACCATTTTTCACATTTACGGCTGTTGCAGCATCCCCGTGACCACATAATCAAAATTCAGATACTTGGCAAGTAGCTCACATTTATGATGGTTGCAGTGTCCTCGGCTTATGCGATCACTTTTTGCAACTTTCTGACAAACAAAGTCAGTGAGGAAGCCAGATTCACTTAACAGCCCTGATACTAACTTAATAACTGCAGTAATTGACTTAACACCTTTGGCAAGAAAGATCATAAAATGGGGCAAAACTCACTTAACACCTTAACAATACGAACAAGGAGTGTATATCGGAGGTGATGACCCTTTGAGAGCTGTATGCAACGAAATTTCATTTTGATGTATGCCAATTGGTGTACATTCAAAGTGACAATAAAATTATATTATTATTATTATTATTATTATTATTATTATTATTATTATTATTATTATTATTATTATTATTATTAAACTGTCTCACTTAGCAACAGAAATTTGGGGCTCAGTTGTAGTCATAAGTCGAGGATTATCTGTATTTCTTTCCCCAGTTTTCAAGGTTCATAGGAAAAAAAATTTTTAAATAAAAATGGAATATACATCTAATTATTATTGCAAAAAGAAGTAATGTTAGCTTAACAGAATAAATCTTGTAGTACTCTCAGAATTTTGAAATTTTCTTCAGGATAAAAAAACCTTCCCTTTTTACAACCTTATAGTCCCTATTTGGGGTAAAGTTGGGGTGACTGGATGAAGCTGAGCGTTTACTGGCTGGATGTCCTTCCTGATGTCTACAAGTTTGCAGCAGATATTTTTTCTTTGGGTTCTAGGAAACATCCGCCGCTACCTAGAATTGAACTCTCAACCTTCCAAATGGGAGGCAAGCGTCTTCAGCACTAAGCCACCATGCTACTCAAATTCCCTTCTGGATAAATAATACAAAAAAACAAAAATCCATTTCTTCAGATTTGTCGAGTATTACAAAGTTTTGTTCCTAGAATGGTACTGGGATATATCAGTACCAAATGTGATTCTGCCTAAATGTCTAAAGATGGCCCTGTTAAGTCCACCTTGAACTTAAGCATAGGTTAGGTCAGGGAGAAGGCCTTTTCAGCCACCACACTTTGGAATATGTCCTTGCAAGTATGCTTGGCCCTTATCCTTCTCTCATTCAGGAAAGTTTTAGACATCATTTTCTATCACTAGACCTTTGGCCTGTAAATCAATTGTTGCCATCTTCTACATTATATTCTTATTGTGGTTGTTATTAATATGTTTGAGATATTCTGTTTCTGGTTTGCTCCTTATATACTATCATTGATTATAGCAGTGTATGCATATTATCGAATAATTAAAATGATAAAAGCACAATAAATCAAAAGTCTGCTGTAGCCTTTAACACTGAAGATTATGAGAAACAAAGGTAAAAAAATATTTTAAACAGATTGAGCATGAAATAATACAATCTAAATAGGATTGTATTAAAAATAAAATACACCTGAAACTGTCTTGTTCACACCAATTTAAAGTGCAACTTTTAACCATGGCTTCTAAATTTGCTCAGTTCAACTATATTACTGTTAAAGCTCATCTCAATTCCAAATCATGACACAGCAAATTGTGATAAACTGAAAGAGATGGAAATACTTCTAATCTTTCCCTTACAGCAGTAGTAAAGAATAACAATGTTCATTCACATATCTACACACTACCCAGTGGTTTAGCAGTCTCCCCACATGTAGCTAAATATTTCATACATGTTCAACTGCCACGTGAGAAAAATGTCAGATATTAGTAGAGCTAGCTTTGCACTTATCTCACATACTTTGCATTCAAAGGGAACTAGTTCCTTATGTATTTTCTAATATTTTCACAACTCTACTGGAGAAATACTACCCGCAAGAATGTTCTGATTTTTGAACTCCATGTTTTAAAAACTATCTAGTTCTCTCACTGTTCAGCCAGGTTTTGTCATATTTTGTTTCCCAGAATTACATTGTAAATCCTATCTTCCAAACCTATTCATTTGCCTATGTCATATTCCTGGTCATTATTTAATCAAAGATGGACTTTCTTTCAGCAATCAGTACTGCTAAGCCTTTGTGGCATATTCCCTGTAAGCTCCTTCAGTGTGCTTTATAATTATTGCACTGTTACTATTTCATTGAGATACTAAATCAATTGCTATTATTTATTTGGTTATTTATTAAACAAATTACTCACACATGGGTAACTCCTGGCAGCTTTCAACATTTTAAAAATCTGCCATGTAATAAAAACTCATTAAACCCTCACCCACCCTCATAGCAGCAACAACACAATCAAATTAGTGACTCCGTTCGTGCTCCACAGGCCTCCTGACAAAACATATGTTTTTACCTTCTTATGGAAAATCAACAGAGTGGGGGCCATTTATTAGATTTTTATCTGCCTGTATTATTTTTTTATGTAAATGAAGGAAGCAAACATACACAATACTCCTATTTTCCTAACAAAAGCCTGTCAGGCAGTCAGGCCTGTCAGGCAGTGTGACTATACCAAAATCATCCAGCCAGTTTTCATACCTATGGTGGGACTAGAATTCAAATCTACCGGTTTCTATCTAAAATTTGGGCAACAGCCTTCGCATTTATTCAACCTATGATGATTTTACACCTATACCTTGTTGTCAATTCACAGCTGACTAGGCTCACATACTGTACTAAGTCAAAACATACTTTACTTTTTTAGTGTGTTGTGTGAATCCCATCAGATTTGTAAGCTACAGTACATGATTTTGTATAAACCCCACAAATTAAAGTTTGTTTAGGATAGGGATAATATGATGTGTGAGCTACGTCTATGCCTACTTTACATTAGTTTGGATGCATAGTACTTAATTGAAGGGAATGATTTTCCAGTTGATCTCTTGCAGAATGTATGGCAAATTTAGTCTAAACAAGCCAGGAAGAAGTAATTTCTATTGTATTATGAAAATAGGCATATGGAATTTATTCTAGTTCTTTCACAATATCTATTAAGTTCATAAAATTCTACATAGAATACATATATTAAACATATAAATAAGCAACTACAAAGCTGTTTTCCCCTTTTGAGAATTCATCAATACAATCTTTATTTGCTTAAATGATTTATATTTCCAACATCTGTGTACAGTATTAAGCACAATTGCCTGTCATTCTTCTGAGCTGTATTCTGACTATTAAATGGTGGGAGTTACCAAGCATTATCAGTTTCTCTATAATGCCTAGGCTAGTGCATTATTAAAAACTACACAACCATCCATTTACAGTACACCCTACTACCTAACTCAGATATTAAACGCCATTCTTACGCTCGACAAATTGGTCAACGGTTTCTCCTTCTTGGACTTGGTAAAATGTGTACTTGGAAAATAAAGAACTGTTTGCCTAAAAAAAAAAAAATAGACCCAATCTCTTACTGAAGAAAATAGCACAACTGCGTTACGAGTTAAAAGAGAGGATATACAGCAACTGGGAATATAAACACGCTTCTCTGAATGCAGAGCCCAGTTTCATCCACCCAGCCAGAAACGTTATCAATATGCCGCATGGAGAGAGAGAAGCCCCCTATCCGCTTGGTGATCTGTCAGAGCCAAGCGAGCCTTCACCTTACCGAAGCTTTGTTTCGCTCACCCGGACGCTGCAAACTATCTAGTAACTCATGCCATAGCTAATAAACCCCAACGCCAGTCTCAAGCCCATTTCGCCCGTCTCCGGGCGCTTCCCCGGATAGGAGACATATGGGAAACCGGTGCTCAGCGAAAGGCCTAGGTGTGTTCAGGCCAAAAAAATACATGGCAATGTGTCGAACACAGACAAGGAGAGAAAACTGGAATCTCAGCAAGAAGTCGCGTCTGAAAGAGAAGAGACAAGCCTCCTAACTGCCGGTTTACCTGAGGTCGCGGACGGAGAGTTTCCCGAATCCAAAGCCAAACCTCAGCACCAACAACACAAGATGGCTACCGCGCTATCACGCAAGGTCATGTGACCTCAGTGCCGTGGCCCCGCCCTCTTTCGTAAGATGGGTAAGAGGAAGCGGCTCGCGGAACACGGAAGAGCGAGTCTTCGAATGCGGCGCTAGTTTACCCAGCTTTCTTTTTCACCTGTTTTACTCTCCTTTACGACACAGCCGCGCTCTCCAAAATCCTGAACTATAAGTGGTGACTTATGTTCATAGCGCCTGGGTTCAGCTAATACACTTCGTCAAATCAAGAAAGCCGACTGTGGTTTAGCGATGTGATCATGATGAAGAATTCCCTCGCCCGAAGAGGAAATGCCTTGATCTGTCGCGTTTTTTAGATCCATATGGGTTTTTTTATTTCTTCAGTCTATCCGGCAGTCTATCAGGCTGCCAAAAAACGAAAGTCATGTATGTCTGATATTTTCTGAATTTCATTACGTTGCATTAGGATTTAATTTTCATCGTAAACTTAATGGATATAAGGTAGTTTTCAACACGTAACAACACATAAAGGATTCCTACACAGCACGCTACGTAGATCTTACATTTATTTTATTGGAAAAGGCAGATTCCAAGAGCAAAGACCATTAGATACTTCCGAAACAGTTCAGTAATTGGGTAATCATACATGGCAGTTGCAAATAACAAGGTTCAACCGGAATGTTGGTCATCCATTCCAGTAAAATTTCTATCTAGTTCTTCTTGCTTAGTTTCTGTCTTCAAGCAAGAACAGCCTATAATTTTATTTCAGGACAGATAGAGTCAGGAACTCAAAAGTTCCCACACCTGGTTACACCCAACTTGCCCACTGTATCTTACTTTTTCCTGTCATTTCCCCAAGTTGCTCCTTCTTTACAGATACTAACCGGGATTAGAGCTCTACCTCTTTATTTTCTAGCATGCAATCTTATCTGCCATATTGCACCTTGTTTGCATATTAAGAGTGGCTTTTCTGTCCTCTCTAGTCTTATACTGTACTTTGGGCTGCAAAGGGAGTAAATAGATTCAGAGAGAGATTGTAGGAGAATCAGAAATATTCAAAATTACAAACATTTAATTATGGCAAGTTCACACATTGTGCTCAAATATATTTTTCCTGTTTTGTTTTATAATTTTAAAGCTTTTAATTAATGTTAATGTTATCTTTGAGCATTATTTATGCTGCCCAGAGTCACTTGTTTATGAGATAGGAGGCCATATAAATTTGACAAAAAAAACCGTGGGTTGAGTAACCATGGCTTGGGTAAAGTTCAGCTATGTTACCTGAATTCATAATTGCATTAATCAATGAATCTTAGTTAATAAGATATAATAGCTGAATTTAGCTACTATGCAATGTCAAAACCAAATAATGATTTGATGTGTATGAATCCAGTCTGTTCCTGGAATACTTCAAAATTATAATATCTAGTACTATATAATAAATCATGGCTGTCAAACTCGTCGTGTCACGTGACATGTCGCGACGTATTGCGACTTTTTTTGCATTGCCAGAGCTGGGGTGGGCGTGGCCTCCATATGATGCAACTGGCCCGCGGGCCGGCAGTTTAACACCCCTGTAATACTCCTTTCTACCTTAAACTTGATGTTGCAATAGACTACCTATTAGACCTGAAATAAAATTTATATCTTGTAATTCACAATTTATAGAGAAAAGCATTGCAGCTAACTTCTCTATTCATACAGCCATACCTGGAAGAAAGTAGCTTCATACTTGCTATGTAGAGCCTGAGAAGGTAAAAACAAACAATTTGGATGCAATTTCAAAACTGAAAGATGTGCTCCATAGGGTCAATCCAATTTGTAACTTAGTCCCTGTATTTTTACTGTCTCTTTGGCGAAATCAGAGTCCTTTCAGACTGGAGTAATATATGCAGGTAGTCCTCAACTTACAACCATTTGTTTAGTGACTGTTTGGAGTTACAGCAGCATTGAAAAATGTGACTTATGACCGTTTTTCACACAACCATTGCAGCATCCCCCTGGTCACATGATCAAAATTCAGGCACTTGGCATCTTTTGTGACCTAACAAAGTCAATGGAGAAACCAAAATCAGTTAAAAAACATATTACTAAATTAAGAAATGGAATGGTTCACTTAACAACTATGGCAGGAAAGGTCATAAAATGTGGCAAAACTCACTTAACCATCTTGCTTAGCAATGGAATTTTTGGGCTCAGTTGTGGTTGTAAGTCAAGGATTACCTGTAAACCCAACTAAATAAATGAACAAAGCAATCTCTAAAGCATGGGTGTCAAACGTGCCGCGTCACGTGACGTGTCGCGACTTTTTTTGCATTGCTGGAGCTGGGGTGGGTGCGGCCTCCGTATGATGCAACCAGCCCACGGGCCGGCAGTTTGACACCCCTGCTCTAAAGGATACATTGCAGTCATCTAGTCTAAATAATGCAAGAGTTTTAATTAAATGCAATCAGATTCTGCTTAATATATTGCAAATAGAGTATCAATCTCAGCTGGTAACAGGAACTAAATGTTACTTGTATTTTAAGATTTGTGTTCTTTTTCTCTTTGATCTATCAATAGCATGTCTTTCACTTAATTTGAAATGCATAGACAGATGCAATTTGGTAAGGATGATATTCTTCATTTTCGATATAGGCTTTTCTTACAGTGATAAGTGTATTAAATTTTTAAAGATCAGAAATGAGACAAACCATTCTTTAAAAAGTATTTGCCATTTATATGGATATTCATATATTGATTTATTCATGGCTTTTAGGAGCTCAAAGCAGCACATATACCATTTCCTTTTCCCATTTTCCCCTACAGCAGGGGTGTCAAACTGCCAGCCCACGGGCCGGATGTGTCACGCCAAAACCATGCCCACCCCATTGCCGGCAATGGGGAAAAAGTCATGATACGTCGTGACACGTCACGTGACGTTGCGAGTTTGACACCCCTGCCCTACAGCAACAACCCTATGAGATTGGTAGGGTACCAAACACTAACTTTCTGTAGCTGCAGGTGAACCTAGTGTTCTGATGCCAATCCAGTTCCTGAATGACTACATTACATTGGCTGTCAAAAATTGTTAAATGTTTGTATCTTCTTTCCTCCAGGATCTCTGAGGATAAACACAACATTCCTTCTCCCATTTTTAACAACATTTGAGGATGGGCTGAGAATGTGTGACTAGCCCAAAGTTATCAGTGAACTTTTGTGACAGGATTAAACCTGAGGCTCCCTGACCTTAGTTCAGCCTCTTAGCTGCTACACTGCACTGTCTTTCAACTCTCATATGACTATTATATAAATAATTATAAATAATAGTATGATGTAGTGGTTAAGGTGCTGTCCAGAAACCAGGCGACTGTGAGTGCTATTCTCCCCTTAGACATGAAAGCTGGCTGGATGACCTTAAGCTACTTGCGCCTTCTCAGCCCAACCTATCTCAGGATTATTATTGTGGGGAAAATAGGAGGAGGAGGAAGCATTAGGCATGTTCACCGCCTGGAGTTACTTAAAAAGTAATAAAGGTGGGATAAAATTAAATAAATAAAGTTGAATATAAATATCAGGGCTCCTTCTATCCGCTGCTAAACAATTTTTTCTCACCTTAAATTTCTCTTCTTCCTTCATTATGCATGGTATTTAAAATGGTAAGAATTTAGACATTCAAAGCTCAATTTCCAAGAAGTAATTGTATCACTGATGCATGCCAGTAGCAACCAATCTATTTCCCTCTTCTCCACTGCCACCTTACAACACCTTCCTAAATGA
The DNA here is from genome assembly GCA_023970755.1 of Azemiops feae. Taxonomy (NCBI): domain Eukaryota; kingdom Metazoa; phylum Chordata; class Lepidosauria; order Squamata; family Viperidae; genus Azemiops; species Azemiops feae. The sequence goes on from JALGBA010000221.1 coordinate 1,285,117, forward strand.
CTAAAATTAACTGCTGTGTAAATGTTATTTTACTTAATTGTGTAAATGTTATTTTACTTAAAACAAAAAAAATTAAACAATCAGAAAAATGAGCATAAGATAGAATAAGATTTAAACAATTTTTTGTTAACCATGCAGCAATATTGCTTCTGCAATAGGACACAAAATCTGCAAATAAATAGTTACACTACTGCGTAGTGAAGTAGAAGAAAATTTGAATCCCTATTTAAAGTTTCAGCAAAAGTAAAATATAGCTTGCAAAGACAAAGAGAAATTTCATTGGCTGTAATTGTTTCTTCCATTCCATTTATTGGCTGGTATTTATGACAAATTTCTACATAGAATAATACTTGCCATTCACAGAGTACAGAAATAATCCACTAGGTGGAGCTCAAAGAAAAGCAGTTTAAGCATCTTTCAATGAAATGTGGTGTAATTTGCCCTTTATATTTCTTCAGGCTGCCTTCCTGTCTCGGTTTTCTCAAAGGCACTTTCAGTAAACAAGGACCTATCACCAACTTTAAAAGAAGGATTTCCAAAAAACATAAACTCTTTGTTAGCTTTCTAGAAAGGGATCTCTGAAGTTGTGATGCCTGCTGCCTCTGGAGTTAACCAAATCAAGAAGGCTAGTTAGAAACTCATTAAACAGAAGCTTCAGCACGCTTGTACTAGTGCATACTCTTTCAGATCATGTCAAAGCAATTTTATAAACAGTGGAAATAGTTGACACTACAGTCAAATACTGAATGACAGAACACATCAAAAGCAAATGAGAATAGTTCAGTCTTGGGCTCATGAGTATTAAGGAATATCCTTTCTGGGGTTCAAACCAGATATATTCATGTGATCATAGCAATAATCCTGTTATTGACAAAACAACAGAGTTAATGGGAATTCCACAAATATACTTTAGTTTTGATATTGACAATAATTATTGATTCATATTTTGATTCATTTTCCCTAAAGGATGCAACCTTTATATTGATACAGGATTTCAAATTTAGCCACTACCATTTTTTTAAGTTTTATTTACACAGGTAACACAAAAAATCAAACTTTGTGAAGTACAAAAACATTTATTATAAATATTTTAGCTAAATCATGCAATTTTTATCAAATATAATCCGTGGACTTGCAAATAGTTTTAATTACTAGCAATTCTTTTACCCACTATTATATATTCAACAGGCGGCTTTTTTTATTCTGCACTCACAGTTTAGTATTACAGTGTAAAAAGCTAAATTTGAAAACAAAGAAATAGATAATATATTTGTTTGCAATTTGATGACAAGATTAGTAAAACAGCAAGCATTTTTCTTTATGTATGTAGACATATACACATGTAAATTCTGTATACAATACAAGCTTGTTGAACTATATTACAGGTTCTGCTTTGAAATCTAGTTTTTCTTGCAAAAAAATTGTTGGAACTGGCAAATAATTTCAACATCTTATGAAAATGGTAACTCTGCAAAAAGCAGTTTAATTTCAACATCTTATGAAAATGGTAACTCTGCAAAAAGCAGTTTAATTCTTAATAAGAATCCACAAGTAGCATGAAGATTTACAGAGTGAAAAACTAATGTGCCCTAAACTATACTGCTCCTTTAATCTCTTATTGATAGAAATTTCGTTACTTGTTAAAACTCGATGACTAAAATACACAGAAAGAAAAAGGGGGAAAAGGTTCTGGTCCCATGCAGATCATATAAAAGAATGTGACCACAAAAGTACAGAACTAAGGCAGAAGACCTAAGATCAGAACTGTTCTTGCTTTGTTACAGAGAAAAGAGGAAAAACTGAATGATGAATGTTGTATCCTTGATATGTATTCAGGACTCTTAAATAGCAGCTTAGATTCAGAAAAGTACACATGGAATTTCACTTGTGCAGTATGGATTTCCTGTCTCCTCTTTCCAGCTGTAGCCTCTGGTGTCCCTTAAACATTTTCTCATGACTGTCATGGAAAAACTGAGAGGTATTTAAGTCTAACTTTGGGGAGAAGTTGAATCAGCAGAATGAAAAAACATAACTGTCATTCAGATAAGAATATTTTTGGATCACAGCGAAAATCTAATAACTAGAAATTTCCTTTATCCCATCCTCCCCAGTACCACCATCAGGAGCTCATTTTCTAATATACAGAGCACTTGGAATTAGAGCATTCCAGCTTATCTGAGAAGCAATTTCTTTTTGTGAAAGTAAAGCAGAGCCAAACATTATATAGAAAGAAATTTTGAAGAATATAACTATTGAAGCAGGATTGTTTAGAATGACAAAAATGAAATTGCCAGTATTCAATTTGTTTATGAGGAGTTTCAGCGTCTGCTAATGGGACTTCATTATTAGGACAGTTAATTCTTCTAAGCAATTATTATTAGAGTATAAGGCCTACTGGAATTACATCTAGCATTTGCAAATTTCTGAATGCTACCATTGGTGGCACATCCTCCAGCACCTAAACAGGAGCTTCAAAAAGGAAAAAGAAAAAGAAAAAGAGGCATCAAATCACTTCTGTTTCCATTTAGGTAAATGTCTAATCACAGACAAAACTTGCAAGAATGTACACCAATTTCTGGTGACAGACTGTTTCCACTACTGACTGAATGCTGACTTGAGTTCTCGGAAAGCCGCTCTGCGATGCTGTCTTTCCTCTTCCTCACGTTTTCGCTCATCTTGTTCTGCTTTTATTTCTGCTTCAAACTTGCTTGCTGAAGACAAAGCTTGTACCTAAAATTCAGGTATAAAATAGTAATATTGTTACTACCATTGTAACAATTATAAAACACACTGTATTCAGTAGGGCTTATCTCATTATAGAGGTACGCAGCTTTTGCAGAGAAAAAAAGTGCCCTACATTTGTGAGTAGCATTACAATGGCCACATTTCAAGGTCAGGACAAATGTTTGATTTTATTTAAATAAGCTAAATAATAAAATAAAATTCATTTTGTGTCATTATTTTCTACACATTTAACAATTTGTGGTGACACACATGTTTTTTACCTTTGCTTCAAAAAAGTTTTTGGCTCCTTTTACTCCTTCAAGAGCCACATCTATTTCAGAGAGCTTTGCTAAAGCCATCAATCCACTGTCTTCTTCAAGTTCTCCAGCAGCAGCTTTATGGAAAATCAGAAGAAACTAAGAGGGGGGGGGGGAGAGACAATGGGAAATTATTTAGAAAAAATAAATAAAATTAAACTCCAAGTTTAAGATTGGAGATTCAAAATTAAAATTCTGCATTTATTCAGAAAGTGTATTTGTTTAGGATCCAAGTAGATAAAGATTTGTGACTAGATCATCCCTTATTTAAATGTTTATTTAAAAGCTCCCATAACTATAGCAACTGTAGACTTATACATACAGAGGACACTACACTGGGGAAGCTTAGGTTAACATTTTTCTGCAATGTTATTTCCCTTACTCCTCCCACTCAAATGCTGGCAATAGCAATTGGTATCTGTGAGCAACTGCTTAGTACTCCAAGCAGCACCAGATAGCTGTGATACAGCCAACACTATAAAATAGTTCCCATTAATGCCTTAATGGCAACATTGCTTAGTCTAGATTGGAATTTTTTTTAAAAAGGCCCATTCTGCTGAAATATTGCCATCACAGTCTGGTAAATCCACCAGGGCCTACTGACAGAGGAGACCCATCAGATAAATGTTTTGTCCCAACTCCCCCACAAACAACTAAAAAGAACATGTAACCTACAGCTTCTCTAAGGAAGGCTATTAAAAATAAATAATTTATGGGAGAGAAATAAAGAATATACTTTTTATATCCCTTATTCTGATGAGAAACCCAAGACCAAAGATAAGTTTAAAAGAAGACCAAAGACACTATTCAATTTTAGAGTGCTATTTTATTCAGTTATTGCTTCTAGTTAGATTATATTCCAAATTTCAATATATCCATACATTAAATGGATTTCAATTGTATTTCCACTTTACATAGAGACAAATTATAAACCCTTAGCAGATAAAACCACAAAGTAATTTATCAAGTTCTACAGAGAATTCATATTTTTTTTCACTAGGGGACAGTAGAATCTGCAGTAATGATACCAATAATTACATTTTTTTAATCAGGAAGTTAAGCATCTGGCAGAACTGTTTGTTCCCAAGCTTGCATTCTTTTTTCCAGTAGCTCTACTAATATAGCATTTGAAATAAAAATTTAAAAAATTCCTTAAATGCCCCAGGGATGGGTGGGGAAGATTACAAAACTGCTAGATTGTTTCAGGCCATAGTTAGAATGGGTGTATTCATCCAACCATGTAGTACTATTTGCTGGGACAGTATTTAACAATTCCTCAGTGAGTCACATTCTCCGGCTCAACGTGCCTGTAAACAAACGACTTTGCCATGATGATGAAGTCATTACTCACTGCAATACAGTTCAGAGTCTGAAGACTACTGTAGGATGGAGGGCCTGAGCTAACACAATGAACCTCTGGATTACCCTCTCAGAATATCAGTTTGTTCCTAATATTAGAAGCTTTCATGCAGTGGGAAAAACAAACAATTATGAAGATGTCTTCTTGGAAGAAATTGGTAATTTAATCCCCTTGCGTATTTTGGCTTGTTTCCCATAACAACTAGAGGACGTGAAATGTGTCTTATTTCAAGACAAATCATGAGTCATCCCATCTTAACATTGTGCCTTCCTCCATGGCTTGGTTAAGTTACTAGTACGATCTACCCATTCTTTAGCTGTCAGAAAATTAAATTTGCATAAAATGTCTCTATTGGCAATGTCTATCCTGCCTCTATAGTATCTGTTCAACTTTACTGCCAAATGGTAATGCCTTAATTCCAATTGTGCAATAATGGAAAGCCATTAATTGAATCATCTCCCCCCCCTCTCTCTCTCTCTCACACACACACACAGAAAGACAGACAGAGAATATTTCAATATGATAAAAATATACAAAATTAAAATATTAAGATGGGTGGCTGATAGATGCCTAGACGGCTAAGCCATCTGTTAAAATCTGGTATTTCTGAAGCCATTAAACGGTGATCAGTGGAATGAATGGACTCCTCAGTTAAGTGGGACAGACTCTCTAGTCTTGCACTAGATAGTTCCCCCGGTGTGACAATAAGCAGGGCAGCAGGCTTGACCATAGGCTTGATTTTTTTAAGAGGGTTCAGCCTGCCTCAAAACAAGTTTATCAAACAGCCAACCTCCCACCTTTCATGCAACTCTGGCAATTAGCTTCTGGGTGAACTTGTTTCTGCTATCAAAGTAGGCCCACCTAGCAGCTGATTGTCAGAGCTGCCCGGTGCAGTCTCTCTGGTTTTATTGGACAACTCACCTCATCAATCAAATGACAGGTTGTTTTAATAGTAAGTTTCATAGTCTTTCAAAACAAGTTTCTCTCTGGAGGATTAAAAAAATGGAGCAGAGGAAAATTGCCCAGAGCCAAAGTAAAGTGTGTCATAATATACTCACCATTACATCGTCATGGGTAACTGCTGGCTTAATAGGCAAAAAACTATTTTAGATCAGAGCAGAGCTAAAGATTATTTCTGCCTGTCTCATTCATGGGCTGGAATGTGATAAAGGCAAAGTCAAGGGAACTTGGCAAATCGTCTAGTGGTTAAGGCACTAGAGGGAGTTCTAGTCCTGCCTTAAGCATAAAAGCCAGATGGGTGAATTTGGGTCAATTTCAGCCTAATCCACCTCACAGGGTGGTTGTTGTGGGGAAATAGGAGGATGTAGGAGTACTAGGTATGCTTGCAACCTTGAGTATACTCTCATTACTAACATCTAAATGACTGAGCTGGGAAGGTAATTTCTAGCAATTGTACACACCTGGAATGCTGGTGTGGTATCAGTACAGACTCAATATTTGGAGAGAGGGAGTTTTGAACTTGATGGCTGACCTCAAAGCCATTGAATGTCATCATCTCAACCCTTGTTTCAGATTTGTATCATCTCAGCATGATAAAGATGTTCTTGACAGAGGGAGTTTATTTTCTGCCATAGTTGCCATGGCAAGCCCATAGAAATAGAACAATATGGTTTATTTCTTGATATAATGGACAGGAAACTGCCTTTTGTAAGAAACTAGGTATAGAGTTGATAGAACTGCAATGATCTGCACAAGAATTGCCTTGGTAAGCAATATAAAGCTGTTGTCAAGATTTGGAACATTTTAAATATGTAGGCCGGCTTCTGAAACCCTTTGCTGAAGAACAGAATACGTAGTTAGCCAAATTAAAGCAATTTTGCCAGTCCCTGCATGTAAATCATGTTTATTACTCCTGAATTAATGGATTTTCTCCAATTCATTGGTCTAATTCATGAACAAACAGAACTGCAGTGCAAGGAAGCTGGTACAAGCATAAAGTTTAGCAGCTTATCCATGCTGGCAATCTCGTGTCAATGATGATTTATTAACTGAAAAATGTACAGAATCTAACTGAAAAAGCATCCCAGTTAAATTATGTACATGTAGTCTTCGACTTACAACCGGTTGCTTAGCAACCATTCAACCTTATGGTGGACTCCCCAAAAGCTACTTAGATCCAGTTCCAAAGGTCTAGCTGCTGCAGGGTGCCTGCGATCATTCACCCTTACAACCAACTACAGGGATACTGCAGTGCCCCCGCCTATCTCCCTACCCCCTATTGCAGAGGTCCCCAACCTTTTGGCCGCCAGGGACCAGTTCCGTGGAGAGGGGTTTTTCCACGGACCGGAGGGTGCGTGGTTTTGTATGCTGCCTGCATCTGGCGGATGGGGCTTTGCTTGTTTGTGCGGTCCGGTTGTTGGCATGCCACGGCCCGGTACTGGTCCACGGACCAGGGGTTGGGGACCCCTGTCCTATTGGGTTTCCTGTAGGCTTTGGGCCTGCTTCACCACTGGGCCCCCACCCTCCTCCTCACTTACATTTGAAGATTTCCGGAGCATGGGTTAGGGAAGGAGGGTAGGCCACTCTGTTCCTGGGTCGTGTGGCACAACTCTGGAAATGGATGCCATTTTTAGGATAGCCACAGTCAATTGTGTCTACTCTGAAAATGGTGGTTACTTTCAGGATCTCGCTACATGGCCCAGGAACGGAGCAGCCTTCACTCCTTCCCTAATCCGAGCTCCAGAGATCTTTGAAAGGTAAGTGCATAATTAGTGACATGGGATGAGGAGAAGGGTGTGGAGCTTGGTGGGGTGGGAAGCAAGCCCAAGGCCTGCAGGAACCCTGAGGGGCAGGAAGTGGAGGTACTTTAGGGGGTAGGAGACCTGGCTTAAAATAAGATTAATACCTTCATACAACACTTTCACAAGAAACCTTCCTTATATATTTATTATTAACAAGAAGGTCTTCAAATTCAGTGATACTTTAGTTCACAGAATACAAATCTAGCCAAGTATGTACACTGGCATAGCTGTTTGTAGGGGAACTATAGTTCTCAGGATTACCAGGCAGATTTCCCCCATTTGGCCACAATAGAGAAATACATTGTAATACCCTTTGACAGAGCAAAAAAGAGAGGCACATGGGAATGACTCATCTAAACAGCTGGAAGAGGTCAGATGGGAGCTGCCAAATCCAGATCATCTCTACGCACAGGAATAGAAAAAGTTCTCTCTGGATGAGTAGCTAGTGATTTCACAATGTTCACATTCACATGACTTTTTAGAGATTCTTCACAATATTATACCAATGTTTATGAATATAATTCGTACAATCTGTATATGTTCAGGTACCAAATTAAATCAAATCACTTTTCAGAAAACAAAGAACGCAACATATTTGTAGCTAAGCTTCAAATCAAGACACATCACATTCTAGTGCTTAAAGGTACTAAAATAAGGTACCCTTTAGAATTCTCAGAGAACAACTGTCATCCCAGAAACCTCTGACATGAATAAATTCCTCTTGGAAGAATCTAAGACAAGTTGCACTTGCAAGTCTACATATTACTAGGTTACAAATGCAGATTCCATTTTGCTCTCTGCTAGTAAGGTTACAAGTTCTGGGCTGCAAAATTGAGGATGACCACTAGGTGGTAGTAAAATACTAGAATTTTCTATCATTTTGCAAAAACTAGTCCAGATCTCGTAGCCCTAGGGTTAGTGACAACCTTTTTAGGAAAAAAAAGGGAGAGCCCAAAGAATAAATCAAACATTTCACAGCAAAAGACAAACATTCAGCCCGTGCTTTGAAACATAGAACAGTGTTGTTAACAACAAGAAAAACCATAAGACACATAGTTATTATTCCTGATGAAATAAATTATTTGTAGCAAGTTTGTCGTTTTATATGCTTGTTATTCACTTTGAGACCTGGTCTGGAATGGTATGTGGCAATTAGTTACACATTAATAGAGTGATAATTGGAAGAAGTAAAAATTAACTTTATTAAATACCGGATGTAAAAATAGATTGGAATAAATTCCATTACAAAACTATAGAATACAACAACCCAGGTAATTTCCATGCCTTTTCCCCAGTAGCAGTAAGTTTTCAGCAATACTCAGCCTAAAAATCAGGCAACTATAAAACTGTTCCATAGTACAGCTACATGTGACCAACAGCAAACACATTCAATGCTTGTGAAATATAAAGCGCTTGCTAATATACAAGATGAAATTTATTTGTTCTTCCATGTCTGAACAACACTTCTTTCATCTCATCCCTAACTAACCACATCTGAGATACCCCTAAGTGGCCCTTAAGTGTTCTGATGCTAAACTGGTGCTTTTCCCACAGCAAACCGTGTCTTACCCTTCCATATGCGCTTAGTGTTCTTTCAAAAGTGCACCCCTGTAAGTTCATGCTGTGATTAACAAATGTCCTCCCCAAGGCTGGTGACAATTATAAACAGGGAGGAGAGCAAAGTGGCTTTACCTAACCTGCTCTGCACACCCAAAATCAGGACTCCACCATAGGACAGAAAGCAGGACAGGGATCAGCAGCAAGATAATAATGTAATGTAGTATTGCCATTACAGTTTATTGCTTACTCAAGATCAAGTGAATAATACTTAGATGAACTACACTGAAAGGCTTTAAGACTTCTTTTTATTATTATAGTAACACATCAACATGAAGTCGTAACTTTGACTTCTAAGTAGTTCAATTATTTTGACTATCACATCTCAAAGTAGTCATTTATGAATTAAAACAAAAGATGAGAAATAAATATTCAGGTTAAATCCAAAATCCAGTTGACTAGCCTTTTTATTTGTTCCACATTAACTCTAATAGAGCTGTTTCAAGAAATGATCTGGCCTTTTATTATACCATTCCTCTACTCCGCCAACATCTATGCTATGGCTATACCAGAATGGTAGGAATTTCCTTTGCCCTTTAAGGTAGACCAATTAGGAATATTATGTACATAAATCAGTACTACTTTTATTGTAAAGCTGCAGTAACAGAATCTTCCAAGTATGAATGTGTTTTCCCCCACCCACTTTCCCTTTATCTCCTTTCATTTGACCGTTTTCTTGGTAGCAGCTCTTCCTCCTGCCCTCAAGATCATTCCCTCCACACCTTGCTAGTAGTCTTGGGAGATTTAAACCTATCTTCCCTTATGAGGAGTCTGGAGTGATCATTCTAGGAGTTCATGGTCATCATAACAACCATGGACCTAATCCATGTTATTGAGGCTTGCATGTATATAAGAGATCACACACTAGATTTGTTTCTCACTTCTCAAAAACATAATCTGAAAGTGGGGAGTACTGAACTTCATCCCTTGTTAGGGACAGATCACTTTCTCATTGCTATGGAGTTTTGGGGAGAAACTCCCTTCCTCTCAGCCTTTAAGATAGGTCAAGTCAAGAAACTATTTCCAAGAACCTTTGGAACTCTATTGTTATAGAATATAACAATACAATATTGAATGCCTAGCAGTGTCTCTATCTCCTCATACCAAAAAGATTCAAGACATGGCAATTCACAGCATTTGGCAGACAAAACAACTCAGGTTCAAGAGATGACTCTTCATGCCAGGGGGTAGTGGCAATGCAGATAACTGGGGTATCATTTTGAGTCTGAGAGTTTTGAGGAAATCAACCAAGTGTTTATTTCTTTGAATAAGAGAGTGTTCCCATCATCTTAAAAGAGTTCATAGTGTCTCCCTGCTTAAGAAGCCTTCTCTATCAATCTGACTATTTTGAACAACTTTAGATCTATCTCCAACCTACTTCTTTTGGAAAAATATAGAGCAAGTGGTGGTCCTGCAATCACAAAGTGTCATAGATAGGATTACAGTATTTGGAATCTTGGTAGTCAGGTTTCAGACTTGGATCTGTACAGCATGGAAGATGCATTGGTCACACCTGTGGATGATTTATGGAGAAACCTGTATTGGGGGAGTAAAACTTTCCTGGTCCTCAGCTATCTTCCTCTTTCAGCTACCTTTAATACCGTACTATCAACCATTGCATTGTAAAGGAGCACCAAGTTACTTTTGAACAAAGCATGCAGCAACCATTACAAAAACATCAGCACAGCTCAGAAAGCAGGAGGGAGTGAAAGAAAGCAATTCCAAATTCTGGTTCACCCTTTATTCTCTTTGGTATTAGGGGGAGGGAGGGAAGGAAAGAGAAACTTTGATAGGCTTTCAAGATTCTGTTATTATAGCCTATATCTGACCTAATCTACCTCAGAGTGCTGATAGGTGTCCTTCTTGACCATCATTGTAGGACTCGAATGGGGGCACTATTCACCATTGTTGTCTTCCTTCATGAAAGTGCCGTTCCAGTTGGTAATGGTAGGGAGAGAGAGATCTGGCTGGAGACTTCTATTCTATGGGTGCCTCAGAAATCTCTCCTCCCTCTATAACAGTGATGGCGAACCTTTTAGAGACCGAGTGCCCAAACCGCAACCCAAAACCCACATATTTATCGCAAAATGCCAGGGCCGCATTAGCGTTGTAGTGCCCTCAGGGGAGGCATGGCCCACTGGGTGGGCATGGCTGCAGTTGTCACGGCAGACTGGGTGGGCATGGCTGGGGTGGGCATGGTCACCTCGATGTTGCTCATGGGGATGCCTGTGGGGGCCGGGCAGGGTTGGGGGAGATCCAGGGGGTCTCTGGCGGGTGGGACAGTGGGCAGGAGGCCCAGCATAGATGGGGAGGCACGCAATCCTAGCTGGGACTGGGGGGGCATGGCGCCGATGGGGATCCGGCTTTCCCTGCTCGGGGTGGCCTTTGGCTTGCTAGGTGTGGGCATGCTCTACCACCTCTACTCGAGCTTGCCAGCTGGCCGCTTCACCTTCTTTGTGCCTGATGGAGCTGCTGCTCTGGGCGGCGGCAGTGGCCTATTGGATCTGCGCAAGCTGCTGGCAGCGGTGGCATGTGTGCCCACAGAGAGGGCTCTGAGTGCCGCCTCTGGCACGCGTGCCATAGGTTCGCCACCACTGCTCTATAACTTTATAACAACTAAACTCTGCAGATCAGCCAGACATTCCTGCAATTTCTGAAGATAAATTCTTAGGAGAATTTAGATATTCTACTCTTAAACCATTCAGGATTTTATTGATTAAAGCCAGTATGTGAAATATTCACAGAAACAAACTAAAATCCAGTGAAGCTTTTTTTAATCTAGCAAGTTATTCAGTAGCTTCATGCAATATTCTGTATAAGTTGAAGGTCCTTTCAAAAACAGTTCCATGTAGAATAATTATAAACATTAAGCATACATATCAACAGAGAACAAGTAACTGTGGGGAGAGATTTCTTTCCACATTATCTATTGAAGTTGAGAAAGGGCACTCCAAAACAGCACTTTGAAAATGTTCTGTGCAAAATCTGATGACAAATAAGATTCTTCCCAATTGAGAGGGAAATTGTGGGTCTCCCCATATTTGAGATCTAGTCCTAGAGTGAAGGAACTTATTAATACCAATCTACCTTTGCCTCAAACTGTTCCTTCCAGATTCCAGTTCCTTGAGTACATTTCCATTTAGAGAGTTGCGCGAATATACTATTTGCAACTGGGAAAAATCAAATAATTTGTACGTATTTCTCTGGCTTTTATATTCAGGGAGATCCAAACTATATGTACATAAGAACTAATGCTTTGGTCATCTTCACAAAGCACTTCTCCTTAATTATATAACAAAAATGTGTATCTCACAGTATATTGCCAGACTCTTTGGCTCTCTGAGATTTGTCAAGCAGTCTCTTATGGACATCTGACAATTTGGGTGTCAGTTTACATTACAAATATTAAACAATTAAAACCATTATTGTAGGTGCATGTCTATGAAATTTAATTAATATCAGCCTATTGCTAAGTTTTAATACATGATTCCAGAGGGGTTTTGAGTGAAGGTTTTTTTAAAGTGATTTCCTTAAACTTTTGTTCCATAAAGAATGGTTTTTACAATGCATGTAGGATATCTGAAAAAAAGAGGCACTTGCTTCATCCAGAACTATCCACTTTGTACCATGTCATAGCATCTGAAATTGAAGAACATTATTTGGACGTCTTTGCGTAGTACCCAGCAAATGAATACTGCCTATTTTTGTAGGGGATAAAAGGCTCTTCCTGTCCCCGCAAAAGTAAATCAGATCCAAAACTCAACTTCACAAGAAGACTAGAACTATACTTTACTGTAGGCTAAAATAACAAAATTTCAACAGTCTGACTGTACTTCTCCTTCCTTCCCTCTTATACTTTAGTGAGTCATGCAGGGGCCAACCTGATTCCTGTTCCAAGGACTTAAGTAATACTTTTGTCTTTTTTGCTTACAAAATGCTTCTGAACATTTCTTCAAGTTCCCTTCCCTGACTGTGTGTGCATACAATTCACCCCTTAATTCTTAATTTCAACAAATGAATGGACCTGGTATGGATAAAATATTATTTATGTGCCAAACATGGTTCAGAAAACACCCTTTGAATTGTCTTCTGATTCTGCTTGGGATATTATAGTAATCCCTAGTTTGCCCAATGCAGAAAGTGTCTGAGTGATTGGAGCACACAAGGGGAAGGAGGAAGAGGAGGAGAATAGGAGGTTTATAAATCTATGGCATGTTCCCTACAGTCCAGCCATGGTTCTTACACAATATGCTGAGTCAAAACTAAGCAAATTCAAGCATATCTTAGTGTTTAGTAAGAACAAACCCAATATTTTATTTCTTTATTTTATTTTTATCTTTATCTTATTATTTTTTATATTTATTATTTTTATAAATAACTCAAGGTGGTAAACATATTTAATATTCATTCTTCCTCCTGTTTCCCCCACAACAACCCTGTCAGGTGGGATGGGCTGACAGAGAGTGACCTAGTCACCTTTCACGTCTAAGGCCAAAATAGAATTCAGTCTCCTGATTTCTAGCGTGGTGCCTTAACCACTGCACCAAACTGGTTCTATGATGTTTTATGTCCCATTGTTTCCTGCATGGCTTAGTGCAATGTGTACTCCCAGCAATTAAAGTACATTTTAATCCTCCCTTAGGCATGGAAGCCAGCTGGGTGGCTTTGGATCACTTTTTTTCAGCTCAATCTAACTCACAGGGTTCTAGTTGTAGGGAAAATAAGAATAGGAGTATTATGCACTCCACTCTGAATCTCACAAAATAAAGGCAGAATATAAATCTGATAAATAACTAGATTACTGTCAAGTAAGCGTTACTTAACATGCTATACAAGTCAGGTAATACTGCAGACTTTGGATTTCAATATCTTTAAAGCACAAGATTTCCATATTTTAAATTTTGAGCTGGATAGGGGAGATGTATAAATAGCAAATTCTAATTCTTTGGAATTCCTTTGGGAAATTATGTCCTTGAATATCCTCTTGTGTTACTCTAAATAGGGTACTGAATCTTATTCTTAATGTACTGCACATTCTCTATATTTTTCTAAAAGCTGAAAAGCAGAAGTAACTAAGTTCCACATACTTATTCTTACTAGCACGTACCTCACGGAAACTGAGCTTGCCATCAAAGTCTTCATCCACTTCCTTGATCATATTCTTCAGACCCAAATGTGTCTGAGGTGCACCAAGTTTCTCCATCATCAGCTTCAATTCCATAAGGTCAATGTATCCATCCTTTCCAGAGTCATACCTAAGCAGAAAAAGAAATATTAAAAGAACACTGTTATGCTACCTGGCTGACAAGGTGAAAAGTGCATACAAAACATAACAGAGTTCAAACTGACCAGTGTAAATCCCAAATATTCTGTCAAAATTAGTCCAAATACCACCCTCCAACCAGGGCCAATTTTGTGCATTGTTCAGCTAACAATTCCTACGTTTTATTTATCTCTTCCACCCCATAGTGTTACCTTAGCAGTTACCTCAGATTTGAAGCTAATCACTTCATATGACTCAAATTTGTCATTTGTCTGCTTTCTATGCAGAAAGAGAAATGATAGAGTATAGGGTTGGGATAGTTTTCTTTGTTAGATTTTTAAAATCCCATCTTTATTATTTTTATAAATAACGGTGGCTGGCCCAAAATCACCCAGACAGCTTTCATGCCGAAAGCAGGATTAGAACTCACAGTCTCCTGGCTTCTAGCCTGCTGCCTTAACCAATAGACCAAACTGGCTACACTATTTGATATTTGAAATACAGAGAGTCAGTTAGGTATAGTGATTAAGGCATCAGGCTAGAAATCAGAGACCATGAGTTCTAGTCCCACAATGGGCACAAAGCCAGCTGGGTTACCTTGGGTTAGCCACTATTTCTCAGTCTTAGGAAGGAGGACTTCTAAAAATGCTTGCCAAGAAAACTACAGGGACTTGTCCAGGCAGTCTCAAAGAATCGGACATGACTGAATGGAAGGGGGGGAAAATACCTGAAAACATGGTATTTGAAACATCATCTGCATAAGTAAGCATACCATCTGAGATAAAAAATGAAGCACAGCCCATCACTCATACATAACAGAAAAAAATGTCTTTCCTTGGTCTAATTAAATCCTATTCATCCCTTAGTCCTCAATATGGTATTATTCTTTTAAATAGAGTGATTTAAAAAAAAGAAACCCTCAATATCATGCAAATCTTAACTGAGTCTAGAAAAGATTGACAGGAAGCGGAAAGGATTCATCCAGTCTTGATGTGACAGTTGGCGGGAGACTTGGGACAAGGAGATGGCTTTAAAAGGAACCCAAAATTGCACTAAGCAAGATAGCCATATTACAAGATAGCCCTGCAATGAGAGCCATTGTGGCGCAAAAGAGTGCTTCAGGTGCTGGCCTTTCCCAAGCTCTGAGGTAAAAAGAAACTGTGCACCTTATCTGTTCATATAGTAGAAGTTTGTATACAATAATAAACATAATTTTATTGTCATCTCAACTCCACGAAAGCTTGGATTAATTACTGTCCTTATTCATCCTCAGACAGGCATATGTAAAAGCAAAAAAAATCAGAGAAAAAGATCTATGCAACAATTGCAAAAAATGATCCAGATATGCATAAAGAATTTTAGAAATCATACATTCAAAAAATATTAACCTTTTAAAAAACACAGGCATTTATTTTTGAAAGAAACACCATACTAGTTTTTTTATTATGATTTCTTCTTAAAAATTTCCTTTGTGGATTTTAAAGTGCCTTCTCTCAATTTGAGAAAATTGAAAAAATGTTTCTTATTATTGAAAACTTTGGCTTCTTGATTTAAAATGTTAACAAAGAATCCTATATCTACAACATAATTAGCACATGCACATAGATTAGCTTGTGGGTTTCTAGATGAACTGAAATCTAAAATTGGATGATATAAAGTTTTGCAACACAAGAGCACTTCACATACATAAAATTCCTTGCCACTGGCAGCAAAAATAAGATGAATCATTACTAAATTTTTATTGTTCCTCTTTAGTCTGCAAGTCCCTTTGGCTACCCACCCCCACTTCCTGTTACCGTAAAAAAAAAATGAATCTACAAAGAAAAAACCAGTTTTGTAGATAAGAAGGGCTGATTCACAAGAAATAAAAAAGAGCCAAGTGGATCAGGGAACAATTAAGAAACACAGATAATATGCACAGTCTGGGGCAAACATCCTAGGAGTCATAAGAAAAATCAGACTGGGAAGTCAGGTATTATTCTTAATCTTTCAGATGTTTGAAACAGAAATATATTTTAGGAGAGAAAAAAGCCACAATTAACTACTTTCTTTTCAGGGCTCTAATTATGACTAATAGGAAATTTATTAAACTGTTGATTAATTTTTAAAGCAACTAATATATTTTTAATGCAAATAAGAGAAAAACAATCTAAAATAAACCCCAAAACTGATACTAAAATCCATTAAAAATCTGGCAAAAGACATGCAGCTCTTTTAGAAACAGATTTTCTAAATACTAAGAGAGCAGGATCCAAATGTAACACAAAAGCATACTGGCAGCAATGCCAAAGGAGATTTTCTTTTGCTTGTTATAAAGACAAGGTTTTTGACAGCAGAAACATTTTCGAAAAAGCTTCTTCTGCAGAACTTAATGCCTGGGCATATTTATAATGGGAGTGGTGATCCTTTAAACAATTATCCTTTTAACAGCCTTAAGTCATTTAAGGCTTTTAAGTTCAATGCTCCACTACAGAAATTGTGCCCTATCAGCAAGTGGTAATCAATGCAGATCCTACATTAAAGGTATATGATCCTAGTACCTTGCTACTAGTAAACAGCCTAGTTGTCACCAACTGCAACTTAGAGACACTTTTCCCTAATACTATCACTGCCACAATTGCTACTGATGAATCCAGTCACAACTGAAAATCAATGAGCACTTCCAGACTGTAAACCTCTTCTTTTGGGGAAAGTACAATTTCATCCAAAACTGGCTGAACCTCAAACTCCAAAATCAGATTTTTATTTACAAATGTGTGTGCTATTTGCTCTCCCTCATCCAGCCCATTATCATACAGAGGCAATGTGCAAGAGTTTATGGATTGCTTACTGGTCATTAATAAGAAAGAACAGCCACCAAGAAGAAAACCAACTCTCCAGTCCAGTTTCTAGCACAGATTATTCACCAAATAACCAGAAAAATGTCAATATAATATCCTGACTGAGAGTCCAGATAATCTGTATGCCTCAGCTGTATAACTAAAAGATGACTATTTCTTTTTCAGTCACCTTTTCCAGAAATAGAATAATTGAGACTGGACTATAATTGTACAGATTTCGTGGGCCAAGTGAGAACTGTATCAGAGATACAGTACTAGTTTCCTAAAATGGGCTTTAATCTGTATTCAGTTTGATCTGTCCCAAGAATTCTTCGATCAGATGATCCATTTCAACACTCTCAGGTGCCTAGTAAATCAAATAGTTTATTCCACTTGGTGAGAGGGAAAATGTCACTTGGGAGCAATACTGTCAACCACCTGAGCTATCTCTCTATTCCACAAATCAGCTGGGGCTTTGTTCAGTATGACTGAAAAATAAGAAATTCCCCAAATTTAGAAAATCCAAATCTGTCAGACACATGGTTCAGATCATTTTAACAGAATCTTCACCCTGAAGAGGTTTATTACCTGCAGTGTAAATTGACCAGGGATGAATTGTCTATAATAATGGAATCTATAAAAAAAACTTTTCCAAGTTTAGATCATAACTGCACTGAACAGAATACAAAATCCAGCATGTGTCTTACTGGTTGCATAGACTAGAGGCAAGTATAGTCCATAGTGGTCCTAAAGGATATAAAATCCTAATCCATTCCTAATTGTGCAACTTCAGCAATCCTCAATGGAAAGGAGGTTAGGGTAATACATTGTGTCATGTATGTGTTTCACTTTGAGAGCGGGCAACTAAATTTCATTTTTTGATGTGTGCCATTGTGCCCAGTAAAAAAAATGACAATAAAGGTTATCTTATCTTCTCTTATTTTATCTTCTCTTATATTTATGGGTTAAAATAAGAGAATAAAAGAGAATACAAACAATATGGAAAAACAAAAACAATAACAGAATTAACAACAACTAAATACCAGCAATCAATACATTGCATTGGGACAGAATACACATGACCAACAGTCATAATCAAAGACCAAAATACAATATTCAGGAATAGATCACTTCAGAGCAGGGGCAGGGCTGCAAGGACTTCAGAGGGAATGCTATCACACAAGACAGACACAGTTATAGAGTAGGAATGTCTTCTTGTTCCTACAGGATGATAATGGTCAACACTGGGATCTGGATCTCATTAACTTTACCTGATCTAAAAACAATAACAAATGATCTCAAAGATAAGCATGTCCTAAGTCGTGAAGGCATTACAAATGGAGGACAATCTTTAACTGCACCTAGAAAACCATAAGTAGCCATTGCAGCTTACATGGGTAAATTCAGAAACAAAAATAACTACCTGCATAGCCACATTCTGGGCCATGGTAACCTTCAAATGGTCTTTGACCTCCATATTCAGCACATTGCAATACAGGTAGTCCCTGACTTTCGGTCAATCACATAGCAACAGGGCTACTTACCACAGAGATTTGAAGTTCTGACAACTGCTGACCCCCCCTGATTATGTGATCACATTTTGGGCACTTGGCAACTGGCCTGCATTTATGGCCACTTGCAGCATTCTGTGGTCACATGACATGATTTACAATGTTTTCCCCCCAGAAATGGGCACTTACTTGATGTTTCCAGCAAAAAATGTCCATCGCAGACAATGGACTCACTTAACAACTGCTGTGTTCACTTAACAATCACTTAATGACCGCTGCAAAAAAGGTTGTAAAACCAGGTGCGCTCATGTAGTAACTCACTTAACAAGCGGCACAACTTATTACCATAATTTTAGGCTCAATTACAATCATAAGTCGAAGACTACCTGTAGTTTAAACAGAAGTAAATAAGCTATGGATGGTTGTAAGAAGGATTACGTGATCTAGATCATATCTCAGTTCCACCTGGGGAAGAACAACTCCAAAGGATACAAACAGCCAGCCAGTTGCAATGCACTCCCTCCTTATATTATATTTTATACCTCCATGTGTGCATTGTAACTGTTTTTCAAAACTTGCCACATTAGCAAATTTTCTAAAGCTTTTGAGGATTGTTATCACTTAGTTCATGGTTTAGAGTCTAAAGCAGACCTGGGCATTCTACTCCGCATGGACCAGAGCCGCCTCTTTGGCTATCCCTGTCCGGCCCAAGGCAGTGGCCTCAGCCTACTGGTGCACTCCTCCACAAGTCTCAGGAAAATTAATTGCCCACTCCTTCTCTGAAGTCAGGTGATAAATAATCACATAGTAGGGATACAAGTAACTATTACAGTTTATTGTTACATTTTATGATGATGCCTCCAGTTCAAAAACATGGACATGAATAAGTTCAGTAAAGATAATCGGCTATATTCTGCCCAAAAGATAGATAGCAGATATGAATCTCAACTATCAGATAAGAATGTCAACCATGCCAAATTCTGTAAAAGTAAAACACAATGAGTCTGAACACTTGGAGAACACACAGAAAAATAGGATACTTTTTTTTCTTATCACAATGACGCATTTGCAATGATAGAGGAATTATAGTAAGGCATTTCCTATATTCAAAGACGGGCTGTAACACAGAAGTAGTCACTACAATCCCAGGAAATTTTGTTCTCATTCTCTCTCCGCCTACTTGGTCACTGCCCAAATCAAAATTACTTTCACAAACAAAAACTACGAAAGCAAAGTCTGGCATCCTGCCACTCTGAAAAAGAGGTTTTTATGGGAGCTGCATGAATTGTAAGGCAGTTTTGCGAGAACAGCAATAGCTCCAGAAGGGTTAACTGACTCAGGATCCACAGCCATGGGAGCAGTCTCTCATATCCATCATTCCAGCACAGAAACAACACAAAGCAAGGATTGTGAGAAACTGGGTCTTGCCAGCAGTGGGTTGAGATGGCAAAGCATTGCTCTATCATAGTACTACAATAGGTGTTCAGTATGCTGTGCCAGATCTTTTCTTCAAAGCATAGCTTTCCAAAGTTATACTGCCTCAAAAAGCAAAGTGGCTACAGAATATTCAATCTGTTCTCAATTCAGCAAGAGCAAGCCATAGCTGAAACAGCTCAGCAATACAAACACAAATTAAAGGAGCACTTTTTTCTGAGACCATTTTAAAAAGTACAAATCTAGCCAGTGAGCTTATTGAGCAAGGAAGACAAACTTGTTTTTCGAGACAAGAAAGAGCTCAATGATAACCTAAGTAAAGGGTGAAGATTTCATCATACCTCAGTAGCAGCATTCAGCCATCCATTTTCTCTTTTTAATCTAAACTATTTTTACTTGGATTAGTAATTTTACACTTCTTTTCATACTAAACCTTTAATACATGTAAGACAGGATATGTCAAATAAATAAATGGAAATTTTATAATTTATTGTATTTCCTTCTCTTACCATAAATTGCCTATGAGAATATCTGAAACAATAAACTACAATTCATTATCCTTAGTACAGGCAGCTGTATTGCCTATATGATAGAGGCCATATAGAAGAGAATGCCTCTTTGAGTTTCAAAAAAGGTAGTTATGAATTCCATAGATGAAATAAATTGCAATCAAGTAAACTTGAATAAGTGGGGCATGTTAACTCTTCCTTAATGTTGCTCACAATCCAAGAAACTCATTCTAGATGACCCATATCAAGTTAAAAAATGCCAAGGCGTCTAATTGATAATACTTAAAAACATATTTGCCCTCTGAGAATTTTAACAAAAAGTCAAAATTTGGAGGGGGGAGAAACAGTACTGTAGAACAATTGAATTATTGTGGAGGAGGAAGTGAGTCTAATAAAATATAAAAGCAAAATTAGAATTTATCACAGTTTAACAACCCTTAACAGTTCAACAAAAAATCTTTACCTTTGTTCAATACATAACACACAGTTTCTAAGAATGGTAAAAAGTGACAAGCCAGTAGACAGACTTGTTTCATCATATTCTTTCCTTTTTTTTTTTTTCTTGGTTCCTTGGAGTTAGTTTTTGACTCCTGGTGATCTCCTGTACAAGTCCCAGCAGTTTTCTTGACAAGATTTCAGGAGGTTTGCCATTGCCTGCTTCCTAGAGCTGAAAGAGCAACTGGCCCAAAGTTATCCAGCTGGCTTTAGGACTAGAAATCATGGTCTCCCATTTCTAGCTTGGTGCCTTAATCACTATACCAAAGTGGCTCTTATTTCTTTTCTTAGAGGAAAATATAACTGTTAAAAGAAATTTAAGAAATTAAGAAGGAAGTTTATATTTAATTGGTTTAATTGAAACAAAAGGCTGTAATTATAAGATGTTTAGTTTAAGGATATATGAAGGCTACATGAAATTCTGACATAATGACATAAATAATCAAAAGCAAGAGATTTGAAGCAGTAAGCCATTTGTGAAGGAGTTTCATGTAGAAGTTAAACCACACAGAAGAAAACAATTGAGCCCTGTGGAACCATAAACAGACCAACCAGGGGTTCAGTTGCTTTTCCCTCATTACCAGTGACTGAATCTTAAGTAGGAACATGACATTGTAAAACAGTACTTCCACTCCTAACCCTGGGAGATAGTTCAAATGATTATCATCTCAATGGCACTGAATGCCATTGAGAGATCCAATAGGAGTAGGAGGGCTATACTTTCCTAATCAAGTTTTCCAAGATGGCCTATTGAATTTCAGTCCCATTCCTGGATATGAAACCCAACTGAAACCGATCTACATAATTTGCTTCATTTAAGATTCTTTGTAGTTGTAGTCTTACCATCTTATCCACAAACTTTTCCAAGAAGAGTGTATACTGATTGGAAGCTATTTAGCCTGGTTGAATCAGGAGATGACCTCTTTCAAAGTGGTATATTACCCACCCACCCACCCTCTTTCAGATGAGCATTTACTACCTCTAATCCTAAAGTATATGATTCACCCAGCTTCCCAAGTTCTGCCATCTGTGTAGACATAGATATACCCCACAGATAGCAGAATTCATTTTCAAGAATCTATATTCTCTCAAAGAACAAAGATAACCCCACAAAATGTTGCCTGACTTATCCAACTTATTTCTGTAAAAGTGGGATCTACATCAGAGCAAACACAATAAATTGTGTTGATAAAATGTTTTGTAAACATAACTCAGCAGCCTCAAGATATATTATCCTATCTATCCTTCCCTAGTAGGGTATAAGGCAGTGATGGCAAACCTTTTAGAGACCGAGTGCCCAAACTGCAACCCAAAACCCACTTAGGTATCGCTGGGTGGGCGTGGCCCATTGGGTGGCCGTGGCTGCGGTGGTCATGGCAGATGGTGGGCGTGGCTGGGGTGGGTGTGGCCACCTCAATGTTGCTCGTTGGGAGGAACTATTTGCAATCTGCCAGCTTCTCCATAAAGTCATTGGGGACCCCCGCACAGAGAGCCCTGCTACCACCGCTCCCCCCACCCCCACGCGGCACCTTTCCAGCTCCGATGCGTCACTTCCTCTGCCACTGTGTGGGACTAAAAATAAAGTTCAATCAATCAATTCCAGCTTTGCAAGATCTTTTTTCTTCCCACGAGAAGTTGAAATTGATTGATTGAACTTTTTTTTTCTTTGCACACAGCGGCAGAGGCCTAAAGCGAAAAGGTTTTATAAAACCCAGCTTAAAAAGCCACTTGGCCGGGGAGATTTTGATGCAGGTTGCTCATGGATGGGACTGAAGGCCTAGGACTGGGGCGATGGCGCACGTGCCCACAGAGAGGGCTCTGCATGCCGCCAGTGGCACGCATGCCATAGGTTCGCCACCACGGGTATAAGGCATAACAGCTGCTATTGGACAATATTCAATCAAGGCAGCGAGAGAAAAAAATTACTGGCATTTTGCTAGTCTCATCATGTAACACAGGTTCGAAACCGGGCTTGTATCTTTATATAGTAATATTTATTCTTCATTTTCCAACAAATAGGTTAAGGCATTATTTCTGCTATTTCATATCCAGAGCTCCTTATTAAACTATGGAGTGCCCCAGGAACTATATTATTAGCATACTTTATATTGCCACATATTTCAAGACATTGCATAAAAATGATATGCCACATACAACAAAGATAGTGTTAGTAATTTATGTATATTTTATTCATTATTTATTAAATTTATATGCTGCTCATCTCATTGCTCACTGTATGTGGTGAGCTTTATAGAGTAGAATTCAATGCAAAGTGCTGCCTGCTAAGAGGTGAGAAGCCTGAACACTAGAAAGAAAGGTTAGGGCATGGGTCGGCAACCTGCGGCTCCAGAGCCGCATGCGGCTCTTTGAGCCATCTCCTGAGGCTCCGGAGCCTCCTCCGCCATTTGCAGAGAGAGACAGAGACAGAGAAAGGCACTTGCGCTTCCCCTCTCTGTCTCTCTCTCTCTCATGCGGACTTTCCCCCTCGCAGGGCTGACTGGCCCTGCGCCCGGGTGCCCCGCCCCCTGGGAGAAGAGCAGCCAGGAAGTCCCTTTCCCGGGCTGGCCCCGTCCGAGGCGCACGTGGCTGGGGAGCCGTGCAGGGAAGCCCCGGGATCCCCGCTGGGAGCGGCCCACCGGAGCCTCCGCTGAGCGGGCCAGCCCTTCCGCAAGCCACGGCCCCGAGGGAGAGCAGCCCCTGCGATGCCCAGCCGGCGCGACCATTGGCCAAGCAGCAGCAGAGCCGGAGACGGATGGTCAGTGGCGGGGGGAGGGAGGGGGCTCCGAGTCCACGGAGCGCCACCGCGAAGCGGCCGTGGGGCATCACTTCCTGGGCCGTCCCCGGGCCGCTCCCTGGGCAGCCGAGCCGGCCACGCGTCTCCCCGGGCCAGGTGGCAGTCCCAGCTGGGCCGGCGGCCGGCGGGGGCATCACTCCCTGGGCCGTCCCCGGGCCGCTCCCTGGGCAGCCAAGCCGGCCACACGTGTCCCCGGGCCGGGCGGCAGTCCCGGCTGGGGCGGCAGCCGGCGGGGGCATTGCTCCCTGGGCCATCCCCGGGCCGCTCCCTGGGCAGCTGAGCCGGCCACGCCTCTCCCCGGGCCGATCCGTGGTGCCCCGGGTGCCTTTCCGCGCCTTCTGCTGCCTCCTGCCCCCCCACACTTGGCCTTCCCGGGACCTCCGCCCATTTTCCCACGCCTGGAGCAGGAGAGGAAGCGCTGTTTTCCGGGCATTGGAAGGGGCTTCCCCCTCCCAGCCCCCCATCCACCGGGGCGGGGGTGCTCCTCTGGACCGGGACCAAGGCTGTGCGAATCGCAGTGCGCCTCTTTTCCCGCCGCCCAGCCTGGCCCTGCTCGCTCTCCTGCAGGATTTGGCCCTGGAAAGGCCGGGCTGGCCGGCCGGCCGGCCGGGGAGGCCAAGCAGCCCCGGCGAGGGAGCCGCTCCCGCCCCGTGGCCGGCTGGCCAGGAATCCCGTCCGGCTCGGCGGGGAGCTCGGGGGCCGCCTGACTGCTGCGGGGGTGTCCACGTCAGCCGCCTCCTGGCAGGCCTGCTAATTGTGGGCTCCCGGCCGGCTTCCTCCGTGAGTCAGGCGCCCAGGACTCCGCGGAGTTGCCCAATTGCATCCCGCGAGGGCCCGACTGAGCCCCAGCCTGACTTCCGAAACGCCGCTTGCCCGTATTCTTTCTTCCTCCTAGGGGAGGTTGCGCCTCGTGGCCCAATTATTGTGGGCGTCGTTGTTGTGCGTCTAATCACCAAACAACCACATGAAACGGTCACACCTTTGACCCGACAAGAAGCTGGGCGTTATTCCAGCGTGGTCACTTAATTTGGATGCTTCTGTTGTTTTTATTGGTTTTGCTGTCATTTCTCTTTTAAAAAGTTTTTAGCATTTTTAATTGTAATACATTTTTGAACTGTAAGCCGCCCAGAGTCACTGAAAGGGGCAACCAAAGATATTGAGGGGAGAGGAAAGAGAGAAAGAGAGAGAGAGAGAGAGAGAGAGAGAGAGAGAGAGAGAGAGAGAGAGAGAGAAGAGAGAGAGAGAGAGAGAGAGAGAGAGAGAGAGAGAGAGAGAGAGAGAGAGAGAGAGAGAAGAGAAAGAGAGAGGGGAGAGGAAAGAGAGAAAGAGAGAGAGGTAGAGGAAAGAGAGAGAGAGAGTGACCCTTTTGACATCTAAAATGAAGATAACACTGCATATATCCTTTTTTACATTTTATATATATATATATATATATATATATATATATATATATCATAAAGGTAAAAAAGGATATATGCAGTGTTATCTTCATTTTAGATATCAAAAGGGTTTTGCAGCTCCCAGTGTTTTGTTTTTGGTGGGAAACTGGTCCAAGTGGCTCTTTGAGTGTTTTGGGTTGCCTACCCCTGGGTTAGGGAGATGGTTCTAGTCTGGAAAAGTTTTTGCCATCTTGCTTTTATTGATAGCAATTACAAAGAAGACAACATTTTTTAACAGCTTAGCTTAGTAAAAAGATTGCTCTAAAATTATCAAAGGTAGTAAAGCACAATTAACATATGAATTCGTTGCCGAAGAATTTTTTTAATGAAAAGGAATGTCTTTTCCCCCACAACCAACACTCTGTGAGGTACATTGGGCTGAAGAAAGTAACTAGCTGAAAGTCATGAATTTAGTTTTCATAGCTAAGGAAGGACTAATATTCAGTCTCCTGGTTTTTAGCCCAGCATCTTAGTCACTACACCTAAGTGGACTATCATAGCACTGTTCACATACATGGCAAATGTCTCACAGAAGACCTGGATCAGATACACAATAAAGGATTTCGGTTAGAAGGCAGAAGCTGATATATGTTAGAAAATCATGGGTTTAATTCTTCAGTGGAAGTTCAGCGGAGGTTAATGCTTTGCTTTGGATATCTGCCCTGAGCAGATATGGCCTAATTGCTCCTCCTTCCAAATCCATGATGAGGAAAATAAAAACCAGAAAATTTTCACCCAATCTACAAATAACATGAGCTAATTGGAAATACAGCGAGATGCTGGAGAGCACAAGATTTGGGCAGATAGTTTCAAACAAAAGATAAACAGGTGAATATGTGCATAACTTTAAGGGAAACTTATTTTATGCAAAGCAAATTTTAAAGTCTAATTAGGATAGGAGAAATTAAGATAAAAAGAATTGCAAGAAACCAAGGTAGGCCTATGGATTATGAAGAAAAAAGATCTAAAATCCACAAAAAGGCATACTTATTATGGCTAACCAGAAGGTTTTAGAGTAAGCTTTCACGTTCTCCAGAATTTTTCATTGGTCAATACAGATAGTCCTCAACTTATGACCATTTGTTTTGCGACTATTTGAACTTACAAGGCACTCGGTACAGCATTCCTAGGGGTCATATGATTAAAATTCAATCACTTGGCAACCAGCATATATTTACAACAGTTGCAACAGTCAAGGGAACTCCATTTGTGACCTTCCCAGATGGTTTCCAACAAGCAAAGTCATAGGGGGAAGTTGGATTTGCTTAACAACTGAATGATTCACTTAACATCTCCAGTGATTCAATTAGCCACCATGGCAAAAAAGGTTGTAAAATGGGTGAAACTCACTTAACAACAATCTTGCTTAGCAACGGAAATTATGACTCTATTATGATTGTCAGTTGAGGACCATCTATATTTATTATTTAAAGAATTGCAATATATAATCTGAAATTCCTGCATGAGAGTGGTGGTGTCAGTGCAGAACTTCAGTATATGCTTGAATTTTCAGTTAAAATACTTTTTCTTTCAACGGGTCAGTTGAGATAATGGATAGGAATACAATATCATACTATTATCCCTTTTCCCGGCCTGAAGTAGAGCTGAAACTATTTAGATTTTGGTTGGAGGATTTAATACATTCTATATATAATTCAAAAGAGCTGTTTCATCAAACAAAAAGGTTAGGGAGCTGTAGTAATATAAGGGCATGTTTATATACATTTCTTTTTCTCACATATTAATACTCTGTCTCTCTAAATACAGATTTTGATTGAAAGAATTGCAAGGTACACCGTAACAATAATTAACAACTCAATCAATTAAATAGCAGAATAATCCTTCTAAAAATATATTGCTTTTTACTAGTACATTTGCCAGACTGCTGATAGCTATGAATAAAGCTTACTGAAATAGAAAATCCAGTTCCCTTTTTGATTTGATTTTTTTTCATGTTTCTTACTAGATTAACCGAGAAAGAACTTCATACCACAGAGACTAGCTGACTCAAAGAGCACAAAGACAAAGGAGAGAGACAAGCTACAGCACAAGAGATTGGATCATAGCCAAAAAGAAAATAAAAAGATGAAGTATGGCTCCACTCCAAAACTATGCAGTAATACAACTGCATAGAAAACAAAATCCATATCTAAGTTCCATCTAACTCACTCCCTATTCCTTAAGTGGGTGTGTTTGTTGACTGTGTATCATATACAAGGGAAACTACTGCTCCCAGAAAGCAGGTCTTACTGACTGCTATAAATGCTGCACCCAAAACTAGAATTTTGTATCAGATCCCAAAGACAGTATTTATTTCACTTGACTTTGGCAAAGAAATACTAGTGTTCCTTTCAAATGAGCTGTAATTTCTTCTTGCTTTGTTTTTATTCACATTAAAGAAGAGGCTAATTTTCTTTGGCAAAAGGCCTCCAGCTAATCAAACTGTTCATACTGAGAACTGTTACTGTAATTATATTGCTAATTACTTATTAGTCATCCTCATGACCAATCCAAGACATCTGAACTTCACCAAGATTATGCATCCATAGTCCCAGTTCTGAGATGGCACATGAGGAATCTGTGTGCATATTTATCCCTTGTTGTCTCAACACTTCCTTTTTTTTTTCAAATAAGCATGTCAAAAATATTTTTAAAAGGTATAATATACAGCAAATAGATTACAGCAATTCAAATGCCTAGCCCTTATTTAAAGATTAACATGTTATCTTCATTCACAATTTCTGTATGACTGAGGCATTCCTAAGTTCATAGTCATGGACCTGCTATGATTACATGCAATCTAATATGTCACTAAAAATGAAAGAAGTGCTGCTCATTCAAACTCTTTTCCTGCTTATCACACTTGAGAAGAAACAGAAAAACCAAGTTATTTATCATATTCTTATTACTTAAATATACCTATAAAATATGTTCTTCAATCTGCCTTAAGTACCATCTTGTTATTCAAAACAATTAAAAAAAAGTTTGTCCACAGAACCTATGTTCTGAGAACAGAAAATGAAAGTTTTAAATATAAATTTTATGTAACTATTCCAGCAGAAATATACCAGGACCAGTAAAAGCACTAGAAGTATCATGCATAAATGACAATGGATCTGTATTAGGAATATTACAGAGAATAAAGCCTATTTTCTTATGAACAGAAATATTTATGTTGAAACTACAAAAGCTGCTAATGTTTAAAAAAATAAGCAAACTCTCCACATTCTGCTAAATTAAGATAGTATGACTAATAGAGAAATCATCACTATGCTGTGACTTAAGAGCCTAATTGATGCAAAATTTTGTGAATTATATTACAAGGCTCTTCCATAAACCAAAAACTAAAGAAGACTCACTGTAAGGTTACCACTGTAGCAATCATCAGTTTCTTATTCTACTGTTTACATTCTTTATAAACTAAACTGTCCCATGAATACTTTAAAAAGACAGAGATTCAGGTATGTAGCCCTGAATCAAAGTGGCAATGCCCTTGACTATTTCAATATCAAGCACCATCATGGTCCATTGTAGAATGAGCAGAAATCATAATCTGAAATTTTTGGTAACGTTTCTGATTTTCAGACAGCAAAGTATTATTGCACATAGTGTACAATTTGGTTCTGGAACTTGCTGGCATGGCCAACAATCAACAATACAGTTGTTGTTTTTTAAAGTAAACATGGTTTAATGTTAAAAAATTTATTTTTATTGTTGTTGTTGTTGTTGTTACTACTACTATACCTTCAGAACTGAAAATAATGTTGATGAATAGTCCCAGGGACTAAAGTGCTCCAATTACAGGGCTCTGTTATCAGTAATCTCTTCTAAGCTGATCAGGTTGTTAAATTTAGGGCAAGTTGAAAGTCCAAATCTCACCTATCACCATTTCTTGAATGCAAAAATGGATGTTGCCTTTCACCCACTCCAAGCCCATCACAAATTCACCTCTCCAGTCAACTGTTGAAGCTGTGCTTCAAAATTACTTTTGCCACCTTAAGTTTTTTTTGCTATTAATCTATTGTGCTTTATTCCAATTTAGCAAAATTTCCCACTATAATCAGAAATAGTGCCTGTCATGTCCCCTCTCTTCCAGCAGTTGCATGCCACCCTATATGGCCATTTCATCTTGGATTGCTATGTTCCCTGCTACTCAGCAGCTTCCTTTTTAATTCTTCCAGTTAATTCAGTGAAATTCTATAAAAACCATGGAGTCCAATAAAGTGTCATGGCCATTGTTTTCTCCAGCTCTTCCACCAACATACCTCCATTCCACCCTTAACATCTCCCAAGAGGGCACCTTTTTGTTTTCTACCCACTGTACTTTCCATTTTTTTAAAGAAATGAACAGCAATCACCTTTAACCTGTGGCTAGGAATTTTGGAATAAAGCTGTAAAATTCCAACAACTCTAGATCTTTTCTTTTATGGACTTGAACTGTCAGTATTTCACTGCCACAAGGTTTCCATACACAGTTAAATGAAAGGGGCGTTGTCTTACCTGAACGCCTTTTCTCAGCATGACGATGGAGAATCCACCAATGGGTTTGGACTATCTTCCTGCCCAATAAGAGACTAGGTTTGCCAGAGTTAACACACCTCCTGCTGGGCTGATGATCCCAGACACGACGAAGGCGAAGCTGCTGACAAGGGACCAATGTGTTGGCTCTCTTTGCCCCTAACACAGGACCTGACAGTCCTAAGGGGATGGGCGTGAATTCTCCATCGTCATGCTGAGAAAAGGCGTTCAGGTAAGACAACGCCCCTTCTCCAGCATGATGATGGAGAATCCACCAATGGGACATACCAAAGCTGAGCTGTCCCTATGGGAGGGAATCAGTCAGGGCCTGTGTCCCACTTGATGATGCCACTTGCTGGAGTACTCTCCGGCCAAACGATGCCTCCGCGGAGGCGAATTTGTCCAGCCTGTAATGTCTCACAAATGGGGAAGGCGAGGACCAGGTCGTCGCCCTGCAAATATCCCCAATGGGCGCCTGCGTAGCCCACGCCGCCGATGTAGCGGCGCTGCGGGTAGAGTGAGCAGTGATACAGCCTGGCAGTGGCAGGGACTGTGCCTGGTAGACTTTTGCAATGCAGGACCTGATCCATCTGCCCACAGTGAATGTTGAGACTTTCTTCCCCATTGAAGAAGACTGGAAGGAGACAAAAAGCGCTTCCGATTTGCAGAAGGTTGAAGTTCTCTTGATATAGTGGCGTAACGCCCTACGAACGTCCAAGGTGTGCCACTGGCGTTCTAAGTTGTGAGTAGGCTGGGGACAGAAATTCGGTAGGACCACCTCTTGTGCCCTATGGAACAATGAGTTCACCTTTGGTACAAAGGCCGGGTCCAGTCGGAGGACTACTCTATCGCTGTGAAAGACGCATAGGTCCTCCCTGACCGAGAGAGCAGCCAGCTCCGAGATGCGTCTAGCGGATGTGATCGCAACAAGAAAGGCCACCTTCATGGACAAGAACTGTAGTGAACAGGTCTTGATAGACTCAAACGGTGGCAAGGTAAGGGCCTGTAGCACCCGTGGGAGATCCCAAGAGAGATAACGGTGAACCACGGGAGGTCTGGTGTTGGTCGCACCCTTGAGGAAGGACTGTACCAGTGGGTGCTGGGCCAAAGGAATGGAATCCTGGCACATGAGTACTGTGGAGAGAGCCGCCAGTTGTCTGCGGATGGTATTGGGCGACAAGCCCTTGTTGAATCCCTTCAGCAAGTATTCAAGGATGTGCGGGATAGTGACAGCCGAGATGTCAAGGCGATTCCTGGAACACCAGGCACAAAAGCTCTTCCACGAGGAGTCATAAATCCTGTTAGTGGAAGGACGTCTGGAGGCCTGAATCAGGGAGATCACTCCCTCTGAAAACGAGTCCCGTGTTAAGAGCCGCCGCTCAAGTGCCAGACGGCTAGTTGTAGGCCCTGGGGTTCTGGGTGTTGTAGAACCCCCTGACTGAGAGTGACCTGATCTGGGGGAATCTTCCACCGTGGAGAGAGGGAAAAGTCCACTAGGTCGGCAAACCACGGCCGTCTCGGCCAATGTGGGGCAACCACTATGATCTCCACCCGTTCCTGCAGAATTTTCCGGATGAGAGCCGGAAGCAGAGGAAGAGGGGGAAAGGCATAGAGTAGACCTGTGGGCCAGGGGCTGCGGAGCGCGTCCGTCCGCTCCGCTCCTAGGGACGGAAACCTGGAGAAGAATCTCGGGAGTTGGGCATTTGCCGGAGAGGCGAATAGATCCACCACCGGAGGCCCGAACCTCTCCGAAATCTCCCTGAACAAATTGGGATGCAGGCGCCACTCGGAGTGGTCTAATGTCGACCGGCTCAACGAGTCCGCCTAAAGGTTCGCCTGCCCAGAAATGTGCTCCGCCTTTAAGGAGGAGAGTTTGGTTTCCACCCAGGAATCTAGTGACCGTGCTTCGGACATTAAGGTCCTGGAGCGAGTGCCGCCCTGCCGTTTCACGTGGGCCTTTGCTGCCACGTTGTCTGTGAGCACTAGGATGTGTTGTCCCACCACCTTGTCACTGAAGCGAAGCAGTGCCAGATGAATGGCCCTGAGCTCCAGCCAATTTATATTGTGACTGAGGTCCGTGGGCGACCATCGTCCCTGTGCTAAGTGACAACCCAGGTGTGCTCCCCATCCAAACAGACTTGCATCCGTTGTTAGGGTGAGTCTGCTTGGTTCCTTGAACAAGGAGCCTCTGTCTACAGCTGGTGATAGCCACCACCGAAGGGAATCCAGAACTCGGGGCATGACCCAGACCCTCTGGCTGGATGCACTGGTGTCCTGTCTCTGGTACGGGAGTAAGAACCATTGTAGGGTTCTGAAATGTAGTCTGGACCATGGCACTATTCCCATGCAAGAAACCATCTTGCCCAGTAAGTGGGAAAGTGAGGCCAGTCTGACCGTCCACTCCCTCCATATCTGCCTGATCAGGGAGCGAATGCTGTCCCGGCATTCCGGGGACAGGTAGACCGTTAAGAGGTCGGTATCTATAATCGCTCCTAGGTGTAGGATGCGATTGGAGGGCTCTGTTAGGCTCTTTCGGAAGTTGACCGAAAAGCCGTGAGTCTGACGGTTAAGTTTAGGTCCGACCGGGCCTGCTGTAGGGAGGACAGAATAAGGATGTCGTCCAGGTAACATTGGACCCAGACGGGAATCAACCTTAGGTGAGCGACCAGTGCAGCCAGGATCTTTGTGAACACCCTCGGGGCGGACGAGAGGCCGAATGGCAGGGCCCTGTACTGAAAGTGGTGGGACCCATAACAGAACCTGAGGAACCTCCGATGGTCGGGAGATATGGGAATATGGAGGTACGCCTCCGTGAGATCGATGGAGGTGAGGAAATCGTGCCTCCTGATGCTGGCCAGGATGGACTGTAACGTCTGCATCTTGAATCTCTTGTAGACAAGATGAGAGTTCAATCCCTGCAGATCGAGGATTGCTCTCCACCCTCCCGAAGTCTTTGGGACCACGAAGAGAATGGAGTAGAACCCTTGATGTGTTTGGCCAGCAGGCACCGGCTCGATGGCCTTGATTTGCAACAGGTGGTGAATGGCCTCGGACATGAGTCCTATTTTGGTCGGGCTCCTTGGGGTAGGGCAAGAGACGAATCGATCCCGTGGCCGCGACAGAAACTCCAGAGTGAGGCCGTGCCTGATGGTGTTGAGCACCCAGTTGTCTGTGATGGTGGACTCCCATTCGTGGAAGAAGAAAGTGAGTCTGCCGCCAATGGGGAGGTCTGTCCTTGAGTCATTTGTGTCCTCTGAAAGGACAGCCTCCCGCGCCCCGAAAGGGCCGTTTGCTTTGGTATTGCTGCCTGGCCCTGGGAGCTGGGCGGTCAGTTGGCGGCCGGGCCTGGGGAAAGAGGGACGAGGCGAAGGGCCCCACACTGATCCTGGCGGAAGGGCGGTCTCCGCGGGTACGGAGTAGCTCGCCTGTTAGGCCTCTGGTCTCCAAAATGGCGGCCGCGATTTGCGCACCAAAGTATGCGGCCTCAAATTAGCCAAACTGCATAGAGAGGCCCTCAAGCTGAAATTTGACTGCCAAGTATCTGGAAGCCAGCGGCAACGATGTGCGCGTCGCGCAGCGATTTTAAATCAATCGATCCTCGCTGGGGGCTGCAGGGCCGTGGAGAGTAATGGCCTAGTCGGGCCGGAAGGCCGGCGTTCTGTAGCGCCGCGGCTGCGGCAAGCTCCGACTCTCAGCTGATCGAAAAATTGCGAGCCTCCAGCAGCGCTATAGTCAAAGGGGCTGAGCCGGCTGTCCGCTGCTCTAACGCCTGCTGAGCGAGCCCGGAGGCCGACGCTCAGCTGTGCTGCGGCTAAAGCTGCCCCGACGATCAGCTGATAGACCGAAGGAATCCCCTGACTCTGAGAGCTGATGCGGACGATAGAGCCTGATCCGGCCGATCGCCGAGCTAGCCGTTGCTGAGCGATCCGGAGGCCGACGCTCAGCTGTTCTGCGGCTGGGGAATTTTGCCGAAATTTAGCTGTTATTCAAATTTGTTTCTGGCCTGCCTAAATAGTAAAGATGTGAGAATCCACCAATAAATGAACTATACGACCTGTCCAGAGCCAACACGAGCGTCCTAGCTGGGCTGAAGACTAAGTCGTGTCTGGGATCATCAACCCAGCAGGAGGCGTGTTAACTCTGGCAAACGTAGTCTCTTATTGGGCAGGAAGATAGTCCAAACCCATTGGTGGATTCTCCATCATGCTGGAGAAGAACATGTTCTTTTCCCCTCAATCATTGTACCATGAAAGCAATGAATGAACAATACAGAATGGGGAAAGAAAAGGTCTGTGTTAGTTTCACAGAAGAAAACATGAGAAG
Source organism: Azemiops feae (assembly GCA_023970755.1). Classification (NCBI taxonomy): domain Eukaryota; kingdom Metazoa; phylum Chordata; class Lepidosauria; order Squamata; family Viperidae; genus Azemiops; species Azemiops feae. The sequence continues at coordinate 1,319,002 of JALGBA010000221.1, forward strand.
AGGGTATGAAGGCATACAGGTGTGCAAATAACTGGGAAAGCAAAGGAAAGGCAAAGAGATCACAAAGGAGGGAACAACTGCTGAAAGGAAAAGGCAGACTTTAAGAGACCCATTCACACAGAAATCATCTAGAAAGGGTTGACTTTCCTATATAAATTGATAGGACAAGCAAGAGAACTACCAGTCAAGGCCTATATGTGGCTGCTATCCTGTCTGAACATCACTTAGCCCCATTACAAAACCAGTACAATCCAGATGGAATTTTTTAAGACAGCTTAGGAACAGCTAGGAGCAGCAGGGGAGACAAGCAGCTTAGGTTGTCATGAGGAATTACCCTTACAGCGAAGATGCTAGGCTTTATACAGCAACATTTTGATTGCATAAATGTATGTGTAAATTATCATTCTAAAAAGTGTTAGTTATCATTTTAAAGTATAAAATACTTTATACTGAAAAAATATAAAACACTGAAGTAGTTGATGAAAGTTTAAGCCATGATTTGGCTAAAATTCCACTTATGTGCATTTATGGAGTGTTCTATTCAAACTGACTAAAACTCTTTTGTAGAATTCCCATGCTGAATAGTAATTGCTTTGTTTTGCCACATGTTATTTCATCTGGAAGAGACTTATTAGCATTTTCCCTCTTGGAATTATCTACCCCCTCTCCCCAACTTGTCCCTAGCCATGATGAAGTTTAATTAGTAACTGTACGTTTTCCTTCCTAAAAAGTCTTCATTTAAAGTTAAGGGTGACTATGAGCAAAGGTTATTTATATTTAATTAGGGTCAAATAAAGAAAGTTACATAAGGAGCTGTCTGCATAAAAAGACCTCCATGGTGTGTTTCAAATAAGGTTCCATTACTCTTCTTGTATCTTCAAATAACCACCACACTGGCACTTTAGTTTTTTAGTTGACACAATGTTGGCAATTATATTTACTACTTAATATCTATCCCACTCACAAATAAAGTAGGGAAAAGGCCATTTTTTTACATCAAAAGAAATTAACATTTGCCCTATCCTAGTGGCCTATTTATTTATATTTATAATTTAAAATTTAGTAACAACTTTTTAAGCCCTCTGAAAGCTGTAACTCAAGGCTTTGGAGGTTAAACATGGTCCTACGTTATTAGGCTGTGCTTCTCTGCTGTAGGATCCAGACACAAACAAAAATCATGATGACCCAAAAGGAACAAGATTGGTATCAGAATGGCAAGAAGCTGAAAACCTGTTGCCAAAATCAAACTTATGAATGTTATGCAAATTCTAAAACTAAGTTAACTGGTGTAGCCAATTAATCCAGAAAGGGATAGATTTAGCCCACAACAGATCTCCATCTCTAAATATTTGGAGCCATTTCACCATCTATTGCTACAAGGCTAGAAAGTTAGTGAAAACCATTGTTCTGAAGGCTAAAAATCTTTTTAGCCTTCAAAACAATGGCATTCCCAGTGCTCTTCTGTGTGCGGAAGAGAACACCTCAGCTAGGCTACAGATCCAAGCCCTGTTGCTGCAGCCCAGCAGAGAGCTGAGCCTACTCAGCAGGCAGTTTTCAGCCAGCCCCCCCCCTCCCCCGAGACAAGAGGGAAGTCCTTTTGGCATTTGGCAGCAGCTTGCACACTTCCTTGCTGGCTTCCCCACTGACTTTCTGGGGAAGCCGGCAAAAAAGATAGATAAGGAATTAATAAGAGAACACCTATTTGCTTTGAATGAGTTCAAATCTCCAGAACCAAATGGTTTATATCCCAGGATACTGAAGGAACTAGCAGATGTGATCTCGGAACCACTGAATGAAATCTTTCAGAGCTTCTGGAGCACGGTGGAATTGGAGAAAAACTGATGTGGTTCCAATATTTAAACAGAGCAAAAAAGTAGATCCAGGAAATGATAGGCCAATCGGCTTGACATCCATACCTGGGAAAATCTTGGAAAAGATAATCAAACAGTGGATTTGTGGGCATCTAGAAATAAACAAGTTGAATACAGGAAGCCAGCATGGGTTTGTTTAAAAAAGATCATGCCAGACAAACTTTATTCCCTTATTTGATAAAGTGACTAAATTAATGGATCAGGAAGATGCTGTGGATATAGTATACTTGGGCTTCATTAAGGCTTTTGACAAAGTAGACCACAGCCTACGTCTTGGTAAGATAGAACAATGTGGGATAGACAGTACTACTACCAGACGGATTCACAGTTGGCTGACCAACTGCACTCAGCATGTTGTTCTCAACTGAGCTATATCTATGTGGAGAGAAACCTACAGTAGGATATCTCAAGGGTTTGTCTTGGGCCTGGTGCTCTTCAACATCTTCATAACTGATCTAGATGAAGGGGTAGAAGGGGAACTCATCAAATTTATGGACAACACCAAACTGGGAGGAATTGCCAATGCTTTGGAAGATGGAATCAAGATTCAGAAGGATCTTGACAGACTTGAGCATTAGGCCCTACCCAACATGATGCAGTTCAGTGATGAGAAAAGGTCCTGCACTTAGGAAGGAAAAATCAAATGCACAGGTATAGAGTAGGAGGTAGCTGGCTCAAAAGTAGTAACTGTGAGAGGGATCTAGGTGTCCTGGTAGATCACAGCTTAAGTATAAGTCAGCAGCATGCTGCAGCTGCCAAAAAAAGCTAGCTCTAGGCTGCATCAACAGAGAAATAGCATCAAGGTCATGATAAGTAAATAGTACTGCTTTATACTGCACTGGTGAGACCACACTTGGAATACTGCATTCAGTTCTGGTTACCACAATTCAAAAAAGATGCTCACACCCTAGAAAAAGTGCAGAGTAGAGCAATAAAAATGATAAGGGATCTGGAGGTTAAATCATACAATGAACTCCTAAGGGAACTAAGTATGTTTAGCCTAGTGAAGAGAAGGCTTGGGGAAAAATGATAGCAGTCATATTTGAAGGGCTGTCACAGGAAGGGGGTGTTGAGGGTGCACCTGAGGGAAAGACAAGAAGCAATGGATAGAAATTTGTCAGAGGGCGATTCAACCGGGAAATAAGGAAGAATTTCCTAATAGTAAGTATTAATGGAAAAGCTTGCCTCCAGGAGCTGGGATGCTCCATCACTGGAGGTTTTCAAGAAAAGATTGGACATTCATTTGTTGGGGATGGTATAAAAATTCCTGCCTTGGGCAGGGGGTTGGACTAGAAGACCTCCAAGGTCACTTCCAGCCCTATGATTCTATGAAAATATTGCAGATAGCAATCACACAATCATAGAGGCACTTGGCAACTGGTCATAAGTGCAGTTTGACAAAAACCCAAAATATAATCATGGGATCATGGATAGGAGGCACAACATTTTACAATAGCCAGAAGTGCTTTAGAGGCTATTAAAAAAACCTTTCCGAGGCTATTGTAATTTTGATGACTTCCTGTAGTGATTTTAATGTTCATTTTACTTTTAAATATGTTTTTAAAAAATTTCAGTAATTTTGAAACTATGATAGAATGTATATAGAATAGCTGCTAACTATAGAATGGATATTCGGCAGTAAGCATTAATTTGTTCAATGTTTCTGTATATATTCTGCTTCATGAGATTATTTCATCAGCATGCTGCACAAAATCAATTTTACAAACTGATTTCACAAAATAGCCAATAATATTTTAGTACTATAATACTTTAATACTATAATTAACTATTGCATTCAATAATTGGAAAGAAAAAATAAGACTGTTTTTCTTTTCACACAAACTTCTCTTGGTTAAACATGGTGAAGTTTTCTTAAGACAGGAAAGTAAATATAATGGAATGTTTAACAGATTCTGGGAAGAAGAAGGTAGAGCAGCATCTTTACAAAAAAGTTGTATTTAGTTCAGGAGACTAAACACTCCATTTGAATTGCACAGAGTATAAGCTGACTTGGAGAATGACTTTTGTAGTTTTTTTCAAGATTCTGTTACATTATTTACTAACAGTAAATGCATTCCAGAAATCCAGGTGGCTTTTGTTTTTAAGTTTGCAACCTCAAAGAATTTGATATAAGGTATATCTTATTATCTATTCACTCTGTTTACATATTAGCATCTATTTACAGTTCTGAGTGAAATAAAGGCACAAACAAAGGCCTTTAAGGTGACTTTCACAAAACAGTGCAAACTAGAAAGTAAAAAGAAAAAACATCCTTGAGAACTTCTCCACAGCCCATTTGTGGTCAACAGATACAAATACAAGTAGTCCTCAACTTACAACCACAATTGAGCGAAAATTTTCTATGGTTAAGTGAGACATTTTTAAGTGAGTTTTGCCCCATTTTACAACTTTTCCTGCCACAGTTATTAAGTGAATCTCTGCAGCTGATAAGTTAGTAACCCAGTTGTTAAATGAACCTAGCTTCCCCATTGATTTCGCTTGTGAGAAGGTCGCAAAAGGTGAACACATGGCCTTGGGAGACAGCAACAGTCACAAATATGAATCAGTTACCAAGTATCTGAATTTTGATCACATGATCATAGGATGCTGCAAAGATGGTAACTGTGAAAAAAATCACATGTTTCACTAAACCAACTATTGTAAGTTAAGGACAACTTGTATCTTGTTGACATCATATTCTCAATCAGAAACTTCAATTAGCATGGCTATATATGGCAGCATTCTTAACCAACTACAAAGAATTGTATTGGCTGCTGAAGGGCTGGAAGGGGAAGATAGGGAAAAAAACATCAGTTTCAGTTTCTCTAGGAGAGCTGAGCAGACAAATCTTTTTTTCCCATCAGATTGCACAATTTTCCTTCCTTAAGCAAGGAATGTGCTTTCTGAGTCTAGATATCTATCTCAAAGGTGTGAGTTTAACTCCTAACTCAACCGAAACATCTCCTGTAAGATACACGTGAGAGAGGAATCTCTGTATTATTGCAGCTGTCATACCACATATTGTAAAGCCATTGATTCTTCAACCTCATAAGTTGTTTTATTTTTCTCTTCTGCAACTGCATCAAGCAAATTTTGATGTTAACATTAAATTTCAAAAACTGCCACACGCTTATGAATCACATGGCCATATAAGTCAAATAAATAAATACTTTCTCTCACCTCCGCAGGATAAGTGATAGTGATAACAGTAACATGTCATGGTAATCCACCAATAACCAGGACACATTATAGTTTAATGTGATATGCAAACTGCTATGTTCAGGTTTAGCTTAGTAGCTAATAATAGCTTAGTATATTATCCAAATTCAGTCACTACTGTATGATCTGAAAATCATTTATTCAACAAGCCAATGGCATACTACAGTGTGTATGCTCAGTCAGGGAGTGGCCCAAAGTGACTGAGTGACTGAGTAGGTATCTGAACCAGGGCTTTCCTAATTCCAGTATGACATTCAATATATCACAAATCCTTTTCATGCTACTAAAATCTAGCCAACTATTTTTGAATCAGCAAAATATTACTCAGATTCAAAACCTGAAATTTGCCTCCCCCATTGCTGATCCATATCCTGCTACTAGCTCTGTTCTGACTCACTGCAGAAAGTTGCTGTCCTAATTTTGTGCATATACAATCAGTAAAATGACAGGTTCATTCCTCCAAGTTTGCTGTTCTCCCTCTTCTGCCTATCACCAGGCTATAGGAAAAATATCCACCACATAGTGCTATAAGAGGAATGGGGAGGGTCTATCTCCTTCCTGGTGCCTCTCCACCTATATCCCATTCTAAATAAAGTTTTAAAAAGCAATCGTGAAAATAATTAGGTCACAGGGACTTAAAATTTTCTTTCCTTTCTTTATACAGTTGACCAATACCAACTTACAGTTTCCTCAGTGCTCTCATCAGGAAGCAATGGGAGGGAAGCATATCATCATTTCTCTATATTATGCTATTTCAGCCTGTTATGCCACTTCACCCTTATACCATGATAAGCCTTGGGAAGAAGTTATTTTTCCCTATATTTCATGCACCATCATGTCCAGCTGATTGACAGCGAAGAAGTAGATTGGGAAATGGAGGGGGAAAAATAGCTTGAAAGAGGCAGTAAGCACCTCTCTAATCCCACTTACTACTGGTCATGTGATTCTATCTCTCACATAGTGGGTGGCAAAGCAAAACAGATTTCACACATCTTGAAGCTTCCACTAGCTGCTCTTTCACTAACTTGTCTTGTTCACAATGATTTAAATTTGTCTCACTCATGGATGTCTCCCAGGGATGTCATAAAAAAAGATGTTGCCCAGGCATATCTGCATTACAGTTAGGAACAAGGATGAAAAAGCCCAGGATTTGGAAGCCAATCCCATTAACTTCAATTGAACACAGACTATACTATTAATTAAATTTACTATTCCATTAAACATATATTGAATACTAGGATTTGCTTTATTAATAGCAGTTATATGACTACATAGTTAATAAGTTGGAATAGCAATCAAAAAATGTACAGCAAATCAGGCCAAAGTCTTTTTCAACTGCTCTTTTAGTAACATAATTGGAGCAAGTGACAAATAGTACATCTTTTATTACTTAAAAGCACGAGCTAAATATAACCATGGTTGACTTTGCAGGGGTGGGGAAGGTCAAATTTTTTGTTGCAGTGTGACTTTTATGGCCAAATATAAAGTGCTGCTCCATTCCTGACCACAGAGATAAGATACCTAAGCCTAACTATAGGGAGATTTAACTTGACCCTTCCAGTTCTGCAGACTGAAGATCTTTTTAATTTAGCAAGTGAATGTATTTTTCCACAACACAGAGAATTAGCAGAAAGGAACAGTACAGGTTTCCATTTTGCAAGAACAGCAAAAGGAGGAACTGGAAATTTGAAAATTAACTAATACACATGAGGGAAGAGATGGTCAAGTTTATCTTTAAAATGTTAAACATAGTTAAACAAAAGTGAACAGCCCCACCAACAATTCATTTTTAAAAAAGCTACTGGATCTGCAGAATTTGCTCTAAATTTTAGTCTGCAATCCTGTGCATGCTAATGTAAATTCCATTGAATCTAGCCAGTTTTATTGTGGTTTTCACGTTACTTTTCAATTTACCAGAACAACTGAGAAAAATGTGATACAAGGGACAGTTCTATAAAAGTGTACTCAAAAGTAAACCTTACTACTACAATCAACAAAACTTTATCCAGGAAAGTTATGTATAGAGCATTCTTATGCACTCTTCTGTTCTGGAGCCAATCATATTCTCATTAAACCCTGACCTCAGTCAGTGCAGGTACAATATAAGCAACTTTTTCCAAGTCCTTCCTCTACTACTTCATGATTGAGTCATATCAGAAATCTTGAACTTCCGCATAAAAGGTTGGAAACTTTAAATTAAACGATTTCATATAGTTCATCGATACTAAGAAAGCACTCATGGAACCGAGCTGCACGGGTGGTTTGTTTTAAACACGTGGAAGCTCGAATCCGTGAAGGATTTGGAAATAAATACCACAGAAAACTACTCAGGCGTTTCAAGTTCGCCAAGATCGAAAATTACCAAGTGGAACGGTAAAGGGATACTGCGGGCTAAGACGATGCTTACAGTCTAAATAAGCGCTCCATATCCTTGATCTGCCGGCGAGTGAACTCTTTAAACTCCGTGTAGGGATTGAAGACCTGGGCGAGGCGGGGCTGTGCCGCGCCCGCGTTGATGTCCTGCCTGCGAGTCAGCTTGGCGCTCAGCTCCGGGTCAGCAGCTGCATTCAGCGCGCTGCAGTCCTCAGCACAGTCTTCGGGGCTCATGTCGGACCCTGCCGGCTCAGAGGCAAGACTGTCATCCTCTTCTGCAGGAGGCGCCTCCGAGATGCTGCCGTCTCGAAGCAGTCGTCTCTGCAGCTTTTGGGCCAGTTCGGCCGAGGCCATGGTCGAGAAAGAATAAGCGTGCCCTGCAACCGCCGCCGCTGGGCTCGCTTCCTTTCTTTGCTAAAAGCTTACCCGCCCAGCTAACAGCAAACTTTATTCTAGGACTTTGGCGAATTGGCGGGGAAGGAGGGCCGGGGGCGGGGAAGCGGCGAGAGGCCGGGCTGAGACTTAAGGAGGCGCCGGGGATTGACGCGCCGTCTCAGTAAAGTCTCTGTCTCTGGGATTGTATCTGTCGCGGAAGCTCAAACTCTAGGCAAAGCTTCCTCCATTATTATTTTTTTCCCGCTGCACCTGTCACTGAATCCGGTGTTGATCCTTTATTTCTCTCTGACTGTTAACAAACACCTGTTGCACTTTTATGATAGCTGAGGAACCGCTGTAGTTCCACCTCCGAGTAAAAAGTAGATTAATGAAAATTATAATTTATAAAAGTGATATTACACTCTCATGTGTATTTGGATTTCCCTTTCTCTTTCCATCTCCTGTCTTCTATTAGGGGCTGTCAGATGTCAGAGATGGCTTTTCACATTTGATGGAACAGAAGAAAAGTATATACCAAATCTGCCTTGGATATATTTAAGATTAAATTGTAAGCAGTATATTTTAAAAGGAACTGGTGTGAAATTTTATGTTCTGGTGCTCTCCAAATAATGGTTGGAGGGTTTGCCTGTTCACAAAATGGCTGACAAGAACAGTTGCAGAGTGCTGATTCCCTAGAATGCTTTGCAACCAGTAGAACAGCAGTCCCTCTTCCTCATGTTCACACTGTCCTTTTTCAGTGTATCTGGGAACATTTCCAAACAAAGCACTGGCCTGCAGTTATCCATTTTTATTCCTTTGGAAAACTTATGGGTCTCTGAAACATACTTGGAAATAAATGCCAGGTTTGCATTTCATTTTGCAATATGCCAACACTTTTTAAGTCAAGTGGAATAGGAAACCTGGTGGCAAAATGCCTGTTGGGCTCAACATCAGCCATTCAGCATAATGATGGATTATTATTTTTCTTAGAAAATAAATGCTCCTGTTATGTCATCATTTTTGGTCTACATCCCAAAGAGCCTACAGCTATAGCTTCACTATATTCACCCCTGATTAAAGTGTTATGTCAGAAACTAACCAGATATATCATTGCCAATCTGTCAGCGCAAGCTGAACTATGGCTCTATTTTTTGTTCTAATATTCTATAGATAGCATCTTTAGTGAATTGTGTATGTTTAGATATATAGATAATATTGGCTTCTGACATATGCATATACCTGGCAATAAAGTTAAATAGAATAATTTTACACTCAGAATGAATTCACTGGAAATTACCACCAGGTAAATATGTATAATATGGGATTTACAGTTGTAGATGTTTTTAGACGGTCATGTAGATCAGTGGAAAGCAGGCACAACATGTTAACCTGTCAAGCAATCTTGAGTGGCTCACTGGCATCTTGAAAAAAAATGAATCCACTGCTGTCATCAGAAAAGATCAAATAGTTGATTAGCACAACAGCTATTCCTTTATGGCCCACAGTTATTTTTAAGATATCTGGCACTTTCCCCTCTACAAGTTGTACAGAGTATTGGTGTAAAAAATTAATAAACATGCATAGAAACCATTGATATTTTACTTTTTGTTAATCTTAGGAGTAGGGTATTAAGATTGCAATTTGATGCACGCTATCTTGGAATTTAAATTTCACTGAACTTGTTCGATTTATGTCTCAGGTAGCAATATTACTATTAAATTGAAACTTCAAACTAAGGCCCATTGCAATAACGTACATAAGACTGTTCAGAATGTATTTGTCTTTCTTCCCTTTGAGCTATTTGCCACACATGAGAAGAACCAATCTTGTCCTATTTGTGCTTTAATGCTTGTTCTATTTTATATGATGTCTTCCCTTGTTCTGCATGTAACATTTTGCGTAATTTTACAAGTGTAAAACATAATAGTAATAAAAATAACAACCATGTTTTCTATGTGCTACTGATAAGGAAGAGAAGGTTGTTTCCCTTTTAATCCTTTTGAAATTAGGCTTCGTAATCCCAAATGATGCAGAAAGAAAGAAAGTGATAATAGAGAGAACTGCTATTTTTATAGACTTTTAAAGGTGTTTGTCCTTTTAGCTTATTCTTTACAATGGAAAAATGAAAATTATTGAGAATAATTAGGATGGGAGCTAACACTATACATGTAGAATTTGTATAGTAGAATATTCTAGTCCCTACTTCTGCTTTTGCAGGCATGTGCAGAGATGGGAGGAAAGGAAATTGCATAAACTGCACATGTATACATGTGCACACATACATGCTCTAATAACAGTGTAAAGTAAGTGATAACTTTAATAACCTTTATTGTGAAGCTTATTTTTAGCTCAAAAATTACCATCAAAGTTTTGTTCCATATCACTACTTAGGAAAATAATTAAAAATCTAACTAGAACGAATGTTGAAAAAGTGGGAAAGCATTCTTTTAAGAATGCTCTTTTTGTAATTCAGGCTTTTACATGTTAATCCAGAATGATTACCATTCAAGAATATGTGTGCTTGTGTATAAAATCTCTGCACTTTTAAATTGTTACTAATTAAATTGTTTCATGCGAAGTTGATATTAAGCAATCCCTTCTTAGTAATTATACTAGTTTTCTTTTCTAGCCCCAAAGCACCGCTTTTCATCATAAATAATGTTGATCTTGAGGAAGGCACGTAACTTAGATTTTTCTAAGTTCCTTAGATTTTTCTAAGTTCCTTAGATTTTTCTAAGTTCCTTAGATTTTTATTAAGTTATTTAATAAAATGTTTCACCATCCTTTTCTTTAACAGCACACAGGATAGGTAAAGAATGTCAGAGGATAGGTTTTCTTTAATTTTTCCAATGTACCTTTTCATGGGGAGATTATTGTGACTAGACGTTGAGAGAACAATGATTATCAGCTGATATAGAATAAAATGTTATAATTTTGTTAGGAGAGAGATGAAAACAATCTCGTTATAGATAATGTACTATAGCTGTTGAAAAAAAAATAATGTGCTTCAGATATTAGAGAAAAGCTTTATGTTTTCTAAAACATCTATGGAGAATTTTTGCACTAAGCAGGGAACTGACCTCAGCCTAAATGGCTCCTATTATATTTTTCAAAGCAAGAGCTTGCAATTTGTCTATCCCAGGAGGGAACTTCCTTAAATTTACAAGACACATCTCTAACATTTTTCCTGAGATCTAAAATAATCTAGAATGAAGTCACAAATTTAACATTATTGACACTATGTTTTGACTTTCTATCTTCCAGAATAAATCAAAGATTTTCTTTTCTATATGACAGTATAGTAACCATAACCTTGCTTATGTTTTTATTCTCTTTGCCACAAAAAATCAATCTGATAAGCCACTAAATTTTCTGAAGTATATTTTTTCCTAAAAAAAAGTAGCTAGCCAGTCAGAATTTGTAGAAAGTAATGCCTTTATCTAAAATATTGTTAAGTGTCTGCTTCAAACTGTAATGGCGAAGCTTGTCCACGATACTGCCTGAGATACTTATTTTTGTTAAGATAACCAGAATTCCTGAAAATAAGAGCTGAGTATCAGAAAAGCTCACACAGCAAAAAATACCAACAAAGTATTCAGATACAGGTTTCCCTTCCTAGTATTTGTACTAGTTTTCTTTTCTAGCCTCAAAGCACTGCTTTTCATCATAAATAATGTTGATCTTGAGGAAGTCCAGACGGAGAAAAATTCCAAAGGAGTGGAAATTCCAAAGGAGCATATTTTAACTCTTTTTCTTTGCTTGCTCCACATAATAAAAGAGTTTTGTTAAATGAGCCTTAAATAAAGTCTTTGTTAAGACTTTATGTATTTATAAGGGCATAAGCAGAAGGGTCAGAGAAGTATAAGAAAAGAATAGACATAGCCATTGCCTGAAGTATAGTTTTGAAGACTTAGTTCTAAACTGAGTGAGCACATGCACACAGGCTTATCTGGAATATGTGAAGAAGAATAAGCACTGAATAACAACAATGTTCCCTGCTTCTAGCATGATTAAGAAAGCACAGCCTTTATGTCAAAAGATGTGATTTTAATTACCTTTTGATTGTGATCATCTTTTTATTCTTTGTGTTCATTTAATCATTGGTTGCAAACTATTTGGCAGCATCTTTCTTGCACTTGCACTTTGGGGGATGGGGTGATAATAGCAATATAGAATGAAATGTGGTAATAACTTTACTGAATGTCTTAGCATAAGGATAGTTTCAGCCAATTAAAAAATGGAGAATTGAGGAGGAAATTGTTTGATTTTTAGCTATTCAGTTCACACTTGTGCCTAACAGTGGTTAATGAATCATCATGTAATGGTAACAGGATGTGATTCTATCTCTAGCTGAGGCTAAAGTCAGCTACTCAACCCTTGTGTTGTTCTGCCAACGAGCCAAGTATTAATAACTTTGCCAAATTATTGGAGAACCTGCTTCTGTTTCTTGGGTACAGGGACTGTGTGTGGATATGTGTGTGTGCAAATATTGAGATTTTAATTCTCCAAACCTTCCCCAAATTTCTTAATTGTCATGTAAAACAAGTTTGCTTTGTATAACTCCTTTTACCAAGTTTAATAAAACAAAAATGATAATAAAAATGATAATGTTTTTATAGGCCAATTGGCAAAAAAAATGGACAATCAGTAGCCAAAATCTTATAAAAAAATATGAAAATTCTGCAAATATGAATGACACTAGGTCAAAACTGGCACTCTTGCTCTGGCAACAGCCTGAAGTTTGATGTAATGTTGCACTTTACCTATAGCACTCCTTTTGATAAGCACTGTGGTAATTGCTGCAATTGTTGTATTTTTTGGAGTGTGTCACTAGAATAATGGAATCACTGATTCCTCTTTAGGCTGGGGTAAATAATCATGTGCATTCTACAGGGCATTCTACAGACCAAAATATAATCCCAAAATGGACTTGAGATCTTATCTTTTTCTACAGACCTACAGTAAACAATAAATAATAATATATATTTCAATCATCATATAGTGTAATCTTCAAATTATCCAAAACATTATGAGCTTGGTCAGATATATTACTTCTTTTCTTCTAGGGTACAATAAAGCAAGGTTCCTTGACTCCAAATTATTGGGGTTTTTTGTAATTCATACATTTATGTTTTATTTCCTGTGTATTTAGTGCCACATTTTTTCAGGTTATATTTGGTTGCATATTTGGGGTGATGCATCGCTTCCCAACTGCTAATAATTAATGTACTGTATGGTCGTATCATGCTCGAGTTGAAGACCACACTCATTCTAATCGAAAATATTATAGTCAGTACAGCCCAGATATTTAATAATAAACTGCATTCCACATTATCCCTGTACAAATGACATAGTTAGGAACAGATTTAGCTATTCTTACTATTTGACATTGAACAAATTATCAATATTTCATCCTTAATCATCAGTTTTTATTCCACGTTCTAAAGAAGAAGTGGGAACAGATCAGCATATCCTCTCTCAGACAATTCTAAAATTATTATTTTTGGTTTGAATCCTACTAAAAGTGTGGTGCCCAGAATTGGAAAGAATGCACATTGAAGGGCCTGACTAACATAGAATAATGTAGAACAATGTTTCTTAATGTTTTGGTCCAAGCATTCCTTCCCAATTTTAAATATTATGGAAGATCACAAAAGAGGTTTTGTTTGTATGGATTAAATTTATTGATATTTACCATATTAAAATTAAAATTAGTGCATTGATAAATTTAATAGATTGTATTTATTTAAATTATATAACAACTATAATAACACTTTATATATTATATAAAATATTTTTCATGAAAAAATCTTTTAACAAAAAAATGAGAATAGTGATATTGTTTTACATTTTTGCAAATATTGTCAATATCTGGCAATTAATTTTGATTTCCTAGACCATTGAGAGGGATTATTACTTAAATTATTTAGAAACTATAGTTAGATGTCCCCTAAAATTGAATTTGCCTTCTGACTTAGTTTACTGTCAACTATTATTCCAAGATCTCTTTCAAATGTATCTCTAAAGTTGCATCATGCAACTCTGAAGTTGCATCTTTCCATAATCTATCCTATCTAATCATCAAAACCATAAATCAGAAGTTTTTCATTTTTACACAAAAAGTCCAAAAGGGGTTTCCAGTTACCAATAAATGTAGACATTGTCTTTCCTTTAACTCAAGAAGTCGAAATCAGTTTATCTCAGCAAAATCTATCAATTTCACCAAACATTCCTCCACAGTGAGTACAATAGTGTGAAATAATTCAATTTTTGTTCATATAATAGTCTTGCTGCAATACAAATAGTCATATATTGAAATAATCTTATATGTATCTTTTCTAACTGTGTATCCATCAACCCTAAAAGGAAAAGTTCTCTCTTCAATTGAATATTTATTTAAAATCCTCTGTATCAATGTATATATTTGAATCCAATTTTTTTTAGCTTTCTTACATGTTCATGTTCACATTTCCAACATATATTTGAAGTGCTTTTATACATTTTAGATAATTTCTCTCATGTCCTATACCAACAGTATATCATTTTATAAACATTCTCTTTAAGATCATAATATAATGTAAATTTCAATCCTTTTAGCCACATATTTCCATTGATCCATCTCTATATTATAGCAAAATTCTTAGTCCACTTTATCATATATCCATTTAATATATTTAATCTGTTCTTCCTGTTTCAAAATTCAACAAAAGTTTATACATTTTAGCAATTGCATGTCCTTCATCAGTGCAGAATTGTACTTCAAATTCTATCCTACTTTGTTCCATAACTCTTTTTGTTTATTTTGAATATTTTTGATAAGTGTAAATGGGAAAACCATTGACAGCTGTGATCTTTTCCTACTAGTTGCTCTCTATATTTAATTTAAATTCCCCTTGATGATTTTCTAATAATTCCAGTATGTCAACAATTTGTCCTTGGCTGCTTTTCTCTTCTATGAAATGCTTCTTGAGCTGAGGTCCACAGAAATGTTTACAGACACAATCTGGGTTTATATCTATTCCATATTATCAGTATAACATATCTAATAAAATGATTTTTAAAAGCTACATTAATTTTAACTTTATTTTATGCTATAAATATCCATGCCATCCGAACATCAGGTAATTAATTACCTTCTAACTCTAAAAGACTCTTGTTCTCAGCAACAACCATTCTTTCCTCCAGATAAGCTGCAAAATACAATTTCAAATCCCTGTCCTCTTTCCTTTGCATTCTGTAACACTTTAAATTTAAATTGTGGCTTTTCCCCCATGCCATACAAATTTAGGTATATCATTTTGCCATTATTTGAATAGTATATCAATTGTGAAAATAGGTATTGTTTGACATAAAAACGTAATTGTAGCAAAACATTCATTTTTATCAGAGATTTAACCCAACAGTATTTTATTTATTTCCCAAATTCTAGGCATCAGTATAAATAACAAAAGTCATGGTGTGTTATTTCTGATTTTTCATTGAGTGGTTTAATAGGTTGCATTATATAAACACTTTCACTTAAAACATGGGGTCATTAATTCAGGATTTACTCCATAACTCCTACAGAAGGTAACCATATTTCAGCCATACTGTATATGATTTTAGCAATCCTTAGGAGGTGCAACTAATTTTGTGCCAGCAAGTCATAATCCAGGTAACTTACATCATAATTCTAGAGTCCAAACTTCTCACATAGGTATTGGCAATGGGTATAGCCAATCATTCATTTTCAATATTTGTTTTTTTTCCAATTGATCTTCATTGACTAAAAAGAACA
The DNA here is from genome assembly GCA_023970755.1 of Azemiops feae. Lineage (NCBI taxonomy): Eukaryota > Metazoa > Chordata > Lepidosauria > Squamata > Viperidae > Azemiops > Azemiops feae. The sequence continues at coordinate 1,334,617 of JALGBA010000221.1, forward strand.
TTATCAGAACCAATTACTATAACTTTTCTCTTTGTCTTCTCATAGCCAACAGCTGCATTTTCTCTGCCCTTTAGAGAATCATAATCCTATGTCCTGTTCTAGAGTGTCTCTTTTCTTCCCCTGAAAGCTCAGTGGCTGTTTCTCCTGCAAGGGCCTAAATCTTTCCTGATTTCCACTGGGACAGATCTTTCAAAAACCTTGAAACCTTTTAAATATTACTGAAAATTACAGGGAATCCCCATTTATCTGCTTAGGAAAAATTAAAATCTAAAATGCTGTTTATACTAAAATGCTGGTTAGAAAATGGTTTCTTACAGAAGTATTACAATATAATGCTTGCCGTGAATGATGTACACATTGTCAGAATGAAAACAGATGAATTTTTTTTTGCAAATTTGCAAATAATTATGTATATGGAGGTTTGCATCAAATCTGTCCCAGTGGGCTCCCTCAGGAAAGTAAGACTCTTGAATCCATCGAGTTGAATCAAAGAACTTTTACTGAGAGAAAACGGATGCAGTAAAGTCAGACGGAATCTGAAAGTCCCGCACAAAGCATAAAGCAATTTGTTTGGTATCCTAATCCCAACCCTCCTGACCAGTCCACTGGCAGCCAATGCAATGCCAACAAGATGATTGAGAACGCTGAGGTGCTAGGCAGATAACCGGTCACACTCAAGGTGCGACGGCCTTAGAACCTGGCAAAAACCGGCTGGGAAGGAGCACGTCCCAACTCTGAAGATAATCCCCCTCCCTAATTCCCAAGTGAACAGCAGAAGTAAAAAATCCCAAGCATGCCATCCCCCCTCCCCCCTCAGCATGATGCAGGACACCAGAGTATGAATGGTGGACCTGACAGTATGTCTTTATTAGTGCCATATGTGTCTACATGGTATTTCTGGAAATACCCTAAAGCAGGGGTGTCAAACTGCCGGCCTGCGGGCCGGACGCATAATGCGGAAGCCGTGCCCACCTCATTGCCAGCAATGGCAAAACTGTCCCGATACGTTGCATGACATCATGTGATGTCACGAGTTTGACATGTCTGCCCTAAAGTATCTATTGGTTATTTGAGATTGCAACTTTATTATTCAGTGTCCTTGCTGATAGCTACATCCAGGAAACAGGTAATATAAAAGAAAAGATACCTGGTAAGCAGTGGTGGGGTTCAGCCAGTTCGCACCACTTCAGCAGAACCGGTAGCTAATTTTTTGTTCCCCAGGCCCAGAATGGACTTCCGGAAGCGGCATCCACACAGAGAACCGGTTTTTCACATATTTGAATCCCACCACTGCTAGTAAGTCCAGATCCTGTAGTTTCTCTTTTTTTAATGTATGATTGAACTCTTACAAGTCAGATTAAAAAACAAAATCCAACATAACAATTTAACCTATATTAAAATAAGAGGCAGAGTCTACAAATGATCAATTATTTGATGTGAAAATTGATTAGGTTGCTCAAGTTTTCTGAACCAAAAATTGAGACATAAAAATTATATCGAAGTAATATGTAAACAGTCAGTGGTGAAATAGCATTATATTTTTTTTAAATGAAATACAAGATGTTACAAACAGGCTTTGTTCTGATGTTTTTCTTAGAAATTATCAGTTCATCTGTAATTTCTCTTGCCACTAGAACGGGTGTCAAACTGCCGGCCCGTGGGCCGGACGCGTCACGAGGAAACCGCGCCCACTCCATTGCTGGCAATGGGGGAAAAGCTCCGATACGTCGCGTGACGTCACATGATGTCGCAAGTTTGACATGTCTGCACTAGAAGCAAGTGAACATAACATTACAGGAAACATTAAGTTTTTAGATTTACAGTGTATGAATTTGAAATTTGAAACACTGGTGTTGCCCTCTGCTGGATTATTTTATGTTCTGTTTTTAAAAATGCAAGTTTACAACACACTTATGAATCAAAGGAGAAGGTTATCTAGAAAACGTGGTTGTTCATGTAGCATGTATAAGCAATTTCTTATTTCTACATCTTTTTATGGGTTAGGGTTAAGGTGGCAATGTTTGATTTAAGGAGGTGCCTATTCTTCCTACAAATATCTACCATTATAAACATTCTGTAGTTATTGTTTTATTTTCCTAGGTGTTGCAACCCTATTTGTTATATACCATATAGACTGTTGTTCTGTTATATGATTTTTTTCCCCTTAAATTATCCAGAGAGCTTTTGCTATTAAAAAGTATGTAAACACTATAACTTACAAGGCTTCTGATGTATTACCCAGCTGGTAGATATGGAGCAAGGGGGTATGGAAAGGTTGTGTATTATTTGAGTATCTAGTACAGGCTACTTATCAATAAGAAATGTATTCAGAGGCAATTCAGGTTTAAAATATATTTATCTGGTTCAGCATCATTTCAGATTGTCCTAAAGGTGCTTTTCCAAAAGGCAACTGGAATTTCTTGGTTTTTTTCCCTTGAAAACATTTCACTTCTCATCAGAACTGAAGAAGCTTCTTGGATGAAAAGGGAAACTTTCAAGGAAAAAAACAAGAAAGTCCAGTTGCCTTTTGGAAAAGCATTTTTGGGACAACCATGCCCTGGATGATTGAGAATTTCTATAGACATCATTTCAGATTGCACAAAAGATTATTTCAGTCTATAATCCTGAAGGACGTGGATAGTAGAGAACCATTAATTAGAGCTATGAAGAAATTTCCATTTTGTTAGAATATGCGTCGCTGAGAATTTTGCCCCTCCGTCATGAATTTACATGAACTGATAATTATCCTTTTTTGTTCCAGTACAGTCTTCAGCCAAGTGCTATTCTTGCAAAGTTACCCTAGAACTATCCTACTTCTTGTTATATCAGAGAAAGTGGAAATAAATGCTGTATAGATTGTATATAGAGTATGTTATTAACAGAAAATCTTAAAATACCCTCACGGGCAGTGCTTTTTTTGTAAGAAAAAAAGGTGCCGGAACTCAGCCCCCCCGCCAGGCCATTCCTTGATCGGCGACCTTTCATTCCCCTCCCGAGCCGGACTGCCATGCTACAGCGGATGGGATGGGCGGGGTAGGGCCGGTCCCCCTTCGCCCTTTCAGAGCCAGGGGGGAGTGACGGTGAACAGCTCCGCTGCCACTGTGCACCACTGGAGGGGCTTTCTTTAAGCTTTGCCCCACAGAACACCTGCCCGGGCGCAGCTGCTGCCTCCTTGTCCTCCGCCAATTCTCCCGTGGCTTGCGCCGTGACCAGGCGGCACAAGCCTCTCCCGCTGCCTCCCTCCACCAGTCCTTTGTCATCTGTCTCACGGAGAACGGAGAACGCAGCAGCTCTGCGCAGGAATGCAGAGCAGAGAACAGCACTTGCTTGCTGCCCTGCATTGCCCCACGTCTCCCTTTTCCCTTCTGGAAACGGCAGCCCTGTTTCCTGCCGCTTCTCCTCCCAGTGCAGCTCCTCCCTCTTCCCGAAGCATTTCTTTGCTAACCTGCTTTCCAGCTCTGGCGCGTTTCTCTTCTGCTGCAAGGAAACGGAGATTGTGGGACTAAAAAAAGTTCAGTCAGACCTTCCAACTCTTTGCGAGATTTTTTTTTTTCATGAAAAGTTGGAAGGTCTGACTGAACTTTTTTTAATTCCACAAACTCCATAGAAAAAAGGCGCCGGAACACCGTTCCGGTGCGTTCTGTGACAAAAAAAGCACTGCTCACGGGTATCTACTCTTACAATTAAATGAATGCAATAGTTTGCAAAGAAACAGAAAAGCACTATATGTAAATATATAGGTTATATGTATCCAGGTTTTTTTTTGTCATAGAACGCCCAGAACGGAGTTCCGGCACCTTTTTTGGATGGAACCTTGTAGGATAGGCAAGACGGGTTGTATGACGTGTGTTAGTTCCGGCACCTTTTTTTTTTTTTTTTTACAAAAAAAGCACTGTATGTATCTATATTTTATTTATGTTTAATTGGGAATATTTTACATTCACTAAATAGTTAACTAGCTTTTCTTTTTTTATTATCAAAGAGCTTCTAGTATTTATTAATGGCTGTAAACTTAGTTTAAACTAGGAATATTCTATTAAACTTCCAAACTTCAATTACTGACATATTGTAATTTAATTATTGCAGGCAAACTTCCTGACTCAACCTTGTATCCAATCTTAATCAATATAATTGTTAAAAAAACAATGCCAGTTCTGCATAAATAAATTAGTTTACATTCTGATAAGAGGAATTTGTCTGGATTTCAGCATTTTTCACAACACAGAAAATTGTGTGCAAAAGTTACAAAGGTAAGGAATGAAACTGATAAATTTACATTCAACTTTTCAGAAATGGAAAAAAATATTCAGAGAACCTCAAAACCTTTGATGTATTTCCGTTTCAGTACAGAGTTGAGATTTACTGTCAGTTGTCAGTTCACTGTTGTTATTTGCACCAACTCAAGCTAAAGAATACAACTATTGCTGAAAATATACATCATGGCACAAGCACCTGAAGTTTTGTATTAATTATTAAGTAGGATTTTTTCCCCAGAATAGTAAGATTATTTATTTATATTTCATAACCGTCCATTTCCCTCCCTGTTTATCAAAACCAGTGTACTGGCTTTGCAAAATTTTGTAACAATAGCAAGATGAAGTATAACAAATAATAATGAAATACAGCTCACGAACTCCCTTCTATGCTTTTTCAATTGAGTATGTACGAGATTATTATTTTAAAGCACAGATATAGCTGACAGCAACAGCTTAATTTCTTTAATTCTTTTTTTGTATAGATTTTATTATTTTTTATAGGGTTAGGAATAAGGTGGGGTCAGGGTTGAGATTTGGGTTAGGGTTAGGATTAGGGTTGGGGTTGAGGTTTTTCCAAATAACATTCTCAATATTTAGCAAACAGCATAAGGTTTGGGTTCATGTGTTTAACAAACAATAATAGATAATAGTTAATTATCATAAACAATATGTTAATTAATCTCTCAATACCCTTCTTCTTGCTAATATATATTCAATATTACATATCACATTCCTTTCTCTCTAACTCGTTTTTCTAGCCATTGATAGAAATTATCCCATGTTCTAAAATACACTGAGTCTTCTTTCTCTTTTATCTTTAAAGTCAATCTATCCATTTCTGCACACTCTAGAATTTTCTTAGTACTTCTTCACTGGTAAATTTTCATTTTTCCAATGTTGGGCAAATGCAATTCTTGCTGCCGTTAGTACGTGTAGTATTAAATATCTGCAATCTTTCTCATAATTAGCTCCTATTATTCCTAACAAAAATAATTCTGGTTTAAAGTCTATTTGTTTTTTAGTCATTTTCTCCAACCATAAATGTATTTTGACCCAAAATCTTTTTTGCTTTTTAGGGTATGTCCACCAGATATGATAAATACCTGGTCTTTGTTTGCATTTCCAGCAATTGTTTGAAGTATTTTTAAACATTTTTGCTAATCTCACTGGTGTCATAAGCCATCTGTAAAGCATTTTATAAAAGTTTTCTTTATATGCCACTGCTTTAGTTAATTTAATATTTCTTTCCCATAACTTTTGCCAATCTTCTAATTCTATATTATATCCAAAGTTCTTTGTCCATGTTATCATTGTTTCTTTTACTTGTTCTTCCTCCATCTTTCTTCAAACTAAAGAATACAACTATTGCTGAAAATATACATCATGGCACAAGTAAGTAAGATAGGCACATCTATTTCATGAGTGGTATGGCACCAGATCTTTCTTATCAAGTTATGGCATGATGAATTAATAATAAAACTTTAAGTAAGCTAGAGGTCACTTTATAGTAATCAAGGAGTTTTTTTACCATGGCAAAGCATAATATCAATGTCCCAAAATTATAGATCACATTGGCTGCCCCAAGATTAAAAACCACATCTAAAGTGAGTAATGTATTGGACCCTTATACCACGTACAGGTCTTTGGCTCTCATAGTCATTAAGTCATTCCTGAGCTGTCTCCAACCCTTCTCCCACAGAAGATAAATTAAGTCCCTGGGAACTCCAGTACCAACTGTAGATTTTCTGAATGTTTTACTATGATACTACTATCATGCCAACAGTTGTGAGAGATTAATTGAAAAATTAATTTATTGATCTGTTCAGTTGCAGAATTAACTATGGGCAGGTAGTTATAATTTAGTTACCACAATTGGGACTTGGTTGTTAAGCAAAGCAGTCACTAAATGAAATCGTAACTGTGCTTATGATGTTACTTCAGCTTTTTTTTTTTTTTGCTTTACAGACGTGTGAAGGTTATAAATGCAAAGATTGGTCTGAAAGTACTTTTTCATCATCATTATAACTGTAAATAGTTACAAAATAAGATGGTCACTAAACAAGGACTATCAGTACATTCTGTCAACTAAAAATCAGCATATTTAAGAGAACAATTATATTGGTATAAATATGACATTAAAATATATAAAATGTAAAATCATATTTTGAACATAATGTTGAACTGTAGACAAATGAGATTATATCTCAAGGTATTGAAAAATAGCATTGGAATTAGAAATTATTGAAAAATAGTGCCACCTAGACTATTATGAGAAAAATCCTTGGGTGCCTGGTAATGAACGAGGCATGCTCTGGAATGCCCAATGCAAAATCCCATCAAATGTATTCTGGAAGATCATAGAGAAAATAAAATAATCAGAATCTGAATATAGAAAGAAGATAATTCATAGGAATAGATTATACAATAAAGGGAATTGTAAAACTATTTTTACACTTTTTAAAAATGGATTCACTGTTCCTGTACAGGGTCAAACCACATCCAATTCTGATCTGCCATTTTCCCCAGAAATTTGCAAATCATTTTGTGGCTGAATTTGTTAAAAGTGTTGAGATTAAAACTAGTGTACCAAATGCTGAATATTACCAAGAAGGATTTGATTTTTGCTGAAGCCTGCAGACGCATTATAAATTCTACATTAGATATTTTACAGAGCCAAACAAATAAACCTACATAATTATTTACTTGATTTACCTCCCCTAAGAGTGAATCCAGATCATCTTTGTTCAATGCAGGTTCAGTTCCAGCAGAATCTTCTACCACCTAGGATTCAAAATATTTTCTTACTATGTAACCTTATACATGTCTATTTAGAAGTAAGTTCCACATGTTCAATAGGATTTGTTCTCATGCTAAATACAGATATTCCTCGACTTACAACAATTTGTTTAGTGGCCATTCAAAGTTACGACATGCTGAAAAAAGTAACTTATGAGCATTTACAATATTTACATGTTTACAACCATTGCAGTATCCCTATGGTCATGTGTTTGCCATTTGCAACCATCCCAGGTGGCTCCAACAAGTAAAGTCAATAGGGAAGCCTGTAGGTTGCAAATCAGGATTATATGATGCTTACTTAAACAATCACAATGATTTGTTAATGACTTTGGCAAAAATGGTTGTAAAATCAGGTGTAGTCACATGATGTCTCACTTAATGACCATACCATTAACTACAGATTTTCTGCTCCCAGTTGGGTCATAAGTTGAAGACCACCTGTATGGACTGGACTATAGTACTTAAGTTTTTATATAAATTAGGTTCATGTGTTTAACAATAGCCAGTATTCTAAGGCAGTGGTCCCCAAACTTTCTAGCTCTGTGGACCAGCAGTGGCAGCGGCAGTGGCAGAGGCGGCAGAAACAGCGGTGGGGGGTGTGAGGGGATGGTTTCGTGTGCACACCCGCCACTGGCACAAATGGAGCTTCAAGCACTTGCCTGCTGTTTGCACAGACCGATTCCCAATGGGCCACAGACTGGTACCAGTCTGTGGACCGGGGGTTGGGGACTCCTGCTCTAAGGGATTATCTAACACAGTTGGAGAGTACCAAGTTAGAGAAAGCTGGTGTAAATTTTGTGCATAAAATAGCTATGGTAAAAGGAAAACACCAGCCTTATGCATGAGAATTTAAAAAGTTAGATGTGAATAAATTAATCTATCGTACTCCTTTAGTGGGTCCCGCATTTGTCTGCTGATGCCTCTCCCTGCCTCTCCCCAGAAAAGGGTCAATACAATAATCAACAGAAGGAAAGTCTTCACTGGGTTCAGTCTAGTTAGAGGAACATGGATATAAGATTTTTAGTACACTGAGGTTGAGCTTTGGAAATGAAAATGATTCTATAAGCTTGAGGCAGAAGCCATTTGGAACACTTTTCAAAAGAATAAGCTGCAGGAATGGATTAACATATAACCAGGTGTCATAGTTAAACATATGGAGACCACTATACCTGTCTTTCTTCAAATTTCTCTTCAAAATTCACTTCTTGAATGAATCCTTTGATTTAACACCTTCATTTTTATTCATAAACTTGACAACTGTTCACCTGTTGGGTCATCCTTTCAGATGTATTTGTGAGCACAGAGGGACTGGCAGAGATTCTGCGGGTGCAGGAGACTTACCTGAGCAACTTGAAACATTCCCTGCAAGGTTCCCTATTGACTTTCTCCCCTGCAAGCGTTTCTGGAAGGATGCGATCTCCATTGTCTTTCTCGCTGAAAGTTTCCTAGGCTTCCCCATTGACTTGTGGCCAAGTGTCAGGGAAGTTGTAAATTAGGATCACATAACCCTAGCAGCATGGCGGCAGCAGTGAACAATTGCTGTGTTGAGGCAGCAAGAACTTTCTAAAATTTCATTCCAACAGAAGTAATGGGTGCCAGCATTCAGTAACTTAGCCCATTTGCAGTACCTTAGTTGAAAAAGTTTTGCCCTATGATGCATTGCTTCACAATTAAAGCTTATGAACACAAAATTTTAGTAGTATATAGATACAATCAACTTTGCAAATGGAACTATATTTATTTGCAGATTTCTTCCTACCTTATTTCTATGTTCTGATAGCAGTAATATTGGTTTATTTTTATCTAAGAAACAGGAATGTGTTCTGCATACTGATATCAAAATTAATAAAGAAAACCTACTAGGTTTAGCAACTGGAGCTCAGGGAAGTTATGCCTATTCAGAAATTTTTAGATTGTAACTCCCATTAATCTTGGATAACAAGGTGTAAGCCAACGATGGGAATTGCATATCACATCTGAAGCATGAAAAGTCATGAAGGTCATTTCTGTATAAACCAGAGCTTCTTTAATCCACGGGAACAATAAATAATATGAAATATCTGACCTTTATTGCTCGTAGGGTTTGAGCATTGGAATGTGAGTCTCCTTCCAAGTTGATAACTGTAGAATTGTCCAAACAGGACTTACATATCAGGATTCCACTAGAACACAATGCAAAAACAATCTTAAGCATTCCCTCAAGGTATAGGACTTGACTTGAGATTCCATGGTTATTAAACTGGACAGAGCTATGTTAGACTACAAGCAAATTCTCAAATGATTTAATGTTTTTTCCTCACATAAACCTTTTATTTAATCAAACAGCAGCATAAACATTTGGACTAGACTAAGCCTTCCACCTTATCATCTTGTTTCTGATATGCAGGAAGATTTAGAGTGATGGTGATATGGTGGATCATTCAGTTATGTGAATTGGCACCTGTACAGAACTTTCTGTAAAAGGTGAAGTGTGATCAAAATTTTGCCTTGACTAAAACTTTAGAATACCTGTCTTATAGAAAATTAGGGGGGACATTAGACTCATTAATTTAGTGCACCTGACATCAATATTTGCCAGGTCTCCATTCTCCTCCTCCTCCTCCTCACTTTCCATGGTAATAGATAGGGCCTTTTTCCACAAGAGCTATGCACTAAGCCTGATGCTTAAGGCTTGACAAATATAAGAGATAAATGAAGATTTATTCTTGGGCACAATTAATACCTGATTTCATCTGTGTGGGCAGGAAAATGGCAGCGCCAGTGGAAACCCCTGAAACATTTACTGCAGTAGATCACATCACCTCCTTTCCGGCATATACCGCATTTGTCACTAATGGTTAGTTTCTGAAAAAATACAATTTCAAGTCATTTTCTAGCAAAAAGTGATCCTTTTTTTACCTTCTTGAGAATAATTTTGTACTTTATATACCATCTTTTCTATCCAGTGTTTAACTGCTCTATAGTAATTGCTTAGAGCTCCACTTACTTACAGAGCCATCCTTACCCTCATAACATACAGACAATTCTTAATAAAATGATGAAAAATGTGGGTTAGACAGCATCACCACCAGATGGATTCGTAGCTGGCTGACCGGCCATACTCAGCGTGTGGTCCTCAATGGAACCGCATCTACATGGAGGGAAGTGTGTAGTGAGGTGCCCCAGGGCTCTGTTCTGGGCCCACTGCTCTTCAACACCTTCATCAACGATTTGGATGAGGGGATAGATGGGGAACTCATCAAATTTGCAGACGACACCAAGCTGGCAGGAATAGCCAACACTCCAGAAGATAGGCTTAAGATACAGGAGGATTTGGACAGACTTGAACACTGGGTGCTATCCAACAAAATGAAATTCAATGGTGAAAAAAGTAAGGTTCTACATTTAGGCAAGAAAAACCAAATGTACAGGTATAGTGTAGGGCAGGGCTTTTCAACCTTTTCACCCATTGTACCACTTTTAGGATATGGCAACATCCGAGTACCACCACTCGCCTAGCAAGGTGTCAAAAACGTGATGACCAAAAAAAAAGGAAAAAAGTGATAAAGTACAGGTAGTCCTCAACTTACAACAGTTCGCTTAGTGACTGTTCGAAGTTACAATGGCACTGAAAAAAGTGCCCCCCAAGCCACAGCCGAGCAAGACACCTGCCTGCCCACCCGGTGGCGCTCTTCCTCCTGTCCGAGGTTTCCATTGTTGTGAGCATTTCTGTTGAGGATTGGCACCGGAGGTGGGGTGGGGGGGTATTTGGTTTTTATTCCCCCCATCTGCTGGATGGTTGCAGCAGGTTTTGGTCACTTCACATGACCCTGGGACACTGTGACCATCATAAATATGAATCAGTTGCCAAGCATCTGAATGTAAATCACAAGACCCTGGAGATGCTGCAACATTCCAGCTGATCGGCGCTTCTTCCGGGCTCAGCAGAAGCTTCAGGATCAGTGCTGCTTTCCAGCTGATTGGTGCTTCTTCAGGGCTTAGCAGAAGCACCAGGATCAGCACTGAGCTCCAGCTGGAGCCTGGCGCTGATCCTGGCGCTTCCACTGAGCCCTGACAGCCCCGAAGAAGCGCCGATCAGCTGGAAAGCAGCACTGATCCTGGCGCTTCCGCTGAGCCCTGACAGCCCTGCAGCTCCAGCCATCTCTCGCTCAGGCTTGTGCGGTGCTGCCACCGGTTCAGCTCATTCCCCTCCCCCGCTACCACTTTTCTAGGATGGTCACGTACCACCTGCCAGGTGCCAATGTACCACAGGTGGTACCCGTACCACTGGTTGAAAAGCCCTGGTGTAGGGGATACCTTGCTCAACAGTAGTAACTGTGAGAGGGATCTCGGAGTCCTAGTGGACAATCGCTTAAATATGAGCCAGCAGTGTGCTGCAGCTGCCAAAAAAGCCAACACAGTGCTGGGCTGCATTAACAGAGGGATAGAATCAAGATCACATGAAGTATTAATACCACTTTATAATGCCTTGGTAAGGCCACACTTGGAATACTGCATCCAGTTTTGGTCACCACGATGTAAAAAAGACGTTGAGACTCTAGAAAGAGTACAGAGAAGAGCAACAAAGATGATTAGGGGACTGGAGGCTAAAACATATAAGGAACGGTTGCTGGAATTGGATATGTCTAGTTTAATGAAGAGAAGGACGAGGGGGGACATGATAGCAGTGTTCCAATATCTCAGGGGCTGCCACAGAGAAGAGGGAGTGAAGCTATTCTCCAAAGTGCCTGAAGGCAGGACAAGAAGCAACGGATGGAAACTAATCAAGGAGAGAAGCAACCTAGAACTAAGGAGAAACTTCCTGACAGTTAGAACAATTAACCAGTGGAACAACCTGCCTCCAGAAGTGATGAATGCTCCAACACTGGAAGTTTTTAAGAAGAGACTGGACAGCCATTTGTCCGAAATGGTATAGGGTTTTCTGCCTGAGCAGGGGGTTGGACTAGATGACCTCCAAGGTCCCTTCCAATTATTATTATTATTATTATTATTATTATTATTATTATTATTATTATTATTATTATTATTATTATTATTATTATTATTATTATTATTCGCATAGAGACGGCTGTAAAACACTGTGATGTGGTATATAAGTCTAAGTGCTATTGCTATTGTTATTGCTATTTGGGATCCAGGATAATGAAAAAAGCAGAGTATAATTTCATTGCAACAATTGAATATTAAACACTAAAAACACTTTAATAACTACTTGACTATTTATTACATTTATAATCTAACTTTTGTAACAGGAGCTCCAGGAAGCATTATGCGCTTCCTGAAACTCTTCCTATTTTTTCCCCACAACTCTTTCAGATAAATGATATTGAGAGACAGTGGCTGGCCCAGAATCATCTACTGAGCTTGCATGGCTGTGCATGGACTAGAACCTAGGGCTCCCCATTCATAGCCCAATAACTTAACCAGTAGTCTACACTAGATCTGCTTGATTGAACCTAGTTTATATAGGGAAGAGAACAATTTAGAACCTAAAAACAAGCAAAAACAAAACCCTGGGATAAAGCTACCTCAAGTTTTCAAAATGCTAGAATTACTAGATTATGCTAAGGTGAATATCGAATCATAACTCCCTTAATATATCTGCTGTACCTATTTACCTGATCCCATGCATGAAGAAATACGGAATGTTATTTAAGAACTCTTACACAGCATTATAAGAGTGGTACCCTACAGTCCTTTCAAAAATAACAAAGAACCATCACATTAACTTATTTTAGTGGTTTCAATTCATTCTTGACTCCTAGCAATTGCCTGGACTAGTTCCTGTATTTTTATTGGCAAGATTTTCAGAAGCATTTTGCCATTGCCTGCTTCCTAGGGCTGAGAGAGAATGACTGGCCTAAGATCACCTGGCTGGCTTTGTGCCTAACTTGGCATTAGAACTTACAGTCTCTCAGTTTCTAGCCTGGAGTCTTAATCATTACACCAAACTGGCTCCTGTATTCTATTTACCCAAATTTACTTATTATTGAGAAACATAATTCTAGGCATTTACTTAATTTAGTTTTAATTAAATTTAAACTGAAATAGTTTCAGAGTTAGTTTTGGCTTTGCCCTATTCTTGCTCCTAGCCCATTCATCTCTTAAGTGTGATCTTTAGTCTGCCAAAGACAAGAACATACCCCTGCTTTAAAATTTTATCTTACCATACAGCTCTTCTGATCAAAGAAGCCAAGTAAAAAAAAATGGCAACAAATTGTTTTACCCATCTGACTCTTGCATAAATTCATACATAAATTCATACATACATATATAAGTACAGGATTTGAAATGACCTCACCCACTGAAATGTGAAAAATCCATGGAAAGACAAGCTACTGACCAGTTGTTTTTCTGTTCCAGCATTCTGTACTGTGGATGGAGCTGCCATGGACATAGATAGCAAAGATGGCAGGGGCTGCCTGAAGGAGGCACATAGAGGTTCTTTGATAAGAACTCTCCTGCCGTCTTCAGTTGTTCTCTGGACATAAACAGCACCCTGAGGAGATAGGAAAATTCAATAACACTCCAGTCGTTATTCAGCTACAGCAGGAAAATATTTGCAGGAAGAAGGCAACACAAACTGTACAAATTATTTCAGATCTGTCATATGCTATCTCAAAATGTTCTTAAACTGACAGTGGTTCTTTAATCACATTGTACACCAAATATTTATGTGTAGCTTTGAACAAAATTCATTCTGTTTTCATTTTCCAGAATGAAAACTGGAACTGTGATGCAGGAACAAATGGACAGTCCGTCATTGGAGAAACCCGCAGATTGTAGAACTACTTAGATACGGCAGCCTTCTCCAAACTGATATGCCTCTGATATCTGGCGTAATAGCTCCTATCATCTCCAGCCAGAATGACCATCTGACATGGAAAGTCAAAAATCACAGTTATACCTGACTTTGAGAAAAGGACTCTCTTTTCTTCTCCTCTTCCGTGCTCCTGTCCTCTTTGGCCTTCCCAGATGAGCAGGAATCACACCTCCATGTTCCACTGATGAGTGTTCCAAGGTAAAAAGACAGGTGTATAATCAAATATACAAAGGGAAGAAAGAAGGAAAAATAAATTAACAAGCTTCTTAAATCTTATCTATAATCTGTTTCTTTCATGCAAAGTAGTGTTTTCAAATAATACTGGCTGAAGATATTTTGCTATCTTGCTTAATCCACATTTTTTGAGGTAGTTTCCAGTTAAAGCACATTCAGCACTGCTATAAGGATAGCATTCTCCATATTTAACTTAGGGACTCACAATGCACATGGAATTACTGTATATCTATTAATATCTGGCTGCTGCTGCTGCTCTCTGTACACAATGGCTGCTGTCCATGCTGGCTATCAGATTCTGCCTAGGAGCAGAACTAGCCCTTCCTACTATACACATTGAGTTAGTGCTGCTCTTATACTTAAAATGACACAAAGCAATGCATAAAATTGCTGTTCTGTCTTTCTCTTTTACAGAGGGGGCTGAAAAGTGGGATGGTTGATAAATATAAGGAAAATGGCAGAAAAAGCTCTATTTAGTTGCCTTCAATTCTGGAGTGAAATAAGCAGGGCTTTTTTTGTCATAGAATGCCCAGAACGGAGTTCCGGCACGTTTTTTGGATGGAACCTTGTAGGGTAGGCAAGGCAGGTTGTATGACATGTGTGAGTTCCGGCACCTTTTCTTTTTACAAAAAAAGCACTGGAAATAAGTGAGGGTAGGACAAAAGGGTCATTTGCTGAGATGGGCAACTATAGACACAAAATAGTATATAAAGGCAGAAATACATTTTAGAATGTTTTGTTCCAGCAGTATAGCACAAAAATGCTTCTTCGTTTTGCAACATAAAATAGTGAAACTCTGTTTTCTTTTTCTCTGCCCATGGTGGATGTCCAAAGAAAAGTTTATCTCAGAAACAGGGAGAAACAAGAAGAAAGGGGATGATGAGTGTGAAAGAAATCAATATGCTAATGGGAATGGCAAATACTGGGAGAAAATGGCTGCAGCAGAGGCTGGGAGATTGTGACCAGACTTCCCAACATTTCCTAAACACACCTCTGATCTAATATACAACAGGTCAGCTGATCTCATCTCCAATACAAGCATGACTAAATGAGCAGATTGTACACTTCTTGAAGCCATGATGTAATAGCACTGACTTAAGCAGAAAAATATTACTTTAGAATTGTTATGCTTATTATGTTCTCAAGCTGTTTCATTCAAGGCTTGGAGATAAGGTAAGGGCAGCATCATGAAGATAATGAGTGAATATTGACATTTCGAGAACATAACTGAGGCAGATCCAATGTAATAATGGAAGAGCATACCCAGATGGCAAATAAATAAATAAATCTACTGGGACATGAACCACTACTTCTAAAACTTTAAACAGTTCAACGGTATTATCTCTGTACCTGATGCTTTACCACTTGACAGCTGATCAATAGCCTATCATTCTTCGTGTCTAATAGTATTTGTTCCTTATTCTTGGTTTACAAATGGTTCTGTCATTCAATAATCCTGTTTGTAAAGAGTTCAGCGTCTTTACAACCTTTATTTATTTGCTTTATTTACTTTATTAGATCTCTCACAGTATTATTATTCAGCAGTCCTTTCTTAACTGTACATTTTCTTGCAATAGTTCTGATTTTTTTAAAATTATTTCATTTTCTTATCTATGGAGATTCTCAATCATCCAGGTCATGGTTTTCCCAAAGGTGCTTTTTCCAAAAGGCAACTGGACTTTCTTGGGTTTTTTTCTTTGAAAACATTTTGCTTCTCATCTTGATGAAAGAAAGGAAGACAATGGATAAGGTGATTAGATGAGATCAAGGCTATCAGTGGGATGTTTCTGTAAGAAGTGCCAATTTTTCTCAAAGTGCCAGTGAGGACAGATTGAGATGGAGAATATTTTTACAGATCTCAGAAGTTGGGTCTGACTTGAAGATACCTTAGATATAAACAATGTGCATAGCTATATCTAATAATGTACATAATAATAATAATAAAGTTGGAAGGGACCTTGGAGGTCATCTAGTCCAACCCCCTGCTCAGGCAGGAAACATCTATCTATCTATCTATCTATCTATCTATCTATCTATCTATCTATCTATCTATCTATCTATCTATCTATCTATCTATCTATCTATCTATCTATCTATCTATCTATCTATCTATCTATTTATCTATCTATGTTTTTCACAATTATTCTTCCTTTTTTACTTTGAGGTGTTGATTACTGTAAGTAATTTTTAATTATAACTCAGGTGTTTGTCATATTTTTTTAATAATAAAAACAAAAAGCCCTTCTATAGCCTGCATCCTAGCCTGCACCCTAAAATTAATGACAAAACTCAGTAAGAACATGCTACATAAGATTACAAAACTAAGTTAAGGAACTAATTGTAAAAGCTACAAAGAACCGTAATCACTCAAGGAAGCAAATAGCTGTAAATTGAGTGCAGAGAAGGGCAACAAAGATGATTAGGGGACTGGAGGCTAAAACATATAAGGAACGGTTGCTGGAATTGGGTATGTCTAGTTTAATGAAAAGAAGGACGAGGGGTGACATGATAGCAGTATTCCAATATCTCAGGGGTTGCCACAAAGAAGAGGGAGTCAAGCTATTCTCCAAGGCGCCTGAGGGCAGGACAAGAAGCAACGGATGGAAACTAGTCAAGGAGAGAAGCAACCTGGAACTGAGGAGAAACTTCCTGACAGTTAGAACAATTAACCAGTGGAACAACCTGCCTCCAGAAGCGGTGAATGCTCCAACACTGGAAGTTTTTAAGAAGAGACTGGACAGCCATTTGTCTGAAATGGTGTAGGGTTTCCTGCCTGAGCAGGGGGTTGGACTTGATGACCTCCAAGGTCCCTTCCAACTTTATTATTATTATTATTATTATTATTATTAAATCTGTAGGGCCTAGGCTATATTCAATTTAGACGGGTAAAAGTTGTTTTTACCTTGGAATTGCTGTCAGTGGTGGTAAAAGACAACCAAGATGAAAGGCCTTAGGGCATCCATCACAACAGATCAGCTCTCCACCATCCCTACAGATGGCACATTCATCGTCGTTCTTCTGGCCAGCAAATTGTGGAATAAATAAAATGAAAAGAACATTACAATTTTAACCAATTTCTTTGCAATTTCTTTCAAGGCTGCTTTTGCCGATCTCATTAAATCACCAGACCTTTGTTAAAATTATCATTTCTCAGTTTACTTTGACCAGTAGCCCATTTTTAAACAAACAGATCTTCTTCAAGATCCATGAAGACTTATTTAATAATAGGCTTACAGTCTTCCAGAAGATCAGTATACCAATGTATATAAACACCTGTATAATGCCTGAATGATGCTTTGCAAAGCCTGAGTCAGATATTGCAGAAATCAGGTATTCAGTTTCTTTTGTAACTCAAGCCAAAGCAACCATGGAGGGCAGTGAATATTGACCAAATGGCAAGGGCATTCTCAACAAGCCAACAGAAGCTCACTAGATGCAAGCTCTTGACAGCAGCAGCATCAAGATCATGAATAAGATGTCCTAATCTCATGCACACTAAGACTTGTGGGAGAAGATGGAGAATACTGTTTTAAAACTGGAACACTAAGGACAAATTTAGGCTCCCTCCACCCTGGACTGGGAGTGAGATAAAAACTGCTGTGTGAAGACCCACCCTGTAAAAACAGTGAGGTGTCTCCAAGTATAGCTAACAAGTCATACAGAGCCCTAAATCTGTGCAAGCCTTGCTGGTTATCTCTATACAGGGACAAGTGTAAACCTGAAAACAATTCGGGTGAGAAGGAAGGTAATTATTAACACCTTTTATGAAAGCAGGTTAAAAAAATTAATTTGTGCGGTTATTATAAACTGAAATACTTGGGGAATTCCATCTTGATAGAAATGGCACATCATCTAAGAAGGGGGAAAAAAATACATTGTGGCCGAACCTACATCTTTGAATCTGACACCAGTTTAAATAGAGAAGGAAAAATGGGACTTCCCACCCTGATGGATTCAGCAAGTTATATGTTGGGTATATACTAGAGATTAGGAGAAAGCTAATGAGCTAGACTATTAGCTATTAGTAACACACAGGATAACTCCCATCCTGCCCCCACTTGTTCCTATCACAGGAAAGTTTATGAAAATTTTTCATTTATATTTGAATAATGTCATATACATGTAGTCCTCAATGTACAACCATAATGGAGACCAGAATTTCGATTGTAAGTCATCAAGGTATAATCCAAGGCATCCACATGACCGGATGCAATTTTATGACTTTTTTTTTTCAGCAGCAGCAGCAGCAGTCACTAAGCAAATGACATGTTTGTTAAGTGAATCAATGTGGCCATTTTGTTTGCCAGAAACCAGTCAAAAAGACCAGAAATCTGCAAAAAAAAATAAAAATCATAAATCATAGTCATGTGTCCATGGAATGCTACAACCAGCTCTAAAGTTGAGCCAGTTGCCAAACTCCTGAAATGTGACCATGGGACTGTGAGAGGGTGTGCAGCTGTCAGAACTCCAGAACTGGGTCATAAGTCATAGTGGGGTTTCCATTGTAACTTCGAATGACTGCTAGGTGACTGGTTGTAAGTTGAGGACTACCTGTACAGAAAGGATTAGTTAAAACAGCAGTTTTCCAACAAAACTATGTCTACAGGTTCTTTCTACAATCTCACCTCTCTTATTTACCTCAGCAAGATATAGAATATGATGTATCGACATATTAGATGGAACAATAATGCAATTGTTTTCCACTTCAGTTTTAGGGAATATTAGAGACTTTATGGGTTTTTTTTAAAAAAATGTTAATCGAGGGGCTTACATTGCAGTTTCATGGGATCACTGACTTAAATCCTGAGAAATTGTGCTTTTAGTAATTTAGTAATTTTTAATAATAGTGATTGACAAGACTCAGTGAGGCAGCAAGGAATGAGTACATAGGCTGCACACATACAGGAGCCATTACTTGTTCCTTTGCTTTAAAATAATGCATCCAAATCCCATACAAACTTTCCCACAAATAGGCAAGGTAAACAATGCAGTATGAAGCACAAGTATCTGCCTCTTGTATGTGGAACCAGTATGCAAATGTTTTTCTTGTTGCTATTCACCTATTAATATTGAATAGTCATGTTCACACATTCTTATTTGGTTTCTAGTTTTGTATCTTAATATAGATTGGCAGATGCATGCAACACTTGCTATTAGTACTATATAAATAAGACTAATAGAGGCTCTTGGGTTTCTTATTTATCTCCATGGATCGAAGACTCATGTGGTCACCATAACCTTGCCATTGTGAGACTGACTCTAAACAGAGAAGCCAGCCCAGCATAGGTTGCTCTTTACTACCAAAGATCCAAAGAGAATAAGAATTGATTATAGTATATAATTATACATATTCAGAAACCTGGAGTTCTTTGTTATTCATGCTGGGCTTCATTTCATAAGCTTTATTTTCTCCAAGTTCTTCCGATGTGTTTGATGTATAACATTCATCCCCAACTTTAACAAATTTCTTAGCATTGCCTAGAAAAAGACATATTTGACATCTTTGAAACTGTGTCTTTCCTAGGAGACAGTTTAACCTTAGCTGTAACTGGAATATTAAACCAAATTAACCTTTTCAAACAATGTAAGGTAATTTATAGTCATCTTTTATGCATGTGCCTAGCAGTGTAAAATGAGGAAGGTTTGGTATAGATTTTACAACAAAGCAAGGAAAAGGGTTAACACAATATGGAGAATATCATAGTGCCAATGTTTCAGTGGGATTAAAGTAGAATGAAGCACTTTGAAAGAGCTGTGTTAGATTCGCGACTGTTCAGTAGATTCACCACCTTTATACCTCAGATCCCCATCTGCAAAAATGAGATCTACTTAAATAGCATTTTAAAATGCTGTTACAACAAATGATCAAGTTAATACAAATTTTTCATCTTGACATTGAAATTGTCTATTATTTCTGTTTGAAGATTTTTTTTCCTATCAACATACTGTTCAATAGAGACAATCAACAAACCAAAAAGGGAACAAAAAGACCAAAACACCTCCCCACCAGCAATCAACACCCAGATGAGCATAGATTAACACCAAGATAAACATTGGATCAACAATCAAGAAGCGATAATACCTCAGTCAAGGAACTGCCAAACAAGCTAATAGTAAACAGCCCAACCAAAGAAACTCCAAGACCACTCCCACCAACCCCAACAAGGCAAACCACTAGAATATAAATTAAGAGCAAACCCCACTCCGTACTAGCACTGATGATGTTACCTAGTTTGGGTAATGAAAAGTCTGCAAGAAAACAACCAAGCTCAGAGAGCACCAAGGAACCCTAATTTCAACACTGAGCTACAAATATTCTCCTTATCAGTTTCTTCTGTCAATCGTGTTTGATTCTTGGACACTGTCTGAAAAAGTCCCTTCAATTTTTTTGGCAAGATTTTTCAAAAGTGGTTTGCCATTGCCTCCTTCTGAGGGCAAAGCCAAGGTTACCCAGCTGGCTTTGTGCCTAAGATGGGACTAGAAACGCTTTCCCAGTTTCTAGCTTGATGCCTTAGCCATTACACTAAACTGGCTCATTGAAGAGGATAGTTAGCAATTAGAAGGTTCTTTAGATTGGGTAGGAGAATTGTGGAGAGACAGCTACAGATAATATGGAATTAATGATCTGATTGTTTTTATTTGAATCTTATAATTAATCAGTTTTCTTACATGCAAAGTGCAGACTTAAATGAAATCACTAAAAGGCTTAGATCAACTGCTACAATGATAAGCCGGTTCAGCAAAAGTTACTGAATAGCCTTTCATGTCATTTCCCCCCCCCACCTAATGTAATATATAGGCCCCCTGACTAAACAAATAATTTGTATGTTGAACAATATCTTAGCCATTCAGAATTCTAAATAATGACTTGGGATCATATCTGAATGAGCAGTACATCAAGGCATAGTATAAAGATAATGTTGGATAGATTATTCAAAGACTAGCAAGACTTCAAAATTAAATCTAAAACTTGACCAAGTCATGTGACATTTCAATATATAACATTGACAAGACTCCAAACAAGGACATCAAATTATTGTGAAATTGTTTGTTCCTTTCTGAGATCTCAGGGAGACATTTCAAAATCTAATGAGATCTGATAATGAAAAAAGATTGTTCATGGTTTTAAATTTTATTTTGATGGGCAGGTCATTTCACAGAAGTAGCCGAACAGTTTGGATTAGGGTATTCAACAAACATAGCAAAGTGATAAACTTACCACTTGGAAGAGGGTAATGTTGTACCTCAGCATTTTCTGATTTTTTCACAGCTTTTGTTTTAGGAAAGGACCCTGTTGATTTATAAGACAGTTTGCAATACTGAAAACAGAAATTATCTTTTTTTTTTTGCAAAATGCACAATACAGGTAGTTCTCAACTTACGACCACAATTGAGCCCAACATTTCTGTTAAGTGAGTTTTGCTCCATTTTATGACCTTTTTCACCACAATTGTTAAGTGAATCACTGTAGTTGTTAAGTGAACCATGTGGTCATTAAGCAAATAGGGCTTTCCCCATTGACTTTGCCTGTCAGAAGCCAGCTGGGAAAGTTACAAATGGTGATCACATGACCCTAGGACAATGCAACTGTCATAAATACATGCCTGTTGGCAAGTGCCTGAATTTTTATCACATGACTGCGAGGATACTGCAACAGTCTTAAGTGTGGAAACAGTCATAAGTCACTTTTTCCAATGCCGTTGCAACTTTGGTCACTAAACAAATGGTTGTAAGTCGAGGACTACCTGTAACAATAAATCTTATTATATGTTTTTTATTAGGAACTACACTTCTCTCAGAAGCTTGAGAACCATTAGTATAGAAAACAAATTGAAAGGAAATGTTTAACGCCAACTGCATGTTGCCTTTATTTTTATAAAAAGAGAAAAATGCAGTATGATGTCATTAGAATGGATTCCTCTTCTGAGACACCTGTTTTGGGAAGGGGAGGGGTTTTCTTTTATTCTTTAAACTCATTCTTTTCATATTTTAGTTAAACTGCAATATCCCATAAGCTACAGTAAAATCATAGTACATAATTCTATACCAAGGTGTGGATCAGTTTTCCCTGGAGGCTGAGTTAATTGCAAAGAGTCTTTTTCTTCTGTCATCTTTCTCTTTCCTTGGGATTTGTGCTGAGTCACAATCTTTGGATTATTAATGGCAAGTTTCTTTGTTCTGCGATGCCTGCTGAAATCCATATCTGAAAACAAGGAAAGTACTGAGACTGACTGAGATTCTTGCGCACACTTATGGAAATTTGTCTCCAACCATAGAAGGTAATTTCTTCCTTAGCAGAGAAAGATTCATGTCACAGGATAGATCTTCTAAATGCGCTACCATTGTTAACTCACATTTTCATCATTGTATCAAGTGGCTGGCTTTAAATTAAACTTGAATTTTAGCTTATACTAAAATCACTTTGATATGCTAGATATGTCCCAAATACACTAATTTTAGTATGAACCACATTCAGTCAATTAGATACAACTTGGATTACTCCCATAATTTCCAATTTCTATACTACCTATCATTCACAGCTTCTCGCTGTCTCCTATAAATTTAATTTTAAGGCCATGATGACAATTATCTTATACCTTTAGGAAAGCTGCTCCAAATGGACTGAAGCTTGGAATACCTCTCCAGGTTGTATTCTTTGAAAAGGACTCTCCAGAAATCTTCTATGGAAGATAAATCCTGATTTAGCAACCATGTCAACATGGTGTAAAAAGCCCTGTGGCAACCTTCAGTTTCCTTCAGGTGGAGAGTGTCCTTCAAGACAAAAAGAAATGCAATATTGACATAATTCTCAAATAGATTTTATTTCTTTGAAATGCTTAACGTATATATTATTTGGTATAGTCCATCTTCTTGAGTAATAGTTAATTAAGGATGGTAATAGCCTCAATGTTTTGAATATTCTATTTTAAAAACAAGGAATGAGGAGAAATAATTTTAATGCTATTTATGTAATTTGCACATCACAAACTAAGACAGAAAATTATATTTTATTTGGTATTTCTGAATTTTGCAGTATAATTTAAATCTGACAAACTGTATATTTTTTAGGATGACTTCAACCTTAATATACAGTATATTAGATGTTTTTTACATCGACGGTATTTAGATGTACAAAAAGTCCCCCAGAGTCGCTTCGAAACAAGATGGGCAGCAAATAAATTAAATAAATAAAAAGAGATTTAGTACACAGAAAATTTCATGCAAAAGGAATGTATATTGGGGAGAACATTCAATAATATAATGTAATAAATAGAACATAGTATAATACATAATGAATACAGTATTTATAAATGTAAGCAGTTATTTGCAATATAATAAAGAAAAAGTTAAAATGAAATTTATTTTGGGGAAAAATAGAAACTGAGGAAAATTGAATATGAGCTTTTTGGAATTATAAATAATCTTGAAAGTGCTTTAGAAATTGAAGCAAAAGACAAATATTGTAATGCTAAAAATGTGGGGAAAAGTCAGCAGTACCCTCAGATTACTCTCTCCCTAAACTAATGTTTTAGACAGGCATTCCTTTGTAGCCATTTGCAATTATTTCAAACTATATTCATAAACTTTGGTGTATAAACTGGGAAACAACACTTCCATTCATACCTTGATACTAAAAGTTAATACCCAGGATATACAGTTTCAGACTCTGTTGATTTTTCACCATACCTGCTCAAATAAAAGTTTATACAAAGTAGTCTGAAAAACCATCACATTTCAATAATTTGCACAGAATGAAAGAGAAAATGCAGTAATGAAAAATAAAAATGCCAAAATTAAAAAATGAGAGAAAGATCAGCAAAATTGTAGCTGAACATGAGTTATACATAATATTGTATAAAATAAAACAACAGATATGTAAATTATTGCAACACATTAAATGAATGGCTTAAACGAAACAGATATATTCCAGTATTATGTACTGAAGAGCTATATAGTACCTGGAATTTTTTTCTCCTCTCTCACCTTGAACATCTCTTCAGTGACAACTTCATGATCAGCAAGCCCATGAAGTAATGGGAAGACATCATCCACTGCCATTGAAATCTCTGTGCGGTAAATTTTCAGTAATTTTCTCAAATCTCCTTCTCCTAATGCTCTGTTGAAATGAGACATCCTGGAACAGAAAGATATGTACAGAACGAATAAGCTAATCTTCCAGGTTTATTTTTGGATCAACTTTGCACGAACCAAACCTTATTAATAATGCCTGAAGATCATTTAAACCCCAGTTCTAAAGTAAGATATTCTGGAGGATTCTCAGTTATTTCATGAACATTGCTGCCAGCCTTGCTGGCTTTGGAACATAAGACTTGCAAACATAGTTTGCAAAAAGATTATGCTTCTGCCTATAATTTGTCTTTTCCAATGACTTCTTGGTTGTTGTTTTTCATTTTTTTCAATATTTCTAAGTATTCAGCTTTAGCATGCTTAGCCAGGCTGTCCTAATAATCAAGAAATACTGCGCTGTTGGTTTCACCTCCTAAATGGTAATCAACACAGTATCTGCTTTCCACAGTTCCTTGTGCTCTTTATATTGCTCCATCTGAAAATAAGGATAGATGAGGAGGGAGGAGATGGTTTGTGGAACAAGAGCAACAAAAAGTTATTGAAGATACCAACAGAAACTCCGTGATAACATTCTGATGAATCTGGAAAATAAAAGATCTCTCTAGTTAAGCCTATTTAGACTGCTTTTTAATTTGAAATATCGTGTTTCTTTTACAATGTTTCACTCCACCCTGTGCCATCTGCACACACTGTGTATTACCTTTCTTGACTGGAAAATGAGCAGGTTGCACTGTGGATGGGGAAGTGCTGGGTCCCCACCCCACCCCACCCCTGGTTCCTTACAGTTCTGATAAGGCTCCATAACTTGCATGACAGACTTGTAAATTAAATTGCTTATGTTGCAAACATATGATTGTAATCAGGAATATAATCATATTGAGCTCCTATATTCATGTTATTTGAGACATTATTGCCATAATGTAATTAAAAATACAAAAATATATATTAGTGGGGTGACAAAGAAGTGCAAGTCAAGAGCAGTCAGAGCTTACAGCAGTCTTCTTTAGTCTGTGGTTTCCATACTAAATTAGAATTCTGGAGTTGTGGTCTTCACACATTTGAAAGTACCAGAATAAGGAAAGTCAGTACAATTAACAGATCAATTAACCAGTGGAACAACCTGCCTCCAGAAGCGGTGAATGCTCCAACACTGGAAGTTTTTAAGAAGAGACTGGACAGCTATTTGTCTGAAATGGTATAGGGTTTCCTGCCTGAGCAGGGGGTTCGATTAGATGACCTCCAAGGTCCCTTCCAACTTTATTATTATTATTATTATTATTATTATTATTATTAGTAGTAGTAGTAGTAGTAGTAGTAGTAGTAGTAGCAGTAGTAGTAGTAGTATAGGGAAAATCTGGCATTGCAATATAATTAATTGGAAAATGACCTAAGAGGTATTCACAATAGAATCTAGGGGTCTATATCCAGAATGAGGATGAGCTTGTCAGTATATAGATAGATGTTGGCAAATGATCAGCAGTAGCTGGAGATTTGAGTATTTTTATAGTTCCCACTTAAAAATTTGTGATTGAACATTTATGGCTTTACAGAAAGCTAAATCTCTGTCTCTTTGGCAGTTTTTCAGCACCAAATGACATTTTATTTCAACTGACTTGGGAAAAATGTGTTGCTCAAGGAAGAAAGGAAAGAGAAGCTAGGCTTTTCAGATCTTTTCTACACTGTTTTAAGTAATGTTAAAGCTATTTAATAATAACGTAATGTTAAAGTTTTCTGTTATAGTAATAAAATAATGTGGTTAAAGCTATTTGTTAATAATAAAATCCTAGGATTATCTGGGCATTGACTCATTTTTCAGAATTTCAATGGACTTCCTAGAACTTTAGTGTTTTAGAAAACCTAACACTGTTTCACTCCATGAAAATCAGGGTGACAGCTAAAAGCTGTGAGTAGAGTTCTATTATATGCTAGTTCTATAATTGGATCAGAAACTGCATTTCATGAAAAATAAAAATACCACTACTTCCAAGTATGTAGTCTCATAGCACTTTAAATTATTAACAAAATTTATGGACTTTCCATGGTATTTAATCATTATGTCTTCGCTAAAATGAAGCCAGGAAAAGCCCACAATAATGATCACCAAATAAATAAGATAAAAGTATACAACTCAGATCCATCCTGAGGATTGTTGATGTATTTGGCTTTAGAAAAACTAACTCAGATAACTATTTTTAACAGTGAATTCCTTTTAACATATTCTCCAGTAATCCTTAGTTATTTAATTCTCCATTCATTACATTTTGCTAAATGTATTAGCTTAACTTTTCTTTCATTCCATTTTGTAGTACTCATGGTTCTTCAGCTGAAATTGGCACTGGGAAGGACTCTTACCTGAAATCATTGAGGGTCGTTACACGTTAAGGATTGAATTCATTCATAGTGCTTAACTACATTGTTCATCTGATTCATGCAATTCCATTCACTATTTATAAACTATGATTAATGACTTGATGCTACACATGACTTGAGTAGGCACCACCATTTTTTTACATATATTGAATTACAATTCCCATAATCATGATAGCATGTGAATTCTGGGCCTTATGATGCTATATACCACAACGGGAGAACTGTTGTAGAAAGTATTAAGTTAAAACAATCAAGAATCTGATTAAATTTTGTATGAAGGCAATTTTGTATGAAAGGTTTGGAAAAATAGTTGAGCCAGTTGGTCACATAAAGGTAAGGAAAGATGACAAACGAGGGCTTGGAATCCTCTTGCGTAAGCAAAATTAAACTCCACCCTTCATTTTTGCATAAGAAAGTGCTCCTAACAAAATCGCTCTGTGAGCAAGTTAGTTTCTAAATTTGATACATAAATATAAATAAATAGAATTTATTTATAAATAAATAAAACTTCAAAAACAGTGTCAGCATTTAGTCCACTTTATTCCTAGTTTAGAACAAGCTAATGAAAAATTATATCATTCACCAAAATAAAGCTTTGCCATCACATCTAGGAATTGTGTTTAGCAAAGAACTAGAGAAATACAAATCAAAGCACTGTTACCCATCACTTCCAAATGAAGTGTAAAGACTGCACTATAATTAACAATATTATAGACAGTTGTAAACAATATGAATGGGATATTTTATGTAAGCCCTAAATTTTATTCTCCTTATGAAGCCCAATATATCTGCTGACCCTTTTCTTGGTGATCACCAGGCTCCATTATTTTGTTACTCTTTAATAAAGCTACACAATAAACTGATGTAATACAAATATAGTAGCAGCCTCAAGCTTATTTTCAAAACTGCCATATTAAATGAGAGGCTGCAACCCTGAGCTATAAAGTATGCATGTGCACCCCAAAAAACCTAAAAGCAAACTAAGGTAACAAAGGGCATCGTAAGGGCTATAAGGAATGGCGGAAAATAAGTCTCATAGTTATTTTGTAAGAGTGCTGGGGCATAATCTCAAAATTGTAAATGTGCCAACTGGCCCAAGCAAGTTAGCATTAGTGAACTCTATTGCATGTGTACATGCTCTGAGCATATTTAGAAAAATATGGACAGTTACACGCATACTTTGGACAAATACAAGAGAGTTCCTGTTCCCAAAGGCTGGACATATTGTGTCAGCTGCAGATTCTGAATGATTCAGCTGCTGAGGATCAATGTGAACTTGCTATCAGAGCTTATTAATATTTGCAATCCCAATTGGTTAGCAAATTCTGACTGGGAATTTGCATGTATTTTAACTTGATTGATATGACCGTGTGTGATACATTAGAAAATGCCTTGTCAACAAAGATTCTATTCATTCAAGCCAAGCATCAAACTTCTGATTCTATTCCCATATAATGACAAAGAAGTAGGATTAAGAGGCAGGCCTTCTAAGTAGTTGACTCAACATTATGGTTAGGGTCTCCTCAAAGGTTGGATTGGTTCCCAATCACCGTTTCAGTGAGCGTCAGACATCAATTATTATTCTGTCATGCAACAGTAGATTATATAGACTGTTATATCATAAGCATTTATTCTCTTCTTTCAGGGTGCATGGTGAATGCTTTCTATATCAGACCTAAAACAGGAAACAGCAGCAATCAGAGATGTTTATTCATGTGACAGAATCAGTATTAGAAACAGATTTGCAAGTTAGAAATCAAAAGAAAAGGAAAAACTGCAAAGGTTTGAGAAAGAATAAAATTGTGCTCAATCTCCAGTTTCAACTTCAACAAATTGACAAATGGAACAGATGCATCTTCTAATTAAAGTTAGGTCAGGGAAATCCTGATCCTGTTAATATTCATAAAGACAACAAAGCTTTAATATATTGATGAAAAGCACAGCAAATATTCAGAACGCTGCTTTTAAGCAATTTTATTCTTGGCCAGAAAAAAACCTTCAGTTTATAAAACAATTAAAACTCTTAATTCAGAGCCTTCTTACATTTGAATAACTGTCTTGGTCATGCAACTGATTATTCTGTAGTTGATCACGGTACTGCTCAAGTAAGCTTAATACAAAGTTAACATACTGCATCTTTCTTTAGCTGTAAAAGGTATGTATAAAGGAATTAAACTAGGAGGTATACATTTCCCATTCTCAGTTTCCATTATTCTAAAATTTTCATACTATATCCTATATAAAAACATCTCAAGTGATTTATTTTGTATATTCCTTAATCTTCAGGACTTTCAAAGAAAAAGTAAGGCCCATGATTCATTTCGCCCATTTACTAAGCTTCTTAACTAAGTCTAATTTTTTGTTTTCTTCTTCATAACACCAGAATCTGAGATCATCAGATGAAGGTGAATGGCGGGAAATTCAAGAAGCTATTCCACATAATACACCACTTAATTTAATCATATAAATTCATTTTTACAAAACAAGTCACTTTTTAGATGATTTTAAAGGAAGATTCAAAACATTCTTGGAGTATCAGAATATGAATAATTAGAAGTTATATGGCTCTAAATACCAGAATTTAGAGTAAAGCTTCATTCCTGAGGACTACATAGTTTTCTAAGCAGGTAGTTTGCCACTACCATTTTTCAGGATGTTTATGCCTCTGAATTCCAGTATCTAAAGAACAATTGTAATAGGAGTTATTGTCAACATACAGCACCTTATTTGGAGACTCCCCAGAGGCACACAGTTAACCAATATGCTTAATTCTGACATTGCTCTTATTATTTGTTGCTATTTTAATATTTAAATTGATACTTTCCTTACAAAACAATTACATAATTAAAACCATTTTGGACTTTTTAAATCATATATTCATGTGTGTACTGTTTATTTTAGTAGTCATGTTGTTATAGAGGAGTAAATGGAAAACACAATGCTAAAAATACAGAAAAAAGCTTTCAGATGTGTGAAATGAAGCAAAAATATGTAATAGCAATAGCACTTAGACTTATATATCACTCCATAGTGCTTTACAGAACTCTCTGAACAATTTACAAATGTCAGCCTATTGCCCCCAACAATCTGGGTCCTCATTTTACCGACCTCGGAAGGATGGAAGGCTGAGTCAACCTTGAGCCAGTCAGGTTTGAATCCTGGCTGTGGGCAGTTAGCCTGCAATACTGCATTCTAACCACTGTGCCACCACAGCTCGTGTAATGAATCTACCTAATTTATGCAGAATTATTATTAAAATATTATTGAATTCATTTGCTGTCTATCTCGCCATGGGACTACTCTAGTATTATAAGGTAAAGATTTGAAACTATTTTAAGTTTTAAAACTTTAAAGAATCAACAACTTAAATACAAAGTCAGTTGGTATGACTAAGTAGCTAGATATTTCTGTGCTGCAAACATCAGTTTACACAGTCAAAATTATCAGTCTATGAGACTTTTTTCTTTAACTTTTAGGCAAGTTCACCTTATTTTATCATATTGTGTGTACACATCTTCACATCTTACTTTTAACTACAGATTTTATTTTTTGGCATAATTACAACCAAGTTATTTAATTGCCAAGAATTCAGAAAAATGATAGCTATCACCAGCACACTGATATCTAAAGCCATTGTTTAAAATTCCTGTTTTCTTTCAACAAGCTATCAAATTATCTACAAGAATTGGTTTGCCAAAGTGTAGGGTCTCGTAGCAACTACTTATCTACTAGGTCAAATAAGCAACCTATTACTTTTTGTGCAAATACCTAAAACCATTTGAATCTCAGTGTATTAACTGCAAGTTATATATACTACGTCTCTTAGGGTCAGATAAGTATTTGTTTTCTTTTTCCCCTAGAAAGTAACAGCACTTTCTGAATCACTGGGACCAATTATTATTTTTCCTTAAGGGACACAGTTTTAGTTGTCATGGTTTGAGTGTGCAATTTATTGTGATCCTCAATATTTCAATGTTACACAGACTATGAATTCTGTTCCTTTCAATAGCCATGTTTAGTTACTTATGTTAATAAATTGGATATGATCTTCCAATCTCCAGAGATGCAGAGTTGGAATAGAACACATTATTTAATTAATTTACTCTTCACTTTTTTCTTTCTTAGACCTCCATATTATGTTTTTAGCAAAAGGTTTTTAGTATGCCCAGTCTGATTTAAATGCTGTACATAACGGATAAAGCATTATCTTCCTAAGCAGTTGTTGAAATACATACATTATTCTCATGGAATGTAACCTGTTCATGTCTACTTTATTTTTTTAAGCTTATAAGCATTGGAACTTCAGACTTCTTTTGCTAATGTATAGTTTTTTCATAACTAATATTTTCTCTTTGTGAATATATTGCTATAAAACTAAATGACTATCATCTTAATCTTTTCCATGGACTATTTCTACCAATCCTTTTGGTGCTGCTGTTGCACAATAAGGGAACCCAACATAATTATCTACACCAACTCCCAAATAATCTGGGTACTTTTAAGATCTAAGTTAACTCTCTCCTCCAGAGAGTTCAGATGCCAAACTAGCAGTTCTTGTATTTGTCAAAAGTCTCATAGAATCCTGGTCTGACTTTTCTGATATTCATACGTAGATGCTGATTTTCAGCAGGAACCGATTCATTGTAAGTGGTTGAAGTTGCAGTCCCAGTTACCCAACAAGAAGACAGACGCTTTCTTTTTGCTTTATCTGAAAACCCTCCAATTCCCTTGTTGTATTCAAGACAGGAGTCATCTTTATTCTTATTAACATCTTCAACTGGGTGTTCATCCCTGTTTGAAGTCATTTCTTTACGCTTACGAGCTTCTTTCTCTTCCTCTGCAATTTTCCTAAAATGCTCTAATGATTCAACCTTTCTTCGTCTTTCTATTGTTTCCATTTGTTTTTTGTCCATGAAGTCCTCAAAGTACATTTTTCTTTCATTCCTCTGATCTTCAAGGAATTTCCATTCAGTATCTGTCATCTTAACACCACTGTACTGCTCCAATTTCTCTCGGGTAACAGTGTCTGTACAAAATATATCAAAAAGCTGTTCTGAACTCCTATTGAAATCATCTGCTTTCTGAATAAACAGTTCATTTTTTCTTCGTTTTCTGGATTGGTATAACTTTGAGAATTCTTCATATACATTCAGAATATGCTTTTTTATGCTCTGTGTTGCTATAGTATATAGATTGCAAAACAACCAATGTTCCTGCAAAAGTTCAGCAAGCAACTGGGCAGCATCTTCTTTGGATCGTTGTGCTTGACCAGCTCTTTTTGGATGCAACAAATACAACATGTTTTGAATGACATCCTTCTTTGTAGGCAGAATTCCTTGTGCAAACTCAGATGACTCCACATAATCAACAGTTCCCAGAGTCTTTTTTGCTTTTATTTTATCCAAAGCTGCCATAATTCCTGTTTAAAGTCACTCTATATCAAAAGCTGAAAAAGAAGGGAGATGTTAGCTGAAATAGCACCAACAATGAAAATGAGAATTTTAATTCAAAAACTTTAAAAATGCTATACAAGTTGTTCTCCCTTAACTATTGTAACATGGATTGGCAACTCCACCACTAAGCAAAACAATCATCAAATGGGAAATCACACAGGACTGTGCTCTCCAGCTGGAAGAGACAAAACTACCAGTTTCACACCTTTAGCTTTTGTTTGCCTCCTTACCATTCCCCCACCCTTTGGAATGCTCAAATGCCTGCTGACTGTCAAAAGCAATGCAATCATACTGGCAGCCTAAGACTGACTTCTCCACTCTGCTAAAGGGGAGAGGGGTGGGGTAGAAAAAAGGCTCTCTTTTGCTTGACCCTTTCCTGCAGCCAGCATAATTGCATTGCCTTTGATGTGTAGAAGAATAAACAGCTTACTCTTTTGCAATCCTTTTCTCTCTACTTTGCAAGGGGAAAAATAAACACACACACAGGATATGTATCACATGACTAAGGGATGCTGCAAAGATCATAAACTGATTGTAAACTTATTTTTTTCAATGGTTTTTTAACACCATTATAACTTCAAATGGGACTGTATGTGAGGACTATTAACTTTTAAAATAAATATGCTCCTATCTGGAAATGGAACCGTTTCATTAAAGTGAATAAAACATTAGTATATTATTTTATTTACTGAAATAATTCTATTTTCAATTACCTCTAGTGACAGAGGTAACTAATATTTCCCCAAACAATTAATACAGATTTATAAAACAATGTTTATGCAATAAAGCATATTTTATTAAATTTACATGCTGCCCATCTCACTGTTACAACTCTCAGTGATATAACCTAAAAGACAAATAAAAGCAACAAAGCCATGTCACTGCCATCTCCTGATTAAACTGCATTATGTTCTATAGCTGGTCACCAACCTTTCTCAGTTGGCGGACCAGAGGAAAAGGGAGGGGGAAGCATTTTACACCCGAGCGTGCGTGCACGGGGCCACGAGCACATGCACGATGCAAACGGGATGGGGCTAGTGCCGTGATACTCACTAGCCCTGCCACGTTCTTGCACAACGCAGCACCGTTTCCATGCCCCACAGCGGCGCCCATTTTTGTGCCCCACAGCATGGCGGCAGCCCGTTTTCACACCCTGCAGCAGCGGGGTGGCCAGCCTGTCCTGTGGCCCGGTGGCCAGCAGGCCACAGCCCACTACTGGGCTGCGGCCCACAGGTTGGGGACCCCAGTTCTACAGGAGCTACCTTTTAGAACTACTCTGAAGCTACAGCTGGACCAAAATGTAATAGCCTACTAGTTTGCAGGTGAGAGCTACTTTTCATACATAATACTGGGCTCAATATTGACCATCAGGCAAATTCAAAATGAATTAAAACCCAACTTCAGCTTAGCATCCAATAAGATCTAAAAAAACTAGGCATGCACCTATCACGTAAGCTATGTCATCTGGTAGAATCTAGGAGGTATGTCTTTTCTGCCTTCATGCCTGCTGAGATTTAGATAGTCTTGCCCCTGCCTTGTTTTTGAAAGGCTCTTAAGACTTCACTTTTCCCAGAGGAATTGGCCAGAATGTTTTATTACCACCTTAACTATTTTTAAATTATTTTTGATTCAATGAAGTTGTCTCTGTATATAACTATATTTTGCAGTTGTGTACAATGCCCTGATTCACATGACACCTGGATGCCTATATAAATTAAAATAATTCAGGATCATCTGCTTGAAATAGCTTCTACCTATTCAGGACACTGACCTTTATTTGGATTGCTGAAGGTTCCTTCTCCATATAAGATCTAGGGAAAAATAAGATCTTATTCCTCAGCAATTGAAACCCCATGTGGAATTCCATCCTACCAAAAATCTCAGTGGTTCCATTACTCTTAACCTTTATAAATTCCTTAAAAGTTGACCTATTCAGAGAAGCGTTTAAGATTTCTAGTGGATATACTTAATATTTCTGGTTATAATTTATTAAAGTTAATAGTTTTGACCATTATTTCTCAATTCGTCTGCTTTTCTATTATGATACCACACAAGTCTTTGGAATGTGGAAATATATGTATTAAATGAATAAATGTATATTTTCCACTGGTGGAAATTGCAATACTCCCAAGTAAGAAAGAATCCTCTCAAAGGTATTTTTTTGGAGCCATTTCCTCTCAAAGGTATTTTTGGAGCCATTTGCAGCTGAACACAAGTTATTAATCACAACTACATTAAATCTGCTCTGTACTATCAACTTTTAACTATTTATGCTCTTTATTATACACAATGGAAATTCTCTGCATCTTTTCAAAAACTGTAGTCTATGAAAAAATTGACTTAGCTGCTAAGCTTATTTAAACTAAACTTGTATTTTCAGGAGTACTGTATACATTCTTAAATATTAATCCTGGATACTTTAATTTCTCCTAAACATATGTGCAAAGAAATGCTGCCCTAAACAGAATGCACTTTTCATAGATATGAAGAAAAAAGCATTGTAGAATGGAAACACAGGGAAGAGTAATCAGCACCCCCATATGCTTGATTTCTATGCAATAATGGAAGAAGCCCTCAAAATACAAACTTTAAATTGTGTAACTAGATTATAGATGCATAATTTCCAGCAGCCTGCATTTTTTTTTAAAAAGTTGCACGTCTGCAGAGCAGGTGCCCAAAGAAAACAGAAGACAACAGAAGGGTGGAAGAACTGTAATGGATGAATAGAATAAACACATTAGTATTTGGGCACCACTTAACTATTAGTGTTTTCGCTGCAACAAATAAATAACAATAATTATTAATTCAAATTTTATACCGCCCGATTCTGTTCTCCTAGAACCTTTCCAAAACAAGTTAGACGAACCCCACCAGCCACCTAAACCTACCCTACTGTCAGCAAACTCCAGAATACCTATATGGTCTTTATTGCTCGCTGGGGTGTCAGTGACTGAGCGCTGTCCTTCCAAACGGAGAATGAGAAGCTTCTCTCCATTTGGCAGATCCCTGTCGCTATTTCATTTCACTTGGCTTTTCCCAAACGAGGATGCTACGTAGAAAAAGCAAAGGGCCACAGGACCCATAAGGAAAGGGGGTGGAGCGGCCTCCTCCCTCTTGGCCTCGTCAAGTCTCTGCCCACTTGCGTACAGCAGGCCATCTGAAGCCCAGGCTCTTTCTTCCCCGGTAGGCCAGCCACAGCGGAACCCAGGCCGGTGAACTTCAACTCCGCCTTTCCCTTCATCCCTCCCTTCCCGTTTCAGATTACCAGAACGGCAAAAAAAAAACGGTAAGGCGTCACTTACAGGCCCACGCGCCGTGCACCATCCTTTTAGTGAAACCCCGCGAGACCTCAATGCAGTAAAAAGGGAAAGCGAACCCACTCCGCCATCTTGAAAAAGGGCATATTTACAGCTCTCTTTCGTGGGAATTCCTTCCATCTCGCCGTCTCTATGGTCCAAACAGGCTTTACGAGCGGCTGATGAAACAGTATTAACCTACCAGGAATCGACAGCTAGCTTGCGTTTCGTTTTGACTAGTCAGCGGAGACGAAGCGTGCGTTTTGGAAACTGACAGGCCCACGTTTTTTTCCTAGCGGGAAAAAGAACCGACTGAATAACAGCACAGTTTAAAAAAAATAACCACCATCTAGTAAGGGGAGTTAATAAACGACATCACGGTTAAAAAGAAGGGGGATCGCGGGGGGGGGAGTAGGTTATTTAAAATTAGATGGCACCGTCCTCATCGACGAAAGAATTGGCCGACTCACAAAAACAGGGAGGCGCTTAGCCAATTGGCTTTCGGTGGGGAATGGATTGGTCTTCCAAAGGGAACCTGCATAATTGCCGTTAATCGAAGACTAGATTCGAATATTGGCCAATCAGCTCTTCTCTGGGAGCACCATCACCTTGCCAACGAGGGCGCGACAGGAGTAAGCGCCTGACGTTCTTTCTACTATATGTCAGTGCTTAGAACCAGAATCTAGCTGGAAGGGACCTTGGAGGTCTTCTAGTCCAGCCCCCTGCCAAAGCAGGAGACCCTATAGTATAAGCCTATATCATCTCAGACAAGTGACTGTCCAGTCTCTTCTTAAAAGCCTCCAATGATGGAGCGCCCACGATGTCTGAAGGCAAGCTGTTTCACTGGTTAATTGTCCTCACTGTTAAGAAGTTTCTTCTTAATTCCAGGTTGCTTCTCTCTCTGATCAGTTTCCATCCATTGTTTCTTGTCATGCCTTCTGGTGCATTGGAAAATAAATTGACCCCCTCCTCTTTGTGGCAGCCCCTCAAATATTGGAATACTGTTATCATGTCCCTTCTTTTCTCTAGACTGGCCATTCCCAAATCCTGCAACCGTTCTTCACATGTTTTAGTCTCCAGGCCTTTAATCATCTTAGTTGCTCTTCTTTGCACTTTTCCCAGAGAAACTTAGAGCTTCTCTTGCTGCGTGTGGGCTTAATTTTTCAATGGCTGGAATCGAAGTCAATCGCTTAGGGCTGAGTAGGAGGGTGTGGACTGGTTTGCGTTTAGAGCAGAGGTCTTCAAACTTGGTCCTTTTATGACCTGTGGACTTCAACTCCCAGAATTCCTCAGCCAGGCACGCTGGCTGAGGAATTTTGGAAGTTGAAGTCCACAAGTCATAAAAGGGCCAAGTTTGAAGATTCCTGGTTTAGAGTATTTTCCTCAGTAACCACGGGTTACGTGAAGTTTGTGTAACAATTGTCTTGCTTAGTTGAAGTCTTCGATATTTAACCCCGGTGAGAAGCTCGCTTGGTTGTGTGATTGACGCCCTCTCCGTTTTTCTTTCCAGGATATTGTACACAGTGATGCGCTACGTTTTTTTCTGGAGAGAAAATCTTATCTTTTGATATTGTGCCATCATTTTGCTTGGTGCAAATTTCTCTTTATTATCAGAATAACTAAAAATTTAAAAAATAACCTTGGTACAGATTTGTTTAACTTAATATAAGATTGTTATTTATATTCATATATTAATAGTTTAAATTAAATGTAGTGCTATTAAATAATGCGCTCAAGGAATCCGAAAGTATGAGCCTTCTCCTAGAGGACTTGTAGTTTAAAAACAGAAGGAAGATGGAGATAAAGAAAACATTAAATTATTTTAATTAAAGATACTTAAACTGAATTACAACAGAATACTGGAACTGGAATGTTGTGTCAATTATTTAATCAGCTAATTTAGTTTTGACTAATGAAAGTTTTTACTGCTGTGATCCAACTCTTTCCTAATTTGCCCATTTCTTTATATTTGGATATTAAGGAAATTGAAGATCGGCATATCTGCAGGCACTAAACTTTGATACAGACATGAATAGGTGTATTTTGGATGCTTGTTTATTGAAAGACTCATGTTACACCCCACTCAGCCATTTAGGAAGCAACCATTTCCAAAGCTATTTTTGATAAATCGGTGATGCTCTTAAGAAGCAACTGCTGAGTGATAGCAATTAGAAAGGAGTGAAGATGGAAAAGTTGAAAACTGGACAGATTTGGATGACCATATTGAGAAAGATAGTATATAAAGTTGCTGCCAATACTATCAAGTATATGAGAATTAAGTGCTCTGTATATTATACAAGATTTTATTGTTTAGTCTTATTCAATGCTGCACTAATAATGTCAACTGATTTTAGTAAGGCAATACAAGTTCCCTTCCTGCAAAACTAAAATGTTACATAGGTTCCCTATTTCAGTACGGTTATTGTTGAACTGTAGCTTTCAGTAGTATGACCAGTGTTGAAGGATGCTGGGAGTTATAATTTAATTATATGTAGAGAGTCAGGAGTTTCCCATGTCTTAAACTAGGCTAAAAAAATGGAGCTCACTTTCATAAGCTTTGTCAATGGCTACAAATTAAATGTCTTTAAAAGAGAGAGAAAACTGAGGATGAAGCAATGATTGGCTTCTTATTGTTATAACTCTGCTACCTCCTAAATCAGAGAGACAGAGCTTGAGATATTACAGAAGAGAGCCTTACTTAATCTTATACCTTACTTGTATCCGTAAAATGTTTGTTTTACCACTGACAGAAAAAGATTGCTGGATTCAAAGGGATTTTGAATAACTTGTGTATACAAATTAATACCTAGTTAGAAACCTAAAAAAAAAAATCTGCTTCTGCTTGAACTAATGTGCTTATATAGCTTGCTAATATAACGGATTCTTTTCACTGTTGCAATCTCAGAGGCCATCTCATCTTTCAACCGTTTATACAGAGTCAGATGATTCACTGTTGATTCACTTAACCCAATATTGGCTCTATTTTGTCATATAATAGTTCTTTGTAGCCCTCCCTGAGAACAGTATGCCAAGGATTTCATATTACCTCTCTATTCTGAGGGCATAAGGGAAAATGGATTGTATATATCCATCTTTTATATTTTGCATATATCCAGCTTTTGTATATTCCTTCCTGAAAATGTTAAGCTCCAGGAAGTATGAAGGTCAGTGCGTGCAATTCTTGGGAGAAGTTTTGAAATTCTTAAATTAACATCTGGCTACCTATGTCTGAGCGGTGCCAATAATGATGAAATCAGTCATGTGGTGGCACCTAGTGGTCAATTTAATCTAGGATCCTGGGGACACAAGTGTTTTGAAAATAAACTGTGGCAATCTTAATGCCTTTCTGACAGCAAAGTTATAAAAAGATAATGGCAACCAAATTCGGGATCTCCTTGATTCCTTTCCCTGTCCATGGATCCTCTGGATTCAGGCTCTTCCAGCCATGTGTTCTCTGCTCCATTCCTTGCCAGTCACTTGTCACCTAGAAGCAATTACTGCCAAACATATAAGATAGCCCTTCATTCTGTCTACCTGCACTGGATTCTTTTGTGCATCTTTCTTCTGAAGCCAACATGCCTACTTACAGGCATTTCTAAGGAGTTTTAGCCTTCTTTGCAAGTACCTGAACTGGGCAGCTGGCACGACCTTGCAGAGAAATTGTGATCTTGATAGACACATGATACATTTTTCTGTTTCAGCGCAGGTCATTGTTTCACAAGGAGGCTGACTGAGAATGGAAGAGACCACCTTGAAGATGGTACTAGTGGAACAAAGAACGGAGACCAATGAGAAATTAAACTATAATGGAAAAAATAATATCTCATCAAACAGGTATGTAACCTATTTGTTACTTGCTTATGGTCTTTGCCTTTAATGTAAGTACTAAGATCTTGCTGTTTCATATATGATTTATTTTACAATAAAACCTGTTGAACTCAGTGGGGCTTATTTTAAACTGAATTTGCATAGGATGGGATTGCAACACTCATTTCAAGAACATTATCCTGGATTGGAATATTCAGATCACCCAGATTATTAGCCAATTTCAAATGTCTGATTCAAAGTCATAACTATATACAAAATGCTTTCAATATTAATGAATGTATCATAGGGCTTTCATGAGGCAGTCCACCTCCTCAATTTTATGACAGTTTTTCAGAGGAGGTATTATTAAAAAACAATTTTGTAGCATTTGGAGGTGAAATAGGGTCATTGCTTGGAAAAGTGGGTAGCAATGGAAAAGATTTGTCAAAGAAGCATTTTCCAAAATACACACTGCAACCTTGTGTGAAGATGACAGTATTAATCTATGCGGTTCCTCTTTCTGTTGATAACCATTTTTCCATTCTATTTCCTATAGGAAAATTTATATGGATTACAATGCAACCACCCCTCTGGCACCAGAAGTGATTGAGACAGTTAAAGAAGCCATGTATGAAGCATGGGGCAATCCTAGCAGTTCTTATGAAGCAGGTCTGATCAAGATTATATGGAAGTGTTTTGTGAAAGCATCTTTTTGGGATATAAGCATGTCTAGTGGTAAAGGGGGATTCTAATCTTGAAGGGTGATTGGAGTAGCAGTTAAAGATTTATTTAAAAAAACATTGAATGATGAATCGTTACAGCCTCCAGTCACTTCTAATAGTAACTATGGAAAATAGAGATAGCCCTAGTAACATTTATATCTGAATGTTTGCTGTTAAATTATATATACATACACATGTAACGCTGCATTTTTCATTGTTTAAAAAATAATACATGGGCAAGCTGATTGGAAAAGATGGTAGGATAGCATGCAGTGTTGCATGTGTATGTACATATAATTAAACAGCAAACATTCAGATTTTATGTGTTATTAAAAAGCAATGAAATAAATTTTAAAAAGTGTGTAAAATTAGTCAAACCATCAGCCCCACCTGGGATTTACAGTTATAAAACCTAGCCTCATTAATACTGTTTTGGGGCAACAATGGTTGGATAACTTTCAGAACTGTAATTTATGTTTTGCCCAAAAGAGTGGGAAGAGAAGTAGCATTTTAGCACACCTTGTGGCTAGTGTTGAATGTTGTTTATTTAAGGAGGAAAATGCCATTTTAACACTAGTAGAACAAAGGATGGCTTAAGCCTGTCTCATTTACGGACTGGGAAATAAAATGAAGATAATTTCATGGGTACAGGATTGAAAAGCGGTGTTGCCAGGACATCTCTGTACAATGTTTAGTTACAATTGGGAGAAAAGCCCATAATTAAAATGCACATGCCTTTAGTGTGAGGAACAAAAACCCCAGGATCTACCTTATATGATACATTTTTGTGTCTTGCCTCCACAGGTCAAAGAGCAAAGAAGATCATAAATGAAGCTCGTGAAAGTCTGGCTAAAATGGTGGGAGGACGGTTCCAGGACATTATTTTCACTTCTGGAGGGACAGAAGTAAGATATTTGATGTTTTTAACACTATTTTGATATGGCTTTTGTTTTTGAAAATTCCTTTAATTACTAAGCTTAGTCAGATTTATTTTTATTTTTGGGAAATGAAATTTTGGATGAGAAAAATTGCAAAAAATAGTAATTAGCTCAAAGAAAAATCTACCTCTATCCTACAGAATGACTTTTTGATCTGATTTGTACTTCTTTCTTTCTTTTTCTCCAGGCAAATAACTTAGTGATTCATACTGCAGTGAAGGATTTTATGAAAAGCAGCAAACAAAGTATTGTTGCAACAAGAGAAAACCATGAAGAAAAGACTTTAGGGACACTTCCACATATCATTATATCTTGCATTGAACATGATTCAGTTCGCCTCCCTGTAGAGCAACTGGTGAAGGAACAAAAAGCTGGTGAGCAATTGACATTTTGTAGCTAGGGCCATCAACATTTTTTGTGGCCCTTTTGAAATGAAGGTGAGGATGTTTCACAGAATGGCTGTTACTGTGGGCATGGCCATTCACAAAATACAAATTTAGTAGAACATGAACTTATGAGTTTCTTTACCTCACTATCTCATTTATGGTCTTAGGATATTGTCTGTCACCCCCAGTTTACCTTTGTTGTTTCTTTACGGATAGATGAGTTTTCAGAACAAGTATGCATCTGCAACTGTTAAAAATACTTTAAAATATATATATATCTCCATGGAATCTTGCAAATCTGATTGTGCTGTACCCCTTTTCCTTATAGTTTGGTGAATTGGGACAGTTTCTGTGTGAGATGCTTCCAAATGTTATCTTGCTATTTTGGATTTAAAAAATACTTCACATCTTTTTGCCTAAACAATAGTTCCTGTGTTATCTCCATCAAGGCCATCTTATTCTCTGGAGGCAAAATACATGCATTTCATTCAGACATCCTAGCTTAGACTATTAAATGTAGAAGATAATGGTTATAAACTTGAAGAAGGAATGCAAAAAAAAGTTAAACAGCTTGGCCTAGGAAGAAGAGGGTGTGAGGCAGAAACTCAAGATTACCTGCTTTGATTCTCTTTAGTATAAGAGAGGTCAGAGGAAAACTCCTGTCAGGCTTTCAAGATTCTGTT
Source organism: Azemiops feae (assembly GCA_023970755.1). Classification (NCBI taxonomy): domain Eukaryota; kingdom Metazoa; phylum Chordata; class Lepidosauria; order Squamata; family Viperidae; genus Azemiops; species Azemiops feae. The sequence goes on from JALGBA010000221.1 coordinate 1,376,473, forward strand.
ATTATATCCTATAATGATACAGTTCCTGTAATTTTTATGGGGTCTGTTTCTTGGCTACCTTAAAAAAGATGATATGGTGTTATCATTATTATGAGATTAAATTATTATTAGAATTTTATCCCTCCTTTTTTATTTAATTATATGGAGATGAATTTGTAGGAGATGACCAGGCTGAGTCAGGGGGTGGGGGTGATGTCAAGGGCATCATCAGTTTGGAGTCCCTTTGTGCCCGTAAGAGATCTGTCCAGCCCTCCTTGAATTCCATTGACTCTTATCTACCGCCAATTTGCCTTAACCATTAGTAGTTCAGATTCTTGAAAGACCTAACATGGAATAAACTTCTGCTCATTTGAACAACCTTGGTTCCTGGTTTCTTGCACCTGACAAAATTGATTATAAGTGTTTTCTTAACTCAAAATCTTTTATAAAATAAAGGACTTAAATTACACCCTGCTTTCAAGCTGCTGCTGAGTTCCTGCGAAGTTCCCTTTTTTCCCTTAAATTCTGCCTTTAAACCTGTAACTTTTTAGGTTTCCTCATGACTGCTACATTTTGCAGTCTCTGTTTTCTGAGCATTTTGGCTGGAACTTACCTGATATCCATTGGAGCATCCTTCAAACCTATTGTAAGAAAAATAGCAACTGCTTTTCAACAAATTGAACTGTGGCATGACTTTCTTCTTTTTATCATGGTTTGTAGAAGCCACTTTTGTGCGAGTATCAAAGGTGACCGGGCGAGTGGAAGTAGATGATGTTGTTGCAGCAATCCATCCAAATACTTGTTTAGTTTCTGTAATGCTAGCAAATAATGAAACTGGGGTTGTGATGGTGAGTTGTAAATTTATAGCTCATAAATTTAAGACAAATTGTTGAGATTTTTAATTAATTGAGATTACTCCAGAACTAATGCCAAAGATATGTCAAACCAGGTTCTTCAGGGTGGCTGCTCTTAACATTTAATATCTTCAATTTTTTAAATTTTTTGTTATTTATGCCAATGTTCTTGGTCCCATATTTTACAACAATGACTTTATTTTTGCCAGCATGGGTTATTAGATTTTTGTTTATTAAATTGCTAGATATGTATGCAATACATTATGGCTTAGTTTTTATTATAAAATTTGCTAAATAAGTAGACAAGATCAATATTAAGTTACTAGGTAGATTCAGTTATGCTAATCTTATGGAGGCAGGCAAATGTTAACAATAGATTTTATGACTGGAAAAAAAGATGGTAATACCAGTATAATAATAGGCCTATCAGTCACAGCCTATTCCTCAATTATGAGAGACTAGAATTATATCCAATGTGATAGAGCATATTAGTTGATGCAACATCTTTTCTATTTCAGTAGTTCCAAAAATGAATTACTAAATACTAATAGGGAGGGAAAGTAGTGTTTTTGATAAAATTATATCTACTGACACCTAACAGGATACTTTTCTCTCAGCCCATCTCAGAACTCAGTCAGCAGATTGAAGTTATTAACCATAAGAGAAAGGCCTCTGGTCTGCCATGGATCTTAGTACACACAGATGCAGCCCAGATGATTGGAAAGGGGCGAGTAGATGTGCAGGACTTGGGAGCAGATTACCTCACTATTGTAGGACACAAGGTATATTTTTCTTTGTTTGGGCTATTATCTCCTTGTTGTGACCTCTTCTGAACTTTGGAGAATTTCATACCCAAGAATAGTAGTTCTCAATTACTAAATTAAAAGCCACTGTGCCTCTAATTTGGTTTGTCATTTCTGGAAACTGTATTCTCTTACAGATCTCATGTGACATACTGTTGGAAAGTTGGAAAGTCTTTTGTTGGATAGCTGTACAGTAAACTCTGCTATAAATAATCTTACTATGCATGTTGGTACACAGAATATAAAGGAGCAAAACAGTAGTAATAAAGTCTTTAATTATGCCACATCTTTAGGGAGGCACACTCTGTTAAGTGTGATATCTCTAGGAAATTCTTGGTAAGTTTCTTTTTCAAAAAGGAAGGTACAAGAGTATCTGTTGTGTTTGACTTGATACTAGCCAATTGTAGTATCAAGAAGTGGAAGTAATGGGAACATTGAGGGAAATGACTATATAAAGCTGAGATTACCCAGAGAGATGCTTGACTCCCCTACATTGGATTATTCAATCCAATGAATAAAATCATTCTTTCATTTTAATGGTACTTCAGAGAGCTTAGTTGGTTCTTTAAGGATTCTCCAGTAGATGGCCCTCAGGAATAATTTTTGAGTAACATCTTTTTCCCCCCCCCACTGAATTTTAGGACTCTTCAATGTGACATGTTTAAGTTTTCTTAAGCATGCGTTCTTCCACTCCATAAAACTTCTATCATTTTGCATTACTCCTGTTACATTTTCCTCTTAATTCCTACAGGAGGACAAAATTATAAAGTTGGGAAAAAAACCTTCATGACATCTAGTCCAATATCCTTGCTTAATAGTGGATCTGCAATGCATTCTTCTTCTCTGGCCAATGGCTGTCTTTGGTTAAATGTCTCTTCCAACTATCTGCTGAAGAAGTCTCTTCACTCATTACTCTGTTCAATAAGTGTTCTTGTCAGGAATGTTTATCTGCATTGTTAACTATAATTTATCTGTCTTTGGCTTTTATATATTGCTTTTACTGTTGTGATTTATAATTGCAGTTTTACGCCCCACGTATTGGAGCCTTATATGTTCAAGGACTTGGTAGGAACACTCCTCTTCACCCCATGCTGTTTGGAGGCGGACAGGAATGGAGCTTTCGCCCAGGGTATGGCGAACAGGAGTAGTGGATGTACCAACTGAATTGTTAGAGACCAACCAAATGTATCGTGACACTATAGCAGGATGTACAACTTTCTTTGGTTCAAGAGCATGTAGGCATGCTTGATGACATGTTCAGGATTGTAATCTAAAAGAGGGTAGTGGGGCAAAACCCATCATGAGCAGGAATGGAGTATTTTATTTTATTTGTATTTATTTTTATTTAGCAAGTAAAACTAAATAATAAGTACAAGTAAATAAAAAGTACCCTGCTATGCTTCCACATTGTGGCAGAGCAGATGATTTTGGGAGAGGTCAGTGAAGCAATATATGCCAAGAACACATATTCTCAGCAGAATCACCCAAGATATCTATGAAGGTCATCCCAACTGCTCAGCTAAAGCAAGTAGGCACCTATTTTGGGCAGTAATAATGTAAGTGAATGCTGGAGACAGATGATCACTTTATTGCCACTCCAAAGGCATAATTTCATACTGCACAGGAGAATGCAATAGTAACAATTTGCTTGTATTTTATAAAAAAAAATCACATGAAAAACCATGTAAAGTAATTGACAATTTAGGGTTGGATGATAGAGACCTCACTTGTTATGTGGCCTGCAATTCTACAGATGTGACATTTTGATAGTGTTCTGAGATTTATATTTTAGTGGTGCAGGATTTGGCTAGTTGTCCTGGGCTAGTTGTCCTGTCTCTCTTTCTCTTATTTTTCAAATCAAATGAATCCTAGAACTAATCAATCCATAGTTCTCACTCAAGGCAAAATAACCTAGCTGAAATTATTACATTTTACACAAATTATGCAAAGACCTAACTGTCTTGAGAAAGATTGCTTGCAGGAAAGGTAGAAAGAAAAAAAGGGAAAGACTAGAAGTAAACTGGATGGACCCAGGTTCCGTGTATGCCATGGAAAGACCTGAAGGGGATATATTGTCTTGCAGAAGGTCTGTCTATATTGTCACCAAGAGTCAACAACAACTTGATGGCACAGAATCAATTTAAAAATGGTAATCATTAAAAATTAAAGTTTTATTGCATAAATCCATTCATCTTTCTCTCCCCCCTCCATCTCTCAATCCAATTGATAAAGTAGCTAATAGTTTCTTCAGTACAAACACAAAAACACCTCTCTCTATACCTCTGAATCAAAAGGTATGGGAAATTAAATAGATGGATCCCTATATATTTCAGTGCTCTGCTTCTGAATTCCAGTTGTCTGATTTTGTCTTAAATTAAAGAAAAAGGAAATGCAAGTAAGATAAGAAGAGGGAAGAAGATAAATAGTACAGGAGAGAGCAGGCTATGCTGAGAGTAGCAAACAGGCAGAGAAAATATGTAAAGGAAGGGAAATGCACTAGGATAAGGATTGCAGAAGAGCGTCAAATGAATTGAGATGGCAGAAGGTTGAGGGGAACTGAATTGAGGCAGCAGTAAAGGAAATACAACTGAGGAGAATGAGTAAAGATCACAGGAACAAAGGATGAGAGTTATCTAGGTAGGTAGGAAACAGAGGTGGGAATCAGGTAGGTTAAAGAAGAGAAGCTGCAAGTAGAAGTAACAGCAGGTAGAAAAGATGATGGAGACAGCAGTGAGCACAGTAGAGGGGAAACTGGAGGGAGAGGAATTTGGAAGAGCAGTAGAGAATAGGCACTTACGAAGAGTAGAGATCAGGCTGATGCCTGAGAAACTGAGGAAGAGGAATCATAGGCAGCACTGACACCCGCCCTGCCACACATTTTGCACTTCTGTGCTATAGTGAATAATATGTAGGTTTTAAGAGTATGCAAGAAAAGGTATCAAAAGGAAATATTTGGAAGAAAAATGCAAATACGCTGGGAAAATAAGAGGATCTTCTGTTTTCTAGGTAGTATCTTGATTTTCATTAGAAGTTTTTATTTTATTTACTTCATACATTAATACTAGTGAAATGTTGTAATATGGTTGTTATGCTAAGTGTGTAATGTGCTAAACAATTCACACAGTTGTAGACCTTGCATTTGTGCAACTTAAAGTGTATGAATAAAAGCTACTTTTTTTTAGGACTGAGAATACTCCAATGATTGCTGGTCTCGGCAAGGTAGGCTTAAAAAATGGTAAATGCAATGTGGATAAAAGCTGTCTTATTGAATGTGTCTTTATTTTTTTTAAAAAGAGGAAATAGATATCAGCAAGTCATAGATTTAAATGCAGCACACATATAACTGAAGGAAGGTACGATAACTGTCCAGATTCTCTGAGATTTCTTTGCTTGGGCTTAGCCAATGCCAATATTCTTTAGTTTCTAGACTCTTGAGCCAAGTCTTCATAATGTTTTCTGTGTTTGCATGGAGATCCAAAGTTCTAGACCTAGACTTAGGCTTTCAGGTTAGTTTAACATATAGTGGGATACCGATAGATGATGTTGCAATCAAGTGCTTAAAGCAATCTCACCAATTTTTTTTAGCATCTTAAAGTTTTCAGTCTCTGCAACTGCGCAAGTAGCTTATCAGACTAAAAGTAAAACATCAAGTTGATCTATAAACAAATGGCAGGGAGTGGGGTCCACAGGAACCAGTGCTTTTGTCATTTGCCTTCTTTTGATACTTCCCTCCTAAGAAATGGCTCTGATTGTTGAATGTGGGTACTGCAAAATATGCTTTGCACGTTTTGAAAATAATTTGCAAAAAATAAAAAAAAACGTTTTGGACCTACATGTTATTGATTTAAAAAAGTGTAGGTTTTGGAGACTTGAAAAAGAGTTTCAGGTTTCTCCCAATTATTTTTGAAGTGTGTACAGCCACACTGCAGAATACACCAACATTTTCTACTACTTTTTGTCTTTAAGATTGTTTTATAGGTATAGGGTTTTATTGGGAAATTTGGGGGAATTCTGTGGAGGAGAGTCTACCTTATTGGCTTTTTGTCTACCCTGGCTAACGATAATAAACATCATATGGTCAGGTGAACAAGGAAATTGAATGATTCCTTTCGAATTTGGCTCTAATATTTAACCTGATATTCTCACCTTCTTTTGCAGGCAGCTGAATTGGTGAATGAAAACTCTGAGCTATATGAAGCTCACATGAGGAAGGTTCGGGATTATCTGGAAAAAAAGCTTGAAGTAATTTCAGTCATCCTCCTGTTTTCTGTATAGTTCTGCAGTCTTTATATGGGAGCAGGAGATGACATCAGAAAGCTATATTACCCTATACCAGGGGTAGGCAACCTTGGCTCTTTTATCACTCGTGGACTTCAACTCCCAGAATTCCTGAGCCAGCATGGCTGGCTCAGGAATTCTGGGAGTTGAAGTCCACGAGTGATAAAACAGCCAAGGTTGCCTACCCCTGCCCTATACTAAACACAGTCATGGGGCAGTGATGCCTTTCAATCTAAATGGAAACAGAGCAAAGGGCAAGAATGCTGAAAATAGCAAATGGACAGAAATGACACAGGGAACACATTGTTTCAGACTACAGATGCATGTATCATGTCTGGATTGACCCCAATGAATATTGCAGAACTGCCATTTTTTGTAATGGAATAGCATTGAAGCTCCTTTGCATTGCCTTTCTTGGAATTTATTACTAAAAGAATGGTGACAAATGCCTTACTTTGACTTGCCCGAGCAACACAAGACCTTTCAGATATTCTTCCCACACCTATGTGCAAGGTGATAGTTAATCCTGTGAATGCTATACTGCAAGTTCTACTGTCGGGGCAATACTACCCATAAATATTTTTATTTCTTTATGGATCTAAAATTATAACATACATATTTTTTTTCTTGAATTCAGTAATATCTATGATAGGTGTGTGTGTGTGTATTAATAAGTTGATGTTTTATAAAAAGTATTACTTCGTATTCTAGACTATATTTGGAAGACAAAATATCCATTTTAACTGTCGACTGGAAGGCTCTAAACGACTTTGCAACACCTGTAATTTTTCTATATTGGGCTCAGGTCTACAAGGTAACATCTATGTCTATATTTGCACTGTTCTTTAAGAACTAATCTATGATTGATTTATGGGATTTTGTATTTAGTGATCAATACAAAATTTAGTATTAATTGCTTTTAAAACTAATGTCTCTGCCTTAGACCAAATCAGGATGTTGTCAGCATGCTATTGTGTGCTTAGTCAAATTTGCATTGTAATTTCATTATGAAAATGCCAACTACAGATGCAAGATACAAATTTTTAAAATTCCTTCTCTTGAATTTTTAAAATGAATTCTGTAATTAGAAGGCATTCTGCTGTTTTGTCCCTGAAACATGATTTGAAATGTATATTTCCCATGTTCAAATTTGGTTGTAGCAATTTTATATGTGTGATCCTAACACTGGTTGTCTACCAAAATATGAACAAGGATTGATTTTTAAACTTATATCTTAGTTATACTTGATAACATAGGCAAAACTACAAGCAAATTTTGTGTATTTCTTCCGTACTTAGATCCATAGGTACTTCATGAGAAGAGAGCAGATATATATCTTGTTTTTTCTGTAGGTTGGCTGGTGCTCTCACGTTGTAGGACTTTGCTAGCCAGTGTTGGGGCAGCCTGCCACTCTGAAAAGGGTGACCAGTAAGTAGCCAGTATTGTGGAACTAAATATCCTGCAATTGGAGGGCATATGTAAAAAAGTTTGTGTGTGTGTGTGTGTGTTACAAAGAATTAACCACAGAGTCATCACAGCTCTCAATCTTTCATATTACCCAAGAATTATGATGAGTGGTGATGGTAATGTTATAGCTGCTGTGAAGAAAGACACTATTGATAGTGTTTTGTGCCACTTTATCCATACCTTTGGAATTTCATGAGCCACAGCAACCATACTCCATACCCAACTCACATTATGTTGCCACCTTTGTCTTAACAAGCAAGCTATGCATGGTAACAATATTAGTGCTGCTAACTAATTGACACTGACCTATGTTACTTAACAACTAGTGTTTATTTAGCATATAGTATAGAATACATGGATATAACAATAGTAAAAATATATAAAAGGAGCTCATTGTGTTCCATGTATTATGGAAATATGTAGTCAATTTTGTAAGGTATGAGGAATTTAAGAAGTTATATATAAGTTATAAGTTACATTTTGAAATAAATTAGTTCATGAGAATGGGAATAAGTGTTCTATATCTAGGCCATTTATCCAATTAAGTGCAGTATTTGTTAGTTGGAGAAAATCTGTTTTTCCTCCTGTATAAGCTTTCAAATAGCAGTTAGTTAACCATTCTAACCACTATATTCTTAAGAGCTAATAATGGCACATGGCAAAAGGATTATGATAAATATTTATAGCCCTTACATCATTGCAATTGCCCCCCTTCCTCACTGATTTATAATATTATCCAAGAAATAAGCACCATTCACAGTCCATTATTCTATCTATGCAATAGGAACAAATATTATATGATTTACATAATTGGGTTCCTCCATGGATCTGATACCAGTTTAAACTATATATGTTATTTTTCCTGGGCCTTTAAGAGTAAGATGTGAGGAGAGAGAGATTATGCAGCCTTAATACTGCAGAAGTAGGAGAAGAATTGGCTATTCAGAAGCTAAGAGTATTTTGATTTAGCTACCAAAGCCATTATGAAAACTGATCAATTTGCTGACATGTGTTTATTCCTAGTGATGAGCATATGCTTTGTACCACGGTAAACAAATCTTTTCCCAAATCCCCATAGCCCTCTCTTTTGGGGGCAATGGCCTACATAATTAATGGAGTACAAGGAATTAGGATATTGTAAAATGCTTTTGTTCTGACTAGGCAGAGAAATGTAAAATGATGTACCTAGTATCAAAAAGTAACTTGCTTCCCATATTGTGTACTATATACAGTATTTCAGATACTATAGGTTAGCATAAAAATAAGTACTTTGCATTTATATCTTTCTTTTCAAAAGAGTTAAAATCATATTCTGAAATATATAGAATATTTGTTAAAATTGCTATAGGCATTTTGGAATGTAAATAAGGTAGCTACACAATACTGAGAACACTTATTCTAGTAGCTTTGCTGCCATTCATGATACTTGAATCCATAATCTGGTTTATTATTGATTTGTTTTTTTTATCTTACCAGTCAGTTTATAGCATAGTCACTAAATATAATCAAATCTGAATTTATCTCTTCTTGTAGTTAAAATGGTTAATTTTAAAAAAAGCATTCCTTTAAATACAATTATGATTCTTCTGAATCTTTTCATACTGGCTTCTTAAGTATATGTGTTCTGTTTTGGCTACATAAAGATCTGGATTTGAAGTTTAAATTTGTTATTAGCTTGTGCAATAACATACAGTCTTAAAAATCCACAACCTTCCATCACAGTTGGTTCCATAAGTCATTAGAACTATGTGTTGTATATAATAACTTTGTATCAGTTTTAAAGTGATAACAATAAATAACAATTCCACTTTCTCCATACTTAAAAGCCCTTAATGTTTAGCTTGTCATCCATATCTATTTATTATTGAACATTAATCTGATTAACAAAGAAATTTCAGAATTACTGAATTGCGTGGTGTAGTTTAATTTCTGTTAAATTCTGTAGACCTCAGCATACTTGACCATTTGACCATACTTGAATTTCTATTGAAACAAAAATATCTCAGAAATAAATATATTTTGGACAAGAGAAGCTCTGCATAATTTGTTTCCTTTCTCTATATGCTTCTCAGACCACTATGGTAAAAATACTGTTAAAGGTTATATTTTGCTTTAATTGTGTCTGTTTTCAGGCCCTCAGCCGTTCTGCTTAGCTGTGGAATTCCTTATAATGTTGCACAGAATGCCATACGCCTCAGTGTGGGCCGTAATACAAGCAAAGAAGATGTGGATCTGATTGTAGAAGATTTGAAACAGGCTGTGGCTGAGTTACAGTAGGCTGGATACTTACAGTCAACAACAGTAACAACAACAACAACAAAACATTCTGTTCATCAGTATCAGGAAGTGAGCTTATCTAATCTTGATACTCCATTGCTCTATCTGCCATACTTACATCTGACATATTGTGAGTTATTGTGTTCCCATCAATTTAGTGAAACAGAATTTTTGTTACATCAAGTAATTTGTTTACAGCTCTTGAATACCTTGGAGCACTGTCTGCATTTATGAGCACTGTTTTTTTTTCTCGAGTTCAGCATTAGTAAATCCAGTTGGTGAATTACACTTTTTAACATGTTTTACCAAACAGAAGGAAGAGCAAGGAAATATTTCTACTGGATATTTAAGTTGATCCTGAGCCGAAAAATGTGAATATAATGGTTGTCCCAAAAGTGCTTTTTCCAAAAGGCAACTGGACTTTCTTTTTTTTTTTCTTTGAAAATGTTTGCTTCTCATCCAAGAAGCTTCTTCATTTATGTCTATGGATATTCTCAATTATCCAGGTCATGGTTGTCCCAAAGGTGCTTTTTCCCAAAAGCAACTGGACTAGTTTGGGTTTTTTTTTCTTTGAAACGTTTCACTTCTCATTCTTCTTCAGCTTCTTGGATGAGAAGTGAAACGTTTTCAAAGAAGAAATGCAAGAAAGTCCAGTTGCTTTTTAGAAAAAGCACCTTTGGGACAATCATGACGTGGATGAAGGAGAATCTCCATAGATATGAATACAATAGTTAGAAGGTGTATGCATTTATATACATATACACTTGTATATGCCAGACACATGCATACATATATGGTCAAGTAAATCTCTAAATTTGAAACAATCAGAGATTTGCCTTGGAGATGTCTATGTTTAACCCAGAAATGCATAATAGTAAATTGTTCTACTCAAATAAATGTATGCATATGTACTGGGAAAGAATGTACAATACATCTATAATACATAATACATAATACATCTATTAGTATTAAATAACAGAGAGAAAACCAGAATGCTGGTTACATATAGGCCTGCTTCCTTCCATTTACCTTAGCATTAAAGAGTTATTTATAGTTTTATGTAGCTAAACATGTTGCCTTCAGCTTTGCAAAATAAAAGTGTGATATAAATCTAATAACTAACTAACTGAAAAGTAAATCATGCTGAAGGCAACTTGGATGTTGGGGTTCTGAATCAGGGATAGTTGCTGTCCCTTTCTGCATGGATGGCAAGAGGACAGAATTACCCACAACAATAATTCCCTTTTGAGAGGAAGCAGGTGCTGTGATAGATGCTGGATTGCACTGTCACTGTTGGTTACAAAACATAAAAAGTCATAAATATCATAAATAGGAGATCTGTTCTCACTTGAAAAATCCCACAAAAGGAGAGATAATGGCAGCTGGGTATACATGTGTATTTTCTTTAAATGTTGAATCTGTTGGAATTGGCTTGGATAAGTGGAATAAGGTCTATTGTTTTTTGTGTTTTGTTTACTTTTACTGCATCCACTGTAACATTGTTTGCTAATAGTGATGGAGCTAAAGAGGTAATGTTTGGTTTCTTAGTATTGTACTTGCTAAGGTTTTAATAGGAAATTTCTCCAGTATAAATCACTCACTGACCTTTCATAGTATTATTTGTTTTACAAGATAGCATGACCGGTTCTTGTTTTAAACCCCAAATATATTCTTATAATTTAGAAACATTTCTTGATTTGCAAAAGACTCATGAAACAATTTCCTTTTCCTGGCTCTTGTCTTGATCCCTCATCTATTTCTGTCCCTGATCCAACATTAGGTTTCTTTATTTATTTATTCATTTATTTATTAAGAAAAAGTATATACATTCATGGATAAATTTATAAGGAATGTTTGTGATGAAGGCAGCGTGTAGGAGATAAAAACGTGTGTGTATTTGCATCTCGATGGTACAGTGTTGTTTTCTAAGAACCTGTATGTTTTCTGTGAAATTAGATTGAATGACAGATCAAAAAAATATTGAAGTGAAACTGATTATGAAGGACTAAGATGTTTCTAATAGGAAAACTGGAGTGATTGGTAATAAGTTGAACATAAGTGGTAAACATTAGAGCAAGAAAATTCTGTGACTTGGTAGAAGATTGTCTAAGCAAGGGAATATGTATGGAGAGATATTCAGACGTGCAAACGATGATACAGAATACGGTGTAGTCTGTCATGAGGAATTAATATTGAAAAGGATTAAAATGTTTGTATATAACATAGTGCTTCTGCCAACTTTCTTTGCTTATTGAACTTGTATAAGCTATTGTATTTGTATTTGAGGGTAAAATTATTCCATCTCAAGTGACCCAGAAAATGATGAAAATATGGAATTGCACTTAAAAAAAGCAAATTTAGACATAGGAAATTCAAAAAGAAAAATAGTAATTAAGGTTTCTTCAGGTTTTTGTAGCCTATAATTGATGAATACATAAAACAGATAAAATTGCACTGTAAGAGTGCTACAGTTGAAGTTTTGCTATTTTATAAATTAGAGTATAAAATTTGCTTTACATTTGACCAGTCCATTTAAAGTACATTTGACACTTTAGGACAGTGGTGGCGAACCTATGGCACGGGTGCCAGAGGCGGCACTCAGAGCCCTCTCTGTGGGCACGCGTGCTGTCGCCCCAGTCCTAGGCCTTCAGCTGGGTTTTATAAAACCTTTTCGCTTTAGGCCTCCGCCGCCGTGTGCAAAAAAAAAAAAAAGGTTCAATCAGTCAATTTCAACTTCTTGCGGAAAAAAAAAGATCTTGCAAAGTTGGAATTGATTGATTGAACTTTTTAGTCCCACCCTGTCTGCCGTTACCAGCGCAGCCACGCCTACCCAATTGGCCATGCCCACCCAATTGGCCACACCCAGCCAATGGGCCACACCCACCCGGCACTCGACGATGCATAAGTGGGTTTTGGGTTGCAGTTTGGGCACTCAGTCTCTAAAAGGTTCGCCATCACTGCTTTAGGAGTTAATGTCACAAGAGAAAGGAGAATTAATAAAATCAAAAAATGCTACCTCTTGCCAGGCCTGTGTTCCTTTCTTAAGCCCCCAACAGAAATTCGGGTTCCTATCATCCTTTACCAAGTAATCAGAAACATACATCACCTGCTTGATAGACAAAATAAAAAAATCAGCGAAAGTAAGAAAATCAATAATAAAGCTCAGTTAGATGGGAAAGCAAAGTGCTTGTATTAGCTACCAAGGAAGAAGACCAGCTGCTGATAGCAATCAGAATCAAATAGTGCTCTCAATCAGGACTTAGTCTTTCGTGCATCATAAGCAAGCAAGGAGGATTTTCTCAGATCTCTGGCTCTGCAAGCAAAGCTTCTTGGGAACCAAAAATAAACAGTGGGGCAATTCCAGCATGTGATGGAGCAACTTGCCAAGATACAACAGCTGAAAAAGGTGAAGAAAATAGTGTGAAAGTAAGTTGATAAGAACTTTCTAAACAAGAGAAGAGTTGAACTTTGTTTACACCACACATAATTGTAGTGCCCATATACATATTGCTCTTTGATTAGCTGTGAATGCCAGCAATTGTTGAATTTTACTGCTATGTATATTTAACTCTCATCATTGAAAACTTGCATTCTGGCATTTATCAGTTGTTCCTCATTATGAGACATGGCATATTCTAAAATAGGATTGTGGATTTGAAAGAGCCTGCTATATCTAGTGCACCACTGTGTGGAAACAAGACATTGCAAGGTTAGTCAATGCCAAAGGAACTGAACATTTTTTTCTCATTATTTGCAATGGGAACATTTTACATACCCCTACAGGATTGTATAGCAGCTGTTCAAATAGAGAGGACAAATATTAGGACATTACTAGAATAATGCAAAATGTTTTCTCCTAGCCATTCATTAATTTGCTAAATTACAGTATATCCCATCCATTAATGTAAAGATCGAATCATTTACATCAGGGGTGTCAAACTCGCAACGTCACGTGACATGTCGTGACGTATCGTGACTTTTTTTGCCATTGCCGGCAATGAGATGGGCGCAGTTTTGCTATGATGCATCTGGCCCATAGGCCGGCAGTTTGACATCCCTGTTTTACATTGTATGCTGTGGATTAAATGTCTGTTGAACTTAATGGGAAGTATTAAGCATTAGGCTTTATGCTGAATCTTTTAACATTTTTATTTGGAAGTAAACTTTACTGAATATTATTGAGCTGTCTAGTACATATACACAGAGAATAAAAAATGCATTATCACAGTTCTGGGCATATTTATGTAAAAGTATGTGCTATTGAAATTAAACAAATATAACTTTGAGCAGCAGTTTTTACATTTCCAGTTCTTCTCTTCTAGATCAGAGCTTTTCAACCTTTTCACCGACTGTACCACTTTTAGGATATGGCAATATTCAAGTACCACCTAGCAAGGTGTCAAAAACTTGATGACCAAAAAAAAAAAAAAACCTGTTCAAAGTTGCAATTGCACTGAAATGACTTATGACCATTTTTCACACTTATGACCATTGCAGCATGCCCAGGGTCATGTGATTTATATTTGGATGCTTGGCAACTGATTCATATTTATGATGGTCACAGTGTTCCAGGGTCATGTGATCCCCTTTTGCAACCTTTTGACAAGTAAAGTCAGTGGCAGGGCTGCTGGTGGCCAAGTGCTAAGGTGGGACTTCCCTCCCTCTTTCTCATTCCCATCTCCTTCTGAAGGAAGAATTTGAACCCCCCCCCCCATATTTTCCCTCTTCCATATATTCATCAAACAAGGAAAAGCCTCCAGAGACAGAAAAGAGAAGCCATTGAGGGAACTAGCTTAAAAAGGCGCATTCCCCTTTAAGAATTAGCTACTGGCTAGAAAGGAAAGTTAAGGAGCCCAGCCAGCACTTAAGAAAGAAAAAAAATGTAAATAAGTACTGGCTGCCAGCTAAGGCAGCCTCCCCAAATGGCTCCATTCATAAGTAAAGGAATGCTACAGGCAAAATCCATTCAGGAGAAAAATACTTCAAAATCCCTTGCAGCAAAGCTTACAGCTAACAATAGCAGAGCAATAGAAGCTAACACGAGACATCAGCCATCAGCCAAATAGAAATTGCCAAACACTCCTTCTTCTTCTTCTTCTTCTTGTGCCATATCCGTTATCGGACGTTGGCGATCATGTTGGTGATCCTGTTTTTATCAGCAGCCGCACGAAAAAGTGCTGCTGAGTTTTGTCCAAACCAGTCCCTTAGATTTTGAAGCCATGATGTTCTTCTTCTGCCTGGACCTCGTTTGCCTTCAATCTTTCCCTGGAGGATTAAATGGAGTATGCTGTATTTTTCTGGGTGTCGCATCACATGTCCGAAATATTCTAACTTTCGTTTTTTAATGTTTTGATGATTTCCCTTGGCTTTCCCAGGCGGCTTAAAACCTCCTCATTTCTGATCTTGTCCACCCAGCTTATACGTAACAGCCGCCTGTAAATCCACATTTCAAATGCTTCTAGTCTCTTCAGGTGGCCTTAAGAACACAAAACCCACATTGCACAAATCCCAGAACTTCAAAGTCACAAAAGCACATAAGAATCCTTCCACTCTCCATCTCCCTCCCTCCCTCCCTCCCCCGTGCCTCACCTCCAGCCGATGCTGCCTTTCTTCATTGCTGCCTTTTTTTCATTCCTCGTGGAGGGCAACCCCTCCCCCGCTGCATTTCTTGCCTGTTTGCTGCTGCCAGCACAGGTGGCTGCCACAGCAGTTGTAGATCAGCTCATGGCTGGCCTGCTTGATCTCTCCTCTCCCCCCACCCTCCTCCTCCTTCTTCTTTCCCTTCGGTGCAGCTAAAGCTGACTCCACCTCCTCCCAAGGCTGTTGCTTTTTTTCTCTCTTCCTCTCCCGCCCAAACTGCTTCCTTTTATAGCCTTTCTTGTCTCCGCCCCCCTCCTCCTCCTTTCTCTTCCGGGTGAGCTGGAAGTGAGCCTGGGGCCTTTGCCTCGCCCCAGCCACTCTGTAGCTCTGGAGGACTCTGTCACAGTAAGTCCTTGCCTGTGCTGGCTCGTTCCCTCCCCCACTACACTTGGCTGGGCAGGGCTGCGTACCACCTGCCATGTGCTAATGTACCACAGGTGGTACGTGTACCACAGGTTGAAAAGCCCTGATCTAGATAGCTTAGCAATTTGTTACATATGCTTAATTTGGGAGAAGCAGTTTTTATACAATGAGCATTTTGTCTACTACATGTGATATTTTGCATTTCTTTGGCAAGTAGGAAAAAAAACCCTTTAACTTTCAGATGATTTTATAACTGCCTCAATGAGGTCATCTCATCTTGCCATCCACCTCTCACCAGGCTTAAGTCTAGGAAACAAATTTGGGATAATATGCCACGTCTTATGATCTAGATAAAGAATGGTGATTAAGATGGGTGATTTTTAATAACCACAACCAAACAGATCACTCAGATCCAACAAAACCATTTTCAGGAATGCAGTTGCCCTGAAAAATATGGAGCCACCTGAACAGAATCAGGACAGGCCATGCCAGTACTAAGGCAAGGCTCTTTAAATGGGGAATGGCTGAGAGCCTGCAATGTGACTGTGCACCAGAACAAACTATAACACATATAGTTCAGGAATGTCTCCTCAGGAAATTTCAAGGCACCTGGGACGATCTCATTCCAGCCACGCCAGAAGCAGTTAGATGGTTAGATGCTATGCGGAGTTTGCATTAGATATTTTTTTCTTTGTGCCATAGGAGAGAAATATCTGCCACTACCTAGGATTGAACTCTCAATCTTCAGAGTGGGAGGCAAGTGTCTTGACCACTAGACCACCATGCCTCTCATTCTATTATCCACGTACTCTCTCTATATACATGTGTGTGTGTGTGTGTGTGTGTGTGTATGCTGATTCTTATTTAAAATAAATTTGTATATCAGCAATTGCATGACCTCTGTAGATGCTATATGCTAAATAAATAAATAAGCTTGCCAGATTCCTAAGTTCTGTTTGAATGGAGTAAAACAATTCTTTTCTTCACACAGCAAAAGCAAGGGAAGAATCACACCCTGTCCCTTCCTCCACATGGAGAATCTGCAAAGACATTTAACACTGGCCATTTCCTGACCTCTTTTGCACATGGAAAAATGGATATAGTAAAGTTTCTGAGGGGGGGCCTTGCTTAAAGCGTTATAAGGTCAAATGGGAAAACTTGGCAGCTGTGGGGGACTGTCTCTGGAGCACAGGCTGGTGAATGCATTGTGTGCAGCAGAAATAAATTTGCACATCATCCAAAGTAATATCAAATCCCATACAGAGCACAAACAAGGAACAAGAATTACCCAGATTTCAATAAGTTTTAATATAAAAAGTAGGACTATGGGAGAATATCTTGGAAATAGCAATCGGAACCTTTAACCCTATTTTATTAATAAATAAGTTCGCTAAAGTGGAATGTCTTTAAAAGTTTTGAATCTCTTTGGAGTCTTTCTGCACCCTAGACTGGGTTACTGTTTGTCAGATACATGTAGTCCTCAACTTACAACCACAATTGGGATTGGAATCTCGATCACTGAGTGATTGTTAAGCGAGATGTCCATATGACTGCTTTGCTCAATGATCACAATCCCAGCACTCCCAACTGCAGTCGTTAAGCAATCTCCTGGGGTATTAAGCTGGCGGAACAAAAGGGATGCCTGCCAAACTCAGCAACCCTCAAGGGAACTCCTCAAGTGAGCTGCAGAAATTGAATTAGAATCTTTGGGATCCAAGCTCCATTTCTGCATCCTACTGAAGGAGTTTAGCTCCCCTTAGCAGGCAACTCTTTCAGCCAGCGCCAAGAGACAAGAGAAAGTCCTCTTGGCAGTCAGCAGCATCTTGCAAACTTCCCTGCCAGCTTCCCCACTGACTTTCTTGGGAAGCTGGTAGAGAAGATTGCAAATGGCTATCTCATGATTTCAGGGTGCTTCACAAATGGTCATAAGTGTGAACAGATTGCTGAACAACCAGATCATGATCATGAAACTGTGGGTACAATATTTTGTGATGGTCAGAAGTGCTTTACATGCTGTAAAACATCCTTTCAGAGGCTGTCTTAATTCCAGACTTTTGCTGAACAAACGATCATAAGTTGAGAACTACTTAAGTCATTAACATCGTCTATTATCTATTAGTGTTAGTGTCTCAGGTTCCTCCCATTTCTTTCTCACCCCCCTCACAATCTCTCACAGATGCTAGATTAAGATGGCTGCATATCCAGCCTACTGCAAAAAAGGGGAACAAACAAGAAGTTTCAAGATTTGCTGAAATAAAACAAAACATAAGATGAAAAAAAATGAATATAGGGAAAAAAACCCAAGGAGGCTTGAGCCTTATCA
This sequence comes from Azemiops feae, assembly GCA_023970755.1. Classification (NCBI taxonomy): domain Eukaryota; kingdom Metazoa; phylum Chordata; class Lepidosauria; order Squamata; family Viperidae; genus Azemiops; species Azemiops feae. Next base: position 1,394,457 of record JALGBA010000221.1, read on the forward strand.
CTTGAAAGAGCGAAAGGAAAGCAAAGGGGATGAAGATGAGGGATGAAAGCAAAGTATTAGCTATACAGTTCTTGTTTCCCAATCTACCATTCCGCTCAAACTGGATTGTGATTGAAACCCAGGTTTCCTATCCATCCTGGCCTTCAATCTGAGAACTACAATTCCAACTTTTCTGGAAAGAATGTATTGGGGAAGACTGCAAGTCATGCCTCTGAGTTTTGCATAATGCCATTTGGCTTGGGATGAGAGAACGGTGTAGAGTCCATAAAATGGTTGTATTGTTCTTGAATGTCTGTGATCTCCAGGTGACTGTATCCGGGTGGTTTTAATTGTTTTTAATATTTGTATGGCTGTTTTAGTCTTTTTTTTTTAAATACGTTTATGTTTTAATTGCAAGCCACCTGGAGTCACAAACAAGAAATGGATAGCTATATAAGCTGAATAAATAAAAATTCAAGCAGCAACTACCGGTAAACATTTTCTACTGCAGTTTCAAAATAGACTTAGCTATGTCCCTTGTGTCCTTGTAGACATTTTTAGTTTGAAAATCAGAGTGGAAACATTTAGTTATGTGTATCACTGGCTGAGAGTAATAACAGGCCTTGCTGTTAACTCTTGCCTGGGGAAAAATCCAAAGGGTCCTGGGGAGGAGCTCAGTTTCCTCTCTTGGATAGAAGCTTCAGGCAAGTATCTCATACTCTGTATGTTTCTGTGGCTGATGCTCTTCTGTTGCAAGCAGAGAAGCTCAGCAAAGCATTGAAATGGCTACTGTGGTTAACTTTTGACATATTAACTCTGCAGTCCTAATCAAGGGCTTGGGTTTCATTGAACAAAGCATAAAAAATCCTTGCCATATAGCCTGAGATTTGGAATGGGAAACCAGAGCCTCTATCACAACTCAGGTTCCTAATAAAATATTAACAGGAGGAAAAAACCACCAAATTGCTTCATGGCAATAACTGTGGCCCCTCAAGTGGACCAGGATATAAGGACACTGGGTTTTTGTATAAATGTTGTAGGCTTCCACTCTTGTGATGGGGGGGATTGCTATAATGGTGGTGTATAATTGATAATCCATTAGATGAAATACTGAAACAGTAGATGCCAGTTCTGCCTTCCTGGGTTGCAGCCCCTTCCCTCCGGCCCTAGAATATATCCGCTATTAGAACCAGCCCAAAATTGATGTCTCTAGATGTGCTGCCCATTTATTTATTTATTTATTCATTCAATTTGTATAGCTGCCCACCTTAGACAAGTGACTCTGGGCAGCCAACAATCATAAAATCAATTAAACCAATTAAAAACACAATATAAAAAGAAAAATTAAATACAGGTAGTCCTCGACATACAACAGTTCATTTAGTGATCATTCAACGGCACTGAAAAAAGTGGCTTATGACTGTTTTTCACACTTATGACCATTATAGCATCCCCATAGTCATGTGATCAAAATTCAGACAATTTGGCAATTGACTCATATTTATGACAGGGATCATGTGATCACCTTTTACGACCTTCTGACCAGCAAAGTCAATGGGGAAGCCAGATTCATTTAACAACCGTGATACTAATTTAACAACTGCAGAGGTTCACTTAACAAACATGGAAAGAAAAGTCATAAAATGGGGCAAAACTCACTCAACAATGTCTCACTTAGCAACAGAAATTTTGGGCTCAATTCTGATCATAAGTCGAGTACAACCTGTATATAAAGTAACTGACAGATATTATAATCTGTAGATATTAACATAATCAGGAAATGAGATCCTTCACACACTTGGACCCTAGACCAGTGCACATAACCAGTTCTGAAAAGCCTTCTGAAAGGCCAACAGGGTAGAGGTTATCCTATCGCCTCCATATCTCAGAAGAGAGGATGTTTCAGAGAACAGGGGCTATGACAGAGAAGACACATCTCCTAATCCCTACCGTCTGACATTCCCTGGACAATGGTATCTGGAGTATGTCCATTTTCTGAAGCAGATTGGAAACAGAAATAACTGCAAGAAGATGATCCGTCAGGTAATCTGATCCCAAGACATGCGGGGCTTTAATGATGGCACCCCTTCATGGATTACTGCCTTGTCGTGGCGAAGGGGCTTGCGTAATTCAATGAAGCTATGAGCTATGCCGTGCAGGGCCACCCAAGACGGACAGGTCATAGCAGAGAGTTCTGACAAAATGTGATCCACTGGAGAAGGAAATGGCAACCCACTCCAGTATCTTTGCCATGAAAACCCCATGGACAGTACCAAAAGGCAAAAAGATATGACGCTGGAAGATGAGCCCCTCGGGTCAGAAGGTGTCCAATATGCTACTGGGGAAGAGCAGAGGGCTAGTACTAGTAGCGCCAGAAAGAGTGAAGCAACTGGGCCAAAGCCGAAAGGACGCTCAGCTGTGGATGCATCTGGTGGTGAAAGGAAAGTCCAATGCTGTAAAGATCTTTTCTCCATAGGAACCTGGAATGTAAGATCCATGAATCAAGGCAAGCTGGACGTGGTCAAACAAGAGATGACAAGACTGAACATCGACATCTTAGGAATCAGTGAACTAAAATGGACAGGAATGGGTGAATTTAATTCAGAGGACCATCAGGTATACTACTGCGGGCAAGAATCCCTCAGAAGAAATGGAGTAGCCTTCATAGTCAATAAAAGAGTAGGAAAAGCAATACAAACAATCCCCAAAATGACAGAATGATTTCAGTGCGAATCCAAGGCAAACCATTCAATATCACAGTAGTCCACGTCTATGCCCCAACCACTGGTACTGGAGAGGATGAAATTGACCGGTTCTATGAAGCCCTACAGCACCTTATAGAATCAACACCAAAAAATGATGTCCTTATCATCATGGGGGATTGGAATGCTAAAGTAGGAAGCCAAAAGATAAACAGAATAACAGGCAAGTTTGGCCTTGGAGTACAAAATGAAGCAGGGCACAGGCTGATAGAATTTTGTCAAGAGAATATGATGGTCATAGCAAACACTCTTTTCCAACAACCCAAGAGACGGCTCTACACATGGACATCACCAGACAGTCAACACAGAAATCAGATTGACTATGTGCTCTGCAGCCAAAGATGGAGAAGTAAAAACAAGACCAGGAGCTGACTGTGGCTCAGATCATGAGCTTCTCGTTGCAAAATTTAGGCTTAAATTGAAGAAAGTAGGGAAAAACACTAGGCCACTCAGGTATGAACTAAATCATATCCCTGATGAATATACAGTAGAGGTGACAAATAGATTTAAGGAATTAGATCTGATAGACAGAGTGCCTGAAGAACTATGGACGGAAGTTTCCAACATTGTACAAGAAGTAACAACTAAAACCATCCCAAAGAAAAAGAAATGCAAGAAAGCAAAATGGCTGTCTGAGGAAGCTTTGCAAATAGCTGAGGAAAAAAGGAAGCGAAAGGCAAGGGAGAAAGAGAAAGATACACCCAATTGAATGCAGAATTCCAGAGAATAGCTAGAAGAGATAAGAATGCCCTCTTAAATGAACAGTGCAAAGAAATAGAAGAAAACAATAGAATAGGGAGGACCAGAGATCTCTTCAAGAAAATTGGAGATATGAAGGGAACGTTTCATGCAAAGATGGGCATGATAAAGGACCAAAATGGCAGGGACCTAACAGAGGCAGAAGAGATTAAGAAGCGGTGGCAAAATTACACAGAAGAACTATACAAGAACGAGCTTAGCATCCCTGATAACCACGATGGGGTGGTCACTGACCTCGAGCCAGACATCCTAGAATGTGAAGTGAAATGGGCCTTAGGAAATCTGAGCAACAACAAAGGTAGTGGAGGTGACAGTATTCCAGCGGAGCTATTCAAAATCTTAAAAGATGATGCAGTAAAAGTGCTACACTCAATTTGCCAGCAAATTTGGAAAACTCAACAGTGGCCACTGGATTGGAAAAGGTCAGTTTACATTCCAATTCCAAAGAAAGGCAATGCCAAAGAATGTTCAAACTATCACACCACTGCACTCATTTCACATGCAAGTAAAGTTATGCTTAAAATTCTACAAGCTAGACTCCAGCAGTATGCGGACCGAGAACTTCCAGAAGTACAGGCAGGATTTCGAAGAGGCAGAGGAACTAGAGATCAAATTGCCAACATACGCTGGATCATGGAGAAAGCTAGGGAGTTCCAGAAAAACTTCTACTTCTGCTTCATTGACTATGCTAAAGCCTTTGATTGTGTGGATCACAACAAATTGTGGCAAGTTCTTAAAGAGATGGGAGTACCAGACCATCTTATTTGTCTCTTGAGAAACCTATATGCGGGTCAAGAAGCAACAGTGAGAACTGGGCACGGAACCACTGATTGGTTCAAAATTGGGAAAGGAGTCCGGCAAGGCTGTATTCTGTTGCCCTGCCTATTTAACTTATATGCAGAGCACATCATGAGAAAGGCAGGGCTAAATGAATCAAAAGTTGGAATTAAGATTGCCGGGAGAAATATCAACAACCTAAGATATGCAGATGATACCACTCTAATGGCAGAAAGTGAAGAGGAACTAAAGAGCCTCTTGATGCGGGTAAAGAAGGAGAGTGCAAAAGTTGTCTTGAAACTCAACATTAAGAAAACCAAGATCATGGCATCCGGCCCTCTCAATTCCTGGCAAATAGATGGGGAAGAAATGGAGGTAGTGACAGATTTTATCTTCCTGGGCTCCAAGATCACTGCAGATGGGGACTACAGCCAAGAAATTAGAAGACGCTTGCTCCTGGGGAGGAAAGCTATGGCAAATCTAGACAGCATACTAAAAAGCAGAGACATCACCCTGCCAATAAAAGTACGTATCGTCAAGGCCATGGTTTTCCCAGTTGCAATGTATGGCTGTGAAAGTTGGACCATAAGAAAGGCTGAACACCAAAGAATTGAGGCCTTTGAACTATGGTGCTGGAGAAGACTCCTGCGAATCCCCTGGACTGCAAGGCGATCAAACCGGTCAGTCCTAGAGGAGATCAACCCTGACTGCTCTTTAGAAGGCTAGATCCTGAAGTTGAAACTCAAATACTTTGGTCACCTAATGAGAAGGAAGGACTCACTGGAGAAGAGCCTAATGCTGGGAAAGATTGAGGGCAATAGAAGAAGGGGATGACAGAGAATGAGGTGGCTGGATGGAGTCACTGAAGCAGTAGGCGTGAGCTTAAATGGACTCCAGAAGATGGTAGAGGATAGGAAGGCCTGGAGGAACGTCCATGGGGTCGCGATGGGTCAGACACGACTTCGCAACTAACAACAACAATGATGGCAACCAGCCCCTTGAATTGCATCTGGAAACACTGGCAGCCAAAGCAGCTCATATAGCATTAATGTTACATGTGCTGAATAACAGCCACCATTTACAATCCATGCAGTTGCATTCTGTAGCAGCCATAGCTTCTGAATACTTTTCAAGGGCAGCCCCATGTAGAGTGTGTTTTAGTGGTCAAGATAGAAGATCAAAAGGAATGACAGTGAGCAAAGCCATGGTCCAGGAATGGATGCAATTGTCACAGAACTCAAAGGTGTGCAAAGGCCCTCTTGGCCACAGCTACTATTGTTCTTCCAAACAGAAGCCATGAGTCCAAAACAATCCCCCAGATTGCACACCAGGTGGTCTGGAGCAGTGCCACCCATTCAGGACCAAAGGTAGAAAAAAAACTCACACCAGAAGACCCAAATACCCAAAGCCATTCATCCTTGCTTGGGTTGAGCCAAAGCCCATTGCACTCCAACCAGGCCCCTGCTACTTGGATACTCTGACATCCACAGAGTCACTCAGGCAATCCAAGGTAGAGATACAAAGTTGGGTATCAGCATACTGATGATACCTCAACCCTAAATATTTGGATCACCTCACCCAATGGTCTCCTGTAGGTATTAAATAAGAGGGAAGAGAAAACTGAGCCCTGCAACACCCTACAAAGTAGGGCCATGGGCTGGACCTTTCCTCCCCTATCAACATTGACTGGAACCGACCTCTAAGGAAGGAGAGAAACCAGCACAATTCAGAGCCACCCACCCTCAACTCTCAAAGCTAATCTAGAAGGATATCATGGCCAATGGTTTTTAAGGCCTCTGAGGGAACAAAAAGAGTGAGGATGGATGAATTACCCCATCCTGATCCTGCCAGAGGTAATCCAAGAGCATCATTAATGTCAGATCTGTCCCATATTCCAGCCCGAATCCTGATTGAGAGGATCCGGATAACCCACTTCATCCACAGCCTTTTGAAACTGCCATGCAACTAATTTCTCAGGGAAGGTTGGAGACTGGACAAAAACTATCAAATTAGTTAGTTTTTCAATAAATCATAATTAATATCACTGAGAGTTAAGGATTCATGCATAATGCTAAACGACTGTTACCTAAAAACCAAAGTATCTTGCAACTGTATCAGAAAAGTAGGACTAGAGGAATATATGAGCCAAGGTTTGTGAGCATTAGGTTAAAACAATAATCAACTCTCAGTGACCAAATGAAGATTGACCTATCTGACATGACTGAACTGGAAATTCTTTAGGAAGCACTAATCCTAACCCTAACCTTAAAATTCTGGATTCTGAGCAATAAAATGAGAATGCTTCCATCACAAGAATAAGTAAGTGTTCTTGCTGTCTATATTTTCCAAATGCAAGAAGTAAAAAATGTGAGCATTTTAAACTCACTGTCAGAAAACATTCAGGCACTGTAGATCCTGCACTGCAGGGTTATATAATCCAGTCCAGGACAAATTTTACAATCAATTTGGCTGCTGATGTAGATCAGCTGCATATCAAGAAGACACAGAGACATGATATCTCCAAATTAAGAAAAGGAGGATACATTTTCTGAATCTACTTTCCTTTGTCACTTTGTTCTATCTATTGAATTGTGTGATGAAAAGACCTGTCAGGTAGAAAGTAGGGGGTAGAATGGGATAGGCTGTCCTGGTGACAGAATACAGTCTTCCAATGACAGCTTAATTTGGTCTGTCTCTCAGCAGTATATCATTGGAGTTGGTCAGCAATGTTATTTGACACTGGCACTACCACCATGGCTGAGTAATGGAAAGTCCCTTGCTTAGGTAATGTGGCAGTAGCAGAGGCATCTCAGTATGGTTGCCTCAATGCATAAGGACCTAATACCTCTGCCAGGGTAGTGTCCTTGTTGGCATTGTGAAAGAAGAATTCCAGAGGGCCTGTAGCTTATCCTTGAAGTTTTCTGCTGGAAGTTTCCTGCTGCTTACACTCCTTGCACTTTTCATTTTTTAGTATGCATTCTCAGAGTAGGCAAGCAGTTACAGCAACGAAGAGAAGCAGCAAAGGCTTCCACTTGTTGGGCTCTCTTGGGGTTGAGCCTGAGTCTACAAGGAGAGAGCAATGATTTCAGTGTCGAGGATGTGAGCATAATTGGGAACCAGTCCAAGTACTAATATTTTGCCAAAGCCAAGTATGTATACTAATGTGTACAATAGGCAATATCCAATTCATTTTTACCAGCATTCACCCCTAATTTCTCATCATACTGTGATAATAAATAAATAATATCCCTTCCATAATATCCAGCTATTGCTTCTACATTCATTTGGTTAACGGAGACATGCTGATACCTTCAAGAGGGCCATGTATCCTATCTGAGACTACAGAATTCATCAATATTTTATGAAGCACCAGTGATCTTATTTTATCTGACATAGCATAGTTTGCCCTTACATATAATAAGGCAGGACTCACTGACAGCCTTAAACACCAATACCACATGATTATTTCAGCCTAAGTTTATATAGTTAAAAACCACTTAGGATAATGATTAAGGATCTCACTGAAATACATTTTGTATATGATATTTCTCAAAGCACTCCTAGGTGATCTAACATTTCAAACAATCTTGGTTAATCTTCCCATTCTCTTATTGGTTAAAATTCTAATTTCTGTATATCCAGGAATGCCAGTTTGGGGAAGGCTGATCTAGCTTATTTCATCTTAGAGGACCACATAGACTTCCAATACTATAGCAATGACCTAGTAGTTTGCCCCCAAATCACAACTGAAAATTGTTGGTTAATTATTGTATAGTTAAGTTTCTGGAGTCAAATTTGCAAGTGCTTATTTTTTCCAAGACAAATGCACCTATCTTTTCCCTATAATTTCTGCTGTTGAATCTTCAAGTATTTTTTATTCCATTTCTGATCTCAGGGGAAATTTAATAAAATGTTGATGTGATATTTATACACAGAGGTGGTATGCCAGATGATTCTCCAGCTGATTTAGTACATATTTCAGTATTGCATGTTAAAGGAATATTGCAGTCTTTGATTCCTACAGGCAAATAAGATCAAAATATCTTGCTGAGCCATTAATTGTCAATTTCATTCTCATGATAACTTGAAGAGATTTGTGTATGTATGTATAAAAACTCACCATGATTCAGACATGAACACACATAAGCTGTTTACACATAAGATTTCTTAGAATGGATGAGAAAGATAGCATACATCTTTCTATAGATCATGAAACCCAAGAAAACCATAATACCAACCTCTTATAGTATCAACCTGCAGTATAGACTAATATGGATTAATAGAAACCACTAGGTTTAGTATGATGCAGGGATCATAAAAATGTTTCTGTTGCAATCTGGAATAGGTTTTATATTTCCTTTATTAGTCACTTATTCCCAGTTGTTCCTTCCTTTTTGTGAACAGAAAAAAATGTGGCACAGATACAGACCATGTCCAGAGGATCATGAACTGCATTCATATAAGACTTTTCCTGCCTGAGATGGCATTGATTTTTCATTGATATTTGCAGATGTTTTCATGCTGCTATTTGCTTCACACATTTGATTGAATAGACAGGCTTTATTCATTAACATCAAATTTCATGTTTTCAGCTCCTCGTATATCAGATGATTTAATCCTGCTTCTTCCTCAAGCATAGACATTATTTCCTCACAGATTTTATTCTTCGACTGAATGATATCTTCAAAAACTGGGTAATACAATAGTATATTCCCATCCTAGAAATAAGAATTTCAGTGAGGGATTTTTAATAATGTCTTGCAGAGATTTGCAGCAATGAAAGGTCCTTAGTGCTCTCTGCACTTGGTTGTTTTCGTTGCAGACATTTCATTACACAAACTAGGTAACATCATCAGTGCACTAATGGGAGAAGTTATCTCTTTAAGGTGATAATTAGATATAATGTGAATATTCCCCAACTACAATATTCCAGTTTTAATTAGAACAGTGACATTGAGGAAGGGATATGGTATTTTTTCTTTGAAATTGTTATTTTCAGTTTTAATGTAATCTCAAGTTAAATACAGGCATGAAAAAGAGAACCTAAATTCTTTTTCAACTCACAGTTAACAATAGCTGCTGAGTGAAATGAATTAGTTCTGGAAAATGGCAATAGAATGGAAGCAGGAAAAAAGATCACACTTCCCCCCAAGTTCACACACAGCCTACCTGTATCTGCTTAATTTTTTAAACAACAAATACCTCATTTTTAAAATAAATAATATATATATTAATATATTAAAAACTATTTAATATACTAAAACCAAAACACATATTACATTATTTTCAAAAGAATCCTGTGAAAGGATATTCTAGGTTCCCTTTATTTAAAAATTTGCAACAGGTGGAGATAGCATTTCTCCATTGCAGCCCATTCAGTCTAGAATAGCTTCCCAAGAGAAGGGAGATTGGAACCCACCCCATCATCCTTCAGAAGGCCATTAAACAATGCAGTTTTGTAGAGCTTTTGATGCCCACTAAGTGCCAGTAGGATGAGGTCCCGGTGAATATTTTAACTGAGGTACTGCTGAATAATGTTGATTGTTTATTTTATGGTTTTATTGTGAACTGCTGGGAGTTATTTGAAGCACAGCTGTACAGGTAGTCCTCGACTTACAACAGTTTGTTTAGTAACCATTTAAAGTTACAACAGCACTGGAAAAGGTGACTTATGACCATTTTTCACTCTTACAACTGTTACAGCATCCCCACATGATTTACATTTGGATGCTTGACAAGTGGTTCATATTTACGACGGTTGCAGTCTCCCAAGTTCATGTCATTCCCTCTTGTGACCTTCTGACAAACAAAGTCAATGGGGAAGCCAGATTCACTTAACAACCGTGTTACTAATTTAACAACTGCAGTGATTCACTTAACAAACGTGGCAAGAAAAGTCGTAAAATGGGGCAAAACTCACTTAATAAATTTCTCATTTAGCAACATAAATTTTGGGCTCAATTGTGGTTGTAAGTCGAGGACTACCTGTGCAGAGATACCACAAATAAATAAATTAATATAAAATAAAAATCAGTTCAAAGAGTGATTTTGCACATAGATGCAAGGTGAAATTAGAAGCAACCAGCTTTGGGCATTTACTCAACCTAGTTCAATTCCTAAACTTGGAAAGCTGAGCATTGTCAGCCAAACAGGGGTTCTTTGTCTATTGGCTGCCTTAACTGACTGTTCTGTTTGTTTATAAAATCTGTATAATTTAAGAAATAAGTGAAAAAGAAAATGGACAGCCAAGGCAGCCGGACAACACCCTTCTTCACAGTGCCAATGTTGTAACCCCTCGTGTCACTCTGCCATCTGATGCCCAGACTTCAAATATTAATGCAATGCTAATTGTAACTTCTTGACCCCCATCCTTTCTGCTGCAACTGGTACACAGTACAAGTTATGTCTGAAGAATGATGTGTTCTCTAGCTTTGCTTCCTTCTGATTCATGTTCACTGGTTTGTTTTGAATTTCTGATCTTCCTAAAACTGGATCTAGCCAGAGAAAACAATATTTGTCTCATCTTCTTTCTTCTCTCCCAGATGGACTCCATAAACAAATAGCAGCGCAAGAGAGGTATGTACATCTTTGGCCATGTCCCCAGTTCTACCTAGCTATGATGTGCCCTGGCAATGTTTGTTTGTTTTTCAGTCAATATGTTGTATACATTTTGTCCCCACCCAAAGCGAAAGACAATCTTAAATCATTGAGATTGCAATGGTTCTTACAGTAGTATTTTCCTTCTTATTCTGACATCATTCAACCATAAGTGGACAAAATCCAGTTTCATTCAGTATCATTAGGGGAAATTAGATGATTGGCAGAGGCTTGGAAAGAATCAAAAGAAGAAGGATAGGGACCAGTAATGGGGACAGCCAATTTTGCACTGGTTTTGCTTTCTGCCAACTCAAGGGCAGACAGATAGCACTTTAACTCAATACTGAGACAAGACCACAAGGTTTGAGAAAATCCTATAATTAGTGCCCTCTTTTCTGCCTGCTGCAGCACAAACACTATGAGCTTTTGTAGGGGGAGGTAGATCTCTGCTCAGAGATGTACCAGAGACCCAAGAAATTTATGTCTGTCTCAGAATACATAAACCTCATGGAGTCAGTTCTGCTGCCTCATTTTGTTTTGTTCCTCTGTTGGGGTTTCCCATTGTCAGATAATACATTTCCATTGTTAGGCCTGAAGATGCTACATTCTTTAATCAGCTGGTGGAATCTAGGAAATGAAGACATATTTATACTGAAAATTATTTCAATTTGTATCTGTTACTCTCAAAAGTGAAAAATGGTAAAGACAGACTTTCTTTTTAAGGGTGAAAAGTAACATTATATTACTAGGTGGTAATACTAACCACCCAGAGTTACTTTGTGGTAAGATGGGTGGTCAATAAATTTAATAAAAAAATAAAAATTTTTAAATTACCTCATTATATGATAAATGTAAAGTAAAAGTTCACCTCAAGTCAAGGTGATTTTTTTGGTAACACAACCATCTATGTCTCATCATTGCCTTCTGGTGTGTTTTTTGATTTCCCAATCTAGTCTATATCCTTCATTTTGCCAAGTCTCCCATCCAATTCCTAATTAGGGCCAACAAGGTCAGAAGGATGAGGATGGAGTTATTGGTTTTTGTATTGGGGTTTTATCTTTGTAAGCCACCTGGAGTAGCTGAGAGTGAGTTGAGTGGCCATATAAAAGTTCTTAATAATAATAATTAAAAAAAGCTTAGCTTCCAGGATCAAAGGCAATATTGTATTGAAGTACTGGTAATAAGCAAATACTTTTCAATCCAGTTGATTAATCAGGTTTTTAAAAGACAGATGGCTGATCAACTATGCATTTAAAACTTTTGAATAGACTGAATATAAAATAGATTTAAATACAATACCAAGTCTTATAGGACAAATAGCATACCCATTCCCTGCCTTAAAACCTTCATTCACTGAGGATACACTTATATCTGACTAGCAACTACAAAAAGTTTGTGAAAACAAAGTCCTTCCCATCTGCTTTTTGTGCCTAGACGTAGAAACCTCAGGGATTGAATTGAAAGCACAGAGAAAGTACTTGTAAGCAATTTGTAAACAAACAAGCCATACGCTCAGTGTAAGTAGCAGTGCATCTAAAGGTGTCTTTGAGACTAACTTTTGGTTTCTCATAGAATGTATAACTACATTTTTCTGCGCTCAGGAATAAGAAGAGAAAGCAAACTATGTGTTTGTCTCTTTGTCACATTAGGGCAATGAACAGTACTGTTCTGACAGTGAAGAAGCGCAAGTTGTCAAAGTCAAAGCATTGAAGCAAAAGATAACCAATATTGATCAAATACCAAGAATTAGAAATTATCTGCAGATATTGAGTGGAGTTACAGTTATGGAGAATAGCCAGGTAATAGCTCTACTAGTGGGCTTTGGATCTTATAAGTTTATTCTGGAATACCTTTCACTATTTTATTTCACTATTTTATTATTTATGGAATTTCTGTGTGTGAAGTTGTATGGAGATGCTAATACTGCCTCATCTCTCAAGCAAGATTAGACATACAGTAGTTCTTAATTAAATGAGCTACGTATTTGTGGTACAGAGGAAAGTAAGGTCTAGAAATTTTTATTTTGATCCATCTTCAGATTGATTTAGAAATGCTGGAGAGTTGCTATTTGTGCATGAGTGCATGTCTCTGTGGATGTCTCTGTGAAGAATCTTGGTCTGTCCAGATGTATTGAATAAAAACTCTCTCATTCCTTTATCATTATTCACTATGCTAAGCTGATTAAAATAGAAGTCCCAACTTCCATTTCAGCTTTATGGTTTTTTCATAGAAAATCAACAAACTGTTTTTATATTTCCAAAGACAAATGTGTATGCTTGTTCTATTTTGAGATAGAATAGGCAATGAGATCTTGTCGGTCAAGTATAAGTTATACATCAATCATTTAGAAAGAAGCTTACCACACTCTTCAAAGATAACACAGGGACTAAAGTTACACAAGTACCTTTTCTATTAAACTAAATTGCTATTGAATATAGTTGATAAACATTGAACTCTACCACATAAAGGGAAAATCCTGTCTCTGTTCCTAGGTGTACAGTATATCAAGGACCTTCAGAAAATCATGTGTACCTGGGAACAACATATTACAAGCACGCAAATTATTTTCTTATAAACTTCCAAGAAGGAGGCTGTTCCTATGCTATGTCTCTTCTGCAGAAGGAATACGCATACTCATATTTGTGCCTTCTTCATTGCACTATGAGTGAGGACACAATGCAAAGCCAACTCTCCACCTCATCACCGTTGTATATATATGATTGGCATGCCAAATTGACTCTCCCTTGGGAATAGGCAGCCAGTTGGTAGTGTAGGGTAGCTCAGAAAATTCTTTTAAAAATAATAAATGACAGGGAGACCAATGGATATGATCTCAATTCCCACCAACTCCATAATAAACAGATTTCTCAATGTTCTCTCTTTCATGTCTAAACATTTCATCCAAAGTCATAATAGGGTCATTTACAAGTTGGGGATGTTACAGAAAGTGCAAACTTAGTTCTCTTTTTCACTGAATACCTAAAAAAGAGTTAATATGAGGAGATTGTGAAGAAAATAAAGTCCAAATTAAGCAACTGCAAACTGATCTATTTTCATTCCATATTAATTGTTCATATTGAATAAAAACAGCACTAAGAGCACTGGCTGTGAAGTTTATCATATGACTATGAATAAGCCAGTTGTCCCAGGACATTCCCACATCACAACTCTACCAGTTTAAGGCCAATTCCGGACCTTCATGATTCCCAAAATACTGATGTTTTTAAAAACTGAGTTGAATCTTTTCTGGTTCAGTGTTGGTGTATTTGAAACTATACTAAAAGAAGTATTTCTTTGGAATTCTGCTGCTTTGAGGAGCTTATGAGAAATCAATATCTTCATTTATAGAAATTTTTATGTTAGGAGGCCTCAGTTTTTAGGCTTCAGCTGCCTTAGTATGTTTTTCAACGGAAAAAGTGTTTTAACAGTTTTGGTGCTCATATTTTTTGTGCTTGATCAGACAACTATACGCAACACATATTTATTTATCATAGTCATTTGTTGTATTTTATTTATTTATTTTATTTCCTGCCTTTGTTTTGAGTGTTCAGGGTATAGTTCCCTAATTTTATTTCCTTCAACAATTCTGTGAAGTAAATTGTACTTGGAGAGACTGACTGTCCCAAAGAAGCTTGCTAGTTTTTGTAGTTGACTGAGGATTTGAAACCAAATCTTCCTGGCCCAAGTGAACTAGCTTAACTGCTACAATACAATGACATGGATCAGTGGACTGCACATGCAAGCAATTCATTTTTTTTTTCCTTTGGAGTAAGGATTAGGGAATTTCCATTTCTTCGGGAGCTGTCCTTCTTGGGACATGACTGGTTTTTTTTTAACTTGTACTAAGTATTGTACAGTCAGGGATGATATTGTCTCAAAACCACTTTCGAGGGATTGGGAAGTGGAAGTCCTAGTGAAATATCCAATGCCAGGATAAAACTCTTGTGAAGATTGTCCCCAGTATAATGGCATTTGGAATATCACATTCTTCCTTGCTTTATATTGTTAACATAAAACCTTTTGATATATCATGCCTGAAAAGCCAACTGCAAATTTCATGACCTAAAAAAATAAAAAACGGTTCTTATTAGCCATGTGCTAGTTACTGGATTGGCTAAATTTAATCCTGAATCCTGAGTGTTTTACTCAGAAATTTAACATAGGCTGGTAAGTTTTTTTACCTAGCATCTTTTAAAGAAGCTTAAAATGTTCCTGAGCAGAATGCTTGATTCCTCCAATTTCTTCCTTCCTTTTACTGTCAAAATAGCTTTCTTTCAATTTTTTATTTTATTTATTTCTCAATGGCCCAATAAATAATATTTGAACATTATTAAGATTTTATTTTTATTAATAGGTTTTCAGCCTGATAATTTTTTTTAGTCCATTAAAGATAAATTGAGTCCATTGAAGATAAATAAATCTCTGAAGAAGGCAAAGATTCATAGTAGAATTCTCAGATCCTATCCACTGATTGCCTATTTTTCAATCTGTCTCATATCTTTCGTGTTCCTTTGGCTTTTATATAATCTTTCTTGGTGATTTCTTCCAGCTAAACTTCCAAATTGTATTTGATTTTTTTTTTTACATTGCAAGGTCATGCTATTTGGCTAATCAAACACAGATTTTTAGAAAAGATCAAGCTAACCTACACATTTCAGTTTTCTGTTCAGTTCCTTTCATTAATCTTAATTTCTTGAGAAAATGTTGTTATGACTGTTTATTTATTATAACTATTTGAATTATTTGAGGAGACATTGTGAGGTGTTCTTAAACTTTGAAATAGTTGTCCCTATATAGGATGGAAAAATGAAGACACAAAATACTGTATCAAAGCCAGACAGTCTGGGAGCACTGGATATTGATGCATTGGTGCCTACCCACGATGAGCAAGGTTTCTGTATCCCAGAATGGAAACGGCAAGTGATGGTCAGAAAATTACAGGTTCAACTAGCATCTGAAGAAGAGGTGGACAAGAAGGTATTGCATTGAGCTAATAGAATAAAAAGTGCCTCTTCCTTTCTTTTCTAACTCATATTTATTTATTTATAATTCCAGTTGAATATTTCATTTTGAACTCACTATGTTGAAAAATCCTTCTTTCCCCCAAATTCAAGCAAGGTACAAGGTACTACATAAATCATTAAATTTATAGTGGGTAGGTGGTGGTTGGAGTTACATCTTCTGCTTTTTTGGGTGGAAGGTATTGTCCCTCTATTTAAGGGTGCCTTGAAAACTTATAAAATTTATATTTACGAATAGAATTACAATGTAGTAGACAAAAACATTTACTTAAATAGATTCATTTCTTGTCGAGACACCAGGTTATCTTAAAATATCTTCCAGTTGCATACTTGTGGGGTCATCCATAAGGCTAAACGAGTCCAACTGTATCTGCTGTAACTCCACTAATAATGACAGGCTGAGAAGTTATGCCTTTGAATGAACAAGACTTGATATAATTTCTTCTTGCTTTCTTTTTTGCCCTGTCCAGAACAAGGGAAGCTGTGCAGTAAATACTAATGTCTGGCAATACTCACAGGATCACAAGGCTATCCTTGGCCCTTATGGGGAACTACTAACAAATGATGATTTGCTGTACTTAGAGAACCAGACTGAGAAGCTGCAGATTAAGAAGAAATGCCAGGAGTTTAAGAATGAGCTGAGATGCCTAACAGAAGAGCTACAAAGTGTTTTTCCATCTCCCATTATCAGTGTCACAGTCAATCCTCAGTTTCTTCAATCTTTCTCCCAGGATGACACCCAGGAGCTACCAGCCTGGTGCAATCATGTGTCTGGAATAGTAAAAAATATGTCTCTACTTCTTAACAATATAAATAAAACCAAGAAAGAGGAGGCTAATGAGAAGTCAGGCAAAGCAGTTTTTTTCCTAAGCGATTCAGCCAATAACGAAATCATAGAAAGTAGTATCTCTGTACAAAGTCTAAGAGACAATTTTGAAAAACTTAATCTTTTGAGTTACCACAAACCTTTTGAACCCCACGTTTTGAAAAACATGTCCTTGCAACATGACACAAGCAAGGAGTCGACAATTCAAACATTATTTAGCATCTGTAAGACCAAGAGGCAATTAATTGGTAGAGAACATAAGCTTGGAGATATGGAAAGTGCTAGTGATTCCAACATCAGCTATAAGCAATTGTCCTCTAAAGCAGGTGAGAGCTATGTGTCAATAACACACTCTGCCATCCTCCGAAAAGAACGAATTGTGCTACTTTTTCTAAGTCATTGGAAGAAATCTGCATATGCTCCTTCTTTGAAACTGCTGACTAGGAAGACTCTAAGTACTCAGCAGCCTATAAAAGCAGATCTTGTAGAGGTTATAGCCAAGTTCAGAAAACAGCAGGATCCTTTGCAGAAGCCTTTGAAAGAAATGAAGAGATTTGTCCATTTAGTTCATCAGAGATATACTATCAAGAAGTTAATCAGTCATTGGAAGGATGTCATTTCTCTGCTGTCATCTCAGGAAGTCAGACCTCAAAGTCATGAGCACACAATCTATTCTCCAGAACAATTCTTACCCTATGTCAAGGGTAAGCCTACTGATTATAACAACTTGAGTCTTGATCTGTTTATGCTTGGCTACTTCCATATCCTGGAGCTGGATCTATCACCTGAAGAACGGAAAGGAAGACATCTCCTTTGCTTTGAAGTTTTCAATCACCTGAGTAGACATCAGTGGGAAACAGTACGTGCCTTTCACAAAGCAGTGATTGATGAGATTGCAGCAGGCAAAAGAAATTGGAAAGATAGTTTTGAAGATATCAAGGAACATTTTTTTGGTAATAACGACATGACTAAAACCACGGAACTCCAAAGGCTGTCAATGGAAACAAATCCAACAACAATAACCAAAGCAAGGATATCAGATAGTGTTCTTGAGCCTGAAGAGCAGGTCTCAGGGAATTACTTTGAACTAGGTAACTGTAGTAATGATGATATCTGCTGTTACATTGACAGGAGTTTTGCTTTCTGGAAAGAAAAAGAAGCAGAGATCTTTAGTTTTAAAGGATCAGGACCTTTACATTAGTAATCTCTGTTGTAAGTAAGAATGATGTGCAGATTACACAAAGAAGTCTGCTGGATCTATGTTTCTTTACTTCAGGGATATTGCTGGAATTAGCAAACATAAACTCTTTGGGAATTACCAAGAAAAATCTGCAAAATTCATGTTATCTAAAGAATAAAAAAGTGGCACAGCAAAAACTAAATCCCAGCAAGACTTTTGTTGTAAAAAAAACCATCAAATAAAAAGGGTTGGAAGGAAAGGAAAGAATGCTTTACCCTTCTTGCCAATTCCATCCTCTTTTCTTCAAAAACTTCTTGTATCCACCAGTTTTTCATCTCCCCTAGATTTTGTAACCCTCATTTTACTTGCTTACTGAATTGCAACTCTGTCGGCATTACTGAAGCCACCACTGTAGAAGGAAGCAACTACTTTGCCAAATAAAACCAGTTACTTCTTCACAAAAGAGTTTTAAAGGGGTGCTTCATATGGATATCTGACTAAGCAGAGTACCTTGTTAAAAATCTGTACAATCCTATTGCATTATGGCATGGTGTCCTTTGTCTTTACATGTGAATTAACAAGGTGCTTAAGGATTTAAACACTGTTTCCATGTTATTTTTGTTGACACATGTTCTCAATGCTCATATTTTTACATGGCATAGGATGCAGGCATTTTACAGCATGTACACTGCCATCTCTACTTTTGAGCATGAATTTTCAAGAAATTCATTTTCATATAAAACTGGAAGTTAAAATAGCTCCAAACCTTATAGTTCATAGCTTTTTAAGGTATATCATTTTCCAGGCACATTCCTTTGTTTCTTTTGTGCATGAATTTCTGCTGTGGAACAGCCCTCATGCAAAGTTGATTGTATTGTACAAAGCTATAAAAAGTTCAGCTCATCACCAGGTCTCCACAGAATTCGTCTTGCATTTGAGGGGATTTAAGGGGACAACATTGATGGCTTAAGCTTGCAGATGTTCAAGACACTACTTTAACCCTTCACATTCATGAATCCTTCTCCAAGAATTTGATTTAGTGCCTCAACATTCTGTTCAAAATCTGGGGCTGTCCATAGAAGTTCATTCCCTCAGGATTTTATTATTCTAATTTTTCTTAGAGAGATATTTAAAATTATCCCTATGGAAAATCACAGACTTTGCATCAGAATGGCCATTTTATCTAGAAAGTGAATTAATAATCAAATTTATGACCATTTATTCAGAACAAAAAAGTATTTTTCAGCTATTTCCATTTCTAAGATGCATACAGCCAAACCTGAACATTCTACTTGGTCTGTTTGCTTTGCAGTTTATTCGCCTGGTATTTTCAGATAGTCAGCTGAAGAGTTATTCCCAAAACATAAAAGCTGCCGCATAATCCTGTTGCATATTCTTCTGGGGACACATATGGGGATTTTGCCCTCTGGCACATCTACAGCAGGAGGAAAGCTAGCACAAACAAAATTCAGGAAATTACTCCTTTCCTGCATCCATACCTGTCTGGAACTTTTTGAATATATAACCATAGACAAAAAAAACCCTAGACTATAAAATTGGGCAACAAATTGGTCAATAAAATAGTTTTTTTCACTTTTTCAAAAGGGCGACTCTCTGGCTTCTTATTATTTTATATATATCCATTCTAGGTGTGAGCTTTATATTATTGAAATAGAAATTTTAATGTCTCATGTTATGCTAGTTTGAGATTTTGAATATTTGAAAAGATGTCTAATGTACCTTAATTTGAGTACTGTATTATTACTATTATTTGGAGGTCATATGTATTTCTCCATAAAATATTATAATGTGGGTTCCAGAATCTGAATAAGAACATTTATCTCAGTTCAAACATATAGTATCCCCATGTATTTATTCTTTATAAAGCTCTTATTTTTTACAGTAAAAGCAAAGTACAAAAAAGCAAAATCCAGTATTTTATCTGAGGATTTTTACTCTGAAATGTAAAAAAAGTTTTTATTTCTTACCAGGATATGTCAAAAGAATATCATGGTTTGCACTAGGTTTCTAGACTAGAATTGCTTTCAACACTCAAAATACAATCTCGGGTCTTTCTTATGTTAACCAATAGTATTGCTTTTCTGGATCAGTTTTATCCGTATCTGCTGGATCTCAGTGAACTTTCTAGCAATATAAATAAAACTTTACATTAAACAAAAATCTGAATTGTCTTTTGTTTTCCTTTGCCAACTTTTGTTAAGTTATAACGTGCAATATGAATGTCCTCTTTTAAATATTGTTTTAACCCAGATGTTTTACAAGCTATATGGTTTAAATCTGGAGTTTGCCATCTGCTTTGAGATCCTTTGGCCCTTGGGTGGCATGCAGGAACTATACCTATTTCAAGAAATGGGTGGTCAGGACATAAATTAAACTAAAAATAAAATAGATATCATCATTACTCCCCATTTCTTTAATAATTGTATGCTACTATCACAATTAAAATTAAAATTTGCTATCAAATTTTTGAGTCAAGGACAGTGAGGGGCACAGGAAGGGGTGGGAGCTTAATTTGTGTCCCCCTGATTTAAATATACTAATATCTTTTCTTAATCAGAACATGTTTTCAGAGGCTTGTAATTCATATTATTCTTATTGCAGAAAAAAACCCTCATCAGAGTGATGATCATAAAGTTCTTGAACACTGAAGTTGATTTTCTCATACACATATATTACATACATTTGGCTATATTCATCAATGTAGCAATCAATGATAGCATATATTTTATGAAATATTGCTTAATTAATCATCTCTGAGGCAGTATTGCTGTTTGTAAGGCTGAAACACAATTGCGTATACTTATTGCCCCTTTTTTTTGGTAAGCTTTTCCATTTAGCTCCACAACAGCCTTACGAGGGGACAAAATTGTCTTATGACAATACTACATCAGGAGAATTATAGGAATCCAAATTATACATTAGGCCCAGCATTTTTCCTTGTTGTTTTCCTTCAAAAAACCTGCCCCCTGTAAAGTCTCCCAAGAGAAGAGAAATCCCTGAAAACAGTATTTGGGCCAGACCTTCCTCAAAGCTGGAACTACCCTGGATTTAGTGAATAGCCAATGCAGAAATCAAATCTAGTCATAAGATTTTGATCAGGAAACACTGTGTAGAACTCACATTTTAGCCCAGCGTATGGTATAAACCCAGCTGGGATGATTACTGAAAATGCAGAAAACTGGGATAGGTTAAACCCTAGCTAAAGTTTTTATGGGAAAGCATGTTGAATAAACATAGGCCCACGTCTGTGTGTTTGTGTGTATGTGTGTATACACAGAACTGGTGTTTATTCAACACGCTTGCCCATAAATATCATCAGGTTTTGATGAGATGCTAAAATCTTATAGAGGAACCCTAATCAAATTGAAATCAAATTTCAGACTGATTGAAATCACTTCAAGTCTGCTTCCAGTAGCTGCATACCTTCCCTCTAAGAAGTTCTCATCCTGCTTTCTTATTTGGGTGTTACTTTAAGAGCAGGTGGTCTGGAGAGAATAACTGTCAAATCATTTCTCCACCCTCCTCTATGCCGGTTGTAAGAACCAGTCTAAAAATACATATACATAGTCTGCAACTGCTGGGGGGGGGGGAAACCCAGCCTAATAACTGTCACTGCCAAGGGTCAAGGCAAGCTTCCTTCCAAACATTCTCCCAGATCAGACGTTGCCAGTGTATAGAAGAAGTTAATAAGGTAAGCTCTGGAAGTTAGTGGGTGATGATTCCTGTCAAAATAATGGATAGGGAATATTAACTATTAACAAGAGAGCCAAAGTGGTTGTAGGGGGTTAAGATACCAGGCTAAAACCCAGGAGACCGGGGACTCTAATGGTGCCTTAGGCATAAAACCAGCTGAGTGACCTTGGACCATTCACTCTCTCTCATTCCTAGCAAGAAAGCTATTTTATTTACAATGTAGTTTCCAAATCTTTCCTGGCATATCCTTTTATTGATATATATTAATTTTCAGATTGTTTTGATTCTTAAATGCTGTATGATCTTAAATTTTATGGTAGATTAGTTTAGCAAAACAAAATAAAATAGGATTAAATATTTGTCTTTCCTATGTAGCAGGCTGTATAAGTTTTAAACTAGAAGGTAATTACCCAAAGGGGTAATTTGGATATATCCTGAGGATAACGGAGCAATTTGTAATTACTTGTTTGTGAGTCAAGAATCCAGCTTGAGACTGCTACTACCAAGGCTCTTCTGTAAAACAACAGTCTGGGTTTTGTTTTGTTTTGTGGAGATAATATTAATATTTGAGGCAGGGAAAAGAGGCAGTTGGTTCAAACAAGTTAAAAAAATCACTGATATAGGAGGCTGAGATGGAAATACGAAATCCCAGATCTGCAGTTAAGCTGTTGGTAGAGCTCCTGATGTATGTGTGTGACTGCTTTTCTCTGGCCTATTAAACTATTTTTAAATTGTTCTTAATTGTATAGTGAATGTTGTAAGCCACCCAGAGTCTTTCTGAGTGGGGTGACTATAAGAAATCTAATAACCTCATGGGGGATGGAAAGTTGACACTGACTTATCTGTGTCCAGCATTTGCTCTGCCAGCACCCTTGGACGTAGCCTGAGAACAAGAAAGCTTCCTTGGAGAACCCCTAGAATTCAAATACATAAGTCCTCTATCTTAGCGCCAACATTATCTGCCTAAGTAATCAATCTATGGGCAGAAATTTTAATTTTAACTTTAATTTTAACTTTTAACCTTAACCAGTAGGTAAAGAACTTGAAAGATGCTTCATAGAAATGTTCAGTTTCTACTTTTGAGTAGTTAGTAGAGGGCTCTAGTTGAACACTGTATGGGAGCTGAGAATAACACTTTGGCAAACAGTAACTGTAAATTAGCAAGAATGAGTAAGGCACCTCTTGATCAATTGAAAGTTCCAGTTGCCATTCTGAGCTACATAGTCTGAGTGAGCATTTCTCCTGCCAGAGACCTGAAAAACAATTCCAAGATATTTGAGAGTCTTGGTCTGCTCAGTTTTGTGAGTCACCGTGTCACTGAGTCACTGAGTTTAGTACAGTAATCACTGTAGATTCTAGAAAGTTTAGCAAATACCTGGACTTTTATTTATTTATTTATTTACTAAATCTTCATCCTAGCAATAAATGCCAAAGAATTTCAAGAGAACTAAAATATGCCTCTTAAATCAAACTAGAGTTTTGATTGAAATATCTGGTTCCTAATCTTTGGGGCTGGGACGATATGAGAACAGGAAATAACTGAAGTAGAGTAGTGGCCGATGATTGAATCATTTGTATACTACTAACATTCTGGTCATGAGTTTTAATGGCGTAACAGTGCATCATAGGGCAACCATTTTTGAACCAAGGTACTCAAATGAGCTGATTTACAGAATGTGTCCAAAATCTGGGAATCATGACTCCTGAGGGAATGACATTTGGAAAGTTATGGCCGCTTCAATGCTACTGGCTGTGCTGCTGTGCTACTGTTGCATCACATGATCTTCATTTTTGTTGCTCCGTGACAGTTTCCCACCTAGTGTCCCAACCTCTCTCTCTGTCCCCCCCCCAACATCAGCCATTTACCTGCCTGCTGGAAAGAGGAGGGAGGAAGATGAAAGAACCCCTCCATACCCTTCCTAGCCCATGCCACATCTCCCATGCTCCCCGACATGTGCTGCCCACCCAGGTACCTTCCCCAATGTACTTTTCCTCCCATGCCTTTCTCAACCCACACAGCACCACTTGCTAATCCACCATGCACCCTCTCTGACCCAATCCAAGCCCCCATGCACCTTCCCTGATCCACACAGCACTTCTTCCATACCCCATGCACCCTGCCTGACTCATGCTGCCCCTGTGCACCTTCCATGACTAATTTGGCACCTGTCTTGTCCATCCCAACCCACATCCCTTCCCCAACTCCCCCACATCTTCCTGACCTGTTCCACCCTCCTCCACATGCCATCCCTATCCAAATTAGTTTGTAGAAATCTTGAAACAAACATAGCCTGTAGAAGTTTCCCATCATATCTTTTGACTGATGCAGAAGAAGTGGAGAAACTATCTTTACAGTCGATAAGTAGAGATTATAGTTATTGTAGAGGGACTTATCATCAGTGCCTATCATTGCATTAACATTACCTGCTACTATAACATATGACTGATTTGCTTTATAATCACCAATATATAACTTCAATCTATTCCAGATGTGCTTTATAAAAGAGTGTGGTTGTGGTTGGGATGTGTGTGTGTGTGTGTGTGTGTGTGTGTGATGAATGTGAATGTGATCTTCAAAGAAACTCAGATCTAAGATTTCAAATTTTAAACACTAAAAAATAATAAGGTTAGATCCCTGCAAAGTTTTCTTCATCCTGCTCTAGTAACTGCTCCTACTAAAAAAAGATTTATAACTATCAAGCATTAGCTCACTGGCAAGCTACGTTTCCTGTGAAAAGATAACATCACATTTCATAATATACTTAATAAAGTGATATCATTAAGTTTTGCTTTCAGCCAGCAACATTCCAGGAAATGGCTGTTAATAAGGATCAGAGAAATGTCATCTGGCATTGGATTGAAACTTCATCTTGTTTGTTATTCTTCTAGAGGACCTTCTAAAGGACCTCTTAAAGGACTTAATGGTAGTGCAATAGTGACCTCCTGAGAAATTCCACAAGCAATTTTTTCTGGCAAAAGATAAATCCTTATTGGTTCCAATTTTACTGAATAATCAATCTGTCTTTAGCTTCAGGTCCTCTGATTTCTCTTTCCTTATTTGATGTTATTGCAAATCTGACAGGAATCTCAGAAGTAGACCCAGACTAATCAACACCTGCTTTTATACCTTGTTCCTTTTCAGTTCTTATTGTTGAATGCCTGCTTATTTTTGGTTTGGATAGTGCAGCTTGTTTGTATGTATATGTGTGTATGAGGTAAATTAATGGTGTAGCTGTTCCATGGGTTACTAACAGTGTATCTCTGAGATCAACAAGCCTCTTCAATATTTCATATTGTACAGAACCTGGCAGAGTGCTGGTCCTGGCAGTTCTGGAGGAAACATCACTCATATTTAGTGTTCTATACTCATACAGATTTATTTTACTTGTAAGATCAGGATAATCACAATTAACACTCTATGATTTTGTTTGCTTATTTGTTAGCTTAAAGGACTATGTAGATATATGTGTAGCATGTTAGATTTTATTTGTATATTTCAAAGTTGAAATGATGTAAATAATTAAAAATAAATATTGGATTGCATACTGTAAACATGGAATTATTTAAAAAGGCCCATTTTATTCAGAAATCAGTGTGACTTTGTTCCTTTTATCCTGTGAACAGGATTGGAAAAATTATTCCTTATTGGGAGCATCTAAAACTATTTCCAAGTACGGAATTAGAGCCTTTTGCAGAATATCACCATGGTGAGGAACATTGACGACTTCGATTTTTGCCTTCCATCCCATCCTCAATCTATTCTGGAAGGATTGCAGACCCTACGTTGCAATCCCAAACTCTCAGATGTCACTTTGATTGTTGGGGGACATGAATTCCCTTGCCACCGCAGTATCCTGGCCCTCTGTAGCCAGTACTTCAATGCTATGTTTGCTGGTGACTTTATGGAAAGCTTTTCAGCACGTGTAGAGATCAAAGAAGTAGATCCTATCACTATGGAGTCCTTGATTAATTTTGCTTACACAGGAAAAGTGACCATCAATCAGGGGAATGTGGAAGCCTTGATTAGGACATCCAGCCAACTTCACTTCCCCGTTATCCAGAAAGTTTGCAGTCGGTACTTGAGACAGCAGATGGATGCAACCAACTGTTTAGGCATTTGTGAATTTGGAGAGAGGCATGGCTGCTCAGAGATTTCATCTGAGGCATGGTTATTTTTGCAAGAAAATTTTGAACTTGTATCTCAACAGGAAGAGTTTCTTCAACTATCCAAAGAGAGGCTAATTATTTATCTTTCGAACAACCTACTGCAAGTACAAAAAGAACAAAGCCTAGTTGAAGCCATGCTCAGGTGGGTCAAGTACGAAAAATTGGCCAGAGTGGTGCACCTTCCAGAGCTTCTTGACCTAGTGCATTTGGTTTCATTGCCAGATCAGTATCTGCAAAACATGTTGTCATCTGAACCACTGATTCAAGAATCAGAAGCTTGCAAGGTTATTATTGCCAGACATCGGAGCACGGTCAGTGTTTGGAGGTACTATGTATTTTTTGACCCAGTTCTAGTTCAGTTTGAAGGCTAGAAGGTAGACTAGGACATTTCTGGACTAGTGATTGGTTTTTTTGCTATATACATCTGAATTTACAGATTTCCCAGCTTTTATCTAAAATTTGGTTAAACTGGCAAAGGGGAAAAGTGGCATTTTTTTCCTTTTTAAATAGGCCATCCCGGGCTGGTTAGGAACATTAATGATTCAGAAACCAAGAAATACTTGCTACTTGGAAAAACCTCTGGACTTGTTCGGCTGTGGCTGGGCTGGCAGATAGAGGGTGGCTGATTGTACAGTACCTCATAAAATGCGCTATTTAGTTTACATATTAATTATAGGCCCAACATATTTAAACTTCCTTACTATAAATGCCACTCCATTTGTTTTCTTGGTATCATGTCCTGAATAGTAGACAGTGAAGTTCTCAGACTGGATAACATCATCATCGTTGTGTTTAAACTTGCATTATTTAATGCTAATCAAAGTATTCTTCAGAATAAAATTTTAAATGTTAGAATTGTTATTATCTTCATAATTAGGATCTCTCTGCAGCATAGAAAGCAACCTGGGGGACAAGGAAAGTAGATTTTAAAAAGTCCCACTGAAATTATGAACTGTGGATGAATTATTGTTCTGTGTTTACCAAGTGTAATTGAACTGTTATAGAGGGATATGCGCCTCTTAACACTACCTGATTGAGATATCAGAGAAAAGCAATTTTAAAATGCATAATTCTATTTTTTCTTTTTCTTTTAAGAAAAAAAATAGTATGCAGTCCAAGTGTGTTCAAATTGTAAAATAAGTGGGAAGGCATATGGGAAGAAATCAATCAATTCACGCATATTAAGGGTAGGCTGAACTTCCTGCTTTGCTTGAGCTAGAAAGTATATATAGATTCATTACAGGAATAAATGGGAAGTTTTGCTTTACCAAATACATTCCTACAATTTTAAATGTACAACATACAAATTGTTGAAAAAAGCAACTGAGGAGTGGTGCAAAATTAGAAGCTTTCTATGTTGTGAAATATATTTTTTTTTCCTACTCTAAGGCAGAGAACAAACCCTTTGTCCAGCAGAGACTGAAGGCCCTTCCACAGAAGCTAGAAGAGGTGCTGGTGGTCGTGGGTGGCAGAGCTTTGGAAGAAAATGATGAAGATGAACAGCCAGCGAGCCTCTCCAGAAATTTTGCTTTTTATAACACTAACACTAGTAAGTGATATACAGCACCAGAACACCTTTATTTCGAGCCGGAACATTTTAAAGAGTACTCCAGCTCATGCTACCGAGCACTGCAGTGCAACAACTACAACAGTGTTGTAGAATTGAAACATATTTATTTATTTATTAAATTTATATGCCATCCATCTCACGATCAAGCAGTTCTGGGCTGGATGTTCAAGTGATACAAATCTGAAAATGTAGGACATATATTTTGGCTTTTTGGCGTCATCATGGTTATGCAATACTATGGCTGGAATATCTTTCCAGGGAGGGAGTGGGGATGGGCACATTCAGAGAGTTTATAATATCGGGATCAGGGTTATGCTCTGTTGAATGTATTCCACATGTTTTTCTCTTCACAGTTCTTTGTTTTCTTTTCCTTTGTGAAATTTCATTGGAATTAACAGCAAAACCTCTCCGTATCTATAAAGCTAGGTCATATTTTTAAACTATTATTTATATATGTTGATCGCCCAATTTTAAGGCCTTTCTTTATCTTCTGCCTCATTCAGAAAGTGAAAGGAAAGGTGGGGATAATAAGCAATCTGCCACATCAAAGAGCACTTCTCCAGACCCACTTTGAATAAAAAAATATACGAGTGTGGGCGGAAACATTCACGCCTTTGGGTTTAATGTAGAATTACTTACGTTGCCACAGGCAACTTAGATTTCCAGATGATGTAATGTTCTGGGTTTTCTTGGGCTGTTTGTTATTGTGAAGCAACTGCATTCCTCCCAGGCTCACATTGATAGTGAAACCTGTCAGACTGGCCTAGAAATTCACTGAAGTTGGAAAAGGAACAAATTTAGAGGCTAGGACTCTAAATTCTGGGTACTTGGTGTAATCTGGAAAAGATGATGTAATTTTAGGGCAATGTTGACAATATTGTGAACATAGAAACAAATAATGTCCATACATAATTTTTGCCAAACATATCTGGGTATTATATGTTCTAATAAATCAGTGCTAAATTTTTATTTTTAGAGAAATGTTTGGACAGTCCTATAAAGGGGGACAAGCACTGAGTCCATCTACACAATTGTCAGTAAATATTGATCGACTGTAATACTGCAATGTGATTGGGATTGTCAGATATTGATGCTTATTATATATACACAAATTTAATTTTTCTATACAGACAGTAGTAGTAGTAACATTCCTCTCAAAAGAGCTCAGAGAAGTATATATATCTGCAGGAAACATGATAGATTCAGTTAGATAGTTCATCATCTAAGACTAAATCTTAGAGTTTTACTTCTGAGTTTCCTTTCCTCATTCTTCTCAATATCATTGACAAAACCACTGCAATCCCAGAGACCAGAGATGTATTTTAGCTCTCCCTTCACTATACCCCATGCTTAATGTATTGCCAATTTACCTGTTTGTGTACAACCTTACAAAATGGAATCTGTTCTTTGCTTTCTCCTTGGCTACATTTATTATTTATCCCCAATAATTTCTTGCTTTGACTTGTTCAAGCTACAGTTCCTCTCTTTTTCATAGGCCAGCTTTCCGAGTTTTATCTGAAAGAACAGTCAAAATCAGATATTTTTAATTCTTCTATTTCCAGCAGAAAATCCTCATTTTATCTGAAAGTATATAACCTTGTGTTATATTTTATCCTCTGTTCCTCATTATAATCCTGCTCATTCTCTCTGTTAACATAATACTGACTGCTTAAAGATCTGTTACTCTTGATGACAATACATTATCTTTAGCTTTATAGGGGTTTTCTGTTTGAATATGTGCATAGTGGCATCTTCCTGACCTGAAATTCATCATGAAACCCCATTTTTCTTGGTGTCTTTGCTTATTCTTCAACTGTTACTATGTTGCCATTTGTAGCTAAATTTAAAGTTTATGGGGAAATTGTTGCTGTCTTCTGCTCTATCAGCCCTTCTGCCCATTATACCTTTCATTGTGGTGCTTTACTCATTTACTGTTACAAGGACTATGACATGGACTTTTCAATATGTGCCTAAAGATATTTCATTTAATTATTTATTTAAACAATGTATAATGTCCCCCATTTCACCACTACAGCCCTCTGGACAATTAACAATGAAAACTAAACAACAGCAAAACAACTCAAATTAATTAAAAAATAAATCACAACAGTCAATATATCATGTGCCAGAGGTTGAAATATATCCTGCCCATTTATGTTCAATAATAAATCACAACAGACAAACCAATCAACTGAGCTCACCAAACACCCAGCCCAATTGCCTGAGAAAACAACTTAGCCGTTCACGAAAGGCCAGCATACTTGAAGGCACAAAGTATATCATTGGAACTGTGTAAACAACTATTTGTTAATAGCACACTCATTATAAAAAGCCAACTACTTGGCTAGGAATTTAAAGTCAGATTATGGGAAAGAAAAAAATTGGGTTGAAGAGAAACGTAAGCCCTAGACATTTGTTACTGATTAAAAATATAACACAAGAAAGCTGCATATAGGATAATGGAAAGAGAAAGTAGAGATATGTAGGGAAAACAAGAAGATTTTGGAGTTTTGCCCAACACATTTATTACTGCTAATATTCTAAAAATAGAAACTATGCAGAACCATCTTTATCATGCAAGGCAAAGCTCTCAGGAGAATGTAAGAATTTAACAAGCTATTTATACATTTGGTTTTTCCATTTTAGAAACATGGATTGCTTTGCCTGATTTTCCAGATTATAATAAATGGGGCTTTTCTATGATTGCTCTAAACAACAACATTTACATTACAGGTAAGTATAGCATATTTTCTGACTTTATGGGGTTACCAAAACTATAACATATTTTATGTTTCTCCATAAATTTGGATGGATTTATTCTGTTTAGCTGACCAATAAAAGAGAAAATAATTACAATACAGCACACAGATCTCATAGTCAGGTAGTAAAAGGCAAATATAATAATATTCCATCATTTTAGAAGAGGCGTTTTACCTAAAAATTCTGTAAATTGTAGAAGGCTTGTAGAAGATTCAGAAACAAAAGGAGTGAACAAATGTCAACTCCAAAAATAATAAAAGATTACTTTCACAATGACTATGATAATTATTTCTGCTTTCAGGGGGCTCCAGAGGATCACAGAATGACACCTGGTCTACAACACAGTCCTGGTGCTTCTGCCTTAAGAAGGGTGTCTGGAAGTCCATTGCTCCAATGCTGAAGCCCCGAACGAATCATGCTAGTGCTGTTCTCAATGGAGAGATCTATGCCATTGGTGGTAGGAAACGAGATATGTAATAAAAGAAAGCCTCATTGTGCAGGAGCCTTCCAGTCTAACTGATGGCTAGGATTAAGGGATTTGTAGTTACACTTCTCTGGAGGACAGATGGTTGGAGAAAGTTACTCTACAGGCATAGAACAGCAGAGGCCTGAAAGAAATAGAATTATTATCCAACCTGCACAAAAATGTAACAGTTGAATTTCCAGAAATATTTATTTCTACAATTTGGAGGTGTGGTGGGTTGCCAGAGAACGTCACAGCAGCATTCTGATGGATACTAAATTAGAAAAATCTAACATTTCACAAGGTCACTTCTGTCACATAGTGGTTACATGTCGTAGACCTAGACTTGTTTTTCTACAGGGATGAGAATGAGGACAAGGATGAGGAAGAAATTCTGATACAGCAACTATCAGAGCTGAAAAAGTGAGAGAAGAGGATCATAATTCAGGCTCATTTTTTTTAGAAATTGTGGAGAAAAGTGTTTGGGGCTCCAACATGTATTCAGGCATGAATCTTGGTTAATAGGAACTATTTTACATCATGGTGTGCACTGAGACCATTTTAGATCTCTTACATACCACGGATAGATAACTTTTTATGAGTCATTGGCTGCATGTAATTTGAATGGAAGAACCAGTCTTTATTGTAAGGCTGAAAAATAGATTGTTGAAATAGATTTGTTGAAATAAGTAAACCAAGTTCATATGACCTATGAGATTCTTAGGCATGTATCTTGCTCTTTGCCTGTATTGGTGCCAGCTTATGTAACAAACTTTCCTCCCACTTTTTATGTATTTCAAAGGAACCACAATGGATATTGTGGAAGTAGAATGCTATGATCCTTACAATGACAGCTGGTGCTTTGTCAGTCCTGCCTTGAAGTACGTCAGTAATTTTGCTATAGCCGGATGTCTTGGGAAGTTGTACCTCATTGGTTCTTGTGCTATCAAATACAATACATTGACCCTCCAGTGTTACAACCCTGCTATTGGTAAGAATAGAAAATACTTCTAAGGAATCATCTGGCAGTACTTTTGCAACAAGTTATTTTGTATTTTATAATAATTGAAAGGTATTCTCTGACCTGATTCTAAACTCCTTATAAAACTTGTCACAACTAATACTGAATGGAAATCTATCATTTCCTGTAATATATTGCCCAAGTATCATACAAATGTGCTGGTCATAACTATGAGCAGGATTTCTGTGTGTAGGACACATTCTTGCCTCTTCCACACACACACACACCCAATAGGATCTGTGTAGTCAGTTGGATAAGTGCTCTCATTACAACAATATCCTTCAAAAACATTGCTTTGCTTTGTCTTTTATGAATAAATACTATCTGTACTTTCTCCCATATAAATAAAAAGGTGTATGCTTTGATCCATGTTGAAGTCAAGGCTAATCATAGAACATTCCAATAATATCTCTTTAAATGGAAATGCTAAATAATTGTGGGATATTAAGAACTCAGAAATATATGTGAGAATCTTTCCTTGATTATAATTAATTGTCTGTGGACTATTTGGCATGTTGAACCCTAGTTGTTGCTATTACTTTTATTTATTTAAGAAACAAAAATGTATGGATTTGAGGCAGAAGAAATGTATGATGTATTATTCCTTGCAGCCACATATCCTATATCACCTGACTACTGCTAGAAATACTTTTTTAAATTGAAGACAGCATTTATTTATTTATTTTAATTTTATTTTAATTTTAAATAGACAGTTGCTCATAGTCTTCTTTGTCCAGCTATCTAGCTTACACATAACTTCCACAACATACGCATGTGCAATGAGGAAACTTTCAAGTTACTTGTTTGTCATAGCTTTTTGGAATTCTCTCAGCTAGCATCAACTTACTAGTTGTAATAACTGTTATGCAATGTAAGTCAAGGTTAGTTTGCCCAGGAAACATTAGATGATAATCATGAAACATGTGTGCCTGCATTACAGTAAATATCAGAATCCTCCACTTGCCACTCATTTAATGCTAGATAGAGATAACAGTGTTTATCAAATGCGTTATCAGTTGTCCACCATCTCATCTTGTTCTGTTATATTCAAAATGGTGATAAGCTTTGGGATTTTTTTCATTTCTGGCCATATAATGTGCCTTTTATTCACTGCCTCCTGTATAGTTATTCAACAAAGACCCACCTCTATCTCTCTATGCTTTCCTCTACAAACCCTTGAAATGTCTTATTGTTCCACTTGATACTGGAAAGATTAAATCAAATCATTCAGTAGTCTGCCTAGAAGAAAGCATTCCAAATAACATGGCAATTTCTAATAACTTTTGACAGACTAATCTCATGTTTTGATTGGGTAAATTTCTCTAGCAGAATTACAAAAAGTGTAGATGTAATTTAAGTTGTGTTCAGCAAAATATTTGACAGTGTATTTTAGTACTCTGATTAAAAAGTTAGTTAAATGTAGGCTGGACAGCATGGTAATTGTATTCAAAAAGTGCTCATCAGTAGATCCTCTTCAAACTAGAAGTAGATATTAAATGGGATCCCATTCAATTCAGTCCTGGGCCTTGTCTTTTTAGCATGTTTATTAATGAAGTGGAGGCAATGGTTTTCAAATGATACAATGTGGGATAGCTAAGACAGTAGAAGACAGGAAAAAAATGGAAACCATCTGAACAGGTTAGAGAAATGTGTTTATTTTCTCACCTGCTATGTAATTGTCCTTGAAAATTGTCTCCTTGCTTAGATTTTTTTTCTGATTGCAATATGAGAAAAAGGATTTATGTATGAGGGTATGTGTCTGAGTAATATGTATATTAGGTGTCAAAATCTGTTTGTGTGAGTGTATGGATATATATATTCCATATATTAATATTCGCTACTCATTCAGAAGGAAGACTATTACCAAAATGATAATGATGATGATTGATTGATTGATTATGAGAGATTGTGTGAGACCCCTTTGAGCACTGATGACTTCCACTTTCTTAGATTATTTCACATTCATTTTGATAGCTCCACAAAGGTTTTAACATTTAGGCCAAAGAGATAGTTCACTTCTAGTACGGTTTTTATTTCATTATCGAGAACATTCAATAACCATATTTTATGTATATGTATGGAGCTTTTATATTTTATACTTTTTATTTTCTAGTTTGATGGTAATAATAAAAATAGTATAATCTGAATTTATCAGGCTTTGGCTTTTATTTATATTTTTTTGCTTAAACAATCTGAATTACTCCACCATAGATATTAACATGTGATTTTAATAAACAGTTTTTAAATATATTAAAATGTGAGTTTTATTCAGTGATAATGAAGATTTTCATGAAAATTATTATTATTTTTAATAGATGTCTGGAGTATAATTGCATCTCCCTTTCTCCCCAAGTACCTCTCTGCTCCTTGTTGTGCCTCCTTGCATGGAGTCATTTACCTTATTGGTGATAATACAAAGAAAGTCTATGTGTATGATCCTGATGCTAACATCTGGCAGAAGGTAGGTAAATGGGGAGCGACTATATTATTTTATTTATAAATATTCTTGGATTGGGTCTTACTTATTTAAATATTCACCAATTATGTGCAGAATTACAAAGAATGGATGTGTTCATTTTTACCTGATTTTTCTAAGGTGGACTCAATAGAACTAATACTAATACTACTAATAATATACTAACAGCTAAAAAAAATTGTTATACCCAAGACAATGAAAACAGTATAGCCAGCTGTTATTCCTTGGGTGAAGGCAAAATAAAAATATTATGAACATTTTAATATAGTAATATTTGAAGCCATAGGGGAATGTTTGTAGATGTCAATATTCATGCCTCTCTGTTACACATTTGATTAAAAAACAATGAACAATATTTTAATGTAGCCTTTCCCAGCCTTGCACTTTCAAAATGAATCAGGACTCAGCTTCCAGAATTTCACATCTAGCTGCAGTCCAAATTATAGCAGAGATTCAGGTTGCCTTAGTAGAATTATCTCTGGTCGGCAAAACAGACCTTGTGGGTCTTTAATATATAAACTGGTATTCATGTTTCAGAAAAACAAGATCTGCTTCTTGAATGATGGTATCTCAAGCAAAAACATAACCTTGTCCTATTCTGCTGGCTGCTTGGCTTCAGTGAAGATATAAGCAATGTTGTTGGAAGGTTGGTTTTCAGTGTCATGCTGAAATCCATCTGCAGCTGTTCACATGGCGTCATTGCTCAGATGACTCCAATGCACAGGACAGGTGCAGAAGATACCCTGCCAGATTCCCCATCTCTTTTAATGTATGAATCAGTAGTTAACACTGTCTATTTCGGCTGCCCATTGGTTCTGCTTTTGACAGTGCCCCTTAAAAATTTTGTTGTAACAACTTGTCATTAAACAATTCCTTTCCAAACCAATTTTCTACTTGATTCTGTTAAAGGGCTGTTTTGGAAGAGTCTCATTTCTTGTTATATCTTGCTGTTTTCAGATGGATAGGCAAAAGTTAAAGCAAATATATGAAACACAGCCTAATATGGCAGCAAACTGTATATTCTTGCTGGATAGGTAGGAAGAGAAATAGTGACTTTTATGGCTCTTGGGGCTATACATCAATAAATGTAGATGATGTATTAGGTCCAAAGTATGACAGTATTCTTTTGTAGGTATTATATTCATACACTTCTCCACCCAATCATATACTGTATATACCTTGATTTATTATTAACTACTGTTATGAAAATTGTTCATCTGTTGCTTGAAATTGGATAGAAGAACTTGTCTGCCAAACATCTTTAAGAAACATACAATTCTAGGTGTTTTGAATTAGATAATCTGTTTTAAACTAGGGTCAAGCAGTAATATATAAAGGATTATGTTACAAATTTTGTTAAGACAGAATTCGGGTCTTCTGCTTTTAATGTCACAAACACTAACTAAATGCTTCCCCCCCCCCCAATCTGCAAAAACATAATAAAATACATTAAGGAAAGAGGCACACTGAGGGGAGCATAGATTATTATTATTTTTAAATTACATTGGAAGATTTTTACAGTATTTTAAAAGGCTGTATTAAAGAATTTCTGTATATAAAATAATAAATGTAGGGTGATTTGCATTTTTAAAATGAGCATGGACATTTTGACAAATTCAGCCAGATCTGTTCTTCTTACATTTATACAGAAATAATTACACTCACTATTAAATTTAAAATCTTATGATCTGATGATTATAATTAAAATATTTTTAAAAGTGTGATCCAAATAGCTGATGAGTGTCTCTTTCCATACTAATCCATTGATCTCTGAAGGTCTGATAAGGTCCTCTTCTGAATACCATTATTTCCAGAGTTTCATTATGCATTTACTGAGGAGAGGCTTTTTGGGGGGGACACCATGACTCTGGAGTAGTCATTTCAAGAACATTGACCTTGACTTAAAAATGCAGTATTTCTGATGCCAGGTTAAAACTGATTTAATTGTCAGACATTTAGAGGAACTATTGTTGGGGCTGGTTTGTTTTAGCATGTTTTGATATTTTTTAATCTGCTATACTTACTGCAAATAGTTGTTATAAGCAGTTATATTTTCAGTGTTATGTTATATATTATCTTTAAGTAAATACAGGTAGTCCTTGAGGTACGACAGGCCATTTAACAAATGTTCGAAGTTACGAACACCTACCCTCCAAAGCTACATAGGAACCCGTTTCAAAATTACCACCCCTGCAGCGCCCCCATGGTCATTTGCCCTTATGACCGACCACAGAGATGCTGCAGCACACCCACCCACCCACCTGTTTCCCTCCCTTCCTGCCCTGCCAGATCCCCAGAGGCACTGGGCCTGTTTTGCCAACCCACTGGCTTCCACGCACTCCTTCCCACCCCCGGTCACTGTTCGCTCACTTACCTTTCAAAGATATCCAGAGCTCAGGAAGTCAGAGTAGGGAAGCCACTTCCTTACTGGGCCATTGTTGGGCCACATGTCACAGTCAAGGGGAAGAAATCCTGCTGCTTTTGCTCCCATCAAAAACCATTCCTCCCCAGTGCCAGCCATGCTAGCTCTATGCACAATAAAGGAAAAGAAATGTTGCTGCTTTTGCTCCCCTTGCAATTTGTTCTTCTCTAGTGCCAGCCATGATCTCCCATGAGCCACCCTACATTTTACCTAACAACCTGTGGATTCATTTAACAAATGCATTTGGGAAAGCAGGGATGCTGAGCTCATTAACTATGTGTTTCATTTACCATACAACTCGAACCTTCAACAAAAATGGGCAGGTTCCATTATTGTTGTAAGATGAGGACTACCTGTAGTTCATTTCCAGTTTTGTGCACCAATTCCTTGGATGGCATTTTAAAAACACTTAAAATAAGTATATAAATATAGTAAGATTATGTATATATCAACTCTAGTTTTTCATCTCTTGCATAATTAACTCTCACAGTTTAGTGATCCTGCAAATGATAGAGTCAATGAGGCTTAAAGATATTCATTTGGGGTATATTTTTATGCATGTGACAATGTCTGTTTTTCATCTCAGTGCATAAATGTGTTACCCTCCTGCAACTAGATATAAGTTCTATATGGTTTTCTGCTTCTTAATCTATTGCTGCTCTATGTATAAATTAAGCTATCCTCTTAAAATATCCCAACATGACTAATGTAAATTTTTCAGGTGCAACAGCTTCATACTTTGCATGAAAATGGTGGAATGGTACCACTCGGTGGTAAGCTGTTTGTCACAGGTGGCTACTGGAAAGGGATGGAGGGCGACTATCAAGTAGAGATGGAAATGTATGACTGTGCCAAGGATGTTTGGACAAGGGAAGGATCACTTCCTTGTTTATGGCTCTACCATGCATCTTCTTCTATCTTCATGGATACTTCAAAGTGGAGGGAACCTTTCCAGTCATGATCACAAAGTTTGGTATGAGGTCTCACAGCTCTGCTGCTCTGACCGAAGCTTTGGAGAGATTAGGTGTTCTGCATCTCACACTGTAGACTGTAATTTATGAATTAAGATGTCATATTTATTTATTAAGAGCTAGGTTGTTGTAGTGGTTAATGTATCAGCTAAAAACTGGGAGACTGTGAATTCTAGTCCTGACTTAGTCACAAAGCCAGCTGGGTGACCTTGGTCCAGTCACTTTTTCTTATCCCTAAGAAGGCGGCAATGGAAAACCTTGCCAAGAAAACTGCAAGGACTTGTCCAGACAGTCTATGGCAGGGGTGTCAAACTGCCGGCCCATGGGCCAGATGCATCATGCCG
The DNA here is from genome assembly GCA_023970755.1 of Azemiops feae. Lineage (NCBI taxonomy): Eukaryota > Metazoa > Chordata > Lepidosauria > Squamata > Viperidae > Azemiops > Azemiops feae. Next base: position 1,432,266 of record JALGBA010000221.1, read on the forward strand.
AAACCGCGCCCACCCCATTGCTGGCAATGGGGAAAAAGTCACGATATGTTGCGACACGTCACGTGACGTTGCAAGTTTGACACCCCTGGTCTATAGGAATCAGAGAACAATTGCATGGGAAAAAAATTATTGGTAGCACTCACCATCTTAATTTTTGTAATGTTTCTGTGATTTTTTTTACTAGGCATAAACATGTTTCTGAGAAGTGATGGTATAGTATTAATATAAATCACAAGCTTATTTTTGCCACAGTTGGATTATTTATACAATTAGATATCATCTTTACTAACAATTGTGAGGAAAATATTCTGATAGTCTGCTGGTCATGGTAAAGAACAATAGGCAGACTGATTATTCAATTTTGTAAGATTATTGTGCAATGTGAATGGTAACCTTAAAAATGAATTTCTGTTTGTCCAGCTTGGAAAATAATTAGTTTTTTTAATATCTATAGTCCATTAATAATAGTCCATTAATAATATATCTCAATAGTTCTCTGTAATTTCTTATACTATTGTGAACTTCTAAAGAATCTCAGAATTCTTTTAAATATAAATAAAAAATGAATTCAACTTCAATGTGACTGGGTTTTTTGTACAATTTTTATTTTAAAATTTTGTGTGTTCTTGGTCCAGCTATTATGTTACTTTTTTGAAATAATCTATGTTGTGACCATTATTACAGTTAAAGTTCCTGAAATATTAATCTATCGTCCTACATTTCCTATAGTGTAACACCAAGTTGAGCAAGACTGATTTACATATTTTAACCTAATTGCTGTATGATGAATATTGTACTCATAAGGAAAGGTACAGGGGATGTACAATGCTTTGTATTTGATTCCAAAACATTTCTTTAGCATACAGGGAAACACACAACAGAGCATGTGGCTACAATTCATGAAGTCTGCTGCATCTGGTTTTGGGATCACACAGTAGCTGCTTTAATGAAATCCTCAAAAACACCTTTGGAGAACTAAATTGAAAGCATTGCATGCTCTAATATGCATTGACTTTTGTTTTGAGGACTAAATGAAATTTTCATTCCCATGACATCATTTGCACAGTCAAGGAAAATAGAAGGAGAAGAGGAGAGTGAACAGCTTGGTTACCTCATTCTGCTGGGAATAGTAGGCCAAGACAATGACGTGAGAGCTCAAGAATGGAACAAGAGTTCATTTACGCATGAAGGAAAAAAAGAGGGGAAAGCCAGACTTTGGTATAGCTCTGCACATATAGTTTTTTGTAGGATTTCTAAGACGTTACCAGTTTCTGTCCTTGAAGGTAAAAAGGCATCAGGCAAGTGTGTTTCACCTGGCAGAACATCTATAGGTTGATATGATATACCTGATATACAGTGTGGAATTCAGACTCGTGGGACTTAGATCTATTTGGACTAGTAAATACTTCAAATATCGATCTTCTCTTGTCCAAAGCCTTGCCTGAAATTTTGTGGATTTCTTTATCCTTCTTTGATTTCTGGGTCTCTATTTGGCCATATGGCATGTATATTGTATATATTAATAAGGACTGTGTTAAAGGAAATATAAGCAAGAAAGATACTATGATTTTTTTATAATTTCTTACACAGCCAAACTTAATTCTCAGAATACAAGAACAAGTGTAATTTTTTTCAGCCTTTGAGGTTTTCTCAAATAACTTGGACTACAATCTTCAGAATAACCAGTTAACATAGGCTAAAAGTCTAGGAACTCTAATCCAAGAGGATATTTCATATTAATATCAAGAGGGCCCCAAAATGAAAAAAGCCAACATAGGAATTTCTGTGCAAACTTTTTGTATCTCTTCTTTTTGTTCCTTTCTCTGAATATGCTTTTGGTAGACATGACGTGAAATATTCAGAATTATAAAGGAAAATACAGGATGGCCGAATAATCAAGGGGAAGCTCAGCTGTATTCTTGAGTGGTTCAGTTATAACACTCATAACTATAGGCACATTCACATGTTCTTCTCAGCCTCGTGCAGAACAGCTCATTAACCATTTCTTGAAGACCAGAATGTACCCTATCATCCTCAACCTGTCCCAGCCCACTGTAAAGGCAACCTAGCACCACAAGTAGTGTTTTCTACCTTTTGCCAATATATGTGGTGTGGTGTGGCCTGTCTATGGCATTTCATTTTGTTGTAGACAAGGTTCTACTCCAATGTCCCACAATGACCTGTGACAGAAACACTTCCTTCCCTCCAATTACTAGCCACTGCCCTCCACAGATGTTTCATTCTAAGCTGCTGGGCTGCCTGCCTCCTTTCAAAGGACCTTCCCATGGTGAACTGGAGAAAGGTTGCCCTCCCCTCTCTTTTTACAGATTCACTGGTGGATTGGTTAAAAAAACAGGATTTTCCCCAATAACCTTGCCAGTGAAATGTGTGTTTGTGTGTTTCTGTGTGTGTGTGTGTGTATGTTCTTCCTTTTTAGGTTAAATCAATGCTTTTCAACCTTTTCACAGATTGTACCACTTTTAGAACATGACAATAGTCAAGTACCACCAGTGCTTAGCAAGGTGACAAAAAATTGAGGACCAAAAAAAAAAAAAAAAAAGGAAAAAAGTACCAGTTTTAATTTCTTCAGTGGGGTTCCTTTGCTGAATCACTTTCCCTTTGCACTGATAAACTTATGATGAATTTATCCATATTTATTAATATGCACCACTACCTTGGTGGTCAGATGGCTGGTCAGCCCTTTTTCCTCTCTCCCTCTCTCCTCTCTTTCTCCTCACTGCCTGCTGGACTCTCCTTCCACAGCCTCTGCTCCTTCATTTGATCCCTCTGCTTGTCTCACAGAAGCCTCTTCTCTTTTCCCTCATTTTCTCCATCCCCTTCTCTTTCCCCATCATCTTTTTTTTCTCTCCCTCTCCCGCCAAAATCTCCTTTTATATCCTCTTCTCTCTCCCCCCTCCTCCTCCCTTTCTCTTCTAGATGCGCCACTCTCTGGGGCTCAGGGAGAGCTCCAGCATTGGACACTACCCCAGTCTCACTCCCCCATGTGATCACCCACTCCCCTGCTGGTCATTGCACACAGCGCTAATCAGCTGGAGCTGCACGCACCGATCCTGGGGCCTCTCCCGAGGCCCGGCAGCCCTGGAGCTCCAGCTGACTCTCTCATCCTAAGGCCTGTCTGCTGCTCCCGATGATAGCAGAGGCCACTAGAAGTGCTGATCAGCTGGAGCCGGGCGCGCTGATCCTGGGCCCCACTAACACTGCAGCTCCAGCTAACTCTCCCCCAGGCCTCTCTGGTGCTGCCGCCACTTCAGATCATCCCCCACCTGCTATACTTGTCTAGGTCGTGTACCACCTGCCAGGTGCTGAAGTACCACCAGTGGCATGCGTACCACCAGTTGAAAAGTCCTGGGTTAAATGATTGTAAGATTCATGAAACTGGAGAAAGGGTTCCCCACCAGTTTACTGGATAGAAAGAGAAAGATGATGGAGAAAATGCTCATGCCAAAGATCCATCACAGGAAGCCACATGTCTTTAAAGACCCTCCCACAGAAAGGAGAACAGCTTGAACTTACTATTCCAGCAAGGACCAGGAATATCCACTAATCAAGGACCACAATAACTGTGGTCTGGACAGAATCCCTAACCAGTATTGTTACCAAAGCTCAAGACTGGATTGAAATTGAGACAGCAATTTCTTAAGTTGACTTCATTTTCAGTAAATTTCAGCACAGGAAACAAGCAGTGTATGGCTGCCATGCATAAGAGCCCCATTACTCTTTCCAGTTTTACCCAGAAGACTATGCTTTCCTTCTTTACTAAGAAAATTAATAGGAGGAGCTTTGGGAAGCAAAAAAGACCTTTATTGAGGCTCTGAAGACTGGTGGGAATAGCCTGGTGGGCAGAGTAAGCAATTTTACAACTGACATCTGAGAATCAAACCAACAATGATCATGTTTATGCGGCTGGGGGGGAAATGCATTCCAAAGTGCAGTGCAAAAAAGAAAAGAGTAGATTTCTTTCTGTTACTCCCTTTAAAATGTTTTCTGTTTTTTAACTATTTTTATTGTATCTGGGCTAATGTGAATGAAATTATGTATGCCACCCTTAGAACTAATGCATATCTCCTTCAATCTGAGTCATTGCTGTATAAATAGAAATCAGATGAGTACTACTACATTGCAACATCTCTATTGTTTAATTGATCCACAGTATTTTGAAGGCAGTCATAAGTTCATACTCATCCCTGCTGATCTCAGGATGATGAGAAAAGGGAACACCATGAGTCAATTGGTTGAACCAAGAAAAGAATGGGGGGGGGGAATTCCTACCATTCAATTGGTGCCTCCTCTCTAAATTATGGTAACTCCTGGAGTAATAAAAGTATTTTCCTTTCCCCCAGGGTTTTCAATTCATGCTATGAACTGGGAAAAAAATGTAAACTGTTAGTATGAGGATAAAGTTGCATTGTAATCAAGACTTCATTGTTCCTGCATATGAATTTTCATTTAAAACTGTCATGATGACACAATACTGTAATTTTTCAGTTTTTCCCAACAGCTGCAATCAAGGTTATGAGTTGCAGTGTGGAATCTCTGTGTATAAGAGTAATCAGAGTGTGTGTGAGAGACAGAAAGACCGGGGGGGGGGGGGACATTAAGCTCAGAGGCTGGGCTATCATGAAACATTGAGACAAGAATCTGGAACAAGCTGTTAATATGAGCAGGGAAAATCAAGCTGTTTTGTTTTTCTTTTCACTGCAATTGTAAAACTGAGTAGAAACTGAGCAAAAGTATTAAAATCACATTTATTGATATTGTAGAGAGGACACTTTGTTAGTGCTTACTGCTCCCCCCCCCCAAAAAAAAACCCTAGAAAAATCAGGAGTCTAATAGCATCTTTTCCAACTAATGTTTTACTAAAAGGCATAAGCTTTTATGAGCTGCAGCTCATTTCATCAAATTTGGACCACAGAATTTCATTTCGTCACATTGATCACTAAAATGTGTTATTGGAAAAGGTGCTACCATATTCCTCCTGATTATTTGCTGATGTGGTCTCCTGTGAAATCTACTAGAGAACTCCAAATGTAGCTACTCCGATCTCTATGGCAGTCTAAGACAACCTGTGAGGGAAAGGCAAGGGTTGGAGCAGAGGGGACATGTACTTTCTGACCACATTGTTCATGAAGTGTACTAGATTGTGCCCAGAGTATAAATTGTGTTGGGAGAAGACAGAAAACTGGAACAGTTAAAGATAACTAAGTTATCCTAGCTGTGAGTGGGGAATTATATGAAGACAACAACCTGATAGAATCAGGGCATGGTTGTATCATTGGAGATGAGGATGAGTCCTTTAAAGTGGCTGTCTGGCTGTGTTCAAATAGCTTCCCATGACGAATGATGTATCAGATCCACACTAAAGCCACATATGGAAGGTCCCTTTGAATTTTCTGAGGAATGGGAAGGCTGTATATATTCTAATCCTCCTTTGACAGACCCATGGACAGATCCTAACCGTCACTTTTAATACTTTCAGTAATACTGGAAATCTGACTTGACTGGGAGGCAAGAGCATTAGAAGCTTCTGTAATTGAAGAAAGGGGTTTCTGTGATTGCATCAGGCCTCTGAAGTTGAATTTTCTCTTTCCTCAGAACATAAGTGCTCAAGCATAACATGGCCACTGGCAGGTATGCTTAGAGACATTATAATTCTGAAAAATTCAAAATACTTTTTACCAATTTTATTTTGACACCCCCCCCCCAAAGAAACCATATGGGCTATGACTGCATTTCTCTTTCCCACTGTATTCCATAGAAAAGCCTCAGAGGAGACACCCAAACCATGTAAGATGGAGTATTAGGAGGAAAAACATTTCATGCAATTATGCAAATGTCCACTGAGGGCAATTTCTCTCCGTTTGTAGTCTCCATTCTATCTCATATAAGTGCATCTTCAGTCATTTTACAAAATCTATTCAAAGGATTTCCTCAGATCAGATGTTCGAATGGAAAACTTCTCTTCCATTCAGTTCTTTAAGTAAACTAAACTTGTGATTTAAAATGAAAAATGTAATATTTCTGAAACAAAAGAAACAGAAAAAACATATTAGAATCTTCTGAATTATGAAACAACGTTTATTGTATTTCTATTATTTTGTTATTACTACTTTTTGCTATAGTTTTACCTGCACCTGTGTTTCTTATTGATTGGTTCCATTTTCTTTATTTTCTTCAATGTATTACATGCTAAACGACTTAGGACTGAGAAAATTTAAGAAATGAGACAATTATTTTAATTATAACACTACACATGAAACAAACGTAGATTTTAGATTAAAACCAAAACAAAACAAAACAGCATTAAGATGTGTCCAAAAAATTGGAGTATGGGATGCGTCATGCTCTAGAATCCTTTCAACCATCAGACCTCCCAGATTAAGCCCCCTTTCTCTCAGCCCTTAAATAAATTCTCTGTAAGGGAGAAACAAAGCCAATACAACCATCTGCATTTCATGTTAACCTGCAAGCCACTGAAATTTCATAGAGCCACTTTTAGTGCAAACATCTCCCTTTGTTCTGCTGCTACCAGATACTGACGAGCTTCCGCACGAATTCTGCTTTTGTAATTTGTTCCTGGTGCCAAGAGGTGGCTCTCTAGGACAAGGGACCTTTCTGGTGAGGCGGGGAATTCAAGCTTATTAAAAGAAGGGAAGCTGGGCAAAGATATTCAGACAGGAGCAGAGTGGCAGTAGGGATGTAATCAGACAAGCATACGAGTCCCTGGTTTGAAAAAGAGAGCACTGAAAAGAGGTTGGGCCAAGCACTCCCAGGCAGCCAAAGCTGTGAACGGAACCATCATGGGACTTCTGTGGTTTTGATACAATTTTATCTAGGCTCTGACTAAGGATCCAGGAGAAAGAGAGCAAACCGCTTCTGTACCATCTGAATTAGCTCATTTCTTTCAGGGCAGCCTGAAACTTCTGATTTCTGCTACTGAGCTACTTTTGAAGTAGTCCTATGATAACTTCTTACCCATCTTTGACCCTGAAGAAGAAACTGAAATGCTCTTTCTCATCTAACGATCAGGTGCAATTGTGTGTGTACTCACACAGTTACATTTTTTAAACCTTACTTTTTTACAAGCTTTTTTTTTAAAGAAAAATGTTGATATTCTTGAACGTCTTCTGTGAAAAATTTTATTGAAGATACATTGGATAACTTCTGCTTGCAGTTAATATTCCTTTGTGGAATTTTCACAGATATACAGACTACTGTATATTTTTTGAAAGACCACAGATAAACTTTGTCTTTGTATTCCTGAGAAGTTCCCAGTCATATCTAACACTAGTTCTCTGTATAAACAGAGGGATCAATTATGTGCCAGAATATGGCTAAGCCTTTCCTTTCTGGCTGCCCACTTCAATTATTTGCTCTGGGTCTACTAGCAATATTTTTTTGTGTTAGCACTGTGGAAAATGAGAAACAGGAAGACAGAAGGAACCAGGAAAAGGCACCCCGGTGGAATGAAACGAGCAGTCTTCCCTTGCCATCATCCCAGGACTCAGTAAGAACATTTCATATGCTACTTCCTTCTTACTAACTGAAGGCTTCTTCCAGCTCACCTCTTAGTAAAAATTGAAAATTCTTCCTTGATGAAGAATTCCCTTACAATGGATATGGCATAGAAATAGCATTGGAATAGAACATTAGAGAAAACGAAACAGTGCTCAATTATCGAAATGGATTTTGCTTTTAGATGTTGGGTGGTGAAAAATTTGCATATAAAAGTATGCGTTTTAATCTATCTTGTCATAGTCATAATTGATTATTATAGGAATTTAGACATATTTACTTGGAAATAAGTTCTGTTGAGTGTGATGGGATCTTTTTATTAACACTGCACTGAAAATCATTGGGAAAAAAGCACTTCAGTTTTGTGCCTGGCTGGTCTTGTTTAGACATTATTAGTTGTAACTAGAAGTTACAGGGGAACAGCTTTTGCTGTTAACAAGACAGCTATGTGGCAGTAACCTGAAATCACCAGACTTCAAACTCAACTCAGATCTAGAAGATACTTGATGTAACTTTTTCTGGCTGTGAGGAAATTGGAGTCATTCTGAAATATGATTCTTTCCTGACTACAACACTTAGAATTTATGGATCAGGAAATGTGAACATGTTTGAGGAAAAAAGAAATAGGGAGAGTTTTGTATCAATAGTAAGTCATTCTGAGAATTATAAAAGATAAGATGGTTTAAAGAACCTCACTGAATCTGTATTTATCTGATAAGTTTATTAGGAATATTTTAGACAACCTATTAACAAGAAAATAGAAAAAAATCAATTAAAATGTAGATGGAAAGTATCCTCAAAGATGACAGTGGTGTATATGTTTTGAGAGACAAAACAGTGCAAAACCCAATCTGATCAATAATCCTTATGGCAGGAACTTGCAAATTCTCTTTTGAATAATGAGAAGCAGCAATTTAAACAGATAATTCATATCAGTCTTCCCCAATTTAGTGACTACTAGGTTTGCTAAATTACAGTTTCCATAATTTTCAGCCATGACCAACTGGTTAGAAATGTTGAAGAATTATATTCCAACAAACATGATTATATTACTTTAGAAAAACTAGCCCAGATAGCAAATAATTTTCTGACTCATATCTGGAACAGCAGGTTATAAAGATGTTGGTAATTCTCAGTGTTTTTTGAGATATTGTTGTTTTCCCAGGTTGTCTACATTTTGTCATCAAACTGTATAGTTGCTTTAATTTTTTCTTGTTTTAACTTTTTTCTTATTATGCAAAGGAAAATACTCCACAAAAAATTCATAGCTCTGATTCCCGGAATGCTTGGATGCTCCTCATGAACAATGAGGTGAGGAGCAAAAAAATGAATAAAAACAAGTCCAGAAAGATTAAGGTAAGCAATTTTAACCATGCTACCTATGTTTTGATATTCCCTATTTTTGAAGTCCTGTTCCCACAACCTCAGTCACTAGCTCAGCCAAATCTCCTAACTAGTTCTGGTAACACACAGTCAAAAGTCATCCTTTTTAAAATATAGAATACTGGTCATTTTTCCTAGAATTGCATAAGCATACGAACCACAAGATTACCACAAGGCTACATTGGTCCCTTCTCCATTAGCCAGACAAACAGAAATAGGTGTGGTTGGGTTACTGCAGCTAATCAGTGTTTAGAGCATGTGTTCTGTGCTGGCCAAGTTTGGTAGTGAATTCTAGTTCAATTTCTTCACCTACTCTTCATCTTTTTTCTTGGATAGTTGACTATAATAAATGAGACAATTGACAGCTTTTAGGTATTCCACAACAAAACCAAGGAAAGTTACTTAACTGTGTGCCTGACTGTATTGCTCTGTTCCCAACACAGCAGGTTTGACCACAAGAGTATGGATACTTAAGGATTTATTCCAAAGCAGTATCAAGAAATGACATAATCACATGAGACAGCAATCAAAGAATATATAGGAATACTGAAAAATAACCCTAGACAAAGAAAGACCTTGGGCCCCTTCTTCCAATCAGGGAACCCCAGAGATGACAGCAGACAACCCATCCCAGTAAGCTCTATATCAAAGTTCCATCCCATAGGGGCTATGACTACCTTATATATACTCTGGACCATATTTAAGCATATCTGCTTTTTTTTTTTTTGGTCTCCTCTCACTGGATTTTACCAGAACAGCCTGTGAAATATTTAGGATTTGCACTAGCTCATTCGTACGTGGGTGAGGGGTCCAAGAATAATAGTTCAGATATTACAGGTGATATTGTGTTCAATTTGTAACACTGTTCCTGTGTCAGAGGGATTACAAAATGTTTCGAGACTGATTAAGGAACAAACACGAATTAATTAAATGGGTGCCATAGATATGGACAATAGGAGATAAAAGATTTTATTTTTGGACCTAAAGGAGTAGGACCTAATTATTGTGGTGAATTTGGGTTCTAGTTTGGCATTCCAAGCCTGTTAGAGGCTGCAGAGTCAGCACAACCTCATCCAGATACCAGTACTATTATTCAGGAGAAATTGCTGAGGGAGTTCCAGCTGCTGCTCAAAGGTAGGCAACAAAAATTACTACACTCCAAGCAAATATATTATGGTGCAATTAAATTAAAATATAATGAATGTGAATAAGTTGATTTTATGTGTTGATAGTATGATTGTCTCAATTGACATTCTAGGGATAAACCTTTTAAAATTCCTTTTACAAGGACAAATGATATAATGGAATGGCTAGAGTAGATGGCAGCTGGAGTAAGGAAGCTTTTCATTCATTCATCATTCAGGCTTTTGGAGGCCCATGCACAATTAATAAAGAGTAGCATGGCTGGTCAGTTACAAGGGGAGTGTGCTATGAATTCCTATGAATTTTAGAACACAGAAAAAGACACCGGTGCTCTTATTCTTAAATTGTGAGCTTTGATCAGGACAAGTTTCTGGGTAGTTTGCACAAAGAGGGCCTTTAAGAAGTAGGTTTCATTGACCCTCCAATATGACATGCTTAAAGTCTGTGAGTCGTGCTGTTTATATAAATTAGTATCAAACATAAAAATAAAATTGGCATTGGTTTATTCTCTTTTACTGCCAATCAAAATAGAGGTAATAAAGTAGAATTAATTTATAAATGGATTTCAAAAGAGTATATTTTATTTCTGCTTCAAAACATTGCTTTACTAGGGATACTTAGCATTTCTTACTTCCTAGCTGGTCTTTAAAATGTACTGTTCAGATTTTGCCTTTCTCCACCACTGCCAAGTAGAATTTTTAAAAAACACTCTGGGGAATCTCAGAACATCCCATTCTGAATAAGTTTACAATGTGTAAATCAGCTCCCTTGAAACTGGCTGGTGACTAATACTGGATATTGGGGTGAGGTGCAGTGTCCCCCCCCCCCTTAGCAGTTTGCTTAGTTAGCTCTCCATTCTTTCCTCAGCCTCTGTTTATTTGCCTACACAGAATTCTGCGACTTTCCTTCAATAATTCATAATAGCCTGTGGTTACTATTCTGAGAGTGATGTTTTATTTTTAATCTGATCTCACTAGATGTTGTGAAACTGCAACTCTCTGGTTAGGAAATCTGGCTATTGTAGTTCCAGCATGCCTAAAAGTAACCAGATTGATGAAGACAATAGAGCATAATAAATGAAATATCTACTGTATATCTCTGAAGAATATCATAGCCCAAGGTAGCAGAGATCCAAAACCCAATATAGGCAATACCTCCCTGTGTAGAACTCAACAGGGAGCAGTGAGAGCCCTTCCTCCTTCCAAATTGTAATGATGACATCACTAAAGAACCAGTTTCCCTGAATACAGTGCAATTGTCTGTATTTTGCATAAGAGGTATCTTTACATGAATACATACATACATACACATAGTACATACATAGATACATATCCATCCATCCATCCATCCATCCATCATAAGTTGGAATCCAGAGAGCACAGGGTTTGAATTGGATTCATGGAATTCTTGAAATGCATAGCTCTGTTCAGATGCTTTGCTGCAGATAGTCACACTGGCTTTTCAGCAAGGTAAGCAGCTTGAGTTGGAGAAGGGAATGGCTGTATAGACCTGTCCTTGTGTGACGTATGGGAAGCTATTGCCTGAAGAGGGCTTCCATCAGCTTTTGCCTCACAAACAAATTATACTCTGGTAATAAAAAAAATCAAAAATCAAAATCAAGTCAACCATGTTTTGAGAATAAAATATAATGGGGCAAATTTGTTATAAATCTTCGTATTTTTGACTGCTCAGGAATAATTAGGAAGCAAGAAAAGATCAATATGAAAACCACCAGCAAAAAGTGCCAGCATGGAGAAGCTAGAGATGGAAAAGAAGAGAATTTCTTCCCCCAAAATAGAGTCCCACTGATAAAAAGCAGGGAACGAATAGAAGCAGCATTCCACTGCCAGACCCAGAAGAACATTTCAGTGGATCGCCGGTCCCTTCAAGAACTTCAACTTTATTATATAGTGAGTAGCAAAAGGAAAGAAGTTGGATAGCTCTGCTTCTAATGCACAGTTCAAATGAGGCCTTACTTGTTGCCTGGAATGAAAGGATAGTAACAGTCTTAGATCAGATTGCATCTGTGTGGACTCTTTCTGCATGTAGATTCTGGAGAGCCCTGCTTAATTCCCTGGAAAGTGTTCAAGTTTGCTACTCTGAAGAAGTAGAGACAATAATTGGGCTCTAAGTGAGCCCACCTGGGTATTAGATCCATGACCCTCCTGGCTAGTTAAAGCCCCATAGGAGATGATGGGTCATTGAATCCAGGCAATGGTAAATGCATCCTTGACAGATAAGGTGGTTTTGCCAATTCATAGAAGCAATAGATCATCCCCTCCTCAAGAATTAACTGCTGTATCCCATTTTTCTCCTGTCTCCAATTGAGAAAGTGGTGGGCTTCAGAGGAACCTGGAAGAAATTGTCTGGATCCTTTTCAATTGGTTTCAGACCAGGGTATAGTAATGAGATGACATTAATTGCATTTGTGGATGATATCTAGTGGGGTTGGGATGGTGATGGGGCATCTCCCTGTTCTTTCCTGATCTCTTAGAAGTTTTTGATTCAATTGATCATGGTGTCCTTATGGACTACCTTTGAGAGTTGGGGGGGGCACAAAGTTGTAGTGGTTCTTATTTCTCCAGAGCCAGTTCCAGTTGGTATTGTTAGGACAGAAAATATCTAGTCCTACATTCCTACTTTGTAGGGTTACTCAGGGCTTTTCACTCTCCACTCTTTTTTAACATCTATATAAATCTGCTGAATGGGTCACCCAAATATATGCAGTTAAGAATCATCAGAACAAAAAAGGTATCTTCATTCTTTCATAACTCCTGCTTCAAGAGCAGGTAGCAATATAGCGAGAAGGGCCTTTGTACAAATCCATCTTGTGCGCCAATTGTAGCCATTCCTGGTTTCAGAAGCTCTGTTCACAGTCACTCAACCTTTGTTCAATAATCAAAAAACAGATCTGTGAACATCTAGAAACAAAGTTATAATAGTTGCCAGCATGGGTTTAGAATAGAATACAGTAGAATAGAGCTGGAAGGGACCTTGGAGGTCTTCTAGTCCAGCCCCCTGCTCAAGCAGGAGAACCTATACCGTCTCAGACAGGTGATTGTCTAGTCTCTTCTTAAAAATCTCCAGTGATGGAGCGCCCACGATTTCTGGAGGCAAGCTGTCCCACTGGTTGATTGTCCTCACTGTCAGGAAGTTTCTCCTTAATTTCAGGTTGCTTCGCTCTTTGATCAGTTTCCAACCATTGTTTCTCATCCTTCCCTCTGATGCTCTGGTGAACAAAGTGACCCCCTCTACCTTGTGGCAGCCCCTCAGATACTGGAATACTGCTATCATGTCTCCCCTATTTCTTCTTTTCTTTAGACTATACAAACCCAAGTCCTGCAGTCATTCTTCGTATGTTTTAGTCTCCAGGCCTTTGATCATCTTAGTTGCTCTTCTCTGAATTTTTTCCAAACTCTCAATATCTTTTTTGTGATATGGTGACCAAAATTGGCTGCAGTATTCCAGGTGTGGTCTTACTAGGGTTTTATAAAGGGTACTAATACTTTGCGTGATCTTGATTCTATCCCTCTGTTAATGCAGCCTAGCACTGTGCTGGCTTTTTTGGTTGCTGCTGCACACTGCTGGCTCATATTTAAGTGATCGTCCACTAGGACTCCAAGGTCCCTCTCACAATTACTGTTTTTAAGCCAGGTCTCGCCCAATCTGTACTTGTACCTTTGATTTTTCCTGCCTAAATGTAAAACTTTGCTTTTCTCCACATTGAAACTCATTTTGTTGGATAGGGCCCATTGTTCAAGTTTGTCTAGATCTTTTTGGATCCTGAGTTTGTCTTCTGGGGTGTTGGCTACTCCTGTCACTTTGGTGTCATCTGCAAATTTGATGAGTTCCTGTTCAATTCCCTCATCTAAGTCATTTATGAAGATATTGAAGAGTACTGGGCCTAAGACGGAACCTTGTGGTACCCCACTGCTTACTTCTCTCCATGTGGATGTAGTGCCATTGAGGACTACTCGTTGAGTACGGTTTGTCAGCCAGCTACAGATCCATCTGGTGGTGATGTTGTCTATTCCACCTTTTTCTAGCTTGCCAAGGAGTAGGTTGTGGTCTACTTTATCAAACGCCTTACTGAAATCTAAGTACACTACGTCTACAGCATTTTGCTGGTCTACTAATATAGTCATTTTATCAAAGAATGAAATAAGATTGGTTTGGCATGATCTGTTTTTAACAAACCCGTGCTGGCTACTGGTTATGACTTTGTTTGCTTCTAGTTGTTCGCAGATCTGTTTTTTGATTATCTTTTCTAGGATCTTCCCAGGTATTGATATTAAACTGATTGGTCTGTAGTTTCCTGGGTCTGTTTTTTTCCTCCTTTCTTGAAGATGGGAACCACATCAGCCTTTTTCCAATCCTCAGGTACTTCCCCGGTGCTCCAGAATTTTGAAAGATGTGGTGCAATGGTTCTGAGATAACATCTGCCAGTTCTTTCAGAATTCTGGGATGTAATCTGTCGGGTCCCGGTGATTTATATTCGTAAAGGTCAGATAGTGTTCTCTTACCATTTTCTTGCTTATTTTAATTTTTGTTTCTAGTATGTCTTTTGCAGTGGTTTTGGGTATGTTGGGTTATAGTTTCTTTTTGTGTGAAGACTGATGCAAAGTATGAGTTAAGCAGCTCTGCTTTCTCCCTGTTGCCTGTTATTTCCTTGCCATCTTCTCTCTTTAGTGGGCCTAAAAGTTTCCTTGACTTTTTTCTTGTTGTTAATACGTTGGAAGAAACTTTTTTTATTATCCTTGATTAGTGTTGCAAGTCTTTGTTTGTTCTGAGCCTTTGCTTTCCTGACTTCATCTTTGCATGTTCTGGCTGTTTGCTGATAATCGGCCTTAGTTATGTGCCACTCTTTCCATTTTTTGTATTTGTCCTTTTTGTCTTTCAGTTTCTCAGAAAGATCTTTGTGCAGCCATGCTGGTTTCTTCTTGAATTTCTTGTTTTTCTTTCTCAATGGTATTGTGCTGGTCTGAGCTTTTTTGATCACATTTTTCAGGGTTTCCCACACTTCTTGGGTTGTTTTTCCCTCTAGAATTTTCATCCATGGGATTTTTCCTAGGTTCCCTGAGTTTGTTAAAGTCAGCTCTTTTGAAGTTTAAGACACTGGTTGGATTGTTTTCTATTGCTAGTATTTGCATTATATTAAATTCCAGGCATTATATTAAAACAGATCATGCCAAACCAATCTTATTTCATTCCTTGACAAAGTGACTAAATTAGTAGACCAGTGAAATGCTATGGACATAGTATATTTAGACTTCAGCAAGGCATTTGACAAAGTAGACTACAACCTACTTCTTGGTAAGCTAGAAAAATATGGGATGGACAGCATCACCATGAGATGGATTTGTGACTGGCTGATAAACCATACTCAACAAGTAGTCATTAATGGTAGTACATCTACATGGAGGGAAGTAAGCAGTGGGGTGCCACAGGGTTCTGTTTTAGGCCCAGTACTCTTCAATATTGCTGGATTAGCCTGTCCATGATGTCTATAATATTAAATGATGGTGGGTTAGCCTTAGTTTATTTATTTCTCAAATGTGTATAGCTGCCATCTCACCAATATGCTTGTTGGAAAATTACTGTGGGTAATATCTAGTTTATTTTACACTTAGCACACTTCCCGGTTAGTCCTATCAGATCAGAGCAAGCGCCTACTGTACAGAGTTCAGCTAGCAAAAAATATGATTTGATGGTTAGATAGTTTTTACCTCAGTGTTTCTAAATTAAGACAGGGAATCCATGGGCTGCATATTACCCCCCACCCCACCCCTTGGTGGCCCATTAGCACCATAAGATTGACCTTTAAATTTAGCAGCAAGATTTGGGTTTTTTACCCTTTATGCTAAATGAATAAGTCTTTCCACTGAAAAGAGCTAACAAGTAAAAATTACCTTGCTAAAACTAAAGCTAAAGAAGTCCCTGATTGGGAAAAATCCCCGAAAGCCTTAAATGTTCACTTTGCTGATGGAGAGATTTTTGATCACTAAACTATGCTTTGGTACATTTGGTACATTATTTGCATTTATGTTAATCATTACTGATTTAAAGTCCCATTAATTCCTAAGAATGTTCTCAAAATAAATCTGGGTCCAACCTGCTATTCCCAACCATGGTTATACTAACAAATATATGTTCGCAAATAAGTAATACTTGGTCACTGTTCTCTGCAACACTCTTTATACAGAACACTCCCCATACAGAACAAAGAAGCAGAAAAGAATATTTTTTCTTATGACTCTAGTGGTCTTTGTAATAACTTTTCTCCTTATCTAATTCTCATTATAATATCTTCTCTGTCCTGGACACATAGAAGGGAATTTTCATTAGCCAGTCTCAATGTCTTGTCATTGATTATTTTAGAGGAAAGATCAAATAATGTGGCACAACCAGACTTTGCAACTTTGAGATGTGTGGACTTCAATTCCCAGAATTCGGCAGCTGGCATGCCGGTAGGGAATTCTGAGAGTTAAAGTCCACACATTTTAAAGTTGTCAAGTTTGAAAAACATGAATTAAGACTATTTCTGGCATGCAATTGCATTTTCTACCAAGTAAGCCCCTATTAACCTCCTGCTTGGGGCCAGTCTAATAAGGAGCATGCTGTAATTTTCATGGCAGGGTTGTCAAATTTTGTTTGATTTTGATTCCCATCAGATAGCAATGGACTTAACATTGGACATCACAGCTGCCTGATTTATTTGTGCCTGAATGGACTTTGAGTTTTCCATCCCATTTACCTTGTGCTTTTAGTTGACTATTTTGGAATATGTTTAATATTTTGAACTTTGTAAATAAATTTAATTAAATGAAACTTTCTTGTTTGCTTGGTACTAGCCTAAGAAAGAGGAGCTGTTCCATCGTGGCCTAGGTCTAAACCTAAACAATGGTCAATATATGGCCCCTGTCAGTGGATACTACATTTTCAGTGCCAGACTGTATGTTGGTAAGTGTTTAACTTGAAATAAATATTGGCTTATTCATTGTACAAGCTAAAAATCAAGAATTGGTAAGTTGTTTTTATTTTATCAAAGAACTTTTCTATAAAAACAAACAAACTGTAATTCTGCCCATAGAAGGGTGAAATCTGAGCTCACTTGAATTTTTAAAAAATTAGTAATACTAAATCCCAAGGAGATTTAACACCAGGGAGAAAATTGGCAGCAATGGGTGATATAAAGATTACTAGCAAAGTCATAGAAACATACATACTTGCTAACTCAGGGATGAAATGGGCTGATTGGTTTGTTTAGATCTCTTAGTGTTCTTTCAGGCAACAAAAGCAGGCAGGAACTACACAAGTCTAGTTTGTGGATCATGCTATGTGACTCGTCTCTGAAATAGTGATGGGCACTGGACTACTGTGTTTCCCCGAAAATAAGACCCGGTCTTATTTTATTTTGCCTCCAAAAGAGGCACCAGGTCTTATTTTTTTTTTGGGGGGGGTGTCTTTTCCACTCATGTCGCAGCAGCGGCACCGACAGCCCCACCCAGCCGGCCCACTTCTTCTGCGGCCAAAGGAGCTGCTTCATTCTGCAGCTGAGAATGGAGCTCGGCCTGCATTTTGCAAAGGCCTTTCCGGAAGGCCTCTGCAGCCGAGAACCGAGCTATGGAATCCATAGTATCTATCCATGGGAGGCCTGGCTGCAATGGTAAGCTCCAACCCCCCCCCCCACCACCCTAGCTTGATTTTTAGACTTGCGCCTCGCCCCCAAACTAGGGCTTATTTTCAGGGTAGGGCTTACATTAGTCCCACCCCGAAAAATCAAGCTAGGGCTTATTTTCGGGGTAAGTCTTACTTTCGGGGAAACAGAGTAATAAGCATATTAAAGCAATGCCCTTAATAATGTCCAGCATCTGGGGTCATTTCCTAGTTACTGGCACTCTTTGCAGCCCAGCCTGATTCTTTCTTACCTTTTGCAGTTCCTCAAATCCATCCCACAAAGTACCAGTCACGGGCCCGAGATCGCCTGCGCTTGCTGATCTGTGTCGAGTCACTCTGCCGCCAGAAAAGGTGATAGAAATATTTTTGTTTGGAAAGCATGTTTTTCGGTTTTGCTGCATCCTGGCCTGCCTATGTATCCCAATATAGGTAATCATTAATTACCTATGTAGTTAATTCACTTAATCTCTTATCTACAGCTAAACAGGTTTATAAAAGAAATGTAGTGGGAAGCAAGATTGGATGTGATTTTTAGAGCAAACTGTTTAATTACAAAGGGGTCACCTTGTGTTCTGGCATCCATTACTAAAGATCCTGTTATCTTACTTTCAGTTCTCTGGAAACAGTCAGCAGTTTGGACAAAACCAGTGGATATTTCACTATTTCAGTCAGTGGAATTCTCTTTCTGCAGGTGAGTCTTCAGACAGAGAGCAAGCAAGCATGCTAAAAATCTATATGATTTCAGGAATATCCAACTTTAAATTGATTTTATTTTAAAGAATACATTTCATGACATGAGGACAGTAGAGGCCAAAGTCTAATAAAAAATTACCTATTTTTTCCTCTTCGAAATGTGCTTTCAAAACTAGGTAAAGCCAATTAAATCCAAGGTTTGTGCTCAATTCAATGTCTGAAGTTATTACACATCATATCGGCCATAATGTGGCTTGCCTATATTTGGCTTAGTATGTTAGGTGAAGCTAGTCAATTTAGTTCTTTAACATACCATAATTAAAACACCATATAATTTAGCACAGGTGTGAACCTAGTTACTAACTCTGAACTTCTCTGTTATAGGCTGGCCAATATGCTTCAGTTTTCATAGATAATGCAACGGGATCCTCCTTCATTGTACGAAGTGGGTCAGACTTCAGGGGCGTCCTCTTGGGTATCTAAGTGACCCACAACTGCCTATTTTTAAGCTGTAATCCTGCCTTTAATCAGCTCTAAGCTAAGCTTCTGTCTTTTGGTCAAGTGGAATTGGAAACAGTAGAAGGAAGCAGAAACCCTTGATTAAACATCCCAAAGTGAAAAATGTGATTGTAGAAAGAGTTCAGCATGTGGCAAAATATTCAAAGGAAGCAAGATCACATATGACATTTGACTGAAGACAATTTATATTTTCCTCTAGCACTGAAAGTTTGAAATTTCACCCTTCAGTTTCCTAGTTTACCTTTGGAGCTGGCTCTCAACCCTACTTTAATCCCAAGAATATGCATTACTTGCTGTTCCCTCCACAACAGAATGTTGTAATGTTTATAAAACATTGACATTTCCTGAAGATACTGTCTTACCAGCTCACAGTCTTTCATTAAGGGTATCAAATACTTCTACCACTCTGCATATATGTACTTACAGAAATCCTCCAGTGTTTTAACTTTTGTTCATTTGTATCTTATTTTTCTTCCAAGAGCTCATGATAGTGAACTCTCTCCTCCAATAATTAACCCTGCCAATATCTTTGTTGGGTTGATAAGATCATGTCAGGCCTAAAGTCCCATATCTAAACCATTGCCCTACATTAACCAATCTGAAATGACCTTTTATATGGTACTCTATGGCCCTAACCTGGTGACACTATATACATTATTATCAACCACATTGACATAGATAATTACAATAGTACTGATTTGCTTATAAATGTTGCTAACCCCATAAACTGATGCCTTACACCTATCATATTACATTGTTTCGGTGCAGTAAATCCAATGAATGGAGGAAGGGCAGGTGCATTTTGAATTTAATTTCTAATTGTATCAGAGCAAGTTTATAAAGTTATGTGCTCAGGCATCCACTGATTACAATAATGGAATTTTTCTTTCAGAGTAATAGTCTTTATTTTCCCTGTAGCTATCAGAAATGTAGCGTGATATCCAACAAAACCAACACAGCACCACCCTCTAGTCCTACAACACCACTGGCACGTAGGCAAATTTTTAAGCCATTTCTCTAATTTATGTATCAGAGAAATGCAGAGGACACACCCTTATCTATTTCAGCCTGAAAGCCGCTTCTTTAACTGCTGCTCCTTTTCATAATCGCTTTCTATAAGCAAATACATAATATTTTTTAGCAAACAGATTGGGAGTTATAGCAGCAGACACCAACTCAATTCAAACACAAGTTGGTTTATAGGCCCACAGTAATCACATATCAGCAAGTTCTAGTTTAACTCCACTCAAATATTCAGGAAAGTCAAGAATAATGGCATTTTGGGATCTTCCTTTTCCGAAAAACACTCTTAAAAGTAAAAGCAGATATGAGACCCAGAAAAAAAAAAGGGGGGGGGAGTTGATACCTAGTTTTCTACATTCAAAAGGATTTTGTTTTCTTTTCCATACAGAGAAATTTCTAATAAGCTACTTGTCTGCTCAGAATTTGAAAATTTGAAAAGGATTGGAAAGCCAAAATTCAATTTCACTTTTAAAGACCACTAGAGGGCAGAAGCATCTGCACAACATTTAGAATTCTAGGCATCAAACCAATTAAGCTGAGCAGTATAATAGCTCTATTTTAGCGAAAGCATATTCTCAGTAAGTTGTGCATCCACCCTTCTCATTCTGGAAATGCTACTGGCTTGATAAGGCCTAGGCAATGCCCTGCCCTGCAGCATAATCGATCATCTGCAAATTGCAGCTTTTTTATATGCTTATGTATTTACTTGTATATCGGAGGGGGGGGCATGCATGTATGCATGCATGCACTATAAAGTATATTTTTACAGCAACTATAGTTTGCTATATTAAAAGAAATAGTGAATGAACACATGCACCCACTTTTAAATGTGTTTTATTTAGTTACAAAAGGAATATGCCAAACAATGAAGCTGAAGCACAGGAAAAAATGACTCTTTAGAAGATTTATTATATAAAATAACCATGGAGCTAGTCCCGATACTCAGTAATTTCAACAGAGAGCACCAATTCATGGATATCAATTTTATGTTTAATTATTTAAAGGTACTTTTGAAATTCTACCTGTCTTTACCAGTCAAATGGGTAGGCTTAACTTCAGCTCAGAACACTTGTATATTGAAAAATGTTTGACTGAAGATGTACTTTTAAATTGAAAAATATTCTTTCCTGGTTTGAATTCCATTTGTTGAATACCTTCTATCAAATAGTTAACAGTATGGCATTACTTGCAAAGGATACTGAAAACTAAACTGAGAACTTAAGGGCTGGTTAGCAAATACTTTTATTACTTGATAACCTCAGCTGCTGACATCCATGCATGAGCCAAATTATTATTTGTTGAACTGCACCCCAATGTCACTTAGAAACATAGAAGCTCTGAGTTGGAAGGACCATGCAGCTCATCTAACATTTCTTTGCTCAATAAAAGAATCCATTAAGTCTTTCTCAATAACCAGCTTAACTAGTCCTTACTTGAAGCCTGAATCTTACATTTAATTCAGCTCACGGATTCTTGTTCTTTCAATGTCAACTGAGAACAGGTCCATCCTGTTTTGTATGTAGCACATTTTAGCTGTTTATACATAGTACAGGCCACTATTGTACCTCCCTTACCTTTCTCTATTGCAAGTTCTGCCCAGTTTCTTTAGTTGTTCTTCATGGGGCTCAGTATGCCTCATCCTAGTAGCTTTCCTCTAAATCCACTCTGGCTTCTTCATGTGCTATGTCTAGAATGGGCATAGGATCCCAAGTGCAGAATACCTGCAATTATTACTTCCCATGAGCTACAAAGCTTCATTTAATGCAGCCCAAAATTAACCTGTCCTTTTTTCCGTTTGCTCACATTGAATTGGTGCATTCTATTCCTACTCTCCCAATCTCTTTTCCCCCGTTTCCCCTTACACTTGTCACCATTATCATCTGACCCATAATAGCTTGATTCTATTCGTATTAATTAAATCATCAGAATAATGGTACTTAGAAAGTACATCTAAAGCTGACATATTGGAAGTGGACATCTTTTATGGATCTGTAAGAGATGAGAATGGTATTTCACAAAAAAAGAGAACACAGTGCTCTTATAAAGGTTGTCCTCACATATGAATTCATACCTTAAAATTTTTCCTGAATGTTTATGTGCAAACCACAATTTGTATCATAACTGAAAATAAACTATAATTCAATGTTAGCTAGTTCTCTCAAGCTACACTGGCGTGTCAATGCCGACCCATTCTATTTCTCAACTTAAGTTCAGACAGAAAAGTCCCACTGATTTCAGTCACTGTAAATATGATCATCTCAATGACAGCCCAATCCTATTCATAAGATAAACTTATTTTGATATACTTTCTTCCAAGACTTCAGCCTAAAGAATCTTAACAATGCCATATTGCACTACTCCATGCATTTAAAATCTAATCTAACCACACTTTCTTGCTCAGGTTCACTGGAAATTTAGTCTATTTTGCATACAGCTATAAAAAATACTACTTGGGGTAGTATCCATGCAGCCTGAATCGACAGTTCAGATGACAGTATATATATATATATACTGTAATATTATTACAGTATTTATGGTCAGGCATTATTAAAATTGGCATTCTTCAAAATTATCACAAAAATCCTTATTCATTTTTTTTCACTGGATAAAAAACTAATTTACCAAGGAAACTGGAAAATCTCATTTGCTGGATTTGTTAGTTTTACCCTATTCAACAGAATGAGGAGTATAATCCTCTCTGCATGGCAACCACAAAAATTGTTCCTGTCTCCAAAATATATTCAAGAAACAACCAAGAAGGGATTATAACCCATGCTCAGTTATAACAAGTTGCCAATTAAATATACCAGTGCCCTTTGTGCATGTCTTTTTTAAACTAGGGTACTGGAACCTGAAGCATCTTGTAAGGCAGCAAACAGTATGACTATCTGCAGGAAGTTTTGTTAGATTACTGCATGTAGCCCATTCAAGGAGGAAAACAGAAGACTCAATTACTTATAATTTATGAAACAATGAACTGACCTGAATGCTTATAAAAATCCCTTTATTTACAAATAAGCATATGGGGAGAAATCCATAAAATGCTACACACGCGCACATTTCACAAACACACTATTGTGTTCTATTAAATTTGCTGCATGCTGTTATGGATCTTCCTTGCACATATTCGTCCCATCATTGTTCAATCCGGACCAGCACCACAGTGACATTATCTGCTGATCCTCGCTGCACTGCTTTGTTGGCCAGCCTGTTACATGCTGCTTCATACTTTGCATCAGTGGCAGATTTGGCATCTCTTGTTGGAATAGTTTTATCCTGCTGAGAAGTAGATCACACAAGTCAGGGTAATTTCCTTTCACTCCAATGAGATAATTTATATAGTCATGTCTCATGTGACATCTTGAATTTTCATCATACCTCTTGATCTAGACTTTCAACCTAGACTTGAACATAGTTATTTGCATATTCTCTTCAACAGAATAATCTTTTTTAAAAAAAGAGAAATAACCTCATTTACAGAAATAAATCCCAAAAGGTAACAAAGCTGTATCTTGCCTCGACTCTGATATTACATACATCAGAATGGATTGAAGTCCATAAAATATTACATATATTAGCCTCTATTTTCCCACAAAAATAACCTCACATAATACTCCTGTATACCTTTTCTGCATTTAAACAGGAAACAAAATCACCCCACTCTGCAGTCTCAGTACTGCTGCCCTGTTTAATACAGGACTGTGTTGCTGTGGCAAAATAAACTGGTTATCTAGGATTCCTAATCTGATAGACAAAGCAACACTTGGGCAATAATCTTGTCACTTAATGGAATAATCAAAGTTTGTTCTGAAGTTGAATGCAAGGATACAGCCTACATAGTAGCAAGCAGAAAAGAATAAAAGAGCTGCATTGCCTCTCAGTTTGCAATAATGCTTTATAATCCTTTAGCAAACAGTAATAAAAAGTTCAGTGATGAAGTGACAAAAAAGTAAAAGCCCAATTGAAATAAATGACATGTAATTTCTTTGTCACCATCCTCTTCTTGATTTCTCAACTCAACTTTCCTCCTCTCACCTCCAAACAACACATGATGAAGTTCACAGCTTCTTCTGGTGAAAAGACTTTAAAGAGACCATCACAGGCCAATAGGATAAATCTGCAAAAGTAACTGACAGTAAGATGGACCCAAATACAAAAAAAGAAAAAAAGCATGTGCTTATACTTTTGAAGCCACTTATAAAGAGTCACCACATATATTTCCTTACCTGGGTACTGTTTCAGTTTTACCTGTCATTGTGTGTAAGTTGACAGCGTTTGACATCTGGCACAGAGATAACCCCAAATCGCTTGTATTGTCCATCCCCAATGGAGCGGGAGACCTCCAGGACACCCAGAACACGTCCTTCCCTAAACAGAGAAAGGAGGGTGCTGGATTTATAATTACATCACTATTTAAGTCCTTAAAATATGGATTGTAATTCTGAACTGTAGATCCACAGAAACTCTGGTTTACAACACTCATAATCTCTACCAAACATAAGTCACTAATCCAGAGTGAGGGCAGTTGTAGGCCAAGCCTATCTAGAGACTCAGCTGGCCAAAGAAAGGAAAATCTAGAATCTTTCAATTTGTCTATAGAGTTCACCAATGGCTGATAC
Source organism: Azemiops feae (assembly GCA_023970755.1). NCBI lineage: Eukaryota > Metazoa > Chordata > Lepidosauria > Squamata > Viperidae > Azemiops > Azemiops feae. The sequence continues at coordinate 1,456,856 of JALGBA010000221.1, forward strand.
AATTCCTTTTGCAGCTTCAATCTCTAATTTTAGAACGTTACTAAAAGCAACACACAAGTATTTTCTTTACATTTAAAACAGAAATCAATACTCAAAGTCATTAGTTTCTCTAAACAATTATCTGGAAGTACTCTGTATTACATGACATTATTACTCTTTATCATATAATGAAATCAGTAACAGCATGGTCTAAAACAGCTAGGATTGGCAATCCAATACATGTGATGGGGGTCAAGCTGGGAAAATCTGTTTTTCATTTTTGTTAATGAAAGGTTTATTGGAACCTCGATGTTATGTTAAATACCAATTAAAATATATTTGCCATATCACAATTTATATAGAGTTCGTGCATGTATGTATGTATAATACCCATTATTAAGTACCCAACATTTATTACATTTTCAAACTTTTTTCCTGAGGCCTCAATCTGAAATAGATGCATTTCCTAACTTTATTCTCATAACAAAAGGAAAATTGAGTTTAGAGAGTGAGTGTCAGTGAGATCCATTGGGCTGTCAACCTCGATTTGCAACACCAACAATTTAAGCTATGTATCACATAAATTCCTCAAGAAGTTGCTGAAATTTTTGGCAACTCTGAAATTCCTTCCCATCATTTCCCTTTATTGCTTCTTGTTTGTTACCTGACATTGCCTCCAGCCTTTTGGATCCTCATCCGCTCATCATATTGAGTTGGATTATGTTCTTTACTAAGACTCAAAGCTGTGTACTTCTGAGTCTCTTCATTGTAACGGCAAAGAATTGCCTGTATTGACAAAATAACTCTTGTAAGCAAGTGCAAGGGCTATAAGCATAAAGTCTCCGCTAGCAGGATCTAAGCAGCACATTGTACTGTAGTCCTTAACAAATGACATCTGGGGAACAAAGGCCCCATTGTCCTCAGAGCAGCACTACCAACCCCCTCAAATGAAGCTAGAACATTTTTTTTTAGCAAAATAACCAAACCCCTCCTCCAACAAACAATAAGGTTGAGATCTCATGAACTCAGGGTAAAATTGCCAACATTCTGAACATTGTTTATTTTGAGAAATCTGGGAATCCCTTGACTTCATGTAATGGTGCTGGGTGCTGAAAGGTTGCCAGCCCCTACTGTATTGAAATATCAAATATTCTACCTAGGTAGCAAAAGGCACCAGTGCTTACCTACACCCATATTCAAGAAAAAGTTAAAAAAAAAAAAGAGATCATCATCCAACAGAGAGGACACTAAGAACACCCCTCTCCAAAATCACCCAGCTACTACAAAGTGTTTATTATAAGAAGAGTCTGTGTCAATCTCCTGGTCCCTTAGTAAAGAAACTGTAAAACAGTTACTGAACTAAAGGATAGTTGTGCATTATCACTGAAGCAAAAAAATTACCCTTAATACTATAAAACACATATAGTCTGGATCCACAATTATCAGTGTGACTTACTCTACTGTCGCCAAGATTGGCAATGTACAGAGTATTATCAATCACCAGCACACAGGTTGCCGTGGAACCGTCTTTCCAAGCAGGTTTCCTGCAGGTTTCCAAAATTGGGGGCAAAACAAAGATGAATCCAATTACTCAAAGTGATTCTTACACTATTTAAGATACCAAGTACCCCATTACAAAGATGGAAATCTTAGGCCTTATGGAACTCCACACATATAATATAGCCTTGCTGGTATTTTCAAGTGCAACATTCCAGAATACATGTTGGAATACCTTCCTCTCCTATCCACGTTCTAAAAGTAGTAAACAAATATCATGTAACATTCTTCTCATATGGCTACCTTTCCATATGCAGGAACATTCAAAGCTGCATCGCCTCCAACTTTTTACAGAGATTCAACTTCAAATACCTTGACAAATTACATCCCTGATAAAGTATATACTTACTGGCTGGAAGCCTGTTTGAGGAATTCCTCATCTGTGTATTTGAAAGTATCCAAAATGCATCTCCTTATTGCTTTCTCCACACTGGGTACCTCTCCTGTTTTATAGATCCAAAGGGAACAATTAGACACCTAATCTGGAGATTAATGGAGAAAATATTAGAAAGAATTGGCACCTCCCACTCCAGAATTATGACACCCCAGCCATTCTTTGCAGCTTCCAGAGAAAACAGAAAATTCAGCATTCACAGTGAAAAGAAAAATTATTTTGCTTAATCCTGCATGACTGTGGGATTAAGAAAGTCTACACATCAAATTAATGATTTAATTTCAGTTTTACCCAAGTTATCCTTCAGATAACTGCTTGATACAGTTTAATTACCTCACACTCTTAAATCAGTGTATATCTTTCCAAGGATAGTATATAAGTATATCCTATCCACAGATCTACGTCAGTATGTGGCTCTCAACAGAAGTAGAACTCAAAGAATACTACCATATTTTGCTGACCTTTAGGAAATTTTCTTATTAGGTTTTGATGCAGATTCTGTGCAGCGTATGTTGAAGCTCTCGCTCCTCCATGGCCATCAAAAACAGCAAAATATGAGACACGAGTTCTATAAAAAAAAATACAGATACAGACTGTTCTCACTCTGAAGTTGGCCATGATACTGAATTTGTATTCATCAACGAAGCTGCAGAAAATGTAACATGGGATCCAGAAAAAAATTAATCTTTCCTGCAATCTACACACAGGAATGTTTCCTAGCCTCAGCAAAGCACAAATGATCTGTTTTAAATTTTCCAATTTCAAAACTTCCCTTAAGACAGAGGTCCCCAACCTTTTGGGCACCAGGGACCGGCTCCATGGAGAGAGGTTTTTCCACAGACCGGAGGGGGTGTAGATTTGCATGCTGCTTGCATCCCGCAGGTGGGGCTTCACTGGTTTGCGCAGACCAGTACCGATCCACAGACCGGGGGTTGGGGACCCTTGCCTTAAGAGTTCAGCTATGAAAAGATTCCAGTATCTTTACAAAAAAATTCTACACACTTCTACGAATTGTTTTCCTTGTCTTCAATGCAAGTACACAGACACTCCTTTTGATCAGAAGTTTGGAGTCTGACCTCTTGAAGTTTGAAAAAACTCTTAAATATCTGTTTTCTCAGGACCTTTATATGGGAAGATTTCTTTGCTTCAATGGATAGTTAGGACTGCAGAAAAAACAATCGCAAACAGCCTGCCTTCCATTGAGGATCTGTATACTGCACAAACTAGAAAGAGGGCTGAGAAAATATCTAGAGGCACCTCATATCCTGGACCCAATCTACTTCAACTTCTCCCCTCAGGATGCTGCTGAAGAGCACTGCATGCCAAAACAACCAGACACAAAGATAGCTTTCCCCCCCTGTGCCATCACTCTGCTGAACACTTAATTCCCACAATACTGTCTCATTTTTCATCTTTTCTCATCTTTCCTAGTATCTTCTCCTATTGGTTTCTTATGATTTATCAATTGTTTGTAATTTATGATTAATAATTGTAACTATGATTTATGACCTATGACCTATTACTTGCTGTTTATATGTACACAGTGAACTTATGCACCGGAGACAAATTCTTTGTGTGTCCAATCACACTTGATCAATAAAGAATTCTATCCAACAAAGATTTAAATAATGGTTGTACTGATATTTAGAAATTTTATTATTGATTCTTGCTGATATTAGTTTATGCTGCATTATATTTGTTTTACTTATGCCATACTTAGATATAAGTGCTTATTAAATAATATTGCATTACTATAATCAATGCCTTGTATATGCATGAAGATGGTTATGTCAAATTACTTTATACACAAGTTTAACTTTATGTTCCATGAGGGAACAATCTTTTCTTTCCTGGTTAATATGAAAAATAAAAGCAGAAGATCATGCTAAAAATGTAAATAATTAAACAGAAATGCTAGTCTGGAATAAGCTAAAAACTTAAAAGGTACATAATTTTAAAATGGGTCTATTAAAAAAGAGCATATACATATACTGTATGTACATAATTACTTATCAATATTTTAAATTCAGTTTTGGGGGAGTTCATGTTTTATTTTTCTTCCTTTGTTTGCATTTTATCATTTTATTCTGAAAAATTTTAAATTTAAAAATGAGAAAGTTTCAGAGTGAATGACATCTTTCTGATGAGATTTTTGGATGTCTTCGATTCTCTTTTTTGTTAAGCTTCCTAAAATCAGTGACATTTAAAAGAAAATATACTTTTTGCATCATTATAGCATTATAGAAGGTTGGAAAAAAAATCAAGTAGCTGAAATTACCATCCAGACAAGCAATTAAACCCATCCTGGGTTAAGCAGGCGGAAAACACAGAAATCCAACAATAATATAACTATATGACTCACATTTGAGAGGACGAAGGACTGCACTCTTCTGTGATGTCATTCAAAATAACATGGGCATCTTGCATTTCTTCTCGCTCACCTTTCCTCTCTGCTATACAACCCTTCAGAACAAGAATACCTGCAGAATCTAAAGAAAAATAGAGCAAAGATACACCCATATTTAATCCCTCAGCAAGTTTCCTGCATAAAAGCACTACAGTTACCTAGCAAAATTAAAGATCAGAATTCTAACAACCTCTTCATTATAATCCATACCGAAAATGTAAATAGGCCCTGTATGATACCTCTGGCTGAAAAGGTGCATATGCAGATGAGGCTAAGAAAAGCTTATTCAACTGCCACATTATTATAATTCAGGCGAAAAATTCAGAAACCATGTTTGGGTTTCTATATCTAACCTGGGACAAGTTAGCTATGATGCTCTCTACATTACTAAGAGGATAAATAAGAACAGGCTTCTCACACTGCATAAACCATATCTAATCTTTTGGTTTGAGTTTGATGTTTGGACCTATTCACTGTGGCTAATAAATCATGTATTGAGTCAACAATTTAGATAGTGAGCCATGGTTAAAACTATGATGTGACACTATGTCCTAGGCAGGATGGCACTAGGATGCACCCAATACAGGAGAAACTAAGTCATGTTGCACCAAATAATATAAATTTGGCAACACACAAGTATATGTGGTATACTGAAAAATTTGGGACAGCCTTCAAATTTGTACTAATCACATTAGATGACTAATCTTAATTATGCATTATATTGTTTTTGCAAACAGAATCCATGCAGGTTAAAAAACAATCTGTATGCTTAATTTTTTAAACATAAGAACTCTAGAAGTGGCAGCTGTGAGAAAAAAAGGTAATATTTAATGCTGACTGTCCTTAGTTCCGTGAAGGAACACAGCCAAAATATATGACAGCAGCACGATTACAATTATAATTTGCATTGATACCCTTAAGGAGGGAGAAACACAAATTCCTCTAAGGTAGAGATACTCAGGAAGGATTTCATCCATGTACTCCTCCCATTCCTATGAGTGGCTACAAGCAACACCGTCTTAGGAAAACAATTTCACTTTTTTATTATTTAAAGCAGCACTAGAATAGAACAAAATATTTGGCTTCAGAGTGTCTGAAAACCTTTACAAACTTTCTTTTCCACAAGTTCTTCACTCCCATTCTTCTCTCCTTCAGTGGACTTCCTCTTTTCTCCCTTCCCATAGCTCAGAGGAAGAAAAACTTGCTCTGTGGGATGAGAAGATGAAAAACAAAATTTTGTTATTTATTTATAGACTTTATATGGCCACCCATCTTAGTCAAAGAATTCTGGGCAACTAATAAAATCAGTTCATAAAACAACACAATGTAAAAGCCACAAAGCTACACATAATTAAGACGAGATGTCTTACAAACTGGTTCATAGCACACATCAAATATGTTAACTGGGCTCCACTAAAAACTGAGAGCCAGAGGGGAAAAACACATAATCAAGTTTTCCAAAAGACTAAGAGGGCCAGGAGGAAACCTGGCCCCTATGCCATGAAAGGCTTTAAAAGTGGAAGCCAGCATCTCAAACTCCACTTGGAAAGCCTACTGGGAGCCAGTTCAACTCAAATAGCAGCAGTGTTCTGTGGGCATACTGTAACGTGCCCCAAATGGCATATGCTGCCATTCTGGACTACCATTATTCTGTCTCCTATTTATGCTTGGGGTTTTTTTTTCCTTTAGCTTAGATTGGCTTTAATATTTTGAAATCAAAAACCAAGGCTGTCACACATTTTGAAATTTAAAACTGAAGTAAACAGACCTAACTGTACACTACATGGAAATGCAGGTCAATAAAATAAAAGAACAGCTGCTTTAGAAGATGAATTTGGACAAAATGCATCAGGAAACATGCTGAACCCATTTCCTGACTGCTACTTCTCCACAAATATTGATCTCAGGTAAATTTGTGTAGATATTTGTGGCCTCAGCAATAGCAGACTAGTAATCTCACTCTATTCAAGCATCTGATTAGTATCATAACAAAAACATGAACAGCATAGATATTCTCTAATCTGAAAAAAAAGAAAATGACAGGAGACATTTTACTCTTTCTTCTAGTATCATTTTAGAAACATTACCCATGTGCATTTGGTATGAATCACAGGTACTTAAACAGGTAACGCTTAAGTATAACTCTATTAAGAGTAGTGTAATAAATAGCAAAATAAATCTAGTCACGGCTCACCTGAATTGCCACTGCTGGCAGGTGGGAGGTCATCAAATAGCAAAGAACCTCCTGCTCCTAAAAAAAAATCCAACCAAACAAGGAAATACACATCCCTAGTCAGATCCCACAGTAAGTATACTTTTGAACAGTTTCATCTACAAAAAACTCTGCCAAGCTTAAGAGCTACTTAAAATTTTATCCATTTCACATATGGCACTAAATTCAATTCATAAAAATGAGGGGAAAAGCACTAGGACTACAATCCTATACTTACTTAGAAGTAGGCCTTACAGAAATAGCTTTTAAATAGACATGGAAAAGATTATGTTCATTATTCATGTTAAAATATAGCTTATAAAAAGAGGCATAACTAGAGGTAGACAGAAATTTATTTCAGTCATTGACCAATAAAACTAACATGTGAATTGCTAATTTAAGTCATAGTAACATTTCTTAAGAAGTAAATTAAAAATTGGCCATGTGTTTAGAAATGTGCTTCAAAAGAAAACTGACATGTCAAGCAGTATTGGTAATAATATAGGATGTAAGTAGGAGCTCTCTAGGCTGAATCTGTACCAGCCACCACAGGAAATGCAAAATATGTGTTACTCCAGTAACTAATGGCTCTCCCACAAAAATATGTATTTTTTAAAATTGTCTACCTATTTATATATCCATCTAAAAATGTTCCCTTTCAGGAAAAAACTTCAGAGTTAAATAACTATGGAGTAGTTACGGTTAGTATTTCTGTACAATGCTAGCTGTTCAATTACGGCACAAAGGTAGAATCAAACAAAAGAATGGAGAACACAAAACCTAAGATTCAGCTTTTGCTTTTCTATTACCAGCCTTTCTATTATTTATAGTTCCATTGCTGGAAAATAATCTTAGTCAAATGTAAATGCATAATAGAATGGTGTCTTGCTTAAGGACAGAAAACTTAAGCTTGCAGAAATGTAAAAAGTAAAAAGGACTGGGTCAAATGCCTCTTTGCACCAAGATGATGCAAACAAGAAGTCCATACAGAATAAAGCAAGTGAAAAAGTTGGAACTAGCCAACAGAAAAACCCTACAGAGCCATTGCTGTATTTTTACTAGCAGCCAGGGGAACAAGTCTGCAAATTCCTGGTCATTCAGGCCAGATAAATCTACTGAATTCCCACATCCAAAGGGGAACTTTGCACAAGGATTCAACTAGCTGAGAGAAAGCAAGAGAATTATTATTATTATTATTATTATTAAGACATAGACAACAATCATACCCAAATCACTGTTGCTGATTGAAGGAAGATCATCAAAAAGCAAAGATTCTTTCTGTCCCTCTTTCTCTAAATAAAACCAAACCAAAATACAGAGTAATCTATTAACATACAGTATTCAAAAATATGACTAGTGCTGCTAAATAGGGCTGCAAAAAATGATTGAAAGACCGCCAGGTGACACCAAATATTTAATAGTTTTCGGCATAATAGTTTATCGGCATAATAGTTTATCGTCATTTAATGGGTGTCCAGTTTTTTACACATTACTTTTTATAAGTTTAAAATTATTATGGCAAGAGCAATCCTATCATCAACTAATTGCTTCCCTCTTCCAGCTATAAACTGGTGGGAATAACTGTTCCTCAGGGTCTGGATAATACTCGTGTATTACCTGTGCCCGCCAGAGGTCACCCCCGAGTGTCAATAAGAGACGCGTGTATTTCCCAGTGGGGTCACAGGCGCATGCGCGTTGAATCGTGCTTGGCAGAGCGGGGTTAATTCTAAGCATTACAATTCCGTACTCAAAACGTCACAAGCCTCCTGGGGTCCTAGAAGAGCCTTTCCTACTTCCTTGGGAAGGGGGCGAGATCGCGTAAAGGCCTCTTCAGTGCAGACATGCAAGCGGCAGCCTAAAACAAACAAACCTAAGGCTGCTCCTGGGAGAGAGAGAAGCTGGCCCAGCTCGCCTGTTCCCTGCAGACTCAGGCCCACTCCTCCTCCTCCAAAAGGGACCCGCCACTCACCTCCTGCTGCCACTGCCGGAGGAGTTGGCTCCGGAAGGTCCCCGAACAGATCCATCCAGCCCTAACGAGGCTGCCGCGGCGCCGGCCAGCGCGAGCCGCTTCCTCCTCCTCCCCCCGCAAAGGCCGGCCTAGCTGTCAATCATTGGCTCAGGATGACTCAAGCGCCGCCCTTCGCACTCAAGCCCTCAATGCGCTGGTCACGCCAGAAGGGGCGTGGCCGCGGCTGTCTTGCCGTAAAGGTGGGCAAGGTTAAAACCAGCGAAAAGGCACCTTAAACTGGTCGGAAGGGCCCGAGTCCGAAGACTTTTTTTGAATTGTTTTCCGCCTCTTGAGGTCTTATCTCTGTGGCCCCCAACAAAGGATGGCGGGGGTGGCCCAGCCGTTCTCGCTACTTCCGGGGTGGGTCCTCGGCGATCTCCTTCCAGGGCAAAGCCCTGGAAGAAAACCTTGGGTCGGGATGCCTTCGGTGATTTGGTTCCCGCCAGAGCTCGACCTTCTTCCGCTTGGGGAGGCGCTGCAGCTTCTGGCGTTTGCAGTCCACTGGTTGTGGTCGCGGTGGCTCCGAAGGTGGATCATCTCGTGCATCTAAGCCCCAAGGAGAGTGATTAGATTACATCTAGATATCTTATAATTCATAGATTAAAAACTCGAGGACGGAAGTGCCACAGCTGCTGTCCGAGTACCCCGTGCTTCCTGGGGGTCGGCGGGGGGTGGGCAGAACGAGTAGCACTCAGTACTCCTCGCTGGTTGGTTGTAGCAACAGAGATCTCACAGCAGGTGACAGTGTCACCTGACCTTTCTGTCGGCCCGCGAAGGGTTGCCGTTTAAACAGCAAACATCGTCATTTAATAGCCGGAGTGTCCATATTTGGACTGCAAAAATCCTAAAAGTAGTTTCGTACTTTTTCAGATTTTTGCAGCCGAGATGCGATAACCATAATTTTTAACAAAGTGACGGTAGTGAAGCATGGGCGGTTGACAGCAGCAAGTTGAAAGAAAAAGAGGAAAAGACCACCGCTGGAAACCGTTTACTAAGATTTTTTTTTAAAGTTTTTACTTAGACATAATTTGAGTAACACTGTTACTAAGATGTAATGTGAGGGCTGCAATTCTATTTCAGTATTTTATTACGTTACATACAGATTTTTGCTACTATGATATGATGAGGAACTCTTAAAAAAAGGTTAGTAGATATTTATGGAAATTATAGATTACTTCCAGTCTGCAGCAGGGTGCCCTAGTAGATCATTGTCGAACAACTCTTAAGTTCGCAATAAGGCTTTTACAATTATACAATACATGAATTTGATGACAAATGGCATGTGAAGTAGAAAAAATAATTCAGGGCTAAAGGAAACTGGGTTAATGTATCAAAATTAGCTGCTGTCAGGGCCCTTTTATTAGATTCCCCTAAACACTCTTGGCAAATGTGCGCTTGGTTGTATTTTTTAAGCATCATATAAAAGCTTATCTCCCCTAATCTAACAACAATTGCTAAATTTTTTAACAAATGATACAACCACATTTGTAATACAAATACTAGCTTGGTGAACAATTTCAGTTTATTCATTGCTTCCTAATTTTCTTTGTACTACGATATATTTCAGAGCTTATTAGTTGTTTTTGAAATAAAAAATAATTATAATACATTTATTAAAATATTACATGTAAAGGATTACTCTCATTACTTTTGAAAATTAGAAGGCAAGGAAATTGCATAGCTGGTCTGATTATAAGAAAGGTAAAATGACCTTCTTGTATTTCCATAACAGCATAGAGCAGCGGTGGCGAACCTATGGCACGGGTGCCAGAGGCGGCACTCGGAGCCCTCTCTGTGGGCACACATGCCGTTGCCCCAGCCTTGCCTCTGCCCGCGACCCCCTCACCAGCAGCTTCCCTGGAGGAGAGTCGCCCCTGAGCATGGCCGACGTGGAGCAGCGCAGCCAAGGACATGGCAGCCAGGCAGCATAGACAAGACTCTGCCCTCACGCCCCAACGTGCACAGTTGATGCTGCAGGCCGTGGGCAGAGGGCGTGGCCGCCGTGCTGCTGGGCTGCCTGGGCGATCTGCGGCGGGCCCTGGAGGCAGTGAGTGGCCCTGCGGGCAGGCGGGGCAGGGCAGGGGTGGGGCCAGTTTTGGGGCACTCGGTCTCTAAAAGGTTCGCCATCACTGGCATAGAGTGTTGATATCCCCACTGTCTCCTAGTTTGGGAGATGGGATTTGTAGTCTAGCACATCTGGAAAGCAGCAAGTGAGGCCTGTGGGAAATTTTGTACAATGTGCTAAGTTTCACTTAATTACATCAAAGTTCCATGACATCTATAGTAGGAAATAGTTTGCTGATTGTGCCTCTACCAAATTGATACCAAAATCATTTTTTGCCAATACTGGCTATCCAGCACTTTTCTGTGTATAGTGCACTTAGTTGTGATAGATTCTTTAGCTCAATTAGGGAAAGCTAACATTTCCTCAACCCTATTATATGGCAGGGGGGGGAAAGCCTGCATGGCTGCAGATGAAAATGGAAAAAGAACTTGCAGAAATGCTGCTGCAGGAATGGATGTTTGCCTCTGCTTTTGCCACTAGAAGTGAGGATTGGAAACGAAGAATCAACTTATCAAACCAAATTCAGATGATATGTAGAGGTATAATCAATTATTATGTAATCTGAATCAATTATTAGGTCAATTGGGAGAGATGTAGCCACAATCTGGACTATTCATGCTTTGGACAGCATATTGTTTCAAACCACAGTATGCTTTACTGTATCAGTGTTAATCATTTCATGAAGTTGTCCCTTATGAATTGAAGGGATTATTTTGCAACACATGTTTATTTCTGGTTACTTCTGGCATTCAAATAATTTTTATAATATAGCAACTTTTGATTAAAAAAACAGTCAAAAACACAGCCTAGTATTTGCATAAATGCCACATTTATTTCTTTAACTGAACAGTGCCTGAAGTGTACACAAACAGTTTAAGACCCTAATTTCCAACACTCATAATTTAAGACATCAAGAAAACTAGACTCATTACTTCGGTATTGTTATTTATACAGTGGTAAAGGGTTGTTCCCACAGCAATCACATATATACTGTACAAAGCAAGAGAAATAGTCTCCCAGCATTTGGAGATGGCATCACAGGAAGAACTCATGTAGACAAACTAGATAATGGAAGCACAGGCAAAACAATAAGAAAAATTAAAATAAGTAACTATAACCTCTGTTATTATACAGAAAATCTTGATACTGAATCTCAGCTTATGAATGTTAGAAATCCTCCATACTGTATATGCAATTGAATACAAGACAGAAAAAGAGACAGTAATAGCATATTAAACAGTTAAATGTCTTGTGTTATAGCCGCAGGTTACCAGAGGTATGCAATTTCCTTATGGTATTTTTGTTATTCTTGGCTAATTATGTTCCTTTCATTTCTGTTGCTTTATGATAATATTCAAGTCTCTTATCCTGGATTAATCTACTGGAAAGTGATAGAAAGAACTTCTGTATGAGATAAATGCCTCCCTTAATTTAGTGTGTGCAGCTGAAGAAACTGAAAACTGCCACTCAGTAAATAAACATCAACTTCTAGCGTGTATATTTTATGGAAATGTGTGAGTTAGTACAATACCCTAATTTTGTTCTATTGCATCATGTTATAATAACTTCCCTCTTGAGATTGCCACCTAGGGTGTGGGAGTATAAGAAAGAGTAGAGTTGAAAAATTACCCTGTTGCATTTCATGTTAAGAGGTTTCCTATTGATAAGACTCCCAAAATATGAACATAGTGGGGGGAAAGCGAATAAGAATTTTCTTTTTAGCAAAGACCTTGTTGTTACTGGAACTAGGCACTTTGCAAAAACATTTTAAAAATTTACATTCAAAGAAAGTCAAAAGGATTACAATAAATCAGTAGAGATTCCTCTATTTCAGCTGAAGTCTGAATAGCATTTCTTACCAGCTTGATTTTTTTCAGCAATAAATGAAACAGCACCCTTAGTAATACAGGGGCCAAGAAACATGATGTGCTGGCAATTAGGTCTTCACTACCCTATTATAAATAACAATCATTTGAGGATATTCACTCCAGCAGAAAGCTGCATCTTGCTTGATATATGATAAGTTACAGTCAATTTGTTGAGATCAGAATTCACCAACTCATTTCTATCCATTATTTTTACATTCTGATCAAAATATTTCTGCTGATCTAAGGGCTTTGGGTCAAACCTTTGATCTCTTAACTCAAAACTCATGTTCTTTGTAGGTTTGCTGGCCCAAAAAACATGAAATACAGCATGAGATCAAGCTTTAACCCAACCATCCCACCATGGAAGTACATGCTCTTCAGGTTGGCTGACCTAAGGCATGTTCCACTGTTAATCTGTCCACAATCCACTCGAGCATTTTTTCTTTTTCATTTCCAGTGCACTTGATAGTACATATTTATTGATTGCTTAATTTGAAGAGCTAAATATATACAAGCAAGAATACTGACATAATGTATTGTTATTATAATGAAATATCTGACAATTTCAGATTTGTACAAGGAACTAAAAGACTTCAGTTACCTGATTTTGTCTCAATAATAAGGATATCATTCTAATCCTTTTGATTTTTGCATCTCATGAACTGTGCTGGGTGGGAATAATATCAGCTCTATAGTGCAATACAGTATTCATAGTGGGTGCCATTTATAGAAGTTTTGATACAGAATATATGGGCAAAAAGAACAAACTTTCCTAACTTCTGTAAGTTTCTCCTTTATTTAAAGGAGTGCATTAAGATCTCTAAGCCTGCAGTCTTCTGCACACTTACCCAGGAGAAAGCCCCATTGGACATTGTGAAACTTGCTAACTAGTAATCATTTTCAGGTTGTACTAAGATGTTTTCCTCAAGTTGCCTTCCAGCAGCTAGAGATATAGTAAACCTAAATTTCAACAGAGCTCATTTGCTGTTTACCAATTAGGTTTTATTTGATCTAATTAAATATTTAGTTTGGTGGGTGATAGGGCAGATATTAATAGGATCAGAATATGGGATTATTTCTAAAAATTTCAAATTATTTGCTACAAAAATGATGTAATGCAACTATTTAAATATATAACAAAGTATGCCAAATCTTCTAATTAAATAGCTAATCTCTGCATTGTAGATTTTAATAAAACTTCCTTAGAGAGGGAACAAGTATCTCACAGCTTCCTTAGAGAATTTGTTGCAAATGGAATAACCAAGAGCAGAGTTGCATTAGAGATCAGTGGTTCCCAATGTAGCTTAGGGAATGCTAGGTGATACAGGGCATGAAAACCAAAATGAAAGTTCTTGAAACATAATAGCGAAAAGTTAACTAGATCACCAAATTTTGGCACATTTACTCCAAACTTCATAGTATGATTTCAGTCATTTATTTTTTTAAAAAAGAAAAACATTTAATTTTGAAGTTTTCTGGATGCTTTAAGGGTCATATCTTCTGATACTCACAAGCATTACAATGCTAGTCATTGGCTTATGTGGTGCTCCACAAAACCATTGCTGATAATGTAGTATCTATGTAAAGGAAAATATTGGGAACTATTGTTTTAAATCAAACATATGCCTTAAATCTGCCTTGGGTATTTTTTAAGAAAAACCAAATGAATCACAAGTGTTAAATGACAGAACTTTTGATAAAAGGAACTGCACTATAAAACATGAAATGGCCTTGCAGTGAGAAATTCATGGCAAGGAACACAAAAATGAAAGGCATTCTCAAATGTCATTCTCCTACCTCAGTGACAAATCTTCCTAACTGTCCTAATTTAGATAGTTTTCCCAGCCAGCACAGCTTCAAATAGATATTGCTGTTTATTTATTCCTTTCCCTAAAGTGTGATTTTCTTCAGTTTAAAAAAAAAGGCAGGAGCACCACTAGAAAACACAAGGGTTACTGGAGGATGACTTTGTGGTGTTAATTCCTCATTAAATAGGAATGAACAAGACATATACAATTTCAGTGTAAACACGTTGTCTGGAAGCAGCTTCAGGCTGGAAAGCTGAAATGAATAAAATTGCCTATCAAGGCTGTTTTTAAAGTCACGATTATAATTCTTTGCTATTTTGCAAACACAAAGAGTAAATAATGAAGATTAAAGTAAATAAATCACTTGACAATCTCTTAAATCTTCTCACTGAATGGGCAGTAAAAATATCTTTCTTGTGCATTTAAATCAGGGTAGCACATTCTGAAAACATATTCTGCCCAAACAGTTGCCTCAACCTAATTAATGTTTGACTGATCAGAATTAAGCACTAGTGCTAAGAATAATTCTTAAAAGAGAAAGACAAGTGTTTACGTTAGGTAAAAGAATGGAAACCTGGATTCCTCATAGATTTGCTGAACTACAGCTTCCAACGTCTTTCATCATTATCTATGCTTCAGGCAGCAGTTGGTACTGCAGTTCAGCAATGTCTGGAGGGGTCCATAATTCTCAGTTTGACCCCAGATCAGTAAGATATTGGATCTACTAGGCTTTGTCCTTTAGATAAGAATGGAATTTCTTGAAGGAAAGAAATGCTATCTTAAGAGAGCTAATCAGAAGGAAAGATGTAGAAAATCTCAGAGTTATATAGTGGCTGTGTTCAAACACCATTAAGTCATGGTTTACAGAATAAATCACAGTTAACTAATTTTATATAACACACCAAATCATAAAACATTACTAACAATCCACATCTTCTGGATTCGCATTAACAGTGTAAGCTTGATAATGTGTGAACCCAGCAAGTATTTTCCAGCCAGAGACTACAGCATTATTAAAGGATTCTGGAATTTTTCTCTAGTCTAGTAGAATTATTCCTGTTGAAACAGGACACTTTTGCCAATCCACTGAATCTATGCAGAAGGGATTGTGACATTCTTGCCTTTATATTCACACATCTCACATCACATGCACATGAAATTCAAACAGTATATCCTTAAACAGACTTTCATCTGGGCATTACACAGAGGACCAATGGATGCAACAAAAAAAATGGGAGACAGTGAAACCAAAGTGTATCCATGCTGTGCAAATCAAGATTCACTATTAGTGAAATATGCCATATTCCTAGGAACATATATTAGAAGAGCTAGGGATCTTCAGAGGCTTGCCAAAAGTTGGCTTACATAGATACCCATTTTATTTTAAAAAAACACAACAGAAACAAGAACTGAGACAGAACTTTTGCTTTTAAGATTAAAAATTTAAAAAAATGAAAATATCTTCCTCGACTACTTAGTGCTAGGGATTAATTTATTTTTCAGTGTCTATGCTTTGGTCAGTTTCATTTTCCAACTGGTCCATTCCACTTGGAACTCTAACACTTGAAAAAGAAAAAAAAGTGAGATAACAAGTATATTTTGAAGGAGATTTTTAACAGCTTCACTTCCTATAGTGACAGAAATAAAGGCATAACCTTTCCTGTGTAAAGATCCTTTTCATCTTTGCTATATTCCCACTGTATTCTCTAAATCTACTTTTCTCAGAAAAGAAAACAACAAACTATCTTTTTCAGACAACCAGTTTTAAGTGCAACCAACAAATAGTAGTTATTTCTTTGCTGTGGGAAGACTAGACACCATCTCTAGAGATTGCATTGTCTATTCTTCCTTCTCAAAGAGTGCAGCCATACACTTTCAAATGGCTATATTATGCCATAATTAAATATTATCTATGACATTGCTAATGAGAAGCATTCCGACTTCTCCCGGTCCTGCTAGCTTTCTTTCATCTGTTATCTTCCATGCACGTAGAACTACTATGCTCATGTTGACAGGGAAGTCTGGGAACTACAGCCCTAATTCGGTGAAAGGGCAGGAGGGTAGAGAAAAACTGTTCCATGCCATGAATAATATTTGGCAACAGGGAAAGGGTCAAGCAGTCCTCTACCAGCATTTTCTTTTTAGGAACAGCACATGTTGAGTGCCAGCTGTTCATCCTTATTAAGACAGAAGGTCAGTGCTTGCTATACTTCCCTCTTCATGGGTTCTTTTTTAATTAATGAAAAGCAATATATGGAAGCTACCTCTGGGAGC